>OX422209.1:267493439-269893439 GCA_949130495.1 Sambucus nigra | reverse complement strand
ATAAAGTCCATGGAAATGCTCTCCCATTTTCACATAGAAACCTCTAATGGATGTAGAAGTCCTGTCGATCTCTGATGGTCCACTTTTACTAGCTGATAAGTGGCTCATTTCGAAACGAACTCGGTAATATTCCTCTTCATCCCGATCCACCAGTACTGTCGCCTCATATCCTGGTATATCTTATCCCAACCAGGATGTACCATAAATTGTGACTCGTGTGACTCTGTCATCACCTCGTGTCGCAAGTCTTCCCCTTCAGAAATAACTAATCTCCCATTGAAGCGTAAGCGCCTGTCCGATCTAACTGTATACGACTCGTTCCCTTCTACTAGTAATCTTACTATTTATTCTTGATAGAACGGGTCTGCTGCCTGAGCCTGTACTACTCTCGTAATGATCTGGGGCGTAACTGTTATCACAGACATGAATGATCGGGCCACGACATCCTGGTGTCCAAACTCTTTCCACTTCGCCTTCCACACATTGGTCACCTCACCTGCTAGCCTACGGCTCAATGCATCTACTACCACGTTAGCCTTCCCTGGGTGGTATTGGATATCGAATTGATAATCTTTCACAAACTCGAGCCACCGACATTGATGCATATTCAGCTCTTTCTGCGTGAATAGGTACTGTAAGGGCTTTTTGTCTGTCAATAAGAAAAATTTCTCCCCCAAGAGATAGTGTCTCCAGATCTGAAGTGCAAATACGACTTCTGCTAACTCCAAGTCGTGGGTGGGGTAATTCCTCTCGTGAGGCTTAAGCTTACGGGAAGCATAAGCTATCGCCTGACTTTCCTACTATAGTACACCCCAAGTCATAGTAAGGACGCGTCAGTATAGACTAGATACTCCACTCCCGGCCTGGGCAATGCAAACACTGGTGCTGAGGTCAGCTTGTCCTTCAACTCATCGAAAGCGAACTGACAGGAATCACTCCAGATAAATGGTACCCTGTTGCAAGTCAGATGTGTCAATGGACCCGCTATTTTCAAGAATTCCCAAATAAATCTCCTGTAGTATCCTTCTAGGCCAAAGAAACTATGTATCTCCGTCGTGTTGTGGGCTACACCCACTCCCTCACCGCCGATACCTTCCCCTAATCAACAGATATTCCCTTGTCAGAAAGGATGTGCCCAAAAAATTGAACTTCCCTCAGCTAAAACTCACATATTTTTCATACAGTTCGTGCTGACGCATTGTCTGCAAAACGTGCCTCAAGTGTTTGACATGCTACTCCGCGGCCTGGGAGTAAACCAGGATGTCATTAATGAAGACAATGAAGAACTGGTCCAGAAATTCTTTAAACACCCTATTCATCAAGTTCATAAACACAGTTGGCGCATTGGTCAGGCCAAAAGGCATAATCCTAAACTCATAGGAACCATATCTCGTTAAAAAGGCAGTCTTCGAGACATCCTGCTCCCTGATTCACAACTGATGGTAACCCGATCTCAAATCAATTTTTGAGAAGAAGGAAGCTCCTCTCAAGTGGTCGAATAAGTCATCGATTTGGGTAACGGATACTTATTCCGTATCGTGACTTTATTCAACTCCCGATAATCGACACATAATCGTAAAGGTCTATCCCTTTTCTCCTTATAAACTACACGGGAGCACCCCAATGCGAGGTACTCCTCCTGATAGAGCTTTGACCCAACAGCTGTCCAGTCAGGTCTCGTAACTCTGAAGGTTCGATAGGGTTAGGCTCAATCAGCGTAATAATTATAGCTATATTATCCTCCTTGTCGCTTCGACTTACACACGAGGTAAGACATTTGACAACAGTTAAGTTATCGTTCCCTTTACGGATGACTCCGTGTACTAAAGGCCAAATACTCCCAGCTCTCGACGTTCATTAGGTTTCATGCATGGGATGTCTCGCAAAGCAAAATCCAAACAAGGAACCCCCTCCTCATACACTACTAACTAACATTGTTGGTCAATGAGATTTGTGGGCCATCAAGATCTGACTTGTACCCCGTATCCCTACTTCTTGCTATGAAATTAACTTACCTTCCCTCATGATACGTCAGACGATACTCAACACATTCCTTCTACTAACTTGGCGTTAGACTCTGATATTTACTACGGGATAATCCCCATGCTAAGAAACATTTCATCAAATCCTGAATTTCTTTAATAGACATCCCCACCCACCGGGATTAGATATAACCAGATGACGTACTTTACAAAGTTTTTATACGACATCATAACAATATATATATATATGTATAGCCCTGCCTCTTCTCAAGTGACACTTAGTACAATTTCTAACGAACACAAAAGTATCACTGTAACGGTTTATTATCACTCAAACCGTCGTTAGCTAGTTCAAAAATCAGTATTAGAATGCATTCTACGCTCACGTTTCTCAAAGTATTAGTAATAAATTATAACGCATCTAAGTTATTTAATATTTCCCCTTTATCTTAAAGGGCACTATAAATAATGAAGTATCATACCTCCAAACGCATGTGATAGTTGCGGTATCAATGGCATAACCGCATATTGGGCATTATAGATACATTCATACTGTACTCCTTGATGTTGTTGTGGTGTCTGCGATGTTGGGGTAACTATTCAGGCTTCCTCATGTTGGGCATCCTTTCCTAGTACTTTATCTGGTTGCGAGCAGTCCCTCCACTTGTGACCCTGTTGTTCACATTTATAACACTGACCCTGAATCCCTTTCCTTCTTATGACTAGTTGTCCTTGCCGATTGGGATGAGGTTTCTCACAAGCCGAATCTGGGCAGTCCCGACGTGTATGGCCATTTCTCCCACATTTAAAACACCTCTTCGTGGTATCCCTATTCCCTTGGCCTTGTTGGCTCTGGCGGGTTTGGCTCTTCCCGTCATTTCTATTGTCCTCCTGGTCTTGATGACTCTGAGGCACTTGTCGTTGTGGTGGAGTTATTTTCCTTTGTTTCTAACATTAGCAATGTCATATTGATCAACTTCTCTCGTTCGTTTGCCCCCTGTAAGTTGTACACTCCTATTCTGGAACTGCAACATTGCGGCAGTCACTACTTGTGCCACGACATTCGCTATCTCGGTGATTTTCACTCTTTCCTGGTGTACCTGAGGTACTTGTTGATCTTGTCCCGCATTTTCTCCTTCAGCGGTGTTCGTTTGTATCTCCCTCATGAGCGACATATGAAATTCAAATGAATTATATAAGTCCATTGACCATACATAACATAGTAGCAAAAGTAGTAGTCTAAAAAACGTAATCAATGAGTGCAATAGTCCTAATAATAGGGCTCTATATTAAAGGACGCTACGCGAAAAACATAACAAGCCGTAGAGATCCTAAGGACTCTAGAACCTAATGCTCTGATACCACCTGTGACACCCCGACTAATTAAATACCGGGTAGCTACTCCTTTATTTAAATCAATGCAAATTGTAAAGTTGGTTCAGTTCATAGCATCATTGTCGAAAATATTTAATTAATCATTAACCACCTAATATTTAAACTAGTGAAGTGCCAAATTTTATTAAATTAAATTAACATGCAACCAATTAGTTATAAGCTAACTATATAACATCCACATCATAATCACAACAGAATAATAATGGAATAAAAATGAGTCTGGAGTAACACTCCCCTAAATAATCCAAATACTAATTAATTCCCAATACAAAACTCTAAATAAATAGATAAGTTCAAAACTGAAATAAAACTGAAAGTCTGAGAATGATATCTCTAAATGGAAATGGGAGACATGCCCTAATAGATGAGTAACCCTGAATAGAATCAAGTGCAGAATGTGGAGGCGTCTAATACCGAGATCCTGTAACTTTCACAGCAGCTACAGCACGTCAATGTAATGGAACTCCTATGCTTAGCGACCCTGTGGCTGGGCACCTAAAAAGGTTTTAAAGGAAAAATATATTTGAAAGCAAATGGGTCAGAGCCCGAGGTGAAAACAGTTTAAAAATATAGTAAGTGTTTAATTACATTAAATAGTAAATATTATATACGTGTTAGTTACGTGCTCTCGCATGAGTTCCTCACCCCTCAACTAATGTGCACGCCTAACGTATACCTTTAACCCATCCTAGTTATGCCGCTAACTAACTAGTTTGTACCACCTCATGTCTTCACATTATAATATATGGATCTATTCGTATTATTCTAATATACTCTGCATAAATCTCACCTTCATATTAATCAGATTATTACATCAATTACAATATGAATTCTCACATTTTTTTTCATTCAAATATCTCAATTATTCGCATGCACAATTTAACCGTGAGCCAGTTACAAGTACAAGTATATTATTCTCAACATATATATACAAATATGGCACCTCTAGGCTAAGCTGCGGTGCACGCATACTCTGCTATCGAATCCCGGTACATCACGTATATAAGGACTACGTGTTCCGAATCACTCAGGAACCGTTTCAATAAACAAAATCACACATATTGGAGGCGAACATAGCTCACATCCCCATGGGTTACGTACATACCTACGCTCCCATGGTCAGCTGACTTATCAACTCACAAATAAGTCATTCACAACCCTATGTCCTTAAGGTGCCAATCTAAATCCCCTCGTAGGCACACAAAGATCAGATGGTCCTTTTTCGAAAGCCAACCTCCCGTGATAGCAAGTATGGTAGGTATGTCATATACATAAGAAATCCATACACTAGGCATTCACACAACCTAAGTAATCATATAACAATATAGTTATTCACACGTTCCATCTTATAAGTCTCATACGTAGGAAGTTTATCCCGAACATTCTACGTAATATATTTTTAGTTTGATAACTCTCTCGTCGTATCAATTTGAGTACCTAAACTTATCCCAAAAGGTTACTAGGTCTCCTATTAGTTTCTAAGGTTATCTCAGTAACTTAAAGTCCCTCCATTACTGTTCCTATCCTTATATCATCGTTCATTCCCATTATAGTCTCAAATCGAACAATTTCTAACCGTACCTCACTCAGTAGACCCTCGTAAGTAATAACATTCAATTCCATAAGGTAAACCATTTTTTCTGGGCATCAACTAAGACCCTACTGAACTTAACTAAGTCCCACAATACTATATAAATCACACTAAGAATCATTATAGGCTTGGGATTCATATTAATCCTTAAAGGAGAAAGCTTTCAAAAATCAGGAGGGGTCAATCGATCGAAGGCAAATGGTCGATCGATCGAAGCAGTCGATCGATCGATATTGTTGAGTCAATCGATCGATCAAGTTGGTGTTTGCCTAGAAATTCTTTAAACAGTTACGGGATCTCTAAATTTACACCCCAAATCCTCCATTACAACGTCCCAAACTCCCAACCAAGTATACTACTCATTACACAAACATGTTTCCACAATCTCTAATGTTTTAGAATCATTAAACCATCATGAATTAATAGTTTCTTGGATCAGAAGTCATAAATATTCATCTAAACCTAGTCATAAAATTTTGAATTTGTTTGCCTGTTTGATTGTTTAGTTCATTTCGCTCACACTTTAAATGTCACATATGGCTAAAATAAAGTTTGATGATTTATAGCTATCAATTAGAACTTTCTTATCCTTTCGATGTGTTAAAATTATGACTCATTTTTTATAGTTCACGCCCATAGATCCCATGTTCATATTTGAGCACATTGATATTATGTTAGCATGTAACTCACATTGTTTTATTTGTTAGTTTTATGTTTTGCTACTATTTTGCAGTTTCTTCTCTCTCCAATTAGTTTTTTCTTGAAATTTTTTCACTGGGCGAAACTGCATGTTTTTAAGCGTTGGAACTGGGTTTTGGTTTTCTCGTTCAAGCGAGAACTTGTTGTTGCGTGAAGTCATATCGCGAGAAGCCTCTATCATTTGAGCGACGGGTTGTCTCGTTCGAGCGACCTACTAAGGGTTTTTTCTACTGTTTCCTTCTGTTTCAGTACCCTCTTTCATATTGGTATACTTATTGGTACTATTGGGTTGCTTTTGGATAATTTGTTGTATGCAGATTCATATTGATTACATCTTTTATTGCATTATGGTGGTTTAGTCACACCTGATTAGATTGTTGATTCATGTTATGTGATTATTGTTTGCTATCTACGAATTTGACATCTTTTGATCATTTTTAGTTGGTTATTTCATGATTATGTATATACACTTCAATAATTATCTCATACTAGATATGTTTTTTTCTTTTTCATCGGATTATCTATTCGAGACAAAAAGGGGGAGAGATGTATGTGATGTAGGGGGAGATTTTGTTTGTTGAGCACGTAGATTTTGTTGCATTACATATTGATATCATATGCGTTCATGCTAATTTAGAGTTATCTTAATGAGTTTGCACAAATTGGTATCCTGATTTTGTTGTTCACAAATTGGTATCAATATTTTTGCTCACATGTTTTATATCATTTGTTCCTCCATACTTCACTGGGTATTGGTCTATTTCATGTGTGTAGGTATGCTTAAGAAATTTGAGATTTCAAGACTACATCACATTCAAATAGTTAATGCTTGTCGGACCATTATATACTAGTCTTGTCCTATAATTTTTTATTTTGGGTTTATGGGATAGGATTTAGGAGTCATACGGCTTGACGGCCCGACTTAGCATTTTATTTTTGGTTTTGTCCCGAAATAGTTAAAGGGAGAGATTTGTAAGGACAAAGTTTCCAATTGAGTACGTTGTATATTTATTTAACTTAGTCCCGGAACAAAACACGTTTGAGTCATAGGTCGTATTTTTATTGTCATGATCCCACACAGACTATGACGTTTCGAAGTTTGTTAAAGACATTGTGTCAAAGCTTCAAAGATTTATCATGCCGATTTTATGGTGCAAATTTCGTCTTCAAGTCAAATTGCATTCCGAGATCACTCAGGTATGAATGCGTAATTTTAATGGGACTCGAAATTTATTTTAAAATTGTTTATGGATGTTATTTTATTAAAGAAAATATTTTTAAAATGTTTTTAAAGTGTTTTAAAAGGATTACACTTGGTTTTATTCATTTAGAGTTATGTTTTATACAAACGCAATTTCGCTTTGTCCCTTAAATGATATTAAACAACATTGACTGTTGTTCGAATGACATATCCATCTCGTTCGACAGCTATAGTCGTTCAAGTGAGCCGCCTCCTCATAAAAATTATTTAAGGCGTGGTTTCTTCAGAATTTCATGAGTGTGCAGTTTGAAAAATAATTTACAAACTAGTTAGTTTTTTACACAAAGTTCTCTAAGGTTTTCTAAGTCCAAAACATCCTTATATTTTCAAAGATCCGAGTTTTCATTATTATATGTTATAGTGATCTTTGTTGGAACCATTAGGAGTTTGTTCTACATTGAACTTTGTTGGGTTTTGCGGTGGAGAAGAAGAAGAGCAGTGTTCAACATCGTAGACGTTACAAGCCATATCAGTGGACACAGAGACATACGTGGATGCGTGTGTTGTGGACGAGCCTCGTGGAAGAAGGACTTTCTTTGCGGGGACTGTGGAGGAATGGTTAAAGATCAAAAGAGCGTCAAGTCTCGTAAGGGATTGAGTCGTTGAGTAAGACTTGTGTTTGTTCCTTGTAATTCCACATCATAGCGATTGTCTAGCTTGGGTCGTCCGAGGTTTTTACCCTTAGTGTTTTTCTCGTACATCCGGCGTTGTGAGCATTATTTTCCTTATTTTACTTGCTTTAATAACTGGATGCATGTTTAGGACTAATCAATATAAAATTGGTTAAGTTAAAATTGGTTCATAATTTGGTGCAAAATAAAAATTCTAAAAAGGTTTTTCATAAAAAGAAAGTTGTTTTTGTCATCCTTAAAACACATTCCGCATAGAAAAAGGGGCCTACAAAGATCAAGCCTCAATTCTCCAAATAAGGTCCAAAATCTTTCCCTCTCCTAAAATTCTTTATTTTCACATTAGTTATATAAATTCTTAATGTATCTTTTACTTTAGTTCATACACATTAATATCTCATCATTTATTAGTTATATTGCACATACTTTATTTTTTTGTAAATTTAAAACAAAGAAAAAGAGAGTTACACCCTATAAATTCCAACGGGATTATCCACCACAATTTCTCAAAACTAAAACAAGTTTTCTACACACACACATATAATAAACTCCCGTTCGAATCTATGAAATAAACTCCACCCTTATGCCGCATACGAACTATGTGAACTTTGATGCTTTTATAGGTTGCGTAGGCGTTTCGGGACAAAACCCGATAATCGAGTCCAATTTTCCTAGTTTCACATGTGTCTCCTTTTCATCTATACATTATTCGATATATATATTATATTTGTCATCCTTATTAGCGTTTTCTCCAACATATATTATCGTTTCACCATAACGATCAATATCACGATAAAAACCTACATCGTATTTTCTAAATATTATTTCGGGAACATTGGATGACTACACTCTATCTTTTCCATGGTATGAGCTGGGCAATTCCGATCTCTATTTATATATACACGCACACGCACTTTATGGAGAAATTAAAGGAAAATAGTAACATTAGCCCATGAGAGACCAAAAGGGAGGGATGGGTGCCTAACACCTTCCCATTCTGTAACTTAGCCCCCAAATTTTTGAACTATTGGTTTCTTAAGCATCAGTTTTTCTTCAATGCTGCTCTCACGATGCGGCGACATGTTCTTTTGCCTATTTTGTGAAAATAGGCTGGAGACTCCATCTTTGTACATCACCCCACACCAACGACGGTCGGAGCACTCCTAGAGAAAGAGGACGTGAGATCTTCTCCCCCTTTTATAACCCCATCGAGAAAGGGAAAGATTGGGATGGCCATAGTGGCGACTCCGCTGGGGATAATTTTCATAAAAGGTTAGACATTATTTGCATGGGTGTTATTGTTTTCTGCTTGTGTGCGTATGCAGATACCTGTATGTTATCTTTTTTCTCCTCTATTATTTCTTTCACATATCTACCTCATGCTTATATCACTACTCACTCACACACTTGTAGATACTCTCCGTATACACTTCACACTACTTACACATAGGATCACTTATATCAAAATATTGCACACACCACTTAGAATATCCATGCTTAGGTGTCACTAACACACACACCCACTTATCAGACTTGTATATATCCAAGCTCACTCACACTTGTCACACACCACTTGTAGTTTATCCATGTTTAGGTTCACTACCACACACTCACTCATAGATATTCACTCACTCTCACATATCCATGCTTAGTATAATATTCATGCTCCATGTTAGATTTACTTTTTATACTTATACATTATTCCCTATTAGTATAGTTATCATCATGCCAAATAAAATACTCTCACCATAATATGTTAATTAAGAATCACGCATTTTTGCACAGTACATTACCGAAGAGCATGTCTATTGACGAAATTTTGTACCGTAACGGGGGTGTCACTTTGTGATGGGTGCTGGTCCAGCAGGTCACAATTAGCCTAAGCGATATAACTCTAATCTTTCATTGGACAATTACCTTCGTAGATATTGAATGGTTCCCCCCGCACTGTATCACTTGACCAAAGTAATGACGGGAGGTATATCACAGGGAATTCATTCACGTACGTCGAGTTTCGAATTCACTCTCACACGTATTGTCCCCATAAGGTATATAATGAGGCAATTCACGTACACTTGGGTATATCAAATGGCTTATCCACACGTATTGATTGCCCACAAAAGAAAGACGTATATCGTGGAAGTCATGCCAAAGGGTAGAACCCTTCCAATCAACCTAACAATTGCATACCCTCATATAGGCGTGAAACCTAGGACACTCATATTTAGTTTATCGTTTACTACCCGAAACTCTGTCGAAATGATGGGTCGGCATGCCGCCCAAATTTTTGCTCGATTTTGCCTTTTTCGAAATGGTACCCTATCCATGAGCCCAGTAACAAGTCCAACCATATTTTACATATTTTTTTAACCCAATTTTTCCAGACTTGAGTTCCGTTCGGCATTTTTTTGCGTTTAAAACCTAATACAAGTGAGAACATAACAATATTAATAATAATCATGGTGCGACCCTTTTCTCATTTTTCCCCTTTCTTTACCAAAAGTGTCAAAAATATTTTTCATTCTTTTATCAAAATACCAAAAGCATTTTCATTCCTTTTACCATAAATATTTTTCCTCCTCTTTTCCAAAAATGTCACAAATATTCTCCTCCTATAATAAAAGTCTTTCCTTCCTCTCTTTCACAAATAAATTCAAATTTTTCTCCTTCTCAGATCAATCACATACCCGACCCTTGGCCTAGCTCCCTATTGGCTTTGGTCTTCAGTCGAATCGCCATGAGGCTCCGTCAGTTCCCTCGCTACTTCCTCCAAGTCCAAAATTCATCTTCATCCACTTTCTATGGAGAACACCGACCAAGTACCGAATGTGCAACCAGATTTGATGACAGTCCTAACCCAACTCACTGCCAAGATTGACAACCTTCAAACCGAGGTTCATGAGATGTAATAAAACTGGGTCCCTGTTCTCGAAGAGATCGAGATCCTCTTCCCTTATGCTATGGGTCCAACCACACCTGAGCCTATTTGGATCCCAGAGGAATATCATCACGCTCCACAGGCCTCTCCCGCTAATGGCTTACCGCCAGCTCAGACCCTATGTCGAATCTTACCTAGACAGGGGCTAACCTACCTAAGATTGTTGATCCGAAGGAAGAAGAATTGAACAAAGTCAAGGAGGAAATTAAGATGTTGACCAAATAGTTTTACCAAGTTCGAATCTTTCAGAACTACATGGATTACACCCATATGTCTCCTTATCCTAATGGAAAGCCACCGAAAAATTTTAAGATGCCTAACATTGAGAAGTTTGGGGGTAGAGGACCCCCAATTCTTCATCTACGAAGCTACCACCGAGCCATGACTCTCTTAAACTCCTTTAAGGAAATAATGGCCCAAATGTTCCAATAGACTTTGAAAGACAGCATCTCTGCTGGTTCTTATCTCTCGAGGAGTCCAGAAGTCGCAGTTGGGAGGATGTTGACCGTGAATTCATGTCATAGTACAAGTATAATGAAGAATTGGAAGTTACCCACCATGATTTAGAACTTCTCAAACAGAATCCTAGGGAATCCATTAGTAACTTTATAGCAAGGTGGAGAGAAAAAGCAGGCACCATGACCAGCCGGCCTTCCGAAGAGGAGCAAGTCAGAATTATGAAAAAGAACTTCTTACCCCATGTTCGAACAACAATGGGAGGACAGTACTGGCACATTTTCGATCCCTTTGGGAAGTGGGAGTGGAGATTGAAAAAAGTCTTTACAAGACAGAAGTTGAGCCAAACAAAGTATTCAGACAGTTCACTCCCCGAAAGTATGAGAAGCCTGTCAATACCACAGTTTCAACCATAAATAATATCTCTCAGCCTGCCACTTCATGGGCACTAGAAAGTTGCCCTCACCCAGTCAAAACGGAATATACCAAGCTTTATGCTACCCTCTCCAAAGTTTACCAAGCCCTTTTAAGCCAAAATCTCATCAATCCATTAGACCCTCGTCCATTACCAAACCCACTTCCTAAAAATTTCAAACCAGATGCCTATTATGATTTTCACCAAAGTGTCGGCCACACCACTGATCGGTGTTTCCAACTCCAAAATGTAATCCAAGGTCTGATTGACCGGGGCATCATCGCCCCACCCGCCAATCCTAAACCAAACATTACCCACAATCCACTCCCAAATTATGCAAATTCCATCTTCCTAGAAGAAGACCCAGAATTTGATCCATCTACCCGGATCGTACCCAGTAAACCACCAATTATACCCATATATTGCCCTAAACCCCTTTAATTTTTCCCATATTTTCTCCTACATCCTACCAGTTTTGTCGATCAGGCTCTGTCATTCATTATAAGAGCATGCATTGTTGTTCGTACCCATTTCGGAGGGGAAAATATGGAATTATTAGTAGTATTGAACCAGCAACTAAAGTTCGGGCTTAAAATGACCATTGACTGTAAGAGATTTAGTACGCTATTCTTGGAAGCTCAAAAATGGGCTCGAGAGTCAGATAATTTAGTGGTACCTGTCGATGAAGTCAGCTTAGATGATGTCATCAGATCATGGTAGACTTATTTAGACAGAGTGGTGAAATTTTTAGTATCTTCGTGCTACTTGATACTTTGAAACTACAAGGGCGCTTGGTCCCCTCGATTCTACATCTCCCCATTGAGTGGGAGGATATATATGAAGCGGTCGTTGAGGTTGTGGAGTGTATTGACTTCTCGTGGAAAGATAATGTTGTTACCACCGAATATGGGACGTATTTAATAGTTCTAATAAATAGCCAAGCCAAAGACTAGCCTAGTAGTCAGTATATGTGAAATGATATCATATGAGAAGCTGCTAGGAGAAATCAATAAGGTGGCCGAACTGCCCGAGATAGATAAAGAAATGGGGTTTCTATTTTTACCCTATTTTGTTAACCATATGACTAGATCAGGGAGGCATTACTAAGTTCCAAACTCGCAATCATCAGCAATTAATAAGGGAAAGGGTGTTGATAAACTTCTTATGCCGAAAATGACCCTCAAGGAGAGAAAGATCCTTGATCAGTTGAAGAAAACCTAAGCTAACATCAATTTATGGGGACTCTTTATGTCTTCCCGACTATACCAGAATGCCTTAATCAAAATCCTCATCGAGCCCACAGTCCCTCCTTCAATGACACCATAAAAGGCAATGAATATGGTCTAATCTCTAACCTCTACTAGAATGCTCTCCTTCTTCGAAGAAAAAATTCCTAAATTTCGTCCAAATCACAATTATGCTCTCAATATCTTTGTTGAAGTCATGGGAAAGACTATACCACTTTCGCTTTTCGATAATAGATTAGCTCTTAATGTTTGCCCGTTGACAACCCTCAATTATTGGGGACTAAAAGTGGGCAACCTTGCTCCAACCTCTATCGTGGTGCGCACTTATGATAATACTTGTCGAGAAGTGATGGGATCCATAAAGCTTACAATAGGGGCTGGCCCTATAAATCCCGTTACTGAATTCTAAGTCATCGACATCCCAGCTTGATTTAATATGTTGCTCAGACGACCATGGCTCCATAATATCAAGGGTGTGTCTACTTCCCTCCATCAAAAACTAAAATTCTTCACTAATGGGAAAGTCATCACTATCTTGGGCGATGATGATAATACTGAGAATGAAAGCACCAGTAATCCAGTACTAAAAATACAGCATAGGGAAAATGATATGCTTCTATCAGGTTTTTGAGTCGAACCGCTTTCGTTTCTGCTCCCAGCAGGAGATAATTTCAAAGATGAACTATGTACAGTACACAACCCTCACGGTAACGTCAATATGATCCAGATGTTCAAAAATATGAACTTTATGCCCGGACTCGAGTTGGGAAGATGACAACAGGGAATACTTGAACCATGGTACTGAAGAAGGCCTTTCCTCCTTATGGCCTAGGTTATCAACAATCAACAGAAGAACTCCGAATGCTTCCCCAACCTCGATTAAAGAGAAGGCTATAAAGTACCAAGATTGTCTCAAAATATTCCTTGAATGAAAGATTCATCAGAGAGGGTGAAGATTTCCCCTTTTACAGTTTTCCCTAATCGTGGTATGATCATGTGGATAATAAGATGAAACTAAGAATGGAGATCTTTTTCTAAAATAGCTACCCATGGGCCAAAAGCTCCTAGAATCATATGCAATCACTCATTGAGAAGACTATAGCTTCTACCGAAGATTCCAATGGAAGTGACTCCGAGGATTCATTCAACTTACAGACACTGGGGCTGACACTTTGTATGGTCCACTTAAGTGCTACATCATCGGATCCATCATGCCTGGTTAAATATGTTAATACACTTATCCTCAACTGGAATGCTATGCAAGTTCCACCCGTAGAAATTCAACCCACCTCTAATGTTTATCCCATTTACGCTTCTTTTGTTCTTCCTAATTCTGATGTAATCGAGACCTCTTTCAATGAGGCTCTTAACGATGTTTTTCCCAACAATGAAATAAATGAAGATTTTGAGTATCTTTTTGTGCCTTACATTATTTATCTTGATTCTAATCAAACTCTTGATGATGATGATTTTGCAAATGAACAATTCTTAACTGATCTTAATAAGGTTAATAACAATAATATAACCACGTCCGAGTTAATGAAGATAAAACTGTTGTTATTAATCTCGGTTCTAGTAGCCAACTGCGCAATATTAGGATAGGGTCTACCCCTGACGAGCATGAGTGCACACAACTTTAAGAATTATTGAAGTAATTTGTTGATGTCTTTGTATGGTCCTACGACGACATATTCGGCATTGATCTCGAGATAGCTCAGCACGAGATTCTAACATTTTCAGAATACAAACCAGTCAAATAGAAACTATGAAAGCTCCGCATCGAATGGTCGCTCAATATTAAGGAATAAGTGGTCAAATAATTGAATGTGGGTTTAATTCGTGTGATCGAATATACCGCATGGCTGGACAACATCGTACCCCTGTCAAAATTTGAGGGAAAGGTTCGCACGTGCATTAACTACCGAGATTTGAACAAAGCCTCTCTGAAGGATGATTACCCGCTACCCAATATCGATGTGATTATGGATAATACATCTAGTCACGCTTTCAAGTCATTTGTTAATGGTTTTTTTCAGATATAATCAGATCAAGATGCACTCGTATCATCAAGAGAAATCGCATTCATCAACCCTTGGGGAACCTTTTATGACACCATTATGCCATTTGGTTTAAAAAATGCAAGGGCTACCGATTTCCATAACAATCTTACATCATCTGATACACAAATAAGTTGAGGTCTACGTGGATGATATGATTATCAAATCTAAGACTAAGGAAGTTCATGTCCTTGTCTCCGGAAGTTCTTCAAGCGACTATGGCAATACCAGATGCTACTTAACCCACAAAAATATATTTTTGGAGTAACCAAAGGAAAGCTTTTGGGATTTATGGTTAGCGAGAAAAGGGATTGAATGAGACACTACCATACTAAAGCCATACTCGAGATGCCACCACCCCGAATGGAGAAGGAAGTCCGGGGGTTACTTGGAAAATTACAGTATATCAGTTGGTTCATCAACCAGTTGACTTCTATTTGTGAACCCATCTTCAAACTCCTCCAAAAGTATTCAACCAAATTTTGGAATGAAGCTTTCTTAGAAGCTTTGACAGAATCAATCCATATATAGCCCGACCTTTGATACTCATATCGCCACAGTCTAGTCTTCCCCTACTCTTATACTTGACCATAACAGACACCAAAGCTGGTGCTTTATTAGCCCAATACCTTAAAAAAACTCACAAAGGGAAAGCCATCTATTATGCTAGTCATAAATTGGTCGAGTACAAATTTAATTACACTACCTTGGAAAAAGCATATGTCGCTCTTGTCTGGGTCACCGAAAAATTATGGCACTATATGATCGCCTTTCCTATAAAATTAGTGTCCCTAATGGATCCTATCATATACCTGCTCGAGAAAACCTTCCATGTCTAGCCGAATGGTCCGATGGTTGATGCTGCTAGTCGAATTTGATATCGTGTAAGTCACGCAGAAAGATATGAAAGGAAGATCCATTTCTGACTACCCTATGGAAGAAGCCAATATTTGGATTTCTAAGTTCCCCGATGAGGATATCCTTTGTACCTCCCAAGAAAACCTTTGATGGAAAATGTTCTTTGATGGTTCCACTAATAAGAAAGGGTATGACATTGGGATACTCCTAATTGCCCCTGATGATTGTCATACGCCAATTGCCATTAAGCTAGATTTCCCCTGCACCAACAACATGACTTAATACAAAGCATGCACGGTAGGCCTCAAAGTCGCTCTCAAGAAAGGAATCTGATACCTAGATGTTTACAGAGATTCAACCCTCATCATCGATCAAGTACTCAGAAGATGAAAAGTCAAGGACGAAAAACTCTTACCCTTCCATGCCCACCTTGAAGAGCTGGCCTCCCAATTCTAAGATATCACCTTCCACTACCTACCCCGAGAAAAGAAAAAATTAGTCAATGTCCTTGATACCTTAGCCTTCATGGTCGACATTCCGGAATGAATAACAATGGCTCCCTTCCTAGTCCAAGCTCATCACAGGAAAAAGATCTTGATATGGTCGATTACTGGTACTATATATGATATTTGGCACCTCCTCAAGCATGGTAAGTATCCCTAAGATTCTAACAAAAAAGACCAAGCAACCCTCTTCAAACTGGTTGCCCAGTACATTATCTGCGATAAAGCAATATTCAAAAGAAACTTCGATGGAACCCACTTACACTGCATTGCAGGGGCTGACATTCAAGAAATGATGCACAAAATCCACAGCGAAGAATGCAGACCCCACATGAATGGCCATATGCTTGCCAAGAAAATCATCCGATAGGGCTACTATTGAACTACCATGGTTTAAGATTGCATCAACTATATTCATAGGTGCCTTAAATGACAACAGTTTTCTAATCTCAAGCACTTTCCTTCGCGAGAATTGTATAACATGACTTCTCCCTGGTCGTTCTCCACATGGGAATCGATATCATAGGGAAATTTTTACCCACAGCATCCAACGGGCATGAATTCATCTTAGTTGCCATTTATTACTTCACCAAATGGGTTAAGTCGAGTCATACGCAGTTTTGAATGTCACAAAGGTAGCTAAGTTCGTTCAAAAAAATATCATCTGTAGATATGGGGTCCCGTATGAACTAATATCAAATAATGGGTTACATTTTGAGGCGAAAGTCATAGTAGTGGTTAACGAGTATGGGATCCAGAGACACAAATCTTCTCCCTATCGACCTCAAACTAACGGTGAAGTCGAAGTCGATAATAAGATCCTCAAAGTTAGCAATATGATTAAAAACTATTGATATTGGGACGATTGGATCCCTTACGCCCAATGGGGCTACCTCACTTCAGTTCGAGCATCTACTGGAGCTACCCCTTACTCTGGTATACGGCATGGAAGGAGTCCTACACATTGAGATAGAAATTTCTTCACTACGCATCATGCTTGAAAGTAAAGTCAAGAAGGAAGACAGACATCGTAGCCATCTTGACGAGTTGTCACTCCTGGATGAAAGGATACTGAAGGATATATATCATATACAAGGTTGCCATCGCCAAATATCATGATCATTCAATAAGAGAGTCAAGGATCGTGATGTTTGAGAAGGGGATTTAGCCATTACAGAAATTATAGAGCCCATCTAGGACCCCAGAAGAAAATTCAAGCCCAATTGGAGTGGCCCCTACATTATGAAGAAGATCCTATACGACGGCGTCGTTATGCTCATCGACCTCGATGGGGAAGAGATGATCCGTCTAGTCAACTTAGATCGTCTCAAGAAATTCTACCCTTAGTCCGAAATCTCTACGTGCTATAACTATTCTCATCTCACTTCTATTTCTATAAAAAAAAATCTTAATTTCCCTCTACTCAGAATTACGTCGGGCCAGATCCTCTAAAAAACCATTTTACTTTCAAAAAAGAAACTTAAAAAAAATTTAGAACCTTCATAGGTACATAGGCAGCTCATACACTTTACATGATCACAATCCCCTTCTTTTTACAAAATGTTATTCTTTTCTTATCTCCGAGAATGATGGTTCATTTTTATCATTTACATTAACAAAAGGATTATATATGCAGAAGTGATTGGTATAGATAATTCAACTGTAAGATCTCATCAAGGGGCAAAATAATATAATTAAATTTTTCTTTATTTTATTTATGAGAAATTCTGGTATAATTACATCGGCATAAAGAATCAAACAACTTCCCCCGCCAACCTGACCTTATTTTTTACCTAAAAACAAAACAAAAATAAGTCAATCTACTCCTAAAACAACATTTCCAAAGTTATTCCTACCAAAAAATAACCAGATACATAACCAAACAAAATCTTCACAAATAAAAACTCCCCAGGAATCCTACCCATAGCTGCTAGAAGAACCATCCCCTTCATCATCTACATCTTGGGGTCCCCAAACTTCCCCTGCTTGGATAGAATACCTAAGGCGCTCCAAAAAATGATTAGCCCAGACCAGCCTAGGGAAAATTGCAACTCCTCCCCCCATGGTGTCAAATATGACAAACCACCTCTTCCCACTCTCCTCGACTAGTATTTTAGCCACTACCCTCCTCTACAACCACTTCATGTAGTCCCCAGAAACAAACCAGACTCGGATAAAATATTGGGAAGGACGGGTCTACGACTGATGATTCTCCCATAGAGAGCCCAGCCACATGCGCAAACGTTCTGTAAAATCCTCCACGGGAAAGAATTTGAGTGTCTGAGCTCCCAGCCAAATTGACATAGGAGCCGTCAGGGAAAGTAGAAAGAAGTCTGTCGGAGGTCAACCAACCTAACACACTGGTATTCCCCCAGTTCTATAATGGGATGTAACTCTCCCCACCAAGGCATTGACTAACGCAAACCTCGAGCCCCGTGCTCTATAAACTAGTTCTCCCAACTCTCGATATTCAAGCCTACACTGATAAAGTAACGAGTGAAGAAGTTTGGCATAGTTGCCAAGGGATATTCTGGAGGGAGAGCCATACGAAATATCTCTAACAACCACATAAACAGCATAACTGGGCTACCCCTCAGGAAGTCAAAACGGCATTCCTGCCAAGCATCTAGACCATTTAGAGTCTCCGTTAGTATTACTATTGCAGGATTGTAATAATATGACATCCACGAAGTGATGGCTGCAAATTGTGGGTCCACCAACAGGTTCCCGGTCACCAACAGTAATTTTAAAGTTAAGCCAAGAAAAACGGCTCCGTCATAGCCCACATCACCAATATACTATAGACGCACGGAATGTAGCATGGCTATGAGAGAGATCTTTCCTCCCGTAACCCATGATCGAGCCGTCGAGCGCGAGATATGGAGAATTTCTGCTAATAGCGCCTGAGAACATCAAGAAAATTCAAGCATGGCCACCGCAACACTGAGATTCACCTTCAGCATGGCTGAGAAGCAAGAAGTGAGCAAAAGAAAGGAAATGTGGATGAGTGAAGAAAATACTTCACCATTACCCTTTTTATAATTGAAAAACTTAGCCAAAGATAAAAGTTCTATGAATCCCCGAGGAAACCCTGCCCCATCAAGGACCAAGTCGCTGAAGAAAGTGCAATCAAAGCCTTGGGGTCATTAGCCCCTATTTTTGAAAGTTCCCTTTTTCCTTTTTTGTCAAAATCGAAACTCAGTAAAAATAATTTTTATTCTAAGGAATTAAGAATTTCCTTCACCCTATATTTTCACTCATCCTATTTTATAATAAATTTTCCCTCGAATCATATTAAATCCTTTTTACGGTCCCAGCAAACAAAGTAAAAAGTGCACATGCATTAAGTCACTTAAGCAAAAATTAATAAAACTTCATTTCATTGCATATATGTTGCTTTATTACATTTTCCCTTGCAGGAAAACAAAAAAATAATGGGACTCGGCCCGATCCCCCATAACATTTTCTCTCTCTCTCTCTCTCTCTCTCTCTCTCTCTCTCTCTAAAACCCTCCATCCCTACAGCATATGCGCTTTCCCTGACGACGAGTTGACAAGCCTTCGCTCCCTGAGCAGGACCTTTCCCCAAACGAGGCAGGCGACACCAAACAAAAAGGAATCAGGATCGAGTCCCAGATATGAGTTGTCGTTGAAGCCACCCAATCCCGTATGTCCTTCAACTAGGTAGTCGACACCCAAACATACTGCAAAAAAAACAAAAAATAGCAAATCAGTCAGTCTAAGGCAAAGAAGAAATTAGAAAGACGAAAGTAAAAAGAAAAAAGAAATTAAGGGTATACCTTCGACTAAAGGACATTCTCTGTTATTCCCAGTACCTCCAGGTCCATTGCATTGGGTCTATGTATCATATGCACAAATCCTCCATCAGACCGTAGGATATTATAGGAAGGGAGAGCCAACTGTAGAAACGGAATCTTTAATGTTGTCGTTGCTGCTGATGTCGACACACCCCTACACTGTGGCCAGACCCCACTAGCCGACTCGTGCCCCTACCAGAGACTGCAAGGGGAAGATTTATAACTTCATATATGATGTGCGGTATCAGCCAGCTCTACATGAAATTCAAATAATCATAGGTCATCGCCATGTCGGTATATGACGAATAAGGCTCCTCAACCCTCGCCGCCACCCTCGTCTCCTCCGACATCTCTTGCTCCTGCCTGATGTACCTTAGGGGCCTCATAGGTGGCACAATCACCTAGTACTCAACCACCTATCAGATTACAGTAATAACCCATATTTCTACATATTTATTATTTAATTAATTCGAAAAATTAATTGGATAAATATGTTTTAGTTAAATTACATGTGTGACGTAATATAATGTGGTTAAATAATAAAAGTGATTATTAAGTATTAATCGAGAGATAGAGACTGATTAATATTTAGTTATGAGATTTACTATTTGCATGAATAGTAAATAATGGTGGATTTTTTATATACGGCATAGCGAGTGATATGTGCGTATTTTATTTTATCTCACCGGGATTCGTGTGTAGACCATTTTGAGGTGAGAATTGAGAAACATATTGTAAGTGACTCGAAATATAATTTAGAGGTCACGAATGATTTCAGATGGGTTGAAATAGTCAGAATAGTGTACCCGAGGGTATAGTTTGGGTCCCGGGTCAATTTTAAACCAAACCGGCACCTTTTGAGGGTAATTTGGTCATTTTAAAAATAAGGGTTAAAAGACCTACGAAAATTAGCACCCTATATCTGGTAATTATAAATTGGGTTTAGGGTTAATAACTCACAAAACTCAGAGAGGCCATTAGAGAGAAGGGGGAAATCAATTCCAAAGCTTAAGAAGGGATTCTTGAAGAATTGGACTTGAATCTTGCACCCAAATCATCCAAGGAAGAAGGATGGAGGGAGAAGAACATCAATACACCATCAACAACATAAAATCAAACCCTAAAAACTATGAGGCAAGTGTTTATTGCGAATAAAATTCAAGTTATAATACCCATGTGTAGGGAGTTTTAAGAATTGGTTGATTCTATTGAAAAAAGTTGAATTAAATGTATGAATTGATCATATTTTTGGGTAGGATTGCATATAGAATGAATCCCCAAGTAAATATGAAATTAAATTTGAATATATTTGATGATTAAAATAGAATCTTTATGAGTTCTTCGTTGAAGAACATGAATCTTGAATGACTTAGGGTTTAATTGATAAACACAAGATGTCAATCTGCCAGAATTTTTAACATAACTTTAAACGTATGATATTCGAATTGTACTTCGAATTAGAGTGTGAACCATAAATTTTTGGAAATTTATATCTCTTAGTTATCCAATAAACTTAGAATCGGGTCAATCGGAGTTCTGTAGAGGGAGTAATCGACGTGTTACTACAGGGTATTTGATCTGCCAGCATAGTAATCTGCCAGAATTTTAACATGACTTTAAACGTGTACGATTTGAGTTGTACTTAGAATTAGAGTGTTAATCATATATTCATGGAAATTTATATCTCTTAGATTTCCAATGAACTTGGAATCAGGTCAATTGGAGTTCTGTAGATGGAGAAATTGAAATTTTACAAGAGGGCGTTTATTCTGACAGAAAATTTATGATTCGTTTCAGCTACGAGAAAATGTAAGATCTTTCTTTTTAAGACTCAAATGCCTAAAATTTTATCGGGGAAGTGTTTGGGACCTTGATGAAATATATTTCTGGAATAATGATATGGAAGTAGGTCTATGATTGATACTTGGACTTTAATTTTGTGAGAGAATTAAAGTGGAGATTCATAGGCTTGATTGTGACGTATTCCAATTCGAGATGATAAGAATATAATTACGAAAAAGTGTGAGCGAGCTTAAATTTGTTGAGTCGGTAGGTTAACAAGGGTAACTACTGAATGGATATAAGAAGGGGTAACTACGACCCTTAGAGTTGTGTTAATACTCGAATTAATACGAAAGTGAAATAAATTTGTAAAGAAAACAAGTATGGTAAATATTATAGAGAAATATATTACGTACAAGTACGAATAATTTGGTTGTGTGAATGCCTATTATAATGATTATTAGGTTGGGTGAATACCTAAAGTATTCTTAATCCTGTATTGGGGTGGATAATTTTCCGGACCAATACATGAAATCTCGATTTGGGGTCAATGAATATCCGGACCAAATCGAAGATGAATAATATTGGGGTCGATGATAATACCGGACCAATGTACATACATATGACCTTTACATTGGGGTCGAGGGATTTTCGGACCAATTTAAATGGTAGGATTATTGGGGTCGATGATTTTTCGGACCAATAAATCCTTTTAGTATATATTGTGTGTGAAATATAGACCTTATGATTTTATACTTATATGCGATAGTAGACTTGCAGATGATATATATAGAGATGTACATCTAAATTGTAAATTAAGTAGAGAGAAACTAATCGCGAAATTTAAAATAGACTGGTAATAGGCTATAGTAATTAAGTAGTGAAACTTAATTGTGGAGGTTAAACGATGATAGGATAATTGGGGTCGATGATTATCCGGACCTGTGATGCTTATAGTATATGTTGTGAGTGAAATATATGATGTATAAATAATCTGCTTATGTGGAATAGTAGATAGTTAGATGATGTGTAGACATCTAAAAGTAAGTTGAGTAGAGAAACTTAATTTTAAAGATTTAATGGTAGATAGTGGATATCTAAAGGATGAAATTAAGTTGTGATACTTAATCATTGTTATGGAAATATAGCATGCGAAGAATGTTATTATTGTGTTAATTAACAAATGAGGGATGTTAATAAATTTATGAATTGTATGGGCGGTTCGGGAACTTAGACGTGTAAATAAGTTCAGTTGAATACTCTAGTCTAATTATCTTGAGTAGTATATCTAGGTGAGCTAAGTATAAAATGTGAAGCGTGCACTATAGATGAGAGGTGAGGAGAACTCAAGTGAGAGTGTACGCAAACATGTGTAATCAATAACTGAATTTTACTGTGATAAATGCTTGCTAAATATTTTCAAAATATTTTGAGTAGTAACTCTTGCTATAAAATATTTTCAAAACCTTTTAGGTGTCCAGACATAGGTACGCCAGACTTGAGGATTTCATTCCAGGGACTCGGAGTTGTAGCACTGTGGATGCTGACAGGATCTTGATTAGACTATTCTACCTTTCTGATCTAGTGTAGGATCTTATTTTGTATTCCTTGTTTGAACGTGTTGTCCGTTGACGGTTTATAGTTATTCAGTTCTTTTGTGCATTACGGATTGTGGTTTTGAACTTTTAGTCGATGGTTTATCGGCAAGTCTTTCATTCATATGTATGTGTTGGAATTGTTAAGTGTACTAATGGGTGATAACCCGGGAGTACAAGGATATTATTATTAAGTGTACTAATGGGTGATAACCCGGGCGTACAAGGATGTTATTGTTAGGTGCGCTAATGGGTGATAACTCAGGGGTGCAAGAACAATATTGATTAAGTGCGTTAATGGATGTTAACCCGGAGGTGCAGAATTATTATGATTAGGTGCGCTAATGGGTCTTAGCCCGGGGGTGCAGGATTAGTATATATATGTATAAGGATGATGTGACTATACGTATATATATGGATTTTTGAATATTTCTACTCTATGAAACTAATAGATTTGGTATTAATAATAAAGGCTTTGCACAAAGTGGTCTTAACATAAGGGTGCAGGATTAGTGTAAATATATAGAAAGAATGAGACTATATATATATATATATGAGCATACTTGGGGAACTTTATACTTTGTGATTTTAAAAAATCCTAAGTTTTAGTACCGGCATTGTCCTAATTTCGGGGACGAAATTCCTTTGTAAGGGGGGAAGCATGTAATACCCCGTATTTCTACGTATTTATGATTTCATTAATTCGAAAAATTAATTAGATAAATACGTTTTAGTTAAATTACATGTGTGACATAATTTAATGTGGTTAAATAATAAAAGTTATTATTAAATATCAATTGAGAGATAGAGACTCATTAATATTTAGTTATGAGATTTACTATATGCGTGAATAGTAAATAATGGTGGATTTTTTATATACGGCATAGCGAGTGATATGTGCGTATTTTATTTTATCTTACCGGGAGTCGCGTGTAGACCATTTTGAGGTGAGGAATGAGAAATATATTTTTTAAGTGATTCGGAATATAATTTAGAGGTCGCGAATGATTTTGGATGGGTCGAAATAGTCAGAATAGTGTACCCGGGGGTATAGTTTGGGTCCCGGGTCAATTTTAGACCAAATCGGCACCTTTTGAGGGTAATTTGGTAATTTAAAAATAAGGGTTAAAAGACCTACGAAAATTAGCACCGTATATCTGGTAATTAGAATTGGGGTTTAGGGTTAATACCTCACAAAACTTAGAGAGGCCATTAGAGAGAAGGGGGAAACCAATTCCAAAGCTTAAAAAGGGATTCTTGAAGAATTGGACTTTATCCAAGGAAGAAGGATAAAGGGAGAAGAACATCAATCCACCATCAAAAGCATAAAATCATAACCTAAAAACTATGAGGCAAGTGTTTATTGCAAATCAAATTCAAGTTATAATACCCATGTGTAGGGAGTTTTAAGAATTGGTTGATTCTATTAAAAAAAACTTAAATTAAATGTATGAATTGATCATATGTTTGGGTACGATTGCATGTAGAATGAATCTGTAAGTAATGATGAAATGAAATTTGAATATATTTGATGATTAAAATAGAATCTTTATGAGTTCTTGGTTGAAGAACATGAATCTTGAATGACTTAGGGTTTAATTGATAAACATAAGATGTCAATCTGCCAAAATTTTTGACATAATTTTAAACGTATGCCATTTGAATTGTGCTTCTAATTAGAGTGTGAACCATATATTTTTGGAAATTTATATCTCTTAGCTATCCAATGAACTTGGAATCGGGTCAATCGGAGTTCTGTAGAGGGAGTAATCAACATGTTACTACAGGGTATTTGATATGCCAGCATAGTAATCTGCCATAATTTTGACGTGACTTTAAACATGTACGATTTGAGTTGTACTTCAAATTAGATTTTGAATCATATATTCATGGAAATTTATATCTCTTAGATTTCCAATGAACTTGGAATCAGATCAATCGGAGTTCTTTAGAGGGAGAAATCAAAATTTCACTAGAGGGTGTTTAATCTGCCAGAAAATTTATGATTTGTTTCGACTGCTAGAAAATGTAAGATCTTTCTTTTTAAAACTCAAATGCCTAAAATTTTATCGGGGAAGTATTTGGGACCTTGATTAAATATATTTCTGTAATAATGATATATAAGTAGGTCTATGATTAAGTGTTGAACTTTAATTTTGTGAGAGAATTAAAGTGGAGATTCATAGGCTTGATTGTGACGTATTCTAATTCAAAATGATAAGAATATAATTACGGAAAAGCATGAGCGAGCTAAAATTTGTTGAGTCCGTAGGTTAACAAGGGTAACTACTGAATTCATATAACAAGGGGTAACTAGGACCCTTAGAGTTGTGCGAATACCCGAATTATTACGAAAGTGAAATAAATTTGTAAAGCAAACAAGTATGGTAAATATTAAAGAGAAATATATTACGTACAAGTATGAATAATTTGGTTTTGTGAATACCTATTATATTGATTATTAGGTTGGGTGAATACCTAAGGTATGCTTACTCCTTTATTGGGGTCGATGATTTTTCGAACCAATACATAAAAGCTCGATTTGGGGTCGATGATTATCCAGACCAAATCGAAGATGAATAATATTCGGGTCGATGATAATGCCGGACCAATATACATACATATGACCTTTACATTGGGGTCGAGGGATTTTCGGACCAATGTAAAGGGTAGGATTATTGGGTTCGATGATTTGTTAGACCAATAAATCCTTTTAGTATATATTGTGTGTGAAATATAGACCTTATGATTTTATACTTATGTGCGATAGTGAACTTGTAGATGATATATAGAAAGATGTACATCTAAATGGTAAATTAAGTAGAGAGAAACTTAATCACGAAATTTAAAATAGACTGGGAATAGGCTATAGTAATTAAGTAGTGAAACTTAATTATGGAGGTTAAACGATTATAGGATAATTGAGGTCGATGATTATCCGGACCAATGATCCTTATAGTATATGTTGTGAGTGAAATATATGCCGTCTAAATAATCTGCTTGTGTGGGATAGTAGATAGTTAGATGACGTCTAGATATCTAAAAGTAAGTTGAGTAGAGAAACTTAATTTTAAAGATTTAATGTTAGATAGTGGATATCTAAAGGATGAAATTAAGTGGTGAGACTTAATCATATTTATGGAAATATAGCATGTGAAGAATGTTACTATTGTGTTAATTAACAAATGAGAAATGTTAATAAATATATGTATTGTATGGGCGATACGGAAACTTAGACGTGTAGAAAAGTTCAGTTGAATACTCTAGTCTAATTAGCTTTTGTAGTATAGCTAGGTGGGCTAAGTATAGAACGTGAAGCGTGCACTATAGATGAGAGGTGAGGAGAACTCAAGAGATGGTGTACGCGAACATGTGTAATCAATAACTGAATTTTATTGTGATAAATTCTTGGTAAATATTTTCAAAATATAAAATATTTTCAAAACCTTTTAGGTGTCCAGCCACAGGGACTCCAAACTTGAGGATTTCATTCTAGGGACTCGGAGTTGTAGCACTGTGGATGCTGACAGGATCTTGATTAAACGATTCTACCTTTCTGATCTAGTGTAGGATCTTATTTTGTATTCCTTATTTGAACATGTTGTCCATTGACGGTTTATAGTTATTGAGTTTTTTTTAGCATTGCGGATTGTGGTTCTGAACTTTTAGTCGATGGTTTATCGAAAATTCTTTCATTCATATGTATTGTGTTGTATTGAACTCTAGTATACTGTGAATGTTTTGTTTAGCTTTTCGCATGGTACATTTTATTGTGTTAACGAAAGATAAAATTTGGCACCGGTCTAATTTCACTTAGGTGGTTAGTAATTAAAAAGTTTTCGACAGTGATGCTAAGAATGAACCATTTGAGAAACCTGTTTTAATTTAATAAAGGCCAGATCACCCGATGTTTAATTAGGCGGGGTCTCACAATTACTCTCTCCCCTAATTATCAGTAGTAAACGAATTCGTACGCCAATTGATGATGTAACTGCGCTTTCCCCCGGTCACCCTTATATGCTTGATGGTCGTCCCCGAGGGACAGAAGATCACCGGCAAGAGACCCAGTGGAATATCAATATTTGAAAAGGTCATCAAAGAAAAATGATCTCAAGAGATAAGAATAATTTACCCGATCGCTCATCAGGCCATTCAAGACCTGACGCACCACTGCCAAAGAGAGACCGTCTGGACTGCTGGTTGGATGTCCGCCACCGGTACATATGGTAGAAAGCCCCAAAGGACTCATCCTTCAAACCTATCAAGTGGGCGTTAATTCCAATAAGCTCATAAAACCACGTCTGCAAAGGAAAAGGGTCATCAATCAGAGAAAATAAACAATGAATCAAGAATAAAATGCATGAAGGAAAAATGCAAAAGGGAAAGAATACCTCTAAAAGACACGTGGTGCCAGTAAAGGTCGACCAGCAGCACCAGCTAAATGCATCCAAAGATGAATAAAGGTTCTCCATAGTCAGGCTCCCCGGTCAAAAAAGGGATATTCGAAAAATACCCTCAAATATGGCAAAAACCACAGATGGATAACGTTGCCACTCGTCGCCACCAAAAACCCTCCCAACAGCAAAAGATTAAACAAATAGGAAATCTTTCGCACCTGCAGCCCATCAGTCTCATCAATCCTATGACTCAACAACACCTTATTCAAAAGACAGAGATGGATGGAGTCCCCTTAGACTATCCACCCAACGCCGCCTCCACCGCCGACAGCGTCAACCGCATAGTCTGGTCCACCTCTACCTGGAGCCCCTCATAGTCTAGACCTAGTAGCTATTGTACATCGATGGGAGTCACTGTCATCTCCCCAAATCCAAAATGCACGGTGTGGGAGGTATCCTACCACCTCTCCCCCAAAGCGAAGAGAACGGTCGTCGAACGAGGCATCTCATCCAATGCAGACGCCAAAGGTCTAAAGCTAACTGATTAAACCACCCAACGCACCACCGGAGGAAGGTGAACCCAAATATCTTTGAACCCCGTCGTCCCCCATGAACGCAGGTTCGACGTAGATATATCAGTCTGTTAAAGACAAAATAAAAACCTTTGTCAAAATTCAGAATAAAAGTAAGAAAATACACCAAGGAAAAAAAAAGAAATACCAAAGGTCATTAACACTTACGTAGCCACCAGGGTTCACCACCCTAGCGGATCGATGGTGCGCCGGCTCACGCAAAAGAGTCCTCTTATTCGCAATCGGCTTGAACGAGTCAAAGGCATTCTCATTACATAGCACTAGGGACACCCTAGCCTGCCATTCCAAATGCACCCAATTGTCAACACTCAACCACGCCATATGGACTGCACTGCTTGAAAAATCCATCAATTTTTAGTTTTGGAGGAGAAAAGAATGCTAGAACAGTTCATAGAGAAGAAAAGCAGAAGATAGAAGATCTGAAAGGCCTGAAAAATGAAGAAATTTGGCCCCTTTTTATAGGAGGATAAGGGGCATGCCGATCGGCAGTCCCCAGACACATACCGATCGGCACTATCCCTTAACCTACCCGAGGAAGTCCAAAAGTCCATGCCACTGATGTTTGGCACTACCTACACCCTTTCAGTTGGCACCTCCCTAAAATTTTGTACAAAAATTCCTAAAAAATATTGAAAAAATCCCGAAAATTTTTAGACCCGGGAGAGGCCCAAAGTACTCTTGAAGGTCTCTGAATTACCTTTCTAACAGTATGCCCCGTGCGCGATTTGGATCAATAGATTGAGTTCTATGATAATGTTTTCGAAAAAATCTACCCAAGACTGTCGATTGGCAGGCCCATTTCCCTGTCTATCGGTAGTGTGCCTAGGGTTACCTGCTGATTGGCATTAACAGGGCTATGGCTATGCCAATCGACCCCCGCTGCCCTATAAATAGAGGGAATGACCTCACTCCCAAAGCAGACCCGGGATCCATCAATATCAGTGATCTCATGAACATTCTCTTTCCTTATAAGAAAATCCTTTCCGCCTTTCATTCCCATCCTTTTCATACTGAATTTAGCAAAATTTAATTCTCTATCATCCGACATTATCTCAACACTCAAGGGAGTTCATCAAGGATCAAGATCAAACCTCAATTCTCCAAAGAAGGTCCAAAATCCTTCCCTCCCTTTAAATTCTTTATTTCACATTAGTCATATAAATTTTTAATCTGGCTTTACTTTAGTTCATACACATTAATATCTCATCCTTTATTAGTTATATTTCACATACTTTATTTTCTATAAAAAAAAGAAACAAAGAAAAAGAGGGTTACGCCTATAAATTTCTACGGGATTATCCACCACAATTTCTCAAAACTAAAATACATTTTCTACACACACAATATAATAAGCTCCCATTCGAATCAATGGGATAAACCCCACAGTTATGCCGCATACGAACTACGTGGACTGTGATGCCTTTATAGGTTACGTAGGCGTTTCGGGATAAAACTCAAGACTCGAGTTCAATTTTCCCAATTTAGAATTTGTCTCATTTTCATCTATACATCATTCTCTATGTGTGTGTGTGTGTGTGTGTGTGTGTGTGTGTGTATATTATATTTATTATCCTTATTAGCATTTTATCCAACATATATTATTGTTTCATCATAACGATCAATATCTCGACAAACGCCTACATCGTATTTTCTAAATATTATTTCGAGAACATTCCTATGGATGACCTCCCTCTATCTTTTCCATGGTATGAGTTGAGTGATTTTTATATCCATTTATATATATACGCGCACACACTTCATGGAGAAATTAAAAGAAAATAGTAACATTATCCCGTGAGAGACTGAAAGGGCAGGGTGGGTGCCTAACACCTTCCAATTTCATATCTTAGCCCCCGAACCTTTGAACTATTGGTTTCGTAAGCATCAGTTTGTGTTTTATGCCGCTCTCTTGAGGCGGCGACATGTTCTTTTGCATATTTTGTGTAAAATAGGCTGGCAACTCCATCTTTTTACATCACCCCACACCAATGATGGTCGAAGAGCTTCTAGAGGAAGAGGGCGTGAGACTTTCTCCCCCCCCCCCCCTTTCCCCCACCGGGAAAGGGAGAGTTGGTATGGCCACATTGAGGAACTTCAGTTAGAGCGACCGATTCTTAGGGCTAAGGTCAATTCTCAGAACCTTATGTGGGAGCAACCTATTCTAAGGGTCGAGGTCAATTATGAGGACTTTAAGTGGGTAGAGACAAATTCTGAGGGTCGAGGTCAATTTTGAGGACCTTAAGTGGGAGCGACCAATTTTGAGGGTCGAGGTCAATTCTTAGGACCTTAAGTTGGGAGGGACCAATTCTGAGGGTCGAGGTCAATTCTAAGGACCTTAAGTGGGAGCGACCAATTTTGAGGGTCAAGATAAATTCTGAGGACCATAAGTGGGGAGCGATCATTCTGAGGGTCAAGGTCAATTCTGAGGACCTTAAGTGGGAGAGACAAATTTTGAGATTCGAGGTTAATTCTGAGGACCTTAAGTGGGAGAGACCAATTCTAAGGGTCGAGATCAATTCTGAGGACCTTAAGTTGGGGTAACCAATACTGAGGGTCAAATTCAATTCTGAGGACCTTAAGTGGTAGCGATCAATTCTTAGGATGGAGGTCAATTCTGAGGTCCTTAAGTTGGGAGCGACCAATTCTGAGGGTCGAGGTCAATTCTAAGAACCTTAAGTAGGGAGCAACCAATTATGAGGGTCGAGGTCAACTCTGAGGACCTTAAGTTGGAGCGACCAATTCTAAGGGTCGAGGTCAATTCTAAGGACCTTAAGTTGGGGAGACCAATTCTGAGGGTCGAGGTCAATTATGAGGGCCTTAATTTGGACCGACCAATTCTGAGGGTCGAGGTCAATTTCGAGGACCTTAGCGACCAAGTCTGAGGGTCGAGGTCAATTATGAGGACCTTAATAAGTAACGTGGGGTACAGCTCTCCTATGGAATTTTAAAATTTCCCTTTTGAGACTTTACTGGGGTAGAGATATCAGTCAGGGGATTATGTTGATGGATTTACGTAGTCCTGTTGGTGAAGCATTTTAATTTCTACTAAGGATTTTGGGATTCCACTAGGGAATGTGTTTCTTGGAGACACCGCTGGGGAGAGATGTCCATTTAGTACTTCTACCTCTGCTTGGGGGAAATTGGAATTCCTCTGTAAGCAAGTTTCATTAGGGAATTCCTACTTGGAAAACGCTTAAGATATTACGTAACCCTACTGGGGAAGCTATTGATTTCTATTGAGGAGTTGTAGTGGTATTTTTGGGAATACGGGTACACTAATTTTTAAGGTTTAATCTGACTGGGGATTTTGGGAACTTGAAAAATGATATTCTTACTAAAGAAATGTTCCAATATTTATTTGGAAATTTTAGGGATTTTTTGGAATTTTCTGGGATTTTTTGTACGGAATTTCAGGGGTACTACCGATCAGACGGTAGAAGGACTTGCCAACCGGTAGTGACATGGTATTTTGGACTCCTTATGGAAGGGGAAGGGACAGCGACAATCAGTGGATGTCAGGGGACTGCCGATCGGCATACCCCTTAGCCTCCTATAAAAACGGGAGAATTCTCCTTATTTTTCACAGCTTTTAGCTTTCCTATCTTCTACTTCTCTTTTTTTCAATCGTCTCCTCCATTCTTTCCTCATTCGAGACTAGAATATGGCGAATTTCTCAAGTAGCGAGACCCACATTGCGTGCTTGGGCGTTGACAATTGGGCGAAGCTGGAGTGGTGCGCAAGGGTGCCCTTAGCGTTGGGTAACGAGAATTCTTTTGATTTGTTCGAGACTATTATCGATGATCAGACTCTTCTGCATGTGCCTTCTCACCACAGGTCATCTAGGGTGATGAAGCCTAATGGTTATGTAAATACCTCATGACTTTTGGCATTCTTTTTATTTTTGCATTCTCTTACTTCTTTAAATTATGACAAAAAGGTCTTTCTGTTTTGGCAGACTAACATAGATGCTACAAGCTTCCATTCTCAGGGGACGATGGGATTTAATGTGTGGGAGCACCTTCCTGCGATAGTGCGTTGGGTAGTCTCTTCCACAGGTTTTGGTCATTTGGCATCTGCATTGGATAAGACGCCACGCTCCACTTTCGTTCTATGCACATTAGGGAAGATGCGATGGGACACTACCCACCCCATATAATTGGGATTTTAGGAGATGAAGGTGACACCCATTGATGTCCAGCAGCTGCTGGGGATTGACTACGAGGGCACGCAGATAGAGGAGGACCGGTTACTGAGGGTGACACCTACAGCGGTTGATGCGGTGATGGGCGATGTGGGGAGGATAATCTTGGGTGACTCAATCTGCATTTCTCTTCTCCGAGAGATTTTGAAAATTCGAAAGATTAACGAGACTAACGGGTTGTTGATGAGGCAGATGGCCCATTTATTTATTCTTCTTTTGTTCGGAGGATTTTTGGTGGCATCGAGCAGGGACGTTGTCCACTTATGGTTTTTACCACTTTTTAGGGTATTTTTGAATATCCCTCTCTATGACTAGGGGATCCTGACTTTGGCGACCCTTTATTCTTCTTTGGATGCATTCATTCGGTGTTGCTGGCAGACTTTTATTGGAGCCATGTATATTCTAGAGGTAATTCTAGCATTTTTTCCTTTATGTATTTTCTTGCATTTCCTTTTTGATTTTTTCAGATTGTTGACTCTTGTCCTTTTGCAGATGTGGTTCTACGAGGTGATCGGGTTCAATGCCCATTTTATTGGTTTGCGTGATGAGTCGATGGGGAACTATTGTCAGATGTATCGGTGGTGAAAGTCCAACTGGAAGTCGAAGCAGTCTCTCTCCTTATCAGCAGTACGTCAGGTCTTGAATGTCCTGACGAGCGACCAGGTTATTTCTGCTTTTCTCTTTTGAATCCTTTTCTTTAGCATTTTCTTTGTTTGTTCAAGTATTGACTTTATTTTGGAAAAATTTAGGTGAATTTATATCCTTAAGGGATGGCTATCCAGTACACATGGGTGACCAGGATGAATGCACATATGCGTCGACTGCTGGCACACGAGTTCGGCTATTCTTGGTATCTTAGAGAGATAGTAGTCTAGTAGATCTTCGAGAACGAGATGGTGGTCCCACCGATGATTCCTTTAAAAAAATGATGTGGGTTTGAGAGTTTCCAAAGGAGGTCAGGGTGGTGGTGATGGTTGGCGAGCCCTACTCGTCCTATACTAACACGGTGGTGAATTACGACTACCTTGCCTTTGTGAAGAGATGGATGATGCCCTCCTACATCTATGACATGGTGAATATTCCTCCGCCTCTACAGCTTCAGGCATGGGTATGAGTCGGCCGATGGGGACTTCCCACAGCCCTAGTGGTGCGTCGGCGATGACAAAGGCGATGAAGGTTCCATTCCTTCAGCTTTCTCCTCCTTCCTACAATATCAGACTAGATGGAGGGGCATTATTGAGTATACATCATCGCCCTAATGTGATGGACCCAGTGGTGTTGGGGCTGTCGAAGGACGTTCTTCAGCCAGAGGTATATCTTTTCATTTCTATATCCTTTGTCTTTCTGATTTCATCTTTTGCTTAAGACTGACTGATTGCCCTTTTGTTTTTCTTATTGCATGCCTAGGTGTCAACTACTTGGCTGCGGGACATCCGAGACTGGGTGGCTTCTACGACGACTCATATTCGGGATTTAATTCTAGTTCCTTCGTGCTTGTTGTCGTCTTCTTTTTCTGAGGAGTGATCTAGATCAGGGAGTGGAAGCTCCTCAGCTCGTGATCATGGGAAGCGCGCGCATCATAGGGATGGGGGATCCAACGAGGGGGAGAGAGAGAGAGTTTGGGGTTTCGGACTGAGTCCCGTTACTTATTTTCTTTTTTTCTACAAAAATGTAATGATGGCAAAATATATCTCCATATATATATAACTTAACCTACATGCACTTTTTACTTTGTTGCTGAGACCGTAAAAAGGGTTAGAATAACTCAAGAGAAACTTTATTTGGAGGTAAGATGAGTAAAAATATAAGTAGAAAAATCTTGAATTTTTTGCAATGAGGAATTATTTTTTTGAGTTTTTGATTTTGACAAAAAAGAAAATATAGTTTTTTTTTAAATAGGGGGTGCCGATCGGGATGCCCCTTTTCCTGCTTATTAGCAGCTTAGTTCAGTCAAATCACCCCAAGGATTTAATTTCACTTTCTTCAGGTACTAGTACATGATGGGGTATTCATTCAATCGGATTTTGCAAACTCCTTGTTTTTAGCCAAATTTTCGAAGTATAAGAAGGGGTAAGGTGGTGAGGTTTCTTCACCATTCACATTTTATCTCCTTTCTTGCCTTTTGACTTTTTATTTTCAAAATGGCCCTTCCCATGTGTGCAGAATTTGCTTCTTATCTCGAGAATTTATAGGCTTTGTGTTTGTATAATGTAGACTATGATTCTTTTAACTTGCACAGGGATTCTTTACGGTATAATCGGACCATCGACCAAAACATGCTGACGACGACAACACAATTTTAGTATCCCGAGGATCATGTTTTTCATTTTGGCTTGGTCGAGGTCTGTCGGATCTATGAGGAATTTTTTGCTATATTGGGGGTAAATCCCAGTGTGGCATAGGCCATGCCTGAATTCTCTCGATCTCCTCGAGCACTGTTGACAGAATTTCTCCACATTTCTCCTTCGGCAGCTCGACCATTGGTCACTAGGGATTTCAATGCGGGCCATGCCGGAGCCGTTGCCCTTGGCTTAACTTCGAAACTATTGCTAGTGATCGAGGGGCCTGATGGTGGACCCTCAGCTTGTTATTATTACTGCGTGGATATCATACCATCGCAATCCTGCAGCGATGATACTCGCAGAGACCCTAAATGGTCTAGATTCTTGGCAGGAAGGCCGCTCTGATTTTCTAAGAGGTATCCCGATTATGCTATTCATGTGGATATCTGAGATATTCCTCTTAACAGTCCCCCTGAATATCCCTTGGCAACTGTGCCAAATTTCTTCATTCATTATTTCATCATCTTCGCCCGATCTATAGAGAACTTGGTAAACTAGTTTATGGAGCATGGAGTTCGATGTCTACGTTGGTTGGTGCCCTAGTGGGGGGAGTTATAGTCCATTCTTGAACTAGGGGAATACCGATATGTTCGGTTAGTTTGCATTAGGCAGACCCACTTCTACTTCCCCTTGCGGATCTTGTGTCAAGTTGGATGGGAGCAAATTGTGCCTTACCATACCCAGGATATCTTTCCTGTAAAGGGTTTGACTGAAGGCCTGTGCATGCAGTTAGACACTCTGTGGGAGAATCGACGGTCGTCAACCCGTATTTCCCAATCTGTTGGCATTATTTGGCATGTTTCTGGGGATTTCAATCATGCATTAAGATGGATCCGATTTTCTAAGTGTTGAGGCGGTATATTTTTTGGTTATTTACATTTATATTGGTATCTTTTTCTATTAACACAAAGAATATTATACCTTTAAATTTTTTTCAAAATTCACTGACTTCGTTCAAATGAAAATTTATTCTCATTCGAACGAGAGATCAAACTTGTTAGAAGCCTTATTTTCTACTTTTTATCTAACTTGCATCTAACGAGGGCGTATTGTTTGTCCACGCCTAAAGTTTGTTTGAATCTCGTTCAAATGAGATAGGTTTTCCTTTCTAACAACCTTGTTATCGTTTTAACGAGATGCTATTCTCATTCGAACGAAGCATATTTTCATTCGAACGCATGACGCCGCCTCAATTTTTGTTTCGTCTTATAAATACCTGTTTGGTATATTTTTTAATAGAGACTTTTTGCAAATCAAAAATAGCATATGTGCTACAAAAGTTCTCACTTTGTTTAGGTCTAGAACACCTTTTGATTCACAAAATTCATCCCAAATATATATATGTGAATCCATTTGAAACCCTAAAGTATTTTATATCTAAAGTTACTTTTGTGGAGAGACATTCTTCACTGCTGACCTTCTGGTTCTCGAGGGGATCACTGCTGAAAGAAGATTAAGGCTAATCGGTGGATACCGAGGGTGGACCACCACCTGTGGACGACTCAGGAGAGAGTCGTATTCTTTAGAAGTTTTGTAAGTAGTGTTATGTAAAACTCTAAGGTTTTGTCCGCAAGGGATTTTTCCTCAAATTGCCTTGTTTGTTTGCATGCTTTAATTATTTGTTTTATCACCTAGATGCATGTCTTGGGATAAAAGGATAAAATTTAGAATTGTGTTTTTTGGACATTTAATTATATAAATATTCCATTACTATCACAAGCGCACTTTCAAGTTAGATAATGTATGCTAAAAATAATTAGACCGGTCTCAAATTTAGTAAAACCAAATTGTTAAACATATTAAAATATATTATGTAATACCGGGAAGCAGGGAAAACCTGTATGGAAATGAAATTTGCTTTAAGATTATTAAGAACGGTTGATACAAAATTATAAAGAGTATTCGACCTGTGACAATCAAACACTCTTTTAATTACATATAAACAAATAATTAGTGAAACATAAACAAAATAGTTAATTGATTTGAAATTTTTTTATTACTTGTTCTGAGAAGAGACAAAATTATAAATAAAATAAAAAACTCTGAGTCTCCATCAATAAAGGGTGCATTTTTATCCAAATTGGAAACATAAAAAAAGATTGACTTTGGACCCACTAGAGTAGAGTCTGCTTGGTGGTTTGACAAAGCTGACCACCCACATCAACAGTGACAACATTTGAGATTGAATATTAAGATTACATTAACAGAGGATTTAACTTGCTCTTATTGTCTATAATGATGTTGACATATATTTTCTTGATGATCATTTTAGTGTAGTAGATGCACATACAGCAACAACTCATTTTAATATATGTTTAACTTTATTAACATTAACAAATATACTACATGATGCATATTGTTTCCCAGTTGAATTATGTTATTGCAAGATTGTGTGATGCACTAGAGAATAAGGTTATATTTTTATGACACATCAAGTGGAGTTTCTCTTGGATGTGGATAATATTCTGGTAAGAGTGATTATTTTTTAAGAAGTGTTTTTAAGTATATGTTCTTAAGAATTCAAAAAAAGTAGGGCGTGATATGTAATATTTATGTTATTGAAAAAAAATTATTTTTTGAGTGGAGGGAGGTTGATTTTATGCAATCCCGAAAAAAAGGCCTCCAAAAAGGAACTCGATCCCAGGGAATCACAAATTTGTTATAATTATTACATATGTGAGATATATATATATATATATATATAACCGTTATTGTTATATAACCGTTATTGTTATATATATCATATATATAACAGTACTGTTACATATACTAGTTAGCACCCACGTGCGTTGCATGTGTGTTTTAATTCTATTTCTAAGTGTGCATAATCACTTGCAAGATATAATGACTTTTAAAAGTCATTAACCAATCTTTTTTTTAACATCCATAACTTTATATATAGATTACTCAACAGTTTTCATAAATTTAATACACAAAAGATCTGCACTTTAAATATTACCCGAAAATGTTTCACTAAATGAAAATAAATATTGTTATTATCAATAGAGAGTGGAACAAAACTAAGATAGGAATGTATTGAGATTGTGACTAAAAGCTAAATATCATTTCAATACAATCATTCAATCATATAAATTAAGTAATACTAGACATCGTAAAAATAAAGCCTATTTAAAAACCAGAGTGGGAGATCGAAGACAAAATTTGGTCGTCTTGCATAAACTGCAAATTTATAAACTTAAACACAAAATAAAATTTGAATTTTCAAAGAGCCACTAAAATAGATATAAGATCCATAGCAAAAAGTGGCAAATAAAACTTACAAGGAAAAATTGTCAAAGGTAAAAAACACAAACACTAAATCAAAATTTTCAAAACTCAAACATAACAAAGACCATGATAATTAAAATAGAGCATTTTCAATTGGGCACCTCGCTAATTATCGTATTTTGACTTTGGTACATTCGTAATATTTTCATGACATTCTTACTATATGCTTGGCCATTAACTGACTAATATTACATTAAGCGAAGAATGAGGCATCGATGTATAAAATAAAATTATAGCGGCACTAAAATCTAAAGGCAACCATTAGCGTTGCCCTTAAGTTAAAAACCCCATAAAGTATTCAGTTGCATATAAATTGTATAGAATCAAAGTGCAAATGCATACAATAAAGTACCAGTTATGAAAAACTCCATAAGTTACACTATCACTGCAAACATTATGTTGCATTGTTACACATAACAATAAATACCTTATAATTTATGTATAAAAAAGAAGAATAGGAGTAATTTCACCTTTCAATACATTACTTACATATAATTTATTACTCTTTAGCTTATAGTTTGAGAGTGCCATGTGGACCATTTGGGGTGGGATTTCAACTGAGGGTTTGAGAAAAGAGGAAGGCCTAATTGCAAGTATTTCATCAATCCCATGAACGTATTTGGATAATTTTAGTAATCGAAGGTTGTATCAAATAGAAATATTTGGAGTTTGTAGATTGTAAAATTTTTAAGGTTGCCCCATACTTGCACAATATCCATTTTGTAGCAGGATTACCAAGGGTATAATCATCTAAGAAAGAGGGTTGGAATAAGATACGCAAGAGTGAGTGCGAGGGGGGATTTTTCTTGCATATTCGGTTTCACTATGAGTAGCGATGTCCATTTTTTAAATATATTAAGGTAAATAGATAAATACATAGGGACATATGTATTATCGAAGTGTTCAAACAAGGTCCCTCCGGTCAAAATGTGAATTACTCGAATATCTACGGTCAATCTCGGGTCCAGTAGGGAATTCTGTGTCTGTCTGTTTGTGTTCATACATATGTATGTATGTATTGTTAATCACTCTATGTTGTGTTTATTTCTATGTACATTATATATATGTATTAGTGTGTGTGTCTAAAATTTCTAAACTTTAGTGGATCCTTATGAAACTAAGACTAGTTCCAAATGCAGGGCACTCTAGAATTATCGGCATACTATTTCTAAAGATTCAATATCAATACTACCAACAATCCAATTCATGAAATTCCATAGCTAAGATACTCATAACAAATATTATTAACATATTATTATTTTCTTATGTTTTTTTATCATCATCAAACCCCACGAAGTCAAACCTCAAAGTCAACATTATTAATGTGTATTGTCATGTTCAGGTTTTTCAAATTCTATTTTAATGAGGAATTTTAGAAAGCTCATGACCCACATTGGAAATTTCAGAGGTTACATAGATATATAACATATACCTTTTACTCACCTCAATATCTTAAATCTTCAAATAAGCACCAGTATACACTTTTGGTTTCATAGATAAACATCTTGTAAAAGTTAAATAGATATGTATAATATAGTCAAGCTTTTCAATATAATTCCAATACATGTAGGAAACTCAAATATGAGAATGTAGAAATCACATAAACCCTAGGTCATACTTCAGTTACTGATCTAGAGGCCATCGGGCGCTCCAGATCCCCGTTTGACTACCGATCAACTCTCTCACCTGAGCGATAGCTCATTGGATCCTCAAAGGGATCTGAATCACCTTTTCGATGGTCTGCGTTGTGTCTCAATTAGCCTTACGATTTGAGAGGACATTTCATTTTACTATCAAAAATCGATCTGGAGGCCACCAGGCGCTCGCGATCCCCATTTTGACCCTAATCAACTTCCTCGCCTAAGCGATAACTCATTCGATCTTCAAAGGTCTCTAAATACTCATTTCACTGGTCCACCCCATGCACAAATCGGCCTTACAGTTAGGACGAACAGACCAGTTTCCCCTGAAAAATCATTTAGAGGCCATCGGGCGCTCCCTGTAACGACCCAACCCAGATTTATGGGTTACCCGTGGGTTAGCTCGGTCCGAATCAGATGTTAGGTGTGAGGTGCAATGAAACAACCTATATAATGTTGCTAGTCCTATTTTATTTTAGTTAACTTTTCACTTGTTTAGCATCCGCTTCCAATTTCAAGATAAACTACATGTAGGGGTTATTGGGGGGCACCCCGAGTCCAAGTAAACAGAGCTACTAATATAAAATAAATAAAATATACTTACCTGTATAACACTCTCAAAATACGAATCCGCGCCTAACCAGCCGTAACAAAGCAAGGGGTGAGCCTATGCCTAGTGGGAATATACAAGCAGTATAGAAATGAATGGCAGAAAAGAATTCTCATATGCTACAATCACATGCATGCCAAAATATGTATGTATCTACATATTCATAGATTTACCTTTGAAAATTACATATTCAAATGCATTAACCGTTTTACTTTCGAAAACCTTTATTATCCAGATTAATTTACCTTAATCTTGTAAAGACTTCCTTTTTTTCACACTTAGCATTCTCACTTAGTTTAGCACACCCGATTCCACTAGAACACCATTACACTTGATTTATTCCAAGTCATTCCTTTATCGAAATCACCCATTTTTATTCATTAGAATATTCTTTAGTATTTTCATTGGAAGTACCATTTCAACACATGCATCCACCGCGTTGGAAAATACTCGTTGTCATTCGAAAACCTTTTCATTTCATACTTGTGCACATTATGGGTTTAACAACTTAGGTTACATAACCACCCATTTGCCCAATTTACTTTACCCTTATCTTTAACTTATGGACGTTAAAAGAATTACACATTTACTTATCCAATTCACTCTTACCGGAACATTTATTACATTCTTTCAATTTAGGTTGTTGTTGATACAAAAAATTAGTCAGCTGACGTGGACAAATTATATGGAAACACGCGCCATCCAACATGGCACAAGATCAAGTATCGAGCTACTCAATCTACCGAGCTACTTAGTGTACTAAGCTACTCAGCGTACTGAGCAACTTATTGGGAAAACCAAACGACTAGACAGATTCAATGTTTCTTGTATTACAATCATTCCTTACTATGTACAGATATATATGCCAATTCGATAAAGGCATATTATCTATTCACATTAACACTCCAAAGTCTATAAATACATTATAATACCTTCATGGCAGGGTAAGCCAACAAGGCAAACATAATTGAGATCGAAGCAAGACACCTCGTAATACAAAACAGTGGACGTAGTGTGACACCCCGACTAATTAAATACCGGGTAGCTACTCCTTTATTAAATTAATTCAAAATGCCAAGTTGGTCCAGTTAATAGCATCACTGTCGAAAACATTTTAATGATTACTAACCACCTAGTATTTAAAAAGTAAGTGCCAAATTTTAATTAAACTCTGATTAACATGCAACAAGTGATATAAAGAATAATAACACCATTCACCATAATGAAGTAAATAGAATAACCCTCACAAAACGTAAATAAAGTCTGGAGGAAAAACTCCTCACTACAAATCCCACAACTGATAAGTAAACTGAAAACTAAATCATTACATGCCAAAGTCTAAAAACTGTAATGGAAATGTAACTCTAATAGAAATGGGCAACATGCCCTACAACTGATAGGTAATAAATCTGGAATCCAAGTGAATAGAGGCGTCTACAAGCAAATCCCCTGTAGCTTCCACAAACAGCTACAGCTCGTCACCTGAATGAGTATCCTATGCTTGATGTCCTTGTGGCTGGGCACCTAAAATGGTTTTACAAAGAAAAGTAGATTTGAAAGCAAACGGGTCAGAGCCCGAATGTGGAGTTATATTTTAAAAACCTGCAAGTGCTTTTAAAAACATTTAAAACATTAAATGCAAAGTACATGTTAGGACGTGCACTCACATGATATTCTCACCTCTCGTCTAACTGTGCACTCCTAACGTAAGTACCCATCTAGAGTGATACAAACTACTAGCTAAGTGACAACATAACTAGCTAGATTATCATAGGTCCTACCCTTATTACTCGGTTCTATTAACATTATAACGCTCGTAATTAAGTAGGGGTTCAACGTAAACTCAGATTCTCAATATGCAATATATTACACTATTAGCTAACTCGTTATGTTTCTCGAATCAATACCGTAATTATTACACAACATTAACATGAAGGTTCTCATTAATTAAGTGTATATTATTCACATCATAAATATACAATACAAGCACCCCGAGAACTAAGCTGCGGTGCACACATACTCTGCTATCCATCCCGGTACATCGCGTACATAAGGATTACATATTCCGAATCTCTCAGGAATAGTTCACAGATAATAACATCACAAGTAATGGAGGCGAACACAGTCACATCACATGGGTCACGCACATACCTACGCTCCCACGATCAGCGGACTTATTAATATCCCAATAAGTCTTTCTATGACCTATGTTCATCGAGGTAACCAGTCTAAATCCGGGCAACACAAGGATTAGAGGGCCCTAAGCGAACGTAAACCTCCCGTGATAGCAAGTATGGTAGGTATGTCATACACACAAATCATATACCAATACTAAGTAAACACACGTCTTAGTAATCCGTAGTTTAATCGTAGTACATATCGCATTCTCGTACCAACTTATAATTATCACAATTTATACTATTCCAGTTTATAATCATACGCGCCATAATTCATTCTCACGTCGTAGTAGACACTAATGTCTCAACCCAAACCATCCATTTAATATAACTCTCGTATATGATTTCCTTCTCATAACTACCCAAAAGTCCCAATTCTATCATTACATCATCATCGGAATGTTATCTATATCCTCGAACAAGTTTACGGGACTCCAAAAATCAAAACAATCCAAAAAGGACCAAACTGTCAACTCGTTAGAAGTCTCGTTCGAACGAGACTGTTCGAACGAGATTCCTCTGTCAACTCGTTAGAAGCCTCGTTCGAACGAGGCTGTTCGAACGAGATTCCAGTTCGTTCGAACGAACTGTACCTTCTAGCGATATCTCGTTCGAACGAAGTTATCGAACGAGGCACCCTTTCGTTAAAACGACTGGTCCATTCGTTAGAAGCTCGTTCGAACGAGTTCGTTCGAACGACCTGGGCAGGGGCTTCTAACGACCTACCAGATTCGTCCCAGATTTGTCTAATCTCGTTTTTCATCCATTTCTACTCCTCAAATCTTCTCCAAAGTTCGTCCCAACAATGTCTTAAGTTCTCTAATCATCCTAAAACATGCTAAGGTCATAAACTAACATCTTTCAAGGCTTTATTGCACCCTATACATCATTAAATCACAAGATTCTATATTTTTCCCCAATTTTTATAAGAACATGAACCCTAGATCTTTATCATCATCAAATCCCCGAATTAAATCCGTTTTTGTTACAACCAACATACATTAATACCAGAATAATCATCTCTATGTAATTCTACATGCGATTTGTCCTCAATATTCAAGTTCTAAATCCAATTAACATGGGTTTTCATTCAACTTTCAAGAACAATTAAAATTCTTCAATTTCTAACATGGAAAGGGCATTCTCTGAAATTAAATGGAATAAAGTCACTTGCCTTGATTGTCTCTGAGTTTGGTGTAGGTTTAATGAAGATTTCTGCAGAATTTCTTCTCTTCTCCAAGCTTCTTCTCCAATGGTGGCTTAAGGTGGCTAGGGTTTGATTTGGGGAACTTGTAAACCTAATGATAGCCTCCGTAGCTTAATGGGTTAATATGGGTTGGTTAGTGGGTTTAGTGGGTTAAATCCACATCAGATTAAAACTCCCAATTTTCGTCACTTTTAATTCCTCAAAATGTAAAATTACCAAAATACCCTTTATGATGCCGGTATGGCCTAAAAATACCCCGGAATCCAAACTACACCCCCGGCTAGTGTTTTCTGACTATCTCGACCCTTCCGGACGCGTTGGCGCACTCAAAATGACCATACGGTTTATAGATTTTAAATTCACTTTTATAATCAAAATATTAAACCGTGACGCGGCGGTCTCACGCGTCTCAACAAAATTTCTAAAATGCCGTATATAAATCTCAAGACAAATTTCATAATTCCAAATTCATATATAATCATATATGCACAATATAGTTAAATACCAACTCACATCTCGCTAGTATTTTATCCGGATTAATTTCCAATTAATTCGCATATCATTAATTAATTAGTCCCAAAAATAAATATAGCCAAAAATACGGGGTATTACACGTAGGTCATTTCATTAAGGCTAAACCACTTTAAAAATATCTTGTCTTATTTATTTACTCATATTTATCTGTAATTAATTAATTAGATTAAATCTAGTTTTTTGCGTCAACAGATTGGCGTTGTCTGTGGGAACTCGACTATACATAGCATTTTTCACTAAAAAACTCATCATAAATGGCTGATATCCCAGAATCTAGCAATAGGAATAATGAAGGTAATCCTTTTAACCCTTCTGTCCCTCTAAATGTAACTGATATAACATAAATCTTGGCAAGTTTAGCCAAGAGACAAACAGTTATGCAGAAAACTATGCGACAGTTCAATCAGACTGTTCAAAATGGAGCATCTGTCCAAATGGGCCAACGAAGCGTTCAAAGAAGCATGCATCCACCATCCTCACGACAGCCACAATCTATGTCACGATCCAGACATACTGCATTCTATTATTCTGGGAATTCCAGTAATCCATCCTATCACCCCGATTTGACTTCTCATAAAAGAATTTTGGATTCTCAGGAACATATCACTCTAACTCCAAAGAGACCAAGTGCTCTGAACGGTTGAGCAGAGCCTCTCCCTTCGACCGTTTGGGCCCTAGGAGGAACAGAAATCCTCCTCAGATTGCGTCGAGAAATTCTCAATGACCAAATGATTTAGGGAAGGTTCAGCCCAATCACGTCCAAACCCCAAACCTGCAGCTCGCAGAGAAAGATCCCAATAGCAGAATTTTACGCGATCTGTTGCTCGGGCAAACACAAATAAATCAGGGGTTGGAAATGACGCATGGAAAGGATTTATTCAGAGATTAGAAGACGGATTAGGAGAGATGGACAAGTCCAAGAATCCTCTCCAAATAACCTTTATTAAGGGATTTCCATTTGTACAAGCGATTGTGGATTTTCCCACACTAGCAAAGTTCAAGGCTCATGTGGTCACACCGAAGTACGATGGAAAAACCGATCATGTGCTCCATATAGAACAGTACCAAGAAGAAGCAGATATGTATGCAGTCCCAGATGAAATGAGGTGCAGGGCCTTCTCAGGGACCATTACCGAATCTGCTCAGATATGGTACAACAGCCTTCCTCGGGGGAAAATTGCAACCTTCCACTAACTGGAAGAGCTCTTTATAGGAAATTTCTATTTTGGTTCAAAGCCAGTGTAACACCCCGTATTTTTGTGCATTTAATATTTAATTAATTCAGAAAAAATTTAAATTACTTGTGTGTCGTAATTTAATTGAATTAATTATAGTAATATTTATTTGAATATTAATTGAAGAGTGAATGGTTAATATTCAGAGAATTTAATTACTAAGTGAATAGTAATAATTTAATTACGTCATAACGTGTATTAGTGACGTGGCATTTATTTATCTTAGTCGGGAGTCGGTACGGACTAATTCGGGTGTGAGATAAAGGTTTTTATAAATTAATTCGGATGTCGATTCTGAGTGCATGGTTGAGTATGGATGGGCCGAGATAGTCGAAAAAGAGTACCCGAGGGCAATAAATGGGTCTCGGGACGTTTTTAGGCATAGTCGAGCACACACGGGGGTATTTGGGCCAGTCGGGCTTAGCCCACTAGGCTAAAAATGGGATTTATGTTTAATACCCAATTCTGAGAGAAGGGAAACGACAGAAACACAAAGTGAAAACCTAGGGTATTGAGAGAAAATTATAGGGAGTAGTTACAATGCAAATTGGGGATCTTTTGGAGACAAGGCAAGGAACAAATTTGGGAGTTCATCATCAAGCTTGCCTCTACACCAACGGATCAGACTCCACAAATCCAAAAGGCAAGTTCAAAATTCGTTTTGGGTGCAAAAGGGTACAAAAAGGGGGTTTTGTATATAGAACACTTGAATGAAATTAATGGAAAATTAATGTGGGAATTCATTGTGTTACATGGTTCTGAGATAATAATTTATTCAGATGTGAAAACCCAGTAGAAATTTCTGAACGAATTTGGATAAACAGATGAAATTGGGAATGAACGATTAGAGACCCGAAAATATCCCCGAATTCGAAAAAGTAGAGATTTGGGAAATTTAATTTGTGTTTAAGGTTCTAGCGGAGGTCCTAATCATGTTCTCATGTGATAAAAATGTTGTGTGTGCTTGAGATGAACCATAGACGAGTTTGGAGGTTAGAGGATTTCTTTAATGCAGAAACAGGAAGTCGGAGAAGATGAGGACATGTTCGATCGATCGATCGATCGATGGCTGGAAATTTTTTACAGTTCAACCTTGGGAGTTTTAGGTGGGATTTTCTTTTTGTTTAAATTTCCACCGAGTCTAATTAAGGGGGAAAATTAATTAGGAAAATTTATGTCTCTACAATTATCAGGGAATAATAATTGGGAGAGGTGGGAAAAAATTTAGTGCGACACACGAGTGTGAAATTGGGAGAATAAATTATGAAAAGTAAAGTAACGGACTGAGCGAATAAGTTCGGGTATAGTAGTAGGGCGACACTACTCATTTAAATTAATTATGGATGAAAAACTAATTAATTTGGAGTCGGTGATTAGACTCGGTTATTATATAAATTTCGGGCCACGAGAGCGAGCCCGAGTATATTGGTTGGGTGACACCAAAAATAAATTAATTAATTAATGTGCAAATTAATTAATAATCAGAGTTGGACCATAAACTCGAGATACTAAGTATAGGCTAGTTGTTATGGACTCAGTACATGATAAAGCCGGGATATTTTATATTTATATATATACGGTGTGCGATAGTATATATATGGTGTGTGCATATAAATCTCAGTGATTAGATATTATTAATATATATGCTCTAATGCTATCAAGGTAGGTTGCGCGTACTGGGTGAATACCCTAGCTTGAGGAGTAGGGTGAGTATATTCCGAGGTCATAGCGTCCGTTATATGTTTGAGGGTCTTATCTCACTTTCAGGGAAGGAATATGATCACCTCCATTATGTTTAGGTTTGTGGCCAAGTTAGTGAGCAATTCTGACTTGGGATAACTAGGCTATTCGAATACACCTAGTGTGATAGCACTTTAGAGGATACATCCAGTGAGTTATTACTGGGGAGGATTGGTTATATTTATATTCAACATATATGTGAATGTTGTAATATGGTTCTACGTATGTAATGGGATAAATAATTATATACGAGTAAGTTAAATACATGGAGAAAATTGTATTATGTATATAACTAGTGAATGTTATATGGATTTCAAGGAAGATGATTAACTAAGTTAAGGTGATAAATAACTTATAAATCATGCTTTTAAAATACTCCGTATTGAGTAGGGTGATTGACAAGAGTTATATCAAGTATCTAGTTTCGGGGTAGAGGACTAGGTGGGATATGAAGAAGGCTTTAGGTCTGCACATTAGTTGAGGGGTGAGTCTGTCCTCAAGGGAGTGCGACACTAACTAAAATATGAAGCGCATTCATGCATATTTTATTACTGCAAGTTAATCATTTGCTAAATATTTTCAAAATATTTTGGGTTCTAACCCTTGCTATAAAACTATTTTCAAAACCTTTTAGGTGTCCAGACTTTAGGTGTCCAGACTTTATAAAACTATCAGTTTCAGTTTTATTTAGGGTTTATCGCCCAGACTTTACAATACAGTTTTCGGATTCATTTATTCAGTTATTGAATGAATATTATTAGACTATTTACTTTTTTGGTCGATGGTTTATTCGGAAAGCAGTTTATTTGTTTATTCAGTTAAATTGATTCAGTTGTTGCGATTGGCTCATTGTATATTTTACGATGTTATTATTTTTTATTTAAATAAAAAGATAAAATTTGACACCGATTTTTTTTATAAATACTAGGTGGTTCGTAAGTTTTAAAAGATTTTTCGACAGTGATGCTAAGAATGAACCAACTGGGATTCCTATTTTAATTTGATATAGGAGTGATCACACGGTATTTTATTAGGCGGGATGTCACAGATGGTATCAGAGCATCAGGTTCTAGTGTCCTTAGGATCTGTGTGGCTTTTCACGTTTCAGTTTAGCGTTCTTTGATGTAGAGCCTTGTGATAGGATTGTTGTATTCCTCTATGTATGCGACTTACGTTCTCCTATTATCAAGTATAGTAATGTGATTCATACACGAGTTTGGTTGGGATTTGTACACCGAACATTCTTTGGGAGGGCCAACGAGGGCCAGAGCATGATTGCAGGAGGAGAGTCACAACGAAAGACATGGGGTATTCTGGAAATGGTGATTGTGATATGAATCACCTTGATTATTGTTCAGGCCGGTGGTGATAGAATAATCACCCGGGAGCGATAGTCTCCCAAAGAACCATTGTAGATAACGGTGGTACAATTTCAACCTCACCTAGCGTAGTCAGCAAGGGGTGGGGAAAGTGTGGAAGGACCCTTTTGGAAGGGCCATCTATAAGGATTCAAGTAGCAGAGTAGCGTGATAAGTCAATGGGAGGAAATAACCCAATGACAATTGTGTAGGGTGGTGTGCGGCGGCATCCAAGACTAAATTTTGAATGAAATTTTGGCCCAGTGTGGCGGTGGTGTAGTGGTAGGAGTCATTCACCACAACCATGGAGAAATAGCATAAATAATAAGGAATTTAGGGTGCGGTGTGACCGCAAATCTTCGCATCAACCATTTAAATCGGTAGGCAAAGGAGATTTGAGTACCTACTTCAGAAGGGACGGACTGTGGCCGGACATAAGGGAAAGTTGAATTATGCAGCAAACTTTGTACCTAACGAGGTGTATGCCGAGGTTTAGAAGGGGTCCGTGAGTTAATAATGGACTCGTGGGTAATACACAAGCATGGATGGAAAACTCCGTCTAGGATGACTGGTGCTATTGTCATCCAGGTAGTATGTTCTCAATTGAATATCAATAATTATGTAATAAGGAAGCCAAGTGAGGTGGAGTATCTGACCAAAAGGCAAGATTGTATTTAGCAGTGCTAGTGAGGCACCACAAAGGGATACCCAGTAAAGGAACCCATCTATATGATTTACATCAGTTAAATTCCTACCGGTTGATGGTGGATTTAATCCGGGTCGTCGAGACCAGCAACGAGTCCCATGGGGCTAGAAAAGCCAAGGGGACAACGCGGGTAACAATTTGGGTCAAGACTACTAAGTACGCGAGAGGGACAACCCCGACATTGTAAGGACACAAATTTCCAATTTAGTCCATATATAGTTTTGGCTCAATTCCGGACAAAAACATTTATTCATAGGATAGTATTTATTTGTAATATTCTCAAGCCTATGAATTATGTATTGAAGACGTATCGGCAAAGAATTTAAAGCTTCATCAAAATGTCGGTTTGTGTGCCTCGTTTCTACGTCATCAACTAAGGTTCCATGCTCCCAAGGTATGAATGTAATTATATTTATATAGGAGCTTGGAACAATATGTATTGGGTGTTAGTTATAATAAAAACTGCATTTTATTTTTCAGAAAGAATCAATTAGAAACTTAAAAATAAGTTTATAAAAGTTTCTGGGCCAAAATCGAATTTTTAAATCTTTCTGGTCGTTCGTTAGAAATGTCGTTTGAACGAGTTTTTTCGTTCGAACCAGATTTCGTTCGAACGAGTTTTGTCGTTCGAACCAAGTTCGTTCGAACGAGTTTTGCCAACGACTCTCACTGGTCAGTCGTTCGATATGTCATTCGATATGTCGTTCGAATGAATGTTCGTTCTAACGAGGTATCTAACGAACTTCTAACGAGCCCAGGCTGGTCACTCGTTAGAAGTCTCGTTCGAACGAGAATCACGTTCGTTCGAACGAGATTCCAGCGAGAACAGTTATTTGGCAGTTTTTTGCAGTTTTTCCCCACTCCTCCACTTGGTTTTCAACAAACTTTTTCCATACTTTATTATGTGCGGGAAACACATTTTCCAAGACAACTTTTCCAACTTAGTTTATCTCCTTGAGAGAGTTTTGAGAGCAAAATTAGTTTAGGAAAATGTTCAAGTTTTGAGTGTTCATTTTTAATGAAAAATTCATACACACTCTAGTTTACACCCAATAATTGTTTATCCAAGTTTCTACATAAATATCAATTGCTTGGAGATTGTTTTGGCACCGGTTTTTCTCTACACCGAATTGAAGAGAAGTTCGTTTCATTTCTACCCATTTGGAGAAAGGCTCCATGTTGGGGTGACGGTGTGCCTAATTGCCCGATCGGTGGGAGTCCGAGACCGCGGTGGAGCTCCGTTGGTTATCCGCTAATTGGAGGTTGATACAAGAAGGAGCATCACGGCTTGAGAGGGTTCGAGTTTAGAAAGTAAGTCTTTTGTCTTGTATTTTGTAATACCGTTTTTAGTGGATTTGAGGCTAGGGCCGTCCCGAGGTTTTTTCCCGTTAGTGGGTTTTTCCTCGTATATCGCGGTGCAGTGTGACTGTTGATTTTATCTTGCTCTATATCACTTAGAACGCATGCTAGATTAATTTCAAGATAAAATTTGGTTTTACAATCACACTAATTTAAATTGGGACTTTAATTAAATATTGGGTAAAATTGGTTTATTCAAGTCATTTGCTAAAATTGGTTTCGCCTAACTTTGAATAATTGTTAATTGTGACTTAGGCATATTCTAGGACTTGAATTATGTTTTAATTTGTTTTGTGAAATTAAAACTTGTTGTTTTGTTTGAAAGTTGAGCCATCACCTGTTTTACAACGCTTCCGCTTCATCTCTATTGAGTTTACATTAAAAAGGAAATTAAATATTTTTAATTGTGATTTTAAAATCCGGGGTCCTACAAATTGGTATCAGAGCCAAAAACGATAAATTATTTCGTTAAGATCCTTTAATTTTTTACTAAAATGGATTTTTCCCCATTTTCAAAATTTCCTATTTTTGATGGTTCCAACTACGCGTATTGGAAAGCGCGAATGAAATCGGCACTTAAGTCTATCGATGAACGTGTTTGGATGTCTGTTGTTACCGGGTACTCCCCACCAACTCATCTAATTGAAAATGAACGTGTTCCCAAACCCATCGATAGATGGACGGAAAATGAGTTTAAGCTTGCAAATTTTAATTCCCGTGGTTTAAATGCCTTGTTTAGCGCTGTCGCACCGGATGAATTTCGTCGTATTATGACGTGTGAGACCGCTAAAGAAGCTTGGGATATTTTACAATTAACTCATGAAGGAACGAGTGTTATTAAAGCCTCTAAACTCCAAAACCTCACCACTCAATTTGAAACTATCAAAATGGATGAAAAAGAAACTTTTGATAAATTTTATGCTAGACTGTCTGATATTGTTAATTCATCTTTTAACTTGGGAGAGAAAATACCTGACGACCGTGTTGTAAAGAAAATTTTAAGGTCCCTACCCGATAGATTTATTCCAAAGGTGACCGTTTTAAATTCTTTACCCACTTTAGCCTCTACGAAATTAGAAGAGCTTGTAGGTGATTTACAAACCTATGAACTGGATATGTTTCCCTCTAAAAATGAAAAGAAAATCGAAAAGGGCGTTGCTTTAAAAGCCCGAAAAGAGGTCAAACAAGTAGTAGAGAGCGATAGTGATAGTGACTCGGAAGATATGGCTTTGTTTGCTCGTAAATTTAGAAAATTTCTTAAATTTAACAAAGATAAAGTTAAAAATGATTTTAAGAAATTTGATACTTCTAAACATGATAAAAACGAGAAGATTTCTAAAGCCGATAAGATCCCTAAACCAAGTAATGAAAATGTTGATAGGGACGAGTCTAATAAATTTTTTGGTTGTGAAGGTTATGGCCATAGGGCTTATGAGTGCCCCACTAAACTAAGGAAAGAGGGTAAACGACCCATTTCATATAATGCGACACTTAGTGATAGTGATAAGGAAGAGAAGCCCGAATCCCCCACTAAGAAAAATTTTGTGGCTTTTATGGCTAGACATGTGAGTGATAATGAGAACTCATCGAATGATGAAATTATAGCACATGCCACTTCCAAGGTCATTGTACATGATTCTCTTATTTTTGATGATAGTGAGAGTGAAGAAGAAAGAGAGAGTGAAAATGAAGATGAGGTTGATATGAGTGAACTTCAAAATGCTTTTCATGAATTATATAAAGAATCTATTAAATTGAAAAGAGCTAATTTGAAGTTAGAAGCGAGTTTAAGAGAGAGTGACAAGGTCATTGATGAAAGTTCCTTAATAGAAGACCTTAGGACACATGAGAGGACTCTTCAAGAGAAGCTTAACTATGTAGAAGGCGAGAGAGATAGCCTTAGGGGTTTAATGGAATCCTTGAAAAAGGAGCTTCTTGCTTTTGAAGAGCGAAATGTTTTACTAGAATCTAAAAATTTAGAATTGGAAAATATATTAAAAGATTCTAGTAATGTCAAATTTGATTTGGAGTGTCGTTCGGAAAAACTAGATAAAATGTTAGGAACGGTCCAAATTAAAAATGACACTTTTGGTTTAGGCTTCAATTCTTGTAATGATTTTAACCCTAAAGTCAAAACCAATGTTTTCAGAGAATCTTCTAGGAATGCTTTTAATGATCACTCCTTAGATAAATCTTCTCGACATATTCTTACTTGTACACATTGTGGTCGAAAAGGTCATCTTAGGAAATTTTGTTTAGATCTTAAACGAATTCCTAGAAAATCCCATAGTAAAGTAACCACGATAGCTAACGTTCCTACACCCCAAGATAGTAATTCTTCATTAATTTGGGTTAGGAAATCCGACTTGGTTGCCTTACAAAATAGTGATTTTGATTCTCATTTACTTTCACATGCTTCCTCTCTTGCTAAATCTAAAGGATAAATGTGTTAGTGTTTGCATACTTTAGCGTTTGTACTTCATGCTATATTCATATGCTAAATGTATGCTCGTTTAGTCATTTTCTAGTCATTGCCTTATTTCATATCACATGCTAGAAATTATGACTTGTTTATCTTTTTTTATTATATTTTGTGTTTGAATTAATTGAAAAATATAAAAAGATTTTTGTTTATCATTTGTGTTTTATTTATTTCATTTATGCTTAATGAAAAATACAAATGATTTTTGTTTAGTCTTTTGAGTATATATCTTTCTTTTTTAAAAATGTTAAAAACTCAAAAAGATTTTGTTTGGTGTGTATTTTTGTTTGACACACTTTATGTGGCATATACTTGTGTTTGAATCCCATCATTTACGCTCCCACGTGGCTAGAACTTTTGGTTTAGATTTTCAATCCTTATTATGTTCTTTACCATATTTTATGGAGTAGTTGGATTTTGTATTGTTTAAATGGATTCTATTTCTATATGCCTCTATTCACACATGCACGAGCTCTTTTGAAATCTTAATGTCACATGTTATATTTGAGCTTCTTGAGGTGTTCTCCTATCAATCTAGTCATCTACATATCTATGAAATAGGAGGACTAGTGCATGTCAAAATCCGTTGCATGTGAGATTTGTGCGAAAATTGAAAACATGATAATTTAATATATGCACGGGGAAGGGCTCCAAAAGGATGAATTAAATCATTTGCGATAGTAAGCCACCGTTGATTGGATCTAAAAGAAATACGTGATCCAAAGGCCTAAAAACAGAATATTTGGCATTAAAAAGAAAATCAATTGCCAAGGCCTATGTTTGTTAGATATATTCATTCAAAAGAATATATATGCTCATTGAGGGAGAATTGGATGGTATATCAACGGTTTGCACAATGTCCGTTTATCCTAGTTGTCTTTAATGTCATGACTCTATTTGGTTTGTAGAATCATCATCATGCTAGGCTTGTATGCATTGTGTATGTTTGTTCATTGAGTTCAATATTTATATTGTCACATGAGGTTATATTTAACTGTGATGAAGTTTGCAATCAAATGAGAACTCCGTGAACGTTTATTAAGTGTTTGGGTCTAAATTTAATTGTTGCTAGTACACACCCCTACACTTCAGTTTCCATATGACACATTTTTGCCATACGAGTGTGCAAACTTATTGTATTTTTGTGTCATGTGTGTTTATATCTATATATATATGCAAGTGCTCTATTGGTATTTTTTTTTTGTATCTATATATATGATATTTGTTTGTCTTTGCCTTGCTTTTATTGCCCATATGCTGTCATGTCTTATCACCTTAAGCTTTCACATGTTGTTTATTAGTTCTTTATCCTTTGCCTATTCCCGAACAAAAAGGGGGAGAATGATGATAGGGGGAGAAATGGTATCTAATCCTATTATTATCGTATCTTCGTTTGGGGGAGATTTATCTTAGGGGGAGACGTCTTTCTAAGTAGGTCATGTGTTTACAAGGGAGAATTAATTTAGGGGGAGTAATTAATTAATTGCATTTAATATCTTGATATTCCCTATGCATTTGATGAGTTTGCTTAAGTGTGCAGGAATTATTCTAAAGCGGCATCTTTCTAAGGCAAAGCGTTTAAATCCTTGGGTTGAGTCAAGATTGGGCGGGTTATGTTTTGAGTCTAGTGAGCTTGACGGCCCTTTAGGATTTTTATTTGGTTTTTGTCCCGGAATAGCCAAAGGGGGAGATTTGTAAGGACACAAATTTCCAATTGAGTCCATATATAGTTTTGGCTCAATTCCGGACAAAAACATTTATTCATAGGATAGTATTTATTTGTAATATTCTCAAGCCTATGAATTATGTATTGAAGACGTATCGGCAAAGAATTTAAAGCTTCATCAAAATGCCGGTTTGTGTGCCTCGTTTCTACGTCATCAACTAAGGTTCCATGCTCCCAAGGTATGAATGTAATTATATTTATATAGGAGCTTGGAACAATATGTATTGGGTGTTAGTTATAATAAAAACTGCATTTTATTTTTCAGAAAGAATCAATTAGAAACTTAAAAATAAGTTTATAAAAGTTTCTGGGCCAAAATCGAATTTTTAAATCTTTCTGGTCGTTCGTTAGAAATGTCGTTCGAACGAGTTTTTTCGTTCGAACCAGATTTCGTTCGAACGAGTTTTGTCGTTCGAACCAAGTTCGTTCGAACGAGTTTTGCCAACGACTCTCACTGGTCAGTCGTTCGATATGTCATTCGATATGTCGTTCGAACGAATGTTCGTTCTAACGAGGTATCTAACGAACTTCTAACGAGCCCAGGCTGGTCACTCGTTAGAAGTCTCGTTCGAACGAGAATCACGTTCGTTCGAACGAGATTCCAGCGGGAACAGTTATTTGGCAGTTTTTTGCAGTTTTTCCCCACTCCTCCACTTGGTTTTCAACAAACTTTTTCCATACTTTATTATGTGCGGGAAACACATTTTCCAAGACAACTTTTCCAACTTAGTTTATCTCCTTGAGAGAGTTTTGAGAGCAAAATTAGTTTAGGAAAATGTTCAAGTTTTGAGTGTTCATTTTTAATGAAAAATTCATACACACTCTAGTTTACACCCAATAATTGTTTATCCAAGTTTCTACATAAATATCAATTGCTTGGAGATTGTTTTGGCACCGGTTTTTCTCTACACCGAATTGAAGAGAAGTTCGTTTCATTTCTACCCATTTGGAGAAAGGCTCCATGTTGGGGTGACGGTGTGCCTAATTGCCCGATCGGTGGGAGTCCGAGACCGCGGTGGAGCTCCGTTGGTTATCCGCTAATTGGAGGTTGATACAAGAAGGAGCATCACGGCTTGAGAGGGTTCGAGTTTAGGAAGTAAGTCTTTTGTCTTGTATTTTGTAATACCGTTTTTAGTGGATTTGAGGCTAGGGCCGTCCCGAGGTTTTTTCCCGTTAGTGGGTTTTTCCTCGTATATCGCGGTGCAGTGTGACTGTTGATTTTATCTTGCTCTATATCACTTAGAACGCATGCTAGATTAATTTCAAGATAAAATTTGGTTTTACAATCACACTAATTTAAATTGGGACTTTAATTAAATATTGGGTAAAATTGGTTTATTCAAGTCATTTGCTAAAATTGGTTTCGCCTAACTTTGAATAATTGTTAATTATGACTTAGGCATATTCTAGGACTTGAATTATGTTTTAATTTGTTTTGTGAAATTAAAACTTGTTGTTTTGTTTGAAAGTTGAGCCATCACCTGTTTTACAACGCTTCCGCTTCATCTCTATTGAGTTTACATTAAAAAGGAAATTAAATATTTTTAATTGTGATTTTAAAATCCGGGGTCCTACAGACATGGCCATTGGGGACAGAGGAAGGGGATTGACACAGAGAAGTGTCTTATGTGTGGAAAGTGGGACAACAACAATTGATTATGTCCAGAGTGAATCACAGGATAGGAGTGGGATGCCCAGTAGGGAAAACAATTATGATGTTTTGGTTCGGTTGGATGAGAATATTATGTCCAGCAACCATTTGGTCCGCCGGTGTATAGGCAAGTGGAAGTATGAGTTTTATCCTCGGATAGATGGGGTGAAATTTGTGACACGATTGGTCACAGTATTCTTCTTAACACTATATTCGCGCGGGAGACGAGTTTAGTGGGTGTATTGCAGTATTACTACTAAGTGTATGTTTACTACGTGGTAACGGGACTCTCCTCTATTTTATCTGCAGGGGAATAGGTTTGAACACTGAGAGGATATATATGGTAAGAGATTATCTCGTTTTGAGAGTGCCATGCGATCATGATTTTATCCTGGGTACAGATTGGTTAGCAATGGGTAAGCGGTGGTGGACAGTTATAGCAAGACTATTGTATTCGCTATTCCAGGGCAGGATGTATATTTTATTTTTTTGATATTCTACCTGAAAGAGAGTCAGTCTCGCGATAAATTTTAGTGTGAAGTAGACTTCAGAAGGTACAGTTGTCTAGTTCTATTGGATCCCAGTGCGTAGGGACTTTTACTGATGTAATTCAGGGCATGGTGGATTAATTATGGGGCGGGGAGATTTAGCTTGTTAGTGACTTAGCGCTAAAGACTTAGTGATAGTGCAAGCGCGGCATTATATAACTCCTTTAGAGACGCGGGAGTCGATAATTAGACATGAGAGTATAAGGACAGAGTTTTGGGTGTCCCGGTTATATGCTCGAGTCTATAAAAATCAATAAACGACAATGCTAGTGTTTAATGCATTGGGGAAAGTTCTTTTGGACTCTGTTGTAAAATGTTATGCACATAATCCCTAATAAACGTCGATAGTGGAAAGTCATTATTGGATGCTAGGACACCAGTTTATATGGCGATTATTGAATGTGTAGAGAAAACACTTTGAACGGAGAGCTATTGCTCAAAAAGGCCAGTATAGCCGTGTAGTGCTGCGAAAGAAGCACTGAGAAAACTTTTGCAACACAAGTTAATGGGAGGGGCAACATCGAGAAGATTAAACTGCGATTTGGGTAAATATCGAATGTAATCATACGATATAGTGTGATTTATGGGATAACCTTGGAACAAAAATATTACATATGTGACATCTGTGATGTTGAGCAAATATGCACGGGATTTAGGGTGCATGGGTGCCCTGGTTAGTGTGATTTCATAATTGTCTTAAATAAAGAAATGTGTAAATAAGCGTGTGGAATATCTGCCTACGGGGCAGTTAGAAAATAACTGGAAAAGTGTAGCGAGCTGAAATCAGTTTGAGAAAGAAAACGGTCTGACTAAATGTAAATCTAAGAGAACTACCTCCACCGTAGGGAGCGAAAAGGCGGGGGAGGCCTATGAAATAAGATATCCCTAGGCAAGGGAGAAACCCACATTTTTGGGAAAATTTAAAAGATTATCACTCAGTTATATGCCTAGAGTTGTTTTACGCATAGACAAGGTGTAGATTCCTACCTGACAAAAACTGCACAAGGAATGGAGTTCTTGAGCATAGGAATTGGTGTTGAATGAGACATAGTGAATTTGTCTCCAGGTAGACCATTTAATATGGAAAAGGGGTTGATTTGAGGGTATCAACCAAGAAACTTTTTGAAATTTTATGGTTCCGGTGATGGAATTAATGCTCAGGGTGGTAAAAATCGTGGAGGGGTCAAGGTTTCCATCGGGTTACTAAATGGGTTGACCTGAACACAAATTGTTATCTCGAAATGGGTTATACTATCGACTAGTATACCCAAACTTTACTATTATCGGGAAGTAGTGAAACAAAACAAGGTTTCGTCCAATATTATTGGGAATTTGGGTGAGACCTTTCAGTCCCACCTCTGGTAAAAAGTGTCAGGAGGTGATAAGGATAGAGTTACATATTGGGTTAGACGTGTCGCCCTTAAGTCAATGGATAGACGGGAAGTTAGGATTTTGCATTCTAGATTTTGGGGTAATTCGGGAGTATTAATTACCACAGGTAGAGTTACGTGTGATGCCTCGTAACGGCTTAGTCTGCGTGACACCTTGGGAGACCTCATGGGAAAAGTTAAATTATCCACATTTGGTAGATAATAGGTGGGCAAATAACAAGCTGTTAGGACCCAAAATGGGTTATGGTCCATCAGCGGGAATTGAGTAAGCTGTATCCTTTCGTATAGTTTAGGGACGTAAAGAGGGCTGAAATCTGACATGCTTAGTTAGGGATGATGTGGGTGATTACTCGAAAGATAGTCACGCATTTAGTAATAGGGAAATTGACACCCATATAGGAGGGGAAATTCCTAACATAAAGATAATAATGCCGGTGGAGTATAAGCTCATTGTTTGAGGCATTGTATGGTCGGGGACCATCGAATTAGAGATTGGTGACCATAGAGAGGGCTTCCTAGCACGGGCCACTCGAGGATATTGATTTGCAGCCACACATCTCATAGGAGGAGAGATCCAAGGCTATTTTGGGTCGCAGTGAGCGAAAGCAACGATCTAAGGTGGTGCCATTAGTTAGAGTTGATGGGGGCACAACAGTATTGACGAGACTACGTGGGAGCGGGAGGAGGATATGTGAGAGCAGTATCCAGAGTTATTCACCATAGTTATGGCCAAATTTCGAGGACAAAATTCCTTTGAAAGGGGGGAAGTATGTAACACCCCGTATTTATGTGCATTTAATATTTAATTAATTCGGAAAAATTTTAAATTACTTGTGTGTCGTAATTTAATTGAATTAATTATAGTAATATTTATTTGAATATTAATCAAAGAGTGAATGGTTAATATTCAGGAAAATTTAATTACTAAGTGAATAGTAATAATTTAGTTACTTCATAACTTTTATTAGTGACGTGGCATTTGTTTATCTCAGCTGAAAGTCAGTACGGACTAATTCGGGTGTGAGATAAAGATTTTTATAAATTAATTCGGATGTCGATTCTGAGTGGACGGTTGAGTATGTATGGGCCGAGATAGTCGAAAAAGAGTACCCGGGAGTAGTAAATGGGTCTCGGGACATTTTTAGGCATAGCCGAGCACACACGGGGGTATTTGGGCCAGTCGGGCTTGGCCCACTAGGCTAAAAACGGGATTTATGTTTAATACCCAATTCTGAGAGAAGGGAAACGGAAGAAACACAAAGTGAAAACCTAGGGTATTGAGAGAAAATTATAGGGAGTAGTTACAGTGAAAATTGGGGATCTTTTGGAGACAAGGCAAGGAACAAATTTGGGAGTTCATCATCAAGTTTGCCTCTACACCAACGGATCAGACTCCATGAATCCAAAAGGTAAGTGGTTAACTTGCTGTGATGTTTATTTATGATTTTCAATTCATATTTTTGTGATGTGTAAATAAAAATTCGTTTTGGGTGCAAAAGGGTACAAAAATGGGGTTTTGTATATAGAACACTTGAATGAAATTAATGAGAAACTAATGTGGGAATTCATTGTGTTGCATGGTTCTGAGATAATAATTTATTCAGATGTGAAAACCCAGTAGAAATTTATGAACGAATTTGGGATAAACAGATGAAATTTGGGCTGAACGAGTAGAGACCCGAAAATATCCCCAAATTCGAAAAAGTAGAGATTTGTGAAATTTAATTTGTGTTTAAGGTTCTATCGGAGGTCCTAATCATGTTTTCATATGATAAAAATGTTGTGTGTGATTGAGATGAACCATAGATGAGTTTGGAGGTCAGAGGATTTTGTTAATGGCAGAAACAGGAAGTCGGAGAAGATGAGGACCTGTTCGATCGATCGATCGATGGCTGGAAATTTTTTACAGTTCGGCCTTGGGAGTTTTTGGTGGGATTTTATTTTTGTTTAAATTGCCACCTAGTCTAATTAAGGGCGAAAATTAATGAGGAAAATTTATATATCAACAATTATAAGGGAATAATAATTGGGAGAGGCGGGGAAAAATTTAGTGCGACACACGAGTGTGAAATTGGGAGAATAAATTATGAAAAGTAAAGTAACGGGCTAAGTGAATAAGTTCGGGTATAGTAGTAGGGCGACACTACTCATTTAAATTAATTATGGATGAAAAACTAATTAATTTGGAGTCGGGAATTAGACTCGGGTATTATATAAATTTCGGTCCACGAGAGCGAGCCCGAGTATATTGATTGGGTGACACCAAAAAATTGTTTAATTAATTAATGTGCAAATTAATTAATAATCAGACTTGGACCATAAACTCGAGATACTAAGTATAGGCTAGTATTACGGACTCAGTACACGGTAAAGTCGGGATATTTTATATTTATATATATACGGTGTGCGATAATATATATATGGTGTGTGCATAAAAATATCAGTGATTATATATTATTAATATATATGCTTTGGTTCTATCAAGGGAGGTTGCGCATAGTGTGTGAATCCCCTAGCTTGAGGAGTAGGGTGAGTATATCCCCAGGTCATAGCGTCCGTTATATGGGTGAGGGGCTTATCTCACTTTCAGGGAAGGAATATCACCGCCTCCATTATGTTTATGTCTGTGGTCAAGTTAATGAGCGATTCTGACTTGGGGTAACTAGGTTTTGCGAGTACACCTAGTGTGATAGCACTTTAAAGGATACATCCAGTGAGTTATTACTGGGGAGGATGGATTATATTTAAATTCAACATATGTGTGAATGTTGTAATATGGTTCTACGTATATAATGGGATAAATAATTATATACGAGTAAGTTAAATACATGGAGAAAATAATATTATGTATATAACTAGTGAATGTTATATGGCTTTCAAGGAAGGTGATTAACTAAGTTAAGGTGATAAATAACTTATAAATCATACTTTTAAAATACTCCGGATTGAGTAGGGTGGTTGACAAGAGTTATATCAAGTATCTAGTTTCGGGGTAGAGGACTAGGTGGGATATGAAGAAGGCTTTAGGTCTGCACATTAGTTGAAGGGTGAGTCTGTCCTCAAGGGAGTGCGACACTAACTAAAATATGAAGCGCATTCATGCATATTTTATTACTGCAACCCTTGATATAAAACTATTTTCAAAACCTTTTAGGTGTCCAGCCACAAGGACGCCAGGCTTGATATTCTATTCCAGGGACACGTAGCTGCGGCACATGTGGATGCTAGCAGGAGCTTTGATTAGACGCATCGTTCATTCTTTCCCAGAGTAGGAATCATCTATTAGTTTCAGTTTTATTTAGGGCTTGTCGCCCAGACTTTACAGTATAGTTTTCGGATTAATCTATTCAGTTGTTGGATGATTGTTATTAGTCTATTTACTTTTGTGGCCGATGGTTTATTCAACAAGTAGTTTATTTATTTATTCAGTTAAATTGATTCAGTTGTTGTGATTGGCTCATTGTATATTTTACGCATGTTATTGTTTTTTTTAAATAAAAAGATAAAATTTGACACTGATTTATTTTGGAATACTAGGTGGTTAGTAAGTTTTAAAAGGTTTTTCGACAGTGTTCTAAGAATGAACCAACTGGGATTCCTATTTTAATAAGATATAGGACTGATCATCAGGTATTTTATTAGGCGGGGTGTCACAACCAGTTAAAAGGGTAACACATTTGTTGAGTCTTAGGCATAACGCAAGTGAAAGTACCAGGGATTACATCATTCGTTTTGACAACGAGAAACTAGAGGTCATAGACTATGAGGAGAAGACATCCATTACAGCTCTCATGAGTGGTCTTTTGCCAGACAAACTGTATTTCACTTTGGCCGAGGATCCCACCAAATCCATGGCTGAATTGATGGCAAAAGAAGCCAAAATTATGAATATCGGGGAAGCTATGGCTGCGAAGAAGGATGCTGAGGCAAAGGTGGAAGCTAAAGCTGAAGGCAAGTTAAAGAAGAAAGATCACAAGAATAATGGTGGGAGAAAGCAGTCGAAATGCAAAGAAACATTGGATCACTTAAGGAAGTATACAAATTATACTCCCTTAAAAGTGGACATAAACCACGTTCTGGAGGAAATAAAGAACAGCAAGGAACTAAATTGGCCAAAAAAGCTAAGGACAGCCCCCGAAAGGAGGGATAAATTCAAGTATTGCGAGTTCCATAAAGATCATGGTCATACGACCAAGTAGTGTGTAGCTCTCCAAAATTAGATAGAAGCAATCATTAGATGAGGAAAGATGAACAAGTTTGTTGATCGTCAGAATGGTGGAAGGACTAACAACAGAGCTCGATAGAGGTCTAAGTCTCCTTGCCGACCAAGAGAAGATAAGACAAGGGACCATGAAGATGACCCTGAAGAGGATCTCGATCTCCCAAAAAGGCCAAGACAACCTGAGCGTGAGGTATTTTTAATTCGTTTCGGTTCTTTTGATCGTAACATGATTACAGGTGGAGACGCAGGAGGGGGTGATCATACCGCTGAAAGAAAAGCTTACCTCAATGAGGCTCAAGATTGTTCCTATATACAACGAATAAATCTGGCAAAAGAAGATCGCCCAAGGAAGGTCAACAAAGATAAGCTGGTTATTGGCTTTTCTAAAAAAGATCTGGAGGGCATTTTGTATACTCATGCGGATCCTCTAGTGATCAAAATGAGAATGAAGGATGTAATCATTTCGAGAGCGCTGATGGATAATGGTAGCTCGGCAGACATCATGTTTTACCCTTATTTTGATAGTCTGAACTTAAAACTTGGTTAGTTGGAGCCGTATCACAGGCCTCTCATTGGGTTTTTTGGAGAAAAAGTTTTTCCACTTGGAATAATCAAGTTATACATGATGATTGGTACCTGGCCAGCTAGCCGAACAGAGAAGGTGCGCTTCTTCGTGATGGATAAGAACATCCAGTCAGCCTATAATATAATTATAAGGAGAGTAGGCCTGAAAAAGTTTGAAGCAGTCCCATCTAGTGTACATCAGTGTTTAAAGTTCCCGAACAACTTTGGGGTTAGAATTGTAAAGAGAGATCAAAAGGTAGCTCGGGAGTGCTACTACTCATCTTCCGAGCAAGAGGAATTGGAGGATGCTAGGAAGAAAACAACCACTTATCAAGTGAATGAATTTGATGAGTCTGAGATTGAAACTTTAGACCCAAGAGATGAAACGGAACTCGTTAAAGGACAAGAAATGGAGGCATCAAAAAATATTATTCTGGATGATGAGCAACCAAAAAGAACAACTCAGATTGGTGTTTCACTTGATTCAGTATTGAAGCAAAAGTTGTTGGCATTTTTTAAGCACAAAAGACAGGTATTTGCGTTGAGTCACGAGGATATATCGAGGATAGACCCATCTTTCTTATGTCACGAGCTCAATGTCAACAAGGAGATCAAACCAGTGAAGCAAATGAGAAGAGTCTTTAGTCCAGATAAGAACCAGGTTATTCAAGAAGAGGTGGAAAAGCTATAAAAAGCCTTCTTTATCGAAGACGTGAAATATCCAGATTGGCTGGCTAATGTTGTGATGGTAAAGAAGAAGAAGAATAAATGGAGAATGTGTGTGGACTTCACAGATCTGCATAAAGCTTTCCCAAAAGATCACTTTCCTCTGTCCAGAATAGATCAGCTAGTGGATGCAACCTCAGGGCATGAGCTGTTAATCTTCATGGATGCTTATTCAGGATATAATCATATTAAAATGAAGCCAAAAGATAGGGAAAGTACCTCTTTCATTACCCCCGAGGAATGTATTATTACAATGTTATGCCTTTTGGTCTTAAAAATGCAGGTGCTATATATTAGTGGCTGTTGAATAAGGTGTTTGCAGAACAGATTGGCAAAAATATGAAGGTATACGTCGATGACATATTGACAAAGCAAGAAAGTTATCGACCATATAGCTGATTTGAGCCAAACATTTGATCAACTGGAGAAGTACCAGATGAAGCTGAACCCGACCAAGTGCATTTTGGGTATACAGGAAGGCATGTTCCTTGGATACATTGTGAATCAAAGAGGTATTGAAGCGAATCCTGACAAGATAAAAGCCTTTCTGGAGTTACAATATCTAACCACCAAGAAGGAAGTACAGAGCCTTATGGGGCGTGTTGCATCTCTCAATAGATTTGTCTCTCGGGTAACTGATAGATGTATTCTATTCCTTAAGGTGCTCAGAAAGTCCTTTGAGTGGAACGACGAATGTGAGAAGGCGTTCTTAGAGTTGAAGAGATACTTAGGAACACCTCATTTATTGTCTAGGCCAGTGGCGGGAGAAAAACTATACTTATACTTAGCTATTTCAGAAAGTGCAGTCAATTCAGCCTTGATAAGAATAGAAGACGGAGTGAAAAAAATAGTTTATTATACTAGCAAGGCATTCAGAGGAGCAGAAATCAGGTATCCAAAACTAGACAAGTTAGCATTGGCATTAATTGAAGCAATAAGGAGAATGAAGTCGTATTTTCAAGGCCATACAATAGTAGTATATACTGACATGCCACTCAGACAGGCTTTACATAAGCCAGAAAAGGCTGGAAGATTGATGTATTGGGTAGTGGAGTTAGGGGAGTACGACATTATCTATGAGCCAATATCCTCTCTCAAAGGACAGGTAGTGGTGGATTTCATTACTGAGTTTACCTACCCAGATGTCTCCGATCAACAAGGGGCTAATGCAGATCAATACAAGGATGCTAGAGGATCAACAGAAAATATCCCTGGTCAACTCCTAAAAGCAGAATTGACATAAGGGATGGCCACCGATCAACCAGAATATTATGGTAAAGTACCAGAGGTGAAAAAGAAGTATGAAGAAAGGAAGAATAAAATATTCTATCAAGGGATTCTGTCAGACCAAGGGTTTGATGATAATATTCCTATATGTAATTTATATGTTGATGGTTCTTCACGTACAACAGGTTGCGAGGCTGGAAGTATTCTCAACATTCTGGATGGGATAAATATTGAATATCCCCTGCGTTTCTAATTCCAAGCTTATAATAATGAATTTGAGTATGAAGTCGTGATTGTGGGCCTCATCTTAGCTAAATCATTGAATATAGAGTAAGTTGTGGGATTCAGTGATTCGCAATTAGTGGTGAATCAGATGCTAAGTCTTTATGCAGCAAAATGAGAGTTCATATCAAGATACTTAACCAAGGCTCTGGAGATCGTAGCCAATTTGGCAGTTGTTCAAGTGGTCAGAATACCTAGACTGGAGAATGCAAGGGCAGATGCACTTGCTCGGTTAGCTTCAGCTACTCGCACCGAGCTACGAAGAACAATCCCCATTGAAGTACTTACAAGCAAACGTATTAATGAAGATCTGATGGTGAATTTTATCGCTTTGGATATCGGACTATCTTGGATGAATCCCATCAGGGCCTATATTGAAGAAGGTATTTTACCAACTGGCCTACTTGCAACCAAAAGGTTGAAGTACAAGGCTGCCAGATATGTTTTGAATAATGGAGTTCTGTACAGGAGAGGTTTGATAGATGGTTTGCAGAGGTGTATTCATCCAATAGAAGTCAAGGACCTCATAAAGGAAATTCATAAAGGATCATGTGGGGCTCATGTAGCTGAAAGAACTCTATTACAGAGAATGAGTACGCAAGGTTACTACTGGCCAACAATGCGCACTGATTGCATGGCTTATGCTAAAAAATGTGACAAGTGTCAACGATTTTCTACTATACGAAGAACTCCTCAGGCGCTGCTAACACCAATAACTTCACCTTGGCTATTTGCTATTTGCTATATGGGGAATAGATTTAGTTGGGCCTCTGCCAACTACGAGAGGACGATTCAAATATTTAGTGGTAGTTGTTGATTACTTCACAAAGTGGGTGGAAGTTGAACCTCTCATCGTTATGGCCTATGAAAGGGTCTATCAATTCATTTGGAAGAATATTATTTATATATATGGTCTACCCCGTGCCTTTATCACTAATCACAGTACCCAATTTGACAATGATGAGTTTGTAGCGTACTGTCTACAGTCCAACATTCAAAAAATCCATTCTGCTCCAGGTCATCCCCAAAGTAATGGTCAAATAAAGGTGACTAACATAACTATATTGAATGGGTTGAACAAGAGATTAGATGGTGTTAAAGGGAATTGGATCAATGAGTTGCACTCAGTGTTATGGGCTTACCGAACAACTCCCCGAATAGCAACTGGGGAATCACCTTACATGTTAGCTTTTAGGAGTGAAGCAGTGATACCTGCTGAGCTAGGATTACCTACTCATAGGGTGCTCAACTTCAATTCTCAAGTGACTGATTTGATGCGACACTTGGATTTGGACGTACTTGAACAAGTCAGAGAGGATGCAGCGATCCGTAATGCAGCCTATTAGCAACAAACTGCCATGTTCTATAATAAAATGGTAAAGAAAAATGATCTAAAGGAAGGCAATTACGTGCTCAAGAAGGTAATTCAAAAGCATAATAAGTTAGAGGCCAATTGGCATGGGCCCAATCGTATCACAACAGTTGTTAGACCTAGCACTTACAGAATAGAAACTCTTGAAGGGGAAGAATTCAAAAATGCCTGGAATGCGGAGCACTTGCGAAAATACTACCAGTAATATAATAGCCCATGTACTCAATTTTTTCACTATGAATGAAAACTATGATTTACCATTTCGTTTGTTTTATATTTTCGAAGTACTAGTGCTACACACTAAAATTAACAAACTTCGCAGCATGCAGCATTTGAAAACACATTTAAAATACACAATAATCACCAACTAAAAATTAGTCGGCATCAATATCCACCAACTAAAAGTTGGTTGGCATCAACAACCACCAACTAAAAGTTAGTCGGCATCAACAACCACCAACTAAATGTTGGTCGGCATCAACATAAACACCAACAATGTTGGTAAAATAATTGAGTAAGGCAAGTTCTGCTTAATTATGGATGACCCAAGAGGCATCTAAACTAGGTAATAAGTTGGGTAAAATATCCATTGCCTAGAAATTAGGGCAACTATTTACTTAAATAATTGTTACAACTAAGCAAGAACATGGGATAAACATTCCATTGCTTAGGCACTTATGGGTGATAAGTCACTACAACTAGACAAACATATGGAGCAAAAGTTCCATTGTCTAGGTAATCAAATCAAAAAGGGAAAAATGTCCATTCAAATATATTCACTCAATGACTGAAAAGTAACCCATTATTGTTATAAGTACAACACTTTGAGGAGGGTTGTGGATATGTTTCGGAAATAATTCAGAGTCTTCAGCAACGTTCAACTCTTTCAACGTTGCAACCCATCCATCCTTGAAGAACTTCAAACTTCCATACTCCATTTGAGCAGAGGCAACAGTTAGAGCTTTGTCTTTCCCTTTATCCTAGCCAGAGCTAAAGGACTTCTTTACAACAGACCTCCTCTTCGTCCTTTCTAAGCAAGCATTCTCCCTAAGTTGATCTTCAACATATTTTACTTATTGTTAAAGATCTTTCTTATGTCGTTCAGCCTCTTCAAGCTTGCCCTCATCTTCCACCTTGCTGGTAATGGCAACTTTTAATTTCTCTCCTGACTCCTTGAAAGTATCCACATATTTTTATCGAGCTAGATCAGCCTCTTTTGCAGCATCCACAGTTTTTTGTTGAGCTGTCTTAGCAACCTTAATTTTATCCTCCCAAGAAATTTTACCATCCTCATATTTCTATTGGGACTCTTCCAAATATTTTGATAATCCGATAAGGTCTTCTTCTACTTCACTGGAAGAGGAAACAGCTTTGATAGCTTAATCCTTCTCTAAGAAATTATTAAAGTACAATAAAAACTGCAAGACGGAGAGAAACTCAAGTTAAAATGTGAAAGTTAAAAGCATAACTAAAATGACAAGGTATAATAACTCTTCCTGATCACAGAGCTGCTAAGACATCTACCCCTCGGGGGAAAGTCTTTAATTTGGCAGCCCAACACCTTGCATCAGTAATGGTCATTATACCTTGTCATTTCAGTTCTGCTTTTAATTTTCATATTTTAACTTGAATTTCTCTTCGTCTTGCAGTTTTTGGTGTACTTTAATAATATCTTGGGGAAGGATGAAGTTATCAAAGTTGCTTCCTCTTCCAGTGAAGTAGAAGAAGCCCTTGTTGGGTTATTAAAATCTTTGAAAGAGTCCCGACAGAAATATGAGGATGATAAAATTAACAAAAAGTTGGTCGGCATCAACAACCACTAACTAAATGTTGGTCGGCATCAACATAAACACCAATAATGTTGGTAAAACAATCGAGTAAGACAAGTTCTGCTTGATTATGGGTAACCCAAGAGGCATCTAAACTAGGCAAGAAGTTGGGTAAAATATCCACTGCATAGGAACCAAGGAAATTATTTACTTAAATTATTGTTACAACTAAGCAAGAACATGGGATAAACATTCCATTTCTTTGGCACTTATGGGTGATAAGTCACTACAACTAGACAAACATATGGGGAAAAAGTTCCATTGTCTAGGCAATCAAATCAAAAAGGGCAAAATGTCCATTCAAGTATATATACTAAATGACTGAAAAGTAACCCATTATTGTTATAAGTACAACACTACTATAGTTGATCTCATGTTATGAACAAATATTGACAGAATAAACATCATGCAATTATTTTATTTCCATGGAAACAAAATTAAAAAAAATGATGATTTTTCTTCATCTCCACCAATAATTACTAATAAAATACAAATAGCCTATTCTATTGGTTTTTTTCCTTCAGATTTAGATACATGATCCATTCCAGCTGGAGGGTCATATAAAGCAAAATAAGAATTGATCAAAGTTCAAGTTCTGAAGCATTCTGGTATTCCTCGAACTGGGTCGGTCTAGCAAATGAGGAGGTCGGGATATCTTAAATTCTTCGTGAAGATTGTAATCACCAAGGTATTTTGAAATCAAACACTGAGGAATAGAGCTAACTGGAATCCAATTAACATCAAGCTGGAAAGGTGGTACTGGCAGATCAAGTATCCCAGGCTCATACCAATCCCACAGTTTTGTTCCTTGCTCAACTTTTATTACAGTTAAAGCATTCATTCATCCATGCTTGTACCCTTCATTGTTTTATTATTTCAATCTAGCATCAAGATGATATAAAGCTTCATTGTATACCTCCATCTAGAATTCTCTGGGCTGCTTGTGAAACTGATAAGTTAACCATTTAACATGTTGATGAAGTCTTTTCAGCACACTTTCTTTGTTTTGTAATGCAGAACTCTGATTGGATAATTTCTATGTAAGAGTTTGAATCTTCTAGGACATCTCTGCCAGAAATAAATAAAGGCACGGGGTTCTTATTCTTCGCCGCCTCAATAAACCACATGAAAAGATCAGGGAGACACTACAAGGATTCGAATCCTTAGTCATCATAACAAATTAGGGAAAGGGAGTTGCCGAGGAACTTCTCATGCCGAAAATGACCATCGAATAAAGTAAAATCCTCGACCAACTCAAGAAGACTCAAGCTAACATCACTTTATGGGGACTCTTCATGTCTTCCCAATTACATCAAAATTCTCTGATAAAACTTCTCACCAGGCCCACGGTCCCTTCTTCCAGCACTCTAGAAGAAGCTGTAAACCTGGTTGGATCCTTAACCTCCACTAGACTCCTTTCCTTATTTGAAGAGGAAATTCTTAAGATTGACCCAGACCATAATTATGCCCTTAACATCTCTGTTAAAGTCATGGGAAAGATAGTCCCACTCTCACTCATCGATAATAGATCCTCCATAAATATTTGCCTACTCAGAACCCTCAATTGCATGGGGTTGAAAGTAAGTGACCTTACTCTTATTTCTGTTGCAGTGCATGCCTATAATAATAGTCGTTGAGAGGTGATGGGATCCATAAAACTCATAATAGGGGTTGGCCCTATCTATCCCATCACTGAGTTTCAAGTTATTGACATACCGCATACTTTAAACTGTTACTTAGTTGACTGTGAATTCATAGCATCTAAGAGGTATCTTCCTCCCTTTATCAGAAGTTAAAATTCTTTATCATTAGCCAAATTATTACCATCTTGGGGGATGATGATAGTTTAGACATTGTTAGTACTATTAATCCAGTATTAGAGATCCAGCATGGGACAAAGGACATGCTTCTCTTCGGTTTCAGGGTTAATCCACTTCCCCTTCCAGCTGGGGATAATTTCAAAGTCTGAGTCTGTCCCGAACACATCCCTCAAGACAATGTCAATGTGATGCAAATGTTCAAGAATATAAATTTAATGCCTGAACTGCGTCTAGGGTGACGTCAATAAGGGATACTAGGGCCTATAGTCCTAAAAGACACCTTTCCCCATGTGTATTGGGTTACCGGCCTTCACCAGAAGAACTCAGAATGCTCGGCCAACCACGTCTAAAAAGGAGTTTAGAAGATGCCAAGAGTGTTTCGAAGGATTCTCTTAACGGAATGTTCGTCATAAAGGGTGAGGACTTACCCTTTTATGGCTTTACTGAACCATGGTATGACTATATGAATAAAAAGATGAAGTCGGGGATGGGAATATTCTTCCAAGATAACTACTCTTGGGCTGAAGATTGCCAATATAAAGTGCAACCTTCCATTAAGAAAGTCATAGCCATTATCGAGGTCTCCGAGGAAAGTGATTTTGAAGACTCATTCAACCTACAGAGTTATGTCCTGGAGAAAGCATGTACTTGACCGAAACAAAAACTGTCTTGGAAAAAGCATGTACTTGATCGAATGAAAAATTGCAGCAGGGGCTTTGTCAGCCCACTACATTGAAGAATACCATAAAGAGAGGTTCATCTACTACGCCAGTCAACAATTAACTTGGCGGGTACGAAGTCAACTACACTGCCTTGGATAAAACATGCACGAAGCACCTTATACCTTTGACTTACTTAAGTCTATACTGTATAAGTGTTCAACTAGTTTGGAAATAGTGACAAAATTGGTTGTCTATCCTAGAATCCAAAGAGCCTCGGATCTTATCTCTCTAATCCTCTTCAATGATCAATGAAGGTATAAATTGAATCACACTACACACAATTATAAGTGCATAGATGTGTTCATATTGCTTAAAATTGAGTGTGTGTTTAATTCCCCTTGAATTGGAGCTTTAATAATTTTTTGGGAATTTTTAAATATTTTTTAAACATTTTTTAAATAAATGTTTTTATTAATAAAATGGGATTATAAAATTTGTGGGGTTAATATTCTATTTTGTAAACTTCATTTCTCACTCGAATGTTTGGTTGTGTAGAATCTCAAAGCGCTAGAGACTTCAGGGTACCTTCTGTAATTACTTTGGACGCGCGTGTGTGAGCCTCTCATATGTCAACACTTGTCATCCTCCGGGTATACCTATTTGTGTTTGTTATGTGAGAAGGTTGGATGGTTGATTGCTGAACGTTGGATCATTCCTAATCGAGGGTCTGCATGTGTTCTTAGTTAATCCCGGTGCTATCCATATGAACCAATCACAATCATTTTTAATCACCGCTGTTTTACAACCTTTGGATCAAGTCAAAGTTTGCAAGACTTGATCTCAGCCCTTGATTTCCCTTGAACATCCAGAACCTTCCCTCAGCCCTATAAATACCCTCCACTTCTCAACCTTAGAAGACTTTTGGGCATTCGTCTTTCTGAGAGAAAAAAATAAGAGAGAAGTGAGAGAGAAGAGAGAAAAGAAAAGAGAGAAGAGAGAAAAAGGGAAACTGTTAGCCAAACCCTAACCCTAAACAGTTCAACTCTGAAACAAACCTTCGTATATTCAACCCCAAACACAATCCTGAGTGTTTGAGAGAGAGAGTGGTTTGTTCATATCGAAGTTGTAACCTCCTTGTCTTTGATCTTGTCCACAACTTAAACATTCGTGTGAAGATCTTGTTTCTTTTTCATAGAAACTTTAGATCTACACTCTCCATGTTACATTTTCACTAGATCTGCATATTTACTACTTGATTTAAGAAAATCTTTACTGATTTAGGTTTGAAAATGTTTTATGGTTTCTGTTTTTACAAAACTTAACCTTGACCTAGTTGGATTCACACTTGGAGATTTTCAATCTCACAAATGTTTTCAAAAAGAGATTGATTAAGATCTTGACCGATTTTGAAGCGAGATATCCGTGGAATCTGGGTTATATTAAAGGTCAAAAAGGTTTTTAGTTTTGTAAGAAAGAAAGAAAACAAAATCACAGCATATAGACTTTATATGTAATTTACTAGGTCTGTCTGTAAATCTAAGTGTGTGTGAGTTCATGCATGTGAATAGGAATCACTTCACAAACACTTAACACACTACTACACTGGAAGTGTTGTGTATAAGATCAGAGATCATTGAGTCTACATAAGGAAGCCAAAGCAAAGGAAGTTATCAAACTGGAAGAACATCATCAACAAATCAGATCTATGAGAAGTTAGAAGGACACCAAGTGGGGTATATTCCTAAACTTAGAATAGGTTGATTTGTGTGCTTGCATGTTGTATTGTTTGTAACTATTATTTGTTATTAGTGGATTTTTGTTTTTGTGACTTAGAAGTCACTGTGGATGTTTCCTCTGTTGGGAGAGGTTTTACCACGTTAAAAACTGTGTGTTGATTATCTTCACCTACTCATCTCATTCTATAAGTGTGCTGAATTTTTGAAACTGCCTTAGTTTTAAAAACTGATTACACAGTCTTAATTACTCTCGTACATAAGTTTCTTTGTAAACACATCTTGTTTATAATTTTTATTTTCAAAAGAAAAGGGTTTCTCCAACAAATATTTCGGAGTTGCTTATACAGTTTAATCTTGTATTAAACGGCATTAGCAACGTTTTTCAATTGGTATCAGAGCCCTGTTAACTTTTATTTCAAAAGATTTGGTGTTTCTGAAATCGTTTTCTGAAAAACCTAACTATGGACAAGAAGAATGAAAGGTTTGGTAATCTGTCCAGACCTCCACTCTTTGATGGAAACAACTTTGCTTACTGGAAAGTAAGAATGGTTGCCTTCATCCAAGGGACTTTAGGAGATGGTGTCTGGGACATTATTGAAAACGGATACACTTATCCTACTAAACCAGCCACTGAAGGAAGTGATGAGAGGGTAAAGAAAATCTTAAGTGAGTTTACCCAAGAAGAAAAAACTATTTCTCGTAATAACAATAAAGGCAAGAATGCCATTTTTATGTCTATTAATGAGTATGAGTTCAAGAGAATCTCATCTTGTGCCACTTCTAAGGAAGCGTGGGACACATTAATCACTGCCCATGAAGGAGACTCAAGAGTTAAAGCTGCTAAAACTCAAATGCTTATCCAGCAGTACAACTCTTTGATCATGTCTGATTCTGAGTCTTTTGATGATTTTTACGTGAACTTGACTGATATAGTCACTAAGTTGCATGCTAATGGTATTACTTATGATAGAAATTAAATTATTTCTAAAATCCTAAGGTCATTACCACAAAAGTTTGACAGTAAGAGGTATGCTATTGAGGAAATGAGTGATCAAAACCTTACCCCTGAGTTACTCAGTAGCAAACTTAGGACTGTGGAAATGGAATTAGACTTTAAGAAACAATTAAATCATTCTCAAAGAAAACAGCCCAACTCTAACTTGAGTTTTGCCTCTAAGATATCCAAACTTGAGTCTAATTTGACCAACTCTGACTCTGATGAGGAGTGCGATATAGACAAACTAGATAATCAGATTGCCTTGATGTCTAAACAATTTAAGAAAATTGTCAAATTTCGAAACAAACAGGCATCTAAACAAGGCAAGCCTAATTATCATACTCTGTCTAATCCTAAACCTCATGAGAGAGGTCTTGATAAACATCCTAAGGACAACAACTCCAGACCCACTAGAGAACTTAAAAAGATTGAATGTTTTAGATGTGGGAAACTAGGTCACATTGCTCACAATTGCAGAGTTAATCTGAATAAAGCTAACACACACAATAGAGCCAATGTCTGTAAAACTTAGAATGATTCAAGTGACTCTGATGAAGAGGAACTTGAGTCATCTAATGTACTTGACCATTGCATGTCTTTTTATGCTAAGATCATTTACAATGATGATATACCTGTGTGTGATAATGATGCTCCTACTTTTGCTTGTGTAAATACTGCTTTGATTGGCCTAGATGCTTTATTGTCTGAAAATGTTGCTAGTTCTAGTTCTGTGTGTGTGCGTCAAAGTGATCTCGATAATGACGATGCAAATGGGTGCGTGAGTACTAAAACTGAATCGTTAGGGGTCACTACACACACTTCACTTAGCGACTCAGACACAGATGACCTCCCTGATATCCATACTTTGTATGCTAAAAGTCTTAAAAAAGTCACTAGACTGGAGAAGACTGTTAGAGACCTGACTAAGAAATTAGATGATCTAAGTCTTATTGTGAAGTTGAATGCTGAAGAGTACACTAACCAGTGTCTGACTCATCAATCTGAAATTAAAACTTTTGATCAAAAATTAAAAGAGTTGACTAAAACTAATGAAACCCTGGAAATGAAATACAAGGGAACATTATTATAACTGGAGGAAGCGAAAACAAAGACAGCCACTGTTTTCAAAAAAAATTCTAAGTTTGAAAGCAATTCAAATTGTTTTACTGACTTTGTTGTTGACTCCAAGACCAATTCTGATGATAGAACCGGTATTGGATTTTGCCCTAAGAACAAACCACAAACTACAAATCTTGAACCTATTAAGTTTGTGTCTGGGGGCAAAAGACCAATTGAAACATGTCCAGACTTTCATTTTATTAAAAAAGAATTTGATCAAAAGCAACAAGAGAAAGACATTGGAGAGTCTAGTAATTCTAAGGCTGAGACTGCACCTAAGACTAAATATATCTGTCCTTTGATCAGAAAGGTTGATTCTACCTATAAGACCATACCTCCTAGGAATAGGACTTATGAACAGAATGCTGTTAAACCCATCTTTAGAAGTTTTCCTAAGGAAATTCATCCCTCAAGCAATCAATATTGCTCCTACAGTGACATTTATGGTCATTCCTTTGAAGGTTGTTATGCTAGGCGTCTAAACACCCCTGTGTACAACAACTCTGTCTACAAGAACTTTAACTATTCTAGGCAAAATCGTAACCATTATGTCCTTCCAAGACAACCTGATAAGAACTCTAACTACAGAAATAGAAAGACCAAAACTAAGAGTTCATTTAAGAGAAAGGCTCCCAGAAACTTTCCTAAACCAAAAGCTCAAATTTTCCACAATAATCAGTTTGCTGCTCCAAATGTTTTTCGACAAAAAGCTGTTTCACGAAAATTTTATCAAATGAGGGCAAACTTACGCAAAATTAAAACTAGAGCTATTTGGGTTAGAAAAGATGATCTTTTACCCCAAATGAAGTGTAACATTGTCATCACTGCTTTAAAAGCTGAACACACTTCATCTGGTTGGTATTTAGATTCAGGATGTTCCAAACATATGACAGGAGATGAAACCAAACTTTTAAACAAAAACAGATTTACTGGTGGGAAAGTAGTTTTTGGTGACGGAGTTTCATCTCAGATCATAGGTAAAGGAACCCTAAAAGAAGAAGGAATGCTTGTTCTCGAAAATGTTCTATTAGTTAAAGGCCTTAAAGCCAACCTCCTAAGTATATCACAATTTTGTGACTCTGACCATACAGTCACCTTTTCAAAGAACAATTGTAAAATTCTAAATTATAAAGGTGAATGCATTATTACAGGATTTAGAACACCTGACAATTGTTATACTGTCAAGACTAGTTCTGAAACCTGTAACATTCTCAGAATGGATGACAATGAGATCTGGCATAATCGTATGGGTCACCTAAGTTATGATATCCTTGGTAGATTATCTAGTCAAGAGATTGTTAGAGGAATTCCTAAAATTAAACCTATTTCAAGTGTTGTCTGTGGTCATTGCCAGGAAGGAAAAATAGTTAAGACTTCGCATAAAAAGGTTAAAGACATCCTCACCTCTAGACCTCTAGATCTCATCCATATGGACCTTATTGGTCCCTCGAGAACTGTTAGTCTTTGTGGACACAGTTATATCCTTGTCATGGTTGATGATTTCACACGATTCACTTGGGTTGCCTTCTTGAAACAAAAATCTGACACATTTCAGAATTTTTTGAAAATTTTACTGAGAATTGAAAATGAGAAGGACACACAAGTCAATCGTATTCGTAGTGATAGAGACACAGGAATAGTTGAATATTGTGACTACAACGGTTACAAACATGAATTTAGTGCCCCTAAAACTCCTCAGCAGAATGGCATTGCTGAAAGGAAAAACTGAACTCTTCAAGAGATGGCACGTGTCATGTTGCATGCCAAATCTCTACCTAAATACTTCTGGGTAGAATCTATTAGAACTGCTTGTCATATCACGAATAGGGTCTATCTAAGGAAAAACTTTAAACACACTCCTTATGAGTTGTGGTAAGGTAAGAAGCCTAATCTGAAATATCTAAGAACTTTCGGAAGTCAGTGTTATGTCTGTAAAGACAGAGAACATCTGTCTAAATTCGAGACACGTGGTGATAAAGCCATCTTCTTAGGATACTCCCCAAACAGTCATGCTTATCGTATATACAATCTGCATACTAAGGCCCTTATGGAATCGATAAATGTAATTGTAAGCAACACTATTGTCGAAAATAAGATATCTGAATCACCTATTGTGGTTGAATCTGAAAATGATTTCAAAACTGATTCACCAGAAATAGATGACTCATTACCTACTGAGAGTCCAGAAGTACCTGGCTGGGTCTCTAAAGACCATCCCATTGACAACGTGGTCGGTAATCCTAATGAGCCAGTTCGTACTAGATCCCAGTTAAGAAATTATGCTAATTATGCATGTTTCGTCTCCCTTGTGGAATCGAAAAATGTTAATGAAGCATTGAATGACACACACTGGATTTCTGCTATGCAGGAAGAACTTTTACAATTCGTCATTCACGATGTCTGGTATCTTGTACCTCGGCCTCAAAACAAAAATGTTATTGGAACACGTTGGATCTTTAAGAACAAATCTGATGAAAATGGGGTGATTATTAGAAACAAAGCTAGACTTATTGCTCAAGTTTACTCTCAAATAGAAGGGATAGATTTCAGCGAGACATTTGCCCCTGTTACTCGTCTTAAATCTGTTCGACTTCTTTTCGCCATAGCGTGTCACTTAAAATTCACACTTTATCAAATGGACGTCAAATTTGCTTTCCTAAATGGAATTCTGTCCGAAGAAACGTATGTAGAACAACCCAAAGGGTTCATTGACCCTAAATACCCTAATCATGTCTTTCGTCTAAAAAAGGCTCTGTATGGCTTAAAACAAGCTCCTCGAGCTTGGTATGAACGCCTTTCCAATTTTTTATTGGATAAGGGTTTTAAGAGAGGAGTAAATGACCAGATTCTCTTTGTCAAACATTTTGACAAAAACATTATTATAGCCCAAGTCTATGTAGACGACATCATATTCGGGTCAACTTTAAACTCTGAAGTTAAATCTTTTTCTGCTATTATGCATAAGGAATTTCACATGTCCCTTATGGGGGAGCTACAACTTTTCTTAGGATTTTAAGTGAAACAAAATTCTGATGGTCTATTTGTCTCTCAAACTAAGTATGGCTTAGACCTTGTTAAGAAATTTGGCTTAGAGAATGCTAAAGTTGCCAAAACGCCTATGAGTACTACCGTTAAATTAAGCAAAGATGAAAATGGTAAGTCAGTTGATTTCACACTTTAGCGTAGTATGATTGGTATCCTACTCTATCTAACTGCCTCACGACCAGACATAATGTATGCTGTATGTCTGTGTGCTCGTTACCAGAATAACCCTAAAGAGAGCCATTTATCGTGTGTAAAACGTATAATAAAGTACATAAAAGGGACTCTCAATCTTGGACTTAGGTACACTAATGATACCTGCAGCACCATCATAGGGTATACTGATGCTGATTGGGCCGGTTGTACTGATGACAGTAAAAGTACATCAGGTGCCTGTTATTATGTCGGCAATAATTTAGTTGGTTTGAGTAGTAAAAAACAGAATTGCACATCTTTATCTACGGCTGAGTCCGAATATATAGCAGCAGGAAGTTGTTGTGCTCAATTGTTATGGATAAAACAAATGTTAAGCGATTATGGGATTAAAGAAGATCAATTACAATTGTATTGTGACAATCAAAGCGCCATTAACATATCTAAAAAACCGGTTCAACACTCGCGAACTAAGCATATTAAAATAAGGCATCATTTTATACGCGAACTTGTTGAAACTAAGGAATTAGAAATTCATTACCTGCCTACTGATCTGCAACTTGCAGACATGTTCACTAAACCTTTAGACTATAAAAGATTTCTGTATTTGCGAAATTCTATAGGCATGGTATGCGCTGATTAAACTCTTAAGACCTTAAGTTTTACCCTTTGTCCATTTGAGACAAAATGGGGGAGAAATTTGAGTTTTATGAGTTCAATATTTTGTTCACATTTCATCTAAACTGCTTGATCTTAGTGTGTATATTTGCAGGAATCTCTTCTACTGATTGTCTACCATTTCTAGTATAAAATTTTGTAAATAGTTGAGTTATGTAATTTTTGACTTTCTAGGAAATGGGTAGATAGTATCTTTTGTATAGGACTAGGTTTTATTTTTTTTGGTTCCCTACGAGTTTGAAGCTAACTCAAAGGAGATTTTGTCTCATATTTCCAAAGGGGGAGATTGAAGCACCTTATACCTTTGACTTACTTAAGTCTATATTGTATAAGTGTTCAACTAGTTTGGAAATAGTGACAAAATTGGTTGTCTATCCTAGAATCCAAAGAGTCTCAGATCTTATCTCTCTAATCCTCATCAATGATCAATGAAGGTATAAATTGAATCACACTACACACAATTAGAAGTGCATACATGTGTTCATATTGCTTAAAATTGAGTGTGTGTTTAATTCCCCTTGAATTGGAGCTTTAATAATTTTTTGGGAATTTTTAAATATTTTTTAAACATTTTTTAAATAAATGTTTTTATTAATAAAATGGGATTATAAAATTTGTGGGGTTAATATTCTATTTTGTAAACTTCATTTCTCACTCGAATGTTTGGTTGGGTAGAATCTCAAAGCGCTAGAGACTTCAGGGTACCTTCTGTAATTACTTTGGACGCGCGTGTGTGAGCCTCTCATATGTCAACACTTGTCATCCTCTGGGTATACCTATTTGTGTTTGTTATGTGAGAAGGTTGGATGGTTGATTGCTGAACGTTGGATCATTCCTAATCGAGGGTTTGCATGTGTTCTTAGTTAATCCCGGTGCTATCTATATGAACCAATCACAATCATTTTTAATCACTGTTGTTTTATAACCTTTGGATCAAGTCAAAGTTTACAAGACTTGATCTCAGCCCTTGATTTCCCTCGAACATCCAGAACCTTCCCTCAGCCCTATAAATACCCTCCACTTCTCAGCCTTAGAAGACTTTTGGGCATTCGTCTTTCTGAGAGAAAAAAATAAGAGAGAAGTGAGAGAGAAGAGAGAAAAGAAAAGAGAGAAGAGAGAAAAAGGGAAACTATTAGCCAAACCCTAACCCTAACCCTAACCCTAAACACTTCAACTCTGAAATAAACCTTCGTATATTCAACCCCAAACACAATCCTGAGTGTTTGAGAGAGAGAGTGGTTTGTTCATATCGAAGCTGTAACCTCCTTGTCTTTGATCTTGTTCACAACTTAAACATTCGTGTGAAGATCTTGTTTCTTTTTCATAGAAATTGTAGATCTACACTCTGCATGTTACATTTTCACTAGATCTGCATATTTACTACTTGATTTAAGAAAATCTTTACTGATTTAGTTTTGAAAATGTTTTATGGTTTCTGTTTTTACAAAACTTAACCTTGACCTAGTTGGATTCACACTTGGAGATTTTCAATCTCAAAAATGTTTTCAAAAAGAGATTGATTAAGATCTTGACCGATTTTGAAGCGAGATATCCGTGGAATCTGGGTTATATTAAAGGTCAAAAAGGTTTTTAGTTTTGTAAGAAAGAAAGAAAACAAAATCACAGCATATAGACTTTATATGTAATTTACTAGGTCTGTCTGTAAATCTAAGTGTGTGTGAGTTCATGCATGTGAATATGAATCACTTCACAAACACTTAACACACTACTACACTGGAAGTGTTTCGTATAAGATCAGAGATCATTGAGTCGACATAAGGAAGCTAAAGCAAAGGAAGTTATCAAACTGGAAGAACATCATCAACAAATCAGATCTATGAGAAGTTAGAAGGACACCAAGTGGGGTATATTCCTAAACTTAGAATAGGTTGATTTGTGTGCTTGCATGTTGTATTGTTTGTAACTATTATTTGTTATTAGTGGATTTTTGTTTTTGTGACTTAGAAGTCACCGTGGATGTTTCCTCTGTTGGGAGAGGTTTTACCACGTTAAAAACTGTGTGTTGATTATCTTCATCTACTCATCTCATTCTATAAGTGTGCTGAATTTTTGAAACTGCCTTAGTTTTAAAAACTGATTACACAGTCTTAATTACTCTCGTACATAAGTTTCTTTGTAAACACATCTTGTTTATAATTTTTATTTTCAAAGAAAAGGGTTTCTCCAACAAACATTTCGGAGTTGCTTATACAGTTTAATCTTGTATTAAACGACATTAGCAACGTTTTTCAATGCATTGCCCTAGTCTGGGTCGCTCAAAAGTTACGGCACTACATGCTCGCTTTTCCCATCAGACTTATGTCATGAATGGATCCTATTAAATACCTACTTGAGAAACCCACCCTATCTAGACGAATGGCTCGATGGCTGATTTTACTATTTGAGTTCGATATCGTGTATGTTACATAGAAATCCATGAAAGGGAGAGCCATCTCCAATCACCTTTCTTACTACTCCATGTAAGAGGTCGACATTTGGATCTTTCCTCTGCACCTCTCAAAAAGACCTCCGATGGAAAATTTTCTTTGATTGCGCTTCCAATAAAAAAGCATATGGCATTGGGATACACCTAATCGCCCCTGATAACTCTCGCACTTTCGTTGCCATCAAGCTATATTTTCCTTGTACCAATAATATGACCAAATACGAGGCATACACTGTAGGCCTCAAAGTCCCCTTTAAGAAAGGTATCAAACACCTAGATGTCTACAGGAATTCTACCCTCATTATCGGTCGGGTCTTTAGAGGACGAAATGTCAAAGATGAAGAGATCTTATCCTTCCAATCGTACCTAGAAGAGTTGACCTTCCAATTCAAAGATATCACTTTTCACTACCTGCCTCGCACGAAGAACATCTTAGTCGATGCCCTTGCTACCCTAGCCTCCATGGTTGACACACCCGAGGGAATAATAATGGCCCCTTTCCTAGTCCAAAAACAAGTTATACCAACCCACTACTACCATATTGAGCTCATAACAAAGGAAGATTCCGATATGGTCAAGTTCTATTACTACGACATTTGGCACCTCCTCAAGCACGGTAGGTATCCCCAAGACACCAATAAGAAAGACCTTGCGACCCTCCGCAAATTGGCTGTCTAATACATTATCTGTGATAAAGCACTATTCAAGAGAAACTTGCGATGGAAGCTATTTGCATTGCATTAGAGGGGCTGACATTAAAGAAATGATGCAGAAGATCCACAGCGGGTAATGCGGACCCCACATGAATGGTCATATTCTTACTAAGAAGATCATCCATCAAGGGTATTATTGGACCACCATGGTTGAGGATTGGACCGCCTACGTCTGAAGATGCCTCAAATGCCAAAAATTTGTTAACCTCCGCACCTTTCTCTCCTAGAAATGTACACCATGACTTTTCCTGGCCATTCTCCACTTAGGGAATTATCATCATAGGGAAAGTCATACCCAAAGCTTCAAACGGGCATGATTTAATCCTAGTTGCCATTGATTACTTCACCAAATGGGTCAAAGTCGAGTCATACACAATACTGAATGATAAGAAGGTAGCCAAGTTTATCTGAAAGAACATCATCTACCGATTGAGGTTCCCCATGAGCTAATTTGAGATAATAGGTTACATTTCGAAGCCAAGGTCACATAACTGGTCAACGAATACAGAATTCGGAAACACAAATTTTCTCCCTACTGACCTCAAAATAATGGTGCAGTGGAAGCCTCCAACAAAAACCTCAAGGCCATCATCAGCAAAATGACCAAGAGTTACCGAGATTGGGTCAATAGGATCCCTTATGCCCTTGAGGCTACCGTACTTCAGCCAAAATATCTACTAGAGCAACTCCTTATTCTCTGTTATACAGCATGGAAACAGTCCTACCCGTTGAGCTAGAAATACTTTACCTATGCATTATGCTCAAGATCAAAGTTAGCAAAGAAAACTAGCATCAAATCCATTTTGATGAATTGTCACTCTTAAATGAAAAGAGATTTAAGGCTCTATACTACATACATGGGTAACATCGCCGGATAACGCGATCGTTCAATCGAAGAGTCAACCGTGGTGTCTATAAAGGAGACCTTGCCCTTAGGTAAATCAAAGAACATGTATGGGACCCCAGAGAAAAATTCAAACTGAATTGGAGTGCCCCTATACAGTGAAGAAGATTCTCTCAGGAGGCGCCGCTATACTCACTGACCTCGATGGAAAAGAGATGGAATGTTCAGCCAATCTGGACTGTCTAAAGAAGTTCTACCCTTAGTCCAAAATCTCGGTGCACTATGACTCTTCTCATCTCCCTTCTATTCTTAAAAAAAAGCTCTTCATTTCCCTCTACCCAGAACTACGTGGGGCCTGATCCTCTTAAAAAACCTTTTGCTTTCAAAATGGAACTCTTAAATTTTCAAAACCCCCAGAGGTATGTAGGCAGCTCATACACCTTACATGGGCACAGTCCCCCTTTTTTTCACGGAATGCTATTCTTTTCTAATCTCTGAGAATGACGGTTCATTTTATCATTTACATGAATAAAAGGATTATGTATGCCTTAGTGATTGGTAAAGATAACTCAAATACAAAACTCATCAAGAGGTACAACAATATGATCAAAATCCTTTTTATTTAATATAAGAGAGTTCACTACCATTACATGAAGTATCAACGAAGGGAGTCAAACTAACCACCCCTCTCCACTGACCAAAACTGTTTTTAAACAAGCCTATAAAAACTTCAAAAAATTATTCCCAAAATCCCAAATACAAAAACATCCCAATCACCAAAAGCTTCACATAAAAATAATTATAACTTTACCAAAACCCATTCGTAGCTACCGAAAGACCCAGCCACATCAGCATCAGGCCCCAAAGGTCCCCAAATTTCCCCTGCCTGGTTAATATTCTAAATAGCAGTACGACCTGACTAGCCTAGAAAAAACCACCATCCCTCTTTCCATAGTGTCAAATAAGGACAAACCACCTCTACCTAGTCTCTTTCGTCAGGATCTTCGCCACTACCTATTTCCACAACCATTTCAGATAGTCCTCAGACACATGTCAGGCCCTTCCTATAGATTGAGATGGATGGGTAGACGATCCATCACTCTCCCACAAAGAACCTAACCTCATGCGTATGGATTTAATCAAGTCCTCCACTAAAAAAAAGTCTAGTGTTCGAGGAGGCACTATTTTTCTCCCATCCAACTTGACACAGAAGTTGCCAAGGGACATATAATGAAGTCTATCATAGGCTAACTGACCACGCATATCGGTACTCTCTCAGCTCCAAGATAGGGAGCAGTTCTCCCCACCATGTCACCGACCAACGGAGGCACTGGGATCCGTGCTCCACAAACTAATTGACCCAGTTCTCTATAGATGGGACGAAACTGATTAAGTACCGAGCAAAAATATTCAACATACCTGTCAAGGGATAATCAGGAGGAACAACCAGACGGAACCTCTCAACCAGCCATATAAACAATACAAATAGACTCCCTCTCAAAAAATCGTAGCAAGCTTCCCTCTAAGCATCAAGACCATCAAGAGTTTCCGCCAAAATCACTATCGCAGGACTGCAACGGTAAGACATCCACGTGGTCATTACATCCAGTTGGGGATCCACCATTAAGTCCCCCATCACCAATACGAGCCTTAAAATAAGGCCCAAGGTAACAGCTTCGATGTAGCCTGCATCATTAAAATCTTTCAAGCGCATAGAATACATGATAGCCGAAAGGGAAATAATCTCCTCAGTAACCAACGATCGAGCCGTTGAAGGGGAAATATAAAGCAACTCTGCTAACAACGCCCGAGGAGAACGAGAAAATTTGAGCATAGTCGCCACTACACTGAGATTAATTCCCAATGTGGTCGAGAACTCTCCATAGGTCGGGAATACCTCATCTAAACCGAAATAAAAAACATGGTCTTTAGGATACCATAATTGCATTGCCGCCGCTAGCATATTCCAATAAATGGCTCTATTACTCCACAAGGAGAGTCGACGCAAGTTGAAAGTTTCATAGTCCACGTTATACAAGCATATGGCCTCTAGACTTTCGAGGTGGGAAGAAAAAATTTCATGCATCGAAAGGGCCACCGTTTGGGGAATAATGGAATAGAAAGCAAGAAGCAAGAAAAAAAAGAGGGTACGAATCGAAAAACTATATTCCTTACCTCTCCTTTTATAGACAAATGGCTTGGCAAAAGACAATGGATCTGAGGAGTCTGAATGTGTGGCCATCATATCTCCCTGGTCGGTGTGCACACACGGGGGGAGGAGGTCTCGCGCCCTTCCTTGGGGCGCTTTAGATGTCGTCAATTTGGTGTGAGGTATAGAGATAGAGTCGTCAGCTTATTTTACACAAAACAGGCAAAATAAATGTTGCCGCCTCGAGAGAACGGTATCAAAGACATATTGATGCTTGCGAAACCAATTAGTTCAAGGATTCGTAGGTTGGTTATGGAATGGGAAGGTGTTAGGCACCCATCCCACCATTTCGATCTCTCATGTGCATGTGTCATTATTCTCCTCAATGACTTTGTAAAGTGTATGCGTGTGTATATATAAATGGAGAATGAAATTGCATGGCTCACATTATGGGGAAAAGCGGGGTGAGGTTCGTAGGAGTGTTCCCAAAATAATAATTAAAAATATAATGTGTGCGCTTGTCGGGTCACCGATTGTTATGGAAGGACGATTGTATATATAGGAGAAAACGTGAGAATGAATCACAAGTGTAATCTATGAATAAAAGTAGGAAAGAAGGACTCGAATTTTGCCAGAAACGACTACATAGCCTAAAAGGCATCAAAGTCTACGTAGTTCTCATGCAGTACGTGGGTGGGGTTTATCCTATAAATCCAACCGGGGACTTTATTATGTATGTGTGTGCAGAAAAATGATGTTTTAGTGTGAAAAAATGTGGTAAAAAATCCCCATTTGGAATTTATAAGCAAACCCTCTTTTTCTTTTTTTTGAGTTTTTTTTATAGAAAATAAAGTATGTACAATACTAGTAATAAAGAGTTGAGTATTAATGTGTATGATTTAATAAAGATGAAAGCTAAAGTGAGAAATAAATAACTAATGGAAAAATAAGGAAATCTAGAGAGAGAGAGAGAGAGAGAGAGAGGTGTGGACTATATTTGGAGACTTTAGGGTTGATCTTGATTGTTGAAGGGTTGTCCTTGTAAGTGTGTGAAGGTGGTAGGAGGAGAGGGAAGGGATCTTGTCGAATTGGGTATCGAAGGGGTGGAAATGGAATGTGGGGAAGAAGTTTCAATATGGAAACCACGCTGACTTCGAGAGAATGTTACTGGGATCACTGAGAGGGATCTTTCTGAGTTGCCTTTAGAAGTGAGATTATGCTCCCCTTTTTATAGGGTCAAGAGGGTGTCGATCGACACTGTACTTGACCTGCCTATTGTCAAGAAACCCCAAACACACTGCCGATAGGTAGGAAAATGGGTTTATCATTTGACAATCTCATGCAGATTATTTGAAAAAAGGTCGTAAAACGTAATTCGTAAGTCTGAATCACTCACGGGGCATACCGTTGGAAAGCGTATTAAGAGTCGCCCTTTAATAATCCCTGGACTGCTTCCTGGTTTGGGAGTTTACTGTGGTCAAACGGGGCTCGGAAGCACCCGATGGTTTTTTGGATAGCGAATTCTCGGAGGAAAATGATTTATTTGTCCGAACTGTAAGGACGACTCGCGCACGGGACAGACAATTAGAAATTTTTTGCAAGGCCCTTTGATTTTCCAAAGAGCTTTGCTCAGTTCAAAGAGTAGACTTTGGTCAAACGGGGCCCGAAAATGCCCAGTGACCCTTTGGAGTAAAATAGGTCGTTCGTCCGTGTGGTAAGGCAGATTCGCACCGGGGGCAGACCATTGGAAAAGGAATTTAGTGACCTTCCAATATTCATTCAATTTCGTTCTGGATGAAGAGTTTACTTTGTTAAAACGTAGCCTAAGAGTGCTTAGTGGCCTTATGGTCAATTTTCAGGGTAAAATGGACCGTTCGTTCGAACCGTAAGGCCGATTCGCACACGGGGTGGACCATTAAAAAGGATATTCAGGTCCCTTCAAATATTCATTGAGCTTTCACTCAGTCGAGGAAGTTAATTAGGGTCAAAATGGGGCCCGAGAGAGCACGGTGACCTCTAGATTGGTTTTAGATAGTAAAATAGATCGTTTGTCCGAATCGTAAGGTTGATTCAAGCACGAGGTGGATCATTGGAAAGGATATTTAGAGTCTTTCGAAGATTCATTAAGATTTAGTAGAACGAGGAAGTTGACAGGAGTCAAATACGGCTCGGGAGTGCCCGGTGGCCTCTAGATTGGTACTCGGTGTATGACCTAAGATTTATTGTAAATAAGGAAGTGCTAGGGTACTAAGGAGAAGCTTAGGGGGTCCTAGAATGTGGTGTTTACAGATTCCCTCAATAGTTGAGCTTGGAACAAGTGAAATCCATTGAATAGAATCACATGAATGTGTGGGAAATAGGTCAATTCGGCGGACCAAAGGGATGAGGATGACCAGTTAAGGGAGTCGAGGTCGATTCTGAGGACCTAAAGTTTGAGGGAAACCATTATACGGGTCGACGTCAATTCTGAGGACCTAAAGTTAGGGGGACCAATTTTGCGGTTTGATAATATTCTTTCGAATAAACTTGGGTACCTTCTTGGCATTCAGTATTGCTTATGACTCAGCTTTGACCCATTTGGTGAAGTAGCCAATGGTGACTAGGATGAACTCATGCCCATTTGAGGCTTTGGGTGTGATTTTCCCTATGATATCAATGCCCCGAGTGGAGAATAACCCGGGAGAAGTCATATTGTACAATTCTCGAGGAGGTAAGTGTTAAAGATTGGAAAACTGTTGGCATTTGAGGCATCTTCAGACGTAGGCAGTGAAATCCTAAACCATGGTGGTCCAATAATACCCTTGACGGATAATTTTCTTAGCAAGCATATGACCGTACATGTGGGGTTTGCATTCCCTGTTGTGGATCTTCTGCATTATTTCTTCAATATCTTCCCCTGCGATGTATTGTAAATGGGTTCTATCGAAGGTTTTCTTGAACAGTACTTTGTCGTAGATGATGTATTGGGCAACCAATTTATGCTAGGTTGCACAGACTTTCTTATTGGCATCCTGGGGATACCTATCGTGCTTAAGGAGGCGCCAAATGTTGTAGTACTAGAACCCAGCCATATCGAAATCTTCCTTTATGACGAGCTCAATGTGATCGGCATAGCTTGGCGGGGTCTCCTTTTATTCCCTTCTTTACTGACCATGAATCCCAAAAAATTTCATTTTGTGATGTCGAAATTGCATTTTTGTGGGTATAGTCGAATCTGGTATCACTGTAGTCGTTTAATGAACTTTCAAAGGGAGGGAGCGTGACCTTCTCGAGTCTTAAACTTAATAACCATGTCGTCTACGTAGACTTTAACCTCCTTATATATTAGATAATGCAAAATGGTTGTGGCAGTCCTTTTGTAGGTAGCCCCAGCATTCTTGATCCCGAATAGCATAATCGTGTAATAAAAGGTTCCCTAGGGGATGATGAATGTGGTTTTCTCCTAATGGTCAAGGTACATCTTGATCTGATTATATCTGGAGAACGCATCGACGAATGACTTGAGGGCGTGGCTGGTCGTGTTGTCCACAATCATGTTGATGTTGGGCAATGGGTAGTCATCTTTAGGAGATGCTTTGTTCAAATCCTAGTAGTCGACACACATACGGACCTTCCTTCCATATTTCGGTAAGGGTACAATGTTGGCTAGCCATGTGGGATTTTTTATCACCCGAATGAAGACTACGTTCAACTATTTAACTACCTCTTCTTTGACTTTGAGGAACCATTCGATGTAGAGTTTTCGCAGTTTTTGTTTGACTGATTTGCATTTTAAGAGAGTTGGAATCTCTTGTTGAGCTATTTCAGGATCAATACAAGGCATGTCATCGTAGGACCATGCAAAGACGTCCATAAATTCCTTCAATAGTTCTTCAAATTGTGTGTGCCCATACTTGTTAAAGGTGGACACTATCCTACTCTTGCATTGTTGGCTATTAGAATCGAGATTGATAACATCAGAAGAGGTTCCTCAGTGGCCTTGATCAGAATGGATGGGTTTGATGGTGTAGTGCTTGAATGGGTCATACTGAGTGTTAAGCCTAGTGTTTGCAGGTTGAATATGACTTCGGCGTCACTTCCTTCAAAAAACTCGGCAACGGATGCGGTTTTCTTAGTGGAAGGTTGCACTTTTTATTGGCAGTCTTCGGCCTAGGAGTAGTTGTCTTAAAAGAAGATTTGTATCCCTGATTTCATCTTTTTTATCCACATGGTCGTACCATAGTTTAGGAAATCCATAGAAGGGGAAATCTTCACCCTCCTTAATGAATCTTTCATTCAGAGAACCCCTTTAGACAATCTTGTCATCTTCTAAACTCCTTTTCATCTGTGGTTGGCTGAGCATTCTGAGTTCTTCTGGTGAAGGTCAATAACCTAGGCTGCATGGAGGAAAGGCCTATTTCAGGACTATGGGCTCTAGTATCCCTTATTAACATCTCCTCAGTCCCAGCTCGGGCATAAAGTGCACATTCTTAAACATTTGTATCATGTTGACATTTCCATGAGGGTTGTGCTTTGTAGACACCCGATTCTTAAGGTTATACCCTGCTGAAAGGGGGAGCGAATCGACTCGAAAACTAAAAAGGAGCATGTCATTTATCCCACGTTGTATTTCTAGTATTAGATTATTGGTGCTGGCATTTTCGGTACCATCATCGTCTCCCAAAATGGTGATGAATTGCCCCTTGGAAAATAATTTCAACTTCTGATAAAGGGAGGACGATACCCCCGGAGGTTATGAAGCCACGATCGACCAAGCAACAGGTTGAAGCATATGGGTACATCAATAACTTGAAACTCAGTGATGGGATTGATAGGGCCAACCCCTATTATGAGTTTTATGGATCCCATTACCTATCGACGGGTCTTGTCATAGGCACGTGTCGAGGCGGTAGTGGGAGTAAGGTCACTTATTTTCACCCCCAAGAAATTATAGGTTCTTAGTGGGCAAATGTTGAGGGATGATCCGTTGTTGACGTGTGAGAGCGGGACTATTTTTCCCATCACTTCAATGGAGATGTTAAGGGCATAGTTATGGTCTGGGACAATCTTTGGGATTTCTTCTTCGAAGAAGAAAAGTAATCTAGTGGTGGTCAAGGATCTAACTAGGTTTACAACTTCTTCTGGAGTGGTGGAATGAGGTATTATGGGTCCGATGAGCAACATTATTAGAGCAATTTAGTGTAATTGGAAAGATATGAAGAGTCCCCACAAGCTAGTATTGGCTTGAGTCTTCTTATGTTAATCAAGGATATTACTTTCCTCGATGGTCATTTCTGCCCTGGGGAGTTCCTCGACAACTCCCTTTCCTTTTTCTATTCCTAATGGCTAAGGGTTCAGATCCTTATAGTGTCTCCCAAATCTGGTCATATGATTTACATAGGAGGGGAAGAACAAGAACCCCATTTTTCATCGATTTTAGATCGAATGGCTACTTTATTAATTTCCCCCAATAGGTCTTTAAAAGATATCACCCCGCACAGGGTGATTACCGGACTGACTTTATCCTGACTTGCTTCCTCATCTGAGTTATTAAATTCATACCCATAATGTGGCAATGATACCTTATTACCAAGAGAAGTCTATGCATTCCACTACCTGAACGACTTTTTTATATAAATCCTCCCACTCAATGAATAGGTGCAGGAGTGAAGGGACCAACTGCACTTGAAGCTTCAAAGTAGTGAGTAGCTCGAAAATGCTATAAATCTTATTGGTCTAACGAAATATGCCTGCCATAATTTATTCTACATCATCTAAACTAACTTCATTAACGGGTACACCACCCAATCATCTAACTCTCGAGCCCATTTTTAGGCTTTCACGAACAAGACACTGAATTTTTGACAGTCGACGGTCGTCTTAGTGGGCAATTTGAGCCCGAACCCCAAGAGTTGGTTCATAACAACCGATAACTCCATATTTATTCCTTCAGATCGGGTACTGACGATAATACAAGCCCTTGTTACGAGTGATAAAGCTTAATCGACGAAGCATGTAGGGTGTAGGAGAAAATATAGGCAAACTATTAGTGGTTTGGGTGAGATAACGGGTATAAAGTGTGCTTTGTTGGGCACAAATTGGGTGGATGGATCTGATTTTGCGTCATTCTCTAGAAAGATGGCATTGGCATGAGTTGGAAGTGGGTTGTGAGTGGTGTTGGGTTTGGAATTTATTGTTGGGGCGATGATACCCCGATCAATTAAACCTTGGATCACATTCCGAAGATGGAAGCATTGGTTAGTAGTATAGTCGATAAACTGGTGAAAATCATAATGGGCATCGATTTTAAAGTTCTTAGGAAGTGGGTTTGGTAATGGACGGGGGGTCCAAAGGTTTGATGAGGTTTTGACTCAACACGTCCTGGTAGACTTTAGATAAAGGGGCATGAAGCTTGGTGTATTCTTTTTTGATAGGATTATGACGGCTTTCTGGTGCCCAAGAGGTATCGAGCTGAGAGATATTGTTAATGGTGGAGACTGTAGAATTGGTAGGCTTCTCATACTTTCTAGGGGTGAAAAGTCCAGTCACTTTCTTTGGCTCGGTTTCTGTCATGGTGACACTTTATTCAATCTCCAAACCCACTTCTTAAAGAGCTCAAAAGTGTGGATAATACTGACCTCCCATAATTTTACGGATCGCAGGAACTTCTTCATCGCAATACTAACTTTTTCTTCTTCAAAGGGCCAATTGAACATGGTGATAGCTTTCTCTCTCCATATTTCTATGAAGCTACTGACGGTTTGTCTAAGGTTCTGCTCAAGAAGCTTTAGATCAATGGTGTGTAACCTCTAACTCCTCGTTGTACTTGTCCTGGGATATGAATTCTCAAGCGACGTCTTTCTAACTGCGAATTCTGGATTCTTAGAAGGATAGGAACCATCGGAGGGCACTGTCCTTAAAAGTCTGTTGAAACATCTGGGCCATTATTTCGTCACAAGTGCCAAGAAGAGTTAGGACTCGGTGATAATTGCGAAGGTTAACAATTGGGGACCCGTTGCCCCTGAACTTCTCGATGGCTGGCATCTTGAACTTCTTCAGCAATCTTACTTTGGGATTAGGGGACATATGGGTGTAATCCATCTAGTTCCCGGATATTCTAACTTGGTCAAATTTCTTGGATAGCAATTTAAGGTCTTCATTTACCTTGTTTAGTTCTTCTTCCTTAGGATCAATGAGTATTGACAAGTTAGCTCCTGGATGGGCTAAGTTTGAAATATAGAGTTGAGATAGTGGTGGCCCATTGGTAGGCGGGGCACACAAAGCATGATGATATACTTTTAGGACCCAAACAAGCTCGGGAGCTGGAAGACCCATGGCATGAGGAAATAGGGCCTCGAGTTCTTCGAGAATTTGGACTCAATTTTACTGTATCTAATGGACCTCGGTTTAAAGGTTGTAATCTTGACACTGAGTTAGACTAGGACTTCCATCAAGTCAGGTTGCGCATTAGGTACTTGATCTGCATTTTTTATGAAAAATTGGTGAAGGTAGGTTCCGGACTCAAATGAAGTAGAAGAGGAACTAGTGGAGCTTCGAGGCGATTTGACGAAAGACCGAAGCTAATGGGGATCCAGGCCAAGAGTCACGTATGTGATCGATCTGAGAAGGAAAATGATTTGAATTCATTTTTAAAAGAGAGAACAAATGACTATTTTTATTGAAAAGCTGGAAAATGTTTTTGACATTTTTGGTAAAGAGAGGGAAAAATGTATTTAGTATTTTTTATAAAAGGAGGAATTTTTTTTTAGTATTTATTATCTTCTTTAAGAGAAAATAAAGGAAATGGAAAAATGAGAGAAGAATATCAGGATGATTGTTATTATTAGGTTTCACTTGTATTAGGTTTACCTAAATGCAAAAGAAATGTCGGACAGGACCCGAGCCTAAGAAAATTAGGTTTGGAAAGTATGTAAGGTAGGGTTAGACTTGCTCTGGGATCATGGGCAGGGTCCTGTTTTGAAAAATGATGAAATAACACAAAAATTAGGGCGGCATACCGACCTGGAATTTTGACAGAGTTTCGTGTAACAATCTGCAAACTAAATATGAGTCCCGTGGGTTCGATGCCTATATAAGGTTTATTCAGTTGTTGTGTCAGTGGAAGGGTTCCCTCATTTGGCATGACTTACACGATATACTTCTTGCTTTTTAGTGCAATCTGTACACGTGGATAAGCCATTTGATATACCTAAGTGTACGTGAATTGCCATACGATATACTCGACGTACGTGAACGAGTTCCCTACTATATACCTCCCGTCATGAGTTTGGTCACGTGATGCGATGCATGGGGAACCGTTTGATATACGTCAAAGGTACTAGGCCAATGGAAGGTAAGAGTCATATTACTTAGTCTAACTGCGACCTGCTGGACCAGAGCCCATCACAAAGTGACCCCCCAGCATGGGACAAGATTTTGATCAATAGCCATGCTCTTGGTGATGTAGGGTGCAAAATGCACGATTCTTGATTAGTATATTATGGAGAGACTGCCTTTTATTGTCATGACGAGTAAAAGAAGCATTATACTAATAAGAAAAATGAACAAGTATTATGAAAAGGAAATTTAGCACGGAGCATGAAGACAACACTAAGCTTGAATATATGCGAGTGAGTGAAATGTGAATATCTACAGGTGAGTATGTAGTAGTGAGCCTAAGAATGAACCAACTACAAGTGGTGTGTGATGTGTGTAAGTGAGCACGGATATGTGCAAGTGTGATAAGTGGAGGTGTGTGCTAGTGAAGCCTAAGCATGGATATTCGAAGTGGTGTGTGCTAGTGAAGCCTAAGCATGGATATTCGAAGTGGTGCGTGAAGCATGGGGGTATAAGTGACCCTATATATAAGTCTAAGTAGTGTGAGGTGTATATGGAGAGTATTCACAAGTCTGTGAAGTGAAAAATGAGTGAGAGGTGATATATCCAGGAGGTAAATATACAAGAAGTAATAAAGGAAAAGGGAACATACAGGTAAGTGAAAATGCAAATATATGAAAAATGATAACACCCATATAAGAATAGAGTCTAGCCCTCTTATGATACAAAATTCCCCGGCGGATTCGCCACTATGGCCATCCCACCTCCCTGGTCGGTAGGCTTGCTGGAGGAGGGGGTCTCACGCCCTTCCTCGGGGCACTTCGGTCGTCGGCAATTTGGGGTGAGGTATAGAGATAGATTCACCAACTTATTTTGCACAAAACAGGCAAAAGAAATGTTGCCGCCTCGAGAGAATGGCATCAAAGACATACTGATGCTTGCAAAACTAATTAGTTCAAGGATTCAATGGATAAGTTACGGAATGGGAAGGTGTTAGGCACCCATCCTGACCTTTCGATCTTTCATGGGCATGTGTTATTATTCTCCTAAATAACTCCGTGAAGTATATGTGTGTATATATATAAATGGATAATGGAATTACTCGACTCGCATCATGAAGAAATTAGGAGTGAGGTCATCCGTAGGAGTGCTCCCAAAATAGTAATTAAAAATATAATGCGTGCGCTTGTCGAGTCACCGATCGTTATAGAAGAACGATGGTATATATAGGACAAAACGCGAACATAAATAACAAGTATAATATATGAAAATAATATATGGATAAAAGTAGGAAAAGAGGACTTGAATCTTAAATTTTGTCGGAGATGCCTACGTAGCCTAAAAGGCAACAAAGTCCACGTAGTTCGTATGCAATACAGGAGTGGAGTTTATCCCATGAATCCAATCAGGGACTTTATTATGTACGTATGTGTAGAGAAATGATGTTTTACTGTGAGAAAATGTAGTGCAATACTACTAATAACGAGTTGATTATTAATATGTATGATTTAATACAGATGTAATGCTAAAGTGAGAAATAGATAACTAATGTGAAAGTAAGGAAATTTAAAGAGAGAGAGAGAGAGAGAGAGAGAGAGAGGTTTGGACCTTCTTTGGAAACTTTAAGGTTGACTTTGATTGTTGAAGGGTTGTCCTTGCAAGTGGTTGAAGGTGGTAGGAGGAGAGGAAATGGACTTTGACTGATTGGTTATGAAAGAGATGGAAATGGAATGTGGGGGAGAGGTTTCAATATGGAATCCATGCGGACTTCGAGAGAATGTTGATGAGATCACTACGAGGGATATTTTCAAAGGTGCCTTTCGAAGTGAGATCGTGCTACCTTTTTATAGGGTTAGGGGGTGCCAATCGACATTGTACTTGACCCGCCTATTGGCAGGTAACCCCAGACACACAGCTGATAGGCGGGGAAATGGATTTACCATTCTACAGTCTCATGCAAATTTTTCAAAAAAATGGTTATAAAACGCAACCTGTAAGTCCAATTGCACATGGGGCATATCGCTGGAAAGTATATTCAGAGACCTTTAAGAATCCATTGGATCACTCCCCGGTTCAAGAGTTGACTATGTTTAAATGGGGCTCGAAAGAGCCTGATGGTCTTTTGGACAAGTAATTCTCGTAGGAAAATGGATCGTTCGTCTGAACCATAAGGCCAAATCGTGCATGGGTCGTACCATTAGAAAGGTTATGTAGGACCCTTTGATGCTCCAAAGCGCTTTTCTCGGTTTGGAGAGTTAACTTTGGTGAAACGGGTCCCGAAAGCGCCTGATGACCCTTTGTAGTAAAACGAGTAGTTCGTCCATACCGTGAGGTGGATTTGCACATGGGGCTGACCATTGGAAAGGGTATTCAATACCATTCAAATATTCATTAAGTCTCATTTGAGCTGAAGAGTTAACTCTAGTAAGACGGAGCTCGGGAGTGATCGGTGGCCCTCAAATCAATTTTTGGGGAAAAATGGATCGTTTGTCTGAATCGTAGGGTCGATTCGCTCATTGGGCGGGCTGTTGGAAAGGGGATTTAGGGCACTTAGGAGATTTATTGAGCCTTTTCTCAGGCGAGGAAGTTAATTGGGTTAAAACGGGACTCGAGAGCACCCACTGACCTCTAAATTGGTTTTTGATAGTAAAACGAATCATTTCATCCAAACCGTAAGGCCAAATCGTGCACAAGGTGGACAATTGTAAAGGGGATTCAGAGCCCTTCAAAGATTCGTTAAACTTTTACTCGGACGAGGAAGTTGACTGGAGTCAAACAGGGCCCGAGAGTGCTCGGTAGCCTCCATATTGGTACTCGGAGTATGACCTAGGATTTATGGTAAATGGGGAAGTGTTAGGGACCTAAGGAGAGGCTTAGGGGGGTACTATAATGTGGTGTCTACAGAATGAATTCCTGCCCTACAAAGTACTCTGATCTGTATAAAAGTGCAATCAAAGCCTTAGAGTGATTTGACTTGACCCATATGCTGATAGGCAGGAAAAAGGGTATGTCGATCAGCAACCCCCATATTTTAGAAGATTTTATCTTTCCTTTTTTGTCAAAATCAAATTCTTAAAAAATTAAATCCTTATTTTAAATCCCCGAGTTTATTTCTTCTTACTTATTTATTTTTACTTCTCATTTCCCAAAATAAACCTTTTTCTCGAGTTATTTAGGCTCTCTTTTACAGTCTCAGCAGCAAAGTAAAAGTGCATGTAGGATAAGTCATTAAAATAAGAAATAAAAAATATCCTTCATATATATATGCTGCCACTGCATGATTACATTTTTTAGGTAAAAGAAAAGAAGAAAATCAAAATAACGGGATGCAGTCCGGACCCAAAATATCTCCCCCAAACCCCCACCCTTGTGGCAGACACGCTTCCCCTGACGACGAGCGATAGTATCTCCACTCCCAGAACCCGATCCCTCATCCGAGGTGGTAGATGAAACCAAATAGGAAGGAATAGAGTCCTTGATATAAGCAGTCACGGAGGGCACCTAGTCCTTTAGCCAGGCGGTCGGCAACCGAAAATAGTGCAAGCAAAGAAACAAAAGGCCAATCAGTTAGTAAAAGCAAAGAAAGAATCAAAATAGACAATAATAAAAGACAAAAGAGAAAAATATACCTCAGGCTAAAGGATTCCATCCATAAGCCCCATCAACCCTGGCACTCTGCATTAGGACGGTGCGACATGCTCAGTGTCCCCATGCTTTTCAACTGAAAACTATAAGAAGGGGGAGTGACTTGAATAAGCGGAGCCTCCTCTGTCGTTGTCGCCGCCGACGACGTACCACCACCCGTGCTGCGGGAAAATACCATTGTCCTGCTAGTACCCTTACCTGAAGCCGTAGGAGGCGGAGGCATGTTCTCCACGTCATAAATGTAAGAGGGCATCAACCAGATCGTCACGAAATCCAGGTAATCATAACTCACCATTGTGTCCATGTAAAGCGTGTAGGCCTCGCCGACTACCGTTGTCGCCCGAGCCTCGGCAAACATCTCCCTCAGCCATCTTATATACATCGGGGAACCGACGGTGGGACCGTCACCTCATACTCTATGATCTTTCGTACCACCCTTTCTCCCAGTTACCAGGCATACCCAAACTCATGCGCCATCAACCGACGCATTTGCACATGCATAACCGTCACCCCTGTATGCCGAGGGGACGTCCCCCAAGGGTAAAAGGTAACCTGCAATCCCCGAAAAAAGATTAATATTCATTGAAAGAAAGAAATTACCAAAAAGGATTCAAAAGAAAGATAAAATAACTTGATCGCTCGTCACAGTGTTCGGGGCCTGTCGCATTACCGCTAAAGACAAAAACTAATTCGACCGCTTGTTGGACTTCTACCACCTGTACATCTGGCAGAAGTCCCCCAAATCTTCATCCTGTAGGGCTATCAACCTCACGTTGAGCCCGATCACCTCATAGAACCACGTCTGCAAAATGACAGGAATCAACAAAGAAAGAAACTGAAGAAAAATACAAGGAAGTAAAGATAAAGTCCGAAGTTACCTCCAAAAGGTACGTGGCACCTATAAATGTCTACCGGCAACACCAATTGAATGCATCTAAAGAAAAGTAAAGGGTCGTCAAAGTCAGGCTCCACCAATCATAGAACTAGACGTCTAAAAACGTCCCCACGAATGGCAAAAACCAAAGATGAACGACATCGCCACCAGAAAACCACCCAATAAAAGAAAAATGAATAATCGAGCCATCTGTCTCATCCGCCCGTCAGTATCATTAATCCTCTTACTCAAGAGCCCTTCTTAAAGATTAGAAATGCGGATAGAATCCCCAAAAATGATCCTACCCACATCCCTCAACGCCGCCTGAACTGCCTCTAGCGTCACCCTCATAGTACGATCCACCTCTATCTTCACACCCTCGCAGTCTATCCCCAACAACGGCTAAACATCAATGGGAGTAATAGGCATCTCCCTAAAACCCAAATGGAAGGTGTGGGTAGTGTCCCACCACCTCTCTTAAAGCGCACAACAACGTAGTAGAATGCGACGCATCGGTAAAGGCCTGCACCAGACGACCAAAACTAGCATAAGTAACCATCCAGTGCACCATCGCCGGAAGATGCTTCCAAACATCCTTCAACCCAGTCATCCTCGTAGAACGCATGTTCGAAGGATCTATGTCAGTCTGCCAAAAGCCTAAGAGAAGAAAAGACCTTTCTCAGCACAAAAAAATAAAGAAAAAGATTAAAAATAATAACAAAGGTCACCATACTTACATAGCCATTCAGGTTCCTCACCCTAGACGAACGATGGTGTACAGGCTCGCACAAAAGGAAGTTCTCCTCAGCTATCGGCTCAAAGAGATCAAAAGCATTCTCCTTACCCAATGAAAGGGTCACCCTAGACTGTCACTCCAGGCCAGCTCAGTCATCAATGTTCAGCCACTCTAAGTTGTATCCCTTGCTAGAAGAACATGCGATTTAAGGTCTTGAAGAAAAAAGGACCGAGGAACGATTTTTAGAGAGAGAAAACAGAAGATTTAAAGGTTTGAAGATGTGAAAAATAAGGAAGGATCACCCCTTTTTATAGGGGACTTAACGGCATGCCGATAGGTAGATCCCTCACATACCGATTGACACATACCTATTCCTTTTCCCAAGGAAGCCTAGGAGTTCGTGCCATTACCAACCCCTACGACATACCGATCGGCAGGCCCCTGAAATTTTTGTAAAAAAATGCCAGAAAAAAAATACCCAAAAAATTCCTAAAAATGCTAAATAAATACTTAAACATTTATTCATCAAGAAAACCATTTTTTAGAGCACTAAAACCATAAAAAAAAACCAAAATCCTCAACAGGATCAATATTACACCCTTATCCCCAACATAAACCCTAACCTACCCTCAACACATTTTTCGCCCGCATCCCAAAGTCTACTATAATTCCCTAGTAGAATCTCAAATCTCAAGTCTTCCCCAGCGAAACCCAAACCTCAAAACAAATTCTTCCCCAGCAAGATTGCAAAATAATACCTTCCCAATCCCATAACAGAATTTCTAGGGTAAACTTTCTCCCAACGAAATTTCAAGATACGCTTGCAATTAAAATCCTTCACGACTTCCCCATCAAAGTTATCCCCTCTCAAAACAGCGTAATCCCCAACTGAATGTCTCAAAGGGTAAAACCTTCCCCGATAGAGTCTCAAAACAACACCATCCTCAACAGGTGCATCTACATCCCCAAGATAAGGAAAAGACTTCCCAAGAGAACAACTCCCCGCATCTTAACTACATGTCCTCAAAATTGACCTCGACCCACATAATTAATCCCCTTTATTTTAAGTCCTCTGAATTGACCTCGGCTCGTAGAATCCATCATCACCACTTTGGTACTCAGAATTGACCTTGCCCCCCATAATCGGTCCCCTTCACTTTAGGTCCTCAAAATTGACTCGAATTGACCCCGGCCCTCAGAATTGGTCATCACCCCTTTAGGCCCTCAGAATTGACCCCGCCACTCGGAATTGGTCATTACCACTTTAGGTCCCCAGATTTGACATCGGCCCCCATAATCGAACGTCATAACTTTAGGTCCTCAAAACTGACCTAGACCCTTAGAATTGGTTGTCACCACTTTAAGGTCCTCCGAATTGACCTCGACTCGTAAAATCGGTCATCATCACTTTAGGGCCTCAAAATTGACCTCGACCCACAAAATCAATTCCCTCCACTTTTGGTCCTCAGAATTGATCTCGACCCGCAGAATCAGTCGTCACCATTTTAGGTCCTCAGAATTGATCTCGACCCGCAGAATTAGTCGCTACAACTTAAGATCCTCATAATTAAGCTCGACCTACAGAATCGGTCCCCTCAACTTTAGGTACTCAGAATTGACCTCGACCCGTAGAATCGGTCCCCTAAACTTTAGGCCCTCAGAATTAACCTCGACCCTAAAATTGTTCCCCTCAACTTTAGGTCCTTAAAATTGACATTGACCCACATAATCAGTCCCCCTCAACTTTAGATCCTCATAATTGACCTTGAGCCTCAAAATTAGTTAACACAACCATTAGTCGACCTCAAACCTCTAAATCGGTCATCCTCGTTCCTTCTGCTATACGGTTAGGGCGAATAGTCTATTTTACTATCGAAAACTGATCTGGAGACCACCGGGTGCTCCCAAGCCCTGTTTTGATCCCAATCAACTTCATCCACTTTCGGACCCCGTTTGGCCAAAGTCAACTTTTCAAACTGAATGAATCTCTTTGAAATATCTAAGTACTCTGCATAACCTTTCCAATGTTTCACCCTATAGATGAATTAGCCTTACGGTGCGGACAAATGATCCATTTTATTCCTATCTAAAAGACTATCGGGAATTTTTAAGACCCATTTAACCACAGTCAACTCCCGAACCCAGGAGCGGCCCATGGATTCTAAAAGGGCTCTGAATACCCTTTCTAATGGCTCATCCCGTATGCGATTCTGACTTACGAATTGCATTTTACGACCGTTTTTTTAAATTGCCTAAGAATGCCGAATGGCAAATAAATTTCCCTGCCTATCGGCAGTGTGTCTGGGGTTACCTGCCGATAGGCATATCATGAACAATGCTGATAGGCAACCCCTTGACCCTAGGTAAAGGGATCATGAGCTCACTTCCAAAGGGACCTTAGAAACATCCCTCTCAGTGATCTTAACAACATTCTCTCGAAGTCAACATGGTTTCTCCCCCACATTCCATTTCCATCCTTTCCTTACCCAATTTAGCAAATTCCCTTCCCTCTCCTCCTGCCACCTTCATCCACTTACAATATCAGTCCTTCAACAATCAAGATCAACCTTAAAGCTTTCGACCAAGGTCCAATCCTTTCGCTCTCTCTTTAAATTCTCTTATTTTTGTATTAGTTGCCTAATTCTTACTTTAACATTTCATCTTTATCACACATATTAATAGCCAACTTTTTCTTAGCAGTATTGCACATACTATATTTTTAATAAAAAAATAAAAAATAAGAAAATGAGGGTTTTCTTGTAAATTCCAAACGGGGATTTCTCACTACATTCGCTCACACGAAAACATATTTTTTACACACAAACGTATAATGAAGTCACCGATTGGATTTATTGGATAAACCCCACCCCCGTGTTATATGCGAACTACGTAGACTTTGATGCCTTTTTAGGCTACATAGGTGTCTCAAGTAAAACTCATGATTCGAGTCGAGTAATTAAGGAGAAGAATAATGCATGCCCATGAGAGATCGAAAGGGGGGGTGGGTGCCTAACACCTTCCCATTCCGTAACTTAGCCCCCAAATCTTTTAACTAATCAATTTCGTAAGCATCACTATGTCGTTTATGACGTTCTTTCGAGGCGAAAACACTTCTTTTACCTATTTTGTGCAAAATAGGCTGACGACTCTATACATCACCCTAATTGATGACGGCCGAAGCGCACCAAAGAAGGGCACGAGACCCCCCTGTGCGCACACGTCGACCAGGACGGGATGGCCATACAAAGCCTTAATTGCGATGGGAGTTCCTTCTGATTTTTAACTTTTTAGGAGATGTCATCCAGGTCCTCCTACGATTATTGAGGATGAGATTTCTACTGGTTATGCTGTTGACCAGGTCAAAGGAGCCTCGGATCAGGCTAAAGCAGTTGTCGACCAGGCTGAGAAGGTTGTAGCCAAATGAAAAGCACCGGGGTCATCTGAGCAGGTGAAGGAGTGAATCTTGTATATTTAATCCTTTTTCCATTTTTTTATGCCAGTGTTGTACTCCCATTTCCATTTGTTGTAATGGCTTATGCCTACTTCTTCGATAATTAATAAAAGGAAAACTTTCTCTTTTACTAACTTTCTCTATGCATATTATGTACTTCATTGCTTGTAGCTTGTTGTCGAAGATATTTCTTCTTTTTTTAATAACCTTAAAAAGATAGTAGGCCCTGCAGTGAGTGAGCAAGCTCGCCGGGTATTCATATAGGTTTACAAAGCATTGCATGTAAGAACAAAGACATATAAAGAACAAACTGAGTTGGTCCCCAAATTGAAGGACGATCCCTGGACTTAGAAGATATTATCTCCTTGGTGAAAAACTAGATCATCGACTATAAGGCCCAACTTGTAGAGAGCGAGGATGTAGCTAAGGTTGTGAGCTAGTTCAGCTAGAGAATGAGGCTTTGAAGAAGAAGCTTTCCGAATTAGAGGAAGATTCTCAGGGGAAAATGTCATTATATCCGGGCAGTAGAGAGAATAAAGAGGATCAAGTTTTTATTCAGGATGGGTCCACGAGCTACATGGTCTGTAGGCTATAACGAAGGCTGGCAGGATGCACTTGTAAGGTTGTAAGAGGCATAGGACATGGCGTACAAGCATTGGTGGTTGAACGCCTTTAAAGTGCTTAAAAAACCGAAGGAGTCCCAACTGTATTATGTAATACCCCGTATTTTTATGGCCTCTAATTATGGAATTAATTAAATTAAAATTGGGAAATTATGTAGAAACTAATCCAGATTTAAATACTAGCGAGACGAGAGTTGGTATTTAATTATGATGATAATGTTGAATATTACTGAATGAATATGGTAATATATGATTATTGAACTTATTAATATTATCGCAAGTTATAAATACGACAATTTCGGAAATAAAGTTGGAACGCGCGTGCCAGTCGTGTTAGGAACCATTTAATGGATTTAAAAATAAATTATTTTTATATCATTCGTATGGTCATTTTGAGTACGCCAACGTGTCCGGAAGGGTTGAGATAGTCAGAAAACACTAGCCGGGGATTTAGTTTGGGTCCCGGGGCATTTTAGGCCAAACTAGCAAACCAGGAGGGTATTTTTGTCATTTTGACTTTTTGAGGAATAGTAACCCATGAATTTTAGACCGATTATATCAGCCAACACTTAAGGCTCCTAGGGTTTTCATAGCCAAAAATCACAAACGGCCATTAGAGAGGAAGAGAAAGAAGTTTCCAAAGAAGAACTATCATCCTTAGACCCTTTACACCACCATCACCCCCATTAGTTAGATAGGGAAGAGAGGATCATTCCCATACCATCTGCTCTAAAGGATCAAAACCTCTATTTTCCAGTAAAGTGATTTAACTTGTTATGATTCAACAAATATATTATCCATGTAGTTTAGAATTGGAGACTAGACTTGGAAAATTGAAAATTTCATAAATTGGGAGAATTAAATCTGAATATAGGTAGGTTTTGCATGTAGATAAATTCTGGAAATAATAGAGACTTAAATCAGAACCTTAGTGATGGAAATTTCGGATTAAAATTGAGTATTTGATTATCTTGAATTGAAAGAAACTACACTAGGGTTAAACATGAGACTTTGATGAATATATCGATTTATATGCAGTTCTAGTGATTATTTGATGATTCTGGAACGTTAGAAACCTTGAATGTAGGTTGATATAACATTTGGTACCTTTACTTTAGAAATTTGGACCATGCAATGAAAATTAGAGATAAAACTAGGGCTGAAAACACAGAAAATCTGGGTTGTAACCGTTCGATCGATCGACATTCTTGAGTCGATCGATCGACTCTCCCTGCACTTGTGATATTTTTCCCCTTTTAGGATTTAATTAATTTCGACTCTTGAAAGTTATTGGTGGAGACTATGTGAACATATTGAGACTTAAGTAAGACCAGTAGGGGTGTATTTGAAGCCCGGAACATGCTAGAATTTATTTGTGACTTAGTGTTAAACTTACGAATGTCCGACGAGTGAATTACTATTAGAAGTTACGAGGACATGAATCCAAATTTGTATAAGTGATAACTTAAGGTTAGAGGCAGAAACATGGACCTTAAATTATTGAATTCATCTTAGGGACAAGTGGTGACTTAGTAACCTTTTTGGGATAGGGTACGTACTCAGAATTATACGATGAGAATTATCGTACTAAACCTATTGTGTAGAATAATTAGGATGATATTATTATATGTGTGAGACTTATGATATAGGGATGGAATATATCTATATTAATATGATGATTACCTAAGTTGTATGAATACTTAGTATATGTATTGTTATGTGTATAACATACCTACCATACATACAATCACGGAAGGTTGATTTTCGGGAAAAGACCATCTTATCTCTGTGTGCCTTCGGGGGGATTTAGATAGGTACCTTAAGGACATAGGATTGTGAATGACTTATTTGTGAGTTGATAGGTCAGCTGACCATGGGAGCGTAGTATGTGCGTGACCTATGGGTATGTGAATTATTTTCGCCTCCAATATGTATGATTTTTATTAGAACGGTTCATGAGCGATTCGTAACGTGTAATTCTTAAGTACGTGATGTGCCGGGATTCGATAGCAGAGTATGCGTGCACCGCAGCTTAGCCTAAGGGTTCCATATATGTATATATGTAATGATATTGATATATATGTACTTGTGACTAGTTCACTGTTGCTTGGTAGATGCGAATTATTAAGATATTTAAATGGGTTAAAAATGTGAGAATTTATACAACAATTGAGTTAAGTAATTTGATTAATGTAAATGTGAGTTATACGTATGACATTTACGGACTAGTTAGTTAGTGGCATAACTAGGATGGGTTAAGGGTATACGTTAGGTGTGCACATTAGTTTATGGGTGAGGAACTCATGTGAGAGCACGTAACTAACATGTGTATAATATTTACTATTTACTGCAATTAAACACTTGGTATATTTTAAACTGTTTTCACCTCGGGCTCTGACCCGTTTACTTCCAAATCTATTTTTGTAAAAACCTTTTAGGTGCCCATCCACAGGGACGTCAGGCATAGGAGTTCCATTCTGAAGACATGATGTAGCTATTGTGGAAGCTACATGGTTTCGGTATTAGACACCTCCATATTTATCCTTGGTTCTTTCAGAGTCATTCATATCAGTTAGGGCATGTTGCCCATTCTCATTTAGAGATGGTAGTTACAGACTTTCTTTATTTCAGATGTTGTTGGTTTATTCATTCAGACTCGTGTATTAGGATTCTATTTTACTTTGGTATTATTATTGGAGTGTTTGCTCCGGCTCAGTTTATTTCTTTACGTTGGTTATTCATATGAGATTGTTTATATGATTGATGGATGATGGTTTAATTACTTGGTTAATTGTTAACTTAGTTAATAATATTTGTCATCCCTCTATTTTAAATATTAGGTGGCTAGTAAGTAACTAAATGTTTTCGACAGTGATGCTAAGACTAAACCAACTTGATATTCTGTATTAATTTAATAAATGAGTAGCTACCCGGTATTTAATTAGTCGTGGTGTCACATATTATATGTACCAGGTGGACTACCCAGTGCATCGTCGAATCCCTTTGTAAAGGATGAGCAGTGGGTACCTATGGATTTTATCCCTCATGAGCTGCTCAATGACTTGGAAATGGATCCTGGTAGCGAGGATGAGTTTGCCCCCAAACGGGACGATGGTCGGTGAAGGCAAATAGCAGAATTTATGTCTTGTCGACCATAAATAGTATATGCCTTTGTATTATATTTTTTGTAACTCTGTTATGTAATTAACACCATGTGTATTTTGTACTTCTAGTCCTTTACTGAATAAATAAAGTTAATTATTAACTATTGTGCATTTTGGGCGTTTGTCGACTAAATAAAGTTAATGATAATTGTTATGTTTTGTGGGCGTTCGCCTAATAAGATGAAGTTAATATTAATTGATATTGCATTTTCCCAGTCCATTATGCCTTAGCATGTATTATTCGATCCCCCTTACCTTTTAGGTTGTGTCGTCACCATCCCTTAAGCCTAAAAGAGTTGTTGCCAAAAATACACTTGGTCAATGGGTCATCCACCAGTTCAGGATTTTTATTGACCAACATAGTTGGCGACCAACATAAATTGGCTTCTTGCCTAAGAATACCCTGTATGGGCTTTTATTGTTGCCTGAGAACTCGTAAGGTCCTTTGTGTTTAAAATGACAAAGGCCCGAGGATTCTCTTAATCGAAATAGCCTAATAGCTGACTGTAATTAATTTACATTCTGCTCGGTGCGAGGAAATTCCTTGATTGGAATAAATTGAATAACTTACTATAATCAGGTGAAATTTTGTTCGGAGCCAAGAAATTCCTTGATTGGAATAAGTTGAATAACTTATTGTAATCAAGTGTGATCCTTCTTAGTATCCAGTGGTGGAGCAGTTGCTTGAAAATGGTGAATGATACTAAGATAATCATGACACCACATAAAACTGAGATAATAAAGATGTAAGAGCAAATGGGCATTTATTCATAAAATACCAAATTATGAGGAACATGAGTTTAAAATGAAAATTTACATAAACTAAGCATGCTACAATAGAGGAAGAAGACTAAAAATAAAACTTCTTAAGATTGGCTGCATTTTATGCCCTTGGTATCCATCTGCCCTCCAACGTTTCCAAGTGATAATCTCCTTAAAGATCGTCTCTGACCATCCTGAAAGGCCCCTTCCAGTTTGGTTCCAATTTTCCATCTGACGGTCTTATAGCACTACCGAGGACTTTCCTAAGACATAGTCTCCTATTTAAAACTTTCTCGGATCGACCTTTTTATTGTACCGCTTTGGCATTTGGTGTCGGTATGAGGCCTGCTTAATTATGGCCTATTCTCTTTGCTCATTTTCTATGTCAAATTTAGTGCACAAGGCATAGTCATTAAGTCCTAAGTCGATCAAAATCTCTCATGGTAGGGAAACCAACTTCAAGTAGGATGATAGCTTCCATTCTATATATGAGTGCGAAGGGTGTTTCCCCGATCGGCCTTCTGGGCGTAGTACGATAATCCCAGAGGATATGGGGAAGCTCGTCTACCCAATCACCTTTTGTTATTTCTAGCCTCTTCTTTAGGCCATCGAGCATCATTGTTAGAAGCCATTGCCTGATCGTTGCTTTGTGGATACGCTATTGAGCTAAAATGATGCCTGATGCCACACTCGTCACAGAAGTTCTGGAAAAACCCACTTTCGAAATATGGGCCATTATCTGTGATAATAGTTTTTGGTGCCCCAAAACATATTATAACTCTATTACAGATGAACCTTGTCATGTAGGCTCTCTGATGTTGGCTAGTGGTTCTACCTCTACCCACTTATTAAGATAATCACTGACTAAAAGAAGTTTGCAATTCTCAGGTTTGGTAGGTAGTGGTCCCACGATGTCCAACCCCTATTGTGCGAATGGCCAATATCTGGTCAAAGATTTTAAATCATTATCTAGTTGGTGAACCATGGGAGATAACTTCTAATATTTCTTTCACTTTCGAACGTAGATACTTGCATCTTTCAGTATATGTGGCCACCAGTAGCCTTCTTTTATTGCTCAGAATGCCAGGGATCTTCCTCCTACGTGACTCCCACAAATACCATCATGAAGCTCACAGAGGACTTGCTCGATGTCTTATGGGTGGACGCACTGGAAGTAAGGACCTATAAAGGACCTTTTATAGAGTTTCCCTCTAGGATGAAAATAGAAGCGAGCAACCTTTACCCTCACTTGGTGAGCTAATTTTTTCTCATCTGATAGTGCCTCATTTTACAGGTAGGCAATAATCGGGTCCATCCAGCTAGGACCCTTCTCTATGGCGAGAATCTTCTTGACGATCACCATTCTATCAATACTAGGCCAAACGAGGAACTCTTTTACAATTGTCCTTCTGAAATTATAATCCACTATTAAGCTTAGGGCTTTTAAGGCGTCAACATGACTATTTTACTCGTGGGGAACTGCTAGATGTGGACCTCATCAAATTCTGCCATGAGTTCGCAAACCATAGCAAGGTAGGTTACCATGCTGTCATCTTTCATGCTAAAATCTCCATTCACTTGGTTGGATACCAGCTTGGAATCGTCGAAAATGTTGAGCCGCTTTGCCCCCAACAACCGGGCCTTGCACAGGCCAGCTATCAGAGCTTAGTATTTATCTTTCATTATTCGAGGCTTAAAATCCCAGCCTAATTCCTTGCACGATGACATTATCCTCTAGGGTTACCAGGATAATCCCCATTAATGCCCACTAAAATCGGAGGCTCTATCAACGTACAGGGTCCAGTCCTCGGACTGTGCTTCCTTGATTGATGGTTGTTCTGCGAGCTGTTGGTTGGTAGGTTTATTTTCTGTAAATTATGCGATGAAATTTGCTAAGATCTGCCCCTTAATTGTTGTCCTTGGTTTAAAGTGAGTATTTAACCTCCCGAACTCGATTGACCACTTTGACAACCGTTTGAAGAGGCCATCTCTCCGAAAAATAGCTTTGAGGGGGAAAAGTGATAACGGTGATTGAGTGGGATTCAAAATAATGCTTAAGCTTCCTATGGGCAACTACTAGGGTGTACGCTAACTTTTCCAGGGGCAAGTAGTGTTGCTCTGCGTTCAGAAGTGTCTTACTGGCATAATATATGAGACACTGCCTTCCCTCTTTCTCGCACATTAAAGCCGAGCTAACTGTGTGGCTTGATCTTACAAGATAAAGGTATAGAGGATCCTCTTTGTTATGGATTACTAGTAATTGTGGATTGCTAATGTAAGACTTGATCTCTTCTAGGGCTTTGGAACAATCGTCATTCCAGGTGAGACCCTTATCCTTCTTTAGGAGCTGGAAAAATGGTTGGTAGTGCTCTGATGATTTGGAGATAAAGCGGTTGAGTGCCGCGAGCATCCTAGTAAGCTTCTGAACATGTTTTAACATCTTCGGTTGTTGGACCCTATTTATAGCATCAATTGGTCTGCATTGGTCTCTATCCCTCTCTTGTTGACGAGATAACCCACAAATTTCCCTGACTGGACATCGAATAAGCATTTGCTCGCATTGAGCTTCATCCAGAATGTCTTGAGGATTTTAAAGCCAGATCTTTGAGGTGGTCGTCCTTGTGTATGCTCTTGACCATCATGTTGTCAATATAAACCTTCGTAGTAGTTCCCATCTGTTACTTAAACATCTTGGGGATCAGCCTCTAATAGGTTCCCCCCACGTTCTTGAGGCCAAACGACATGACCTTGTAGTAATATAGCCCAACTTATGTGATGAACAGCGTCTTGTCTTGGTTGGGGGACCGAACAGTGGGATCTAGTGGTACCTCAAATAGGCATCTAACAAGTTTATCTGTTCATGTGTTGCCATGGTGTCGACCAGCTGATCTATCTTCGACAGAGGGAAAATGTCCTTGGGGCATACTTTGTTGAGGTTCGTGAAGTCGACATAAACTCTCCAGTTGTTGTTACTCTATTATATTGTAACTGGATTTAACATCCACTATGGGAACTAAACTTCCCTGATGGACCCTACATCGAGAAGTTGCTCTACTTCGTTCTCTACCACTTTAGCCTTCTCTGGGGCTGTTCGACGCGTCTTTTGAGTGAATGGCTTAAAGGTCAGGTCCACATGAAGGCAATATCAGGCTACTTCGAGATTAATCTCGTATAAATTATAGGTCTCCCAAACGAATACATCCAGGATGCTTTTAAAAAAAGGTGATCAACCCCTTTTTCTCGTGATCGGCTAGTGTCGTCCCGATGAGAAACTTTCTCTGTGACAGGTTGGCATCAAATATAACCTCCTTTAGGCTTTCAACGACCCTGTCAGCGAGTGGAGGATCCTAGTATCCTCCACTCCTAGTCGGCTATACCGTAGTTACTATTTGAAAGGGTAGCCCCATCTTGTGATTGTTCTGGGATAGCTTATGGTTCCTTCTTTTTCTATCTTTGAGGCCGGATGGAGGTGATAAATCACTTTTTGATAGTGACATGGTCGCTTCGAATCTCCTCTACTCTCGATCAGTAACACATTTACACTTTTGGTGGTAGGTAAATGGCATGACCTTCATAGCATGAAGCCACCCTCTACCCAAAATGACATGGTAGGGAGAATCAATATCTTTGAAATATTTCCCCCTACTTGCAGGATTATCTTTCCCAATGATATTGTGGTATTCCCCGCAAATTTGACCAACAGAGCAGTTGCCTCCTTAAGGTCGACGAGGTTGAGCTTCAATTTATGGAAGAGCTCTAGGTACATCACCTCAAATGAGCTCCCCTGATCTATTAAAAGCTTGCCAATATCCCAGTTCACAATCCTGAGGGTGATTATAAGTGCATCATGGTGTGGGGTCCTTACCCTGATCAAATCTTCATATGTGAAGATGACGTGTTTGGTGTAATCAACATCCTCTAGTGGTCGGCGCTTGACAACCTGGCTTTTTGCAAGGTCAATTTGATTGCCTCCATAACAGTTGTGCACTTCTTCAGTTCCATTCTAATAATGTTCCCTTGGACCTGCTTCAGGTCGGATGCTCCGTGAATCAGTGCAAACTCCTGTCATATGTCGTTATCAATGATATTATCTAGCTTCAAGTGAATTAATGCAAACTCCTGTCATATGTCATCATCAATGATATTATCTAGCTTCGGGACACTATTGACTATAACCTTGTTAGCCTTCATGTATATATAATCATTTAGGTGCCCAGCTTGGGACAACTCCTCCAAATGCGACTTCAGTGCTTTGTAAATTTTTGTTATATGGCCACTTTCCTTACGGAATGCTTGCAATGCGTTATTCTTCTTCGTCGAGTTACCGCTCATCTTTCTGGGCCACTTCACAAATGGATGGTCCTTAATTTTTCTAAGGATCTTGTTGATTGACTCTTTAAAGACTGTATTGACAGTCTGTAAGGTATTTGATGGATCTACCTTGCTCCCGTTCTTTGAACCATTTTTGTCCCCATTCTTATTCCCCTTTTTGGGAGTGTTAAACTTGTATCCTCCCTTGTTGGCATTGACGTGACCAATTTCCCTAAGACTAGCATAAATCGTATCTTTAACCTTGGCATATTTTTTAATATGCGCCATGAGGTCAGTGATGGTGTTATACTCTTTCTTGGTAAGGGACTGGTGTAGTATAGACATGGTCGGTAGACCAATCTTGAAAGATGCCACGGTAACCTGCTCCGAGTAATCCTTCACTTCATTGAGAACTTTTTAATACTGTTTAACATACCCGTGAAGAGTCTCATGTGGTTTTTTCTTCATCGCGAGAAGTGAATCCATCCTCTTTAAGTGAGAATTGTTGGTTATGAAGCGAGCAGTGAAGGCCTCAGCGAGGGCCTTGAAACTCTTGATGGATTTATGTGGCAATCTCTTAAACTACTTATGAGCTACATTGTGCAAGCTAGAAGGGAAGATATGACACATGAGGGCATCATTGTGGCTCTATAAGGTCATCGCTTGTTTATACTACCTGATATGGTCTATAGGATCGATTTTGCCATCGTAAATTTTAAACTTATGAACAACGAACTTCTTTGGGGGTTTTGCCTCTTCAATCGCCCTTGGAAAAGGGGACTTCATTTGTCTCTTTAGTAGACTAAGCCCCTCGGATGGCTGGGTGTTGATCCATCTCTGTCCGGACCAAGATTTTGATATTATTTCTTTAATGATTGTCATCTTTGTGGCACTTTTTTTATCGGCTACGCTCTGAGCGATCTCGGTCCTGTCTGGAACTTCTCCCTCAATTGTGGGTCTTACTCTCCTGATGACTAGGAGATCGTTTACGACATTTATGGTTGTCTCTATGGAAATCCACTCACCATTTGTTCAAGTCACTTACAGAGGTGAGCATTCTCTTCCACCTAGAGGCACGTTGCCTCCTCCTACTTTTGAAGTTGGGCTTCATATACATTAACTAGCCTGTAAATCTGGGTAAACCTAGGCTGTCCGTGACTCTACTTCAGAAGATTACCTTTCCTGAAGAAATTTAGAGTTTTATTGGCGAATCTCAGACTTGATCCTGAGTAGAAATGGGTCAGCCTATACATCGCCAATTTATGGTAAGTTGCTGATGTGGTCAGACATCATGTGCTTTCTTTTATGATTGCTTTTGTGGGGAAAAAGACTTGATTCCCGCATACTGCGCCAATTATGAGTACACAAATTATCACAATAAACAATCACAAAAAGTATAAGAATGCAGAAAATAAAGATGACCACAGACAACACAAGATGTACGTGGTTCGATAACGTGCCTATATCGACAGAGAGGTTATTGTTCTTTATTAGTTTCTCTTGAGTAATCGAAATTACATCCCCTTTACGCCATGACTCGGGTTTACATATGTAGTCATCACATGTAAGTGGTTGAATTGTGCAGGTAATTCATCCAGCTTGTAGATAGCTCATAAGGTTCCCCTGAATATCTCTCTGAGATTGTTGGTAACTGATTTGCGTCTGTCAATATATATTAAAGCGCGTGTTAAATACACGTTCAAGAAAATTTATTATCCAAATTGGGTCGGGCAGTCATTGTTATGCACTCTGCTGGTCGGCTAATATAGTGGACCTATTGAACAAATCCAGTCCCCACACTAACTATCCCCTAAACCAATTTATTTCCTACACATACATTATGAGTGTTATGTGTCCACTATGTAATATTTTTATAGTTCTAACAGTAAAATAATGATAACAATAAATCCTCATAATTATTTGATTCACACCTTGCAATTAATATAGTAAATTTAGACAGACATTACCTCTATATATGCTTTAACCCTAGAGTTCATTTTGAATTTAAAGATGTTATTGAGAGGTAACATACATACACTGTTGCCCCAAATCCAGAATGTTGAGTTGATGGTATGGAGACGTTTGCCCTCAAAAAATTATTTTATTTCTTGAATGATCTTCAATGACGAAAGAATGCCCCAAATCCAGAACGATGAGTTCAATTTACAATCAAACAACAACAATATCAATGTAAATTTGTATGTTACGATCAACATCAGTAATATGAAATCGACGGAACAGCAGGAATATGAAATCGATGGAACAACAGCTAACTTCAATAAGGAACTAACACAAAAAGAATTTAACTTCAATGACGAATTAACTTTAATGACTAAAGATTTAAGAACAATAAAAGATGATAAAAAATATCAGCAGATCAGGAAATCAGATATGGAGTAGTGGGGATTTGACAGTTTTTTAGAGATACCCCCTTGGGCGGGAGTCTTATTCCATCTCAAATTGAGTTGGTTCTAATATGAGAGTGGTATAGTAACCAAATAAAAAATTATTTAAGTTGGTTATTTGAAAAGGAAATGTGAAGCTAAATAGATGAAATGATTTACAACGGATCGTTTACGACTGATGTAAAATAATTTATAAAAGCATCTTAAAAAGGAAATTTTCTTGTAAAGAAAATAGAAACAAAGGCACAACGAGATTGAACACTTGCCCTATGACCAAGGATGGAGTCTAAGTCCCCAGCAAATAAGGTTTGTATAGGAACATTACTAGGCTACAAGATTAAAGAGAATAACACTCAGCAATAGTGAAGAATGAAATTAAAATATTGAGAAGTTCTTTTATCGAAGTAAGGCAATGTCTTTACAAATGAGCAAGAAATGAAAAGTATAAAAAGAGCGTTATAACTAATCATTCCTAACTAGTTCTTGACCTGCTCCAAGACCTCCCGGGACTTGCCCTGACTTGCTTCAGAACTGGGGGATGCTTGACCATCTTCGTTAGCCTTTAGAGGAGAACTAGGAATATGCTCTCCAAAGAGCTCTGGCTCATTCGGGATATTGGCCTTCGTCAAGGAAGCATCCCAATCTTTTTTAAAATTGGATTCTTGATGAAGGCCAACTGAAGTTTGACATCGTCAAATGCCTCTTCGTATCCGATCTGGTAGCCCCCATCCTTAGCAGCAATAACAACCTTGGGTTATTCTTCTTTTAACCGATCTCATTCGACCACTACTTTGTCGTTATCAATCTTCAACTTGTCATATTGGACCTTCAACTGGGCAATCTCATCCTCCAGGTTATTTATCACCAAGATGGCAGACATTTTCTCTACCTTATAGGCCTTCTTAGCAGCCTCCAGGGAAGATTCAGAATTATTCAAGACAGTGGTCAAATCATCCACCTTGGGCTGCTCGGAGCTCTTCTTCAGAATGACGACGAAGTTGACCACAAACTGTATAAAGGAAAAATAAGATAAGTATCAACACTAAAGAAAAATTAGATTAGTATCAACACTAAAGCAAAATAATAATGTGTAAAAGAAAAGTCATGCTTACCAGAGATAACGCCTGAGCGGCATGAGAAGATAGTTGATCGTGGGTCAGCTTCTTGACCTGCTTGCGATTATGGGAGACTATGGCCCCCTTTAACAAGCTTGGGGACAAATAAGGATTTTTGGTCACCTACATTATTTGTTGGGCTTTCCCATGACCATGAGTGTCACCCTTCTTAGAGAGCGACAAAGTAGTTGAAGAAAAAGAGGTATTCTCCTTATTTTTCTCTCAGACTGAAATGCTTGGAACATATATGGGGTAGAGGCGCCCTCAGTCTCATCCCTCCTGAGAACGTTAGCCCTAGGAGAAAAGGTCCTCATGTCATTATCATCCGCTATCAGGATTCTCCTTTTACGAGCATTATCTTGTCCTCAATTGTAGAAATGGACTCGACGTTCAAAGACTCTAATGAGGAGGAAGTAGAAGGCTCTTTGCTTACAAAAGGAAGATAAACCTCGGGTATTGTGTCTATCGGGCATGCTGTGAAGCTCCTAGTAAAATTCTTGTACTTTAGAAGAAAGGATGTCGAACCTAGGTGATCACCATCAACGACCTTTTCAAATTCCAAACTTTAATTAACTCGTCCCTATTGAAGTGAGAAGATGAGGGTTCCTTATTCTTTGATCGAGCTGGAGAAAAGAAAAAAAAATCATCAATAATAATATAGTTAAATAAAGCTCAGCATAAGGAAAATAAAAATTAACTTATATCACTTCCCCTCTATGGGCACGGAAAACAAGTATATTCCTCACCCTCAAGAAGAGGTGGGTATTACCAATTTTTGGCGATAAAGCCTTGATCCTAATAACCTTTATTAGAATCAGGAAGGTTGACAACTAATACTCTGTCAGCCTTCCTCGCCTTCAGATATAAAATTCCATCCATGGTCTAGGATCAGGAGTAGCAATATCTAATCTTTGAAATTTATATTTTTATCCCATATATCTCGTTGATTCGGTGAACCACGCTGCGAATCCGCCATGTGTTTGGAGCACACTAAGCGGGAACCACCTCGAAAAATTCATAAAAATTCAAGAATAATTGATTAGTGGGAAGTGTAATCTCGCCCTTCAACCATTGAGAGGGTGTGAATCTAATAACCACCCTCAACGACAATACAACTTTTGGGAACTCAGGCACACTCAATCGTGACCCAAGGAGGAATTGAAAATGCTTTCCTAAACTCCCCCACAGTCCTCTCATTAACAATGTAACCTATTTTTGATGGAGGAAGTAAGGATTACTCAACGAAAATGGAATATCAAAAGAAGTTACTCAGAAGAGCCGCAACCAAGGTTCTAAAAAACGCGAGGCGTGATCGAGGCGTGGAGGCCAAGCCTTAGAAGCCTAGGCGGGCCTTAGGCGTGAAAAGGCGTTTAGGCCTTTTTAATATATTTTTAACCATAACAAGGCTATTAAAATACTAAAATTGTACATATCATAAAAGTATGTCCGAATATATACAAATTAAAATACCATTTGATTATTTTGGATGAGATAATGATTCGGTTTGTAAAAAAAATCTTTAAAAGACGATATCGTTTCACTAAAGCATTATTGTTTTTAGAAAAAAGTGTACCTTAAGGGTTTTACCAAGAATAAGGCGTAAAAAGCTTAAGGCGAGACATTTCCCCCAAGCTTCAAGCATAGGCGTGCCTAGACGGGTTTTTTAGAATAGTCTCGCAAGAAAAATAAGCAAAGGCAAAGAGAACTTATAGAAAGATTGTGAAGATGAACGCTCAAAATGATCTTTTTGAATGAAATAAGGTATACAAACGACGGTACATAGCCTTTTTGATAAAACATAAGTGAAATTTTAAGAGTTTAATCTTATGGAATGGAGTCCAAGGTCATCAATGCAACTGGCGGTCATTTTTGAACTGAGGACTAGCGGACCCCTCGTCACAACGAATAAATTACGAAGCATGCCCCCGCAAAAACTTATTGTTGAATTGTCATGGGCCGACTAATCAATTGGGCCAAGGAAGCATACAAAATTCTTTGGCCCATTTTTGCTAAAGAATTTTAGGGCAATTGTGGGGTACAAATCGCAATGACCTAAATTCCAGCGGCCCAAGTAGGCCCAAACCTTAAACTATAAAACGTGTCGCCCAAGTCAAGTTTATTACCACATGGGATAAGTATGAAAAACTCAATCTTGTTATCTACAATCTCGGAAGAGATCAACATGGATCAACAAACGAGTCAACTAACAACTAGAAGAATTTGAACATAACTTAACCAGTACTATCATTATAATGGAACCCTTACTCCTGTATAAATGGGCATGCAATTCTTTATTTACAAGTTGAAAAAGATTAATATACTGAGAGAAACACCTAGTAGACGTAGACAGTTGTCGAACTATGTAAATTTTTTTATCGTGAGATTGCTTTATTTATGGTTTAATTCCCTATTGTTTAGTATCATTTATTGTGATCATTTGAACTCACACTTTTCTTTCAAGGCACACTTCTCTTTTATAACATTAAGAAATAAGAAAATGGGTGATTATACTTCTCTTTTATTTTATCATCTCATATGTTTCTTTTAACCTTTAAATAATATTTCTAAAAAAAACTAGTAAATAAATAAGATTAAGTTGAGTAATTATTATTAGGGCAATTTACAATTTGGTCAATTGTTGACAATTTTTAAATATTTAGGGACAATTTACTATTAGGTCCACTTGTTATGCTACTAGCATGGACTTCTACAAGAAAATAATTAGTGGACCTAAGTGTTTAAAATTTGTCAAAATTTCTTTAGAGTTTAAAATTTGTTTATGAGGAACCTGAGAATACTTTCCCTTTATTATTATGCCTATATTTTGGATTGTTAATAATTAATAATAGAATAATTTACAATTAGATCATTTGTTGACAATTTTTAAACATTTAAGGACAATTTACTATTAGATTCATTTATTATGTCACTAGCGTGAACTTCTACAAAAAAAAATAAAATAATTAGTGAGTCTAAGTATTAAAATTTATCAATTTTTTTTTAATATTTAAAATTTATTTACAAGAAACCAAACAATAATCTTTTTTTTAATAATATATCACGAAATGCGTGAGATAAACACGAACTCAAAGATAATCAAACGGTGATGAGTAAATTACCCGGGGCCGTTCATAAGATAAACATTACTCAAAGACTCGTAACCAAAAATCTAGCTCACTCTTTCTTCTCTCCTCAATCCCAAACTTACCCCCCAACACCCTTCTTAACCTTAAAAAACACGCTCCCTCAACAAAACAAGATTCATTAGCGCGTTTATTACACTTACATTTAAACGCGTGGTGTAGAAACCCCCACCGGTTTGCTTGAGGGAGGGGTATGGAATTATAGGCGAAGTGAAGTTGGTGATTGTATTTCGCCTTACTTGCTCTTTTCGGTTTTCTATATTCTCCACTAGGTATCTTAGAGCCGGATCCAGCCGATACACAATTTGAAGCCGCCCAAAATTAAACAACAAAAATGAAGATTTTTGTTAAGACATTGAAGGGCACTCACTTCGAAATCGAAGTGAAACCTGAAGAAACGGTTACCACTCGTCTCTACTTTGATTATGCCATGTTGTTGTGTGTTTTGATTTATTTATATGTATATCTGTATCCGATTAGTTTGGAAATTAGGTTTTGTACGTGCTTATCGATCTGTTATGTATTCGAATTAGCAGCGACTGGATTTAGTTGATTGTTTACTGAAATTGATTTGGAGCCTATCAATTTAGGTACTTGGATTGTTTTTATTGGTGGATTCATGGAATCTGAATATGAAAGGGGTTCAAAGCTGTTATTTGTATATGGTTGGGAATTCTGTTGATATCTCGTTACTGCTTAAATTCAGATCATTGTTTAATATGAATTAAATTGTTTATCACTGTCTAGAATGATATTATAATAGATCAAACCTTCATGGCCAATTAGTCATTGCTTTGATGCTTCACGCACATTGGTCAATGTGAATTAATTCGTTTCTCAAATATAGTAAATGCAAGTACTTTAGTTCTAAAATATAATTATATTATTCTATTTTAGTCTTTGTCTTATTTTAAAGGACCATAGTTTTGCTTTAGTAAAGAGAAGAAAACTAATTATCTTTTGGGACACTGACCGACTTTTTACTTCATTTTCCTTGTTGATTAGTAGATAGTTAATGGAAGAATCTGGATTGGTAGGAAGTTCAATACTAATAATTTTATCACCAACCTTTAATATTTAAGAGGAAGCAGGTATATGCATAAGGATGACTATTTTGGATATAGATACCTTCTGCATTGATTGCGGATGTATTCCTGTGTTTCCACTATTATTAGGCATTAGCTTACAATGTGGATTGAAGTGGTGAATGTATTCTTCAGGTTGCTGATGTGAAGAAAAGTATTGAAACTGTTCAGGGATCAGATGTTTATCCTGCTTCACAACAGATGCTTATCCATCAAGGGAAAGTGCTAAAAGATGGCACAACGTTGGAGGAAAATAAAGTTGCTGAAAACAGTTTTGTTGTCATCATGTTATCTAAGGTAAAACTTAGTTATATTGTTAGTTAGATAATTAGATTAGATATCTTCTGGGAATATATTTTCAACTTGACTCGAGTTTCTTACTTTACGAGTGTAATTTTCCAAGTACAATTGGAAAAGTATGTGTTATTTACCCGATTTGGAACAATTGTTATGTCTGCTCATGTTTTAGAAGCCTATTGCTAAGTTACAATGATAATTGTTATTCTCCCCCCCTCCCCCCCCAGATTCATTTATATATGGGTGTACTTCCATTTTTGGTTTATTTATGCATTAAATCTTTAATGGATCATTATAGGGTTCACTTGAAAGAACACTTTTATTCCTTGGCTTAAAAGTTATTAAAATTAAATCCCAATAAGCAAAACACTTATATTTTATGTTTATTTAATAATTTTTAAATGGGTATTTTCATAATTAGTATTGTCTGAGATACCATACAACATCAAAAAATATATTTATCTCAAGTAGCATTGTATTGATAATCGGTCATGTTGTTTTATTTCCTCTTAAAAAATGTAACTGGATATTCATTTTATTAATTGTATTCCTACTTTCTCTTTTATTCTACTATTCTTATAATTACGGGATTACGATGGTATTTAAACACATTTTTTTCTTACCAAGTCAAAAGTCTTAATTGTTACACGACCTAAGATTGGTTTATAGACTAATATGTTTTATTATTTACTATAATGCATTCTCTCTAGACTTGTTTATCACTTTCTTTTTACGAATCTCCATGTGCGATACAGGTTTAGCTTGAATAAAGTCAACTAATGTAATCATTTATCATTTTTTTTAATTGATGATGTGTTAAAATCAATTGGTCATGAGTGAGGATATTTGAGCAAAATTGGTCAGGAATCCGTCGTTCTTGGTGCGCTCATTTTGAATTGAAGACAGATCCAATCCAATCTATTCTAAGTTCCTAACCTTCAAAACTGAAACTACAGGAAACCTTAGACCTTGCGCTCATCCCTCTTGCTAGGAGGGACCGAGCTGCACTGACTATACCTTTAGTCAGCTTCCAGTTAAAAGGAATGCGTCTCTCTTAGTCTTAGGTTAATGCCTGAATAGTTGTGGTTGTTTCCTCTTGAACAAGATTCACATTGGTACCTAATAATGAGTACCCTAGCGCCAACTTTTAACTTAAAAGGTGAGTTGTGTACTATATAAAAGGGTATTTACCTAGCTCGTGAAAAGTTATTCTCAAGTAATCAACTTCCTTGTCGATTCTTTGTTCTTATTGGCATGTGGGGATTTTGTTTTTGACTAATTTTGGGCCAAGGAAGGTCCTTTATCATCCTTATTTTCTTGTCGGTTCATAGAGGGGCTTATAATCATTGGTATTTGTTCCTTTAGGAGAATTCTTGTTTTGGCTTCTTCGGACTATTGCATATTCCTTGAAATATCTCATGCCTTCTAAATTGGGTCAAAATTATTTGGATCATCGTTCATCTCATTCACATCACCCAAAAATGGATGATAATAATATGTAACTATTTTTCAAACTTGTAGTGGGAAAAAAATATACATCATAGATCAAGTGGTATATATTCCCGACTAGATGCTTCGCAAGACTGTGCAAGTGGATGTTATGTTCCAAACTTTCAAACTATCATCCTCAAATGCAGGTCTTTTACTTAAAGTTTTATTTTATTCAATTTGATGATTAATTATATATTTCCAACCTACACTCATCATCCCATCAAATAGATCAAATTAATATTATTAGCTCGCATTGTAGAAACTAATTTTGGGGTGCTAAAGCATCTCCATCTTGTAGCAATCTTTTAATAGGAATGGCATATACCACCGGCTTCAACCACAACACGCATTAAAAGTTTTATTTGGTCTTATACCGGCCCTATCATTCATCTTTAAGTCTCCTGTTAGCAACTGAAATTATTACCCATTTAGTCTTGTAAAATTGAGATTTTCCGGGCTTAACACATGGTAAAGTAAATTGACGAAATCTTTACTTTTCTGTTAGTATCTACATTCGCCCTAAGCTTAGCCTTGCAATTGATCTTTTGAGTTGGATGCAATTTGAAAGAATTTTGAGCTAGGCTTTTGCTTTGCCATCTCGACCACATGAAATGACCACATATCGCATTCCACCATCAATCCCCTTTTTGAAGCGCTCTTTATCGAAAATCCTTTTTCATTACCATATTTTTTATGTATAGAGAAATGCGATTTCATATATTGATGTGTATGGAATTTTTTGCGACACGTGGCGCGTGGTTGTGCTTCCGGGAGAAGACTATCTTTTATTTTCTATTTTTAGTTTAGGATTTATCGTCATTTTCCCTTTATTTTTAGTGCTTAATTAGTTTCCAAGTATGTTTGGGACTAATATGTCATTTTTGGTTAATAGTTGCCTTTTTTAGTCATTTTGGGTATTAGCAAGCTAAACTCTTCCTATAAATAGTCCCCTTGGCCTTCATTTGTACTTAATCTTGAATATTGAGAATTGAGAATAGAGAGAGAAATAAATCCTTTTCCTTAGTCTAATTTTTTAGCTGTTGTTGTTGTGTAGTGTAGTAATAACGTTTCCGCATTTGAAGTTACACATCAAATTGGTATCAGAGGGAGGTTTGTTCTTGGTGTTCGTCAGGGTGCGTGAAGCGGCTCACGAGTAGAGATTCCAACTCTGGCAACCCTTCAATTGAAAGATTGATAAATGCCCAAAAGAAAATCGGGTGAATGGAAACCCTAAATTCCATCACCACTAAAAGAGGAGATACCACCTCTTTTAGCTCCTCCAGCCCCATCTCCATCACCACCATCCTCCATCTTCACCTCCTACCATCACCGTGTCTACATGAATCTCCGTCTTTAAATTTTTTTCTCAAACCCTAACCCTAATCCCTAAGAAAACAAGAACCTACAAACCCTAACCAAGAACCCAACAAACCCAAACTCCACCCTCTTCCAAACAGCCCCTACCGCTGTCCCGACACCTTTTCCGGCCATTACCCCTATCGCCGACCAAGCCTCCGAGCCCATTTTTGGCACGGGAACCCCTTCCAAGCCCCGCCGACCTCGCTGAAATCTAATCTGACCCGGATATTACCCCAAAGGGGGTCGGCCAGCCTTCAAGACCGCCGACTACTAGGGGTGGCAATTCGGGTCAACGGGTCGTGTTTCTTGCCGACACGACAAGATTTTTCCGGACACGTACACGTACACGACACGACACGACACGAATTCGTGTTTGTTTAGTTGACACGAACACGACCCGAATGAAAAACAACACGGCACGACACGACACGAATACCATAATTTCTTAAATTTCACGCCTCAAAAACACGATAACACGATACGACACGACTCATAATTCATACACGAACACAACACGACACGACTTCGTGTCTAAAAAACCCGACACGAACACGACAGATTGTGTCAATTTTGGGTCAATTTCGTGTCGTTCCGTGTCGTTTTTTCGTGTCGTTTCTAAAATTGCTACCCCTACCGACTACCCTCGCCGCCCTCAACCGATCACTGCTCCGATCTCAGTAAACCTTCCCCACTGCCAATAGCTTCCGACCAGCCTTTCCATATCCCTTACCCCCCGTTTCGATCCATTTTTCTACCCTAACCAGCCTCGCCTCTAGCCGCCTACCCTTCCTAGCCCTAAAATCACCCTGCCCCTCCTTCACAAGGCTCGACCAGCCTTCAATGGCTGCCAACCAGCCCTGCTGCCCTGCTACACCCGCAACCTATATTTGCCTACGAAACCAAACCCTAACCTTGTTCTCTTTACCCCAAAACAGCCCCACCCCAAATTTAACCCTATTTTTACCTTTCCCCACTCATTAATGCCCAACCACAAGTAAATCCAATCCAAATCGAGCCTGCCCTACTTCAACCCGATCTCACCCACCCTATTGACCTCTATTCCGGTTAATCTTTGACACAGCTTATAACATATGACTTCCATGAGAAATGTACCCACTTGGGATATATTTTCCGATTATTTGTCATTTTGGGTCCGGCTTTTCGGGATGTCGCTGTCTTCACTCCTCTTGTTTCGCCATCGTACTCGCAAAGGTGCGGTCGCCGGAGTTCTTGTCCGGTCAGATTCAGGGGTCCCCCATGCCAAGTTGCAACCACGTGCTTGTCGTGTTGAGTTGTCAGTTTTTGGTTGCTCGGATTCTGTAGAGAGGCATCGTTGAGATTTGGGTATATTAAGCCATTTGTTGAAGGTTCATATGGGTCTAATCGAAGTTCAGCCGATCCATTTGTGTGTTGGATTTGATTTGAGGTTTTACTTTACTTTGGAAGCTAACACTTGTACCAACACGTATTCATGTGGCATTGATGAGTCACCCTCCAAGCTCGAGGACGAGCTTTTTCGAAGACAGAGAGAATGATGTGTATGGAATTTTTTGCGACACGTGGCGCGTGGTTGTGCCTCCGGGAGAAGACTATCTTTCATATTCTGTTTTTAGTTTAGGGTTTATTGTCATTTTTCCTTTATTTTTAGTGCTTAATTAGTTTGCAAGTATGTTTGGGACTAATATGTCATTTTTGGTTGGTAGTTGCCTTCTTTAGTAATTTTGGGTATTACCTTGATTAGCAAGCTAACTCTTCTTATAAATAGGTCCCTTGGCCCTCATTTGTACTTAACCTTGAATATTGAGAATTGAGAATAGAGAGAGAAAGAAACCCTTTTCCTTAGTCTAATTTATTAGTTGTTGTTGTTGTTGTGTAGTGTAATTGTTGTGTAGTGTAGTAATAACGCTTCCGCATTTGAAGATTTACATCATATATAGATATCTACAAAGTGTATATATATATATATATATATATATAGAGAGAGAGAGAGAGAGAGAGAGGGGGAGGGGCTGAGTATAATAGAAGCTTAAGAGGCGGAAGTGCAAACCTAAGAGAGAGAACAATGAGTGGGGTAATGGGTTTATTTTCTGTCTTTATTTCCTTTATACTAGTGGGTCCAATTGTATTGACTTGGAAGTGTGTTTGTAGTTTTTCTTTTTTGCCACCGAAGCAATTGCAGTTCCAATGCGGTTCATTTACAATTTCTCGGTTGTTTATTGCAAATCCTTCTTTTAGTCCTTGATTGATTGCTCTTCTAAGCCCTAGTTTGAACCTAATAAAATGACTTGGATGGTTTGAATTCCTTAAAAAATTCAAGTGTTCACATTGGGTTTGCTAAGCGCAAGAGGATTAATATTTGTTGACATGGAAAATAAAAGATGCCTAATTTTATCCCCCGTGGTGTGTTTTATGGAGAGGTACAGGGGAAAATGTGGACCATCGGGTTTTTGTGGGATAAGATACTTTTTGACTATGGAGTGGTGATTACTTATTGGAGAGATGCTTCGGCTGTATATTAGTGTTGCTAGCCATAGTCATGAAGCTGGCTATGAGTGAATGATCTGCATGATCCTGCTATAGTAGTAAAGAGTTGAGAATCGGAAGATGACAAACTGGTTCTAGTTGTTGGCCCTAATGCAAATCACACATTTATTGGGTCATCTTCTGATCCCGTTAAAGTATTTGTTCAAAATTAAGTAATAATGCTCAACAAACTCATGATAAAATCTCGCAGGCTTTATAGACTATATATAATGTCAAGGTTTCAAGACTTAGTTTGATAGGTTCCGCAATGCGTTTTTATCAGGAAGCAAATATGTATTTCTGTAGTCGTTATTTGTCATTCTTCATTTGGTCGGTATGTTTTACTTCTCTGCTTTGTTTCTTGACATGCGCAGACACAAAGATGTGCTTACCCTTCTTCATGGTTTTTTGCACTGTTCTAAAAAACCCGCCTAGGCTTGAGGCTTGGGAGAAACGCCCCGCCTTAATATTTTGACGCCTTATGCTTGGTAAAACCCTTAAGGCGTACTTTTTCTCTAAAAACAACAATGCTTTAGTGAAACGATATCGCCTTTTAAAGATTTTTTTGTAAACCGGACCATTATCTCATCCAAAATAATCAAATAGTATTTTTATTTGCAAATATCAAGACATATTTTTATGATATGTACAATTTTAGTATTTTAATAGCCTTGTTATGGTTAAAAAATATTAAAATATATTAAAAAGACCTAAACGCATTTTCACGCCTTTTTACGCCAAGGCCCGCCTAGGCTTCTAAGGCTTAAGGCTTGGCCTCCACGCCTCGATCACGCCCCGCGTTTTTTAGAACCTTGGTTTTTTGTTACAACTTCTAACATGCATGACTACAAGTTATAATTGAAATTGTAATTTTTTGATTTCTTATTATCTTTGTTTGTGTGACCGTAAATGACTCTAGACTAAGAGCGCATCTGGTGAAGGCTCAACAACATCAACTGCACCAACAACGAAGGTAACGCCATGCTGTACTCAGGCTATTTCAGTTATTAATGTTGCTTTTGTTGATGTTTGCCGTTTTTACTGATTATCTAACTAAAGGTTACCACTCCCTATTGTTTGACCAGCTGGATTGTATATCAGAGGTTTATTGAGGCCATGCTTCTCTTAGTTGTGCTTTTTTATTTTTTCAACGACTTCTCATTATCTCCATGATATATGATTGGTTTGATTAACGTGTGTGCCATAGGGTCACACGCTAACAATCCATAACGTGTGTGCCAATCACAGAATATGATTTTATGTTACGACAGTAGCACTTCTTCACTTGACCTAACCTGTTTTAATTTTCCGGGTATCCCCCTCTCTTGGATGAGCAAGTTTAATAATGAAAATAATCACTTTCAGTTATCTCTTGGCTCTCGAGCTTCACCACATTCTCATTTGCTCTTACTGCCCGATTTGCCCTTACTGATAGTAAAATTGCACTCCAGATACTAAATTTCGGTCCCATTTAAGATAAGCTCTTTGCTTCTAGGGTTTCTCTAAACATTTCCATTCTAACATTTATCCCTGCCTTAGCATTAAATCATGCCTTAGTTCATGCCTTATCAACTAGAGTAATTTCATTGCAAATTACATACACCACCCCTTTATTTTGTATTTTTTCAGTCAATCAGACTATGACAAGATTAAATGTTAAACCTATAATAATTGAATTTATTACTGTCTTAAAAAGGTGTTGTCAATAACGAAGGGTTGTCTGACTTGTTTCTCTTAGGTGGCGAAGGGAAACATTTTGCTAAACTTAGGTGAGTAAGAGGTGATTGTCCTCATGTGCAAGTAGTCAATTTTCGAAGTTTTCGCAGGTTCACAGAGGCGATGGTGGTTGTTAACAATCAAAAGGTTGAATCGGAGGAGGATGAAGACACTGAGATCCGCGGTTTAAAATATCGACTGATTCTGAGTTGACTCAGTTTTGTGGCCTACTGTTTTGATCAAGGTTCTAAAAAACACGGGGCGTGACCGAGGCGTGGAGGCCAAGCCTTAACCCTTAGAAGCCTAGGCGTGCCTTAGGCGTTTAGGCATTTTTTAATATATTTTAATATTTTTTTACTATGACAAGGCTATTAAAAATACTAAAATGGTACATATCTTAAAAATATGTCTAAATATTTGCAAATTAAAATACTATTTTTTTAAAATACAAAAAAAAACAAAAAAAATGCGTTTTTTCACGCCTTCTAAAAAACTTGTGTTTTTTCACGCCTTACCCCCCCAAAACGAGCGTTTTTTCACGCCTTATCCTAAAAAACGTTGATTATCGTTGACCACGCCTAGGGCCAAAACTTGGCGTATCTAAAAAGCCTCGCGCCTAGGTGCGTTTTTTAGAACACTGGTTTTGATACGGTGCAACGAGTTGGGTAATAGGCGTTCGGTTGATTCGGGCATCGGCGAGATCTCGGTTGTTTGGGACAGTATTGAAAAACTCATCAAAAATTTTATTTTAATTATATGTCATTAAATTTGTACCACTTATATCAGATTTGAGATGTTATTTACGGTAAATCCTTATCATATGAGTGATAATGTATCTATATCCATTTATAAAACTATATTCAGTGTGTATCATTGTATTTAAAACACTTTTTTATTTACTTAAAATATATTTTAAAAAATGTATCATTATTCACTTAATATGTATTGAAAGCTATCGTTATTTACTTAATATGTACTAAAATATATCATTATTATCTCTCCTTAAAATGTTCCTTATTTACGTTCTTTACAAACTGTATTATGGAATATATTAATTAAGTATAATTCTTTACATACTTAATACTTTAATTTAAAAAAATTATGAAAAAATATATCTAACTTGTATTTACTTCTTTTATTTATTTTTATTTTTTAAAACAAAATTTTGTGTCTAATTAGGTCGTTTAGCTTATTCATTATTAAACTATTATGGAATATTATAGCTAATAAGTGTGACGCACATCAGTAGAATTAATAGCACAATGCTATGCATATTGATGATGGTTTTGTACTTATCAAATTTCACATAGGAGTATTACTTAGAACTATAGAGTCTTTGTAAGGGATTTTTTCTGATGAAAAGCTTGTCCGTTGATCGAAATTCTATGCCGAGTTCCACGCTGCTATCCTAGCTATTGATATTACCTATAGTAAAGGATGGCACCAACTATGGATGGAAACGGATTCGAAGGCTGTTATCAATTGTTTTAAAAACAGGATCCACCTGCCGAGAAAGTAGATGGTTGAAGTGCCTTGATACTGCCTCTTCAATGATTATTTGGGCATCACACGCAATTAAAATTGTTTTAATGGTTGCATAGCTCTGTTAATTTTGTGAATAGTTTTGTAGCTAGGCTCTTCAAGAGGTGCCAACCTCGTAGGGATGTCTCGTCTCCCTAAGTTCCTCCAACCCATTTCATCAAAAATTAACAAAACTGCAAAACTGCGTGCCTAAAAGTATTGGAGCAGCACAGGAATTGAGAGAACACAGATATTTTGGGGTTATAATAAAACATTAATAGTCAAATATGTTAAATAGACACTTATGTTAATTTACGGGAGATACAGGTATCGTAGGGGATATCAATCCTACAATAATTGCTAAATACCAATTGGGCCTCAGAATATAAGTGCAATATGAAAAAGGGGACAAATTACGTGGTTTGAGATGCCTGTTTACGTCCATGGGGAACCATGGGGAAGGGAGAGGAGAGTTTTATTAATGGATAAAGAAGAAGATGACTTGGAGTGCTAGGGTTGCTAGCTGAGAGTATAAGTTGCGGATACAAGAGTGTGCGCCCCAAGCCATTAGGGTCATTGCTATTTATAGATACAGATGTCCTATAGGTTTTTTCCATAGTAATCGGTTGTTATCTTGATCCTATCTTTGAAGTACTAAAATAAAGTAAATCCGTATCCGGCTAAATCCAATTGTCGTCTTCCTTGATTCTCTCTTACCAGGTCCGTGATATTCGGACGACTACACCGCCTTAACTTTTTACCGCCATGTTCTTACAAAAATTCCAAAAAATAATAATTTGTACAAAATTCCTAAAACTTAGGTTCAAATAATGTTTAGTAATTCTAAAAATTCCTAAAATAAATGTCTTGTTCAAAATTGAATCTGACAAGTTCGCCGCGCTTCAGTTGTACAATGCAATGCATATTAAATGATGGTTTTGAGCGTATTGGTCCACATCGTTAATCTTATTTTTTAAAAAATTTCTCTATATTTTTCAGAATTTTTTGCGCTCTCTAAATAGTGTATCTTCGCGTATCGCCCGATACCGTGACCGAGTTGAAATTCAGGTGTCCGATACCGAGACTTTGAACCATGTTTGCAGCGAAGTTTCTCATGCGGTTTTCCTTTAACAACTTCCCGAGATAGCTTTCCATTTTTTGTTTCCTAAAATGTAAAGATGATGATATGCTTTAAGCATAGTGTATCTTACCTCTCTATTACTTATCTATTTTGGCACATTTATGTTTCTCAAACTTCTCTAGTTTTTGATCTTTTTCCCTGTTAAGAATGCACTTTTTATTGTTAATATACCATGGACTCCTCAGGCTTCCTTTGCTAGTGGTCCTCTACCTTTTATCTCTAAGAACTGCTATTAATATTCTTTTAATACACTCAATAATCTTGTTTCTGATCCTTTTAGTTTCATCTTCTACACTACATGTTCTCGAACATTTAATCTTTAACTAATTCAGAATTCTGTCATTTTAAATTGGGGCATATACCAAATAGTCCCTCGAACTTTTTTTAATTCACGTTTAGTCCAAGCCTTTTTATTTTGCACCAAAAAGTCCTTCACCATGCCAAAAAGGTTTTACCATGCTGCTGGCGCGGACCTTTAAAGAAGAGAATAAGGGGCTTTTTGGTACAAAATAAAAGGCTTGGACTAAATGTGTATTAAAAAACGTTTGAGGGACTTTTTGGTATTTGATCCATTTAAATTTTACTTTCTATTTCTTGAGTTTCTACTTTCTTTTATCACAGTGATTGTTTTTTATACATAGGTTTAATACGATTATCGTAACTCTCATTTTAAATTCTACTGTCTATTTTCTTGAGTTTCTACTTTCTTTTTTCAACAGTGATTAACATTATCTTATGTTGCAATGGTAATCTCTCTTTTGTAATAACTAGGACAAACTCTCCAAAATCATTCCCAAGTAAATTTATGGGCATAGTCAATTGTGCCTTTTTGTTTTTCATTTTATTGGTGGGTGAGATTGTTATGTGAGATGCATCTAACTGTGTGTCATGTGGGTGTTGCAGACAAGTGCGCCGCCTCCTACTTCAACTCCTCAAGCCTCAAGTCCAGCATCGATAGCCCCTCAAGCTCCTGTTTCAACCTTGGTGCCGTGAGTCCTAGTTCATAATGACAAATACTTCTTAACGTTGTCATGCTCCCTCCTCCTCCCCCCCCCCCCAAAAAAAAAAAACGCACATCACACACAAGAAAAAAAAAAGAAAAAACAAAGAGACGAAATGGTTTATTTCATGTAATATTTTGCAGACCGGCATCTGTTTCTGCTCCTCCTCCTGCTCCAGCTGCAGCTCCTCTCTCTTCGGCTACCGCCGGGTGAGTTCTTTTACCCCTCCCTTTCTGTAACACGTGATAGACTTTATTATTTATATTAAAAAATCCTTCTTTAGTTTTGAAAAAGATGATAGAAAAGGGCTGCTTTGGCTACTTTAGAAAACAGGGAAGAAGAAAAAATAAGAATTCTGCTTTGGTTCCTTTACTGATAATTGAATGATGTTTGTTCAATCAGGTCAGAGACTGATGTCTATGGCAGTGCAGCATCAAATTTGGTTGCTGGAATCAATCTCGAGGGAGCAATCCAGCAGATTCTTGATATGGGTGGAGGAACTTGGGACAGGGATACAGTCTCTCGTGCTCTGCGAGCAGCTTACAACAATCCAGAGAGAGCTGTTGAATATTTATATATTGTAAGCGTGTTCATTTTTATTTGGTTTGCATATTTTCATGTTTCACTTGGGCATTACTGCTGTCTATTCTTTCATTACTTCGTCATTAGTGTTCAATTACAACTTGTTTGTTGGATAGACACATAAAGACAAATTAGTGCAATCCGTTGTCTTTTCATCTCTGCAAAATTGTTGAAAATGAGTGTTCATGTTGTTTAGAATATTTATCAGAGGGAATGTGGTTTTGGACTGTATGCTCCTTTAAATATTGATACAAATATTGGTGACTTGCGCTGTTTATAAACATGTCTTCGAATCACAAAAAACCTTTTTTCATTAATTTCATTTAGTTCCTTTTCATTTTGTGCATATGCATTTTACCAAACTAGTGTTTAACAAATTCTTACCCTGTATAGACCCTCCAAGGCAGCAGCTCATGTCGACTGATTTAAGATGTGTGTATTATCTCTAGAAACCTAATCTATTCAGAGAAGTGAATGCACAAAGAGGGCATCAAACAAGCCTAGGGACGTTAGCCCCCATGAAAGACTCCCCAAAAGTCAGATTCCTGAATACCCCTGCTCGAGGAGGCAGAAATGAATCACCTAACATAAATTATGAGACTGGTGTGTGAGTTTATCAATCAGGGATTCACATTACAATGAATCCTTAATTAGTGCATTGGAAGGGAGATATGATAATCCTTTTAACCTGACATTATTATGTTATTTTTTCCTACAAGTCATGCCTGATGTTGAATTAAGCAATTTCCACATTTATTTCTGCTATCATCGTTTGTGTTGCTAGATGTTTTTTTTCCCTTGTGATTTTGAATTGAAGATTGCAGTGTATAATCAAAACTGTTTTGAATCTTTTTTGAGATTTCCCATTTCACCCCCGTGATGGAAATTTGAAGGTAATCATATTTTAACCATATAATTATTACATTTTCATATGATCTCCTATGAATATACGTGCTAATGGTAGGGCATTCCTCTTAAGCGATGCGTTGCGCCTGCCACTGTCTGTCTCGAAAAATAGGCAAGGGGCATCGCATCGGCGCCCGGATGCGATGATAAATACGCAAGGGTTCCTGCAACAAGTTGGACGTGTGCGGATAAATAAGCTAGTTCAGGATACTAGACTTAGGTTAGCGACTTGGAACATAGGGTCCTTAGGTTAGCGACTTGGAACATAGGGACTAAGACAGGAAAAGGGATGGAGTTAGTAGATACCATGATAAGAAGAAAAGTTAACATAGCTTGTTTACAAGAAACTAAATGCGTCGGTGAGAAAGCTAGAGAAATAGAAAATACAGGATTTAAATTATATTATATTATACAAGAAAACATTGAAATAAGAACGAAGTTGGAATAATAGTAGATAAGAACTATAAGGATGATATCGTAACCGTTATTAGGAAAGGTGATAGACTTATACTTGTAAAATTGGTATTAGGTGAAAACATAATTAATATTGTTAGTGCTTATGCACTCCAAGTAGGATTAGATGAGCACACTAAAGAACAATTTTGAGAACAAATGGATGAACTAATTCAAAAAATACCCGTAGGTGAGAAAATCTATATAGGGGGAGATTTTAATGGCCATGTAGGAGAAGATCGTGTAGGATATGAGATAGTACATGGAGGATATGATTTTGGAGATAGAAACGACGGCGGATAGTCTATCTTAGATTTTGCGATGGCTTATGATTTTGTACTAGTAAATACATGTTTTAAAAAGAGGCTTGAACACTTGATAACTTATAAAAGTGGAACGCATAAAAGCCAAATAGATTTTTTCATTACTAGGAAAGGAGATCGATTAACGTGTAAAGATTGTAAGGTTATCCCGGAAGAGAGCTTAACCTCATAACATAGGATAATGGTGTTGGATATAAATATTAAAAATTAATCACGAGTGTGAAAAGTGAAGATTAACCCACGAACTAGGTGGTGGAACTTAAAGGGAGAGAAATTAGAACTATTTAAAGATAAAGTATTAAATGAAGCAATATGGAATACTGAAGAAGAGACTAATATAATGTGGAATAAGATGGCCACATGCATTAGGAGATTATCAAAAGAAATTCTTGGATAATCAAAAGGCAAGGGGCCACAGTCTAAAGAAACTTGGTGGTGGAATGAAGAAGTACAAAATATAGTAAAAATTAAAAGGGGGTGCTTTAAAACATGGCAAACAAATAGAAATGAAGAAAATTGAGAAATATAAGGCTAAAAGGGAAGTTAAGAAAGTGGTAAGAGATGCTAAGTTAAAAGCGTATGATGATCTCTATACAAAATTAGGAACACAAGAAGGGGAAGAAAGTATTTATAAGCTTGCTAAACTTAGGGACAGGAAGACAAAAGATTTTAATAATGTTAAATGTATCAAAAGGGATGATTCGAGAGTCCTAGTCAAAGATGATGAAATTATGGAAAGATGGAAAAACTACTTTGAGATTTGAGAGGTTAATAAATGGAGATAATGGAGTAGATTAAATATAGAGGAATTTAGGGAGACTCGAGAAAATATATTTTTTCGCAGAATTAGGATAACAGAGGCCAGGATTGCTCTAAAAAAGATGAAAACATGGAAGGTTTTAGGACCAGATGATATCCCTATTGAGGTTTGGAAGTGCTTAGGGGAGGATGGAGTATTATGGCTTGCAAAATTATTTAATAGAATTTTAATGACTAATAAGATGCCCGATGAATGGAGAAAAAGTGTTTTAGTACCTATTTATAAAAATAAAGGGGACGTACAAAGTTGTTCAAATTATCATGGTATTAAGTTAATGAGTCATACAATGAAATTTTGGGAGAGTGATTGAATATAGATTGAGATTGAAGACAACAGTATTTGAGAATCAATTTGGGTTTATACCTGGGAGGTCAGCAATGGAAGCAATCTATTTATTGAGGAGATTAATGGAGAGGTATAGGGAGAAAAAGAAGGATCTTCATATGATTTTTATAGAATTGGAGAAGGCGTATGATAGGATACCCAAAGATATAATATGGTGGGTTCTACATAAAAGAGGAGTGACTCGCAGATATATTGATGTGATCAAGGATATGTATGATGGTGCGATGACTACAATAAGAAAATCAGCCGGAGAAAGTAGTGAATTTTCAATTACGGTAGGTCTACACCAAGGTTCAGCATTAAGCCCTTACTTTTTTGCCCTTGTTATGGATGAGTTGACTGGACAAATACAAGATGAGGTGTCATGGTGTATGCTATTTGCAGATGATATTGTTTTAGTGGATGAGATTAAGACAATGATTAGTGCTAGGTTGGAATTGTGAAGAGAAACTTTAGAAACAAGAGGATTTAAAATAAGCAGAACTAAAACAGAATATGTGGAGTGCAATTTTAGTAGTAATAGGAGGACAAATGGAGATGTGGTGAAATTGGAGGGTCAAGAGATACCTAGAAATGATCATTTTCGTTATTTAGGATTGATTATCCAAAAATATGGAGATGTTAGTGATGATGTTACTCATAGGATTAGAGCAGGCTGGATTAAGTGGAGAAGTGCTACCGGCGTTTTGTGTGATAGGCGTATTGTGTGAAGTTAAAAGGAAAATTTTATAGGACGACCATTAGACCCGTCGTGTTATATGGGACAGAGTGTTGGGCAACCAAGAAACAAAATGTGCAGAAAATGAGTGTGGTGGAGATGAGAATGCTAAGATGGATTTGTGGTAAAACTCGAAAGGATAAAATTAAAAATGAACAAATTCGTGAAACGGTAAAAGTAGCTCCTATAGAAGATAAATTGAGAGAAAATCGACTTAGATGGTTTGGACACGTCAAGCGTAGACCAATGGATGCTCCTGTAAGGAAGAGTGATTTAGTTAGTATTGATGGTAACACAAGGGGTAGATGTAGGCGTAAATTGACTTGGTGGGATATTATAAAAAAGGACATGATGTCGGGGTTTAACCGAAGATATTGCACTGGACATAATGAAATGGAAAAATAGGATTCATGTAGCCGACCTCAAATAATTGGGAAAAGGCTTTGTTGAGTTGAGGTAATTTTCAGGTATGAGAGATTAACCCTAGCTTTTATTGTTTTTGATTGTTCTTGTGTTAATTATGTGTTGAGTCCGTCGTGTTATGTGAAATTGGGAGTTCGTTCCTAGGTGCCAATGCGCGGAGCGGGAGCTGGTGCAGGTGAGGGTGTGAGAGCGCCAGAGTGTCGGTTCTCAAATTATTAGGATTTGAGAGTATCCTCTCTCTCTCTCTCTCTATATATATATATATATATATATATATATATATATATATGGTATAAGGCTAGATCTAAATAGAAAAATACAATTTATGTAATTAATTTTATGGACTTGAGTATATTCTTTGTACATAAAAACTAAATTAAATTTGTATACAAGTATAAAAAGATGGGGTACTACAATTGAATTTTATAAATTTATGGGGTAAGAGAAAAAAATATGGCCACAAGCTCGTCACTGACATAACCTGCTCAAAGCTATATACAGGAGTTTTTGTTCTCCCACAAAAACAAGCCATTGTTGAATGTAGTAGAAGTCCCACATTGATTAAAAGAACAAAACATCAAGCTTGCGTGGTTTATAAAACACTTTGCTTTGAATATCCCTTTAAGTCCTTCGTCGCTAAGTCAGGCCTTATATGAAGGGGGCCTTCTTTTGTTATTTGGCCCCTCAACAGAGTTAAAGCTCTAACATTTCTTTAGCTTCAATTAGGAATAGTTGCGAAAAAGCGACTTTTGACTATTGAAATTCGTGAATTTGACTAATGGAATTCACAAATTTATCCCCAAATTAAAGTGGATTGATAAATTCGCAGTTTGATGTGGGTGCGCCAACCTAGGTCGGCGAATTAGGGCACTAAGGTTTGTCCACGGTTTTGTGTTGCAGACATGATGGATTCACTGAATAGTGATTGGGATGACGGTTGGGTTGCGAACCTTTTAGAAGGCAACACAGGTTTGGTGCCACCGTCTCCTGCCGAGTAAGTGCCGACGATGAACCACCTACGGTGGCGTGCGCCCCTCCAGACCCCTTTGATCCTTCCGGCGACACCACCAGCCTGGCACGATCGATCCTATGACCTGCGACCCTCATTTCGTGCTAACCCTTACCTCTCCGAAGCACGTGAGCCGCCAACCTCCACCATTCGTAGCGCCTGACCAGCCCCTTCCCTCATCACCCCAACTTTATTAATTATCCCTTGCCATTCGTTAGGCCTAGAACATCTACCCAATGCTCCATTTGAAGATGCCACCATTTTGCGGTGATGGATAATATCTCTCTCACACCATATCCAGCAGGTAGCTATAGCGCACTGATAGTTCTTTTGGTTGAGTCCATAGGTAGTGATCGGTTACTACGCCATGTACAGTTTTATGGGGGGTCAAGCGTTGACCTGGTGACATGTTAGATGGTTAACGCATTGAATTTGCCGGTTGATACTTTATCTTGCCTTGGATGGCTTGGTAGCTTTATTCTGTTGCGACCTGAAACACAATGTAAAATTCTGTTTACGGACATACCATATTCTGGTGTGGTTATTTTCACCGTAATGAATTGAATGTCAATTATTGTTATTGGGTAGACCATGATAGTCGCGCGATTGTGTTATAGCTGATATGTGAGCTGCGATCTAGGCCCATTTATGTTTTCTTATGGTTTCCTCAGCATTGTTAGTAATGCACGCAAAGGGTATGTGTTGTGCCTGTGTCAGTCTAAAAGACTGTTGCGTCAATGGCCTTCGATCCTTGGTACCTTTGTTGATGTGTGCACTCCCCAAGGCTTAGCTGCCTAACCTCAACATTACTATACGCCCCCGCGGAGCATTCCAAGTTACAGCGAATTGTTTCTGAGTTGCGTGATAGGGGTTTGCCTGACCAGCCTCTACCCCAACTTTATTCACTCCCCTTTGCCATTCATTAGGCCTAGAACATCTATCCAATGACATATCTCCACCTGAAGACGCCACCATTTTGCAGCGATGGATATTATCTCTCCCACGTCATATCCAGCAGGTAGCTATAGCGCATCGATAGTTCTTTTGGCTTAGTCTATAAGTACCGATCAGTTATTATGCTATGTACAGTTCTATGGGGGCTCAAGCGTTGACCTGGTGCTGTGTTAGATGGTTAACGCATTAAGTTTGCCGGTTGAGCCTTTATCTTGCCTTACATGATTGGATGGCTTGGTAGTATTATTCTGTTGCGACCCGAAACACAATGCAGAATTCTGTTTACGGACAGACCGTATTCTGATGAGATTATTTTCACCGTGATGAATTGAATGTGTCACTTGTTATCGGAGCAAACATCCATGATAGTCGTGCAATTGTGTTATAGGTGATATGTGAGTTGCAACCTAGGTGCATTTACGTTTCTAATGGTTTCCTCAACATTGTTAGTAATGCGTGCAAAGGGTTTGTGTTGTGCCTAACCTCAAAACTACTATACGCCCCCTCGAAACATGCCAAGTTACAGCGATCTGTTTCAGAGTTGCGTGATGGGGGTTGGTCCGAGACATTATGTTCCCATGTGCGGTCCTAACTTTCTTGACATTGGAAGGACGGCAGCTGACGCATTTGCGTTGATAGCGGGGCTATCAACATGAAATACCACATTCCCATTCCAAAGCTTGATGATCTGTTGGATCAGCTATCCAGAGCTCTGGTCTTTTCGCAGTTGGATCCATCAAATTAGGATGCTACCTGGGGATGAATAAAAAAACGACTTTGAAGACAAAGGATGACATATATGAGCTGATATCCATGACCTTTATGTTCTTGAGGTATGTTTCTGTTGACGAGATTGGGATTAGAGCTGATGAGAAGGTGAAGGCTATTGTGGATTGACCAATGCCTATTTTTGTTTCACATTTTTGGAGTTTTCATGGGTTAGATGGATTCTTCCAGCGTTTCATTTGCGTTTATTGATGGTTCAGTACTATCCTGGATGGGTTCCTCTACGTTATTATTTCGGTGGATTGCTGAGGGCGAGGAGGCCTTCCAGTCTATGTTCTAGCGAGGACTTCCCTAATTTCACACAGATTTTCAAGTTGTCCCGTGATGCCTCAAGCAAAGACTGTAAGGCAGGGATTGGTGCAATGTCAAGTTCGGAAACTTGTGGCATTCTTCCGTCAGAAGGTCCTCCATTAAACTACTCCGCATACACTAATGAGTTTTGATGTTGTGGTTTAGGCTGCAAGCATTGGGATGTATACTTTGGCATCCGATCATGAGGCCTTGTGGTGCATGAGTTGCAGATGCCTTTTGAGTTGGCGGAGTCATGTGTTGGTAGCCATTTAAGGTACGTGAGTTATGTGCTTCAGATCCTCTCTTTGAGCCTATTGTGGAGGAGTGTGTGGATCTTCGTGGTGGTAGTTCAATATTTGCTTATGATATGTTTTTTATTTCGTGGTTCACCCTTAAGCATTCCAATATCCTTCTTGAGAATATCATTTTGGAGGTTCACTAGGGGGTTTAGCAAGGCATTTGGGTGTTGAACACACATTAACCACTTCGTGAGAGCGAATATTTGGCCTAACATTCGACGTGAAACAAATGTTTTTATGTGGCGGTGCTTATCAAACTTTAAGGGGAAGTGCACTAATGCGGGCTAGTATACGCTTCTTGATGTAGATGATAATGTAGTCAGGCTTTATTGATTAGTTTTGTTAATTGTTAGTATTAAATGTAATAAAGTGGTTTAGTCCTGATTAGGAAATAATAGAGTAAGTGAAAGGGTATCTTAGTCTTTTAATGATTTTCTAGTTAGAGTAGGATTACTACTAGTATAAAGAAGGTGATAATGTAATAGAAATCTTTGGATTCTTAATAATTATTCAGATTTGTGCTTGTGTTTTCTCTATTCTTTGATCCAATTGGTGGTGTTTTCATCAAATTACTCAGAGCGCTGTTATCATCATTTGGGACCCGCTGAATCACATTTACTTGAGTGGTAGTAGGAGAGAGACGGGTTCTTTCAATTGTATCCGGTATAACATTGGCTCCTAGTCCAAGTGTTCGGGGAATATTGGGCCTCACTTTGTCCTGCAGAGAAATTTTTCCCTGGCCCCTAGTTTCAGGCAGCAATGCATACATGGGAAGACCATACTGCCCCACCTCTATTTGCGCCTACAGTTGGCTACTTTAGTACTTCATTTTTGGTTGCCATTGTTCCTAAATCCCAGAGCCACTGCCAGAAAGAGCCTGACGGTAAGATGCCGATGGTTGATTTCGACGCGGCAGCCTATGCATTACCACTGGCCATGTTTCAGCGGAGTCCGCGTGGCTTGGACTTATCATTGTATTTGAGGCAGTGAGTTTGCATTTTCCTTTTGTATGACCCACGATTCCACATGCAAAATATATGCCAGTTTTAAGTTTGTAAACAATGCTACGTAGGACGCGACCGATTTTTATTTTCGGTGGGAGAGGTTCAATATTGAATTCAATGTAGAGGCGAGCATACCGCGCACGTCCCCTTGATTGTGTAGAGATCAATTTTTAATGGTTTACCCAGCGAAGCCGCGATACGATGTAATAAGTCTCGGTCATAGTATTTTATGGGTAGTTCATGTATTTGCACCCATAGATTCATGTGTTTAATCGTGGCAACGGAGGGTTTAAACCCTGACCCAACAACTGCTCAATCTGATCTCGTAGCTCTCGCATCTCTGCTGGAGCCATACGGTACGGTGCACGTGCTATAGGTCTCGTATCTGGTAATAAGTCTATGACAAAGTCTATCTCTCGACTGGGGGGTAGGCCTGGTATCTCCTGAAACACATCGGAATACTCCCTGACAACTGGGATCGAATCTAAAGGAATCGCAACCTCCTTAGAGGTATCCTCCTCTATGTAATACAGATGAGCGGTCGAGCCTCCCTCTGGGCGAGGCATCGCCACTACAAACATCTCTTGCCCCGGAATGGCAAAAACAATGCTCCCACCGAAGCAATCAGTCATGGCTCTATAAGCTGCGAGCCAATCCATACCAATAATCACATCGTGCTCATGCATATCTAATACCAACATGTCTGCAGGTAGTACCAAACTACCAATCTCTACCCCCACTCTCCGGCATATAAAGAAAATAAGTGACCCACTCCCTAATGGTGAGTCTACACACGTCACTGTGCTCTCTGCTGTGGCTAATAACCCTAAGGCTTTCGCAAAATGTGTAGCTATAAAACAATGCGTTGCCCCCGTATCAAACAAAACCCGACCCATAGTGCCATGGATAGGAAACATACCCTCAATCGCGGGTGGGGCCTGTGGAGCTGCTCGCTCTGATATTTTTGAAATCATTTGACAACCCTAAAAAAAATCACGATTCAAATGAGGGCTGAAATCAAAGAACAATGTGTTGAAATGAGGAACCAACAAACCTTAATTTTGTCAACATTGGAGGTTTCACTTCTTCTCAGCCCATCATGTCTCACATACAAACCCTAGTCCCAATTTTAAACCGTAATTCTGCAATTCTTCTAGAACCACCCAAGAACCAACGTCAACCCAAAAATTTCACTAAAACCCTAACCACAACTGACAAAACCCCTCAAGAACTCATTCTTACTGTCGCCAACATTAAGCAATCAAAACCCTAGGGTTACGACCCCTAATCAGGTAGTTAGTTCTGTTTTCATATATAGAAAAAACAAATAAATGGAATGATGGAGTGCTAAAATGCATACCTGTTTGGATCTTATGCCATGTACGACCCCAATTTGGGGGTCAATTTGGTTTCCAATGAACTGTTTTTAAATTAAGAAAAAAAAGGTTCAATATAGCTAACTAGCCTAGTATAAATGTGCGCTTGTTGAAATTCATCAGGTGTGTTGAAAGCATAGGAGATATCTAGTGGTTATATATATTTCTATATATATACTAAATTGAAATTGATGGTTTTACTGCATATAGTGATTGGTGTTATTGGAGTTTGATTATTATATATTAAAACTAATAGGGTATCCCTGAGCAAGCTGAAGCTCCACCTGTGGCTCAAGTGCCGCCAAGTGGTCAGGCTGCAATCTCTCCAGCCCAGGCTCTCCAACCAACAGGACAAGTACCGGTTCCTGCTAGTGGACCAAATGCAAACCCATTGGATCTCTTTCCTCAGGTATGTTGTTAGCGGTCGTTTTCAAATCATTTTTTTGGGATGTGGTTGAATGATAGATTTCCATTTTCTGGTATAGGGTCTTCCTGACATGGGTTCCAACGCTGGTGGCGCTGGCAACCTGGATTTTCTACGCAATAGCCAACAGGCACTCCCTCTAAATCTTTCTCCTTCTCCTTCTCTCTTTTACAAACGCCTTATGAAGCATTTTTGTATTCGTGTTTCAGTTTCAAGCCTTGCGGGCTATGGTGCAGGCCAACCCACAAATCTTGCAGGTTATCGCCACTCCCCAATCCATCTTTTATTAGTTTATTTATGACAACTTTCATGTATAACTAAGGCAAGAGATTTGTCCTTGTTATATTGTTGACAGCCAATGCTTCAGGAACTAGGGAAGCAAAATCCTCATTTGATGAGACTTATTCAAGAGCATCACGCTGATTTCCTTCGTCTGATCAATGAACCTGTTGAAGGCGGCGAGTATGTGTTAGCTTGGTGGCCTACTTTTTGAACTTATTAAGAGTATTTCAAATGCTAATTTATTTGTATTTTTGGTATCAGGAACATACTGGGGCAGCTTGCCGGAGCGGTACCCCAGTCTGTAACAGTTACACCCGAGGAGCGTGAAGCCATAGAACGTGTAAGTTATTCCCTCTCTTTAATTTTGATTTGGATTTGGATGTGCATATTGCAGCTTGTTTTCTACTGTTTGTAAAATATGATATTTGTTGAATGCAATAAATTACATGCTCCATAATATTCTTTATCAGTTAATTATTTGTCTGTTACTTGGGAGGATGAGAATCACTACATTTGTTGGCTTCCATATTAGAGGGGTGACAGGTTGAAGATTGGATTACTAGATTATGTTATGGTAAATTGTTAGAAAAAAAAAACCCAAAAACCCGGAACGCAGATTTTGCCAGAAATTCACTGTACTAGTTTGAACGCTAAAAAACATCGCTACAAAGTTCCCAGAAAAGCGGTCTTTTGCCACCAAAAAATAATTTAGGAGTTAAAATCTCTCTCTCTCTCCCCCCTTATTTTGTGTCTGGTATTTTCCCAAAATTGTTATTTTAGATTTAAGCTCAGATTTACTGTAGGGTAGTGGCATTTTGCTGGATGTTTAATTTTCTTGCCTTGGTTTTTTGTTGTCTTTTATCGACCTTCTGTCTGAGGCTAAAAGATGAAACGTAGGGGTGTAAAATGGACGGATATGGAGATCCGTTTAGAATTGCACTATTTGTATTATTATCTGTATCCTCCGTGGATAGTCCTAACCATTATCCTTCTAGATTCTTGGATAGGATAATATCCTTATCCATTTATGTTATTTGATATAAATAGATTGTTCTTAAAGATTAAAGTATTTTCTACTGAACATTCTAAGCCAGATAAAGTATTTTACAGTTGCACTATCCATATTAAAGATTAAAGCATCAAACTTTAAGAGGGGTGAAAACAAGTACTAACAACGTGACTCGTTATAAACCTTGACAGCGGTCGTATAATTGTATTAGTATATACAATGGGTTCATGTTGTGAGTTATCGTATCTAATGGCTCAATCCGTTAGCTACTCGAACCTGAGATTGGCTGATTAAGTAATAATTTCGTGTTGATACGTGCTGTGTTATCTCAGCATGCCTAATTTTACAAGGTCTATTCGTCTTAGGTAGTAAAAATAACTGAATTAAATTTTATTAGTGTTGATTAGTTTAGTTAGAACAAAAGTACGAAAACAAACGAAATGTAATCAATTAGATGATTCATACATACAAGGTCCTTTTGTGCATAATTGAGTTTTTAAAGTTAAGAAAAAAAAATGAGAGGAATCAACAAAATTGCATTGTTAAGAAATGGAAAAAATAAAATTTAAGGGTGTGTTCGATTGACATGGAAATTTTTTCCGTGGAAAATAGTTGTTTGCCTCATGTTTTGCTTTTGTAGTACCTTGGTTGCAAACAAATTATATAGGAATAACATTCATGCACATACCAAAGTGCTCTATCCAAAACCTCATTTTTAGTGGAAATTATTTCTTATCCACCAACCAAAGAATTGCTTTCCATGGAAAATGGAAAAAGTAAGACCAAAAACTCATATCTTTTCTCACTCAATTTCCAACTTCTCATCGAAATGAACTATTTACTAACAATTTTTTCAACTTTGTAATCAAACACACCCTAATTTGAAAACTCAATTCCACAAGGTGTAGAAGAATTTCTTCTAAGATTTTGTAATTGTAAAAACTGAATGTGAGCTTAGGGAATGTATACTTAATGAACACAACTAATTAGTGTCAGGGTAATTTGTTTGTTATCTATTCCGTTATCACCGTTGCCTCAATGAGTTGACAAATTTGAGTTGTATGTCAACAAAAGGGATAATGTGCGTTGTCAGCGCAACTGTTGCCGACTAACGAGTAATGTAAAGTAATTTGTAGTTTAAGATGACTGTCATTACTAAGATGGTGATTAGAGTTTATTTGTTGTGTACACGGAAAAATGAATGATTTAGATTGTTTGAACTATTTAGATAGTACAAATATATATTTGTGTGGTGGTGGTGGTGGTGGTGGTGGGGCAACAGTTACATTGGCACGTGCTCGGCCACGTGCACCTATAGTTCTAGGTCCTAAGAAACTTTTTTTCCAAATTTTTTATTTGTCTATTGAAATTAGCCTTTCAATTAACACATGATCAAAAAATTAGGTCATGATACATTTTCTAGTTATTTTTAAAAATTTCACAAAATTTTGCTACTGTAGACCCTTATAAATAAGGTATTTTCAACAGTTTTTTGTTGGATTTTTAAAAAATAGCTAGAAATTATTTTTCGACTTAATTTTTTGAACATGTGTTGATTGAAAAGTTAACTTCATGGGTAAAATAAAAAATTGAAAAAAAAAGTTTTTTTTAGGATTAGGACTAGGTGTGATGTATGGGTGATGTAAGAAGCATGATGTACAGGAACTTTACTCTCTCTCTCTCTCTCTCTCTCTCTCTCTGTGTGTGTGTATATATATAGGGAGAGGTTCACAAGTGGACCAAAAGAATGGATTTTTTAATGGACCTTAACAAAAAACACATATTAACACATTAATTTTAATTTCTATAGTGTAATTGGTTCGCGCCAGCGGCACCCGAGACCACATCTTCACCACACTACCCCCCACCCCCACCGCCCCCCCACCCCCCCAACCACCACCATCACCAAAGCAGCCCTTGTGGCAGCGCTTATGACAGCAGCGCTGCCATGGGGGTGGGGGGTGGGATGGGGTGGGGTGGGTGGGGGGGCGTGTGGGGGAGTGGAGGATCGATCGACACGCGTATTTGGTGCCGCTGGCGCGGACCAATTACACTATAAGAATTAAAATTAATGTGTTATTATGTGTTTTTTGTTGAGGTCCATTAAAAAGTCCATTCTTTTGGTCCACTTGTGAACCTCTCCCTATATATATATATATATATATATATAACCAAGGATCTTCGATAGACCCATTTTAACTGGTATTTTTTAAAAATAGTAATTTATTTTTGGTTGATTTTATTTATTTATTTATTTTTGCGTGGGTTTTAAACATTTCAGGGTACCCATAAAAAAATAAGCTCATAGTGAATTTTTTTTTTTTGCAATTTAAAAAAAGTGAGTCAAATCCTACCAAGATGACAGATCTTGCCGTAGGTGCTCTACATGAACTTCGGGTGACCGAATATGAACTGGTACCTAGGCATTTTGACGACGAAAGAGGCAAAATAAGCAATTCATAGAACGATTTGGAGCTACTAACTAAATTCCGTAGTTAATAGATTTGTAAATCGGTGGTAATCACTAGAATAGCTAGTAGCATAAAAACAGATCCATGTAAAGTATAAAGGAAAAAATGATATGCTGCCCTGATCTTTCTTTGTCCGGAACCCCTTACCCCTATAATAATGGTAGAGTAAGAGGTGACGACCCCAAAGCAGACTACTGACATGTTTTTCTCATTTTTTAAATAGCAATAAAATTCATTTTGAGTTGATTTTTGCATGTGTACTTTGAAATGTTTAAAACCAACAAAAAAAATCATCCCAGTTTTTTTTAATACTATTTTAAAAAAATCATCCTTTTTTGGACCCGTTAAAACGGGTCCATCGGAGAACGGTTTTGTGTGTGTATATATATATATATATATGTGTGTGTGTGTGTGTGTGTGTGTGTGTGCGTGTGCGCATATTACTAGAATACTAAATATAGATTATATTATGGATTCGAATATCTGGATAAACGGATATCTAAAAATATGGATAGTCCACTTCGAACATGGAATATCCGTGATAGATATATCAATTTTTAACGGATTCCGCTGGTTTCAATTCCGCTGTTTTCATGTGGTTTAATTGAAGATATTGCTCTGAATATAATGAAATTGAAAAATAAGATTCATGTAGCTAGGGATGTCAATTTAACCCGCCCGTAGGTGCCCCGTCCCGACCCTAATGGGTCGGGTTTTAAATCCCGATTAATGAATTAGGAGCGGGTTTGAATTTAAAAAAAAAATTCGTTTATTAAATGAGGCGGGTAAGGAGTTAACTTAAATAAAACTGTCCTGTTTCGTTTAACTTATGCCTACATATAAATACCCTTTATATGTATATTAATTACAATTAAATCATATATACACGCACACACATATACTAAAAAACTCTTTATATGTAAGTTTTGTAAAAGATCTATGTGAAAAAATGGATTGACAATTGGGGGACTGTCTCACGTATTGGAATACGAACCATTATAAATCTCTAAGACTGTAATGTAATATTTTTAAATTTATTATTTATTAAATTAACTCAACTTGTAGGAATTCCGCCCCGCCCCGATTATTAAAGGGGCTTTGTAAATTTAGGACTTATTGTAATATGTATTTTAGAAATAGGACAACAAACATTTTATTTATGGTTTTACTCCTTATTTTTGAATAAAGCCGCTGGCGCGGACCCATATTCATAAAACGTCAACCAATTACAGCATGCCATGCGTCTCTCTTTTTTGAAAATAGGGACTAAAAATGAAAAGGAAATGTTTGTTGTCCTACATCCATAATCAATATTATTTTAAGTCCTAAAATTACATAATTTAATTATTAAATGGGGTGGGTTAGGGTTTTTGAAAACTCGTTCCATTCCGCCCCGTTGCCATCCCAACATGTAGCCACCCCAAATAATTGGGAAAAAGCTTTGTTGAGTTGAGTATTCTCATAAATATTCGCTAAAAAATGTATTCAAATGCTGGATATCTTTATATTTTAAATATTTATTTACATCCTAAAGGGAAAGAGGTTAGTAGCCTTGCAATATAGCATATTAATAATTGTGCCGTTGTTTCCCCCTTTTCTTACAGCTAGAAGCAATGGGATTTGACAGGGCACTAGTATTGGAGGTGTTCTTCGCCTGCAACAAGAACGAGGAGCTGGCTGCCAACTACCTCTTAGATCACATGCACGAATTTGAAGATTGATGTTAGGAGTCGAGGTGGATCAATATTTTCTTCCTTTTTCGTCTCTCTCTCTCCCCTTCTTTATTCTGTTTTGTGTTGCCCTTTCTCTTGTGAGTGCATATACTTGTCCAGAACCCTTATTTTGGATTTTTTTTATGAACGGAGAAGACATGAAAGTCGAGATGTAACTATCACTTAGGATCTATCACATTACCGTTGTCCGTACAAATTGTCTTGGTAATCTTATAATTTCTTTAGATATTTAACCCTCCAGCTTTGCATGTAAGGTTTGGGGTTCTCGGTTTAATGAGAAGGATGATGTGGGTCCAATACTAATAGTGTGGATTTTTCCTTACTCTTGCATCCTCAAAATAGCTTCATATTTTTTTGAAGGCATTTTCAAGTTAAAATCTCGTTTCAAGGCATTTTAAGTTAAATTTCCCTTTTTGAGGTTGACTCGTGTAGTTGCGAATTTTTCTGCATTATTATTTTAGATTTTTTAAGCAGTACAAACCCTTTACTCAACAAGCCCCCTACTATCCATCCCGTGAACGTACCACCTCTCTATCTTCCGCACAGTGTCCTCCTCCTCTTCCCCCCGCCCCCCGCCCCACCCCCTACCACCACCACCACACACCCAAAAAAAAAAGACAAGGAAAGAAAGAAATGGACTATGATTGAGCTGTGCGTGCATGTTTTATTATGACATGAAAGAATCCCCTGACACCGCTGACATCAGAATCCCAGTGCTTTATTTGAGAACCCCATTAGAGACTCCATTTGGTGCTGATACTCCATGAAACTGACATCTCATCCTTAATTCAATGTCTAGTGCTTAGTGCTTATCGTTATAGCTATTGATTGGTCAGAGTTGTTTCGAATTGGCCGTTTCAGTCAAAGAAGGGTGCTTTACAATGTAATGTTTTGGTGGATATAGATTGGGTGGTTAGTGAGGCTGCCCGTGCGTCTGTTTTCGTCTTTTGTGTGTGTGTGAGAGAGAGAGAGAGAGATTCGTTGTTTGAGCCAATGAAGATTAAATAAATAATCGATCTTTACAAAGGTACCAAAGTATTAGGTACTAAATTTTTTTTTTCAATTTTTTCAATTTTTCTATTGAAATTACTCTTTCAATCAATACATGTTTAAAAAAGAGTGATCTTGAATCCATTCACAAGTTTTGTACTACATCCACTTAAAGGTATCATTAAGTTAATCCCCCAAAATGATCAACTTTGTGGGTTTTAGTGGATTAACTTATTAATTATTTTTGAGTGGATGTACTTCCGAAATGCGTGGATGAATCCAAAATTATCCTTAAAAAATTGGGTTAAAATGTAATTTTTAGCTATTTTTAAAAAATTCACAATTTTGACAGCGAAGACCCTTATAAATAAGAGATTTTTAGCAGTTTTTGTTGGATTTTAAAAAAATAACTAGAAATTGTATTTTGACTTAACTTTTTGAACGTGTGTTAATTGGAAGGTCAACTTCATGGGTAAAATAAAAAAATTGAAAAAAAAAGTCAATACTTTTTAGGATCTAGAATTAGGCGTCGTGTATGGGTGATGTAAAAAGTACGATGCATAGGAGGAGCCTCTCTCTCTCTCTCTATATATATATATATATATATATATATATATATATATAGTCAGACTCTCACTTAAAATACCTTGAACATATCCATTCATTTAAAATTGTAAAACAATTGAGTTTTTTTTTAACCAAACTCTGTATATATGATCTATATAGTAGGGAAATCATATATAAAAAAAATCATTAAAAAATTCACCCTGGAAGTGGGTGAGATGATGGTAAAAATTTGAACGGTCGAAAATGCTCATATATTTTCACTTTTCATTTCACTCGTTTTGGGGTGAATTTTTTTATGATTCTTTTTGTTGATGATCTTCTCATTATTGAGATCTTGTTAGCGCTGTGTTTTTTTTCCGAACATTCCGATTTTTTCGATATACAATTCGTTATTTTTCGATTTTGGAACGCATATAAGGTTTTCGATTTTTGATTTTTCAGAAAAAAATCGGATCGAAAATTGAAAATAATTCTCAATTTTCGATTTTCCGATTTTTCTACTCCGATTTTTCCGAAACTATGCCGATCCGATTTTTCCGAATTATTTCTGATTTTTTCTGAAATATTTTTCGATTTCCAAATTTTCTAATTTTTTTAAACATTCTCATGTGTCCCACATCCGCTAGGAGAGGAAGAGAGGCCCAAAAAAGTCCTCTACAAAAGGAGAATATCCCTCTATCCTCTACACAAATGAAAAAAATGGTTAAATCCTTACATATTTACATGTTGAGTTAAATCTTTTTTTCGATTTCTTTAAAATGAGAATTTCGAGTAATCGAAAATCCTATATTAATTTTTTTGAAATTTTGGAATTTCCAAAATTTATGAATTTTTAGTATATTTTGAATTTTCAAATTTTTCCGATTTTTCCGAATTCGGAAACTTTTTTGATTTTTCGAAAAAATTGGATAGGAAATTGGAACAAATATTTTATTTCCGAAAAAATTAGAATTTTTTCCGAAAGGTCATTTTCCGATCCGATCCGACCGAAACACAACCCTAGATCTTGTATACAAAATTTGGTCGAATAATACATTGTTTATTTATTATATAAAAAAACAGGCATGTTGTTAGGAGGTGTGTTGGAGAACCTAATACTCTTTTCTCTCCCTCCCCCCCCTCTCTCTCTCTCTCTCTCTCTCTCTCTCTATATATATATATATATATATATGCATTCTCTCTCTCTTTTCTTGGTTCACCGTTAGGTGGCACATGTCCAGTTTGCACTGTTAAAATGCGGGATAGTCCGCACAAGAGCAGTACTAATGCCGCCGCTCTTGTGCGGACTAGTCCGCATTTTAAGAGTGCGGATCAGACACGTATCACCTGACGTCGAGCCCAGAAAAGAGAGAGTGTGCCTATAATTTAGCCGATAATCTTTTCTGGGCTCGTCGTCAGGTGACACATGTTCGGTCCGCACAAGAGCAGTAATGTGTGTATATATATATATAATTTAGCCGATAATATTTTCTGGGCTCGTCGTTAGGTGACACGTGTTCGGTCCGCACAAGAGCAGTAATGTGTGTGTGTGTGTGCGCGCGTGCACACACGTATATACACACAATATTACGGTTCACTATTTATAAATGTATGAACTCAAATATATATTTTTTAAAAATATATTTTCTAATATTTAACTAATATAATAATTTGTTGTAGATATGTGTGTATTATATTGTAAGTTAATCAAATTAATTATTACATGAGTAGAAAAATAAGTGAATAAAATTTGTTCGATTTTAAATTTAATACAACTTGGCAAAACAAAATTGGCTTCACAAAATAAATATTTAGATTTTATGGGTAGTTTTTATAATTTAATATATTTAACGGCGTTTTTGTCTTCACAAAAATTATTTGTAAGGATTCCCATGATAAAGTAAGAATTCCACCTGTATTGGATGCATTTTGATTCCACCCACTTTCCCACAATGGAGGTAATTTGATTCCATTGTGCTCATATTCTAATGCAACTTAACGTCGAGGCCTTAATGTTGATTTATTGAGATGTAGTTTTTCAAGGATTAGATTAATCTTCCTAGGAGCAAAACTTTATGCTCTTGTATCTTGGTTGTCTTTGGATTTGGGTATGAACTCTTATGTTGAGTCTTACTCATATCATAATATTCTTAATTTTAAAGGGGGAAGGGTTTTATCATGATTGATCTTATAGTTCTCAACGAAGTTATATAACTTAACATCACCATAAGGCCATATATTGACGTTATTAAAATCCCAAGAATAAATTAAGAGTCCATTTGATAGACACAATTTTCCATGACATATGGAAAAAAGGTGAAAAATAAGATTTTTGTTCCCTTTTATGTGCGTTTGATAGACACAATTTAACGTGTAAAATGTTTCTATCCTACATGCCATTGACCATGCTTTTTTCAACAGAGATGCTGATATGATCAGATTCATCTGGAGGAGCATCAAAACTCGCTTTGGGGTACCTAGGACAATCATAACGAACAACCACACACAGTTTGAAAGTGGGCCTTTCCAAGGTTTCTGTGACGACCACGGAATCAAACCCATTTTAGTTTTGTGGCCTATCCCCAAAGCAATGGCCAAGCAGAGGCTCCCAATAAAACGATGCTTGACGGCTTGAAAAAGAGGTTGGAAAGAGCAAAAGGAGCTTGGGTAAATGAGCTTCCTCATGTTCTCTAGGCATATCGCACTACGCTGAGGAGACTCATTAGGGAAACACCTTTCGCCACAACTTATGGAATGGAAGCCGTAATTCCCTTAGAAGCTGGTTTGCCGACCATGAGGACTATCATTACCGAGCAAGGTTTGAACGACGAAGCCATGAGCACTGAACTTTACCTAGCAGAGGAACAAAAGGAACACGCCATGATAAAATTGGCCTCCTACTAATAGCAGTTAGCCAAGCTGTGAAACAAAGGGGTCAATTCGAGGAAATTCCATGCCGGGGATTATGTCCTTAGAAAAGTCATTGGCAACATTAAAAAGCCTTCAAACGACAAGCTAGGGCCTAACTAGGAGTAGGCCTGTAAATTCAGCCGGGCAAGCCTGAAGCCCGCCCGTTCGGTCTGTTATTTTTGGGTCGAGCTTTATTTGAGTTTTAGCGAGCCTGAACAAAAATTTCAAGCCCGAATAAATTTCGAGCCGAGCTTGAGCCAAAATTTGCCAAGCCCGAATGGGGCTCCAAGCTCGAACTTTGAATATATAAATAAATAAATAATTTTATATAATATAACATATTTATGTTAACTAATTTTATATGTATGAAATTTAATTGGTCTTTGTAGGTTTTCATTCTTACTTCACTTGTTTTAATTTAATACATTTCATAATTGTATATTTTATTTTAAATATCAATTAGATTTTAGTGTGTACATTTTCTCTATGATGAAAATACAAGAAAAAAACACCAATTCAAACTTTTTTTAACAAAAAAATTAAAATTAGGCCTGCCTGACTCGAAGCCCGTAATATTTATGAGCCAAGTTCCGATTTAGGTGGAAAAGTTTAGTTCGGGCTGAGCTCAGGCTTGAGGATGGGTAAGGTAGTTCGCGCCGAGTCTAAGCAACCTCAATCCCGACTCACCCAACCCGATTTATAGCCCTAACTAGGAGGGACCATTCAAAGTAATCAAATATGATCAGCAAGGAGCTTATCACTTGGAGACAATGGCGGACAAAGAGTTACCAAGAGCCCGGAATGCGGCTAATATCAAGAAATTTTACTTTTGATTTTATTTCCACCATACTTCGTTTTTGCAAATTTTTATTTCAAGACTTATGTTGGCCGTAGTTTAATTCAAAGTTAATAAATATCCAAGTGGTTCAATCAATTACTTAACATTTCAATTACTTTGCATTGTTCCAAAATGACAAACTCACATTTTAACGATCGAATGCCGATCAGAGTTACCTTAGCTTAATTACAATTACAAATTTGTTAATTACCATTAAGCCTATGTGTCACACCCCGCTAAATTCTGGAGTCGGCCGCCACCAAAACTAAGCCGGGTGCGAGTAAATTAAATATCATACTTAGCATGTGATAGATATGAGACATAAAAATTGTAATCCACAAGATAAATTATTTTAATCAAATCCAAATATGAATGACATCCAACTGATGAAACACCAAAGTGCGATCAAAATCCATCACATGTGATCTCCGAATATCTCAACATTTAAATAAATAAATCCAACTGAAATCTTAAAACAACTTTGGAACCGAAAGGCCCAATAAACTCAAAAGTAGTCTCATAATAAAAACGACGGAATAGGAGAAAAGTCTAACTACTAAAACAGTAAAATAGCTCCAGCTGCACCTCCAAAAATGTCTCCAATAAACTCTACGCAACGACTCTAAATATTCCTGAAAAAGATTAGTCAGCGCATGTGTCAGAGGCAAAGCCCCGAGCATGAAAATCGGCTACTCTTCTCAATTAGGGCCCCTGAACCCAGACAACAGTGCTATATATATCGACCATAACAATAAAATCTTTTAATTATGAAGGTTATTAATCCCCGAAAATAAATTTCTAACTGCCCGCAAGATTTCTTTAAAATGTGTCACACCAATATTATTTTAATTAACCCACATTCCCAACTATATTCAATTTAATTAAAAGAACCACGATTTTAATTTACCAAGATACACATCCCCGTGTCAAGTCTGCCGTCTAATCCATTTTTATCCTTCGATCCTCGCGATATTACAGGGTTCCACACACACACACACACACACACACATCCCCTTGTCAAGTCCGCCGTCTGATCCATTTTTATCATGCGATCCTCGCGATATGACAAGGTTCCACACACGACACGACATAAATCGTCCTCTGACCCGTTTAAACTGCCGGCTCTAGACACATTATGTCGCCAATAAATTTTAATATCCGTTTTAGTCCTGCAATATTAATTTCCAAAATTTCTTATACTCATTAATCAAATTATTTTCCCCCACCCTTATAAGCGATGTGAAAATCCTCAAAATACCCCTTAATCCCAACTAAGGGTTCCCAAAACACAAATTCGTCCTATCCTAAGGAAAAGATGATTATCAAAATTTCACTCCACCTAGATATCAATCATACGCTATTGTAGCTATGGCATAACATAGAAAATCAGCCCCCACCCCAAATTATATAACTCGCATAGACTCACACTAATTAGTCCCATACTTAATTAGCATAAATCGCAACTAAAGCCCACTTACTAGTCCCATACCTAACAAGTGTACTATAACAAGGGGTGAAAACCAATTACCTACAATACCCAACGTCCCCGAGATATCAAAAATTATAATACTTCCATAAAGTAGCACAATTAACAATTTATAGCAACATTCATAACAACACTAAATTCCCAATTAAATAATTTTAATCTAAATAGTGGAAATCAAGGACACATAAATATTGTAATTTTCAGAATAATAGCTACATACAAGTCCTATCATAGTTATTATTTTCTAACACAAGTATTTAATTTTTATCTAGGGTTCTCACATGAAATATCAAAATTTGCTTTCTAAGGGCTCCTCTACATGCACATGCCCATAAGACAATCGACTATACCAACACAACCCAAAGAACAACAAAGTTATATGTAGTCGGTAACATTAATATTTCATGCAAAACAGTCCCGAAATTTATCTCTTTAATAATTATATTCATAACTTATTTTAGAAAACATTAGTTTAATGGAGGCTACAATCAAGACACATAACACTAAGGGAAAAGAATAGGGTAAACATGCCTGTGATTAGTTTAACAAGAATCTGATTAGATATATCAGTTCCTCTCGAAAAATATATCAAAAACTCTTTTTGAACCAACTTGGAACAGATTAGTCTTGGCCTTCAAAACTGAGCTTGAAAAGTAATTTTAATGGTGGCTAGGGTTTTGAGGTAGAAGATGATGAACAAAGAAAGAGTCTGCTGCTCTAGGGTTGGCAAAATATAAGTTTTAAAAACCTAGTCCCGAAATATCATTTATATAAAAGAGTTAAAGAGTTTTAATATAAAAAAACTCGTCAAAAAGAATTGCAGCGCATGAAATCTACTGGGGTCGATCGATCGACCCTTGGCGTCGATCGATCGATCGCCGAGTTATTTTGACAGTTTCGCTTAAATTTTTTTAGGAAAACTATATATGTACTGGACTGTTTTACCGGAGTATTACCGGATCATCCTTTTTCTTTCAGTTTTTTTTAACTTTCTATTATTTTATTTTTAACAATTGAAATAAAAACAGTTTTTTATATATATAAAAAAACATTTTTCCTATTGATATAAAAAAAACTTTTTTTTAATATTAACTAAACATTTTTTTATTAAAATTAAACTAAAAAATATTTCTTTCATAAATAAAAAAAATTATGTTTATTGACATGATATCACGATTGATTAGTGTTGCTGGCGCGGACCCACATTTGCACACCCACATCATTTGTTGGATGTAGATCCAGGATAGCGACACTAATTAAACTGTGTGTTGAATATGGTGCAGTATATTTTTTTATATTATTTTAACTCATTTAGTCCCTCAAACACCCATTTATCCGATATTCTCTTATTTTTAAAGGTCCGCGCCAGCGGCACCCCTTATTTTTTATCTTAGTTTTTTTTTTTAATTTTACAACATTTAAAATAATTTTTTAACTTAATTAAAAAAATTGTGATATCGCGATTGATTAGTGCCACTGGCGTGGACCCATATTTTCAGACCCACATCATTTGTTGAATGTGAGTCCGCTCCAGCGACACTAATCAATCGGCAGTCTAACACATTAAATTAAATAATTTTTTATTAAAATCATTTGTTGAATATGGGTCCGGAAATGTGAGCGATACTATTCAATCGCGCTATCACGTCAATAAATATAATTTTTTTTATTTCTGAAAAAAATTATTTTTTAATTTTAATAGAATAGTTTTTTACCGCGTTAAAAAACCGTTTAAAGGTCCGCGTTAAAAAACTATTCTAATAAGAAATTGTTTTTTATATTATTTTTAACTCATTTAGTACCTTAAACACCCATTTACCAAATATTTTCTTATTTTTAAAGGTCCGCGCCAGCGAAACCCTTATTTTTGAACCATTTTTTGTATTTCTTAAAACTGTTTAAAAATGTAAAAAAATAAATTTTTATTTATTTATATTAAACTATTTTTTATTTTTTGAAACAGTTTTTTTCACAAGGCTTTAACAAATACAAAGAAAGGAAGGTAAAAAAAAGGGCATCCGGTAATTATTCGGTAAATTTGTCCGGTAGGTATATCACTACTCATTTTTTTATAAGGGATAAACTTTAAAAATCAATTAAAAATCCATTTTAAATTCGATTTCAACCGTTTGAAGTTTTATTCTTCTAAAATCGTATCCAACATATTTAACCAATAAAAATTATATAATTCAAAAAATTATTTTTTTCGAATTTTCCAATTAATTAATTAAAAATACTAATAAAAACACGGGGTGCTACATACTTCCCCACCAGCAAAGAATTTCGTCCTCGAAATTAGACGAAGCATACACGTTAAGCACGAATTGTGCAAAATAAAATAAAGCTCATATATGCCTACCCATACCACTATTGGGCGCTCATACACCCAATCTTACACGTTCGTAATCCCATGATAAAATACAATATATATATCTGAGAAAGTAACGGCATCCCACGCTATCTACTCGGATCATCACTCGACCCTATCTCCAACAATCATCACGACGCTTAACTCCTCAAGTCAAATTACATTGCTACATCAATATTAGAGATACACACAATTCATACCAACGATTTCTCAAAAATAAATCGTCATCTCCAAAATTAAATTCTGAAATTTTCATCTCCAAAATTAAATGCTAAGGATTCTCACATCAAGATCTCTATCTCTAACCTCAATGCCTACAACATCCTTACAAACGCAACTCCCTATCTTCAAGAAACACATCTAACACGTATGCTAGACCCTTTACCTTAAGGAGTACGAGTCAATAAAGGGAATCAAAGATCGGTAACGCGGAAGCTAAACGGACTCACAACCTACGAGACCTAAGACCATACTCTGATACCATCTGTCACACCCCGCTAAATTCTAGCGTCGGCCACCACCAAAATTAAGCCGGGTGCGAGTAAATTAAATATCATCCTTATCATGTGACAGATATGAGAAATAAAAATTGTAATCCACAAGATAAATTATTTTAATCAAACCCAAATATGAATGACATCCAACTGATGAAACACCAAAGTGCGATCAAAATCCATCACATGTGATCTCCGAATATCTCAATATTTAAATAAATAAATCCAACTGAAATCTTAAAACAACTTTGGAACCGAAAGACCCAATAAACTCAAAAGTAGTCTCATAATAAAAACGACGGAATAGGAGAAAAGTCTAACTACTAAAACAATAAAATAGCTCGAGCTGCACCTCCAAAAATGTCTCCAATAAACTCTACGCAGGTACTCTAAATATTTATGAAAAGATTAGTCACCGCATGTGTCAGAGCCAAAGTCCCGAGCATGAAAACCGGCTACTCTTCTCAATTAGGGTCCCTGAACCCAGAAAATAGTGCTATATATATCGACCATAACATTAAAATCTTTTAATTACGAAGGTTATTAATCCCGGAAAATAAATTTCTAACTGCCTGCAAGGTTTTTTTAAAATGTGCCACACCAATATTATTTTAATTAACCCACATTCCCAACTATATTCAATTTAATTAAAAGAAAAGAACCACGATTTTAATTTACCAATATACACATCCCCATGTCAAAAGTCCGCCGTCTGATCCGTTTTTATCCTGCGATCATCGCGATATGACAGGGTTCCACACACACACACATCCCCTTGTCAACTCCGTTGTCTGATCCGTTTTTATCCTGCGATCCTCGCGATATGATAAGGTTCCACACACGACACGACATAAATCGTCCTCTGCCCCGTTTAAACTGCCGGCCCTAGACACATTATGTCGCCAATAAATTTTAATATCCGTTTTAGTCCTGCGATATTAATTTTCAAAATTTCTTATACTCATTAATCAAATTATTTTCCCCCACCCTTAAAAGAGATGTGAAAATCCTCAAAATACCCCTTAATCCCAACTAAGGGTTTTCAAAACACAAATTCGTCCTATCCTAAGGAAAAGATGATTTTAAAATTTCACTCCACTTAGATATCAATCCTACGCTATCGTAGCAATGGCATAACATTGAAAACCAGACCCCACCCCAAATTATATAACCCGCATAGACTCACACTAACTAGTCCCATACCTAATTAGCATAAATCGCAACTAAGGCCCACTTACTAGTCCCATACCTAACAAGTGTACTATAACAAGGGGTGAAAACCAATTACCTACAATACCCAACGTCCCCAAGATATAAAAAATTATAATACTTCCATAAAGTAGCACAATTAACAATTTATAGCAACATTCATAACAACACTAAAGTCCCAATTAAATAATTTTAATCTAAATAGTGGAAATCAAGGACACATAAATATTGTAATAGCTACATGCAAGTTCTATCATAGTTAGTATTTTCTAACATAAGTATTTAAGTTTTATCTAGGGTTTTCACATGAAATATCAAAATTTGCTTTCTAAGGGCTCCTTTACATGAACATACCCATAACACAATCGACTACACCAACACAACCCAAAGAACAACAAAGTTATATGTATTAGGTAACATTAATATTTCATGCAAAAAAGTCCCAAAATTTATCTCTTTAATAATTATATTCATAACTTATTTTAGAAAATATGAGTTTAATGGAGGCTACAATCAAGACACATAACACTAAGGGAAAAGAATAGGGTAAACATTCCCGTGATTAGTTTGGCAAGAATCTGATTAGATATATGAGTTCCTCTCGAAAAATAGATCAAAAACTCTTCTTGAACCAACTTGTAATAGATTAGTCTTGGACTTCAAACCTGAGCTTGAAAAGTAATTTTAATGGTGGCTAGGGTTTTGAGGTAGAAGATGATGTACAAAGAAAGGGTTTGCTGCTCTAGGGTTGGCAAAATATAAGTTTTAAAAACCTAGCCCCGAAATATCATTTATATAAAAGAGTTAAAGAGTTTTAATATAACAAAACTCTTCAAAAAGAATTGCAGCGCACGAAATCTGCTGGGGTCGATCGATTGATCGCCCAGTTATTTTGATAGTTTCGCTTAATTTTTTTTTGTAAGGGCTAAACTTTAAAAATCAATTAAAAATACGTTTTAACTCCGATTTCAATTCCGCTTGAAGTTTTATTCTTCTAAAATCGTTCCCAACATATTTAACCAATAAAAATTATAAAATTCAAAAAATTATTTTTTTCTGAATTTTCCAATTAATTAATTAAAAATACTAAAAAAATACGTGGTGTTACACTATGGTCTTTAGGTCTTCGTCATATAAAAAACATAAAAGACCTCATGAATTGCTTAGGCAAGAAAAATCCCTATGGGGGATCCCTAGTCACTTAGTGAACTCGACTTCGTCGAATAAAATCCTGAACGTGTGGCTTGCTCTTAAATCAGGTGCATTTTTGCCATTGTTTATTTTAAGCCTAAGGTAGTGTGACAACACAAACTAAAAGGTAAGATACGACAATAAAACACATGCTCGACATAAAGGAATGGAAAAATGCATAATATTGATATGAGCCAAATAACTTGTTACAACATGAAGTTACAAGTTACAAAAATATCATTTACAATAAGTAAGAACACAAAAAAGATGAACACGCTATGGTCGGCTGGAAAGATATTCAGCAATTGCCCTTCGTCGACTATCGTTGGGGCATGGTCAAAACTTACTATTACATATAACCTCGGACAAGATAAGTAGGAATCACCAATAAGACAACACATAGGTAGGAGAGTTCCTTGTTCTACCCTACTACTTTTTCACTGTTATAAATACAACCTTCATCCTGGAGCAAAGGGGCATGTAATTTCGAACCTCTGAGAAATTAATAAGAGCATAGAATCCCCTCCGTGGACATATGAAGTTGTCAAACTACGTAAATCTTTGTGTTGTGATCACTTACTTTATTCTTTTATTGCATTTGCTTTATAAAAATATTTAATTGTGAATTCTTGTACTCACAACTAACTTCCCTCTTTTGCCCCTCATCCTAACTTGTTCCCAAAGACAGTTCCAATTATCCATCTACCCATACTCTTAAGTGAAAATTACACTTTTGGTTTTAGTACAATTCTAAATTACAATTTGCTTTAATAAAATTCTAAATTACAATTAAACCCCATATAATTGTTCCAACTTCAAAGTTTATTACAAAAGTTTATTTCTCACTCAAATAATTTTAAATTCAAGTTTTCACTTAAAATAATTATTTCAATTTCACGAAAATTGATTATTTGATTAATTAAAAATCATTAAAAATTATGGGATTTTCCAATCCTTAACTCCCTTTCAATATTTTTGGCAAATACGTTTGTATTACAGAATAAAAAAGCACTCAACAACCAATACCCAGTTACCCATTTTGAAAAAATGCCAATTACTCGAATCAAAAACACATTTAATGATATACCCACCAACCACAGGTAGCTAAAAAGCGATCCAATCAAAAGAACATACAAAACTAGTTCCAAATATTGGACCCAAAATTAAAGAATCTACAGAAAAAATTATTTCAGTTAGATCTTTTTATATGACTAGAAAATACCCACTTCGATTTGATTTGGTGTTTTTTGGGGTTTGTTCCAATGTTTTTTTCGGTTTAACGATGATTTTTTCCCCGGTAGTAGAGTTTTTTTTTAGTTTGTTCTGGTGGTGGAAGTTTTCGACATGTGGTGTCTGAATTTGTTGCGTTGCTGTGGCATTTTGGGTAATAGTGGTGGAGGAGGTTGTGTTGGTGTGGAGGTGGAGGGGAGTGTATGTATGTGTGTCTTGGTGGAGGTGGGTGTGGCGGTGCGAAAGACAGAGAGGGAGGGTTTGAATTTTGAAAGTGGGTTTGAAATTAGTTGGTCTGAGAGAGAGAAGGGGGGTTATAGTATTTTTTTACTTTTTTTTCCTTGGTTTTTTAAATTGTGTAAAAGGTATTTTGGTAAATTTGTTCTAAAAAATGGAGGAAAATTGAGCGTTTGTCGAATTTTTTTGAGGGGGTGGACCTATAAACCTGAGTTAATTGGAGGGGGCTAGGTGTAATTTACCCGATTTTTTAAATCAGAATTTTTTTAATATCATTTTTTTCATCCAATTTTTTTATATAATCTTTTTTTTTATGTACGATTTTTTTGCATTAGGATTTTTTTATCGTATTTTACAAATATCATATTCTTCTTTATATTAGATTTTTATATGACATTGTTGTTTTGTATTAGATTTATTTTCTTCCAGATATATTTATATCAGATATTTGTTACATATGATTTATTTTATATCATTTTTTTAATATCATGTTCTTTTTTATATTATATTTTTTAATAAGATTTTTTTAGATCTGACCATTTCATTAAGTCACTCACCATATAAAACACTTACACACACTTTATTTTCACTTACCCTCATTTTCTCACGTAAAGGCTGTCCAGGTTCAATACGCAGAAGATGGGGCTCATCAACAATTTATACCGTTATCAACACTGAAGGAATAAAACCTTCTTTATTTTATATCAAAATCCACAATGAATAAAAACAGCTGAATAAAGTAGATTTAATACATGAACAATAAAAACTGAATCATCATACAATGTCCATAATGTAAAGATAAGTACAACTGCTATAAATAAGCACTTGGGCTTATGCCCGTATAATTTCGAGTATGAAATAAAATGACAAAATACTAAAGTACAACCTATACTAGAATCAATGGAGCGAAATCCACTACGTCCAACGTAACTGCAAGCCTGATCCATCGTTAGTCCTGCTATTCCTATCATTAAGAATACGCGGGGGAAAACATTTATAATTGGGTCAGAGCCCTAGAGTTGCAAGGATTTTTCACCAGTAAATTATCAAATTGTTACTAACTCATACTTCACGTATCTTCACCGACGCTCACATGTAACGGGTACCTCACCTCTCATCTAAAAGCAGTCCTACTCGTATTCTCAATCAAAATGTCAATTGTAACTTCCATTATTTAATCCGTTGTGTAAAGAATAAGCCATCTATCTACGCATTAACTAAAAGTGGTTACTTTATATCTAACACCCCAATCCCCGAATGGAATTCAAAATGTTAACTACACAATTTATATAAACTCAGAGCATATTCTTATGTCATATAATATTCCATAACCCTTGTCTATCTCTTCAGACTATCTAATAATTTAATTCATACTCCTCGTCATTTACCCCATTAGACTATAAGTTTCATTCTCTTAGATTACCAAATTATTATTCTCATTAATAATTGGCTACCCCATTATTCAATTTGTTTAATTATTGTCTACTTTCGTAGACTACTCAATTATTATTCTCATTAATAATTGTCTACCACATTAATCATTAGGACTCATCTTCGTCCTTAATTATTCGCATCATTTTATTAACCCAACTTTATCATCATTAAGTATTGTCTATATCTTTGGACTAAGAGGGCACATTCCCATATAAGGCACACCACAATATGTAAATATATATATATATATATATGTGTGTGTGTGTGTGTGTGTGTGTGTGTGTGTGTGACATATAAAGGAATCTACCGTTGGTGTGTCGTTTATACTCTATCGGCAAGTCTAGAGGAATCTCTTATCCTAAGAGGACATCACAAAACACACATAAGTTGGGGGCGGTTCCTACTCAGGATACCCGTTCACGGCCCATACGCAGCGGTGACAAGGGCTGGGTCAGCGTCAACACCTACCTCCTTGTAAATGGCGCCTCCACGTAGTACCTATATGAGCTACACAATCGCCAAGCCTACCTGTGTCGGTGTGTGGTACCCGATTCCGAACGCACGAACCCCCAAGCCGATAGGACGGTCCACGAACATTGGTATGTCCACACAAAATAGTATAATACATATTATCATCCAATATGTTTAAGCAGGTATTATATAACTACTTTAATCCCAGTAAAATCTCAATCCATATAGAATATAGCCTTCCTGGCTCAACTGTAACATTTTTGTCAATTATTCCACAACTTATTTTAAGTCATTATCCTACGACTACTTTCCCGATTAAATATTCACTCTCATGCACTGCCCTTTAGACTTAAATCACATTTGCTTAATAATTTATTTATCTTTAAATGTATAGGTACAGTTATTCCCAACTAACCTTTCTAAAACCACTATAGGTATAGTTATCATCAAACTAACCTTACCAACATGATTATAGGTATAGGTATCCCCAACTACCTTTACCAACACATTTAATGATCTTAGTATATTGACTTAGACTTAAATCATTCCATATTATTGATAATTATTCGCTCCTTGTTACCTTTTCAATAAGGTTTATATGTACATATATAAGGAGTCAACTAGAGTGAATAAGGGTTATATGTACATAGGTAAGAAATCCACTAATATGGGTAAGTGATCTCACTTGACCTACTATCATAATCGACGTTAACCATTTAGACTTAGCCCCCTAGGCTTAGGATACATTCCTACTTAACATCGTTATACGGTAATCATTTGAGAAACTTAATTATTAATTTTAACCTCATACATTTGACTTCTCTCAAATACGTGTTTCTTTTTTATTTAAACTCTCCCCGAACTAATCATAAGATTTTCATCGTATCTTTTAGGGTCTTATCCTCTAGGTGCCCCAACCAAAATTTTCCAAATCATCTAGGTACATCCCGACCTTTTATATATTTATTTCATATAGCTTAATTTAAGAATCCCGTGTAAATAATCTTGTTCATATGGTCTCATACACACTTTCGTAGAAAAATCATAACTAATTAAAAAAAAAATCAGAAAAATACGAGGTCAGCGCCCACGCGATCACAATGGAATTTTTTACAAGTAGGTCATTCCGAATCGATTAAGTTGGAGGATGAACCGATTCGGCTGGTCTAGTATGCCAAGAGCTGGTCTTTTCCAAGACAAATTTTTTCCAATGATTTCTAAATTTATCAAACTTTGTTCTTATGATTCAAAAATCTCAAATGGGTTATGGGAAGTGGTTCTAACATGAAATAACATCATTTTAAACATTATTAAACCTCCAAATCATTCTTAGATTATCACCAAATCATCAAGAATTTGTCAAGAACTCATGAACATGAAATTTCTAGATTTCATCTTATACTGTCCCAATGATTTCCAGATTAATTAGAGGGTTCTATAATATATTTTCTACAATTAATCTTCCATTTAAACCACATGAATATATAGTTGATACAAGGGGTTATATATTTAAATATGGATTACACAATTATCATTAATTTCTACCTAATCAAAAGGTCTCTAAATATGCAGTCCCAACACATGATTAAACCTTATTCTAAGCATGGATTCAATATTAATATAAGATTAGTACACTTTGAATAAGAATGGCAAGAGAATCCTTGTATAAGATTATGTAGATGAGCCTCTCTTCATCCTCCTTGGGTGTCCCTCCTCCTCTTGGGTGGTTATGTCTAGGGTTCTTGGATGTAACTCCTAAATGAGTGGGTTAGCTATAATTATATGATGTTGATCTTCAATTCCCGAGTTGGGCTTTAAGTCCCAACTTTGGACCCCCAAATGAGCCCAAATACATAATTTAATTAACCCGATAACTACCCAACTAATACATATATACCCTGGCACCATTCCTAAGGGTCTAAAATTCTCGAACGAGCTCGTAATACCTCTCAAAGTGTGTCCTGAATATTTTAATCCAAAAATATATTTTAATTGTGGCGTGATACGTGTAACTACTTTTTATCAAAAAAAAAATCCTATTTAAGGTTATTCCAAACCATTGAAGTCTAACTCTAAAATTTATAAATAATATCGAGTCTAATTACTTACTACCTTGATTATTTTAATTTCATCGAATTAAATTATTCCCTATTAAATTTTATTTTATTCCAAAAATATATGGGGTATTACATCTTAATTCCTAAAAAAATTGCAAAGAAAAGAATTTGCCACCTGAAAATTTAATTCAATGAGATAGTCCACCTGGAAAATTATAGGGTTTATTAGAAAAAACTTGCCATGGAAAATATTGACACCCAATAATTGTGACTTCTAAGGGTGGTCTCCCAAATTTACTTATGTAATTCTTTCAAAACTTGATAACATTTATCGAATATGAAGGGCTTCCCTTCATTATTGGGTATATTCATGACATCAAGCCACTTACATATATACAAAAATTACTCGTACAAGTAATATGAATATAAAGTATGAATAAATCTTAGGGTAAAGTTATTTATATGTACAACTTATTCAAACCAACTGGTTTGTTCTACTTTCATATCCCGATGCATGCAAATGTTCTAGAGTAGTGCTATGAGTCCCAAACAATCTCCCAAATCATTTCCCAAACATTAATAAAGTGTTGTGCCTTAGCAGGACCCATACCACAAGGTACAACACTTATTGTTGTTTGGGAATGATTTTGGGGATTTTTTTAGGATTCAAAGCATTGCTCGATATTCTAATATGTTACTATAACATAACTTGCATGGATATCTTACCAGATCGTTTCTTAAGTTTCTACTTTTAAAAAATGGTAACTTACGATTACGGGTGGTAGTGCTCTGCGCATTTCTCTCCAAAAGATTGCCTGATTGACTAATTCAGTTTATCTAGTCTAACTTCACTTAACAGAACCAAAGGCCGAGCCAGGGTTCTTGGTCACTGTGGCCTAACATTTAGCCAAAATTTAGATTATCGGGGTTGAACATTTCTTAACACGAATACGGAAATAACACAACCCTAAAACATGTATAATAAATGGTTCGAGTTAGTGTAAAACACGAATAAGTTGAAAGGGACACAAAATTGCGCATCTAACTGATATTCTATAAATAAATGAATCAAATATTTTTTACAACTTATTATATAGAATTATCATAGAATTAGATGATATTACATTATTTTTTATTAGTATTTATTTTTATCTTCAATGAACAATAAGTGCTAAAAGTGTTTAAGAGATGACCCTAATTTTATTTCTGGTTAACGTGTACGCGTGACAACCCAAATATTAAAACATTTATAAACAAGTCGAGTTAACATCGTGCCATTTTACACGATTATTAGATTTGGGTTGATTAATAATTTACATAAAGATATATAATTTACATTATCTACCTTGTATTCAATATCTAGGTATTCTACTACATCATAATGGCTACCAGAGAGAGAGAAAGGAACGTTTGACATATTCTTTTTCAATCTCGAAGCAAAACTTTTGAGATTAGCAAAGAGTTACATGGGAGAAGTCACAAATTTAAGCAGTGTGAAAGAGGGAGAGGCTACTTCTAACACCCCGACCCAGATTTATGGGTTACCCATGAGTCAACCCGGTCCGATCCGAGCGTTAGGTGTGAAGTGCAATGGAACAACCTACATAATGTTGCTAGTCCATCTTTATTTTAATTAACATTTTACTTGTTTAGCGTGCGATTCCAGTTTCAAGATAAACTACGTGTGGGATCCATGGGGAGAACCCCGAAGTCCAAGTAAACAGAGCTGCTAACGTAAAACGAATGAAGTACACTTATCCGTATAACGTCCTCAAAATACGAACCCGCACTCAACTTGCCGTAACAAAACGAGGGTGTGAGCCTATGCCCAATGGGAATATACAACGCATTATAGAAACGAACGACAAAAAAATACTCACATGCTAAAACTACATGCATGCACACACACACACACACACACACACACACACACACACACACACACACACACACATATATATATAGGGAAAGGATCACAAGTAAAAAATGGAATTTTTAATGGACCTTAATAAAAAACACCTAACAACCCATTAATTTTAATTCCTATAGTATAATTGATCCACGACAGCAACAACGAACGCATGTGACCTGAGACCCCCTTACCCCCCACCCCCACCCTCCATGAACCAATGCCCAACCACACGTTGTAATGGTTGAGAATCTTCACAGTGTAACTCTCCACCTCACCTTCATTTCCTGTACTAATGTGAGCAATGAAGATGTTTATTAGCAGAAGAACGAAGTGAATTAAACATGGTGGTCAAGACAATGGCCTTTCACAAATCTTAATAGCAAGGTGGTTTTCCCAGTTCCCTTGTCCCCCAGAACCACCTGTGAAGGAAAAAAAGTGCTACTGCTAAGAAAGATCATTTAATTGAAAGAAAACAAATTCAGAAATCAGTAGTTATTCAACATCATAGCTGAGCCCAATCGACGATGCACCAAATTTCACCACGAAGAAATCCAAAATGTCAGGAAATTAAACCGGAACCCAGGCCACTTTTCTCAGGAAAAGCTTTTCGACAGTTGTTAACGCATATATGGGGGGGGGGGGGGGATAGGGGGTAAGGGTGTCTGATGTCACTCGCGTGTTCGTTGCCGCTGACGCGGACCAATTAGAGCATCAGGATTAAAATTAATGGGTTGTTAGGTGCTTTTTATTAAGGTCTATTAAAAAGTCCGCTTTTTAAGTCCACTCGTGATCCTCTCCCTATATATATATATATATATATATATATATATATATACCTTTGAGAAATACATATTCCAATGCATTAACCGTTTTACTCCCCAAAATCTTATTTGTCCAGATTAATTTACCTTAATCTTGAAAACACTTCTTTTACTCATACTTAGCATTTTATTACTTTATTTAACACACCCGGTTAAACACTTGAAACCATTACTTTTGATTTATCCGAACCCATTCCTTTACCGGAATTACTCTTTTGTATTTTAATTCAAAATACCTTAGTATTTTCATTGAAAATCACCATTTCAACACACGCATTTACCGTGTTAGAAAATGCTTATTTTTCATTTGAAAACCCTTTCAATACATACTTATTACAAATTATGGGTTTAATAACTTGGTTGCTAACCCAGGGGGTGTGGTGGAGTGGTAGGGACTCCTCCTCCCTTAACCAAGTGTCGGGGGTTCGATTCCCGCCTTGGGTATGGAGCAGTCTTAAATCTCTGGGCCAGCTGTCCTGAAAGCGTAAAATAATTTCCTTTGTATGTAAAACTCGATGAATGATGCGGAAGCGTATATAAGTGATGGTTCAACAAATAAACAAGGCCGAATTTTAATTTCTTCAAAACAAATTAAAATAAGTTAATCCAAGTCCTAGAATTTGCCTAAGTCATAATTTTCAATTATCCAAAGTTAGGCGAAACCAATTTTAGCAAAAGACTTTAATAAACCAAATTTACCCAATATTTAATTCAGTCCCAAATTAAATGAGTGTGATAATTAAACCAAATTTTATCTTGAATTTATTCTTAGCATGCGTTCTAAATTATGATGCAAGATAAAATAAACAATATCACACTACGCCGAGATGTACGAGGAAAAACCCAAGACGGGAAACAACCTCGGACGGCCCTAGCCACAAGTCCACTAGATATGGAATTACAATTACAAGACAGATAGACTTACAACGACTGACTCGATCCCTCTCAAGCCTCGACGCTCCTTCTCGTAGAAACCTCTTCCTAGCGGACAACCTCGGAACACCACCGCGGTCTCGGAATCCACCGATGGGACTTTATATGGTCACCGTCACCCAAGCATGGAGCCTTTCTCCAAGTGGGTAGAATCTTCAACAAAAGTCTTCTTTGTGATGGGGTGTAGAAGCAAACCCGAAACGTCTCTTCTTGAATTCGGTAGAGAAAACCGGTGCCAAAAACTCCAAGTAAAGATATGTATATATAGAACTTGGATAAACAATTATTGGGTGTAAACTAGAGTGTGTATGAATTTTTCATTAAAAAATTGACACTCAAAACTTGAACATTTTCCTAAACTATTTTTGCTCTCAAACTCTCTCTAGGAGATAAACAAGGTTGGAAAAGTTAATTAGAAAAATGTGATTCCCGCACATATTAAGTCTTGAAAAAGTTGGTTAAAAACCAAGTGGGGAAAGTGGGTGAAAACTGTCAAAAACTGCTCAAAACTGTTCCCGCCCTGGCGTCTCGTTCGAACGAACTTGACTCTCGTTCGAACGAGACTTCTAACGAGCGACCAGCCTGGGCTCGTTAGAATCTCGTTAGATACCTCGTTAGAACGAAAAACTCGTTCGAACGACATATCGAACGACTGACCAGTTTAGGGTCGTTGGCAAACTCGTTCGAACGAAAACTGGTTCGAACGAAAAACTCGTTCGAACGAAACTTGGTTTGAACGAAAAAACTCGTTCGAACGACATTTCTAACGAACGACCAGAAAGTTTGTAAAATTTGATTTTGGCCCAGAAACTTTTATATACTTATTTTAAAGTTCTAATTGATTCTTTCTGAAAATAAAATGCAGTTTTTATTACACCTAACACCCAATAAATATTGTTCCAAGCTCCTATATAAATATAATTACATTCATACCTTGGGAGCATGGAACCTTAGTTGATTACGTAGAAACGAGGCACACAAACCGGCATTTTGATGAAGCTTTATATTCTTTGCCGCTACGTCTTCAACACACACTTCATAGGCTTGAGAATATTACAATTAAATATTATCCTATGAATAAATGTTTTTGTCCGGAATTGAGCCAAAACTATATATGGACTCAATTGGAAATTTGTGTCCTTACAAATCTCCCCCTTTGGTTATTCCGGGACAAAAACCAAACAAAAATCCTAAAGGGCCGTCAAGCTCACTAGACTCAAAACATAACCCACCCAAACTTGACTCAACCCAAGGATCAAACGCTTTGCCATAGAAAGATGCCGCTTTAGAATAATTCCTGCACACTTAAGCAAACTCATCAAATGCATAGGGAATATCAAAATATTAAATGCAATTAATTAATTATTCCCCTTTATCAAACACATGACCTACTTAGAAAGACGTCTCCCCCTAAGATAAATCTCCCCCAAACTAAGATACGATAATAATAGGATTAGATACCATTTCTCCCCCTATCATCATTCTCCCCCTTTTTGTTCGGGAATAGGCAAAGGGTAAAGAACTAATAACTAGCATGTTGAGGCTTAAGGTGATAAGACATGAAAGCATATGGGCAATAAAAGCAAGGCAAAGACAAATATATATCATATATATAGATACTAAAGATATACCAATAGAGCACTTGCATATATATATAGATATAAACACACACATGACACAAAATACAATAAGTTTGCACACTTGTATGGCAAAAATGTGTCATATGGAAACGGAAGTGTAGGGGTGTGAACTAGCAACAATTAAATTTAGACCCAAACACTTAAGAAACGTTCACGGAGTTCTCATTTGATTGCAAACTTCATCACAGTTAAATATAACCTCATGTGACAATATAAAGATTGAACTCAATGAACAAACATACACAATGCATACAAGCCTAGCATGATGATGATTCTACAAACCAAATAGAGTCATGACATTAAAGACAACTAGGATAAACGGACATTGTGCAAACCGTTGATATACCATCCAATTCTCCCTCAATGAGCATATATATTCTTTTGTTTTTGAATGAATATATCAAACAAACATAGGCCTTGGCAATTGCTTTCTGTTTAATGCCAAATATTCTGTTTTTAGGCCTTTGGATCACGTATTTCTTTTAGATCCAATCAACGGTGGCTTACTATCGCAAAGGATTTAATTCATCCTTTCGGAGCCCTTCCCCGTGCATATATTAATTTATCATGTTTTCATTTTTCACACAAATCTCACATGCAACGGATTTTGACTTGCACTAGTCCTCCTAGGTCATAGATATGTAGATGACTAGATTGATAGGAGAACACCTCAAAAAGCTCAAATATAACATGTGACATTAAGATTTCAAAAGAGCTCGTGCATGTGTGAAAAGAGGCATATAGAAATAGAATCCATTTAAACAATACAAAATCCAACTACTCCATAGAAAACATGGTAAAGAACATTTTAAGGATTGAAAATCTAAACCAAAAGTTCTAGCCACGTGGGAGCGTAAATGATGGGATTCAAACACAAGTATATGCCACATAAAGTGTGTCAAACTAAAATACACACAAAACAAAATCTTTTTGAGTTTTTAACATTTTTAATAAAAAATAAAGATATATACTCAAAAGACTAAACAAAAATCATTTGTATTTTTCATTAAGCTTAAATGAAATAAATAAAAACACAAATGATAAACAAAAATCTTTTTATATTTTTTCAGTTAAATCAAACACAAAATATAATACAAAAAGATAAACAAGTCATGATTTCTAGCATGTGATATGAAATAAAGCAATGACTAGAAAATGACTAAACAAGCATACATTTAGCATATGAATATGACATGAAGTACAAACGCTAAAGTATGCAAACACTAACACATTTATCCTTTAGATTTAGCAAGGGAGGAAGCATGTGAAAGTAAATGAGAATCAAAATCCCTATTTTGTAAGGCAACCAAGTCGGATTTTCTAATCCAAATTAATGAATCATGAATATCTTGGGGTGTAGGAACGTTAGCTAACGTGGTTACTTTACGATGGGATTCTCTAGGAATTCGTTTAAGATCTAAACAAAATTTTCTAAGATGACCTTTTCGACCACAATGTGTACAAGTAAGAACATGTCGAAAAGATTTTCTTAAGGAGTGATCTCTAAAATCTTTCCTAGACGATTCTCCTAAAACAGTGGTTTTGGCATTATAAGAAAATTCATTACAAGTATTGAAGCCTAAACCACAAGTGTCATTTTTAATTTGGACCGTTCCTAACATTTTATCTAGTTTTTCCGAACGACACTCCAAATCAAATTTGACATTACTAGAATCTTTTAATTTCTTTTCCAATTCTAAAATTTTAGATTCTAGTAAAACATTTCGCTCTTCAAAAGCAAGAAGCTCCTTTTTCAAGGATTCCATTAAACCCCTAAGGCTATCTCTTTCGCCTTCTACATAGTTAAGCTTCTCTTGAAGAGTCCTCTCATGTGTCCTAAGGTCTTCTATTAAGGCACTATCATCAACGACCTTGACACTCTTTCTTAAACAAGCTTCTAACTTCAAATTAGTTCTTTTCAAATTAATAGATTCTTTATATAATTCATGAAAAGCATTTTGAAGTTCACTCACATCAACCTCTTCTTCATTTTCACTCTCTCTTTCTTCTCCACTCTCACTATCATTAAAAACAAGGGAATCATGAACAATGACCTTGGAAGTGGCATGTGCTATCGTGTCATCAATCGATGAGTTCTCATTATCACTCACATGACTAGCCATAAAAGCCACAAAATTTTTCTTAGTGGGGGAATCGGGCTTTTCTTCCTTATCACTATCACTAAGGGTTGCATTATATGCAGTGGGTCGTTTACCCTCTTTCCTTAGTTTAGTGGGGCACTCATAAGCTCGATGGCCATAACCTTCACAACCAAAACACTTGTTAGACTCGTCCCTATCTAAATTGTCATTACTAGGTTTAGGGATCCTCTCGGCTTTAGAAATCTTCTCGCTTTTATCATTTTTAGAAGATTCAAATTTCTTAAAATCATTTTTAAATTTATCTTTGTTGAATTTAAGAAATTTTCTAAATTTACGAGCAAATAAAGCCATATCTTCCGAGTCACTATCACTATCGCTCTCTACTACTTGTTTGACCTCTTTTCGGGCTTTTAAAGCAACGCCCTTTTCAATTTTCTTTTCATTTTTAAAGGGAAACATATCAAGTTCATAGGTTTGTAAATCACCTACAAGCTCTTCTAATTTCGTAGAGGCTAAAGTGGGTAAAGAATTTAAAACGGTCACCTTTGGAATAAATCTATCGGGTAGGGACCTTAAAATTTTCTTTACTACACGGTCGTCAGGTATTTTCTCTCCCAAGTTAAAAGATGAATTAACAATATCAGAAAGTCTAGCATAAAATTTATCAAAAGTTTCTAATTCATCCATTTTGATAGTTTCAAATTGAGTGGTGAGGTTTTGGAGTTTTGAAGCTTTAACGACACTAGTTCCTTCATGAGTTAATTGTAAAATATCCCAAGATTCTTTAGCGGTCTCACACGTCATAATGCGTCAGAATTCATCCGGTGTGACAGCGCTAAACAAGGCATTTAAACCTCGGGAATTAAAGTTAGCAAGTTTAAACTCATTTTCAGTCCATCTATCGGCGGGTTTGATAACACGTTCATTTTCAACTAAATAAGTTGGTGGGGAGTATCCGGTAACAACAGACATCCAAACTCTCTCGTCGATAGATTTTAGTGCCGATCTCATTCGCACTTTCCAATACGCGTAGTTTGAACCATCGAAAATAGGAAATTTTGAAAATGGGGAAAAATCCATTTTAGCCAAAAAATAAAAAGATCTTAACGAAATAATTTATCGTTTTTGGCTCTGATACCAATTTGAAAGCGTAAAATAATTTCCTTTGTATGTAAAACTCGATGAATGATGCGGAAGCGTATATAAGTGATGGTTCAACAAATAAACAAGGCCGAATTTTAATTTCTTCAAAACAAATTAAAATAAATTAATCCAAGTCCTAGAATTTGCCTAATTCATAATTTTCAATTATCCAAAGTTAGGCGAAACCAATTTTAGCAAAAGACTTGAATAAACCAAATTTACCCAATATTTAATTTAGTCCCAAATTAAATGAGTGTGATAATTAAACCAAATTTTATCTTGAATTTATTCTTAGCATGCGTTCTAAATTATGATGCAAGATAAAATAAACAATATCACACTACACCGAGATGTACGAGGAAAAACCCAAGACGGGAAACAACCTCGGACGGCCCTAGCCACAAGTCCACTAGATATGGAATTACAATTACAAGACAAATAGACTTACAACGACTGACTCGATCCCTCTCAAGCCTCGACGCTCCTTCTCGTAGAAACCTCTTCCTAGCGGACAACCTCGGAACACCACCGCGGTCTCGGAATCCACCGATGGGACTTTATATGGTCACCGTCACCCAAGCATGGAGCCTTTCTCCAAGTGGGTAGAATCTTCAACAAAAGTCTTCTTTGTGATGGGGTGTAGAAGCAAACCCGAAACGTCTCTTCTTGAATTCGGTAGAGAAAACCGGTGCCAAAAACTCCAAGTAAAGATATGTATATATAGAACTTGGATAAACAATTATTGGGTGTAAACTAGAGTGTGTATGAATTTTTCATTAAAAATTGACACTCAAAACTTGAACATTTTCCTAAACTATTTTTGCTCTCAAACTCTATCTAGGAGATAAACAAGGTTGGAAAAGTTAATTAGAAAAATGTGATTCCCGCACATATTAAGTCTTGAAAAAGTTGGTTAAAAACCAAGTGGGGAAAGTGGGTGAAAACTGCCAAAAACTGCTCAAAACTGTTCCCGCCCTGGCGTCTCGTTCGAACGAACTTGACTCTCGTTCGAATGAGACTTCTAACGAGCGACCAGCCTGGGCTCGTTAGAATCTCGTTAGAACGAAAAACTCGTTCGAACGACATATCGAACGACTGACCAGTTTAGGGTCGTTGGCAAACTCGTTCGAACGAAAACTGGTTCGAACGAAAAACTCGTTCGAACGAAACTTGGTTCGAACGAAAAAACTCGTTCGAACGACATTTCTAACGAACGACCAGAAAGTTTGTAAAATTCGATTTTGGCCCAGAAACTTTTATATACTTATTTTAAAGTTCTAATTGATTCTTTCTGAAAATAAAATGCAGTTTTTATTACACCTAACACCCAATAAATATTGTTCCAAGCTCCTATATAAATATAATTACATTCATTTCTTGGGAGCATGGAACCTTAGTTGATTACGTAGAAACGAGGCACACAAACCGGCATTTTGATGAAGCTTTATATTCTTTGCCGCTACGTCTTCAACACACACTTCATAGGCTTGAGAATATTACAATTAAATACTATCCTATGAATAAATGTTTTTGTCCGGAATTGAGCCAAAACTATATATGGACTCAATTGGAAATTTGTGTCCTTCAGCGAAGGGATTAGTCACTGTGGTACAGTGAACAACCCTATTTTCTTTTCTTTTTATTTTTCTCCAACTTTTCACCCATAATTGTTCCCTAATTATAATAAACTTCTCCTCAATTATACTCAACATACAATTTAATTTATTTAGTAGGATGGGATATTACAAACTTTCGTCCATAGGGAATTTCGTCCCCTAAATTTTTGGTCCATAAATCCTCAAACTTATGGGTTTCACTAATTTCTATTCTAAGCCATAACATCTTCTAAGGCAAAATCATTAAAATCCACAACACTAAGGTGACCAAATAACCAACAAGTTTGATGTTCACTACCCCGTTAACCATGACATTACACAATCGATTCTGAATCTCTACTCGCGCTATAATCAAGTTCAAAACACTTCTTGTACCACCTATGCTAGTACTTAAGGCATAGCAGCGCCTCTATGGCAAACCCTTTCTAGCGGTCTACGCTCACCCAAAGCAAATTGTAATACAACCAACCGTCACAAGATCAATTATAGCTTAGAACCACTCATCCTGTTATTCAAAAATTGTCAGGCTATTCTAACTATATAACCCGCATGATCTTGTCAATAACCACACTAAGCCTCCCTCACTCTAAGGAGAAATAATCCCATCAAATCATTACTGTATGTCTGACTTACACCTTCCACTGCGTCACTCTGATGAACCTAACACTGCCTTAGGTGTCTCATCCTTGATAACTCACTAGAGTCTAACTTCAATCCACTCACCGTGGTAAGGAAATATCGTGTGCTAAGTTTTTCCTCGATTTCCAAAACTATACTGTATCCTCAAACCAACATCTCACTTTTTGCAACTGAGCCACTGACTGCCGAGCCGGCCAGTCAAAAGTCCACTAGTTTAAAGGGAGACTGATACTACGAGCAAGCCGAGTGGCCAAAAGCGTAGTTGTAAAATATGGCGACGGTGTGTGATACCGATTTAAATTAATTCGCAAGTTTCCAATTAAACCTTATTTAATTAGAGTCTATCTTTAAACCAAATCAATTCAGCCCCTAAATATGCATCTATGTGTGTGCGTGAGTCAACCCATACATAGATAAAGCTGTAACACCCCATAATTTTATGCATTTAATATTTAATTAATTCGAAAAAATTCTAAATTATTTGTGTGTCGTAATTTTGATTGAATTAATTATGGTAATATTTATTTAAATATTAATCAGAGAGTAAATGGTTAATATTTAGGGAAATTTAAATTAGTAAGTGAATAGTAATAAATTATTTGTGTCATTACGGGTATTAGTGAGGGGGCATTTAGTTATCTCAGCCGGGAGTCGGTATAGACTAATTTGGGGGTGAGATAAGGATTTTTATAAATTAGTTCGGATGCTAATTTTGAGTGTGCGGTTGAGTCTGGATGGGCCGAGATAGTCGGAAAAGTGTACCCGTGGATAGTAAACGGGTCACAGGACGTTTTTAGACATAGCCGGGCCCACACGGGGGTATTTGGGTCACTTGGGCTTGGCCCATTAGGCAAAAAAGGAGATTAAGCCTATTACTTAATTATAAGGAAAAAGGGAATGACTGATTAAAGTTTAGAAAACACTTAGTGTGAGAGGAAACCCTAAGAAGTAGTTAAAGACAATTTGGGGGACAAAGGAAAGAGCCAAAAGAAGGGATTTCATCTTCAACCTTGAGAATCACAACTTCAGATCAGACCCTATGAAATCATAAGGCAAGTGGTTAACTTGCTGTAGCATTTAATTATATTTTCAATTCATATTTATGTGATGTGAATACCTAAACTTCATTTTGGGGGATAAACGGGTACAAAAATGGGTTTTTTGTAATTGGACCACAAGATGAGAATTGGTGTAAGAAATTATGGTGTAACATGATTCTGAATAGATAACTGCCTTAGTTGTAATAAACCCAGACAAAATTGGAAAGGAAATCGAGTTGGTAATTTGGTGTTGTGACTGCTATACGAATAACCCGGCTTTTCCCCAATTTAGAACAAAACAGTAGAGAACGAAAATTAAACGAGGTTTGGGGACTTCATGGAGGTCCCTTATGGTGTTCTTGACGGGCTATATTGATGAGAAGGCTTGGGTTGGACTGTAGAAGGAGTTAGGAGTTTAAGGTTTCCGTCCATGGCTGAAACAGAGCCTCGGAGAAGGCGAAGACCTGTTCGATCGATCGATGGTTGGAGATCGATCGATGGTTGGGGATCGATCGATCGATGGTCTGGGATTTTTGGCAGTTCGGCCAGTTTATTTATATAAGGTGAATTTAATTAAAAATTTCTTTCCATACCTTATTTAATGAGAAATAAATATAGGACATACAATCTAATTAATTATGAGGGAAAAATAATTGGGATTGGAGGGAATTTATGTGTGACACACTATGGTTAAATGTTGGAAAGAATATTTTGAAATAATTAAGTACGGATAAAGTGGGCGAGTCCGGGTATATTGGTTTAGCGATACCAAGGCGTTGAATTAATTTAGAGTGAAAGCTAAATAATTTGGAGTCGGGGATTTAGACTCGGATTTTGTTTTGTTTCGGGCCACGAGAGCGAGTCCGAATATATTGGTTGGAGCGACGCCAATTGTAATTTAATTCATTAATGTGCAATTAATTAATAATCAGAGTGGGGTCATAAACTCATGATAAATTGTATAGGCTAGTGTTACGGACTTAGTACACGGTATAGCCGAGGTGTTTATATATATATACGGTGATCGATAGTATATATATATGGTGTGTACATTAATATCAGTGGGTAGATATTATTATTATATATACTCTAGTGCTATAGGGGGAGGTTGCGCGTAGATGATGAATCTCCTAACTTGAGGAGTAGGGAGAGTATATTCCCAGGTCATAGCGTCCATTATATGGGTGAGGGGCATCTCACTTTCAGGGAAGGAATATGACCGCCTCCAATATTTATGTATTACCAAGTTAGCGAGCGATTATGACTTGGGGTAACTAGGTTATGTGAATATACCTAGTGGGATAGCACTTTAGAGAATATACATCCGGTGAGTTATTACTCAGGAGGATGTTCATTATTAATTATTATTTCAGCATATTTGTGAATGTTGTAATATGACTATATGTATATAATGAGGTAGATAATTATATACGGGATAATTAGTACAGGCTGTGAGTTATATCATATAGCGTGGATGTGAAAGTTATATGAATATAAAATGATTAATTAAGTTAATGATGACAATAACTTAGAAATCATAATTTTAGCATACTCGGTTAGAGTAGGGTGGTTGGAAGGAGTATCTCGATTATCTAGTTACGGGATAAATAACTAAGAAAATTAATTAAGGCGTTAGTAGTGCACTTTAGAGGAGGGGTGAGGATATTCTCAAGGGAGTGCGACACTAACTAAAATATGAAGAGCATGCATACATATTTATTACTGCAAGTTAATCAATTGCTAAATATTTTCCAAATGTTTGGGGTACTAACCCTCGCTATAAAAACTTTTAAAAACCTTTTAGGTGTCCAACCACAGGGACGCCAGACTTGACTCATTCCAGGGATCCGTTGTTGCAGCACATGTGGATGATGCGAGAGTTTGATAGGCGCTTCGTTCTTTTCATTTCTAGTGTAGAAATTTCCTATCAGTTACTCGCGTATGTCGTTCACTGTTTTATTCAATACTTATGTCAGACTTGTTGAGATTTATTACTTGTCTTTACTTTTGTTGGATTTGAGCCGATGGTTTATTCGTTCAGTTATTTAGATGTGAATGGCAGATTTCAGTTAATTGTGATTGTTTAAATTATTTTGTTCCGCATGAGTATTTCATTCAATTAATGAAAGATAAAACTTAGCACCAGTCTAATTTTCTCACTTAGGATTAGGAGGTTAGTAATTAAAAAGGCGACAGTGATACTAAGAATGAACCAACTGAGAAACCTGTTCTAATTTTATTTAGGACTGATCACCCGGGGTTAATTAGGCGGGTTGTCACAAAATCATGCGACACAGATATTCAGGAAAAATTCCCGCTGGGCAAAACCTTTTATTTCATTATAATAAGTAAATCGCAACATACACGGATTACAATGAAATACAGTGACACACGAATACCCGCAGGCGTCGATCGATGTCGTCAGCAATGAATCCACACATAGCGAACCCCCATAGACTGCAATCCAATCAGCAAAGGAAGAACCGCATCACTCCTCAATGGCACGCAACCATAAAACTTCGTAGAGACTCCCTCAGTAATAACATGCAACCCTCGGTTGCAGAGATCTCCCCACAAAGATGAACAGAAGCAAAGTAGTGTTCTTGGGTTCCAAAAGGATTCACAGAAATATGGGATTGATGTGTGAATCAAAACATGAGTTTTTGGGACTCAAAAATATGAATACTTGAGCTAATAGAACTCTCAAAAACATCTCTCCAAGTTTTAAAAGACAACTCCCCCGAAGTTGGCTTTTATAAGAAAACCAAAAAAGTTTTGAGTCGGTGGGACTTTTACTGTGCGTGTACCCCGAACCGGTTCTGGTGTACCTCGAATCGATTCTGGTGTACCCTGAACCGGTTCACCATGCGGTTTGTGGTACCTCGTTGGTTTACGGATTAAAAAATCAGCATTCTTCTATGGAATTTTCTCCATCTTCAAAAGATCATAACTCCTTCACTGTAGCTGGGATTGAGGTGACGTTACTTCCAGTATCTTTGTGGTGTCGAGCTCTTAAAATTTCTAGTTGACCAGACCTCCGGACTATGGATGTAAAATTACCAAAATGCCCTTGAACTTTCCTATCTTGCATTTCTTTCATTGTTTTGACTTCTCTTGTGTACCACTTGCATAAAATCCCTAAAATCGTGGAATGTAAAGTCGTTGAGGTAGATGTGGGACACTTGATGGAGATGTTCAATGCATGATTCTTAGAATTCAGATATAAGCTGTCATGTGAGATCGTGAAGTGACGTGCCAAATGTAGCGGGGTACGACATACACAAATGAAACATATCGGACTTGAGAAAAATGTCCTTACTAATCTCCCTTATGTCTATGCCGGTACAAAATAAAAAATCCGAATTATTATCATTCAATTGACCTATACAAATCTACCCTCCTATGAACCCAAAACTGGAAAGATACAAATGAGTAAGTCATCATCGTTTGTTCTTCAAATCTTCAAAATCTCAAATCTTTTTACATCAGTGTGTGAAATTGATGATCATCAATGTAGTACCTACACACATGAGATAAAGAAAATACCACGTGACGTATCGAGTTTGAAATGAGATAAACATAGATAATTCAAACTCCCCCATAATAGGATAATTCATTCTCTCCCTTTTTATTATGTCCTCAAATAGACAAACGAGAAGAATAAAATCAAACAAGAAAAATTGGGGAGTCACGATATTCAAAACAAGGCATCAATCCAATGGAAAATATGCTCTTGCAAAGAGATACAAAAAAATCTTCACAATTTTATTTTTGAATTTTTCAAACAAAAATAAGATACTAAAAATCACACCATGGATTTAAACTCAAACAACCAAGTCATAAAAATGGAATGTATGGGTTTGAACACATTTGATAGGTAAATAAACTCAATCAATCATATGTGCACGATGAATACGTGTACTCCTAACGATTAAACATCAAAAGTATCCTTAGATGTAAGATTGTTGAATTTACATGACATCATCTTAATCAAATCAACAAATCAAAGTCAAAGTGATTTCCACACCAATAACGTCCAAAACTATTTAACGCCTTTTCAAGACTTTCAAGGACGTGAAAACCGTTAAAAAAGCTCCAACCAAACTCCCTCATATATATTTTCTTTTAGAGGTTTTAAACTAAATTCTCAAACTTTGGAGAATTGGTGGAAAAACCTAAATGGCCCATAATTGGCATGAATTTCTTTTTATCGCCTTTAAATTTTTTCGAGCTCTTTTAAACCTCTTTGGACCTTGGATAATAAAATTCCTCAATTTTTTAGGTCCAATTTAAACGTCGGCCTAATCGCAAAGGATAAATAAAAATCTTTCGTCGCTTTTCATCATTTTCAAACAAAGCACACAAACTCACAAACGGTTCTTACATGCACAACTTTCTTATCAAGTTTTATCACGCTTGGTTCGTTTTAAGGACATGATTGAAGTGAAAACACCCAACCAACATGTGATAAGACAAGCATAATAATCAAGCAAATCCGTGCATGTGTGCAATAAAGGAAATCATGAGTCAAACATGTTGGAAGTAACACTAAATTACATCTTAATGACTCCAAATATTATAAAGCACATGGATGAAGTGACCTATTGTCTCAGAACAATATCAACTAGTCACATGAAAAATGGAATGATGTTGTTACTCGGTCATCCTAAGTGTCCATACATAAAAGGTCTAAACAAATTACAAAACTCTTTTTGGATTTTTTCAAAAAATGTATCAAAATAAAATCTTTTTGTATTTTTCAAAATTTTTCAAAAATAAAAATTTATACAAAAAGTACATGTCACAACGCTAGCAAACATAAATATCATGAAACAAAAACTAGCGTTTGACAAACAAGTAAACACAATCATCTATATGATATGGCAAGAGAAGAATCATTTGCAAGCAAACGGGAATCAACTTGTCTAAAATCTAGTGCCTCTAAAAGTGATCTCCTAACCCAAACAGATGTGAAACGATGTGTGGGGGCTTTGGGAACCACGGAAACACTAGACATAAACTTCCTAGGACTTTTTCCAAGATCAAAACAAAAACGCCTAAGGTAACCTTTCCTACCACAATGTGAACATGGGTAAACCGGAGGAATGTTACCTAAAGTGTGATATTTTCTAACGTCCTTGGGATTAATTGACCCTATAAAACAACTAATGGTTTTGTCTTTAGCACTAGAATCATCAGAACAAGATGAGCCATTACCATCACTATCAAACCTACTCGAGTTTGTCAAATCATTTTTTAACTTCAAAATTTTTGACTCAATCAAAGAATTAGACTCTTCCAAAGACAGGGATTTCTTTTTCAAATTTTTAATTAAACTTAGAAGGTTATCTCGCTCCCCCTCAATTAAAGCAAACTTTTTCCTAAGAGTCTCTTCACGTGCCACAAACTCATTGATTAAAATATTTTTGTCATCTTTGCACAAACACAAACCATCGAATTTTTAATCCTCTAATTCTTTTTATAAAAATAAGAACCTATCATCACTCTCCTTCTTGGACAATTTTAAAGCAACAAAGTCATGGTCGAAGGCAACAAATTTCTCATGATAAAAATCTCTTTCATTTTGAACCGTTTGCAAAAGATCAATCGCGGATTTAAAACGAGAATTTTCTTTTTTCAAAAAATCAATTCTTTTAGCAAACGTCAAATTCAAATGATTTATATCATCAAAAGTCTGACTCGTGTCATCAAAGGGGGACATCCGATTAGATAAGTGCTCCATCGAAAAAATTGCGATTTTTCACAAAACTGATTTAAAAAAAAATCAATATCACACAAATTTTGCGGAAATTAGGATTACGTGATAAATTAGCGCAACCCGCTCTGATACCAATTTGTAAACGTGAGTAGACAAATTGTATCAGAAAGTAAATCCTCAAAAAATCAGGATCACGCGATAAATTAGCGTAGCCCGCTCTCATACAAATTTGTAAAATATGGCACGGTGTGTGATACCGATTTAAATTAATTCGCAAGTTTTCAATTAAACCTTATTTAATTAAAGTCTATCATTAAACCAAATCAATTCAACCCTAAATATGCATCTATGTGTGTGTGTGTGATTCAACCCATAAATAGATAAAGCATGCGACACAAATATTCAGGAAAAATTCCCGCAGGGCAAAAACTTTTATTTCATTATAATAAGTAAATCGCAACTTACACGGATGGTAATGAAATACATACCCGCAGGCGTCGGTCAGTGTCGTTAGTAATGAATTCACACGCAGCGAACCCACATGGATCGCAATCCAATCAGCAAAGGAATAACTGCAACACTCCTCAATGGCACGCAGCCATAAAACTTCGTAGAGACTCCTTCAGCAATAACACGCAGCCCTCGGTTGCAGAGATCTCCCCACAAAGATGAACAAAAGCAAAGTAGTGTTCTTGGATTCCAAAAGGATTCATAAAAATATGGGAATGATGTGTGAATCTAAACATGAGTTTTTGGGACTAAAAAATATGAAGACTTGAGCTAATAGAACTCTAAAAAACGTCTCTCCAAGTCTTAAAAGATAACTCCCCCGAAGTGGGTTTTTATAAGAAAACCAAAAGAGTTTTGAGTCGGTGGGACTTTTGCTGTGCGTGTACCCCGAACCGGTTCTGGTGTACCCCGAACCGATTCGCCCCGAACCGGTTCACCATGCGATTTGCGGTACCTCCCTGGTTTGGGGATTAAAAAATCAGCATTGTTATATGGAATTTTCTCCATCTTCAAAAGATCATAACTCCTTCACCGTAGCTGGGATTGAGGTGACGTTACTTCCAGTATCTTCGTGGTGTCGAGCGCTTAGAATTTATAGTTGATCAGACCTCCGAACTATGGCTATAAAATTACCAAAATGCCCTTGAACTTTCCTATCTTGTCTTTCTTTCATTATTTTGACTTCTCTTGCGTACCACTTGCATAAAATCCCTAACATCGTGGAACGTGAAGTCGTTGAGGCAGCTGTGGGACACTTGATGGAGATGTTCAATGCATGATTCTTATAATTCGGATATAAGTCGTCATGTGAGATCGTGAAGTGACGTGCCAAATGTAGCGGGGTACGACATACACAAATGAAACATATCGGACTTGAGAATAATGTCCTTACAAATCTCCCTTATGTCTATGCCGGTACAAAATAAAAAATCCGAATTATCATCATTCAATTGATCTATACAAATCTACCCTCCCATGAACCCAAAACTGGAAAGATACAAATGAGTAAGTCATCATCGTTTGTTCTTCAAATGTTCAAAATCTCAAATCTTTTCTCATCAGTGTGTGAAATTGATGATCATCAATGTAGTACCTACACACATGAGATAAAGAAAATACCACGTGACGTATCGAGTTTGAAATGAGATAAACATAGATAATTCAAACTCCCCCATAATAGGATAATTCATTCTCCCCCTTTTTATTATGTCCCCAAATAGACAAACGAGAAGAATAAAATCAAACAAGCAAAATTGGGGAGTCACGATATTCAAAACAAGGCATCAATCCAATGGCAAATGTGCTCTTGCAAAGAGATACAAAAAAATCTTCACAATTTTTTTTTGAATTTTTCAAACAAAAATAAGATACTAAAAATCACACCATGGATTTAAACTCAAACAACCAAGTCATAAAAATGGAATGTATGGGTGTGAACACATTTGATAGGTAAATAAACTCAATCAATCATATGTGCACGATGAACACGTGTACTCCTAACGATTGAACATCAAAAGTATCCTTAGATGTAAAATTGTTGAATTTACATGACATCGTCTTAATCAAATCAACAAATCAAAGTCAAAGTGATTTCCACACCAATAACGTCCAAAACTATTTAACGCCTTTTCAAGACTTTAAAGGACGTGAAAACCATTAAAAAAGCTCCAACCAAACTCCCTCATATATATTTTTTTTAGAGGTGTTAAACTAAATTCTCAAACTTTGGAGAATTGGTGGAAAAACCTAAATGGCCCATAATTGGCATGAATTTCTTTTTATTGCCTTTAAATTTTTTCGAGCTCTTTTAAACCTCTTTGGACCTTGGATAATAAAATTCCTCAATTTTTTAGGTCCAATTTAAACGTCGGCTTAATCGCAAAGGATAAATGAAAATCTTTCGTAGCTCTTCAGCATTTTCAAACAAAGCACACAAACGGTTCTTACATGCACAACTTTCTTATCAAGTTTTATCACGCTTGGTTCGTTTTAAGGACATGATTGAAGTGAAAACACCCAACCAACATGTGATAAGGCAAGCATAATAATCAAGCAAATCCGTGCATGTGTGCAATAAAGGAAATCATGAGTCAAACATGTTGGAAGTAACACTAAATTACATCTTAATGACTCCAAATATTATAAAGCACATGGATGAATTGACCTATTGTCTCAGAACAATATCAACTAGTCACATGAAAAATGGAATGATGTTGTTACTCGGTCATCCTAAGTGTCCATACATAAAAGGTCTAAACAAAATACAAAACTCTTTTTGGATTTTTTCAAAAAATGTATCAAAATAAAATCTTTTTGTATTTTTCAAAATTTTTCAAAAATAAAAATTTATACAAAAAGTACATGTCACAACGCTAGCAAACATAAATATCATGAAACAAAAACTAGCGTTTGACAAACAAGTAAACACAATCATCTATATGATATGGCAAGAGAAGAATCATTTGCAAGCAAACGGGAATCAACTTGTCTAAAATCTAGTGCCTCTAAAAGTGATCTCCTAACCCAAACAGATGTGAAACGATGTGTGGGGGCTTTGGGAACCACGGAAACACTAGACATAAACTTCCTAGGACTTTTTCCAAGATCAAAACAAAAACGCCTAAGGTAACCTTTCCTACCACAATGTGAACATGGGTAAACCGGAGGAATGTTACCTAAAGTGTGATATTTTCTAACGTCCTTGGGATTAATTGACCCTATAAAACAACTAATGGTTTTGTCTTTAGCACTAGAATCATCAGAACAAGATGAGCCATTACCATCACTATCAAACCTACTCGAGTTTGTCAAATCATTTTTTAACTTCAAAATTTTTGACTCAAGCAAAGAATTAGACTCTTCCAAAGACAGGGATTTCTTTTTCAAATTTTTAATTAAACTTAGAAGGTTATCTCGCTCCCCTCAATTAAAGCAAACTTTTTCCTAAGAGTCTCTTCACGTGCCACAAACTCATTGATTAAAATATTTTTGTCATCTTTGGCACAAACACAAACCATCGAATTTTTAATCCTCTAATTCTTTTTATAAAAATAAGAACCCATCATCACTCTCCTTCTTGGACAATTTTAAAGCAACAAAGTCATGGTCGAAGGCAACAAATTTCTCATGATAAAAATCTCTTTCATTTTGAACCGTTTGCAAAAGATCAATCGCGGATTTAAAACGAGAATTTTCTTTTTTCAAAAAATCAATTCTTTTAGCAAACGTCAAATTCAAATGATTTATATCATCAAAAGTCTGACTCGTGTCATCAAAGGGGGACATCCGATTAGATAAGTGCTCCATCAAAAAAATTGCGATTTTTCACAAAACTGATTTAAAAAAAAATCAATATCACACAAATTTTGCGGAAAATAGGAATACGCGATAAATTAGCGCAACACGCTCTGATACCAATTTGTAAACGTGAGTAGACAAATTATATCAGAAAGTAAATCCTTGAAAAATCAAGATCACGCGATAAATTAGCGTAACCCGCTCTCATACCAATTTGTAAAATATGGCACGGTGTGTGATACCGATTTAAATTAATTCGTAAGTTTTCAATTAAACCTTATTTAATTAAAGTCTATCATTAAACCAAATCAATTCAACCCCTAAACATGCATCTATGTGTGTGTATGTGTGAGTCAACCCATAAATGGATAAAGCATGCGACACAAATATTCAGGAAAAATCCCGCAGGGCAAAACCTTTTATTTCATCATAATAAGTAAATCGCAACTTACACGAATTGTAATGAAATACATACCCGCAGGCGTCGGTCAGTGTCGTCAGTAATGAATCCACACGCAGCGAACCCACATGGATCGCAATCCAATCAACAAAGAAAGAACTGCAACACTCCTCAATGGCACGCAACCATAAAACTTCGTAGAGACTCCCTCAACAATAACACGCTGCCCTCGGTTGCAGAGATCTCCCCACAAAGATGAACAAAAGAAAAGTAGTGTTCTTGAATTCCAAAAGGATTCACAAAAATATGGGAATGATGTGTGAATCTAAACATGAGTTTTTGGGACTAAAAAATATGAAGACTTGAACTAATAGAACTCTAAAAAATGTCTCTCCAAGTCTTAAAAGATAACTCCCCGAAGTTGGTTTTTATAAGAAAACCAAAAGAGTTTTGAGTCGGTGGGACTTTTGCCGTGCGTGTACCCCGAACCGGTTCTGGTGTACCCCGAACCGGTGCCCCCCGAACCGGTTCACCATGCGGTTTGCGGTACCTCGCTGGTTTGGGGATTAAAAAATCAGCATTGTTATATGGAATTTTCTCCATCTTCAAAAGATCATAACTCCTTCACCGCAGCTGGGATTGAGGTAACTTTACTTCCAATATCTTCGTGGTGTCGAGCGCTTAGAATTTCTAGTTGATCAGACCTCCGAACTATGGCTATAAAATTACCAAAATTCCCTTGAACTTTCCTATCTTGTCTTTCTTTCATTATTTTGACTTCTCTTGCGTACCACTTGCATAATATCCCTAAAATCGTGGAACGTGAAGTCGTTGAGGCAGATGTGGGACACTTGATGGAGATGTTCAATGCATGATTCTTATAATTCGGATAGAAGTCGTCATGTGAGATCGTGAAGTGACGTGCCAAATGTAGCGGGGTACGACATACACAAATGAAACATATCGGACTTGAGAAAAATGTCGTTACAGTAGCCACCCATACGTAAAACTTCATGCAATCACAAGACTTCCCAAGATGGGCGCACCCAGTTACCGATTGCATTGACCAAACTCGATTCATCGCGCTCTCTTGGGCTCAACCGCACCATACCATGATATATTACTAATCTGATTCACCACAGAAGAGAGAATACTTATTCACAATCATCGAAACTGAAAGAAACACACTTGAGTCAGAGGGATAAGTAACTATACCGAGGAATTTCACCTATAGGGATTCAATTATGACTTACGGAAGTGCACCTATACCGTATACTTAAAGTCATACCACTCATTCTCAAAACTCTCAACGAGCACCAGTTCCGGCCATATATCCTGGCTTGGGTCACTGGCTTGGACGGATCAAATCGCAACCATTCATTCTCATATTACGAACGCGATTGATGAATCGGGAGTCCTTCAGAAAGTCAATGCCCGACTTCCCTCCTTGGGAGAAATGCCCTACATTTCACACCTTTATCATAAATGAATCAATCCGATTTGGTGAATACGTCACGCCTTGTCTACATCGACCTTATCCATTAACTAGTGAAGACATCACCAACCTATTACACCTAGGTCATTGGATGCTTTAACTTACCGTGATTGAGATCCCAGACTCTCATATTTATTACCTTGTTCAAACGAGACTTTCACCGTGAGCATTATTCACTGTTGTCACTAATGAGGCAACTCTCATCACCGAGGTGATTTCACAATAAGTCTTACACAAAGGGTTATGTCATTGATACTATTAGCCTACAAGACTACATGTGTTCACCGAACTACCATCAATTGTGATATGACCCCAAGGATAAAATTTGACTAATTACATCACCGATGCTAACTAATTATAAGCGCCGTACCTAAGGGCTATATATGCCTTTTAATCACCAATCATTAGCGTCTAGTCGAGACACCCTACCCATCAATCTCTACTGTTGACTACATGTAACTCATGCCACTTGCCTATTGGGTGTCATTTCATTCTATCGATATATAAAACGATTCTATATAATTAAAATTGGTCACAAGCACCCCACACTAACAACTATGGCGTCACCACTATAGGTTTGAATGGACACTTATAAATTACTACAATTCTAATCATAAACGCGAAAGCGATTAATAATTATAAACTTAATTGTGTGCCACTTGACACTAGTCTCACTTGTCGTGCTAACCTCTTTGACTTTATCGTCGAGGACACAAACCAAACCGTCACCAAACTATCATGATCGACCCTGCCCAATACCGACATCGGAAGATCTAATACCGACCTCACCACCCCGAAAGGAACCTTGAACTTAGAGCTCTGATACCATTTGTAATGCCTCGACCCAATTTTATGGATTATCCGTGAGTCAACCTGGTCCGACCCGAGCATTGGGTGTGAAGTGCAATGGAGCAACCTACATAATGTTGCTAGTCTAGTTTTATTTTAATTAACATTCAATTGTTTAACATGCAATTCCAGTTTCAAGATAAACTACGTGTGGGATCCATGGGGAGCACCTTGAAGTCCAAGTAAACAGAGCTGCTAACGTAAAATGAATGAAGTACACTTACCTGTATAATTCCCTCAAAATACGAACACGTACTCAACCTGTCTTAACAAAGCGAGGGTGTGAGCCTATGCCCAGTGGGAATACACAAAACAGTATAGAAACTAATGACATCAAAGATACTCACGCGCTAAAACTACATGCATGCGAAAATATATATGTTTATATATATGTATACCTTTGAGAAATACATATTCCAATGCATTAACCATTTCACTCTCAAAAACATCATTTGTCCAGATTAATTTAACTTATTATGCAACGTTAGTGGGAAGAAGAGAGACTGAGTTTTCTTAAAGAATAATTTGGAAAATGTGTGCCCCTCCAAAATTTTCTTTCTTTGCTTGGACTGCAGTGGAATAGAAATTTTTGATGATAGATGGGTTAATGAAGAGAGGTAAGCGCATGGCCATTAGGTGTTGGATGTGTAAGCATAGCGAGGAAACAATCAATCATTTGTTATTGCATCGTGGGTGGTAAGGGGATTATGGGATATCATTTACTCCATCTTTGGGGTGATGTGGGTGAGGGTCGAGTTAATGATAGAGGGGATGGCAGCCTGGGGTCACAAGAAGGGTAGGGGGGTAGAGGGATGTAAGTTTTGTGCGAAGAATGGGCCCTTAATGCATTTTTTGAACGATATGGACTCAGAGGAACATGAGGCGTTTTGAGGGAGTAGAGATTGAGTAAGCTAGACTTCGATACTTTTTGTTGAGCTCCTTGCATGCGTGGTTTAAGGAGGAATCACATTCTATTTTTCATTTTTTGTTAGATTTTGTGGGGGAAAGGTCTGGAGAATCGATTGTAGGTCTCCTTGGTAGGTTTTAGGGTTGTGGGGAGGTGGGAGGGATTATGTTTCCATATTCCCATTTTTTGTTTTTAGTCTTCTGTCAGACCTTTGTATATCCCTTGCCTCCCCCTCAGGCTGGTTCATTTAATATACCTTGCTTACTTATAAAAATAATAAAAAATATTTTACAGAAAATTCAAAATAATGAAGAGAGGTAGGCGCATGGACAATAGGTGTTGAATGTGTAAACATGCTGAGGAAATGGTCAATCATTTATTATTGCATTGTTGGGTAGTAAAGGGATTATGGAAGATCATTTACTCCATTTTGGGGTGATGTTGGTGAGGGCTGAGTCAATGAGAGAGGAGATGGAAGCACGGGGCCATAGGTAAGGGGATGTAAGTTTTATTTGAAGAATGACCCCTATATGCATTTTTGGACGATATGGTCTGAGAGGAACATGAGGTGTTTTGAGGCAATAGAGATTGAGCCAGCTAGAGTTCAGTACTTTCTGTTGAGCTCCTTGCATGCGTGGTTTTAAGAAGAATCACATTCTACTCTTCAGTCTTCGTTAGATTTTGTGGTTGAATTGGGGCAGGAGAATTGAGTGTAGGTATCCCTGGTAAGTTTTAGGGTTGTGGGGAGGATTATGTTTCCATATCCCCATTTGTTATTTTTAGTCTCGTGTTAGACTTCTATATATCCCTTATATACTGGATGCCTCCCCCTTAGGTAGGTTTATTCAATATACCTTTCTTACGTATAAAAAAAAATACTTTACAGATATTTCAAAATAACGACACGACACATAAATGGCCACCTCTACTTAAAATCCCCAAATTTAGACCATTTGTAAAAAAAAGAAAGTATAAAAGAATGTAAACTATTATTCATAATACTTAATAAATTGATTTTTCAAATTTTATGTCTAATTTATAAATAAATAAAAGTATGCAATAATCTTTATATCTAACAACATAACATCATGTTAACAAGACGAAAGAAAGAAAAAAACAATTTTATAAGCATTAGAGGAGGTAGTTAAAAAGAACATATCAAATTTATTACCTCACCGACCTCTTCTTGCTGGATAGATCTTTATTAAATTAAATTTTAGTCTTACTCTTAAGTTAAAATATATGTAGTATGAGAGGAACAAATGTTAAAAAAGTTTAAAGTTACGAAACCTTAAGCAATAGCAAGAGAAAAAGAGAGTGAATTTTTTAATCATGATCTTTCTTTAACCTTTTTAACTGGTTTAGTTCATTAGTTAATTGGTCCAAAGCATTTTATTTTTTCATTCACCTGGGCTGGACCAAAGCACTTAGTGAGTACTTTTATTTTTCACCTCGGGCTGTAGCCCATATGTGCTGTCCCCTGGATCCGCCATTACCAAGAAAAGATAAAAACAAATAAGAAGAGAATGAAACAATACAACAAAGTGAAGAATGAAACGAGGTTTAAAATGAGTTGAAGGTTGATTTTAATGTAAGTATTAAAGTTGTCTTTTATTTTTATATGAAAGTTGGAGTAGACAACTTTTATGTCCTATCTTTTGTAATACCCTGTAATTCTGCTTAATTAGGAAAATACGTTTTTATTTAAATTACGTGAGTAGAGTAATTTAATATGTGATTTATTTAAATTACGTGAGTAGAGTAATTTAATGTGATTAAATACGTTTTATTTAAATTACGTGAGAAGAGTAATTTAATGAGATAAAATGTTAATAAAGATGAATATGACGATTAAAAATTTACTAAATATGAGTAGTAAGTTTTAATGTTGATATGTACGGCCTAGTGACTATATGTACGTACCGGAGTTATCTCAACCGAGTGTCGCGCGTAGGACAAAAATTAAGGATGAGAGTAGAAAAATATTTAAGAGACTCAAACGATAATTTAGAGTCCACAGTTGATTCCGAAAGGGTCGAATTAGTCAAAATAGTGTACCCGGGGGTACTAGTTGAGTACCGGGTCATTTTCGGGCTAAATCGGGACCATTCGGGGGCATTTTGGTCTCTTTACAATTATGGGTAAGTAAACCTACGAATTTTGAAACCCTAGATCATATTATAAGAGTTGAGGCTAGGGTATTAAAGAAGGAAAATACACCATAGCCATTAGAGAAGAGAGAGAGACAATTTCCTAAGGCAAAAGAAGGAAGGAAGGGAAATTCTAAGGAGATTTCACCATAAAGTTGTTGGGAAGGAGGATTGAAGGATCAAAATCATCAACCATCATCAACAACCACGAAATCAGACCCTACAAATCATAAGGCAAGTGGTTATTTGCAAAATATATTGAGTTATAATACCCATATTTAAGCTTTAGGAAGAACATAGTTTTTATGATATTTTTGGGAGAAAAACAATTGATTATGATCCATGATTGGTAGGGATCGCATGTAGGACGTTTTTGGATCTCCAAATATTCTGATATCATAGAAAACTAGATGATTAAATCGAACAAAAAAAACAAAAAAATCTGGAACTATGATGAAAGATGTAAAGAATGTATTTTTGGGGTTCTTGAATACTAGAAAGATTTTTAGTAAATTTGGCCAAGATTTATAATGATTTGGTTGTGTTAAATCGTTAGTAATCATCCCAGAACATGTAAGGAATGATTAGAAATTGTTGGTTGCAATTATGGTGAATTATCATGAAAGATAGATAGATAAAAATGGTGAAACCCGCATGAAGAAGATGAACTGGGTCTGTCACTGCTTGATCGATCGATCGACCCTTGAATGTCGATCGATCGAGTAGTCGATCGATCGACCATATCCCCTCGATCGATCGACCCTGGCTGGACTTTAGAGAATTTTGTGAATAAATTTCTTTTAATTACCGTCGCTTAATGGGAACCTTAGTAATGATATTTTACCTATGAGGAGACCTTATAATCACCAGTAGGTGTACCATCAGATTTCTTCATAAATGATTGAGTGGGAATTTTGGAGAAATGGACCAACGGGAGAACGATCGATTGAGCTGTGTGTTGAATTGTGAGAATTTAATTACGGAAAGGGTGAGATTTAATTCGGGGAAAAAAAAATACCAGTAGGTTAAAGTTAACTTAACTACTGAGTTAAGGGAGGGGTAACTAGGGCCCTTAGAGTTGCGTGAATACTCGAATAAATACAATAGTGAAATAAATTGTAAATTAATGAGTACTGTGAATATAAGTAAAATATATTACGTACGGGCATGATTTGATAGGTTGGGTGGGTACCTACTAAATCATATAAAGTTTGGGTTAATAGAGTTTTACCTAAATTAATTATGTTAGGGTCGATGTGACATTCCGAACTAACATAAAGTTATTATATGTTTGGGGTCGATGAAAAATGCCGAACCAAACTTTAAACTGGTGTCGCGATGAAAGAGTCCCGAACCAGAATATGTGTATATATTAATATTTTTAAATAGTTGGGGTCGATGGATTATTCCGAACTAACTTTTACTTGGGGTCGATGAATCATTCCGAACCAAGAGTCCTTTATGTGTAATAAAAGGATATGTTAGTGATAACTGATATTAAATACATTATGGTGTGATAAAAATGTATTCTATGTATATAATCTACTGATTTAGAATAGTAGACAATGAAATGAATTGTAAATGTCTTAGTAATAATCTATAGCGTGATGCAATTATTACAAGAATAAGGACAACGAACAGTAAATAAGTTACCTACGGTTATGGGTAGTATAACTAGGTAGACTAAGTACCCTCAATAGTTACGTACTATAAAAGAGAGGTGAGGAAGTCCAAGGGAGTTCTGTGAAACTTTAATATGTGTAATCAATAACTCAATTGTGATAATTGCTTGCAAAATATTTTGAAATGTTTTGAGTACTAACTCTTGCTATGTAAAATTTTTTAAAAACCTTTTAGGTGCCCAGCCACAGGGACACCCAACATGATTTCATTTCAGAGATTTGGGAGCTGCAGCACGTGTGGATGTTGCAGGGATTGTTTAGACGCTTCCTCTTTTTCAGTTCTAGTGCAGGATCTCAGTTTTAGTATTCTTAGTTGGGACATGTTGTCCTATATTTACTTTTACAGTTTGTTCTAGTTATGGATTTTTAGTTGTCTTTTATTGGCCATGGTTTTCGGCAAGACATTACCTGCATTCAGTTATTTATGCAAACTGTTTTAGTATTACTAGAATTGTAATGTGTTGGTATGGATTATTTATTCTGCTTAAGAAAGATAAAATTTGGCACTCGTTTAAATTTCACTTAGGTGATTAGTAAATTAAAAAGCTTTCGGCAGTGATGCTAAGAATGAACCATTTAAGAAACCTGTTTAAATTGAATTAAGGCTTGATCACCCAAGGTTTAATTAGGCGGGGTGTCACATCTTTGTGTGATGTGTTTGCGCACGAGCGCCCACCCACCCACACCCACACACCCACACTCAAATTAGTGGGATGACTAACTATTTTTCGTCTTATAACGAGATAGACACATGTCTACATTAAAGTGGGGGGCGATAGTCAGGCATAATCAATCCAACACGATAATTATTTGAGTCCTTATCGATTGAGATATAAAGTCAAACATGAGAAAATTAAAGACTTGCACTAAAATATATAACATCCTGAGCCCCTCCACCCATTGCCAATTGATTTTATCAGAGTAGGCTATTCATGACCCAACGGCCCAATTGTTCTATGTCACCTAATATAAAATATGTCAATGTGTTAGGCTCAGGTGACCACTATATATAGGGTCATGATGGTTGATATGGCCACCGATATCCTATCCACGCTAAACATTTACCTTTACGCTACTCAATGAAAGCAACATATGGAATATGTTTAGCTTTTAAGTTGCCCATGGGTGATGGTTTGACTTCTTGCAATGAATAAAGTGACTACACAAATATTGTTGGATTAAGTCAATAGAAATATAGTTGTTTACTATTTACTTATATTTTTACAATTATGTTATAGTTTGCTAATAGTCATGTTTTCTTTGGCAATACAATACACTTGGCCAATTTGCAAATTAGTGAAGTCATTTGGGATCTGAATTATGATACTTTTTTCTTAGATCGGACACATTGATATATGAAAAAAGCTGCACGATTATGTTTATGAGTACTTTTACGCCGACTCATGATTGTGACATATTTGGTGCAATATACTGACATGTCACACCCGTATTATCTCAAGTCTGGATCCAATAGTATTATAATTCAGACACAGGCCAATGCGATGAGACACGTCACAGTGTCGCAATCATGAGTCGGCCCAAAATTATGGTATGTCTACACTTCAATTGTTTTGTTATTTATTTTGTTCAATAACGTCATTAATGTATCAAAAGTTTTATCTTTTATTTAAATTCAAAACTTGGTATATTTCCAGTTTTACAAAAAATACGATGAATCCATTATAAAAAGTATTGACTTGGCCATTGCTTATCTACTAAGTTATTGGAATTCTTATAGCTCTTGAACATTTAGACAATTATTTGGCTTAAATTTCCATTAATTACTTAGACGCATTTGTGTCGTATATAATTTTTGTTTGTGTACATAAAGTGTAAGTACACATCATTGTAAGACTTTTATGGCAAATTTTTTAGTGTAAATGACTGTTACAATGAATTATTAAGTTGATAAGTGTAGACTGAATGTGCGCAGAAATCGAGTTGAATAAAACGGACATTAAAATCTTGGATAGAAATTTGATGTCTTTGAGACATCAAACTATTTGATGTCTTGGATTTTGATTGGTCAATGCCGCTGGCGCGGACCTATTTTCATAAATGATGTGAGTCCTCACCAACACTATTGACCAATTAGAATCCATGACTTCAAATAGTTTGATGTCTCAAAGACATCAATTTTTTTTCCTAAAATCTTATATTTTTCATATCATTAGTCTTTCACGACTCCTTGATTCCCCAAAGAAAAGGGAAGTAACAAAGAGAAAACTATTATAGTTGTATTGTATTAATAAAACCAGGAGTAAGATCAAAGAACACCCTGAGATGAATGTTTTGACAAGATCCAAGTACAATTACCTAGATAAATTTTTTGAAATACTCAATTTCATCATGCTATCATCTCTTATTGATCTTGTTCAGTGATTTCCTTATTAAATTTTTGTTTGGGCTTATTAAATTTAAATCATGCTCATTTCAAATTTAAATGTGAATAATGAAAAAAAAATAAATATTGGTTACACTCGAACATGAAAAAGGATAAAGCTACAAATTTATTATATCTCTGTATACAATTCCATTTTTTCTTCAAAGAAAATCAGCACAAAGAAAAGCAAAACAACACAATTGGTCAATTCAGTTCAAAGGGAAATCAACAACTTTACAAATAACAGTCAACATTGCTGAAAAATGAGAACCCCACATTCTCTATATGGAGTTCGCGTAGCAACCTTAATAACATCTTTGTTGGGAGATCTTCTAATGTGGAAGGAAAGATTTTGTTGTTAAAAGAAAAGCTATATTCAAAATATTTCATATCAGAATCCAGACCTCCAGTTTGCAAAATACTGGACACTGTGAAAGTAGTGATCCAAATTCCAATGCTCCTCCCAATCATTTCAGCCAATACAATGATCCTCCCATAATCTCACAAGAGATCTTTACGTTTCCTTTTTATTTTTCACCACAATTTGTGTTGATCACCACAAGAGTTACTGGAGAGAGTCTTACACACATTCTAGAGGTATCGGGTATAGTTATTTAAATTACTATCAAGTAGTCTACGCTGTTAGAAAAGTGAGATGCATTAAACGCTACACAATTATATTATAAAAAATATAATAATAAAAAACTGAATCAGGCACTACCAGGAAAAAGGTCAAATAGGAAGTTACATATTACTCAAAGACCGAATCTAAATATAAAGATCTCAATTGTATGCTACTTTAAATTTATATTTTACATATGTCACTACTTCATCATATTAAATAGGTACACTAACTAATATATTACTTGAAATTCTAATTATATATAATCAGTTCAAACTATATTTTTTTGCTATCTTAAATTTATAAATTTTTCAATTAATTAATTATAAATCTAAACGATACAATTACACTTAATAATGTAGTTGCAATTGCAATTGTAACTGTATTCATTATTATAACTTTACCTACATTAATTAATGTAACTATATATATTCATCACTAGAACTGTATTTATATTTGCACTGTATCTAAATTAATAATTTTAACACACATGACTTATTGAAAAGAATAAAAAACACGTGTCCTTAATGTTATTTAAGGTAGAATTAATTTTTTTTTTACCATATTACCGTAGCAAATAATGTTTACTAGTTATGCATAATTACATGCGTGGTTATCATCAGAATTAAGGTGCAAGTGAATACAGTTATTAAGTTAATAAAAAAGTGTGAAGGATATATTATAATTGTGTGTATATATATATATATCACCTTGATATGACACTCTACATCCCAATACTTATTGTGATAATTTATTATTTTTATTTTTAATGAATATATATGGAAAATATCTATAATAGTTTATGATTTAAACAATAATAATAACACATTATAGTGAACCATCATCTATCATATCTAATCTTTAAATTTATCGATATCAACAACTATATCTCAATATTAATTAAAGATTTAAAATCATGATAATATGACATGGTATAAGAATTATTCAATTTAAGGTCCTGTCCGGTTTGGATTGAAATATTTTATCTAAAGTGAAGAGTAAAGTTATAAGTACTTGAGTTAATATTATTTTGAAATATAATTTTAAATAAGTTTACGTTCTATAGTTATGTGGTTTGAACAAAATAGTGGGAATTTATATCTTTAAAGGTAAAAATAATTTTCTCCATTCAAAAAAAAAAAAAAAGGTGTCACATCCAAGCAAAAAGGGAACTCCACAAGAAGGGAGATATGCATCAAGAAAAGCATATTGTATACTATTCCAGCTGATGTTTATCAAACCTTAGGATCTTCTAGATGAAAACATCATCCAATATGAAAGGACAACTTTCTGGCATTACCGTCAGAATTATCTTCAGGCTAAGACTATATCCAGTTTATCTCTATGTTATTACGTTCTCACCCAAAATCATGCCACATAAAGAATCCATCCTAGTGGGAATTGAAGGTTCACTTCACTCACGTGATTTCTGAAGAGAGCATCTTGTTGTCAAACTCAAATGTGAGTTGCCATTATTGGGCTCCCACAGTAAATCCTATTTGATACGATGATTATCATTCCATTGAGATTAGGATGGTGGCATTTGGGAGCCCATGGTTAGTCTGACACCCACCCCCACTAAAACAATATCTATTGTAGACTACAGACAAATAGTGTTGGTCACACATTATATATGTGTGTATATAGATTTATAGAAAGAGAAATTCACACTCGACAGACCATGGTTGCAAAAAGGCCGTCAAACACTTGAGAATGTGATGGGACACATGGCTACGTTCTCAGCCTTGCAATTTGAGTATGTTATTTCAAAATGGATATTTTTACTAAACAATATAAACATTTATGGACGTAATTGAGTTGAATGTTGAATGCTTTTCAAAATGAAACAATTTACGAAATGAGTCCTTCAATGTGGTTTTCATGTGTCGGTCGCGACACTCTCACGTGGTGTATCGCGATTGGTTAGTGTCGTTGACACGAAATTATATTTATAACGTAACAATCGTGACACGATACGTCGCTGTGTCGCGACGGATACATGAAAATCATGAGTCGAAGTAGACTTATCATTACGAAATCAACAATGACTCTCAGACTCCAAGGAACCATATGAAACTCAATGACGATTTAATTTACCAGAAAGCTCAAATAATAATTAGGTTTTTACGGTTTAGTCCATTGACTAAATATTTTGCACTTTTTAATCGGGTCAAACAAATTTTAAACGATTAGGTACATATAAATACCCTTTTCAGTCATTTCAATCATTTTGTTATTCTTGAGCTAATTAGCGATTGATAGCTTTTCCAATAAGCGGGAGCTTTTCTTTCTTCTTTCCACTTTTGTCAAACAATTTTATTCTCTCCAAGATTTTTTTGAAAAATTAACCTAATTAGCGATTGACAGCTCCTCCAATAACTTATGATCTTTTTTTTTTTCCACTTCTGTTCAACCAGTTTTATTCCCTTCAAGAAAGAAGGTATCAATTCGTTCGAAGAAATTAATTATTTTCACTACTATTTAACCTAGATTTACCTTTGTATTAATTCGAGCATTTATAAGTTTATACTTGTTATCAAGAAATATTTTGCACGCCGATCAATTACAATAGGCGTATGTATTTGGTTTCGATTCAATCAAATTATTGTAATTGTGTAATTCATGTGTTGATATAACTCGAATATTGAATGAATGGTTTAACTGTATGTTTTGATATTTTTTTTTAATTTTATATGAATATATTTTAACTTTTTGTTTTGATGTTTAAACATAAAATATCGAAACATTGTGTTTTGATTTTCTATCAGGTTGTGTATGTACATGTTTTGATTGTGTGTTCATGTGTGTGTCTTCATGTGTTTCATGCGTGTGTACTTTATGTATATACAAGTTGTGTATGTATATACTTCACAATAAAATTGCAGTAAAGTACACGCAATTTGATATAAAGTACACGTGAGTTTCTAATGAATAATCCTCATTTTGTGTTTTGACTTTAATTTGGCATAATGCTAATGTGAATTTACTTTGTTGGTTTTGATTCATGATTTAATTTACTTGTCATGTGTTAGTTGGGCATTTGTTTGTGGGTCCGCACCAACGGCATTGACCAATCTTGAGGTTTAACAAAAGTATAGTCATTTTATATACCTCATAGCAAAATTGTAGAAAAGTTCACGCAGTTTGATATAAAGTACACGTGAATTTCTAATGATTAATTCTCATTTTGTATTTTGACTTTAATTTGGCATAATGTTAATGTGCATTTACTTTGTTGCTTTTGACTCATGACTTAATAGACTTGTTATGTGTTAGTTGGACATGTGTTTATGGGTTCGCGTCAGCGGCATTGACCAATTTTGAGCTTTAACAAAAGTACAGTCATTTGTATATAGCTCACAACAAAATTGCAATAAAGTAAACACAATTTTATATAAAGTCCCGTGAATTCTTATTTTGTGTTTTGGCTTTAATTTGGCATAATGTTAATGTGCATTTACTCTGTTACTTTTGACTCATGACTTAATAGACTAATCACGTGTTAGTTAGGCATGCGTTTGTGGGTCCGCACAAATGGAATTGACCAATCTTTCCCTTTAACATAAGTATAATCATTTGTATATAGCTCATAACAAAATTGCAGTAAAGTACATGCAGTTTGATATAAAGTACGCATGAATTTCTCATTTTTTATTCTCATTTTGTGTTTTGAATTTAATGTGGCACAATGTTAATGCGCATTTACTTTGTTAGTTTTGACTCACGACTTAATAAACTTGTCATGTGCTAGTCGAGCTGTGTTTATGGGTCCGCGCCAACGGCATTAATTAACCCCAAGATTTAACAAAAGCATTTTTCTAGTTTTAATTTTATGTAGGTCATAATGATAAGTTATAGGATTGCCCGGTGTTGTTATTTGGATAATATGGCTTGCATTGAAATATTTGAAGACAACTCATTAGGTTTCATCTGCAATGAGTTATGTAGGAGGTTTATGAATTTGAAAATTAGATCGTTTTCATTAAAGTGCGACTTTAAAGATGAAAGTCAGTTCATGTTGGTTTGTGATAAAGATGTTCGCAGTATGTTGCAATCTCAAGTGATTGTCAAAGCTGATTTTATTTGGATATATGTCTTTGATTCACCAGCTTTGGCCACTAATACAATTCATGAATAGGTTGAATGCACGCATAGAATTTGTGAACTGGTTGACCACAATTATACAAGCTACGAGAGGGATGAATATAGTGGTACAAGTAGAGAAAGGGTGGACTTCATATCATCAACCACTACGATTGATATTAGTAGTGGAGATTAAAATGATGTTTATATTGGAGGTATGTAGCTCAGTACATCAAAAGTTTAGCTCTCCAATGATTGGAAAACATATATTAGTCATGAAGAGAATTATTTTGGAAGAAGTGTGGTTGAGTTTCAGGATAAGTTGCGAAAGTATGTTGTAAAGGTTGGGTTCAAGTATATATATATTTGAAGAATGATAAAACTCGTGTGACAGCAGAGTGTTCTAAAAGGAGTATTGAGAATTGCATGTGGCGAGTTCATGCTTCATTATAGATAGTAAATGGTTACTTTTATATAAGAAGTCTTAACAATGATCATACTTATAGGTGTGTATATCGTAGTCCACCAAGCAAAATGATGGACTCCAAGTTTGTTTCGACATTGCTTGCTGATGAGAAAAAGGATAAATTGCCACTGAGATATCATCATGCATGGCGTGGGAAAGATATGGCTACTGATGAGTTGCATGGTGATGAGAAGGTTTTCTATGCATTAATCAATGATTATAGGGAACTTCTGTTGCAGTATAATCTAGGATCACATTGCATTCTTAACGTGGAACCAGACAATAAATTATTCAAGAGAATTTTTGTAATGTCTGCAGGATCCATTGATGGATTTCAGTACTGCAGGCTTGTTTTGTTTCTTGATGATGGCTTTTTGAAGAGCCGCTATCGTGGAACAATTTTGTCAGCAACTGCAAGGAATGGAAATAACGGTAAATGTGAAGTATTCATGTTTACTTTACACTATTATGCCTTTACTTTGGCATGATTTGTATGTTCTTTGGATAGAATAGCATGTACACGCATAACATTATAATGTACACGTGAAGATGTGCGTGTACTTTGTAGTGATATACGTGTACTTTGAGTTCTGTGTTTGTTATTTGCATAGAATTTCAAAGTACAAGCATAAGATTAAAAAATACACATGAATTTTTGTTTTATGTTATGTGTACTTTGTAATGTTATGCGTGTACTTTGGGATTCTTTGTTTGTTTTAGGCAAACATTGTAAAGTACACACACATCATTACAAAGTACACATGAACTTATGTTTGCATTGTATGTACTTTGTAATGTTATGCGTGTACTTTGTGATTCTTTGTTTGTTATGGAAAAATGATATAAAGTACACGCATATATATTAAAGTACACATAATATGTTTTTACTTTATATGGTTTAATCCATAAACATTAAAACAATCAGCATGTACAAATATTGAAATATATTTATTCTTTTGTATAGCTTACGTGTTTAATGATCCGCGCCAGCAACACCATCTTTTGAGTACAGCGTACAATCTACAGAAATTTTGATATATTTCATTATATTTCAGGTTTTTATCCTCTTGCATATGCACTTGTTGATTTAGAGACGTAGGATAATTGTATGTGGTTTCTCATTAATTTGCATGATTCACTAGCTCATCAAGATCTAAACATCACATTCATATCTGATAAGAACAATGGTTTTATTGAAGGTGTTTCTATGGTCTTTCCAATGTCTTCACATTCCTACTGTATACATCATTTATAAGAAAATATAAAGAAGAAAATACGGGGGAATTATGGGAACTTACGAAAGAAGATTGTGAAAGGTTTCATGCATTGTGCATATACTATAACAATTGATGAATTTGAGTAGAACATTGATGCCCTGAAGAAGGAATGTGGAGTTGGTGTTGCTGATTTTCTTGGTAATTTGCCTCCGGAGAATTGGGCTTGTGCATATTTCACTGGCAAACGCTATGGTGATATGGCATCAAGTGTTGCATAATCATTCACCTCTTCGATCTTAGAGGAAAAGGATTTACCGATAATGAATATGATGGACAAAATGAGGATCAAGATTATCAATTTCAATGAAAAAAAACTGGTTGACTCTGAAACATAGTCAAAGGAGAATTGGAATAAAAGTAGATATTGAAATATTAGCCGCTCGAGTCCACATGTCGTCGAAGTTCATTTAGATGTGAGGGCCACTTTTGACTTAGAACAAGAAATTTTCTATTGTAAGAGTTGGTAGGATGCTTTCCATGTTCTTATGCTGTTTCTGTCGTACAAAAGATAGGTGGAAGTATTTATGATCATATTGAGGATTATTATAAGGTTTCTTTATACAAAAAATATACTCACCACCTATAGTTCCTCTTCCTGATTTGATGTCCCTAAACATTTCATTACTTGAAAATCCTGCCATCCGTCCTCCATTAACAAAGAGACCGACAGTAAGGCCAATAGGTAAGAGAATAAAATCTATTGGTGAAGTCATATTAAGGTAAGTTACTTGCTCTAGGTATAGTAAAACGGGTCATTATAGGTCCACGTGTAAATAACCAATTTGATTCCACTTAATATTGTTCAATTCATTAATTTTAACAATAGTTTTGAATAAAATCAATGAAGATCACATTTGAATAAATTAATGTAATTTTATTATTGAGTGTTCATTTCTATTTTATTTGTTTGTGAATGGGACCTATGTAAAGTACACACACGTTGAATTGAACAAATCATTTTCAATGCACATGTACTTTATAACACTCATGTGTACTTTATAAAGTACACGCATAATACATAAATTACACGCACATTGAAATTAATTTTGTTCAGTCCGTTGTGTGTGCACTTTATAAAAACATACGTGTACTTGCAAAGAAATAACATTGTTTGCATATCAATTGGCTTAAATTGTATAAGTTATAATTTTTATTTCAATTTTCATAGTATTCGTTTAAATTGCATAACTTATAATTTCTATTTTTCACTTGTACTTTATATATTATTGTATTTATTTTAGATTTATGTTAGTCATTTTTGACATTATAAATTACAAGAAGAATTAAAAAATAAATGTTGTTAAATTCTCAACTTACTTCCCATAATCTAAATTGTTCATTAACTATCTTTCTCTCATTTATGACACATAACCTAGTCCTTTATGTTTTTGTTGGATTCATTTTTTAAAACGGTTTGCTTCTATTCAGTTATCTTTTGAATATTTAATGAACAATTCATTCATATTTTTCACATTCTTACGTGTATTATGGTCTCCACCAGCGACATTATTATCGGAGTATTGTCATAATATGGTCCGCCCTAGCGCTAATATTTTTAATTTAGAAAATATACGTTCTCTCCATGTTTAATACATGTATTTCAGTATAAAAATGTATTTAATATACATTATAAAAATGTACAAAAATATTCTTTCTATATTTAATGTATTTCAGTACAAAAATGTACTTTATAAAAAATGTATTTTATGCATATATTTTATAAAAAATATGTTTAAAATCATTTTCAATGTACGTGTACTTCATAAAAAATGCGTATAATTTGTTAAAGTAAACGCATATAAAACAAAGTACACACACATTGAAAATGTTTAATCTTAATTGATTTTTTAGTTGTGTTGATTTCGTTTTTATATAATTGTCAGTATATATATATTCTCTATATTTTCATAAATCCTATATTATTTGTGGTGCATGCTAAAGGCATTTTAAACTTTATATTATAAGACTATAGACTATTATCATCAAAATAAAAAGACACGCATTAAAAGAAAAGATAATTTCATTCATTAAGAAAAAAATTACAGCTCATTTGAAAAATAAGCAAAAAAATTACAACTGATTTGAAAAAAAAAGACCCATAAATATAAAAAATATCATTTGAAAATTGAAGAAAACTATTGATGGGGTCCGGAAGAGCGCCGATAAAATTCGAGATGACCCGAATTCTATGCTCCATCTATGAGAGGACCTGAGTCGTATCATCTTTGTCCTTCATATAATTTTTCAGAAGTATTTTGGCATCGTAGGTATAGAAATTGACTAGGGCTTCGTGGATTTTCGGTAGCGGCACATCCTCTTGAAATAAGTCGTACGGGATGGGCGGGAGTTCGGAGGAGCCTTCTTTAACGTATTCATTAAAGGCTTCAATTGCTCAAATGATATAGGAAATGTCTTCCTCAATTATTTGTAATTTTTCTCGATGATTTTTTGCATTTTCAAGAGCCTCTCTCAAAGAATCTGCTCGTACAACCATTTTGACGTTTTTGTATTTTAATATAGAATGGTAAAGATTACAACCATGTTATGTTTTTTATAGGCCAAGTAAAGTTTAGGATTTTGAGCCTAATAATTATAGTCGGTTGTGGTTTTACTGATAAATGACCTAAATAACGTGTAAACTTCCAAGGCTTGAATGTAGTTGGTCGATGTTGACTTAATAAATAATGTAGTATATGGGTGTATACGTGTAATTATTTGGATAAAGTGTTGTACAAATGTAGTTCTTTTTTATTTTTACGTGTATTTTATAATGTTATGCGTGTAGTTTAAGAATATTGGCTTAGTATAGGTTAATAAAGTAAAGTACACTAATATAATTACAAAGTACACGTGAACTTCTGTAATTTTATATGTGTACTTTGTAGTGTTTGCATGTACTTTATGATTCCTTGTTTGTTCTGGGCAAACATTGCAAAGTACACGCATATTATTACAAAGTACACGTGAGCTTCTATTAACATTTTACGTGTACTTTGTAATGTTATACGTGTACTTTGGAATTCTTTGTTTGCTAAGGGCAAAAAAAAAGTACACACATATATATTAAAGTACACGCATAACATTCTTGTACTTTAATATTTAATCCTTAAACATTCACACAATCTACATGTACAAATGTTAAAATATAATTATTCATTTGTATAACTTGCGTGTACTCCATTTTTTGAGTAGATAGTATATGGAACTATATTTTATAAAAAAACAAAAAACATTACAATTATTATTCCTCCTATTAACAATCACCATTTAAAAATTCATTAAATATATATGCTATTTGTCACATAATCTTGTTGTCTTTAAATGATGTTTTGAGCGGAATTCCTTTTGCAATTTGTTCCATGTAGTATAAACAGAACACGCCACAGTCAACATTGAAAATAAAATAAAATAAGTATATTAGTTAATGTGAATGAAATTTGTTGAAATGTTTAGTGATGAATTATGCGTGTACTTTATACATATGAAGTTTGAGCTTACCCATTATTTTGACTTGCGCATTGATCATCTCTGATTAATTGATAATTGACATCATGAGTAACCAATCATTCTATCGTACTTCTTTTCTATGGGCTTAGAGCATCTTCAAAAGGATTTCCTTCGAAGTATCGTACTCATGCACATTTTTTCCTTACTTGGGGTGCTTCCTCCTTAAATTTGTACAGTATTTCTTGGAAAGCATTAAACTTTCAAGAGGAAAAAATATTTCGTATATATAAAATACAAAAGTAAATGTAATGTAAATAAGTTGAAGGTGTAACCATGGTTTTGACGTCCTTGTAGTATGATGTGATTTCATTGTTGTCGACCGGGCGAAGAGAGTCCATATGGACAAGTTCATCTTTATGTTTGTATACAACTAACAATGTAAAGTGTCCATTATTGTTTGATATTTAATGTCTACTTGGAATTAATAGTTTATCACAAATGCCTGAATTTGCTATAATGTCATTTTCTATTTGCGCCTTCTACATGTCCTCATTATTATATCGGACGACTTCATATGAAAAGTTATAAATTCGTTAATAAGAAACATAATGATAGTATTTAACTGACGATGATTGATAAATCTTTAGGTTTTATTTTCTTTACCCAAGCATATGGACTAAAAGTCTGCTTAGTTCGGAGCCCTTCTTTCCTCATATTCTTCTCCATTAAATGAGAAAATGCTTGAATTATCTATTTCACACATTGAAAAAGGTAAGGATGTAAAAATACAAATTTGATGAATTATCTTCTCACCACTAGTCTCATCACCCTCACCTTCACTACTATCACTAAGTGTGGCGGGCATGGATACTTTCTTTCCTTTCTTTCTAAGCCACGTGCGACACTCAAATGACTTATGCCCCTTACCCCCACATTCAAAACTAGTCACGTTCTCAAACTCCTCCCCATACTCCTCATCTGAGTCATTCTCTTTTTCCCTCTCACCGCTTTCTTTGGCCTTTCCTTTCTTTTAATTTTTTTCAAAAAATCTCTTCTTATTGGAAGAATTTTCTTTAGAAATTTGGAGAAATTTTTTGAAATTTTTTGCAAGTAAGGCCAAATCATCAAAGTCTCCCTCAGAATCGGACTCACAAACTTTTTCTTTCTTTTTCTTAAAATGAGTCTTTAAATCAAGGCCTTTATCCTTAGACTTAATGGTTTGGGGAAACATGTCAATCTCATAGGTTTGAAGATCTCTTACAAGTTCTTCCAACTTAAGTGATTTCAAATTTCCCAAAGAGTTTAAAACTGTGACTTTAGGAATAAAACGTTTTGGGAGAGATCTCAAAATCTTTTTAATGGCACGCGTGTTATGAATCACCTCACCCAAATTAAAACTGGTGTTTATAATGTCTGACAGACGTGCATAAAAATCATCAAAGCATTCAGACTCAGACATGGTGATAGTCTCAAATTGGGTGGCCAAATTTTATAATTTTGATTCGTTAACCGCGTTCGTACCCTCATGTGTCAATTTCAAAACATCCCAAGCCTCTTTAGACGTGGTACACGTCATAATTTGGCGAAATTCATCAGGAGTGACAGCTCCAGAAATAGCACTCTGTTCACGGGAATTAAAATTCGACATTTTAAAATCATTCTCAGTCCAATCTGACACAGGTTTTAAGGATGTGATATTTTCAACAATGACAGTGGGAGGATTCCATCCATTTTCGCAAAGCAACCAAACACGCTTGTCAATAGCTTTTAAACTAGATTTCATGCGATCTTTCCAATAGGCGTAATTATTCCCATAAAAAATAAGCACCTTATTAAATGAACGTTCCATTGAAAAATTGAGATTTTTCACAAACTTGATTTAAAAAAAAAAATTAATATCACACAATTTTGCGAAAAATAGGAATACGTGATAAATTAGTGTAACCTTCTCTGATACCAATTTGTAAAATATGACGATGTGTGATAATTAATAAAATTCGCAAATATCCAATTTGGCACACTTATTTAACTAGAGTTTATTTTTTTAAACCAAATTAATCCATCCCCTAAACATGCAACTACGTGTGTGCATATGTCAAACCATAAATAAGATATAGCATGAGACACAAAATTTCAGGAAAAAATCCCCGAAGGGCAAAACCATTTATTTCACTATAATTTTGTAAATCACAACTTACACGGATTACAATGAAATAATTTGACACGCGAATACTCGCAGGCGTCGGTCGGTGTCGTCAGTAATTGAACAACCGCAGCTACTCCACAAGAACACGCAGTTCTATCTTCAGCAAAGATCCACACGCAGTGAACCTCAATGACCGCAATCTTCGATTAACACCAAGAACGGTACCAAAATCAGCAGCATAATATTTCAGAAAATATGTCTTGGGTTCCACAAAACAATTCATAAAAAGTAGTTGGGATTATGAATTAAATGGACAAAAGTTTTGGACCCTTAAAAGTGAAAAGAGGACATAATAAAAAAATTATAGAACAAATAAATTTTTCTCTTTGAAAAGTGTTCTGTCAAAAGCAGCTTTTCTTCTATTCTTAAAACTGTACGTGCGTGTCATTTTTATAGAGAAGTTTTGATAAAGGAAAACAAAGGCACGTTACTGATTTTTATCCATAAGTTAGCTGTGAGATAAACAAGACTTTGGATAACTCATGGTAATCATTGGCAAGATGCGTGTTAAAAAAAAGTAAAATATCAAGATAAGCTTTAAGAGCTAACCTCCTGTACGTATCTTCTCTTTTAACAAAATTTCAAAGAGTTTTACCATATGCCAATCATTGGCAAAAATAGGTGCCCCACATAATTATCTTTACCAATTTGCATGCAAGGCATATAAGCCTTTGTGTGAAAAAATATGTACGCACCTTAAAACATTCAAGAAGCTTTTAACCCAAATGCCAAATGATTGTCATTGGCTTTATAAAAAAATGGCCCCCACGATTTCTATAGCTAGAGAGTTGGCCACTGCTTTGTAAAGCTTTTTGCAATTTTTTTTTTACATGCAAGCCTTTAAGGCTTTTTGGAAAATATTTGTACGAAACTATTTTTCTAAAGAGAAGCTCCTTTTAAAAAAAAAAAAAAATATTCTTTAATAAAAACTTTTGTTTCCATTTTTTTAATTTTAAAAAAAAAAAAACTTATTTTATTCAAAAGAAATTTTCTAAATAAAAGTTCTAACAAAAAAAATCCCAACACTTTAAACATAAAATGTAAGTGAAACTTAAACTTACTTTTACCAAAATTATCTCATTGGAGCTTGAATGTTGATGTGGACTTGTAATTCGGATCCGGAGTTTGAAGATGTTAGCATCCTTGATTCTCTGACGACTTGTAGAGGTATATGACATAATTAAATGTGACGGACAACGTCCTTACAAAATATAAGTTCATTTCACAATAAAAATAATTTGGTTTCAACATGGAAAAATAATGGACTTTACCCTGTTATCTTCTCACGTGTGCAATATTCTTGCAATTTATTTTTGGCTTCTTCATTAAGGTATTTTGCACACGGGTAAGTTTACAGGTCTAATTCTTCGGTTGTTTCTGAAGCTGCAGAAGGCTTGTCTTTATTTTTTTTTATCATTTTCTCCTTTTTGCTGCCGCACCGGTAGTTTTATTGTTCGGCCACTTTTTTTTTATTCTGTTGCAATTCAACAGGACCTTCACCAGAAAGATTTTTATTCTTTTCATCTTTTTGAAAATCCCTACTAGGATGGTTATAAATAAAATCATTATTGATATTTAATTTTCGGTCGTCCCTTTTTTGTATTCTACTATACATTGAGTATTGCTTCTTGATTTCCTCATCCTTTTTTGAAAGGGACATCTTTAAACCTTTAATTTTTTCTTAGAGAACCTTATTATTTATGACATAAAGAATTTTTTTAATCATTATTTACTTATCGATTATTTCATAAATATATTCTTAAAGTACATATTCTTATACTAGAAATGCTTAACGTGTACTTTGAGTATTATGCGTGTACTTTGCATTATTTGGTTATAACAATAACATATTTTCAGAAATTACACACATAAGATTACAAAGTACATGTAAATGTAAAAATAAGTTCACGTGTACTTTATAGTGATATGTATGTACTTTCTATTCAGTACAAGGATCGAATAAGAAATCCTAAAGTACACATATAACATTACAAAGTACACATAAAATTACATAATAATTTTAAGTATTATGTGTGTACTTAAATAACCAATGCATGTACTCTATTGACAATGTGTGTAATTAACCATAAATATGAACAAATGATTACAAATGTCACCAAATTATCTCCGTATTGAGTTTCTTAAAGGCATCATCTTTAACCAGTCGTTGGCTCCAGACAAGTAGTTAATGCTTTGCTAAAGTTGTTCTACTGCGATCATCTGACTTTTTGATGAATCTCTAGAAGCATTCAACTCATTATTTAAATTTGCATTTTTAATTTTGAGTTGGGCTTTATCTTCCTCCAAATTTTTTATTTGATCACAGTCGTTCTTCTTCGAGTCTTCAAGTTATTTTTTCAAACCATTATTTAAACGAATTTGCTGGGCCTTATCCTCCTCCAACCTTTTTATTTCGTTGGTGTCAATATTTTTCAACTTTTGAAATTGAAGTTTCAAGATCGTATTGAAAAGAATCTGTTGGTTACCATCCTCCTCCAACATCTTAAGGTTCTCTTAAGCTTGACACCTTGCTTCAATACTTTCTTTGAGTCCAAATTCAATTTAATCTCAACATTTTCTTCAATCAATTTTCTTACCTATTCAGCCAATTTGATTGAATCATCTTTCTTCTGAGAGGATTTCGCCCTTGTTTCATTTCTAGGAAGATCCCAATCATCGGAATTGTAAGGACACATATTTCCAATTGAGTCTTATGTAGTGTTGGATCAATTTCGGACAAAATGATTTGAGTCATAGGTTCGAGTGTAAAGTGTATCCATTCAAGCTTATGACGAGTTTGTGTTGAAGACGTAGCGGCCCAGAATTTAAAGCTTCATCCTTGCCGATTTTAGTGCCCCGCTTCTACATCAACAACAATTAGATTCCATAGTCTCCAAAGGTATGAATGCAATTTTATATATGTAGGAGACTTGGAATATTTTATGGGTGTAATTTTAATTTAGAATGGCTTTTACTTTTCAGAAATTATTTTAGAACTTTGGATAAAAGTTTTTGGACTTTAAATTGAAAATTTGAAATTCTGTTTTTTCGTTCGAACGAGATTGTCGTTTTCGAACGAGTTTGCCAATGAGTTTCCCAAAACTCTCTATTTTTTCGTTAGAAGTTTCATTCTAACAACCTCGTTCGAACGAGTTTTTCAACGAGATTTTTGGCCTATTTTTCCTTTCAAATCTCGTTCGAATGACCTGGGAAAGTCATTCGAACGACTTTGGCGGGACAACTAAATTTTTGGCAGTTTTCCTTTTTAACCACCCATGTTTTCCACTTGTCCCACTAACTTTTACCAGCAATATTATGTGCGGGAACAAGACTTTTTTAAGTAACCTTTTGAGATTTTTCCTTCTTTAGAGAGAAAAATATTTACCCAAAAAGTTCATATTTGAGTGTTTGATTTCTATGACTTAATATCTTCCAAAAACACATACTCCCATTGAGTTTTGTTTAAATTTCAAGTTCCCTTATATATATATATATATATATATATCTTTCTTAGAGTTTGGTTTGGTACCGTTGGTTCATCTCTACATCATTAAAGAAGAGAGTTTGGGTTCTTGTCCACCCAAAAGGAGTTTGTTTGCGTGCTGCGGTGTTCCCACCTGAAGAAAGGCTTCAGGTGCGGGAGACCAAAAGCCTCATTAGTGGATTTCAAGATTTCGGTGGAGTCCGGGATTATCAACTAGGTAGAGGTAGCTACAAGAAGACGCGTCAAGGCTTGGAGGGAGTCAGGTCGTGTGTAGTAAGTCATCTGTCTTGTAATAATAAAACCATACTTAATGGACTTAAGGCTAGGGTCGTCCGAGGTTTTTTCCATTTGAGTTTTCCTCGTACATCGGCGTGTAGTGTGATTGGTTTATCTTTATCTTGCACAAATCACTTAGAACGCATGCTTAGGATAATTCAAGAAAAAATTGGTTTAATTATCACACTAGTATAATTAGGTGCTTAAAATTAGTTTGGGTGAAGTTTAAGTTAATTTAATTAAAGTCTAGATAATTTAATTTGAAAAATTTGGTTTGGCCTATATAGTAAAATTAATTCATCTTGTTAGGCAACTTTTAGGACTTGGGATTAAATCAAGTTGTTTAAGTGAAAATTAATTTGTTGATTAATTGTATGTCAATTTTAGTTTAGTTTAATTTTAATTTGAAAGAAATTAAAATTTGTTGTTTGCGTGTGTTGTGTTGAACCATCCTATTCCGCACTTTAAGGATATTAATATTTAATTTTAAAGGAAGAATTTTAAAATTTGGGGCTTCAAATTGGTATCAAAGTCGGAGCGCTAATTTATTGCGTTAAGGTTCTTTTTTTTTAGAATTTTTTTTGTTAAAATGGAATTTTTTCCATTTTCAAAATTTCCTATTTTCAATGGTTCCAATTATGCATATTGGAAAGCGCGTATGAAATCGGCACTAAATTCTATAGACGAAAGGGTTTGGTTGTCAGTTGTTAATGGGTGGTCCCCACCCACATGTTTGGCTTAAAATGAGCGTGTACCCAACCTGTATATAGATGGAGTGAGAATGAATTTAAACAAGCCAACTTTAATTCATGAGGCTTGAATGCGTTGTTTAGTGCGGTTACGCCGGATGAATTCCGACGTATCATGACTTGTGAAACCGCTAAGGAAGCTTGGGATATATTACAACTCACTCACGAGGGAACTAGTGTCGTTAAGGCTTCAAAACTCCAAAACCTCACCACTCAATTTCAAACCATCAAAATGCTTGAGAATGAAACCTTTGATGAATTTTATGCTAGACTTTTCTGATATAGTTAATTCATCATTTAATTTGGGAGCGAAAATACCCGACAACCGAGTAGTGAAGAAAATTCTAAGGTCCCTACCCGATAGATTTATTCCTAAAGTGACTGTTTTAAATTCTTTACCCACCTTGCACTCTACCAAACTTGAGGAGTTAGTAGGTGATTTGAAAACTTATGAACTAGATATGTTTCCCTCTAGAAATGAAAGAAAATAGATAAGGGCATCACTTTGAAATTTTCGAAAGGAGGAAAAACAAGTTGTGGTTGATGAGAGTGAAAGTGACTCGGAGGACATGGCTATGTTTTCGAGAAATTTCTTAAATTTAACAAAGATAAGTTTAAAAATGATTATAAGAAATTTGAAAAATCTAAGCATGACAAAGCCGAGAAGATCTCTAAAACATATAATGAAAATCTTAATAGGGACGAGTCAAATAGGTGCTATGATTGTGAGGGATATGGCCATAGGGCGAGAGAGTGCCCCACTAAAATAAGGAGAGAAGGCAAACAACCAATTTCCTATAATTCCACCCTTAGTTATGAAAGTGAAAAGGAAGAGGAACCCGATTCCCCCATTGAGCGCAATTTTATCGCGTTCATGGAAAGTAATGTGAGAACCGATAATGAATCTTCCCATGAAGATATACATTTGCATGAACCTTCCGAGGACTTTATTTGTGAGTCCCCAAAAGATGATGGCTGTGAGAGCGGAGAGGAGATATCAAGTGAAAGTGATGAAGAGGTTGATGAGAGTGAACTTTAAATTGAATTTAGAGAATTATATGAAGAATATATTAAATTGAAAAGAGAAAATTTGAAGTTAGAATCTAGTTTGAAGGAACGTGTCAAGGTCATTGATGAGGGTACCTTAGTAAAATATCTTAGGACACGTGGGAGAGATCTTTGAGAGAAGCTTGGATTTGTAGAAGGCGAGAGAGATAGCCTTAGAGGGTTGATGGAATCAGTGAAAAATGAGCTTCTTATATTTGAAGAGAGGAATGTTTTGATAGAGTCTAGAATTTTAGAGTTGAAAGAAAAATTGAGAGACTCTAGTGAGGTCAAATTTGATTTGGAATGTAGGTTCGCCAAATTAGACAAAATATTAGGATTCTCCCAGGTAAAAAATGACACTGGTGGTTTAGGCTTCGATTCTTGTAACGCTTCCACTAATAAAGCCAAAACCAATTTTTTGAGAGAATCACCTAGGAACACTTCTAGAGGTCAATCCTTAGGTACTACTTTTCGACGTGTTTACTTTCTCGCATTGTGGTCGAAAGGGTCATCTTAGGAAATTTTATTTTGATCTTAAACGAATTTATAGGAAATCCAAAGTTAAGGTAACCGAGGTAGATAAGATCCCCAAATCTCGAGATTGTCACTCTTCACTAGTTTGGGTTAGGAGATCCGACTTGGTAACTTTACAAAATAGGATTTTTGATTCTCATTTTCTTTCACATGCTTCCTCATTTACAAAATCTAAAGGTAAAATGTGTTAGTTTTGTTTTGCATACTCTAGTTTTATTTTTCATGCTATAAGTTCATACTAGTTGTATGCTTGTTTGTCATTTTCTAACCTATGCTCCATGATTAATCACATGCTAGAATTATGATTTGTGTATATCTTTTGTATTATATTCTTTTCATTTTAATTTCCATTAAATGAAAAATACAAAAAGATTTTTTTATCATTTGTGTTTTACCTTATGAGTAATTTAGGCTTAATGAAATATACAAAATGATTTTTGTTTGTCTTTTGAGTAAATATTTTTGTATGTTTGGTCAAAAATTTTAAAACCTAAAAAAGATTTTTTTTTTTGTGTATTTTAGTTTGACACAACTTTTGTAGCATATGTTTGTGTTGAATCCTTCTTTTTGCTTCCATGTGGCTAGAACTTTTGGTTAAAATTTTCAATCCTTAAAATGTTCTTTGTCATGATTACATGGAGTAGTTTAAGTTTGACTTGCTTAATGGATTCGCTTCTATATGCCTTCTCACACACATGCACGAGATCTTTTGAAATTTTAACTTCACATGTGTATTTGAACTTTGTGAGGTGTTCTCATACTAATCTAGTCATCTACATATCTTGTGATCTAGGAGGATTTGTGCATGTTAAATCCGTTGCACGTGAGATTTGTGTGATAAAAAAATTGATATGAATCTGAATGGGGAAGGGCTCTAAAAGTAAACATTATCCTTTGCGAGTAAGCCACCATTTGGAATGTACCTAAAAGAAATACGTGGTCCAAAGGCCTACAAGAAAAATATTTGTGAAGGCCTATTTTATTTAGTTTGGTATATTCATTCAAAAGTATTATATTCATATTTTGAGGGAGTTTGAATGGTATATCAATGGTTTTGTACGATGACTTTGTATCCTAGTTGCGCTATCTTGTCATGACTCTATTTGTTTATGGAATCATCAATATGCTAGGCTTGTATGCATTGCGCTCGTTTGTTCATAGAGTTCAATTTATTTTGTCACATAAGGATAAATCTAAGTTGATAAAGTTTTGCAATCAAATTAGAATTTCGTAAACATGTTTAAGTGATTGGATTTTAATTCATTGGTATCTTGTTCACGCCCTTCACTTCCGTTTTCATATGACACATTTATGCTATAAGAGTGTGGAAAACTCATGTTATTTTATTTTGTGTCATTTGTGTGTTTATATCTATATATGAGTGCTTATGCTTATTTTGTATCTATTGTGTATTCATATATATGATATGTTGTTTGTTTTGAGTCTTTGCCATGTTAGCTAATCCATTTATGATTTTAATTCATAATTGGTATTTATCTTATTGCGAATTTTGGTTGATATCCCATGCTTATGTTGAATACATTTTAGTTGGTATCATTTTTTTAAATCATCATAAGTTAGTATCTAATTACCCTTGTTGTGGATTAGTTACTTTTTCTCGTTGCCCATTTGCTTACATGTTCTTATCACTTTATGCACCATTATGTCTTTACTTATTTTCCCATATTTTTGTATCCCTTGTTTCGATTTGATGGGGAGAAATGGTATTACTTTAATTAGAGGGTGAAATAAGTAATGTTTTAATTCTTTATGCTTTGTCTATTCCTGAACAAAAAAGGGGAGATATGGTATCTAAACCTTTAGTTTAGGAGATTCAACTTAGGGGGAGTCGCGACCTTCTTAGGTATATCATATTTGATAAAGGGGAGAATTAATTTAGGGGGAGTATTTAGTTTAATTGCATTTAATATTTTGATATTCCCTATGCGTTTAATGGTTTGCTTAAGTGTGCAGGAATTTATTCTTGTGGTATCTTTATATCGTCAAAGCTATTTATCCTTGGATTGAGTCAGCGTCTGTATTTTTTTTGGGTGGGATGTTTGAGTCTAGACGAGCCTGACGGACCATTAGGATTTTTGGTTTGGTTTTGTCCCGGAGTAGTCAAAGGGGGAGATTTGTAAGGACACAAATTTCCAATTGAGTCTTATGCAGTGTTGGCTCAATTCCAGACAAAATGATTTGGGTCATAGGATAGAGTGTAAAGTTTATCCATTCAAGCCTATGACGAGTTTGTGTTGAAGACATAGGGGCCCAAAATTTAAAGCTTCATCCTTGTCGAGTTTAGTGCCTCGTTTCTACATCAACAAGAATTGGATTCCATAGTCTCCAAAGGTATGAATGCAATTTTATATATGTAGGAGACTTGGAATATTTTATGGGTGTAATTTTAATTTAGAATGGCTTTTACTTTTCAGAAATTATTTTAGAACTTTGAATAAAAGTTTTTGGGCTTAAAATTTAAAATCTAAAATTATATTTTTTCGTTCGAATTGTCGTTCGAATGAGAATTCGAACGAGTTTCCCAAAACTCTCTATTTTTTCGTTAGAAGTTTCGTTCTAACGACCTCGTTCTAACGAGTTTTTCCAACGAGATTTTTGGCCTATGTTTCCTTTCAAATCTCGTTCGAACAATGTCGTTTGAATGACCCGGGAAAGTCGTTCGAACGACTTTGGCGGGACAGCTAAATTTTTGGCCTTTTTCATTTTTAACCACCCATGTTTCCCACTTATCCCACTGACTTTTACCAATCATATTATGTGCGGGAAGGAGACATTTCTAAGTAACTTTTTGAGATTTTTCCTTCTCTAGAGAGCAAAATGTTTACCCAAAAAGTTCATGTTTGAGTGTTTGATTTCTAGGACTTAATATCTTCCAAAAACACATACACCCATTGAGTTTTGTTTAAATTCCAAGTTCCCATATCTCTCTCTCTCTCTCTCTCTCTCTCTCTCTCTCTATATATATATATATATATATCTTTCTTGGAGTTTGGTTTGGCACCGTTGGTTCATCTCTACACCATTAAAGAAGAAAGTTTGGGTTCTTGTCCACCCAAAAGGAGTTTGTTTGCGTGCTGCGGTGTTCCCACCTGAAGAAAGGATTCGGGTGTGGGTTGACGGAGACCAAAAGTCTCATTGGTGGATTCCAAGATTTTGGTGGATTCCTGGATTATCAACTAGGTGGAGGTAGTTACAAGAAGGCGCGTCAAGGCTTGGACGGAGTCAGGTTGTGTGTAGTAAGTCATCTGTCTTGTAATCATAAAACCATATTTAGTGGATTTAAGGCTACAGCCGTCCGAAGTTTTTTCCATTTGGGTTTTCCTCGTACATCGGCGTGTAATGTGATTGGTTTATCTTTATCTTGCAAAACTCACTTAGAACGCATGCTTAGGATAATTGAAGATAAAATTGGTTTAATTATCACACTAGTATAATTAGGTGCTTAAAATTAGTTTGGGTGAAGTTTAAGTTAATTTAATTCAAGTCTAGATAATTTAATTTGATAAAATTTGGTTTGGCCTATATAGTAAAATAAATTATTCTTGTTAAGCAAATTTTAGGACTTAGGATTAAATTAAGTTGTTTAAGTAAAAATTAATTTGTTGATTAATTGTATGTCACTTTTAGTTTAGTTTAATTTAAATTTGAAAGAAATTAAAATTTGTTGTTTGTGTGTGTTGTGTTGAACCATCCTATTTCACACTTTAAGGATATTCATATTTAATTTTAAAAGAAGAATTTTAAAATTTGGGCTTGAGGAATCATTTTGGACGGAATCGAAATCGGATTACGATGAAGAACTTGTAGCTCGTTATGGTTCTGGTTTTGATATCCCCGTGATACCCTGCCTATTTTAACCATGGGTGATCAGTCCTTTATCGAAATAAACCGAAATCTCATTTGGTTCATTCTTAGCATCAATATCGAAACTTTTTAAATTTCTAACCACCTATGTTAAATTAAGCCCATGCCAAATTTTTTCTTTCATTAACATAGTAACATGCAGAAATAAATAATATCATCCATCCACAGAAAAATAGAATTCTGAAGCATCGCAAGATAAATAGATAAATGATAAATTTCGTATAAACCATCGGCCCCAAAACTAACATCCCAATCATAAGTCTAACTAAAATGAAAATAAATATATATACATAATCTGATAAATAAAATTGAATAAACATATCAACTGAAGGGGAAACATACCCAAATGAAATAACTAATCACGAATCCTAATCTAGGAATGAATTAACAGAAGCGTGTACACAAATCCTACTTGCCTTCACAAGTGCTGGAGCTACGCATCCTTGTAATGGATCATCAAGTCTGGCATCCCTGTGGATGGATACCTAAAACTTTTTGAAAAAATAGATTTAATACGGGTCAAAGCCCAAAACCTTGGAAAAATATTTGACAAGTATTTTAATTGTAAATAAGAGCAGCTATTAGATACACACGTTAATTTCACGTACACTCCCTTGAGTTCCTCACCTCTCAATTATAGTGCACACCTAACTTCTTTTGTATTACACACCTAGTTATGCTACCCAGCCTAACTAGACACAAGCATATAACAAACCACAACAAGTTTAGCACACCCGTCCCGCCCACACAATACACTACCGTAAAATTAATGATTAATATTAACTGAATAGTTTCATTGAACTATTAATTAAGTTTCTCTTACCAAAGTTACATTTAGATTTATACTATCTATCTTTTCTACCATCACATAAAAGTAGAATAATCACATGTGTGTATATATATATATGTATGTAGGTATTTTTATCACACTACTATATATACAACTACAACATTCCCCGAAATGGCCACCACGATGTATGGATACTCTGCTATCAAGTTCATGTACTTTCTTACCAAATTAAGGTTATCGGTTCGGAACGTCACCTCGAACCATAAATCAAATAACCCACAATGGAGGTGAACGTAGTTCTATGACTTTGGGCTACGCATATACCTAACCTACCTAAATGACTTATCTGTCCCACTAATACACTCGCACATAGTGAACTGCCCTAGTTCTATGTTCTAGGTCATAAATACGGACCTCGTTGGAATCGCCAAGGTAGGATCGCCCACTGCGCGAAACCTCTCGTAATAGCAGGCAACGTAGGTATGTTAACCCATGTAACAAAGAACATAATTGGTATTCAAACAACGTACATATATATCTCTAGTATCGGTATTAACATAACCCACAACATATCCAGTTTGTAGTATTTATCTATCTTGAATACTCAACGTATCAACGATTCATGCTTATTATTCTTTTCGTATTTTCGCACTCACTACCCAAAGGGTCCTAGTTATCTGTTAAGTAATTTCAGTAGTTAAGACATCACTAACCTACTGGTATAAACCTTGGTTATCACTTACACTTCCCGTAACCCGATTTGTAACTTCCCGGTAGATAACATAATCGTTTAACTCTCGTCGGTCCTAATCCCAAATTTCCCTCCTTAAGACTAAGGCGGGCCTTAACTATATGTTTATTGATATCCTCTAAGTCCTTATATACTTATTACAATATCACTGAAGTCCCCCACGGTCGTCGATAAGGAACACTATGTAAATAAATAAAAAGTCCCCATTTCATCTTTGGTCGATTGATTGACAAAACTGGTCGATCTATCGACATCCCTCGATCGATCAATCGACACCGGGTTTTACAACTTTGTCCCATATGCATTTTCACCATTTTTTATCCATCAAACCTCCAAGAGAATGTCCTAAACTCCCAACCAAATTAACTAAACCTCACATGGGAGTATTCTAATAGTTTCTAACAAAAATAACACATCAAATCTTTAAGAAATTTAATCACAAATAGGTTTAATCTTCATAAATCTTAAAACCCTAATTTTGATGTTCTTCGTACATATTCATCACGATTTCCAGATTTCTATAAAGTTTATCATTATGTAATCTCAGATTTCGTATTACTAACGTAGATGGACTATTTTATACATGAATCCTACCCCATATCATGAATTATGACCCATATAAATCTCAAGCATTCACCCAAACATGAATTTCAACTCTACACTATCACGTGTATTATAACATGCTTAAAAATTTGCAAGATAAACAATTTCCTTATATTTGCAGGTGTGTCCGTCCCGGTCGGTGAGGCGTTTATTCTGGGGGGGGGGTGGGGGAAGGAGGAGGATCCCCTAAGGAAGAACTGCGTTTCAATCTCACAGCCTTCTCTTTGAAAAGGGGGCTTCGACCGTCGTCGGTGTGGAGTGAATGTAAAGAGGCAGAGTCGCCAACCTATTTTTCTCAAAACAGGCAAAAAAATATGTTGCCACTTCAAGAGAGAGGCATCAAGGACAAACTGATGCATGCGAAACTAATAGATCGGAGGTACAGGGGTTAAGTTATGGAATGGAAAGGTGTTAGGAAGCCATCCCGCCCATTCGGTCTCTCATGGGAAAATGTTAATATTTTCCTTTATTCTCGTGAAATGTGTGCATGTGTTTATATAATGGAGATTGGAATTGTTCGACCCATACCGTGGAAAGGATAGGGTGAGGTCATCCACATGATTTTTCCCAAAATAGTAATAACGTGGAAGATAGAATATGAGCGTTCATCGAGATATTGATCATTATTGGAAAATGATAATATATGTGGGATGAGACGCGAACAAGCATAATATATGTATAATAATTATGAAAATGAGGGATTTTGATAAATTTGGAAAATGAAAGAAATTAAAAAATTGAAAAGTTGGACTCGAGTCTCGAATTTTAATTCGATATGCCTACGTAGCCTATAAAGGCATCAAGGTCCACGTAGTTCAAAAATAGAATAGGGGTGGGGTTTATCCCATAGACTTGAACAGAATTTTATTAGGTGTGTGCGTGTAGAAATTGTGTTTTTAGTTTTGAAAAAGTGTGGTGGATAATTCCGTTCGGAATTTACGGGCGTAACCCTCTTTTATTTATTTTTGTTTTTTTATGAAAAATAAAGTATGTGCAATATATTAATAAAAGCGTAGATGTTAATGTGTATGAACTAGAATAAATAATTTTTGCAAAAAAGGAGATTTAAAATAGAGGGATAAGGAATAGGACCTTCTTTGGAGCTTGGGCTTGGATCTTGGATCTTAGATGAACTCCTTTGAATGTTGATGGATGTTGATGAGAGAGAAGGATATTGTAACAACCCAAGGTTTTGGAGACGATGATTTGTTTATTTTGGGAGAAATAAATATTATTTTATTTGGAGATTAATTAAATTGGCAATCGAGGTCAAAATTTGAAGTCGTTAGAAAGTGTGTCGAATGGAAATTCTGAGGGTACCATTGTTTCCGTAAGGGTCAAGAAAGTTGAAATGACTGTACTTGGGGTCTATTTAGGTTCCGAAATAATTTAGGACCGTTTGACTCGAATTAAAGTTACCGAGTCATTTAAAGTGTGTATTATCATTTGAAGATGTGTATCTTGGGAATTAGGGCTTAAAAGCCTACGGGAGATTAAATTCTCCAAAGAGAGAAAGGGAAATAGAAAGAAAGAAAGAGAGAAGAAGAAAGAAGAAGAGAAAGAAGGATAAAAGAGTGAGAAAGAGGATTTTCCGGCCAATACGCGATCTCAAGGCGGATTCAGACCTTACGAACTCGAGGTAAGTGATTAAACTTGCTAAATAATTGTTGTGTACCATTTATTGCATGATTTGTGGATTGATATTGTGGGTTTTAGGTTTAGTTTATCAAAACCTAACTTTTTGGGAAAACCTTAGATTTATAGTGTATAAATAGATTTGAGGTTAGAAATTTGTTATATGCATTCTAGGATGATTATTGATGATATATATGTGATTGGGTTGAAGTGAAATGGAGAGAAAATGATTAAAATGGATTTTGGGTATTTTGGATTACTTAAAAAGTAGCCATTTTCGGAGTTCTGAAGGGCCGAATCGATTCGGCCTCCTACCGAATCGATTCGGAAATATGCAGGTGCCCAGGTCTGAGTGACCGAATCGATTCGGACCCTATCCGAATAGATTCGGCCTGAGACAGAGTCCCAGGTCTGATGACCCTAATCTATTCGTCTTCCTGGCCGAATCGATTCGCTGGGCCGAATCGATTCGGAATTGGCCCGAATTGATTCGGAAACAGGGCTTTTCGAGGGAAGTTTTTCTAGGGAGAATTTCATCCCGTTTTGTTTGAGGTTATCAATTGGGAACCTCTATAGGAGTTATTTGGAGTATGTTTTGGAGACTTTTATATAGTTTCCCTTATAAGAAATTATTGGAGTCATATTGACTAAATTTGAGGAATACCGATTAAATTTTTTGGTATATTCTAAGTGGGGAAGCCCACCTTGATTGGAGATTCGATTTGGTGATGATAATTATAATTATATGAAAGAATGAGACAAGTTTAGAGACATTGGATCTTAGGATCAAATCCCAAATGGGATAACTTTAAAGGTTTATAAAATGAATTGAACCATATTATGGATGGAGAATTATAAATGTAAATTGAGGTGCATTAGGATAAAGAATATCCTTAATTTAAATAGAATTGAGAGACAATTCAAAAATAGAAGCGACATGTGAGCTTCAAGCGAGAAATAGTATAGTTTATACTAAGTGGGGATGATGTGTGAGAAACGACGATTAGTATATCAAGAGAGAGAGTTATATTAAACAATGACATTAAATCTATTACGCCTAAGAGCGTATAATGAAAATGAAAATGATGTGGCAGGTATACCTTATATGATGGTATATCTTTATTATGTGGTGATGTATGTATACCCTATATGATGGTATATATACATGGTTAGGCATACCCTCTCCTTGCTATCATTGGGAAGTTACGTGCGTTGAGGGTGAGCACCCTGGCTCGATGAGCAGTATGTAGATATTCCCCAGGTCATAGCCGTCCATGGTGATCAGCATATGATATATATATTTATTATTTTGGGGGTGAGAAGTCGTGGGTATGTGTCATTCTCACTCGCCAGTTAGGAACTATGATCTCTTCCCGGACGTTGTGTGCGTGAGTTGATCACGAGGTGGGTGCCGTTGAACCCCACCAAGTGGCCCCAGTTTGCTACGAGGTATGGGCAACTGGAAGATGATAGCATGTGAGCCTGCATCCTCGAGTTATAGCTCAGTTGGATGGTTAATGTTGCTTGTGCTTGTACTTGGGTATCGAGGGCATAATGGACCTCAACGACCTACATTGCCAGGATTAGTGTATCGGGGGGGTTCCTTGTTTGGATTTCTCCTCGGCGAGATGTCCCACGCACGAACCGCAGTGTAATGTTGGAAATTGGGGAGAAGTTAGTCCTTAATGCTCATACCTATATATATATATATATATATATATATATATATATATCACCTATCCCGACAATCGACAGTGCCAGGAGTAGTGTAACGGGGGGGGGGGGGGGGTCCTTGTTTGGGTTTCACTTCGACGAGATGTTCCACGCATGAAACGCCGTGTACTGTTGAGAATTGGGAATATTATTTAATTTAAATTGGATAATAATTTGGGTTACATGCATCATGCATTGAGGGCATAATGAACCTCGAAGATCAATACGGTCAGGAGTAGTGTAACGGGGGGGGGGGGGGGGGGGGTTCCTTGTTTGGATTTCGCCTCGGCGAGACGTCCCACGCACGAAACGCAGTGCCATGTTGAGAATCGGGAGGAGTTTAGTCCTTAACTCTTGATGCTAATAACTCATATAATAATACTATATATATGTTTACATGCCTAATAAGGGCATCACTAGAATATAAAATTCTAGTAAGAGATTGTTGATGTATTGTGATGATGTTATTATGAGGATGATTGTGCAACTTTATATGTTCAACAAATGAACAAATATAAATATACTATAACATTTAAATTAAAGTATATGATTTAGATGGAATTTCAGATAAGTGTAAAATTGGAGATAAGTTAGATGATATTAATTAAAAATGTCATTTGGGTTTTAGCTAGATTAATTTGCCTAATTAGAATTGGGCATTTATTTGGAGATCACGTGCATACGTTTAGTGCGCGCTTTAGTTGAGAGGCGAGTTGAATTTTATGGAGAGTTCGATTCCATTAAATCATGTAATAATGAATTTATAATTATTATGAATTTTAATACACTTGTTATAAAACGTTTTCAACTCGGGCTCTGACCCGCTTATATTTTCTCCTCCTTGTATATATATTGTATTACTTTAGGTGTTCCTCCGCAAGGACGCCATTGATGTTCATCCATCCAGTATTCGTGGAGCTGTGGCAATAGCGGACTATCGCGGCACTTTGTTTTAGTCTATTCCTATCTTTGTATATCTAGATTAGGATTCAGTTTGTATATTGAGTTAGTATTCAAGTGTTATAGATTAACACTTTCATTTCTCTCTCAGTTTATTGTATTATCTGTTACCCGACAGCATATTCGGGTATTTCATTATTTAGATTTGTTGTACATTATTTTGCACTCTTGTATATATATGGAGTTTGCACTTATCACGCATCATAGTTAGATGTGTATTGTTGGTTATGGTTGCATAGTTGGTTTTGCTGTTGTTGTTAAATAAAAGTTTAAAATTTTTGACAATCTACTTTTAATGATTTCGGGTAGTTAGCCTTATATTATTTAGTATTGTCAGTTGATGTTGAGACTGTGCCATCTGAGATACCTGGTTTAATGTAGTATAGGACTGGACACCCGTTATTATTTTGAGCAGGTTGTCACAAATATTTGCCAAATTGGGTGTGAAAAGGATGGGTATTTAGGCTTGAATGGGATTTCTCTTACGGAACTTCACTGATTTTGAGAGAATGTTACTGAGATCACTGATGCTGATGGATTTGATATCTATTGGGAGTGAGGTCATGGCTCTTATTTATAGGGAAAAAGAGGGGTGCCAATCAGCCTACACTAGGGGGTGCTATCGACAGGTCACCTTTTCAGGACCTGCCAACAAGCAGTCCCGTGCGGTATTTTCTGAAAAAATGAACTTAGCACACAAACTATTGATCTGAATCGTGCATGGGTCATACCATCAGAAAGGTATTTTATAGGCCTTGGAAAATCCTTGGATCGCTCCTGGGTCTGGGGGTTGACTTTGGGTCAAATGTGGCTTGGAAGAAAACGTCGATCCTTTGGACGGGAGATCATCGGACGCAAATGGATCATTCGTCCGCATGGTCAGTCAGAATCATTCACGGGATGGACTGTTGAAAAGGTTAGAATATGTACTTCGACATTCCAAAGGGTTTCTCTCGGTTTGAAAAGTTGACCTTAAGTAAAACTGATCATTCGTCTATATCGTAGGTCAAAATCGTGCAAGGGGTGGATTGTTAGAAAGGGTATTTAGTGAACTTAAGAGATTCATTTAGTATCATTCGAGCTGAAGAGTTGACTTTGGTCAAATGGAGTCCAGGAACGCCTGGTGGCCTCTGGATCGATTTTTAGGGGAAAACTGATCGTTCGTCCGAACGATTATGCTATTTTGCGCATGGGGCAAACCGTTGGAAATGGGTTTTAGTTCCCTTCAAAGATTCAAAGAGCTTTCACTCTAAATGTGGAGTTGATTGGGGTCAACTCGGGGCCCGGGAGTGTCTGATGGTCTCTGAATCAATTTTTGGTAGTGAAATGGTCCGTTGTTCGAATCGTTATGCCGATTCGTGCATAGGGCAGATCGTTGGAAAGGAAATTCATATCCCTTCAAAGATTCAAAGAACTTATGCTCTGACGAAAGAGTTGACCGGAGTCAAATGGGGCTAGGGGCGCCTGGTGGTTCCTGGATCGGTACTCGGAGTGCGACCTAGGTTTGTGGTGAAAAGGGGAGTGCTAGGAGTCTAAGGAGAGACTTAGGGGCTCCTAGAATGTGGTGTCTATAGCAGGTCTGATTTTCATTATTTGGTGGTGAAGTTGTTCTTCTCTTGCTCCGATCTTGTTTTCGGTGACTACTTTGAAGAAAAATGGTGTGGAATAGCCTATGGTTTCTCCCTTCTTCCTCTCCTATGTCCTCTCCTCTATCCTAAATATTATAACCCTAGCCTCTATTACAAAGTGGCTGACATAGCACTCTCAAATTCGTAGTTCCTTCAACCTTAGACTCCCAAATGACTAAAACGATGTTATGTGGTACCGGGTTGATCTAAAAATGCTCCATGACAATTGATACTCCCGGGTGCTCTATTCCACTTATTTCGGCGCATTCGAAATTAATCATGACCTTGAAATCTCCATACGAGTCACTCTACATAAGTTTCCTATCTTATGTAGAGCGACTCCCGGCAGAGATATAACTTAGTCCCGTCGATATAATCCACTACGACGTATAATAATTACAACATCTTATTTGCCACACACTTAGTAAATTAATCCCATAAATATTAATTATATCCTTTATCGATCAATATTTAATAAATATATAGTATCTAATTCAATTAAATTACGTCACACGTGTAATTTAAAATTAAGCGAATTAATTAAATTCTTAAAACTGAGTAATACGGGGTGTTACATACTTCCCTCCTTAAAAAGGAATTCCGTCCCCGAAATTTGAACATATTTATGGTAAATATCTCTAAATACTACTCGCGCATATCATCCTCCCGCTCCCACGTCGATTCGTCAACATTATGGTACCCCTACTGAACTCAAACCAAGGGTACCACCTTAGACTGTAGCTTACGCTCACTACGATCAAGTATCACCATCGGTCTCTCCTCGTAAGAGATATCTGGATGCAAGTCTATATCATCTAATGAAACCTACCAAAAATCCATCTCACTCCTACGGTACCTCTTTAGCTACGACACGTGGAACACATCGTGAATCCGAAGTGTTCTGGTAAGCCCTGTCTATATGCATCCACCTCTCTCGATAATAAAAAAGGTCCCACATATCTTGCCGCTAGATTCCCTTTCTTACTGAACCTCATGACTCCCTTCATAGGAGACACCCGTAAAAAACTTAGTCACCAACCTCCAGCTCTATGTGCCTCCTATCTGCATCTGCGTAACTCTTCTGTCTATCCTGATCTATACAGATGCGCCCTTGAATCGTCTCAATCTTGTAAGTATTATCCTGAATCATCTCCGAACCTAACAGCTTGTTTTCCTCCACCTCTAACCAACAAGCGAGCGAATAACAAGGCCGTCCATACAGTTACTCAAATGGCGCCATAGATATGGTGAGCTAGTAGGAGTTATTATACACAAATTCAATCAATGGAAGATGTTGCTCCCATCCTCCCCGAAGTTGAGTTTGAACATCCTCAACATATCCTCTAACATCTGATTAACTTCCTACGCCTGCCCATCTGTTTGTGGGTGATACACTGTACTCAAACTTAATTCATGTCCATAGCCTCCTGATAACTTTGCCAGGAGTGGGATAAATAATTCTTGTCCCGATTTTACACAATATTAATCAGAACCCCGTGCAGCCTCACTATCTCAACAATAAATAACTACACATATTGCCTCATCTCAAAATCTGCCCAAACTGGTAGAAAATGGTCCACCTTAGTCAATCGATCCACTATCACCCAGATGGATTCGTGACCACTCTGTGATATCGGTAACCCGGTAATGAAATCCGTAGAGATAGTCTCCCACTTCCACACTGGGACCTCCAGTGGCTGCAATATTCCTGTCGATCTTTGGTGGTTTACCTCTCTAGCTGGCAGGTAGAACACTTAGAGACAACCTCCGCTATGTCTCGTTTCATTTTTGACCACCAATACTGCTTATGCATATCTTGTTACATCTTATCCTCATCGGGATGTACCGCAAACCTCGACCCGTGAGACTCTGACATCACTGTGTGTCTCAAATCCTCACCCTCTTAAACAATGAGTCTCCCATTGAAGCACATGCCTCCCTTAAAATGAATCGTATATGACTATGCCCCCTCTGCTAGTAACTAATGTACTCTGTTCTGGAAAAACTAATCGTTTACCTGTTCTTTCACCACTCATATAATAATCTCGGGAGTGATGACCAATAAAAACATACAAGCTTAGGTAACCTCATAGTCATGTCGAAGCTCCATCCACTTCGCCTTTGAAACCTCTGTAATATCCTTAGCAGGCCGTCGGCTCAACGTGTTTTCCACTACGTTAGCCTTCCTAGGATGATACTGAATATCAAACAGGTAATCTTTCACGAACTCTAACTATATCCTCTGCCTCATATTTAAATACTTCTGCCTGAATAGATACTGAAGTTATTATGGTCCATGAACAAGGTAAACTGATCCCCCAAAAGATAATGCCTCCAGATGCTCAAGGCAAACACAACCGCTGCTAACTCTAGGTTACACGTGGGGTGATTCCGCTCGTGGGGATTAGGCTTGAGAGATGCATAAGCTATAGTCCTCTCCTCCTATTGTAGTATTCCCCCAAGTTCCTGCAAGGATGCATCTGTATAAACACGGTACTCCACTCTTTCCTTAGTCAATGCGAGCAAATGTGATGAAGTTAATTTGTCCTTTAGCTCATCAAAAGCTAATTAACAGTGGTCATCCCAAACAAATGGCACCCCTTTCAAGTCAGGTTTGTCAATGGACCTAAACTCTTTAAGCAACCCTTAATGAAGCGACGATAATATCCTTCCATAAAATTGAGAACCTCGACCAGTGTCGTGAGATGTCCCCACTCCTTTACCACCGATACCTTACTCGGATTAACATCAATGCCCTCGTTAGACATAATGTGGCCCAAAAATGGCATCTCGTGTTGCCAAAATCCACACTTTAAGAATTTGGCATACAACTAATAGTCCCTTAATGTCTCCATCACCATACACATATGCTTTGCCTGATCATCCTTAGAATAAGAGGAAACCAGAATATTATCTATGAATACTATCACGAACTGGTTAAGGAAATCTCTTAAAACTCGATTCATAAGATCCATGAACAGTATTGGCGCATTGGTGAGCCCAAACGACATCACTCTAAACTCGTACGGTCTATACCATGACTGGAAAGTGGTGTTAGGAATGCCCTCCTTTCTGATACGCAGCTGAGATATCTCAATCTTAGATCTATCTTAGAGAATTAAGCTACTCCTCTCAGTTGATCGAACGGTCATCGATCGGAGATAACTGATACTTATTCCTAATCGTGACATTATTCAGCTCCCTGTAGTCAATACATAGACGGGGTTACCCAACCTTCTTCTCTATGAACAACACCGGTTCACCCCAGGGTGATGCACTCATTCTAATGAAACCCTTGCCTAGGAGATGCCGAATTTGCTCCCTTAACTCCTTCATCTCTTAAGGATTCATGCGATAAGGCGCTTGGGCAATCGGCCTCGTACTCGACGTTAAGTCAATAGCGAACTCAATTTTTTGACTGGACGGTAGCTCGAGTATCTTTTGGAATACATCCTCAAACTCATTCACCACTCGAATTGAATCCAAAGAGATAACCACCTCTTGTGAGGCATCCTCCTCAATATAGTATGTGTGTGTGCTCAACCCTCCCTCAGGAAGAGGCATATACACAAGGAACATCTATTGTCCCGGAATAGAAAATACATTGGCCCTCCTGAAGCAGTCCACCATTGCCTTGTAACCTATTAACTCGTCTATGCCCAATATGACATTATAACCCTCCATATGTACACTAGAAGGTCTGCGGCTAAACATAGTCTCCCAACGTTAATATCTACACCCCCACAGATTGAGTGTATAAAATATCCACTACCCAAAGGTGATTCTTCACACATAAGGAGACAAAGTGCAAATTTGGTAGCTATAAATGAGTGTGACGGCCCCATATAAAAAAATACTAACCTTAAGCCTGTGAATAGGAAACGTACCCTCTATTGTCGGTGGCGCCCATAGTGCCTATTATAAGACTGAATCTCAGATGTTATAGACATGTCCGTATTATAACTGCCCCTGCTGCGGTGGGGCTAGTTATGCTAGTGCTGCAAGGGGTAGCTGTGCCTGCTACCCTACTATTGTGGTGCTCTATCCTACTATGGGCAGTCTCTCCTCTTGTGGCCCAACTGTCCACAAGTAAAACAATGACCCGAAAAGTCCCTATGCCTCTAGCCCTGATGGCCTTGTCGAAGCTGCCCTTAATACTGGCCCTGGTGGTGCTGAGGAACATGCTACTGCTGCTGCTGAGAACCCTACTGGCCTTGCCTGAAGCCATTTATCTATCTGGATTTCTTGGTCGAATCCCCCTATCGAGAATCCTGCCCCTGCTATTTACTTGTCTGCTGCTACGGTGCTCCACAAGCATCGATCCATTATGTCTTGCCTGACTGACTAGTCTCACCCCCTATCTTGCTCACCATTAGATGGAGGCGATGGTCCTGATAATGAAGAAGTGCGGCATTGACGACCTTGCAATAAGTCCTCAATGCTGGGTTGCCAATCAAGTGTTTCCTGATCCTACAGGCTAGTCCTTCCATAAACTTTGATATTTTCTTCTCCTCGGTGTTCACCTAGTCGGACACAAAATTTTCCAGACGGATGAACTCCTCCTCATACTCTACTACAGAATGCTCACCCTGAACCACCTCATTATACTTCTTCTACATCTCTATCTCAACGAACGATGGAAATCACTTATGGTTAAACCGTACCCATAACTTAGTAGCAGGCATAGTACCCCTCTGCTCAGAAGTGGTAACGGAATGTCACCACTATAAAGCTGCTCCCATAATTTTAAATGTGGCTAAAATATGCTTTTGAATGTCGCTAAACTCAACTATGCGAAGGTGGCACTGAATGTCCTTCTTCCATAGACAAGCCATGATCATGTCAAAACTACCTTGAAACTCTGGTGGGTGGCCCTTCTGAAATGCCTCCCTCACTCTTTACCAATATGATGGCCCCGGATGGGCTAGACAACTGGAACCATTAGCTACTATGGTGGCTGGACCTGGGGAAAATAAAGTGCCATGGATGTTATAGCAACATTAATTTCTTGTTCCATAATAGCGGCCACCTTTGCGCCCGTCACTGTCCCCTGCGGTGGCTGTAGCTGTGGTGCCTGTGGCTCCTACTGAGCCTCTCCTTCATCAGTTCTCGTCGCTGCTCTTGTCATTCGTCCTTTCCTGGGTGGCATCTGAAATCATATCGAATTGTATGATTTCACAGTCAATACATACAAAAAGAATGAAATCTCAAATACGTAAAAGTGAATGCAATAATCCTAATAATAAGGCTCCATATTAAAAGACACTACGCTGAAATCATAGTAAGCTATACAAATCCTATGGACTCTAGAACCTGATGATATGATACCATATGTGACACCCCTCCTATTTTAACCACGGGTGATATGTCCTTCATCAAAATAGATAGGAATCTCATTTGGTTCATTCTTATCATGACTGTTGAAACTTTTTGAATTTCTAACCACCTATGTTAAATTAAGCCGGTGCCAAATTTTATCTTTCATTAACGTAGCAACATGAAAAAATAAATCATGTAATCCATCCACACAAAATAGATTTCTAAAGCATTGCAAGATAAATAGATAAATGATAAATGTTTAATAAACCATTTCCCCCCAAACCAGCATCCCAATCATAAGTCTAACTAAAATGAAAATAAATCTAAACACAGGGTCTGATAAATAAAACTGAATAAATGTATCAAAAGAAGGGGCAACATGCCCAAAATAAAAAACTAATAACAAATCCTAATCTGGGAATGAAATGATTGAATCATCTACATAAATCTTGCATGCCTCCACAAGTGCTGCATCAACGCATCCTTAGAATGGATCATCAAGTCTGGTGTCCCTATGGCTCGACACCTAAAAGTTTTTGGCAAAATTGATTTGATACGGATCAGAGCCCAAAACCTTTGAAAAATATTTAGGAAGTATTTAAATTATTGTTAAAAGCAGTTATTAGATATACACGTTAGTTTCACGTACACTACCTTTAGTTTCTCACCTCTCAACTATAGTTCACACCTAATGTGTCTTATTTTACGCACCTAGTTATGCTACCCAACCTAACTAGACACAAAAATCTAACTAACCACAACAAGTTTATCTCACCCGTACAGTCCATACAATACGCTACCATAAAACCAATGATTAATATTAACCGAATATTTTCATTAAACTATTAATTAAGTTTCTCTTACTTTAGTTACTTTTAAATACACACTATCTATCTTTTCTACCATCACAACTAATTAGAATAATCAAATTTGTGTATATATATATATATAACTACAACATTCCCTGAAATGGTCATCACGATGCATGCATGCTCTGTTATCAAGTTTATGTACCTCTCATACCAAATCAAGGACTATCGGTTCGAATTGTCACCTCGAACCATAAATTAAATAACACATAATGGAGAAGAACATAGTTCTAAACCTCTGAGCTAAGCACATACCTAACATATCGAAATGACCTTCCAGTCCCACTAATATACTAGAAAATAGTGAGTCCCCCTAAGTTCTATGTTTTGAGGGACACATTCGGACCTCGCTGGAATCACCAAGGTGGGATCGCCCACTGCGCGAAACCTCCTGTGATAGCAGGCAATGTAGGTATGTTCACACACGTAACAAAGTACACAATAAGTATTCATACAACTTACATATATATATATATATATATATAGGTATACACACAACCCACAACATATCTAGTACGTAGTATTTATCTTTCTTAAATACTCAACGTACCAACGATTCATACTTATTATTCTTTTCTTATTTTTCGAGTATCACTCATTACCCGAAGGGTCTTAATTATCCCTTAAGTAATTTCAATAGTTAAGACATCACTAACCTACTGGTATAAACCTTAGGTTTTCACTTACACTTCATGAACCCGATTTGTAACTTCCCGATACATAGCATAATCGTTTAACTCTTTTTGGTACTGATCCCAATTTACTCTCATTAAGACTAAGCCAAGCCTTAACTATATGTCTACTGATATACTCTAAGTACTTATATAATTAATACAACATCAATAAAGTCTCCCACGTTCGTTGGCAAGGAAAACTATGTAAATAAACAAAAAAGCCCCATTTTAGCTTTGGTCGATCGATCGACATTGGGTTTGACAACTTTGTTCGGGATGCATTTTTCACCATTTTTGATCAATCAAACCTCCAAGAAAAAGTCGCAAACTCCCAACCAAATTAACTAATCCTAACATGGGAGTATTCTAAAAGTTTCTAATGAAAATAACATATCAAATCTTTAAGAAATCTAATCACAAACAAGTTTAATCTCCATAAATCATGTAACCCTCGGTTTGATGTTCTTCATTCATATTCATAAGGATTTTGAGATTTCTTTAAAGTTTATCATTATGTAATCCCAAATTTCATATTACTAATATAAAGGGATTGTTTCTAACATGAATCCTACGCCATATCATGAATTAAAACTCATATAAATCCCAAGAATTCACCCAAACATGAAATTTCAACCCTAGACTATCATAGGTATTATAAAATGCTTAAAAAATTGCCAGATAAACACTTGACTTATATTTCAGGTATGATTTTTGCTATTTGGTGAAGGCGTTATTCTTATCTTGCTCTAATCTTGTTTTCGGTGACTACGGTGAAGAAAAATGGTGTGGAATAACCTAGGGGTCTTCTCTTTTTCCTCTCCTATGGCCTCTCATCTCTCACAAGTGTTGTAACCCTAGCCTTTATCAAAAAGTGACTGATATAACACTCTTAAATTCAGAGTTCCTTCAACCTTAGATGTGATAACCCGCCTAATAAAATACCGATCGCTCTCTCTTATATCAAATTAAAATAGGAGTCTCATATGGTTCATTCTTAGCATCCGTGTCGAAAACCAATTTAATTACTAATAACCTATTAGGCTGGCGTCAAATTTTAAATTAACTAATCTTTTTAACAAAGCCATTCAAATAAAATAATTACAACCGTTGTATGCAATAACTGAAATTAAATAAAGTAACCGAACACTCGGTACAAAATAATACAACCAAATCGAATGCCTCACAAAAAGGCAGTAGAAGAATAAATGAGTACAGTTGGGCCATCAGCCCGAATATTTCTACAATACCTCCTATCTAGATCTCAATGATATAAGCGCCTACAATAAACCTGCTTGCATCCACAACTACTGCAGTAAACGTCTGACTCGAAGGAATCATCATCCAGGCGTCCCTATGTCTGGACACCTATATATATATATAGCAAGAGAGGGGAAAAATAGAGAAATGGGTCAGAGCCCGAGTTTTGAAAACATTTTAGTAAGTGCTTAAAATCCATCTTTTAAGACATGATATTTCTCATATTTAAACTGGTATCGCTCTGTCATGAGATACACTTCACCCCTCTTCTAATAGTGCACAACTATCGCATATCTTTTAAACAACCTAGTTAAGCTACCCTGCCTAACAAATGTATTTACTATCTTCTAATAATCCTTATTAATCTGAGTACGAAGGACTAAACTTCTTCCCATTCCTAACATTATGTTACGTTCGTGCGTGGGGTATCTCGTGAAGTGAAATCCAAACAAGGAACCCCCCCGATACACTACTACGTGACAATGTTGAACGTCGGTATCTATTAGGCCCTCAGTACATACAACATCTTCTACTATCCCGTATATATACATATATATATATATATATATTTTTTTTTTTTCATTATAATCTATGATTCATAATTCATAAACATCCGAGTATAAATTTACCGGAAGGAGTATAACACTTTATTCATTCTTTTCACTTTATACAAGGTTACATTATATGATATCTCATTTCATATAGAAACAATATACTATACACAACAAGTATATTAATCAATCCACCGAACTATAATATAAATAGCTTAGTCATTTTTATTTACTAAGCAACGGTGGAACATCACAAGTATACATGTATTTTATTCTCAATACATATATTCATATCTGGCACCCTTAGGCCAAGCCATTGCACACACATACTCTGCTATCTAATCCCGGTACGTCACGTACATAAGGATCACGTGTTCCGAATCACTCAGGAACCATATCAATACAATTCACACATATTGGAGGCGAACATAGTGCTTATACCCACGGGTCACGCACATACCTATGCTCCCATGGTCTGTTGGAACTTATTAACTCAAAATAAGCCATTCTCAGCCCTATGTCCTTGTGGTACCAATTCTAAATCCCCCCGAAGGCAACACCAGATAAGATTGTCCTCTTTGGAAAGCCGACCTCCAGTGAGAGCAAGTATGGTAAGTATGTCATACACATAATAAACAATAATATAGGTACACATTTCCACTTATATAAATATGACCTCAATGAGGCTTTTACACAAGCATATGATAACAATAGGTATTTATTCAACCGTATATGTAATAATATTAGGGCAGACGCATAGACCATATGATAAATTCCATACGCAATATATTTATATCTCGAATATCCTACGCAATTATCGATTATAACCAATCTCCATATATGATTTCCTAGCTTTTCTCACCGCACGATGATAATACCAAGAACATCGTTATATATTTATTCGAATTATATATATATATATATATATATATATATATATATATATATATATATATATAATTTAACGACATCTTTTATACAATCTAAATCACTTCCAAATATATTATGGCTATAAATTCCAAACTCTATAGCAATGGACAATAACCTCAAGTGTTTCCCTTTCTTAATAATATAAATATTCATACACTTAAAATACTACCCCAATACGTACTCTTTTCTTTAATACTCAAATCACTTCATAACCACTTCATAAAGATTTGTACAAATAATTCCCGAATGTACCAATTCATAATAATTAATTAGCATACGCATTACGTCTGTTAATTCCTTAGGTATCTCCTCACTTATAATAATCGTCGTCCATAGACGAATAGGGTAATTGCTCAATTATTTGTAGTACGTATCCTAAATTTCATCCTAGTTTCCTTGTAGAATTTTTACTTAACCAAGGTCGGTATATAAATACCTTTTCTATGCGCCCAATTACTTCTATAAAATTGCCCACCTAAATACCACTTTAAGTATTATTCCTCACGAACACCCCTGTTTGGGTAAATCTTGGATTTTACTTTCAACTAACCCAAGGTACACGCCTTACTCAAAAAAATTATTTAGAAGTCCCTACACTATTTTTAGGAACCCCAAATATTTATCTCCAAACAATTCTAGCCTTTATTTTTCCAATTTTCGGTTTGATTTCCGAGTTAATGATTTAAACCTCGGAACTGCTTTCTTAGAAAAATCATATCAAATCGAAAAAAATTCAGAAAAATCATATCAAAACAAAAGGGTTCTAATCATCTTAGAACCCATAACCAACCATTAATTTCAATTAATTCTTAAGTTTATCAAATTAGGCATAAACCGAGTTTTATCCGTATAATCTTCCCAAAACCCATTTGATTTATGCAAATTTCAACCCAAAAATCTTTATAGTTTTACACCAACTATAATATGAGAAATAAACACACTAAATCATAAAGCAAGTTAAACACTTGCCTCGTGGATTAAATCCGACGATCCCGAGTCGAATCCCGCGAAGTTTTGTCCAAAAATCCCTTTTCTTCCCTCTGCTCTTTGTGACACCTCGACTAATTAAATACCGGGTAGCTACTCCTTTATTAAATTAATGCAAAATGCCAAGTTGGTTTAGTTAAAAGCATCACTGTCGAAAACCTTTTAATGATTACTAACCACCTAGTATTTAAAAAGTAAGTTGTCAAATTTTTAAATTAAATCTGATTAACATGCAATGAATGAATTATAGAAATGTAGCACAACCATTCACGATAAAGTCTCAATAGAGTGACCAACAAATAATAATGAGTCTGGAGGAAATACTCCTCACAACAATCCCAATATGGAAATAAATAAAATAGTTCTGCATCCTGAATTAATTACAAACCAAAGTCTGAATAACTGAAATATAAAATGTCTCTAATAGAAATGGGGGACATGCCCTACAAATGATGAAACTGGATATGGAGTCAAGACTAGAAAATGAGGCGTCTAATATCAAGGCCCTGTAACTTCCACAACAGCTACAGCTCGTCACCTGAATGGAAATCCTATGCATGGTGTCCTTGTGGCTGGACACCTAAAAAGGTTTTTACAAAAAATAGATTTGAAAGCAAGCGGGCCAGAGCCCGAAAGTGGAGAGTATTTTAAAAAACAGCAAGTGTTTTAATAACATTAAAACAATGAATGCAAAATACATGTTAGGACATGCGCTCAGATGAAATACTCACCTCTCGTCTAATTATGCACTCCTAACGTACAGTACCCATCTAAGCGGTATATAATTCTAACAAAATCGACATAAGTTCTAACCCATCTACTCGATTCACAATATGAATTCCCAATGTTATCACTTGAATAGATAGCTTTACTTAAACTCGGATTCTTAATTATTAGCATTACCATTTACTGGAGGTTATCCCCTTATTTATTTTCTCAAAGCGTTACCATAATTATACTCAAAATACCAACATGAAAGTTCTCATTATTTAAGCGTATATTATTCACGTCATGAATATACAATACAAGCACCCGAGACCAAGCTGCGGTGCACACATACTCTGCTATCCATCCCTGTACATCACGTACATAAGGATCACACATTCCGAATCTCTCAGGAATCGTTCTCAGATAACAACAATCACAAACAATGGAGGCGAACACAGTCACATCACATGGGTCACGCACATACCTACGCTCCCAGGATCAGCAGTCTTATTAACTTCCCAATAAGTCATTCTCTGACCTATGTTCTCGAGGTACCAATCTAAATCCGGGCAACACAAAGATTTGATGGCCCTAAGCGAACGTAAACCTCCCGTGATATCAAGTATGGTAGGTATGTCATACACATAAAATCATGTACATATACTAAGCATGCACACATCTTAGTAATTATCATAATTTAATAGTGGTATACTTCTCATTCTTATACCAACACACGTGTCCCCGGTTTATATATACACATCATCCATTATCCTCACGTCGTAATTAGTTATTCGCGTCCTAACCACAAATATCATTCGGCCTAATTTACTATTTTATAATTTACTTCCTCAATAAATCCCAAATCTCCCAACTATACCAATTAGTTAACACGGGAAAGTTATCTCATCAATTAATCAAGGTTACGGGACACTAGAAATTAAATCAGGCCAAAAAGGCCAAACTGTCAACTCGTTAGAAGCCTCGTTCGAACGAGGCTTGTTCGAACGAGAGTTCGTTCGAACGAAGGGGGCATCTAACGAGATCTCGTTCGAACGAAAGGCATCGAATGAACATTCAACTCGTTAGAAGTCAAACTGTCAACTCGTTAGAAGTTCGTTCGAACGACCTGGTGTTGTTTAGGAGGAATTGACCCCATAAATATGTTAAAATACGACCTAAGTATGTTTAGGAATGATTAGAAACCTTAAACTACTGTTGGAATGATGTTTAGATGAGATTAGAGGTGAAGAGAATTGGGAAAAACGTAATAGGAAAATTCTGGGCTCGAAACTGTCACCTCGTTAGAAGGCCTGCCCAGGTCGTTCGAATGAGCTTCTAACGAGTTGACAGTTTGACTTCTAACGAGTTGAATGTTCATTCGATGCCTTTCGTTCGAACGAGATCTCGTTAGATGCTCCCTTCGTTCGAACGAACTCTCGTTCGAACAAGCCTCGTTCGAACGAGACTTCTAACGAGTTGACAGTTTGGTCTTTTTGGCCTGATTTAATTTCTAGTGTCCCGTAACCTTGATTAATTGATGAGATAAGTTTCCCGTGTTAACTAATTGGTATAGTTGGGAGATTTGGGATTTATTGAGGAAGTAAATTATAAAATAGTAAATTAGGCCGAATGATATTTGTGGTTAGGACGCGAATAACTAATTACGACGTGAGGATAATGGATGATGTGTATATATAAACTGGGGACACGTGTGTTGGTATAAGAATGAGAAGTATACCACTATTAAATTATGATAATTACTAAGATGTGTGCATGCTTAGTATATGTATATGATTTTATGTGTATGACATACCTACCATACTTGCTATCACGGGAGGTTTACGTTCGCTTAGGGCCATCAAATCTTTGTGTTGCCCGGATTTAGATTGGTACCTCGAGAACATAGGTCAGAGAAGGACTTATTGGGAAGTTAATAAGACTGCTGATCGTGGGAGCGTAGGTATGTGCGTGACCCATGTGATATGACTGTGTTCGCCTCCATTGTTTGTGATTGTTGTTATCTGAGAACGATTCCTGAGAGATTCGGAATGCGTGATCCTTATGTACGTGATGTACCGGGATGGATAGCAGAGTATGTGTGCACCGCAGCTTGGTCTCGGGTGCTTGTATTGTATATTCATGACGTGAATAATATACGCTTAAATAATGAGAACTTTCATGTTGGTATTGTGAGTATAATTATGGTAACGCTTTGAGAAAATAAATAAGGGGATAACCTCCAGTAAATGGTAATGCTAATAATTAAGAATCCGAGTTTAAGTAAAGCTATCTATTCAAGTGATAACATTGGGAATTCATATTGTGAATCGAGTAGATGGGTTAGAACTTATGTCGTTTTAGTTAGAATTATATACCGCTTAGATGGGTACTGTACGTTAGGAGTGCACAATTAGACGAGAGGTGAGTATTTCATGTGAGAGCACGTCCTAACATGTATTTTGCATTCATTGTTTTAATGTTATTAAAACACTCGCTGTTTTTTAAAATACTCTCCACTTTCGGGCTCTGACCCGCTTGCTTTCAAATCTATTTTTTGTAAAAACCTTTTTAGGTGCCCAGCCACAAGGACACCATGCATAGGATTTCCATTCAGGTGACGAGCTGTAGCTGTTGTGGAAGTTACAGGGCCTTGATATTAGACGCCTCATTTTCTAGTCTTGACTCCATATCCAGTTTCATCATTTGTAGGGCATGTCGCCCATTTCTATTAGAGAAATTTTATATTTCAGTTATTCAGACTTTGGTTTGTAATTAATTCAGGATGCAGAACTATTTTATTTATTTCCATATTGGGATTGTTGTGAGGAGTATTTCCTCCAGACTCATTATTATTTGTTGGTTACTCTATTGAGACTTTATCGTGAATGGTTGTGCTACATTTCTATAATTCATTCATTGCATGTTAATCAGATTTAATTTAAAAATTTGACAACTTACTTTTTAAATACTAGGTGGTTAGTAATCATTAAAAGGTTTTCGACAGTGATGCTTTTAACTGAACCAACTTGGCATTTTGCATTAATTTAATAAAGAAGTAGCTACCCGGTATTTAATTAGTCGGGGTGTCACACTCTTCTCTTCTCTTCTTTCTCTCCTCTTCCTTCTCTCTTCTCTTTATCTCTCTTAGATCTGATTTTGGGGAATAAATGAGGAATGCCTTCTTAATAAACCCGAAAATGGGTATATACCCAATTGTAAAATGACTCATGTACTCATTTACGTGTCCCCACTAGTCCAAAAAGTCCCGGAACCTAAACACTACCCCCGGATACTCTATTTTGACTATCTCAACCATTCCGAACCCAACGTCGCAGTTGAATTCTCCATCTGAGTCACTTAACTAAAATTCACTAATTTAACCCAACATGTTCAATACGCGTGTTTTTCCAATTAAAATATTTTCCTTTGCCGCTTTACCCAACTGCGACATGTAATAAAAATAATCCACTCATATACTTAGTCTCGTAAGAAAATATAATCCAAGTAAATAGTTATCTGACACTTGAAAACTAATATTTACTATTCATTTAATAATATTAAATTTATTTAATTTCACTCATAAATGCCAGAATTACTATTCATAGAAATTCCTCAAAATACCAAATCACGTCCATAGTGTAATTTAAATACTTTAAAAGTACGGGGTATTACATTAGACTCCCAAATGACCAAAACGCCCTTATATGGTGTCGGGTTGATCAAAAAATGCCTTGGGACCCAATCGATACACCCGAGTGCTATATTCTACCTATTTCGACCCATTCGAAATCAACCGTGACCTCGAAATCGACATCCGAGTCACTTAACATAAATTTCCTATCTCGACCTCAATTTAGTCTACACGCGACCCCCGGTTGAGATATAACGTAGTCCCGTCGATATAATCCTCTTCGACGTATAATAATCACAACATTTTATTTACTACAAACTTAGTAAATTAGTCCCATAAATATTAATCATAACCTCTCTCGATCAATACTTAATAAACTTATAATATTTAATTCAATTAAATAACGGCACACGTGGAATTTCAAAATAACTAAATTAGTTAAATTCTAAATACTCATAAATATGGAGTGTTATAATCCCAAAATCGAAATTGGTCATGTCATAATCTTTCACTTATTTTTCCTTACTCTTTCAAACTTCCTTCTTTAAATAAGCTTTTGTGATCTTATTATCATTCTTTTATTCTTTTAATATTCCCAAGCTCCACTGAAGAAATCTCGATTTCTTACCCTCCTTCCCCTCAATTGGATTAATAACATTAAACTTCTCGCATACCCAATACTGTGAAAATTGAAATAAAAATTAGAAGTTATACCATTTAAACCAATTAATATGAGTAATAATGTTAGTATTATTAATTTACACGCATAAGATATAAAGAACACACAAATTACATTGAATTTTTATTTTCAATTTGCGTGTACTTTATGTCTTACGCGTGTACTTTTCATAAAGTACTCACATTTTTAGTAAAGTACACGCCCATTGAAAATGATTTTGTTCAATGCAATGTGTACACGCATATTTCATAAAGTACACGCATGTTAAAAATGATTTTGTTCAATGCAATGTACGTGTGCTTTATGCAATATGCGTGTACTTTAATATTGAAATGTGTAGAATGATGTTTCCTCACCAATAATGATATGGTTCATCCACTGGCTGTACTGGGCTTGGATTCGGTCATTTTGGTGAGATAGTGGATTAGAAATCCATGGGCAACAGAAGCCTAGTCATAGTTAATCATATAATCAATGTCTTTGATGTATTGAGTGAAAAATTCTCCTATTGTAAAGTTTGAGTTGGAGTACAGGAGCATTGTCATGAAGGGGAAGGCAACAAACTTAACAAAATCATTCCTTCCCTCATCGATATCAAGCTCAACCGATGTATTGAATCCCTTTGTAATATTTGATTTTCCAATCTTTTTATCGGTCTTGAAGTAGCAGCTAAGAAATTCAGGTTTGGCGATAGATTGATCCAATCCATTGTTTAGTTCAATTTCCTTTTCCCCCTTCGTTATTAGGATCCCAAAAATTTGACTTATATCATTGGGGCTTATTTGGGAAATCACTAATCGTCCTAAAACATTTTGTCTTTTTTTATAGAGCTCGACAATGCTGAGAATGCTTTTATCAGTCTTTTTATGATCTCCTTCTACTATTTCGCCACTATAGTAGGCATTGAATAGCTGATAAAAGGCATCTTCTTAATATGTTCAACATGATTATCATTGATTTTTCTGCGAATATAAGCCAAATAATGATTGAAGCACATGATATTCGACCTATATTGGTCGTATTTATGAACTTAACTTGTTGATTTCTTTGTATTCTTTTTATCTACTTTTGTTGGGCACTTAGGACCACCTTTATCACTAATGTCCTTTTAGAGATTCTTTCCTTTCTGCCTTCTTGTCTTTAAAGTCATTTCTATAATGTAAATGCATAAAGATTAAAGCAAGAACATATAGATTAAATTACACGAATAAAGAAATAAAGTAAACACGTAAAATATAAAGTACATGGAATTTTTTATTGAAGAACAAATATATTTTAATAGAGTACCGAAATGTTTAACAAAAGTATATGCAATTTTCATTTAACACTTGATACAAATATCAACAAAATATAAGAAAAATGTAATACAAAATTTCAATAAACAAATTGCCTATCGTCCATTACAAGATAATGCATGTGACCTGTTATTTGACAAGTTATAAACAAATATTATCTGTTTGTAACATATTCACAAAAGAAGGGATATAATAGATCCATACTAAACGTGCTAGCACTCTCAAAACCACTTAAGCAATACTGCTGAATTCATTTTTGCTAAATCATTCGCTTTCGCTTTTGTTATTTTTGGCTTTTGTACATCAAAAGTGCTCGTAATGTCTTCAAAGTAGTAGTAAAAACCAAGAAACGTTTCTCTCTATCATTGATGCGAAGCAAAAAATTAATTCTATCTCCATAAGTAGTATTGACTGTCAATGTGAAAGGTTTCGTATTGTTAAGATCTTCAAAGGTGCACCCATCTGTTTTGTAGTTGAACATGCTTGATGGTATGATTCGTAAACAATAAAACAACTCAAATACTTCTTACAAACATTGAAATATCATTCAAATGCAGTTGGTGCGAACCATAATAACATATGATTTATTAAATATGGAGATGACGTATGTATTCCATAAAGTACACACATAATACGTAAAGTACAAGCACATTGAATTGAACCAAATCAATTTCAATGTGGGTGTACTTTATGTATTATACTTGTACTTTGTGACAGTACATGCATAATACATAAAGTACACACACATTGCATTGAACCAAATCAATTTCAATGTGCGTGTACTTTATGAAGATGTGTGTACTGTTTGAAAGTACACGCAAATTCATTAAAAGTTCACGGACATTGTAATTTATTTTTATCAATCCAATGTTACCATAATAATATACGAACTATTATATGCTGCTGGCTCGGACTACAATTAATACAATGTATGAAAATACACAAAGCATATATTCCCCAGTCCTTAATAAATTTCGTTGGTGTTGACCACGATTAGTATAGGAGGTACGAAAATACACAGAGCATATAGATATTTAAGGTCCTCAAAAAAGGCCGCTAGCGCGGATCACAATTAATATAAGACCTATAAAAATACAAAGAATATGTACATATTCCAATCATGTATATATTCCCACTCCTCAATAAATAATGTATACAGGAGGAAATGCACAATGATGAAATACTTAAATGTGCAGTCCTCAACATGCAAAATGTGTGTTTTGCATTTGAAATCAAGGCAACAAGTGTACAAGCTAGATTCGTATTGTATTTTTTCATATCAAGAACAAACATAATGTGATTTCATCTGTCCATGCATAATGTCTACAAATTTATACACATGAGAACACAAAATACATAATAAAATTAGGAAAAAATTATATAAAACCTAAGGACACAAAAATAGTATATGGAATACACAACATAACACTCAAAATACAATGAAAAATAGGTGATATCATAAATATAATGCTAAAAACACAACATATAGAGAGTGTATGGTATAATCTTAAGAACAAAACTTAAGAACGCAATATTACATTCAATTCACAATAAATTACATTATATATATATGAGCATGTATTAATATTTTTTAATGTTGTTTGGAAGAATTTGATTGAGAATGTGAATCGTTTGTTAGAATTTTCACGATTAGGATTTTGATTACTTGAATTTCTGTGAAGTGTGTTTTTTTCGGAATTCAAGGGTATTTATATGTTGTTGTTGGCCCAAAATTTGATTGAGAATGAGAATCATTTTTTAGAACTTCGACGATCAGGGTTTTTATCAAAGAGACAATATGGTCGTTTTAGGGGTATTTATATGTTGGAACTAATCATTTGAAATTTATTGGGACGGAGTTTATAGTACAAAATTTTTAGTCCAAGGACTCGACAGTAAAAGGCCTAATAGTAATTTAAAAAATATATCTTAGGCTCAAGAAAAATCCGAGACGCCGGATCAGACACGGTCCAGGTCAGATATGACGCAAACATGTTATCTCTTGCCCCAAGGCCTAATCCATTCATAGTATACTTCCCATCACATTCAAAGTATTGAGAATCCTAAGGACATGCAAGCCTTTGTGCCAATTAATAGGTATATAAACTCCACCCATTTCTTATAATTCTTTTACCTTGGACAAAGTTTCTACACCAATTGCACCAATAGTTCATGAGAAAAATGGATACTTTGAAGACTTATTTTTCATTTACTTCTTTTTATTTTTGATCAAATGATTATATCCATTTTGAGCAAATGAATATAGCGCATTGTTAACCTTCTGTCTTGACTCGACATTTTTATGTTACGGTTCCCATTAAAACTTTTCCAAATCACAATTGGGTCAAAATAATAATTGGGTGTTACCCAATTTATTATAAAAGTGCAATGCTCAAAATTATACACAATGATCATAATGAAAATTAGTTCAATTTTATGGGAATTTTGAAAGATGCAAATTAAAAGTATCAAAATTAGTTTGATTTTACTCTCAAAATTTTTAGTGAAAATGAAGGCACGTAAAAAGGATATTGCATATTTTGTTTTTTTACTTTTCCCACTAGATAATGTTAAAATTAAACATAACCCCACACTTTTCAATAAATCATAGATACCCATGAATTGTAACGGAAGTCTAAGACCATTTTTAATTGTATTGATTCCTTGTCACCTATTTTATATTAATTGAATTTTTTTAAAATTTGTATCTCTAATGATTTTATTTCGAAATCTATTTCAAGCCCATAAAAGTCGCCGATCAAGCCCAAATGAGTCAATCAGGGTTTTGGACCAAAATTATGAGCCTTCGTTAAGTGGTTACATTTGATGATATGACTGAGTCTACCCCCCAAAGTCTCGGAGAGATATTCAAGGGCTACAGGTTCAACGTGTTAGTTACCAACCCTTCAATTACTAGAATATATGTTGTACCCCTAGATCAGGGCATAGGGGCATGGAAAAAAAAGCCATATCGAGAGTTACTTAATAAAAATAGTAGACCTCTCCGTGGACATAGGCTAGTTGCTAAGCCGCGTAAATTCTTGTGTTGTGATTGTGATTATTTACTGCTCTTATTTTCTTGGTGATTATTTTCTTTCGTTATTATTTGTGTTGTGATTTTTATCACCACAAATTGGCGCCGTCTGTGGGAATCGATTGTTATTACTATGAAAACCTTTATCAACAAGAACTAGCGATATCCCATCACACCAGTAATGTACCTCAAGAAGGTGACATTCAGCAGTAGCCTAACCCTCCAAGGGTAAGGTCTGAGATTCGTCATTCAAACTCAAGACTTCGCTAGGAGAGGCAAGTCTCAGAAGAAATCTAGGGGCCGCCCAGGTCCACCTATATCTCTAGATTGATAGATGCCTATGAAGACAGACTCCAAGAGAAGGAGGAGGCTACTCGCCAGTAGCAAGATGAAATTTTTTACCTCAAGAGGAAATTGGAAATGATGGAGAGAGAAGTCCATCGAAGAATAAGGTAACGCCACAACCAGACTCCTATCCCTCAGGCAAGAAAGTCTCGCAGTCGAGGAAGGAAATCAAGGAATGAGTCAGTAAGAACTGAGAAGCATGGGTTAGTTGATGACCATTCTGAAAAAATGCATCCTGCTCGCCGTTACAAGAGTCGTGGTCGACAGAACGTTGACATACGAAGTTTGGTCTGGAGGGAGATGGACCATCACCCAGCTCATCGCGGCTCTAGATCTATGAGAGATCCATCCATGCGGGCTCTCAAGACCCAGATGAAGCCCCTATTTTTAGGGGCAGTAGAATAAGAGGCCCCGAAGAAGTTCGTGATTCCGAGGTTTAAGATTTACGATGGGAAGATTGACCCCATAGACCATGTTAGGAAATACCGACAAGCTATGAATTTATGGAGTCACAATGATGCGCTCATATGTCGAATCTTCCCTTTGATCTTGATCGATGTGGCACCGAAGTGGTTTGAGAATCTACCTCATAGGTCCATCCAAACTTTGAAATCTTTGGTGAGAAATTTAGTGCTCGCTTCGTAACAAGTAGCTCCCACCCGAAGAGGATGTATGCACTACTTACAATGAAAAAGAAGTCGTAAGAGAACCTTAGAGAGTACGTGAAGAGATATTAGGAATTATTTAATGAAATCGAGGATTTTTTGGAGCAGGTATCCATAACATCCTTTAAAATCGATTTGCGGTGCTCCTACCTCCTGCACTAGTCCTTAACTAAAAAGAAGGATACATCCATCGACGACTAGATAGCTCGTATTAAGAAGTACGCCAGAGTACATGATGTGACCCATATTAATCCAAGGGAAAATGGTCGCATAAAGGATGGCAAAGGAGTTGAGAAGAATGAACCTCAAAAGAAAGGAAACAAGAACGGGGGAAAAAATGGCTCCAAGAATGGAAACAAAAATGACTCCTCGAAGGCATTTCAGGCTATAAAGATAGTCTTCAACGATCCAATATACCAGATTCTTGCTAAGATCAGATATGAAATGTTTATTAAGTGGCCGAAGAAGATGGGAGGAGACCTCTCCAAGTGGAATAATGCACTAAGGTGCGCCTTTCACAAGGAGGGCGACCATAAAATTGAGCATTGTAAAGCCCTCAAATCTTATCTCGAGGAGTTAGCCCAAGTTGGTTATCTTGATGAGTTAGTGGAGAAAAAAGAAGATATGGTAGCAGCGAATGGCGAGCAAAGGCCCGATAACATCCTTGAGGAGGATATCATCCACGAGTTCGTAGTAATACATGGGGCATCATACCACCAAAATTTTAAGGAAATGTGGCTCGAATGGAAGTAAAGAAACTTGTTGCAGTCATGCAGACCTTTCAGATTGACCTAGCGAAAACTCAATCCCAGAAGCATCGACGATCGGAGGACATCGATTATAATAAGCACATTGTGTTCACTGATGAAGACTTTATTGGGGTGAGAACCCCTAATCATGATGCACTGGTAATCACACTCAGGATAGCCAACTAGGACGTCGAAAGGTTGCTCATCGACCAAGGTAGCTCATCTGAAGTGATGTACCTAGAGTTTTTCAGAAAGCTAACAGTAAGTGTAGTCGACCTCATGGAAGCCATAATTTCGTTGGTCGGCTTTGCTGGAAATACTACAGTTCCTTTGGGAAAGATTGTCATGCCAGTCAGGGCAGTAAGAATTTAAGAAATGATTGAGTTTCTAGTAGTTAACATTGAATCTCTATACCACGCCATCCTCTGTATGGGTAGCTCCTTATAATGAAGGCCGTACCCTCAATGTACCATCAAAATCTGAAATGTATAACAGATCGGGGAGTGATCGAGATTCATGGAGACCAAGCTATGGTCGAGAAATGTTTCATCGCGGCCATTCGCCCCAAGAAGAAAAAGAAAACTGATGAATCAAAAATCAAGGAAGAAGCCCAGGAGGGGTTGATACCCTCTAAATAGCAGCTAAGGTAAAGTCTGGGTTCCATCCCTCCTAAAGGGTTGTTGAAGACGTGGAAGAAGTTACTGCTGGAAATTGATCGACTGAGAAAGAGGTTTTGATTGGTACATCTTTAACCGATCGCGAGAAGAAAGAGTTAGTCACCCTCCTCTTAAGAAATTTGGATGTTTTTTCATAGGAGCCCTACGAGCTGTCTGGGATTGATCCCACTATTTCTTATCATCGATTGCATGCTGACCCAGCCTTTAAGAAAGTCATATAAAGGCTCGTCGAACAACCCTAAAAAAAGATAAAGCAGTAGAGAAAGTGGTCGTAAAGATATTGGATGCAGATTCCATACGGGAGGTTCAGTTCACTAAATGGTTATCCAAATCGGTAGTAGTTCCTAAGAGCAATGGAAAATGGAGAGTTTGTATCGACTTCACCAACCTCAATAGGGCCTGTCCCAAAGACAGTTTCCCCCTTCCTAAGATTGATCAAGTATTTGATAGTACAACGGCTCATAAAATGATGAGCTTCTTAGACGCCTACTCTGGATACTACCAAATCCCCCTTCACGTTCTGGATTAGGATAAAAACTCTTTCCTAAACACTGTTGGTTTGTATTGTTATAAAGTTATGCCCTTCGGTCTGAAGAATGCAGGAACAACTTATTAGCGGCTAGTTACAAAAATGTTTAAAGAGAAAATGGGGGATACTATGGAAGTTTACATTAACGACATGTATGTCAAAAGAAAGATTAAGGATGATCACCTCTCTGACCTGTCAAGAACTTTTGATATCCTCAAGAAATATCGAATGACACTTAAGGCGAGTAAGTGTTCTTTCGGTGCCCAGTCAGGAAAATTCCTTGGGTACTTGATCAGCAAGAGAGGAATGGAGGCAAACCCCAACTATATTGATGCCATCAACAAAGTTCAGTCCCTAAAACAGTAAGAGATGTACATAAGCTTATGGGAATGCTCGCTGGGCTCAATCGGTTCATTTCAAAATCCTCAAAATGATGTCAACCCTTCTTTCAGTTGTTGAAAATAAATAAGAGCATAACATAGAATGAGGACTTCTCTAGAGCCTTAGAAGAACTTAAGTAATATCTCGGTATGCCCCCTTTGCTCATGATTCCTAGAGAGGGCGATCCTTTATACCTCTACCTAGCTGTGTCAGACCATCCAGTCTATTATGCAAGTAAGACTATTTTGGAAGCCAAGAAGCTGTACCTACCATTGGATAAGCTTACTTATGCATTGGTGATAGCCTCGAGGAAACTAAGGCATTATTTTGAGGCCTACTCCATATTCGAGGTTACTTCACACCCTTTAAAGGCTGTTCTGAGGAAAGCAGACCTCTCTGGACGACTGTAAAAGTGGTCAGTTGAGCTATAAAGTTTAGATATTCACTTTCAACCAAGAATAGGCGTCAAGGGGAAGATCCTAGCTGATTTCATCGCTGAGTTCACGGGAGTACAGCCTGTCGATCAGTAAAAAACTAGTCTACCAAGGGAGAGCTTATGAGAACCAAGCATTTAAACCTTATACATTCATGGAGCCTTTCAATAATTGGAATATATATTGTACCCCTGGGATGATGCATAGGGGCAGTAGGTATCGTACTAATAAATCTAAAAAACACAGTGCTTGATCAAGGCATCAAACTAGGATTTAAAGCCTCCAATAACGAGGCAGAATATGAGGCACTGATCGTTGGATTACGCAAAGCACGACTGCTAGGGGTAAGGCACCTTTAAGTCTTCGAAAACTCTCAACTGGTATCCAACCAGATAAATGGTGATTTTAATACAAAGGATGACAGCTTGTTTCACCATTGTGAATGGAGTGATAGCCAACTTCGATCAAGTGGATGTTCAGTATTTCCCCAGAGGACAGAACGAACAACCATGCAGATGCCCTAGCAGCTATGAGTTCAGCAATGGACTCTGACTTGAGAAGAACAATCCAAATAAATTTCCTTGTGCAACCCAACATTGATCAAACTATTAAGTCGCTGAATCCCGAGCAGGTTCTCCACTTTAAAAAGGGTCCGAACTGGATGGACCCCATCGCAGACTACTTACGAAGTGATATACTTCCAATTGACAAGAGGTCGGCTTATCAGATAAGCGTCAATGCTGCTCACTTTCACTTATCTCCTCATGGGAAGTTATATAAAAGATCATTCATTGGCCCCTACCTCCAATGCGTTCATCCACAAGACGTCGAGCAATTTTTACACGAACTTCATGATGGAGTTTTTGGAAGTCACGCAGGAGGAAGGTCGCTAGCCTTCCAAGCAATGAAGGAAGGGTATTGGTGTCCATACATGCAGAAGTGTGAAAAATGTCAAAAACGCTCACCCATAGTCCACCAGCCCGCCAATAACCTAAATTCATTAACGAGCCCCTGGCCCGTGGCCCTTTGCCCAGTGGGGTTTGGATATCGTAGGTCCTCTACCTACTGCGAAAGGCAATCGGAACTATCTATTAGTCGCCACAGACTACTTCACTAAGTGGATAGAGGAAGAACCACTGGCGAACATTACATGATGAGGTTTATATTGAGAAACATCATTACCCACTTTTGCATACCCAAAACGATCATTACTGACAACGGGACCCAGTTCGAGAGTGGCCCCTTCCAAACTTTTTATAACGATCATGTAATTAGGCATTACTTTAGCTCTGTAGAATATCCCTAGAGCAATGGTCAAGCTAAGGCATCCAGCAAGACAGTGATCGATGGACTAAAGAAATGCTTGGAACAGGCCATAGGAGCTTGGGTGAACAAATTTCCCCACATCCTCTGGGCCAATCACACCACCCCAAGATGAGCAACTAGGGAAACACTCTTTACACTCACATATGGAATGGAAGCTGTTATCCTGCTAGAAGCTGGTTTCCCTACCATAAGATCTACGTTGGTCGACCAAGGCCACAATGACGAAGCATTGCTCACTGAACTTGACTTAGCTGATGAATGATGAGAATTGTCTCTAGTTAAACTGGCATCCTACTAGAAACAACTAGACAAACAATATAACCATAAAGTCAATCTAAGGAAATTTCAAGTTGGGGATTATGTCCTAAGAAACGTCCTTGGCAGTGCTGTGAAACAATCTGATGGCAAACTGGGAAGGAACTTTCAAGGTAGTGAGGGATGACTTACAAGGAGCCTATAACTTGGAAATGCTGAAGGGCAGGGAGATACCAAGGTCTTGGAATGTGACCAACCTGAAGAAATTCTACTTATAGATTTCTCTATCCATGCACCATTAGTTTAGGAAAATTTTTATTTTACAAACTAATATTGATCTTTGCTTATAAATTTGATTAATAAAACTCGATTGGCCTTGGTATTCTACATGTATTGGTTGTATCGAATATATTTTGTTATATTAACCCTTTTAAAGTTACATGTTCCACTCTTTTTATGAGTATAATAGAACTCCTGGATTACAATAAGTTGGTTAGCTTACTTCAGTCAAAGGATTTTTTTTGAAGCAACCTCTTATGAATGCAACACAGTGGTTAGGACTATCCTGTCTCAACTTGTTCAAAGCATAACTAGCAGGGTCAGTAAGTGATAAACCTTCTCAGGCCTTTGTTCCAAAATGCAATTGGCTTCCTAGGTTGCTCTGGCAATAAATAAAGACCTACATGTGATCCTTAGGCAATACGACCAACGATATTTGTCCCCGAAATCCTGCTCGTGTGGATCGCCCATTAATCAGGTATATTCCTGCCATTACCCTACTTAGGCCTAAGGTAGTGTGATGACTCGACCTAAAAGGTAAAGTGGGCAGAATGGTATGGCTAAGGCATACTAGACTAGGGGAATGCTCAATTGAAATTAAACTCTAAATGACATTTAGTCGGCTGAAGTGTCCAAAATAACTAGAGTTTATTAATAAGTCAAAAGCAAGTAACACATGTTTAGTCGACCTATGCCCAAATCATAAATATTTTATTTCACACTGAGAATTACATAGTTACATGTACAACACTAATGAAATGAATCAACCCTAAGTGGATCCAGGTCAGTGGGCAAGGTAGTCCGCTAATCGAGCTCTCCAAACATCATCAGGGTGAGGGGCAACGCTCTCCACAGCCTCCTCCGATCTCGGCTCCAGTAGCTGCCTTGGAATAGAATCTAAAGGTATCCAACGATCATCCCTTCGAAAGGGATTAGACTCTAAGATTGGGGGAGTGATCTCATGCCTATACCATATGGGAGAGTTTTTAGGGACCATAAACTTCTTGAGGGCACTTAACCATCCTCTAATAACGGCCAATTCCTCCATTTCTTTCATCTTGGTGGGGGAGACTATCCAGCCTTGATCATAACCGCCAGCCCCTACTGTCGAGGACCCTTTCGAAATAAATGCCGTAGACTTTTGATGTTTCTTTGTAGTCCGACAATGATTATGTATGCTCATCGAACGTCCCCCTTCAGCTCGGTAAACTCCCTCTAGGAACTACTATCATCTCTCCTAGCTCGCCGTTTGGATGATAACGAGCAACCTTGAATAACTCAGGGAGCACTGCTTGGAGCATTTTCCTTAAGGTGCATAATTTTCCTCCTTAAGGCATCATTTTTTGGATACAACACCTCCCCAACCTGATTGATCTCGGACACGTCCAACAGCTTAGCCTTTAAAGCATCCATATTTGATTGAACGGAGGCACCAATATCCCCCATCTCTGCAAGCCTATCCTTCAGTCTGGAAACTACTTTAGACTGATCTTTGTAGTCCTGGTTCCTTGCCCTAAGGGATTTTTAAATCTTAATAAAAGCTCAACGAACTTGGTCACTTACATTCGAACTAAGGATTTGGCCTAGACGAGAGGTGGCAGGAATGTAATCATCAGGATCGACAAACTACAAGACATCGAACATACAAAACCCATATATCACTGAATATAAAAATAGAATATCTTTATTTCATCGAAAAATGGCACTGGCCAGGTACAGATACATCAGATGACAAGAGGAAAGAACAAAAAATACACAACTGAAAGAAAAAGCCTAGAAGTCTACTGGGCAACCTCAACCTGTTTGGTGGAGCCTAGATCCTTCCCATTGTCAGTGGTAGCCTTGCTCGTCTCAGCCCTAAGTACACCTCCCTCGATTGGGGTAAGATTCACTCCCTGGTTTCCAGTTGGGACATCAATAGCAGGAGTAGCATGAACCTTAATAGTCCGAGCAGTAGGGATTTCTTCATTAAAGACGGAGTTGGGACCAGGATTGTGCACGTCAAACAGAAATGAGTTGGCAATAATTCCAGCAACAACTAAGGCTCGATCCCAACCTTTCTTGAAGTTTTCCTGACTGATGTAGTCGATATGTTCATTGACATCTTTATTCGTTTCCTCCCAGCCCTCATTGTAGCCACTCAATCTGATAATAGCCACTTTTGCTTCCAGGCTCTTTACCTTCTCAACAAGCCCTTTATTTTCATCTGTGATGACCAGTTTGCTCGCCATGACTAGTTCGTAGGCCTCGCAGAGATCCTCCAGCTCCTTGGCCGCTGCATCCCTCTCCTTAATAAAAAAAGCCTCAGTCTCTGTAAAAGCCTTCACGGAGGAATTTTAGGTCTCCTAGGCAGTGTTCAGGCTCTCCTCGAGCTCAGATTTCCTCTTTTCCAACTCATTTTGGCTGCAACAAAGGATGGTATAGTCAGACACAAACTATAGGATGAGATAGAGATTAGTAAACGAAGTGCGATGCAATTACAAGTCAAAAAAATAGAAAAAATGGGAAGTGGCCTTACCAGAGTAAGCCCTTGATCTGCTTTCAAGGCCAACTATTCAGGGCCCATATTCGAAGACTGCTCATGATTCGCCATGAGCACAGCTCTCTTGAGCATCATTGGAGCGAGATGAGGGTTCAGAGCCACGGAGGCTCCCTCTACTTGGACAACCATAGGATCAAGAGAAGACTGTTCTTTCTTCGTCCTCTATTTTCCTATCCTCCTTTAATCTTCTCTCTTCTTCTCAAACTCTTTCTTCTTCTTCTTCTTCTTCTTCTTCTTCTTCTTCTTCTTCTTCTTCTTCTTCTTCTTCTTCTTCTCCTCATCTCTCTTCAACTCTCTCTCTCTCTCCTATTCTTCTTTCCTCCTCCTCTCCACCTTTTTCTTATGAGATGTTGTTTGGGAACCACTAGCAGTATTCCCAGACCTTGGTTTCTGGATCTTCAACCTATTGGATAACAAATATCATCATTGCCACAGATCAAGTTTTTTCTTCTATGGGGAGCCATGTCTTCCTCGCTAGAACTTTCCGACCTGGAATCTCCTAAACTAGAACCTTCCTTGTTGGACCTCTATCCACCAGATTCCTCCTCGCTGGATCCCTCCTCACTGGATCCTGCCTCACCACTACCACCTCATCCACCTATAGCAACACTAGTCTCCGAGCTGCTCCCCTCCTCATCTTCTAGATCGATGGGTTCAAAAGCACCTTTTTCCTCTGGGATATTAAGATGGGGAATGAAGTTAACTGGATAGGCGATAAAATTGGTGGTAGTGTTCTTGTATTCCAATAAGAAGGCAACCGACAAGGATGCTCATCTACAATGGAGTCCCTTATCTTCCAAGCTTTGATCAACTCAGTAGGACGGATCTCGTGAGCAACAGATTCTTGATTTTTAGACTTCGCTAAAAAAGAAAAGAAAATATCAGAGGAAGAACACATTAGAGCAATAAGCAACAAGCAACAAGCAACAAGCAACAAGCAACAAGCAACAAGCAATAAGCAGTAAGGTTGGACAACAACTTATGTACTCCTCCCCATATGTAGGGATCCGAGGTCCCCTATACCTTGCTCCCTCTACTTGGGGAGGGAATTCCCAGTTCCTAGAAATAAACCCCTCAGGGAATCAGGGAGATTCACTACCAATACCTTGTCTGGACTCATTGCTTTCAAATAAAGAAGATCAGAGCTCGTGCGAGAAAATATATAACATAAATAAATTTCAACTAATCCTAAGTTAGTGCCGTAAAGTTAATTTATTATATGGATGCCATTTATATTTTCCAAACTTTTGGAGAACACTGTACTGAAACTATGTCGATGTATGGAAAGAAATGCAAGAATAGACGATTTGGGGGATATGTCAAACCCCCTTGAGATAGTAGAAGAGCGTGAAGGCAGTGGACATCCTCAATGTCATGGACATTGTAAGGAATAGGGGCACACTCAATATCCACCCAGTTGGGGATATTGTAGCATTTCCTGAATTCAACTAGAGGCTTGTTGTCTATTTTTTCCATAAGAAAACCCTAGCTACAGTAGAAAGAAAAGCAACGATGAAAGGAAATAAAAAAAGAGAAGGGACTGAGAACTTACGAAAAGAAAATGAATCTTGGGATGATGAAAAACCATAAATTTGGAAGATGAAGAGCAAACGACAACTTGAGAGTTAGGGATAGCTTGGAAGTGGAGGAAGCAAAGAGTTTAAGTGACGATATAATTATCCAACACTCCCGTTTAAACTCACTAATGATAGCGCACACTGATCGAAGAAGATTTTATGCTTAAACTCCTTGCCAAATAACGATTCACACCCCTATCAGTCTTGTGAACTACGACAGTGCCATCAAAAGGGGACGAGAAGATGCTTTTTAAAATTTATGAGCCCAAAGTCCCCAAAAATTTTAGGGGCAATTGTGTCGATCAAGCCCATAAAAGCAACCAGTCAAGCCCAAATGAGTTCATCAGGTTTTTGGCCCAAATTATAAGCCTTGGTTAAGAGGTTACATTTGATGATATGACTGAGTCTACCCCCAAAAATGTCGAAGAGATATTCAAGGGATATAGGTTCAACGTTTTAGTTACCAACACTTTCAATTACTGGAATATATATTATACCCCTGGCCCGGGGCATAGGGGCATGTAGCAAAAAGCCATCTCACGAGTCACTTAATAAAAATAGTAGACCTCTTCGTGGACGTAGGCAAGTTATCGAATCACGTAAATCTTGTATTGTTATTGTGATTATGTGCTATTCTTATTTTCTTTGTGATTGTTTTCTTTCGTTATTATTTGTGTTGTGATTTTTGTCACCACAACTATACATTTATATGTTCAATATATACATCTAATATAAAAAATACATTAATGAATAGTTTATTTTAACACATTCAATAAACACACACACACACACACACACACATATACACACATACACACACACACACACACACACACACACACACACACACACACACACACACACACACACATACACATACACCTTGTTGGTTGAGGTTAGTTGAAATTGGATGTCAAATCGCCCGAGCTCGACTGACTATTTAGACAGTCTGCCCGATAAATCTGCTTTCCTCAGGATTGCTTTAAGGGGGTGCGATGTAAGGACGATGATAGTGTGGGCTTCGAAATAGTGCTTCAGCTTCCTCGAGGCCACTACTAGTGCGAAGGCGAGCTTCTACAGTGGTAAGTACCTCTTCTCGGCGTCCATTAGGGTTTTGCTCATGTAATAAATAGTGTGTTGGGTTCCTGCAACTTCGCATATTTACGCAGAGCTGACAGTGTGGTTGGAAACGGAGAGGTACAGGTACAAAGAATCTGTTTGCCGTGGTATGATGAGCAGTGGTGGATAGATTAAGTAAGCTTTGATCTTAACCAATGCTTGCGAGCAATATGGGCTCCATTATACCATTTTGTTCCCCTTCAGAAGCTGGAAGAAAGGCTTGCATTTCTCGGAGGATTTAAAGATAAAGCGATTCAAGGCAACGAGCATACCAGCGAGCTTCTGCACGTCCCAGATTATTCGAGGTGGTTTTACCCTATTAATTGCATCGATCTGGTCTGGGTTAGCCTCTATGCCTCTCTTACTGACCAAGTACCTAAGAAATTTTCCTGACTAGACACCGAAAGAACACTTGCTTGCATTAAGTTTCATTCGGTACTTCCTGAGGATTTCGAAGGTGTTTTATAGGTATGAGAGGTGATTTTCTTTCTTCTTACTTTTAACGAGCATGTCATCGATGTAGACCTCCATGGTGTTTCCCATCTGGTCCTTGAACATCTTGGTGACCAGCCGCTGATAGGTTGCCCCTGCGTTCTTGAGTCCAAAGGGCATGACCTTGTAGCAGTATAATCCAACTGTCGTGATGAACACTATCTTGTCCTGGTCTGGGGAATATAAGGGGATCTGATGATACCCTGAGTATGCATCTCAAAAACTCATTCGCTCGTGAGCTGCAGCGGCGTCCACTAGTTGGTCTATTTTTGGGAGGGGGAAACTATCTTTAGGGCACGCTTTGTTCAGGTCGGTGAAGTCGATGCAGACTCTCCCCTTTTCGTTGCTTTTTGGAACTACTACTGGGTTGGATAACCACTTAGGGAATTGTACTTCCCGTATGGATCCTGCATCCAGTAGTTTTTTGACCTCTTTTTCTACCGCTTTAGCCTTCTCGGGTGCAATTTTCCGTGCCTTCTACGTGATTAGTTTGAAGGCAGGATCGACATGCAGCTAATGGCAGACCATACTAAGATCAATTCCAAGCAGCTCGTATGGTTCCCATGCGAAAACATCTATGTTGCGTCTTAGCAGAGTTGTCAATTCCTTCTATTCCTGGTCGGTGAGAGATAATCTAATCAAGAAGACTATATTACTGTCGCCATCTCCAGCCGTAACTTCTACCAGGTCCTCGACAACCCGCTCAGAGGGGAGGAGCCTGGTCTCCTCTACTCCAGGTCTTCCGTACTTTAATTACTATTTAGAAGGTGTCAGACCTTCTTCAACTTCCTCGCTAGGCTGATTAGCCTTCTTTTCTGGCCTTGGTTGGATGGCTGCTATGAAGCACCTTCTCGCCATTGCTTGATCACCGTGGATCTCCATTACTCCTTGCTCGGTTACATAGTTGAGTTTCTGATGGTAGGTCGAGGAAACCGCCTTCATTGCATGAAGCCACCCTCTGCCGAGGATGGCCTGGTATGGCGAGTCGATGTCAACTACCAAAAATTTGATCATTTTGGAGATATTTCCTGCTCGTACTGGCAGTACAATTTTTCCCAGGGGCATAGTTATTTTTCCAGTGAGGCCAACTAAAGGGACAGTAGCTTCCTTTAGGTCGACGATGCTTAACTTCAATTTTCTGAATAGGTCGAGATACATTACTTCGGACGAGCTTTCTTGGTCGACAAGCAACTTGTTGACATCAAAGTTAGCTATCCCGAGGGTAATGATCAGAGCGTCATGATGTGGGGTTCTCACTCCCACCAGATCTTCATCTGTGAAAACAATATGCTTGTTATAGTTGACATCGTCTGCTCGTCGACGCTTTCCTGACTGTTTTTTTGGTGGATCGATCTGAAAAGCCTGCATTACCACTGTAAGTTTCTTTATCTCCATTCGAGCTGAATTTCCTTGGATATGCTTGGCATTAGATGCCCCATGAATTACCGCGAACTCATGTCCAACGTCATCTTTGAGCACGTTGTCAGGTCTTGCCTCTCTATTAGCAACCACTTTCTTCTCCTTTTTCTCCACAAACTCGTTCAAATGCCCGGATTGGGCCAGCTCCTCGAGGTGAGACTTAAGGGCTTTGTAATGCTCGGTCTTATGTCCTCCCTCTTTGTGAAAAGCGCATCTTAGCGCATTATTCCTCTTCGAGGGATCTCCTCCCATCTTACTGGGCCACTTGATGAGTGGCTCATCTTTGATCTTCGCAAGAATTTTTTAAATTGGTTCTTTGAAGACAATGTTGACCGCCTGAAATACTTTCGACGCCTCATTGTGCCCTCCGTTCTTGGAGCCATTTTTTCCCCCGTTCTGTCCTCCTTTCTTCTAGTTCTCAGCTTTGTCACTGTCCTTGGTAATGAGTTTAGCTCGACCCTTTTCTCCTGTCTTGAGGCGGGTGACATCTTCCACCTTAGCGTACTTCTCGATGCGAGCCATTAGGCCGTCAATAGTCATAGCCTCCTTCTTCGTCAGGGACTGGTATAGAAGGGAAGAATTGGGTAGCCCAATTTTGAAAGAGGCCACTGCCACTTCCTCCGAGCAATCCTCGATCTCATTGAATAACTCCCAGTACCTCTTCGCGTAGTCTCGGAGGGTCTCTTGAGGCGTTTTCTTCATTGTCAGCAAAGCATCCATCCTTTTGGGATGGGAGCTACTAGTGATGAATCGGGCCATAAAAAGCTCGGCCAAGGATTTGAAACTCCTGATGGACCAGTGGGGGAGCCTTTCGAACCACTTCTGTGCTACGTCATGCAAGCTCGAGGGAAAAATTCGGCACATTAGCCCATCCCGGTGGTTCCAGAGGATCATGGCCTGTCGATATTGCCTGACGTGATCAATGGGGTCAGTCTTAACGTTATAAATCTTGAACCTTGGAATGGAAAATTTCTTGGGGGCTTGTTCTTCTTCAATTTTCCTCGTAAAAGGCAACTTCATCTAGGTTTTGAGAGTTCGCCTAGCGAGTTCTCTAGTCGATCTGGTACCGTGGTGGGCAGGATGTTGGTCCATCTCCCTGCGTACCAGATTTCGTATGTTCTCGTTGCTGCGTGTAGGGCTTTGGTAACGACGAGCTTTTTGTAGCTGCTCGCAGAGGTCGTCGTCTGACTCGTCTCCTTTCACCTTTTGAGATCCTCTCCTCTGGCTCCTTCCTCGGCTGCGAGATTTGCTCGCCTGAGGGCTAGGAGTGCGGTATGGACGTCTCCTGTTATCACGATGAAGCTCTCTCTCCAGTCTTCCAGTCTTATTTTTAGGCGAGCATTCTCAGCCTCGTGTTTGCGAGAAGACTCCCTCTGCTCGTGGAGCTTTGTCTCGTATGCATCAATCAGTCTGGATATCTGCGTGGACCTTGTTGGTCCTTGGCTTTCTTCTGAGTCTGGCCTTTCTAAGCGAGCCCTCTGATCTGAACGTCGAACTTCAGATCTAATCCTGCGAGAAACAGGTGGTTCTTGAATATCCCCTGCCTGGGGAGCATTGCTATTGTGACCAGACATTTTAAACTCCTTTCTTGGTGTGGGCTCTTCTCATGGAAAGATGAACGGTTCCCACAGACGACGCCAATTATGGTGACAATTATTATGCAACACAAATAGATATGAGAGAGGCAATCACCAAGTAAGAACAAGGAATGTAAAATGACAATCACACAATAAAGGATGTACGTGGTTCAGCAAAGATGTGCCTACGTCCACGGTGGTGCAGTCGGTGTTATTTCTATATACTCCAAAGAGTAGTTACGGAGAATACAACTTGTCCTTTGCCCCGGACCTAGGGTTTAATATATACATGTACATTTTGGTGAGTGGGGGTGTTGGATCCCCCCCCACGTCTTCCATCTCTCCCTAGAATCTCCCTTAATGGGAACGTGGGAAGAGACCGGGTCATAGTTAAATAAGAGAGGGGGGGGGGGGGGTCTAGACTTTGGGCCGCCAGAATTGGGCTACTCTTCCAGGCTCATTATCTTAATTTTGGAAACCCACAATATATATATATATATATATATTAAACATACCACTCTAATGGGATGCTATCGGTGGAGCTTGCGCGCCTTGGGCGATCTCTCTTAGCGAATCCCAGTAGGTGTAGTATCTGTCCCCAGGGTCATAGGTCTGTGCATGCCCAATATATGTGAGGTTGGAGTCCAAGTGGATTAATATGATATGGTTATGACCCACTGTCTTAAGACTATGACCTTCTCCAGTTACATTTATGATTTGGGTTCGGTGGTGAGGTTTTGACCCGGTGGCCCATGATGATGTGTGTATGCCCTGGAGCATGATAACATATTGGAGATTTTCATCTTGTGAATTAATGGTCTGAGGGATTGTGATTATACGTATGTAACGAGTGTTATATATGTATGAATACTTGATGTGATATGAAAATACGTATATATAAATATGAAGAAAAATATATACGGGTATATGACACTAATGTGTGAACATTGAATTAATAACTAGTGAAGTTATGTGAAATGAATTGGCAAGGTTGTAAATGCAATTTATAATGAATAAGAAGATGAAAAAGCTTAATGTGAATTCCAAGTTGAATAAAAGTATACGTGGGGCATAAGTAAAATTATGGGACTATGATTAGTAGAGGTACTAGTTAGGATGGGTAGCGTAACTAGGGTGCTTAAAAATATGCGTTAGGTGCTGTAAGGACATGATTTTATAAATGTTCGTACAATTAAGTATGTCGTATACCGCTATAACTCATCGAAGAATTGAGGAACTTTAAATCTACAAAAGAGGGATTCGAATTTCAAGTGGTCTTCAACATTCAAACATCGACCTGTGTTGATTTTGGTAAAAAATCTTTGTAAGTTCCATTTGCATTTTGATATTTAAAGTGTTGGGATATTTTTTATAAAGGTTAATATATTTTTCTAATTATAATAAATGGTTTTTAGAAAGTTAGTTTTTCAAAAATATTTTTTATAAAAGTTTTTGTGTTAAAAACGTTTGCTGATCTCGAAGTTTTAAAGGTTTAAAGTTTTTCAGAATTTTTCTATGTCGGACGACGAACTTCGGGATTGACGTTCTGATCGTTCAAGCGAGATAAAAATGTCAATCGAGTGACACGTGTCTGGTTCGAGCGATATGACTTTCGTTCGAGCGACGTCTCTCTCATTTGAGCGATGCTATTTTGTTAGCCACGCGTGTCTGGTTCGAGCGAGATGACTTTCGTTCGAGCGACGTCTCTCTCATTTGAGCGATGCTATTTTGTTAGCCACGCCACCGCCTCAATGCTTGCTATATAATGGGCTGACATAAGTTTTAAAATGAGGAGAAGTTAGTTTTTATCAGAAAACTTTTTGAGAGAAAGAGAATTTGTTTTTCGATAACTGTTTGTGCAGTTTTGTTTTCTTCTCCCATTTAAGGGTTCAAAGTTTGTTTTCAATTCACAATCCCAATTACTTTTATGTGAATTATTTTGTGGAACTTAAAACATATTTTTGCTGAAATTTTATGCTGTTGATTTAGGTGCCTTTTATGGTACTGGGCTGTTGACTGCATATCATTGAGGATTACTTGAGGGTGTTCCTTTGCTGAAGATTGGACTACGGTTCTTGTGGGTTCGCTATGTGGAATTCATTGCTGACTCTAGGTTGCGTGTCTATGTAGGTTTGCTGAGGTAAACTTACTGAAGATTTCCATTGTGATTGTAAATTGCAATTTAATTCATAGTGAAATAAAAGGTTTTGACCTTTCGGGAATTTTTCCTGAAATCTGTGAGTTAGCATATTTGTGTTTATGATGGTTTGACACATGCACACAATTAGTTGTATATCAAGGGGCTAATTTAATTTGATTTTAAAATTGACTCCAATTAAATAAGTTTATAGCTGAAATTTACAAATTTATTCTAATCAGTATTGCACGACATTTATAAATTGGTATAAGACCAGGTTACTCAAATTTACCGAGTATTCCTTGTTTTTCGCAAAATTGTGTGATATTGATTTTTTTGAAAAATCTGTTTTGTGAAAAAATCTTAATTTTTTCGATGGAGCACTTATGTAATTGGATGCCTCCCTTTGATGACACGAGCCACAGTTTTAATGATTTAAATAATTTGAATTTGACGTTTGCTAAAAGAATTGATTTTTTGGAAAAAGAAAATCGTCATTTTAAATCCCCAATGGATGTTTTGCAAATGGTTCAAAATCAGAGAGATTTTTGTCATGAGAAATTTGTTTCTTTCGACCATGACTTTAATGCTTTAAAATTGTCTAAAAAGGAGAGTTATGATAGAGTCCTATTTTTAGAAAAAGAATTGGAGGACTTTAAAAATTATAGGATTTGTGTTTGTGCCAAAGTGGATCAAAATATTTAACTTGATGAATTTGTGGCACGTGAGGAGACTCTTAGGAATAAGTGTATGAATTTTATAAATGAACGTGATAACCTTCTAGGAGTTATTAAAAATTTAGAGAAGGAGTCCCCAAAATTGGAAGAGTCTAATTCTTTGCTTGAGTAAAAAATTTTGGAGTCGAAAAATGATTTGACAGACTCGAGTAGTGTTGGCAGAAATTGTAGTGGCTCGTCATGCTCTCAAATTTTGAGAGTTAAAGCCAAGACCATTATATGTTTTAGAGGGCCAATTAATCCCAAGGACAATAGAAAAGGTCAAGTCATAGGTGTCTTTCCACCCATTTACAAATGTTCATATTGTGGTAAGAAAGGTCACCTCTGGCGTTTTTGTTTTGATCTTTGAAAAGGTCCAAGGAAGTTGAAGTCTAGAGTTGGCTTGGTTCCATAAACCCCCATGCGTCGTTGCACACCTATTTGGGTTATAAAATCACCTTTAGAGGCACTAGATGTTAGACTAGTTGATTCTCGATTGCTTGCACATGATTCTTCTCTTGCTACATCATATAATTTATTGTGTTATCATGTTTGTCATATGCTAGTAGTGTTTCATGATATATTCTTGCTAGTGTAATGACTTGTGTACTTTTTCTATTAGATTTTTGTTTTTGATAAAACTTTTGCAAAATACAAAAAGATTTTCTTTTGAGAAAAATATTGGAAAAGGTAAAAAAGAGTTTTGTATTTTGTTTTTACACCGTTTATGGATGGACATTTAGGATGACCGAGTCACATTTTCATTCCATATCCATGTGACTGTTTCATAGTTTTTTGATATGCGTCATCATTTTATTTTTGTGCTTTACAATATTAGGAGTCATTGAGATGTAATTTAGTGTTACTACCTACATGTTTGACTCATGAGTTCTTTTAATGCACACTTGGATGGATTTATTTGATTATTGTAGTTGTTTATCACATATTGGTCGGAATGTTGTCAGCTCAATTATGTCTTTAAGACGAACCATATGCGATAAAACTTGACAGTGGAAGTAGTGCATGTAAAAATCATTTACTGTGATGAATTTAATTACAACAAAATATGATGAGTGAATCACAGAAAAGGACTGGGAGAGTACAAAATTAACTCGTTGTGAAAGCCACTATTTTAAAAGGGCCCGAAAATTTTTAAAGGTAATAAAAAGATAAATATGCCAAAAAGGGGACACCTCAAAATAAAAATATAGTGATTGTTATTCATGAGGGAGTTTGGATGGAAATAAATGAAAAATGGGTTTGTACATCATGACAATGGCATGAAAAAGCATTCATAGTTTTAGACGTTATTGGTGTAGGAATCATTCGTGACTTTGATGTGTTGATGGATTGAGTTGATGTCATTTAAATTCAACACTTTAGATACCTAAGGACGATTTTGAGATTCATTCGTTAGGGGTACACATATTCATCGTGCACATATGTTATGTTTGATTGTGTTGATTTTCCTATCGAATATGTTCACACCCATTCATTCCGTATCCATGAAATGGTTGTTTTAGTGTGAATTCATGGTGTGTGATTTTTGTAAAATTATTTTTGCACTTTTTTTGAAAAAATTGAAAAACCAAAAATAGTTTATGGAAGATTTTGAGTTCTCCTCTGCATGAGCATAGTTTGATCCATATTTGTTATACATTTGTGTCATGACAACTCCGTGTTTATTTTTGTTTTTTCATTTCCTTGTCTATTTCGATCAAATAAAAAGGGGGAGAACGAATTGTGGGGGAGTTTTTGAATCATGGGGAAGATTTGATTATATTGATTGATTTATTCTTATATCATTTCAAACTCGATGTGACACGAAGGTATTTTCTTTGTCTCATGTGTGTGGGTTCAAAACTGAAGATCATTTTTTACACAGCCCTGATGAGAAAAGCTCACAGATTTGAACATAGGAAGTTGAAGATTTTTTAAGAAAAAGTTTGAAGACTTAGCATTTTATCTTTACACTTTTGAGTTCATGGGAGGGTAGATTTGTACAGGTCATTTTTTGATAATTCAGATGTTTTTAAGTTGTACCGACATAGACATAGGGGAAGATTTGTAAGGACATGATTTTATAAATGTCTACCACATATAAGTATGTCGTTTACTACTACAAGTCATCGAAAGATTGAGGAAGTTTACATCTACAATAGACAAATCCGAATTTCAAATGGTCTTCAACATTCAAACACCGATGAGATGATTTTGGTAAAAAATATCTTTAAGTTCCGTTTGAATTTCATATTAAAAGTGTTGGGATGTTTTTTATAAAGTTTAAAATATTTTTCTATTTATAATAAATGGTTTTTGAAAGTTTTATAAATGGCTTTTATAAAGTTAGTTTTTAAAAAATATTTTTTATTTAAGTTTTTGTGTTAAAAACATTTACAGATCTCGAAGGTTTAAAGGTTTAAGGTTTTTCAGAATTTTTCTAAGTCTGATGGCGAACCTCGGAATTGACGTTCTGATCGTTCAAAAGAGATCACAATGTCGTTTGAGCGACACGTGTCTCGTTTGAGAGAGATGACTTTCGTTGGAGCGACGTCTCTCTCGTTCGAGCGACGTTGATGTTTTGTCAGCCACGCCACCGCCTCCATGCTTGCTTTATAATGGGTTGACAAAAGTTTTAAAACGCAAAGAAGTTAGTTTTTATCAGAAAACATTTTGAGAGAGAGAAAATTTGTTTTTCGATAACTGCTTGTGCAGTTTTGTTTTCTTCTCCCATTTAAGTATTCAAAGTTTGTTTTCAATTCACAATCCCAATTACTTTTATGTGAATTGTTTTGTGAAACCCCAAACATATTGTTGATGAAATTTTATGATGTTGATTTTGGTGCCTTTTATGGTATTCGATTGTTGACCGCCTGTCATTGAGGATTACATGAGGGTGTTCATTTGCTGAATTTTGGACTGCAGTTCGTGTGGGTTTTCTGCTTGAAATTCATTGCTGACTCTAGGATGCGTGTCTATGTAGATTTACTGAGGTAACCTTATTGAAGATTTCATTGTGATTGTAAATTGTGATTTAATTCATAGAGAAATAAAAGGTTTTGACCTTCGGGGATTTTTCCTGAAATCTGTGAGTTAACATATCTGTATTTATGATGGTTTGACACACACACACACATAGTTGTATGTTTAGGGGCTGATTTGATTCCATTTAAAAATTGACTCCAATTAAATAAGTTTATAATTGGAATTTGCGAATTTATTCAAATCAATATCGCATGACATTTATAGGTGCGCACTATTGATGAGGGGTGAGGGGTTTCTCATAGGAGTACGACAATGGTTTAAATATGAAAGAATGCATTACGTATATATTAATGTATTTTAACCACTTGCAACATATTTTCCAAAGGTTTTGGGCTCTAACCCGTAGAAAAAAATATTTTCAGAACTTTTAAGTGTTCAGCCACAGGGCTATCTAGCTTAACCATCCTTTTAGTCAGACAATGCTGTAGTAGTTGTGGATGCCTGCAGGGATCGATTAGACTCTTCTCTCCTTGACATGTAGATAGGAGGTACTTTAGAGTTATTCCTGAGATGTTGCCCAGTTAGTTGCTAATTTTTTTATTCAGATGCTTTCTTTTCAGTTAGTTAGATTATTGTATTGTGATTTTTACCGAGAGTTACTGATGAATTAATTTATGCCAGTGAGTGTGAGTTTGTTATTTCCATAGTTGGTTATGTGAATGGAAATTTTGGTTAAGTAAGTTGAAAAGTTTGAAAATTTTGATAGTAGGCCTAATAGGTTATTATTTTTTCGAGCTTTCAAAGCGATGTCCTTATTTCTCTTCTTTTAGATCTTAGAGGAAAAGATGTCAAGTTAATAGGTTTGTAAATCACCTACGAGCTCTTCTAGTTTCGTAGAGGCTAAAGTGGGTGAAGAATTCAACACGGTCACTTTAGGAATAAATCTATCGGGTAGGGACCTTATAATTTTCTTTACTACTCGGTCGTCGGGTATCTTTTCTCCCAAATTAAAATATGAATTTACAATATCGAAAAGTCTAGCATAAAATTCATCATTTCATTTTTAAGCATTTTTATGGTCTCGAATTGAGTGGTGAGGTTTTGGAATTTTGAAGCTTTTACGACACTAGTTCCCTCGTGGGTGAGTTGTAAAATATCCCAAGCTTCTTTAGCGGTTTCATACGTCATCATACGTCGGAATTCATCCGATGTGACCGCACTAAACAAAGCATTTAAGCCTAAGGAATTAAAATTGGCTAGTTTAAGTTCATTATGAGTCCATCTCTCTACGGGTTTGGGGAAATGTTCATTTTCTACTAAACATGTAGGTGGGGCCACCTAGTAATGATAGACATCCAAACCCTCTCATCTATGGACTTTAATGCTGATTTCATATGCGCTTCCCAGTATGCGTAACTAGAACCATCAAAAACTAAAAATTTTGAAAACGGGGAAAATTCCTTTTTTTAAACAAAACTAAATTAAGGATCTTAACGCAATAACTTAGCGCTCTCGCTCTGATACCAGTTGTTAGGTGCGGAAGCCCCCTTAAATTTAAGAACTACATGCAAATTAAGTGATGGTTCAAAAAGGTTTTCAACTAAAATCTCAATTCAAAATTAATTAAGTTAAACTGCAAATTTTAGTCTCTTCAAAATTAAAATTAAGTTAAACTAAAAGTGAAATGTAACTACTCAACAAATTAATTTCCACATAAAAAAAATTAACTTAACCCAAGTCCTAAAAATTTGCCTAACAATAAGTATTCAATTTTTCAATATAGGCTAAAGCAAATTTTATCAAATTAAATTCTAGACTTGAATTAAATTAAACTCACCCAAATTATTAATTAGCACTAATTAAACAGTAATTGTGATTTTTTTAAACTAGATTTTATCTTTTTAAACCTACGCATACATCTAATTATTTTTGCAAGATAAGATAAAAATCACAACCACTACACGACGATGTACGAGGAAAACCCAAAGGGGAAAAACCTTTGACGGCCCTTGCATAAAAAAATCACTAGATATGGTATTACAATTACAAGACTTACTACACTCGACTTGACTCCCTTTAAGTCTCGGCGCTTCTTCTTGCAAATACCTCCGTCTAGCAAATAACCATGACGTCTATCGCAATCCTAGTGTCCACTAATCGAAGCACATCAACCGTTAACCATACATGGAGCCTTTCACCTTGTGAGGCAAACACAAGTTCTTCTCCTTTATGGGTAGAGAATAAACCCTAAATTCCATTCTTGTTGGTGTAAAGAAAACTCGGTGCCAAAACTCTCCAAGCAAAGATATATATATATATATATATATATATATATATATAAAGAACTTGGATTCTAAACAAACATATGGGTGTATATGTGTTTTTGCAAGAATTTAATCTTGAAAATTAAAACACTCAAACCATAAACGTTTTCTATGAAAGAAGTCTCTCAAAAGCTCTCTAGGAAGATAAAAAAGTAAGTGGAAAAGCATCTATCCTCGAAGAATTAAGGCTGGTGAAAAGTTAGTGGGATAATGGGTAGTTAAAATAAAAACTGCCAAAATTTTAAGTTTTTCGCCCAGGTCGTTCGGATGACTTTTCTAGGTCGTTCGAATGACTCTGTTCGGAAGAGAAAGTAGAAATCAACAAGGCTAAAACTTCGTTGGAAAAACGCAATCGAATGAGTTTGTTTGAATGAAACTTCAAACGAAAAATCAGAGTTTATGAGCATGATGTCGTTTGAACCTCGTTAGCAATGTTGTTTGAACGAGACAAGGTCGTTCGAATGACATTTTAGAAACCCAAAAGTTGTTTAAAAATTCATTTTAAGCCCAAAACTTTTTATACAAACTTCTAAAAATATTTTCTGAAAATAAAAGCGATTCATACCTTTTGGTGACATTGGAATCCTCATGTTGCTGACAAAAAAGGTGGTACGAAAACCCAACAGGGATGATCTTAAATATCTAGGCTGCTAAATCTTTAACATACACCCGTCATAGGCTTGGAAGGATACACAAGAACATCTATCCTATGACTCAAATGGTTTTGTCCGAAATTAAGCCAAAACTACATATGGACTCAATTGAAAATTTGTGTCCTTACAATAATCCTTAAGTAAAATCAAGGAGTACGAACTGATAGTTGCATATATACCAGATCATTAAGGGCCATGTAAAGAAAATCAGTGTTGTATAAAATATAATGGAACAATGGTTCCTGGTAATAAATATCAAAATATTGTAACTCATAATTTCATAGTGATTAGTCCATTTAAGAAATACGATTCATTACCAGTTTAGTTAGGATCATGTAAAGAAATTCAAGGATCCTTGAACTAATAATCCCATACTTACCAGTTCACTAATGGGTATAGACATACTTTAGCCATCAATAAAACTAGAAAAATAATCAACCCAAATCTTTTGGGGAAAAGTAACTGTCTAGGCAAACGTTTGGGAAAAGTAACCGCCTAGGCACACTAGCTATGTGACACTCATACGTTTGTAGCAATAATCAAGGCTCTCAATCATCTGAGACCAGTAGGCCAAGTAGAAAGTTCCATGGGACAACTTGTCAGTTTACTTCCTAGTTAATACTGATACTTATAGTAAAAATGGCACAAAGTGTTGGGGCAAACTGAATCAATAAGTTACATGATATCAGCTATTAGATGAGAAGGGTTAAAATTGCTTCTAAAATTTAAATACCGGTGATAATTCAAATACTGGTGATGGTTAACAAAATACGTAACATGGCAATATAATAACATGCACATACTCAGAGTAAATGTGGCTATCACATATTCATATCAATATCCGTATTTCAAATACGCAAAGTATTATACCGAAAAGGTTGGAAAAACCTATTTGTGGTTTATGATATTTTAGTTATCTTTTCGGGATCTTTAATTGTTTCATTCCAGTTTCCATAGTCATTTTTACGTGAGGGTTTCAATGAGAGTGGTTATATCGGTGGTTTTGGGAAGAATGGGTTAGGTTTTGGATATCATATGTCATTCGGTAAAAACGAATAAAACTTATTCTATATGAATCTCGTATATAATTCGAATTACGATTTCCTGTTTATGGGTCGGTTAAATATATTACGTTAACTGATAACCAATAATTCGTACGAATCTAAATTAAATAGACGGTTTAATACGAAAAATGTTTGAAATGGTCAGAGAGTTCAGCTATAACTTGTTTTATATGTAATATTGAACTCACACAATTTTAGTAATTACATTACTAAAATAATAATTCTCATTTGTTGATGAAAATAATTAACAAGAATCACAGTATTGAAATAATAGGAGTTTTCTGGAAAATAATTGTTAAAGGGAATCAAACGATTCAATTTGTTTAAATATAATTTCAATTTGAATAAATAATAAATTTTATTCAAATAAAATATTATCCTGATCAAATATTACTTTTGATCCATCAAAAATTGAGATTTATGGTTCTCATTTATTTCCTCAAATATATTAATATGATTGTTTATTGTTCATGACAGAAAATAATTTTAGTAAAAAAGTTGAAAATTCCCCCCTTATTTGGATAATGATCCGTTGGTCATGCCACTTCCAGAATTAATCAACACAATAAATTAAGTAGCCCAACACTTGCATAATCACAATATGACTCATAATATAGTCTCGTATTATAACGATGGCATAACCTTGAGTCGTTTGCTATTAGAACTCGTTAAAATTTATTTTCTAAAAAAATGACATTTAAGTCAAATATACATTTTTAGAAAAAACACGATTACTCGTACGTGTTAGGGGGTTCGTGTTAACAATATTTTATACTTAATCGAGTATCAATAGAGACTCAAAATAACAAAAAAAATATCCCAACTAATTTCTCCAAATTTAAATACCAAATTGGCAATATCCCCAAAAATTAAGCCGAGTCGACACCAAATTGTGACGAATTTGACTCAAAAAACAACAAATCAACGAAATGAGTTAAAATTGTTCGTGATTTTGGGTGTTTGAGTATATATATATATATATATATATAGAGAGAGAGAGAGGCTCTCCAACATACCTCATTAAACGTACCTATGAACATACCTATTTTTTTAAAAATAGTAAAAAAATTAATTTTGAGGTGATATTTTTTATACGGGTTCATGATATTTCAATGTTCCCCTATGAAAATATTCAGCTCAAAATAATATTTTTGTTATTTTCAAAAAATAGGTAAAAAATCTGACAGTTATATAGGGTAAAAACTGTTAGTTTTTTTTTACCTATTTTTTAAAAATAACAAAAGACATTATTTTTTGTTGATGTTTTTTACAGGGGCACATTGAAATATCATGAACCCATATAAAAAATATCATCTCAAAATTATTTTTTTTACTATTTTAAAAAATTGGTATGCTGTTTGGCATGCTGCTAGGAGGTATATTGGTGAGCCCGAGTCTCTCTCTCTCTCTCTCTCTCTCTCTCTCTCTCTCTCTCTCTGTATATATATATAAAAGAAAAAATAAATAAAAAATGAAATGGGTACAATCGCACCCCGTTGTTTTGGGGTGTCGATCGCCGACCATGGTTATGGTAGGGCAGAGTTTGGTTCCACCCACACGCACATGCACAGAAGCTTAAAGCTTCATTCCCATTGAAGCTATGAGAGAGAACGTAAAAATTAAAATGAAAAGAGGGAAAAAATGGACTCTAGTTCGGCCGGAGGTGGTGGAGAGAGGAAAAGAGGGCGGCGGAGGTTGAGCTTGGGAAGGAGAGGTCGTGTGGTTCTTCGGTCAGAGAGGATATGTGAAGGGGTTTGAGATTTCTCCTCGTGGCTTTTGTTGATGGAGGATGATAGTCTTTGTAGGAAGATATTTGGCTCTTTAGTTGTTGAGATAAGAAGAGTAGGGCTTCAGTTCTTAAATTTCTTTAGAGAGAGAGAGAGAATGAACTCATTTGTTTCAAATGAGAAGAGGTGAATTTTTTTTATAGGTACTAGAGTCTATTTATAGTGTTCCTAAGATACACAGTCAGTACATAGTCAGTTGCATAGCCACTTAACTGAGTGTTGTTGGTACTCAATTGAGTGAATAATAAGCCTATATAATCCATTATGTGCCAAATAAATTCATATAACATAATGATATAAAGATTATGAGATAAATAGTGATGATAGAGGTGTTATTAAACGAAGCCCATATATATAAAATGATATAACATTCCAAAGGTATCCAAAGAAGCTAATAAGAGCTTCAACCAAATTTGTACTCCCTCTGCTGAGTACAAGATCGAAGTATAAAAAAATGACATATAAAAGTCACTAAAAATAACAACCATGTAAAGTTTATGATAACAAAAGATGTCTAAACACAATCATCACAATTTTGCATGGCATAATAACAAAGGAAATACTAAAAACATGTGATAGGAGTTAAACTCGTGGAGTTCAACTGATATAAACATGGAATAGTATAGCACAATCCTTAATAGAGTTAAAGAATAACTATAATGATACAAAAGGTCAAAACATCCTTAAACCCAGATAGAATGAAAATAAGACTTAATTAATGATTTGTCCAAAAAACATTGAAACCATAAAAATGGAATAGGGTCGATTTAATTTCGAAGAGAGAGAAAGAGTTTTGGGAAAGTTAATGAAAAATAAAGGTCAGACGTACTTATAAAATATTATATCACTGTTGCGAAACTATTTACTCGAGAAGTGACCAAGGTTGCTGCGGCGAGAACCCGTCGCTAGTCATGCAAGTGGCCAGAAAAGCCCCAAAACCCAAAAATGAGTGTTCAACAAATGAGAAACTCACCAATGACCCAAAGTGATTAGTCTCAAATGATCCATAACCTAAAATGAATTAGACAAATAAAATTTGATATATTCGCTTTTAATAATTATTATAGTCAAGGTATAAATGGTTAATCCAAGTACTCTGAAGGAGAATAAAGTAGATAGTTAAAAAACTATAGAATGTTTTTAATTTAATTAAGATCACTGTAAGGAAAAATTTCTAAGTGTGTCAATTTGTATGTAATTGACTTAATTCCGAACAATTGTTCGAGTCATAGGTAGATTTTTACTTGTCACGATTCCCACATCGTCTATGACGTGTTTTTTTGAAGACGTAGTGGCCAAGCTTAAAGATAAAGCATTCCGTGTTTATTAGTGCAGGTTCATGTCTTCATATCATATTGCATTCTGAGTATCTCTTAGATATGAACGCATAATGTTTATGGGACTCGATAAATATGTTTAAAGAATGTTATTTTTATTAAAAATGATTTTAAAAGGTCTTAATTTCGTTTATTTTGAGATAAATACATTTTAGAGTCGTGTAGATCGTTCCCTTATGTTTTGGAAGATCAAACGACATTTATTGTCATTCAAATGACATCAGTTAGTCATTCTAACGACATGCATATCTAGTTAGAACGAAATGTGTAAGTCATTCTAATGACATACCGATATCGTTATAACGACTTGCCGACTTAAGATTTTTTATTTAAGGCATTTTTTCTCAGAATTTCGGGGTGTGTAGAACCAAAATAGAGAACATAACAGTTTCATTTTTATGCACTTGTTTATAAAGGTTTTCAAAGCTAAAACCATCCTTTGTGCTTCAAGATCCAAACTTTCATACACATATGCTATAGACTCTTGGTGTAGCACCATCTAGAGTTTGTTAATCTCATTGGACATTTGTTTTGTCGAGTTTTGTGGTGAAGAAGTGGTGGACTCCGTAAACTGAATCGTAGATAATTGCCATAGTTTTATCAGTGGATACCGAGGTGCATGTGAACTCATGTGTTGTGGGATTAGCATGGAAGGATTTTTGCGTTACACCGTGGAGGAGCGATTGAAACATAGAAGAGCGTCAAGACTTTTAGGGGATCGAATCGTTGAGTATGTTTACTGTCCGCACTTTTTAAAACCGTATCATAGTGATTGTTTGGCTTGGGCCGTACGAGGTTTTTTCTAGGGGTGGCAATTCAGGTTAGTCGTGTCATTTTCGAGTCATGTTGATTTTGAGTTGAGTATAAGTTTTGGGTAATCTTAAATATATACAAGATAATCGTGTTATGTTCGGGTCATTTTGGGTTATTACCATAAATGGGTTATCGTGTCAAAAATTGCCAGCCCTAGTTTTTTCCCTTAGTGGTTTCCTCATACACGGCGTTGTGCATTTTGTGGACTTGATTTATTTTACTTGCTTAATCACGCTAGAGGCATGTTTCGGATTAAACAAGATAAAATTGGTTCAACTTGGTGCTAAATTAAAATTTAAACAAGTTCTTGGAAAAATTATTTTCACCTAAAGGACACAGAAAAGGGAACCCGATAAATTCGTATCATAGCTATTTACACTTAGTGATTGTGTAGATCCTTATTTCGTGCTTTTGGGTGATTATTTATTTTTCCTCTCTTGGCTTGTGTCTGTTTTTCTCTCGATGGATTCTCAGAGTTTTGATGAATTAAATCTTTTGAATTTGAAGTTTGCAAAACGAGTTAAAATTTTTGAAGAAGAAAATTCTAGTTTTGAACATATGATTGAATATTTTCAAATGTTTCAAACTCAAAGAGATATCATTCGTGAGAAGTTTCTGTCTTTGTATGATAATTTAAATTTTTTGAAATTGGCGAAGGAAGAGAGTGAGAATAGAGTCTGTGTTTTAGAAAAGAGTAAAGGACTTGAAAAGTTCTAGGGTTTTTTCCGTTGAAGAAAATATTTTGATTAGTGAAATTAAGGCATGTGAAAAGACTCTTAGGGATAAGTTTGCTCACATTGGGGGCGAGAGAGATAAACTTTTAGGGATAATTGAAAAATTAAAGAAGGTGTCCCTAAAAATTGAGGAGTCTAATTCTTTACTTGAGTCTAAAATTTTGAAGTTGAAAAATGATTTAAACGATTCAAGTAGTGATTAGTGTCTTATCTTGTTTAGTGCTTCGAATGTTAAAGACAAAACCATAGTTTATTTTAGAGCATCAACCACATCCCAGGGTGTTAGAAAAGATCAACACAAAGGTCCCGTTCCTCGTCATGTTTACAGATGTTCGCATTGGGGTAGGAAAGGTCATCTTAGGCATTTTTGCTATGATCTTAGAAAAGACCCTAGGAAGTTTTAGTGTAGTGTCTCTTCCGTTTCCAAAACTCGTTGAGTTAGATATACACCTTTTTGGGTTAAGAAGTCGATTTGGAGATGCTAAATGCTAGGTTGGTTGATTCTTATGTGACACCGTGCCTATTCTAATCCTGGGTGATAAGTCCATTATAAAATTAAATCGGAATCATCAATGGTTTTATTCTCATCATCACTGTCGAAACATAATTATGTTACAAATACCCTAAAGGCCCAGTGTCAAAATTTTAATCTTTTTATTAGCATGCAATAATCTAAACTACTAAACCAAATTCACCATTCCAATAAACAATGTAATAAATGAAAAAAAACAACTAGATAAATAACTATGACGGGAATAAACACTCCAGACTGAAGTCCACATACAATAGTCCATAATTAAAACAAAATCCAACAACTAGAAAGAAAATGGAAATGCATTAGCTGTGAAATAACCACTAACTAAAGATGGGAGACATGCTCGACTCAGATAACTGAGTGATGAAAATGAATTGATAAAATTGGAAGCGTCTACTACCGAGGTTATGCAACGTCCATAACAGGTGCAACATGTCGAATAAGAATGGACTCAAAAGCTTGGCATCCCTGTGGCTGAGCACTTAAAAGGGTTTTTACAAAAATAGATTCGAAATGGGTCAGAGTCCAAGAACATTTGAAAAATATGTGCAAGTATTTAAAAGACAGTAAGAGCATATATTGTATACATGTTAACTTCATATGCCTTTGCTTGAGATCCTCGCCTCTCAACTATTGTACACGCCTAACGTATTCTCTTAAACCGACCTAGTTACACTACCCCGCCTAACTAGTTTGAACTAAGTCTCTACCTGCCTACTAACTCGTTGTGCCCACCCGTATTGCCCATACAATACGTTACCGAATTTCCAAACCCCTTTAGCGAGTTAAAATCACCAAGTAAGTATTAAATTTCTACATACTTAGGGTACTTTAGATATCACTATCTATCTTATCTAGTAATGCACACACATTAGAATAATTCACACGTATATATGTATACACAACTCTTGCATTATATACAAATATGGCATCCCATGGTGGAGATCCATGATGTGTGCATACTCTACTATCGAGTCCTAGTATATATGTACCAAGCAAAGGACTTTCGATTCAGAATCGCTCTTGAACCATACTTTTATAATTCACACAATTGGGATGCGAACATAGTTCTAAGCCTTTGAGCTACGCACACACCTAACACCCCTAAATTACCGGTCATACTATCATACACACAATTAGTACTCAACCCCAAGTTCTGTGTTCTGAGGCACAAGTCTAAAATGTCCCCGAATGGGTTCATCAGCATAAGACTCTCCACGACACGGAGCCTCCCGTGATAGTAGGTAGCATAGGTATGTTCACACACATAAGAAGTCAAACAATTGGCATTCATACAACCTATATGTATATATCATTATTATAGGTATACACGTAACCTATAATATATCATGTACGTAGTATATAACTCTCAAATATCCTACATATTATCAATTTACCATTACACTTCTCATCGTATATTTCTGAGTATTTCCTACTACTCTAAGGGGCCGTATTACCCCTAAAATTTATTTCAGTAGTTATAACATGTCTATACCACTGGTTTGGTCTTAGGTTCATTTATGCTCTTCGTGATTCGTTCTAATTCTTGTGAATTCTTTGAATACCTTTTCGGTGTGGGAAGCCTTGGAATCCTTCACCTTCCTCCTCTAATGGCCGACCTCTCTCTATTTTTCAACTGCTAATCCTATCACCTTCAACACCCATACATATACAACCCTAGTAAATTCATTGGTCCCTTTACTCTGAAAAGCCAAAAGATCAAAATACCTTTCTGGGGTACCGATTTAGGCTAAAAATTCCTCGGGAACGAATCCGAACTCCCGAGTACTCTTATCTAACTATCTTGACCCTTTCAGGCACACTAGCGTACTCGAAATGACCATTTGGATGACCCATGAATAAATTATATTTTATCTCATAAAATTAAATCTTGACATGACTGTCATGCGCATCCCGACTAAATTACCGTAACTGCCGTATTTCTCACTCACGAAAATCATATTGCATCCTTACTAATTTTTTACTCATTTATTAAGTAATATTCGATATAATTCATACAAATAAATATTAATCCTTGTCTTGCTAAATAATATTTATTTTAATCCGGATTAATTTTCTATTAATTTCTATTTTAATTTAATTAATACCAATATAAAAATCATTAAAAATACAGGGTGTTACATACTTCCACCCTAATAATGGAATTTCGTCCCGAAATTAAAAAAAATACCTGGTATAAATAACTCTAGATATTTTTTATACATATCATCCTCGCGCTCCTAAGTAGACTCATCGGCATTATGGTACCCCCACTGAACACGTACAAATTGAACTACCTTTGACCTTCGCCTCTTCTCACTACGGTCTTGAATAGAAACTGGCCTCTCCTCGTATGAAATATTGGGCTGTAAATCAATTTCTTTCAATGAAATATGAGTGTGAGCTAACTCATCCCGGAGATATCGACTTAGTGAAGAAATGTGGAATACATCATGAATTCGATCCAAGTGATCCGGCATACCGAGTCTATATGCAACTGGCCCAATTCGCTCGATGGTAGGGAATGGCCCCATATACCTTGGTGCCAACTTCCCTTTCTTATGCAGCCTCATTATCCCCTTCATAGGAGATATGCATAGTAGTACCTGGTCCCCCACATTGAAATCTACGAATAACCACTTGGCATCGACATATCTCTTTTGCCTATCCCAGGCTATTCATATACGACTCTGAATCAGGTTAATCTTGGCCGAAGTATCCTGAAATAACTCTGGTTTGAGAAGATTCTTATCACCCACCTCTAAATAACAAGAGGGTGAACGACAATGCCTACTGTATAATGCCTTAAATGATGCCATGCTAACCGTAAACTAATAGGAGTTATTATACGCAAACTCCACCAACGAAAGATACTGCTCCCAACCTCAGTTAAAGTCAAGGATACACATACGCAATATACCTTCTAACATATGATTTCTACTCTCTATCGTCCTATCCGTCTATGGGTGATAGGCCGTACTCAATTGCAACCTGTACCCATGGCCTCCTAAAAACTCTGTAAAAAATGAGACACAAAGATCTTGGTCTATCAGACATAATATTAGTGGTACCCCATGTAGTTTAAGTTTAACTATCTCAGTGATGAAGATATGGGCATACTTTCCCGTGGTATAATCCGTCTGGACTGGTAGGAAATGGGCCACCTTAGTCAACCAATCCACTATCACCCAAATGGAATTGTGGCCCCTCTGAGATGTAGGCAACCTAGTTATGAAATCCATCGAAATGCTCTCCCATTTCCACATTGGAATATCTAATGGTTGAAGAACCCCCGATGGTTTTTTATGGTCCACCTTCATCAGTTGATAAGTGATAAACTAAGAGAAAAAATCTGTAATTTCTTTCTTCATTCCACTCCACCAATAATGTTTTCTTATATCTTGGTACATCTTATCCCTTCCAGGATGTATCACAAACCGTGATCCCAGTGACTCATCCATCACCACATGTTGCAATCCTCCCATTCAGGGACAATCAATCTCATGTTAAAGCGTAAGCCTCCCTCTGAACTCATGGAGTAAGGCTCTGCTCCCTTGGTTAAAAGTTGTCAAATTTGGTCCTAACAAAATGAATCTACTTCATGGGCTTATACAACCCTCGTGACAATTTGGGAGTGACGGTCATAATTGACATGAATGATCTTCCAACTGAATCCTGGTGTCCCAGCTCCTTCCATTTTGCTTTCCAAACTTCTACCACATCCATCACTAGCTTATGACTCAACGCATCTGCCACCATGTTAGCCCTCCCTGAATGGTACTAGATGTCGAACTGGTAATCCTTTACGAATTTTGGCCACCTACGCTGACGCATATCCATCCCTCTCAGAGTGAACAAATATTATAGTGACTTATGATTTGTGAATAGAAAAAACCTCTCCCCTAAAAGGTAATGCCTCGAAATCCATAGTGTAAACACGATTGTCGCTAACTCCAAGTCGTGGGTGGGATAATTCCTCTTGTGAGACTTAAGATTATAAGATGCATAAGCTATAGCCTGGTCCTCATACTGTAGCACACCCCTATGTCCCTGTAGGGTCGCATCCATAAAAAAAGATACTCCACTCTCATCCTGGGTAGTGAGAGAACTGGTGCTGAAGTTAACTTATCCTTTAGCTCATCGAAAGCTGACTAACAAGCTTCATCCCAGATAAAAGGTACCCCTTTGCGAGTTAAGTTAGTCAACGGACCTGCAATCTTTGAAAAACCCTGAATAAATCATCGGTAGTACCCGACTAACCCTATGAAACTACACACCTCCGTCAGTGTATTGGGCTATTTCCACTCGATCACCACTGACACCTTACTCGAATCCACTGATATACCCATGTTTAATATAATATGACCCAAAAACGGTACCTCACACAATCAAAATACACATTTCTCAAACTTAGCGTACAACTGATGCTTGCACAATGTTTGCAAAACCTTATGTAGATGATTTGCATGCTCCTCCTCAGTACGAGAATAAATCAGGATGTCATCAATAAAAAAATTATAAAATGATCCAAGAACTGCCTGAATACCCTATTAATCATGTCCATGAACAGTGCTGGGACATTGGTTAACCTAAATGGCATATCTCAAAACTTATAAGACCTATATCTCCTTAGAAAGGCAATCTTACATGCATCTTGCTCCCAGATGCGCAATTTGGGGTACCCTGATATCAGATCTATCTTAGAGAAGTAGGTGACTCCTCTTCATTGGTAGAATAAGTCATATATTCGGGTCAATAAAGGTTTATTTTGTATCGTAAATTTATTTAACTCCCGGTAATCCACACATAGGCATAAAGATCTGTCTCTCTTCTTTACAAACAGCAATGGGGCACCCCAAAGAGAACTACTCCTATGGATAAAACCCTATCCAAAAGCTTCTCAATATGATCCCATAGCTCCATCATCTCCATAAGGGCCATACAATAAGGCGCACGAGTTATCGACCGAGTGCTCGACACTGAATCAATGATAAACTACATCTCTCAGCTAGGCAATAATATCGATATCTCTTGATATACGTTAGCGAACTCACACACAATCGGGATCAAATATAGGGAGATCACTACCCCCTTATATGTATCTTCCTCTATATAGTATAAGTGGGTCGACAATCCTCCTTCGGGATGGGGCATCGCCACTAAGAACATCTCCTAGATTGGAATCTTCAACACGATGCTCCTACTGTAACAATTAATCATGGATCTAGATGGTACTAGCCAATCCATGCAAATAATGGTGTCATATTCTAACATAATTAACATGATCATATCGACGGGCAAAATAAGTTTCACAATGTCTATACTCATGCCTCGACAAATAAAGAAGATAAGCATCCCGCTACCCAATGGTGAGTTTATGCATGTGACTGTACTATCAACCATGTATAACAACCCTATGGCTAATGCAAATATAGTGGATATAAATGAGTGTGAAACCCAGTGTCGAATAAGTTATGCCCCAAAGTCCCATGTACATGAAATGTACCCTCAACTATGGGTGGCGCCTGTGGGAATGCGGCCTGCTGGACGTTGTACACACGTCCGTACTGTAATTTCCCCTGCTATGGTGAGGATGCTGGGAAGACTGGTACGACAGACAGTGCTGGTGCTGGTGATGGAAGGGCGATGGGAAAATAGGCCTCTGGGGCTCCTGGCGAGCGCTTTACTGCTGCAGAAATCTGCCCCTACTAGGTCTATCCTAACATTTGTGGCCATTCTTACCACATGTGAAACATATACTAGTGAAATTTCCCCCCCTCTGGCCCTGACGGACTCGGCCCTACTTGTCAGTACCACCTCTCCCTTGGACTTGCTAAAAATGCTACTGGCCCTGCTGACCCTGATGGCCATGCTTGAATCGTCCCCCTTCCTGAAATCTCCTGATAAAAAATGCTTAGCACAATCCCTCAGCTGGGAACCCTGTTCACCCTTTCTCGTTTGAGTCTATGCCAATTATGCCCCGCTAGCACTGCCACCCCCTATCCTGCCCTGTTGGTCGGACTTTCCAGCATGCTTTCTTCCTTTCACGTGGAAACTATGATCCTGATAATGTAGTAAAACAACATTTCAAACATCCATATACATCTTCAGAGAGCGATTACCCAACAAATGCTATCTGATTCTCTAGCAAAGACCATCAACAAAGAGCTGTATCCTCTACTCCTCTGTGCTCACCTCGTCTGGTACGAATTTTGCCAATCGAGTGAATTACTATTCATATTTGACCACTATCCTTACTTCGATGGAGATGTCTAAGAACTTACACCTCATCTATGTCTGAATGGAGGATGGAAAGTACTTACGATCTAACCGCTCCCAAAACTCCTGAATAGGCATGTTATCCCTCTCCTGTGCGGTGGTAACAGATTTCCACCACTGCAAGGTTTCCCATACTAGCTTAAAAATAGCTACTATCTCTCTCTTCATATCAGTGCACTTGTACATCTGTAAATGCCTTTAGATGTCCTTCTTCCATTGGCAAGCATCAATGACATCAGAGCTTCCCTAAAACTCGGGAGGATGAGCCTTCTGAAAGCTGTCTCTGACTCGCTCCTAGGCAGAAGGAAATGAGTGTCTGGTCTTAAGCCAAAACCGAAGACTTAGATGGAACCTATGGTGCATGCTAAGCAAATGTGATCAAAGCTATGTTAATTTCCTATGCAATAATAGTGATAACCTCAACAACGTTCATAGTCCCCAGTGCCTAAGCTGACTGCGGCTTGGGCTGTGCATCTTAGGTGGCTTATGGTGAAGGTCTGGGTGGCATATGGAATGAAAGAGAATTTCTATAAGTCCACAGTTCAATATATCTCAAAATGTCTAAAGACATAATTGCGTAATTATGAATGCAACAATCATAATAGCAGGGCTCTATATCAAAGAACACTATGTTGGAAATGTGACAAGTCCATACAAATCCTAAGGACACTAGAACTTGATGATTTGATACCATCTGTGACACCCCACCTATTCTAATCCTCGGTGATCATTCCATTATTAAATTAAATAGGAATCATCAATGGTTTTATTATTAGCATCACTATCGAAACATAATTATGTTACAAATACCTTAATGGCCCGGTGTCAAAATTTTAATCTTTTTATTAACATGCAAAAATTTAAACTACTAAATCACATTAACCATTCTAATAAAAAACATTATAAATGATAAAATAGCTGACTAAATGAATATGCATGGAATAAACACTTCAGATTGAAGTCCACATAGAATAGTGCATAATTAAAACCAAACCCCACAACTAGAAATAAAATGCAAATGCAGTAGCTATGAAATAACCACTAACTAAAGAGGGGCGACATGCCCGATTGAGATAACTGAGTGATGAAAATGAAATAATAAAAGTGAAAGTGTGTACCATTGAGTCCATGCAATGTCCCTATCAGCTGCAGTACGTCGAATAAGAATGGACTCCTAAACTTGGCGTCCCTGTGGCTAGGCACCTATAAGGTTTTTACAAAACTGGATTTGAAACGGGTCAGAGCCAAAGAACATTTTAAAAATATTTGCAAGTATTTAAAATGTAGTAAGAGCATATATTATGTACATGTTAACTTCACATGGCCTCGCTTGAGATCCTCACCTCTCAACTAGTGTGCAGGCCTAACGTATTCTCTTAAAGCAACCTAGTCACGCTACCCCGCCTAACTAGTTTGAACTAAGTCTATCCCTGCCTACTAACTCATTGTGCCCAATCGTATTGCCCATACAATACGTTACTGAAAACGATAGGACCCCAAATTTTTAAAATTTTACAAAATGAGTTTCAATTTCCTTTTAAGATGCGGAATAAAGATGGCTCAACTCAAACACAAACAACAATTTCTTAATTTCTTTCAAATTAAAAATTAAGCTAAACACAAAGTGACATTAAATTAAACAACAAATTAATTTTCGCTTAAACCAAATTAATTCAATCCAAGTCCTAGAAATTTTCCTAACACATAATTAATCCAGTTTTGCAAATTCAGGCCAAACCAAATTTTATCAAATTAAAGTAATGACTTGAACTAAATTAATTAAACACTACCCAAATTAATTTTAGCACCAACTTAAGCATAAGTAGTGATTTAAACCAATTTTATCTTTTTACCTAAGCATGCGTATAATGTGAATTTTGCAAAAGATAAAATAAACAACCAACCACTACGCCGCGATGTACAAGGAAAACCCACAACGGGAAAAAACCTCGGACGACCCTAGCCTCAAATCTACTAAGTACGGTTTTACAAGTACAAGACAAAAACAACTTACAACACTCGACTTGACTCCGTCCAATCCCCGACGCTTCTTCTTGTACACACCTATGCCTAGCAAATAACCACGGAGGTCCATCGCGGTCTCGGAATCCACCGATCGGACTTTTTCTGGTCACCGCCACCCGAATAAGGAGCCTTTCTCCAAGTGGGTATGTCAAAGCAAACAACCTTTTTCTTTGTGGGATGTAGAATTAAACCCAAACTTCGCTTCTTTGAGGTGTAGAGATAAACCCGGTGCCAAATACTCCAAGGAAAGTATATATATTAAGGAACTTGGATAAACTAAACAAATGGGTTTAAAAAGTGTTATAGGATTTTTCTTGAAATATAAACACTCAAAACTTGAATCTTTTCATTTGGAATTGAATCTATCTAAAATTCTCTCTAGGAGATGGAGGAATATGAAAAAGTTGGTTCCCGCACTAGATAATTCTGTCAAAAAGGAGAAAACTGCAAAAAACAGCACAAAAATTGTTCCCGCCAATGTCGTTCCAACGACTTTACTAACGATGTTCCAGAAGGGAAAAAGGAAACTCTTTAGAAGTCTTGTTCGAACGACCTGGAAATCTCATTCGAATGAGATGCCAGTTCGTTCCAATGACATAGGAATATCATTTGAACGACATTCCAGTTCGTTAGAATGACGTGTCAGAAAAGTAAAATATTCCTTTTAAGTCCAAAACTTTTTATGAAAAGTTCTAAAAAATATTTTTCGAGTAAAACAACGTCGTTAAAATTAATTGTAATTTTTTTTAAAATTACACCCAATAAATTTCCAAAGCTCCTATATATATAATGCATTCATACCTTAGGAGCATTGGAACCAATGTTGTTGACGTAGAAACGAGGCACACTAAACTCGGCATATGATTAAGCTTTAAAATATTGGCTGTTACGTCTTCAACTAACCCGTCATAGGCTTGGATGGATACACTTGAACACTATCCTATGACTCAAATGTTTTTGTTCGGAGTTGAGCCAACACTACATTAAGACTCAATCGGAGACTTGGGTCCTTACAAATATCCCCCTTTGGCTATTCCGGGACAAAAACCAAACAAAAATCGTAAAGGGCCGTCAAGATCTACTAGACTTAAAAAAATATATCCCACCCAAAATAAAAATTACATAGCTTGACTAAAAAACCCAAGTATCAATATCTTTGCTAATGAAAGTTGCCATTTTAGAAGAATTTCTGCACACTTAAGCAAACTATCAAACGCAAAGGGAATTTTAAGAATATTAAATGCATGTAAAATAAATACTCCCCCCAAAATAAGATGCGATTACAATAGGAATAGATACCATTTCCCCCCTATCATTCTACCCCTTTCTGTTCAGGAATAAACAAAGGATAAAAACTAATTTAGAGTGTTAAGAGCATGAAATCATATTGGCAAAAAAATAATAATGGATACCAACGAAGATGCAAAAAAAATGATACCAATGTGATACATAAGATACTAAGCATGTGAAATCAACAAAATATGCACCAAGATAGATACCAATTATGAATTAGAAGCATAGATGGACTAGAAAGCAAGGCAAAGAACAAAAATACCATATATATGTACATATAATGAATATCACTAACGTGCACACACACATATATATAAGTATCGACACCACACATGACACAAAATACAATAAGCTTTTCACACTCGTATGGCAAAAATGTGTCATATGGAAACGGAATTGTAAGGGTGTGAACTAGTAACAATTAAATTTAGACCCAAACACTTAAAATATGTTCACAGAGTTCTCAATTGATTGAAAAATTCATCACATTTGAATATAACTTCATGTGATAATATAAATTTAACTTAACGAACAAACATACACAATGCAGACAAACCAAGAATTTTGATGATTCTACAAACCAATGGAGTCATGATATTGAAAGTACAACTAGGATAAATGGACATTGTGCAAACCGTTGATATACCATCCAAACTCCCTCAATTTCAGCATATAGAGTTTAATTTTTTGAATGATTTAAATCAACTAAACAAAATAAGCCTTGGCAAATATTTTATTTTAATGCCATTATTCTTTTAGGCCTTTGGACCACGTATTTCTTTTAGGTCCAAGCAAACGGTGGCTTACTCGCAAAGGATGATATTTCCTTTCTGGGCCCTTCCCCGTGCACATATATGTATATATTTTTTTTTATCTCACACAAATCTCACGTGCAACGGATTTTAACATGCACTAGTACTCCTTGATCATATAATATGTAGATGGCTAGATTGTTAGGAGAACACCTCACAAAGCTCAAATATACATTTGAAGTTAAAATTTCAAGTGAGCTCGTGCATGTGTGAATTAAGGCATATAAAAATAGAATCCATTATAACAACACAAAATCCAACTACTCCATGTAAGCATGGTAAAGAATATTTTAAGGATTGACAATCTAACCCAAAAGTTCTAGCCACATGGAAGCGAAAAGAAAGGATTTAAAAAACAAGTATATGCCACATAGAGTGTGTCAAACTAAAATACACACAAAACAAAAATGTTTTTGTGTTTTTTGAAAATTTTTAACCAAAATAAAAAATTATTTACTCAAAAGACAAATAAAAATCATTTGTATTTTCATTAAGCCTAAATAAAAAAAATGAAACACAAATGATAAACTAAAATCTTTTTGTATTTTTCATTTAATCCAAACAAAAATGAAAGAAGTATAATACAAAAGATAAACAAACATCAAAATTCTAGCATGTGATAAAGCATGAAGTATAGACTAGAACAATGATTAAGAGGCCTACAATTAGTATGATACTTTAGCATGAGGTACAAAAGCTAAAGTATGAAACTAACACATATAACCTTTAGATTTTTCAAGGGAGGAAGCATGTGAAAGTAAATGAGAATAAAAAATCCTATCTTGTAAAGCTACCAAGTCGGATCTGCTAACACAAACTAATGACGAATTATGATCTCAGGGTGTAGGAATCTTGGCTACCTCGGTTGCCTTACATTGGGATTTTCTAGGACCTCGTTTAAGATCAAAACAAAATTTCCTAAGAAGACCTTTTCGACCACAATGTGAGCATCTAAAGACTCGACGAAAAGAATTACCTAAGGAATGATCTATAATATTGTTCCTAGAAGATTCTTCTAAAACATTGGTTTTGGCTTTATGAGTTGACTCACTACGAGTATCGAAGCCTAAACCACACGTGTCATTTTTAATTTGGACCGTTCCTAATATTTTATCTAATATCTCCAAACGACACTCCAAATCAAATTTGACTTTACTAGAGTCTTTTAGTTTATTTTCTAAATCTAGAATGTGATACACTAATAAAAGATTGCGCTCTTCAAACGTGAGAAGTTCCTTTTTCAAAGATTCCATTAATCCCTTAAGGCTATCTCTCTCGCCTTCTACATACTCAAGCTTATCTCTAAGAGCTCTCTCTCGTGTCCTAAGGTCATCAACTAACGCACTCTCATCGACAATCTTGGAACGCTCCTTTAAACTCGCTTCTAACTTCAAATTTTCTCTTTTTAATTTAATAGATTCTTCATATAGTTCTTGAAATGCAAATTGAAGTTCACTCACATCAACTTCTTCTTCATTTTCACTCTCTCTTTCTTCTCCACTCTCACTACCATCATCTTTTATAGCTTCACAAATAAAGTCCTCGGAAGTGTTATGTGTTAAGATGTCATCATTGGATGATTCCTCACTATCACTTACATAACTAGAAATGAACGCGATAAAGTTGCGCTCAATGGAGGAATTGGACCCCTCTTACTTATGACTATCACTATGGGTTGAATTAAAAGAAATTTGTTGCTTGTCCTCTCTCCTTAGTTTAGTGGGGCACTCTTTTGCCCTATGCCCATACCTTTCACGACCATAACACCTATTTCTCTCATCCCTATTTAAATTTCATTAAAAGTTTTAGGGATCTTCTCGTCTTGTCAAGCTTAGAATTTTCAAATTTCTTAAAATCAAAATTATATTTATCTTGGTTAAATTTAAGAATTTTATGAAACTTCCTACAAAACATAGCCATAACTTCCGACTCACTCTATTTTCTTTTCAGTTTTAGAGGGAAACATGTCTAGTTCGTAGGTTTGTAAATCACCTACGAGCTCTTCTAATTTTGTAGAGGCTAAAGTGGGTAAAGAATTTAACACGGTCACCTTAGGAATAAATCTATCGGGTAGGGACCTTAAAATTTTCTTTACTACACGGTTGTCAGGTATTTTTTCACCCAAATTAAAAGATGAATTGACTATATCGAAAAGTCTAGCATAAAATTCATGAAAAGTTTCTTTTTCATTCATTTTGATGGTTTCAAATTGAGTGGCGACGTTTTGGAGTTTAAAAGCTTTTACGACACTGTTTCCTGCATGAGTGAGTTGTAAAACATCCCAAGCTTCCATAGCGATTTCACACGTCATAATGCGATGGAATTTATCCGGTGTGATCGCGCTAAACGAGGAATTTAAACCTTGGGAATTAAAGTTTGCAAGTTTATATTTATTCTCACTCCATCTATCGGCAGGTTTTGGAACACGTTCATTTTTAACTAAATATGTAGGTGGGGACCACCCGTTAACGACAGACAACCAAACCCTCTCGTCTAGAGACCTTAGTGCCAAACGGATACGTGCTTTCCAATATGCGTTATTAGAACCATCCAAAATAGGAAATTTTGAAAGTGGGGAAAATTCCATTTTTGTCAAAAATATTTAAAAAGGATCTTAAACGCAATAATTTAGCGATCCTGCTCTGATACCAATTTGAAAACTATAGGACCCCCAATTTTTAAAATCTTACAAAATGAGTTTCAATTTTCTTTGAAGATGCGGAATAAAGATGGCTCAACTCAACACACACAAACAAATTTATTTTAATTTCTTTCAAATTAAAAATTAAGATAAACACAAAGTGACATTAAATTAAACAACAAATTAATTTTCACTTAAACCAAATTAGTTAAATCGAAGTCCTAGAAATTGCCTAACACATAATTAATCCAGTTTTGCAAATTTAGGCCAAACCAAAATTTATCAAATTAAAGTAATGACTAGAACTAAATTAATTAAATGTGACAACCCGCTCACCAAAATAAGGGGTGACCCGCCCGATACTCTAATAATACAGGAATCATGGATTGAATCATTCTCAGCATCGTAACAATATAATGAGTATACGGGATAACCACTCAATATCTCAGAAAACGGGTTGCCAAATATTTTGTTTTATAATTTAAAGAAAGCATTTTAAAAAACCCATAATTGAAAACAAAGTGGAAACCCCAAGAACATATATTACAACAACAACAGTATACAATATTGGGACCGAATATGCTGTCGGTCAATAGGTAGGTACAAGTATTTAGAAGGTTCATTAAGTTACATATTACATCCATTAGACAGTTACAAAAGTTTGGGCCACACGCCCGAGTAAAAGACCCGATCATAACTAGGGTACAAAAATGAAAGCGTCTATACAAAGTATCCCGTAATATCCGCAAAATATCACGGCTACCCAAGAGACATCGAAATGGGAAAGTCAGTACGGGCGTCATTGCTGCGGAGGACCTGGGCGGATATAAGATTCATGCACAACAAGAAATATGAACGGGTTAGGGCCCGATTTTATATGATCACCAGATGAATAAAAAGTATGACAGTTATGAACCATTAATCATGAATGATAAGGATGATATTCTAACATGGTAACCTCATATGATAAACTAAGACAATTAAATGATTATAAATTTAATTCAGTTATACAAGAGGATATGAATAAACATCATTAATCAAAAGCCTTTATCATTTTTCACCTTTTCATTTCATCTTTCCATTCCTTATCAGGAATACAATTTCTATCATATGCTCTTTGTGTCATTTTTTATCCATCAAGTCCCACTTGATTTAGAATAGTTATATTCTTATGCTTATAACGATTCAAAGACCGTCCCTCCGGGTTTCCCGACTGGACGCGCCCCTAAATGACTATCATCTTCCAGGTCCTATCAAACAAGACAACCTAGGCACCTAACGCAACGTCGGGAAGTGGCCATATGCCTGTGGGAGAGTCATGACAACACCCAGAATCACCTCACCAGCGCAGTAAATACATATAATAACCCCTCATATGGCCGAGGACTATAGTCTCCCTACGTTCATTAGTCAGGGTACATCACCTCATGCGCGAACTTCCCTTATGATAGCATTTAGGGAGGTGTGTTCAAGTAAATTATCATTTACCATATTCATGATTAAGTAAATTATCATTTACCATCATCATTACCATTTCCCTTTCATCTTCATTCTCATTATCCATATGCGTGTTTCATTTTATTCGAAACCATTTTCCTTTAACATCATCATATTTTATTCCGGAGCCATTCGTAATTCATTATATCATTACGGCCTCAAGGAGTGAATAACTCTCAATTAATTTTCCCAACATGCTAGGGTGTCATTATAATCCCACCATGAGTATCATACCTCAAATAAGCCTCTAAGGTCTCCAAATACGACCTTGCAACTTTTAGAACCCTAATAATTTACCCAGGAAAAGAAATTCCCTAACCTCAATTAGTATACCCCCGGAATAACCCCCACATAAACCATTACTAATCTAGGGTAGTAAACCAACTCATCTAGAACTCTAGGACTCTAAGTTTACTTCATACAAGAAGGTTCCTAGGCCCTAAACCTAAAGAAAATGAATTAGAATTGAGTTATAAAACTAACTCAAAAACAACAGGATAACGAATCGATTCGTCCTAGGGCCGAATCTATTCGCCCTAGCGAATCGATTTGCCCAAAAAGTGAATCGGTTCGGACAAGGAAATCTGGGATTCTGTAAACTGCCGAATCGATTCGGCTTGGCCGAATTGATTCGGTCCAAGCAGACCTGGAAACTGACCCTTTGCGAATCGATTCGCCCAGGGGCCGAATCGATTCGCCCTTACGAATTTGCCAAGTTTGGCTATGGAGTCTTGGACTCCTAAATTCCCCCAACACAAATCCATTCAAACCAAGGTCATTTATTGCAACTAATACATCATACATGCATCTAACTACCATCATTATATCAATGGACACCCAAATCATCCTTTAAGGATTCAAAACCCATAAATACATAAAAACCCTAACATTGATAAACCATAACTAATACAAAACTATCAATACTAATTATTCATCTTAAATCTCATATTAGCAAGTAGGAAACTTGCCTTGAGCTTGCAAATTCAGATTTCTTCTAGGTAGAAGCAATCCCAATTCTTCAATCTCCAATTCTCTCTTTCCCTCCAAAGTTCTCTTCTTCTCTCTTACTCTATAGGTTAACAAATATACTTAAGGGAAATAAATGAAAAACAAGACTTAATCGTGCCTTTAAGTCTAAATTCCCAACTTAAGTGGTTAATACCACATTAAAATGATTCGCAACTAGACATTTATATTAAAACCAGTCAAAAGTGCCCAAAACACAAAAATACAATATGGCACTCATTTTGACTATCTCGCACGTTCCGGGAGCAACTACGTCCTCCAAATTATCATTTGAAAATTTTCTAACCCATTTCAAGTTCCGATTTCATTTAAGCCATAAATGTCATTTAAGGCACGTGACACTATAAAATACAACTTGATGATATTTACTTACACATACAGTAAATATACAACAATTCAGTAAATATTAACTTTTATCTCATTCAATTAATATTTACTTCGTATTCCAACATGTTATATAATTACTCCACACAGTAAAATAATATAAAATCGGTTCTCAAAAGCGAGGGTTGTTACATACTCCCCCCTTTATGAGGGAATTTTTGCCCCCAAAATTCAAGCGTACCTTGTAAGAAGAGATGCGGATACTTTTCCCGCATATCATCCTCACGTTCCCACGTCGATTCCTTGGCATTGTGATGACTCCATTGGACTCGCACCAAGGGAACCACTCGAGACCTCAACCTACGCTCCCCATGATCTAGGATAGCAACCGGTTGTTCTTCATATGAAATGTCGGATTGCAAATCGATATCCTCAAAAATAATATGCCAAAGGGCATCTTCACACCTCTTATACTTCTTCAAAGAGGAAACATGGAACACATCATGGATTTGTTGTAAGGGGTCTAGTAAGGCAAGTTGAAATGACACTGGACCTACCTTGGCAATAATAGGAAAAGGTCCAACATAACGCGGTGCAAGCTTTCCTTTCTTCTCGAATCGCTTTATGCCTTTAATTGGTGACACCCGCACCAAGTCTTGATCTCCAACTTCCATCTCAACATGCCTTCTGCTCGCATAGGCATAGCTCTTTTGTCGATCTTGAGCTATTCGAATGCGATTCCGGACAAGTTCAATCTTAGAAGAAGTATCCTGGATCATTTCAAGTCCAAGAAACTTATTATCCCCCACCTCCAACCAACAAGTGGGTGATCTACACGGTATACCATATAAAGCTTCATAGGGCGCCATCCCAATAGTAAATTGGTACGAATTATTATAAGAAAATTTTACCAAAGGGAGATATTATTCCCAACCACCTTTGAAATCGAGCGTACACATTCAGAGCATATCCTCCAACATTTGGTTGACTCTTTCTGTCTTCCCATCTGTTTGAGGATGATAAGAAGTGCTTAACTTCAATTCACTTCCCATAGACTCTTGGAAATTTCACCAAAAGTGGGAAACAAAAATCTTATCTCGATCAGAAACTATATTTAAGGGCACCTCATGGAGTCTAACAACGTCCGTGATGAACGGCTGGGCATATCGAGTAGTATCATAATCTGTACATACGGGTAGGAAGTGTGCCGACTTAGTCAAGCGGTCGACAATCACCCAGATAGAATCATGACCACTTCCAAATAAAGTCCGTAATAAAGTCCATCGGTATACTCTCCCACTTCCACTCCGGAATCTCCAACGGTTGCAACAAACCTGTCGATCGCTGATGATCTATCTTGACCAATTGACAAGTAGTGCATTGGGATACAAACTCAGAAATATCTCGCTTTATGCCTGGCCACTAATACTGATGGCGCATGTCTTGATACATCTTGTCCCCACCGGGATGCACTAAAAATTTAGACCCATGAGATTCTACCATCACGGCCTTCTCAAATCCCCTTCATCGGGGACAATGAGTCTCCCGTGAAATTGTAATCCACCCTTTGAACTTATCGAGTTGGATTCTGCGACCTCGGACAACAATTTGCGTATATGGTCCTGACAACCTTTATCCCTTCCTTGAGCATCTACAACCTTTGCCACAATGGTAGGTGTAATGGTCATCAATGACATGAACGCCCTAGCAACCGCATCCTCCTGACTAAGATCCTTCCACTTGGCCTTCCACACCTCCGCTAACTCTCCTTCGGGTCTTCTACTCAAAGCATCCACTACCATATTCGCCTTGCCCGGGTGATAGTGGATGTCAAATTGATAGTCTTTCACGAACTGTAGCCATTGGCGTTGTGGCATATTCAAATTCTTTTTGTGAAAATGAATACTGCAACGATTTATGGTCTGTGAAAAGACTAAATTTCTCCCCTAGGAGATAGTGCCTCAAAATATTCAAGGTAAAGACAACCGCAGCAAGTTCCAAATCATGCACCGGATAATTCCTTTCACGAGGCTTCATCTTACGGGAAGCATAAGTAATGGCCTGTCGCTCTTGTTTAAGTACACCTCCCAAACCTTGTAGAGATGCATCGGTAAAGACTAAATATTCCAATCCCGGCTTTGGTAATGCAAGGATTGGAGCAGAAGTCAACCTCTCCTTCAGCTCATCAAAATCAGACTAACAAGAATTATCCCATATAAACCTCACCCCTTTTTAGGTTAAGTTTATCAAAGGACTAGCAATTTTGGAGAAACCCTTGATAAATCGGAAGTAATAACCCGCCAAATCCAGAAAACTACGGATTTCGATAGGTGTCGTGGGCTGACCCCACTCCTTCACCGCAACCACTTTGTTTGGGTCCACCGAAATACCCTAGGATGACACAATATGGCCCCAAAACTGAACCTCCTGCAACCAAAAGCCACACTTCTCGAACTTGGCATACAATTGGTGATCCCTCAGTTGTTGCAGGACCAACCACAAATGAGTAGCATGGTCAGATTCTATTTGAGAATAAACTAGGATGTCATCGATGAATACAATAACAAACTGGTCCAGGAAGTCCCGAAACACCCTATTCATGAGGTCAATAAACACGACGGGGGCGTTGGTTAGTCCAAAAGGCACAACCATAAATTCATAGGACCCATATCTTGTAAGGAAAGCTGTCTTGGACACATCTTGCTCCTGTATCCGCAACTGGTGATACCCCGTCCTCAAATCTGTCTTAGAGAAGTACAATGCTCCCCTAAGTTGATCAAACAAATCATAAATCCGAGGAAAAGGGTATTTGTTCCGGATGGTGACTTTATTCAACTCTCTATAGTCAACACATAACCGGAGAGATCCATCCCTCTTCTTTATAAACAACACCGGAGCACCCCACGATGATGTGCTACGTTCGAATAAACCCTTGCTCTAGCAAGTTTTGAATCTGATCCCTCAACTCCCTCATTTCAACAGGAGCCATACGATAAGGAGCTATCGCGATCGGTCGAGTTCCCAGAGCTAAATCAATCTCAAACTCAAACTCAATCTCCCTACTAGGAGGCAAACCTGGTATTTCTCGAAAAACATCTTCAAAATCTCTAATAACCGAAATAGAATCTAGGTAAACAACTACATCTCGAGAAGTCTCCTCCGCAATACGATATAAGTAAGTTTTAGTACCTCCTTCTAAGCGAGGCATAACCACTAAAAACATTTCTTGCCCCGGAATGGAAAACACTATACTCTTCCCATAATAATTAACTATCGCGTGATACTTCACTAGCCAATCCATACCCAAAATCACATCATACCCGACCATGTCAAGGACGAGTAAATCGGCCTCAAAGAACAAATTACCAACATAAATTCCTATTTGTTTACAAACAAAGAAAATGAGTGAACCATCACCCATAGAAGACTCAACGCTACTGATGGTACTCTATGCAGATTTTATCAAATCTGTGGACTGAGCAAAGCTCCTAGAAATGAATGAGTGTGTCGCACCCGTATCAAACAAAATACGACCCATGTGCCACTGTATCAGAAACTTACCCTCAATCACTGGCGGTGATGGAGGGGCCGGAGGAAGCATAGCCTCCTGAATGTGATAAACCCGTCCATACTGTAGTTGTCCCTGCTATGGAGGAACAACAGGATTAGGTACATATGGAGGAAACTTAACATGTGGCTGCTGAGGAGACCTAGGAAGCTGTCCCCCAATCAACTGAGGAAACTTCTTCTTGTAATGACCCGCCTCCCCATATTGGAAGCACCGTCCCGTCATATTTTCCGGAACTCGGCCCCGGTTATTTCTAAACTGGGTAATGCCTTAGCTCGGATGTCCCCTACCTCCGTGTCCACCCCGACCTGTATGTTGTTGTGGGGCACCCTGACCATGCCTATTATTGTTGCCACCCATAATAGACCCACTAAAAAGTTGTCGCTTAGATAAATCCCCCTGCTGGGGATCCCTCTCTCTTTGCTTACTTCCCGAAGATTGGGATGAAGGAAATGCTCCTCCTCTAATCCCGTTTCCTCCAGGTTTTCCTGCTTTCCCCATTACTGTAGCTTTCTTGCTACTTCGCATGTACAACCAATGTTCTTGGCAATGAATCAATGCCGCATTCATCACCTCCCCAAAAGTTTGCAAAGCTAGATTACCCAGCAAATGCTGCCGAAACCTCCAGTTCAAACCTCCCATGAACTTCAAAACCTTCCTCTCTTCCGGAGTTAGCTCATTCGGTATAAAACTTGCTAATTGGGTGAACTCCTCTTCATATTCTACAACTGACCTCTCACCTTGTACCACATCTTGAAGCTTCCTTCTCATCTCCCTTTGAACTACGGGAGGGAAGTACTTTTGGTCAAACAAAGCCCAGAAATCAGTGATTGTCATGGTATCCCTCTGCTCTAGTGTAGTCATCGACTCCCACCAATGTAACACAGACCCAATAAGCTTGAAAGTAGCAAGGACTAGCTTCTTCTCCTCACTACATTCCACCATTCGAAGATGGCATTGCATATCCTTTTTCCACTGATTCGCTCTAATAACATCAGATCCTCAATCAAATTTCGAGGGATGGCCCTTTAGAAATGACTCTCTGACTCTCTCCCACAGGGAAGGTCCCGTAGGAGCTTGTGCATCCTGCACTCGTTGTTGAGCTTGTGGCATTTGTTGCACCACTGCAGTCATCGCTGCGTTGATCGCTTGGGCCACTATGTTTGCTACATCAGCAGCATTAATATTTCCCCGTGGCGGCGGCAAAGGACCATCATCCCCTTTTACTACTCTCTCCCTTCTAGAAGGGCGGCCTCTATTAGGCGGCATCTGAGATAAAGAAATAATAGAGTTAGAATACCACATAAAATAATCTATCTTGTAGAAGATTTCAAACATAGGCAACAAAGCAGTCCTAGCAATAAGCTCTATATCAAAGAATGCTATGGTAGAACATGAAAAATCCTCATAGATCCCTTATACTCTAGAACCTGATGCTCTGATACCATCTGTGACAACCAGCTCACCAAAATAAGGGGTGGCCAGCCCGATATTGTAATAATACAGGAATCATGGATGGAATCATTCTCAGCATCGTAATAATATAATGAGTATACGGGATATCCAATCAATATCTCAGAAAACGGGTTGCCAAAAATTTTGTTTTATAATTTAAAGAAAGCATTTTAAACAATCCATAATTGAGAAGAAAGTGGAAACCCTAAGAACATATAATACAACAACAATATACAATATGGGGAGCGAATATGCTGTCGGTCAACAAGTACATACAAAGTATTTAACAGGTTCATTAAGTTACATATTACATCCATTAGACAGTTACAAAAGTTTAGGCCACACGCCCGAGTAAAAGACCCGATCATAACTAGGGTACAAAAATGAAAGCGTCTATACAAAGTATCCCGTAATATCCACAAAATATCACTGCTCCCCAAAAGACGTCGGAATGGGAAGGTCAGTACGGGCGTCCTTGCGGGGGAGCATTTGAGCGGATACAAGATTCATGCACAACAAGAAATATAAACGGGTCAGGGCCCGATTTTATATGATCACCATATGAATAAAAAGTTTGACAGTTATGAACCATTAATCATGAATGACAAAGATGATATTCTAACATGGTAACCTCACATGGTAAACTAAACAATTAAATGATTATAAATTTAATTCAGTTATACAAGAGGATATGAATAAACATCATTAATCAAAAGCCTTTATCATTTTTCACCTTTTCATTTCATCTTTCTATTCCTTATCAGGAATACAATTTCTATCATATGCTCTTTGTGGCACTTGTTATCCATCAAGTCTCACTTGATTTAGAATAGTTATATTCTTATGCATATAATGATTCTAAGACTATCCCTCCGGGTTTCCCCACTGGACGCGCCCCTAAATGACTATCATCTTCCAGGTCCTATCGAACAAGACAACCTGGGCACCTAACGCAACGTCGGGAAGTGGCCATATGCCTGCGGGAGAGTCATGACCACACCCAGAATCACCTCACCAGTGCAGTAAATACATATAATAACCCCTCATATGGTCGAGGACTATAGTCTCCCAACGTTCATTAGTCAGGGGACATCACCTCATGTGTGAACTTCCCTTATGATAGCATTTAGGGAGGTGTGTTCAAGTAAATTATCATTTACCATATTCATGATTAAGTAAATTATCATTTACCATCATCATTGCAATTTCCCTTTCATTTTCATTCTCATTATCCATATGCGTGTTTCATTTTATTCGAAACCATTTTCCTTTAACATCATCATATTTTATTCCGGAGCCATTCGTAATTCATTATATCATTAAGACCTCAAGGAGTGAATAACTCTCAATTCATTTTCCCAACATGCTAGGGTGTCATTATAACCCCACCATGAGTATCATACCTCAAATGAGCCTATAAAGTCTCCAAATATGACCTTGCAACTTCTAGACCCCTAATAATTTACCGAGGAAAAGAAATTCCCTAACCTCAATTAGTAAACCCCCAAAATAACCCCCACATAAACCATTACTAATCTAGGGTAGTAAACCAACTCATCTAGAACTCTAGGACTCTAAGTTTACTTCATACAAGAAGGTTCCTAGGCCCTAAACCTAAAGACAATGAATTAGAATTGAGTTATAAAAGTAACTCAAAAACAACAGGAAAATGAATCGATTCGCCCAAAAAGCGAATCAGTTCGGATAAGGAAATCTGGGATTCTGTAAACCGTCGAATCAATTCGGCCTGGCCGAATCGATTCGGTCCAAGCAGACCTGGAAACTGACCCTATGCGAATCGATTCGCCCGGGGGCCGAATCGATTCGCCCCTGTGAATTTGCCAAGTTTGGCTATGGAGTCTTGGACTCCTAAATTCCCCTAACTCAAATCCATTCAAACCAAGGTCATTTATTGCAACGAATACATCATACATGCATCTAACTACCATCATTTATATCAATGGACACCCAAATCATCCTTTAAGGATTCAAAACCCATAAATACATAAAAACCCTAACATTGATAAACCATAACTAATACACAACTATCAATACTAATTATTCATCTTAAATCACATAGTAGCAAGTAGGAAACTTGCCTTGAGCTTGCAAATTCAGATTTCCTCTGGGTAGAACAATCCTAATTCTTCAATCTCCAATTCTCTCTTTCTCTCCAAAGTTCTCTTCTTCTCTCTTACTCTCTAGGTTAACAAATATACTTAAGGGAAATAAAAGGAAAGCAAGACTTAATCGTGTCTTTAAGTCTTAATTCCCAACTTAAGTGGTTAATAACACATTAAAATGATTCGCAACTACACATTTATATTAAAACCAGTCAAAAGTGCCCAAAACACAAAAATACAACATGGCACTCATTTTGACTATCTCGCACGTTCCGGGAGCAACTACGTCCTCCAAATTATCATTTGGAAATTTTATAACTCATTTCAAGTTCCGGTTTCATTTAAACCATAAATTTCATTTAATGCACACGACACTATAAAATACAATATGATGATATTTACTTACACATACAGTAAATATACAACAATTCAGTAAATAATAACTTTTATCTCATTTAGTTAATATTCACTTCGTTTTCCATCATTTTATATAATTACTCCACACTGTAAAATAATATAAAATCGGTTCTCAAAAGCGAGGGTTGTTACATTAAACATTATCGAAATTAATTTTAGCACCAATAAGCATGAGTAGTGATTTAAACCAATTTTATCTTTTTACCTAAGCATTCATATAATGTGAATTTTTTAAAAGATAAAATAAACAACCAACCACTACGCCGCGATGTATGAGGAAAACCCACAACAAGAAAAATGTTGGACGACCCTAGCCTCAAATCCACCAAGTACGGTTTTATAAGTACAAGACAAAAAGAACTTACAACACTCGACTTGACTCCGTCCAATCCCCAATGCTTATTCTTGTACACACCCCTGTCTAGCGAATAACCACGGAGGTCCACCGCGGTCTCGGAATCCACTGATCGGACTTTTTCTGGTCATCGCCACCCGAACAAGGAGCCTTTCTCCTAGTGGGTATATCAAAGAAAATAACCTTCTTCTTTGTGGGATGTATAAGTAAACCCAAACTTCTCTTCTTTAAGGTGTAGATATAAACCCGGTGCCAAACACTCCAAGCAAAGCATATATATTAAGGAGCTTGGATAAACTAAATAAATGGGTGTAAAATGTGTTTTAGGATTTTTCTTGAAAAACAAACACTCAAAACTTGAACCTTTTCATTTGGAATTGAACTCTCTAAAATTCTCTCTAGGCGATGGAGGAATATGAAAAAGTTGGTTTGAAAAGGTTGGTTCCCGCACTAGATAATTCTGTCAAAAAGTAGTGGGGAAAAACATAGTGGGAACATGGAGAAAATTGCCCGAAAACTGTTCCCGCCAATGTCGTTCGAATGACTTTACTAACGATGTCCAGAAGGGAAAAAGGAAACTCGTTAGAAGTCTTGTTCGAATGACCTGGCAATCTTAATCGAATGAGATGCCAGTTCGTTCGAACGACATAGGAATCTCGTTTGAACGACATTCCAGTTCGTTAGAACGACGTGTCAAAAAAATAAAATATTCTTTTTAAGTCCAAAACTTTTTATGAAAAGTTCTAAAAAATATTTTTTGGGTAAAACAAAGTCGTTAAAACTTTTATAAATTTTTTTAAAATTACACCCAATAAATTTCCAAAGCTCCTATATATATATAAAATGCATTCATACCTTAGGAGCATTGGAACCAATGTTGTTGACGTAGAAACAAGGCACTCTAAACTCAGCATATGATTAAGCTTTAAAATATTGGCTATTACGTCTTCAACTAACCCGTCATAGGCTTGGATGGATACACTTGAACACTATCCTATGACTCAAATGTTTTTGTCCGGAATTGAGCCAACACTGCATTAAGACTCAATCGGAGACTTGTGTCCTTACAAATCTCCTCTTTGGCAATTTCGAGACAAAAACCAAACAAAAGTCCTAAAGGGCCATCAATATCTACTAGACTTAAAAAATATATCCCACCCAAAATGAAAATTATATAGCTTGACTCAAAAACCCAAGTATCAATATCTTTGCCGATAAAAGTTGCCATTTTAGAAGAATTCCTGCACACTTAAGAAAACTATCAAACGCAAAGGGAATATCAAGAATATTAAATGCATGTAAAATAAATACTCCCCCCAAACTAAGATGCGATTACAATAGGAATAGATACCATTTCTCCCCCTATCTTTCTCCCCCTTTTTGTTCAGGAATTGACAAACGATAAGAACTAATTTAGAGTGTTAAGAGCATGAAAGCATATGGGAAACAAAATCATAACGGATACCAACGAAGATGCAACAAAAATGATACCAATGTGATACATAAGATACTAAGCATGTGATATCAACAAAATATGCACCAAGATAGATACCAATTATGAATTAGAAGCATAGATGGACTAGAAAGCAAGGCAAAGAAAAAAAAATACCATATATATGTACATATAATGAATATCACTAACGCACACACACATATATATAAGTATCGACACCACACATGACACCAAATACAATAATCTTTTCACACTCGTATGGCAAAAATGTGTCATGTGGAAACGGAATTGTAAGGGTGTGAACTAGTAACAATTAAATTTAGACCCAAACACTTAAAATATGTTCACGGAGTTCTCAATTGATTGCAAACTTCATCACATTTGAATATAACCTCATATGACAATATAAATTGAACTCAACGAACAAACATAAACAATGCATACAAGCCAAGAATTTTGTTGATTCTAAAAACCAATGGAGTCATGACATTGAAAGTTCAACTAGGATAAACGGACATTGTGCAAATAGTTGACATACCATCCAAACACCCTCAATTTAAGCATATAGAGTTTAATCTTTTGAATGAATAAATCAACAAAATAGGCCTTGGCAAATATTTTATTTTAATGCCATTATTCTTTTAGGCCTTTGGACCACGTATTTCTTTTAGGTCCAAGCAAACGGTGGCTTACTCGCAAAGGATGATATTTCCTTTCAGAGCCCTTCCCCGTGCACACATATATATATATTTTATATCTCACACAAATCCGATGTGCAACGGATTTTAACATGCACTAGTCCTCCTAGATCGTATAATATGTAGATGACTAGATTGGTAGGAGAACACCTCACAAAGCTCAAATATACATATGAAGTTAAAATTTCAAGTGAGCTCGTGCATGTGTGAATTAAGGCATATAAAAATAGAATCCATTATAACAACAAAAAATCCAACTACTCCATGTAAGCATGGTAAAGAACATTTTAAGGATTGACAATCTAAACCAAAAGTTCTAGCCACATGGAAGCGAAAAGAAGGGATTCAAAAAATAAGTATATTCCACATAGAGTGTGTCAAACTAAAATACACATAAAACAAAAATGTTTTTGAGTTTTGTGAAAATTTTTAACCAAAATAAAAAATATTTACTCAAAAGACAAACAAAAATCGTTTGTATTTTCGTTAAGCCTAAATAAAAAAAATGAAACAAAAATGATAAACAAAAATATTTTTGTATATTTCATTTAATCCAAACTAAAATGAAAGAAGTATAATACAAAAGATAAACAAACATCATAATTCTAGCATGTGATAAACCATGAAGTATAGACTAGAACAATGATTAAGAGGCATACAATTAGCATGATAATTTAGCATGAGGTACAAAAGCTAAAGTATACAACTAACACATTTAACCTTTATATTTTGCCGGGGAGGAAGCATGTGAAAGTAAATGAGAATAAAAAATCCTATCTTGTAAAGCTACCAAGTCGGATCTCCTAACCCAAACTAATAACGAATTACGATCTCGGGGTGTAGGAATCTTGGCTACCTCGGTTGCCTTACATTTGGATTTTCTAGGATCTCGTTTAAGATCAAAACAAAATTTCCTAAGAAGACCTTTTCGATCACAATGTGAGCATCTAAAGACTCGAAGAAAAGAATTACCTAAGGAATGATCTATAATATTGTTCCTATAAGATTCTTCTAAAACATTGGTTTTGGCTTTATGAGTTGACTCATTACAAGTATCGAAGCCTAAACCACACATGTCATTTTTAATTTGGACCGTTCCTAATATTTTATCTAATTTCGCCGAACGGCACTCCACATCAAATTTGACTTTACTAGAGTCTTTTAGTTTATTTTCTAAATCTAGAATGTGATACACTAATAAAATATTACGCTCTTCAAACGTGAGAAGTTCCTTTTTCAAAGATTCCATTAATCCCTTAACGCTATCTCTCTCGCCTTCTACATACTCAAGCTTATCTCTAAGAGCTCTCTCTCGTGTCTTAAGGTTATCAACTAACGCACTCTCATCGACAATCTTGGCACCCTCCTTTAAACTCACTTCTAACTTCAAATTTTCTCTTTTTAATTTAATAGATTCTTCATATAGTTCTTGAAATGCAAATTGAAGTTAACTCACATCAACCTCTTCTTCATTTTCGCTCTCTCTTTCTTCTCCACTCTCACTACCATCATCGTTTATAGCTTCACAAACAAAGGCCTTGGAAATGTTATGTATTAAGATGTCATCATTGGATGATTACTCACTATCACTTACATAACTAGAAATAAACGCGGTAAAGTTGCGCTCAATGGAGGAATTGGATCCCTCTTACTTATGATTATCACTATGGGTTGTATTAAAAGAAATTGGTTGCTTATCCTCTCTCGTTAGTTTAGTGGGGCACTCTTTTGCCCTATGGCCATAACTTTCACAACCATAACACCTGTTTGTCTCATTCCTATTTAAATTTCATTAAAAGTTTTAGGGATCTTCTCGTCTTTGTCAAGTTTAGAATTTTCAAATTTCTTAAAATCAAAATTAAATTTATCTTCGTTAAATTTAAAAATTTTATGAAACTTCCTAGCAAACATAGCCATAACTTCTGACTCACTCTCACTTTCACTATCTACCACTTATTTTTCCACCTTTCGGCCTTTCAAAGCAACGCCCTTATCTATTTTCTTTTCAGTTTTAGTGGGAAACATGTCTAGTTCATAGGTTTGTAAATCACCTACGAGCTCTTCTAATTTATAGAGGCTAAAGTTGGTAAAGAATTTAACAAGGTCACCTTAGGAATAAATCTATCGGGTAGGGACCTTAAAATTTTCTTTACTACACGGTTGTCAGGTATTTTCTCTCCCAAATTAAAAGATGAATTTACTATATCGGAAAGTCTAGCATAAAATTCATGAAAAGTTTCTTTTTCATTCATTTTGATGGTTTCAAATTGAGTGGTGACATTTTGGAGTTTAGAGTCTTTTACGACACTAGTTCCTTCATGAGTGAGTTGTAAAATATCCCAAGCTTATTTAGCGGTTTCACACGTCATAATGCGACAAAATTCATCCGGTGTGACCGCGCTAAGCAAGGCATTTAAACCTCGGGAATTAAAGTTTGCAAGTTTAAATTCATTCTCACTCCATCTATCGGTGGGTTTGGGAACACGTTCATTTTCATCTAAATATGTAGGTGGGGACCACCCGTTAACGACAGACAACTAAACCCTCTCATCTAGAGACCTTAGTGCCGAACGCATACGTGCTTCCCAATATGCATAATTAGATCCATCGAAAATAGGAAATTTTGAAAATGAGAAAATTTCCATTTTTGACAAAATATTTAAAAAGGATATTAAACGCAATAATTTAGCGATCCCGCTCTGATACCAATTTGAAAATGATAGGACCCCCAATTTTTAAAATCTTACAAAATGAGTTTCAATTTCCTTTGAAGATGCGGAATAAAGGTGGCTCAACTCAACACACACAAACAATAATTTTTTAATTTCTTTCAAATTAAAAATTATGATTAACACAAAATGACATTAAATTAAACAACAAATTAATTTTCACTTAAACCAAATTAATTCAATCCAAGTCCTAGAAATTTCCTAACACATAATTAATCCAGTTTTGCAAATTTAGGCCAAACCATATTTTATCAAATTAAAGTAATGACTTGAACTAAATTAATTAAACATTACCCAAATTAATTTTAGCACGAAGTTAAGCATGAGTAGTGATTTAAACCAGTTTTTTCTTTTTACTTAAGCATGCATCTAATGTGAATTTTGTAAAAGATAAAATAAACAACCAACCACTACGCTGCGATGTATGAGGAAAGCCCACAACGGGAAAAAATCTCGGACGACCCTAGCCTCAAATCCACTAAGTACGGTTTTTCAAGTACAAGACAAAAAAACTTACAACACTCGACTTAACTCCGTACAATCCCCTACGCTTCTTCTTATACACACCTCTGCCTAGAAAATAACCATGGAGGTCCACCGCGGTCTCAGAATCCACTGATCGGACTTTTTCTGGTCACCGCCACCCGAACAAAGCCCCTTTCTCCAAGTGGATTTGTCAAAGAAAACAACCTTCTTCTTTGTGGGATGTAGAAGTAAACCCAAACTTCTCTTCTTTGAGATGTAGAGTAAACCCGGTGCCAAACACTCCAAGCAAAGTATATATATTAAGGAACTTGGATAAACTAAACAAATGGGTGTAAAAAGTGTTTTAGGATTTTTCTTGAAAAACAAACACCCAAAACTTGAACCTTTTCATTTGGAATTGAAAATCTCTAAAATTCTCTCTAGGAGATGTAGGAATATGAAGAATTTGATTTGAAAAGGTTGGTTCCCGCACTAGATAATTCTGTCAAAAAGTAGTGGGAAAAACATAGTGGGAACATGGAGAAAACTCCAAAAAACTACTCAAAAACTGTTCCCGCCAATGTCATTCGAACGACTTTACTAACAATGTTCCAGAAGGGAAAAAGGAAACTAGTTATAAGTCTCGTTCGAACAACCTGGAAATCTCGTTCGAACGAGATGCCAGTTCGTTCGAACGACATAGGAATCTCATTTGAACGACATTCCAGTTCGTTCGAATGACGTGTCAGAAAAGTAAAATATTCTTTTTAAGTCCAAAACTTTTTATGAAAAGTTCTAAAAAATATTTTATGAGTAAAACAAAGTTTTAAAACTATTTTCAAAAATTTATAAAATTACACCCAATAAATTTCCAAAGCTCATATATATATATATATATATATATATATATATATATATAAACTGTATTCATACCTTAGGAGCATTGGAACCAATGTTGTTGACGTAGAAACGAGGCACACTAAACTCGGCATACGATTAAGCTTTAAAATCTTGGTCGCTACGTCTTCAACTAACCCGTCATAGGCTTGGATGGATACACTTGAACACTATCCTATGACTCAAATGTTTTTGTCCGAAATTGAGCCAACACTACATTAAGACTCAATCGTAGACTTGTGTCCTTACAGTTATCGAGTTTCCAAACCCCTTTAGCTCGTAAAATAACCAAGTAATTATTAAGTTTCCACATACTTAGGGTATTTTAGATATCACTATCTATCTTATCTGCTAATGTACACACAGTAGAATTAATCACATGTATATATGTATACACCACTCTTGTATTATATATAAATATGGCATCACTGGGTGGACATCCGCGATGCGTGCATACTCTGCTATCGAGTCCTAGTACATATATACTAGGTAATGGACTTCCGATTCGGAATCGCTCGCGAACCATGCATTTACGATTCACATAATTTGGCGGCGAACATAGTTCTAAGCCTTTGGGCTACGCACACACCTAAAACACCAAAATGACTGGTCACACTAGAATACACACAAGTTGTTCTTAACCCCAAGTTCTATGTTCTGAGGCACAATTCTAAAATGTCTCCGAATGGGCTCATCAGGATAAGACTGTCCATAACACAGAACCTCCCGTGATAGCAGGTAGGGGTGTGCAAAAAAACTGACAAAACCGAGTCGAATCGAAAATTTTCCGGCCGAGTTTTTTTAAGGTTCGGTTCGGTTCGGTTTGATCAGGTATAAAACCGACAAGGTCGGTTTGATTTTCGGTTTTGGCATAAAAAAACCGATTTTGAACCGAACCGAACCGAATGAATTTTTATACTTTTTAATTTTATATTTTATATTATATTTATATTAGTGTTGGCATATTATATTATATTTTTTCATTTTATATTTTTATTAGGTATTAAAAAAAAATATTTTTTATTAAAATTAATGAAAAAACCGAACCGGCCCTGTAAAAAACCAGCCCTGTAAAAAACCGATGGGCAAACCGAACCGGCCCTGTAAAAAACCGACCTTGTTCGGTTCGGTTCGATTCTTCAACAGATTCGGTTCGATTCGGGTTTTCTCCTCTAAAAACCGACATGGTCGGTTCGGCTCAAAAAACCTGGCGAAAACCGAACCGAACGACCCGTGAACACCCCTAATAGCAGGTAGTGTAGGTATATTCACACACATAAGAAGTCAAACAATTGGAATTCATACAACCTATATGTATATATCATTAGTATAGGTATACATGTAACCTATAATATATCCCGTACACGGTATATAATTCTAAAATATCCTACGTATTACCAATTTACCATTACACTTCTCATCGTATATTCCCGAGTATTTCCCACTACTCGAAGGATCCCTATTACCCTTTAAATTTATTTGAGTAGTTATAGCATCTCTCTACTACTGGTCTGGTCTTAGGTTCATTTATGATCTCTGTGATCCGTTCTAATTGTCATGAATTCATTGAATATCAAAATATGCCCAATAATTCCTAGCCTTAAATCTCTTCAATTGGTAAACCTCAACCTCACCGTATGCTTACTAAAATTACTATCTCCCTCATTAACGTTTCATAATTTCCCAAAAGTCTCCCCATAATTTTCTTTTGTGGATTGAGGGCATACAAAAAAAAAATTTGCCAAATCAGGGCAGCGAAATCGATTCGGTGGAGAGCCCGAATCGATTCGCCTGCCGAATCGATTTAGTCATCAGGCCGAATCGATTCGCACCTGACAGTTTCGTATTCTTCGTTTAACTTCTATGATTTTCACCATTTTTAACCATGTAAACCTTCATAATACAGTCCCAAACTCCCAACCAAGTATACCAAACCCTATAATAACATATATAAATGATTTCTAACGTAACCAAATCTTTAATTCATTAAGGGGGATCATTTAAATCGGATTAATCCTACACTTTAATCCAAAAACCCTAAATTATTCTTTCTTTGTTCAAGAACATCAGCAAACAAAATTTTATACACATTCTCATGTTACTAAATTATCAGATTCGTGCTACATACATAAGTGAATTATGTCTGTCATGATTTCTACCTAAGAACATGAATTTAATCTTTAATCTAATGCCAATATTCATTTATTCATGAAAATATTCAATTTTATAGTAACATGGATAGTATATGCACTCAAAGTTTTGCAAGATGAACACTTGCCTTGAGTTTGTAGGTTTGATTTATGGAGAAAAATGTGGAGTTTGCTTCCTCTCCTTTAGATCTTAACTCCAGTAGTGGTGGTGGTGCTAAAATGGTGTGGGGAGCCTTGGAATCCTTCACCTTCCTCCTTTAATGGCCTTTCTCTATTTTTTAACGGTTAACCCTAGCACCCTTAACACACATGTTGATATAATCCTAGTAATTTTGTTGGTTCTTTTACTTTAAAAAGACAAAAGACCAAAATACCCTTTCGGGGTGCCAGTTTGGCCTAAAAATACCCCGGGACCCAATTTAAACCCATGAGTACGATTTTTTGGCTATCTCGACCCTTTTGGACACAATGACATACTCTAAATGACTATTTGGTTGACCCATATATAAATCACATTTTATCTCATAAATTTATGTCCCGACACGACTGACACGTGCGTCCCAACTAAATTACCGTAACTGCCTATTTCTCACTCACGACAATCATATTGCATTCTTACTAATTTATCACTCGTTCACTAAGTAATATTTGATATAATATATACTAATAAATATTAATCCTTGTCTCGCTAATTAATATTTATTTTAATCCGGATTAATTTCTATTTTAATTTAATTAATCCGAATATAAAAATCAGTAAAAATACGGGGTGTTACATCTCACATGCTAGCACATGATGCTTCACATGCTATTTCTTATGGATGATTTCTTGCATGATTACGTTTGTCATATGCTAGTTTTTGCTTCATGATATATTTCTTTCTAGTGTTATGACATGTTTATCTTTTCGTATTATATTTTTCTTTTATTGAGTCTTTTTAAAAAAAATACAAAAAGATTTTTGGTTTCATATATTTTTGAGAAAATACAAAAAGATTTTATTTTTGAGTCAAAAATATTTTTGGAAAAACACAAGAATATTTTTGGTTTATTTTTGTGTCATGAGTTAAAATGTTTGATGTGGCATATCGATGTGCTTGGACCCCCATCATTTCATTATCCACGTGGCTAGGACATTTGCTCATAATTGTAGATGTGTTGAATTATCTTAACCATTGAATAATGGGGTTGTTTTGAAGTTGATTTGAATCTGGATTCATCTTTGTATATATGCCATCACACACATGCACGAGCTTTTATGAATGTTTAACTTCTCATGTGTATTTGTGTTTGGTGAGACGTTCTCCTCTCAATTTTGTCATCTATGCACAATTAGACATAGGTGGAGGTGTGCATGTAAGAATCATTTTTCATGAGGATTTGCTTGAATTGAAAAAATGATGAGTGTTCAGAGAAAAGGGCTGCGAGAAAATAAAAATCTCATCGTGAAAGCCCCCATTTAAAAGAGCCCAGGAAAAAAAATTATTAAGGAAATAAAAAGAATAATTATGCCAAAAAGGGGCCAATTAGTTTAGTTTGATATGATCATACAAAAAGAAAAGAAAAATGAATATTTGAAGGATTTTAGATGGAAATATAAATGGGTTTGCATCACGAATCCTAATGTTGAAAAATCGTGACATGAAGCTATTATTTGTAGAATCGTCAAAATTTTAGATTTGTGTGCATGCTGTTCGTTTAGTTCATTTAGCTCAATATATTAATTGTCACATATGGATACAACTAATTTTGATGAAATTTATCTATCAATTAGAGCTTCTCGATCGTTTTTATGTGTCTAAGTTGTGATTCATTTGTTGTAGTTCACGCCCATTGATTTCGTATCCATGCTTGAGCACATTGATACGTTAGCATGAAACTCATATTTTCTATTTTGAGTCTATTTTACTACTATTTCGTACTTCCAGTTTCTGTTTTTAGAAAAAATTTCACTAGGAAAATCCTGCATTATTTTAGAACTGGGATACAAAGTTTTTGAAGTCGTTCAAATGACTTCTAGATGTAGTTCAAATGGCATATCTATGTCATTCGCAATGTGGATCTTGCGACATTAGAACTGAGATGCAAAAAAGTGTCAGGTATAATCGTTTCTTAGGTCGTTTATTGGTCATTTATTGAAGTGCTTCACGCGACATGCTACTGTTTCAGGTCATTTCTTACCTAGTTCTAACAAGATGCCAATGTCGTTGAAATGACCTAGCATTATCGTTCGAACGACATTAGAAATTTTTTTGCTCTTCTTTTGGTGTTAGTACATGCTTCATATATATGTTGATATTACATTAGTCACATCATTCCTGCTATTGATGATTCATTCATTTGACTATTTGCTAGCTACGATTTTGTATCTTCTGATTATTTTTAGTTGGCTATATTTGTTTATATATATATATATGCTTCACATGATTATTCTCATTCTATATAATCATTTATCTTCCTCACTGGTTGTCTATTCAAGACCAAAGGGGGAGAGATAGTACGTGATGTAAGGGGAGTTTTTGTTTGATGAGTACATATGTTCTTTTTACACATTGGTATCATTAATCATTGTTTACATATTGATATCATTGATTTGCTCTATGCTGAAGGATGTGTATACATATTGATATCATATGTTTGGTCACCTGTTAACAAATGGTTTGGTTTACAATATTCAGATTATATATCATTTGTACCAACATACTTCACTTGGTATTTATTTGTTTCGTGTGTGTAATAATGGTTAAGAGATTAGATATTTTGCGAATACATCACATGAAGATACCGGTCCGCCATTTGTTTACTAGATCGTGTCCTATATTTTCTTTTTGGGTTTATGGGATGGGATTTAGGACATTCGGCTTGACGACCCGACTTAGGCATTTCACTTTTTGGTTTTGTCATGAAATAGTCAAAGGAAGAGATTTGTAATGACAAATTTATAAGTGTGCCAATTTTTATGTAATTGACTTAATTCCAGACAAAACTTGTTTGAGTCATAGATAGATTTTTAGTTGTCACGATTCCCACATTGTCTTTGACGTGTTGTTTTGAAGACGTAGCGACCAAGCTTAAAGATAAATTATGCCGTGTTTATTAGTGCACGTTTCACGTCTTCATATCATATTACATTCCGAGTATCTCTCAGGTATGAACACATATTGTTTATAAGACTCTATTACATATGTTTTAAGGATGCTATATTTATTAAAAATGATTTTAAAAGGTTTTAACATCGTTTATTCTGAGATAAATATGTTTTAGAGTCGTGTAGATCCTTCCCTTTTATTTTGGAAGATTAAACGACATTTACTCTTGTTCAAACAACATTAGCTAGTCATTCTAACGACATGCATATCTTGTTCGAACGAAATGTGTAAGTCGTTCTACCGACATGCCGATATCGTTTAAACGACTTTTCGACTTAAGATTTTTTGTTTAAGGCATTGTTTCTTAGAATTTCGGGGTGTGTAGAACCAAAATATAGAACATAACAATTTTGGTTTTCAACACTTATTTACAAAGGTTTTCAAGGCTAAAACCATCATTTGTGTTTCAGGATCAGAGATTTCATATACATATGCTATAGAGATCTTGGTTTAGCAACCTCTGGAGTTTGTTCATCTCATTGAACATTTGTTTCGTTGAGTTTTGTGGTAAAGAAGTGGTGGACTCCATGTTCTGAATCGTAGACGGTTGCCATAGCTGTATCGGTGGATACTGAGGCACATGTGGACTCATGTGTTGTGGACCTGGCATGGATGGATTAATGCATTTATCCGTGGAGGAGTGGTTAGATCATAGAAGAGCATTAAGACTTTAAGGAAATCGAGTTGTTGAGTAAGTCTACTTTTTTGTACTTTGTAAAATCATATCATAGTGATTATCTGGCTTGGGTCATCTGAGGTTTTTTACCTTTGTGGTTTCCATGTACATCGACGTTGTGCGTTTTTTGGACATTATTAATTTTACTTTCTTATTCACACTAGATGCATGTTTAGGATTAAACAAGATAAAATTGGGTTAAAGAAAAATTGGTTCACAAACTTGGTGATAAATTGTAATAGGAAAAAGTTTTCAAAAATATTATTTTAACCTAAAGGACACATACAGAAAAGAAACCCTATAATCAAATATGATATAACACGCGTGAGAGTTAAAGTGTACAATATGAACATTTGTTCAATGAAATCAAAACAAATATCAAAAGAAAAGTTTTATTTAGTAATTTGAAACTTTAAATGATATTTATTAAAAAAAGTTTTATTTTCCTTGAAAAGTAAAACTTTCAACTAACACTTTTCTCTTCCCCATTAAGCAATTTTGTGTTAATACCTTGTTTCACATTGTAAGAGTATTCATATACTCATTTGTTCCCTCATAGGTAGTTGTCTTATTCCGGTTGAAGAAAACTTTTTGGGTCCCTTATTTACCTCTCCAGAAAGCTTTATCAACATTTAAGATCTTGAATCTGATTTTTAATCATCCTCGTTATCTCAAGTATCAAATTATTGAATGAAAGGTTAATTGGAGAATTCCCTCACACACGTCACAAATTTTTACAAAACCTTTTTCAAAACATCTTGGTTCAACCTTTTTGTGTGAGTAAATCTTGAGGTTTTTCTACCTTGATCTTTCTTGTAGACAAATTTTAAAAATAATTTAAAACAAGAAAAATTGAGCGAAACTGCCCCGTTTCGCTGCAGCGATAATTTTGTCACTGAAGTGAAAATGGAATGAGTTTTTTTGGCAAAAACTCCGGAACTTGGTACGTGCAGATTATTGCATAAGCACTGACATAATGACACCTTCACTTCAACAACATTTCCCTCACTAGCCGTCATGTCCTTTGAGTTTTTTTTAAAAAAAAATTTATATGACTATATGAGCGACTTGGATCATGGATGTTCGGTCCAACGACGCTCATATTCTCTATAATGATACCTCTGGCAACACATATAGATTTGCGAATTTGTCATAAAGATTTTTTGATATCTTCTAGATATTTATGCGAATATAACCTTTTTGGCTGCTGATTAGACTTAGTAGTCACCAACCACTCTCTCACACATGCCTTGTGTAACATATGTGTCCTTTGTCTTGCCTTAGTAATTATAAAACTCATTTGTGTGGTTTTCCTTAATTACAACATTAATTATCTTAATTTCAAAATAACTCTCATTTCTTTCAAGAGAAAAATACAAGAGAGTATTTTTTAGTGTGCATTCTTTTCTTCATTCTTTCTAAGCAGATAAGAACACATGTATGATCTTCAAAGCTTGAAGACAAAGCTTTGTGTAATATTGTTAATCTGTGTTATGACATCGAGATGTTGTGATTGTCCATCAAGGAATAAGATTCTTTGACTTGCTACAATTTAATGGAAAAAGTATGAAGGCGTGAGTGATCACGAATAGGAGTGTAATTCGTTAGTCCCCTTTGTAAGTCTCTTCAAAGTTTAGTGGGATTGTTGCATTTGCCCAAGAATTTTCCCATTAGTGGATTTTTGTTCTCGTACATATGTTGTTGTGACCTTATTTAACTCTTCCTTATCTTTTATCATCCATATTCTAAAGCAAGATAAAGCTAAAAAATGGTTGATTAAAATCTGGGTAAAATTTTAAACTTGATATTTTAGGTGTGCAAAATAAAGTTTTAGTGGGTCTCCATTTCGGTACGCAATATGCACTATTAGAGCTCGGTCCTCATTTATTAAGGTTGAAAAACCTAGAGGTAGATCGTGCGTGTTTATATTAATATAGATAATAATAACATGCATATATATATAGATCTTTTTAAGGACACAGTTTAACCTGGCTATAATTTTAGCTCTTTAGATGGCGGTGTATCAAATGATAAAGAGTTGTGTCAATATTCTTCCACTAATGGTAAATGTTCTTCTAAGATTGACACTTTATCTTCTTCTGTGTATTCTAATGATGATTGTTTAGGTGAAGAGGATAGTGACCTTCAATAAGCTTATGATAAAATCTTTTTCGAAAAAGATAGACTTAAGAAGAGCTTGTTGAAATATTCCATTAAATTAAAAAAATGTGAAAAAGAAAATGCTTCTTCAAAATGGGAAGGGTCCCTTATGGGAAATATTGAAGCTTAACATGCATCTCTGAGTTTGAGTCTACTTTTAGTGGAGAATCAGAATAATGATTTCCAAGAAAGGGGCGTTAGATGAAAATATAAAGAAATCATTTTGGGAATTATTGGATGAAGTATTACAAAAAATTCCTACGCAGGAAAACAAATTTTTGGGAGGCGACTTATATGTACATATAGGAGTACAGCGAGATGGTTTACTAAGTATACATGGAGGTTGTGGTTTTAGTAAGAGAAATGAAGGAGGATAAACTATCTTAGAATTTGCTAAGGCATATGATCTAGCGTTAACAAACACATTTAAAAAAAAAAGGAAGAACATTTAATAACTTTTAAAAGTAGAGAGAACAAAACTCAAATAGACTATTGTTTACTTAGAAGAAGAGACTTGTACACATGCAAAGACAGTAAAGTTATACCAGGTGAAAATTTAACAAATCAACATCGTCTATTAGTAATAGATTTAGCAATTAATGGATTTAAGTATTGACAAGAGAAAATAGGTTATCAAAATATAAAATGAGAGGATTTAAAAGGATGCAAAGAGATTGAGTTTAGTCAAAAATGCCTGGCAAACATGAAGTGGAATTGGAACGCCAATGTTAACAATATTTGGTCAGGAATAAAGAATGATATCGAGGAAATAGGTAAGCAAGTTTAAGGTGAGACTGAATGAAAAAGATTCATAAAAAAGAGACTTGGTGGTGGAATGAGGAAGTACAAAAGATAATACAAAAGAAACGAGTAAGTTTTAAAGAATGGCAAAAGAGTAAAAATCAAGAAGATTTAGAAAAGTATAAGAAGTTAAAAAGTGAAGTAAAAAATATTATTAGAAATGCATAACAAAACTCACTGGATAATCTTTATAATAAATTAGGTACAAAGGAAGGTGAAAATGAAATATATAAATTGGAAAAGAATAGAGATAGATTGACAAGGGATATGGGTCCAGTTAAGTGTATTAAAGACATAAATTAAAATATATTAATAAATAATAAAGAAATTCTGGATAGATGGGAATAGTATTTTCAGGGATTATCGAATGAAGAAAATCCAAAAAAACATGTCGAGAACATTGAACATAATATAGGAATCGTATGTTCAATTACTGAAAAAGAAGTGGATATATTAATAAAAAATATGGGAAAGAATAAAGTTGTTGGCCCGAATAAAATACCCATAGAGGTTTGGAGAACTCTCGAAAGTCTAGGGGTAGAATGGTTAACATGCTTATTTAAAAAACATTTAAGATAAGGAAACATGCAAAATGAGTGGAGGAAAAGCACCATAATTCCGTTGTATAAAAATAAAGGGGATATACAAAAATGTGATAATTATAGAGGAATCAAGGTGACGAGTCACACTATGAAATTATGGGAAAAGTTTATAGAATAAAGATTAAAAAATGAGATAACTATTTCGGATAATCAATTTGGATTTATTCCAGGGAGATCAACCATAGAATCCATTTACTTATTAAGACATTTAATGAAGAAATATAGAAGTAAGAATAAAAATTTATATATGGTCTTTATAGATTTAGAAAAGTTTTTAATAGAGTATCCAGTGATATAATTTGGTGGGCATTAAGGAGGAAATATTCCCTATGAATTATGTTAAAGTTATTGAAGATATGTATGATAACACAAAGACTTGAGTAAGGTCCATATGTGAAGAAACTAATGACTTTACGATAAAAGTGGGTTTACATCAAGGATCGGCCTTAAGTCCTTATTTATTTGCCATAGTCTTGGATGAGATTACTAAGGACATACAAGAAGATATACCATATTGTATGTTGTTTGCGGATGATATAGTTTTAGTAGACACTTCAAAGGAAAGCTTAGTGATAAGAGTAGATACTTGGAGAAAGCCTTAGAATCTAGAGGTCTAAGAATTAGTAAAAATAAAATGAAATTTATGGAATATAAGTTTAATAATGAGGCGTCGAGTAACATAATGTTAAAGATTTAAGAAAAAGTGATAAACCGAACTAATAAATTTCATTATCTAGGTTCAATGTTACAAACTAATGGGGATATTGATGAGAATGTTACGAGTAGAATATCAACTGGTTGGATGCAATGGAGACAAGTGAGTGGGGGTGTTATGCGATAAGAGGATAACTAATAAATTAAACTAAAAATTTTATAGAACAGTTTTAAGCCAGCGATCTTGTATGGATTGGAGCATTGGGCGCTAAAGAAAAAATATGAACAAAGTCTCTATGTTAGTAAGATAAGGATGCTCCAGTGGATGATAAGAATTACAAGAAAGGACAAAATTAAAAGCCAATACATGAGAGAAAAGTTAGGAGTAACTTCCATTAGTAATAAATTAATAGAATGTAGACTTAGGTGGTATGGTCATGTGTTGCGTAGAGAAAAAGATGCCCTATAAAAAGAGGAAGATGGTTGGTACTAGATGATATTAAAAAGTGGTCGCCCTAAGCTATCGTGGGAGAAAATTATTATAAGGGACCTTACGGAATTAAACTTGAATTATAATAATGTATATAATAGATTAGAATGAAAAATGAGAATCCATGTGGCCAACCCCATATGATGGGATTAAGGCAAGAATGATGATGATGTTGGTGCTAAAAGTTTTACAATGTTATTTGGAAGAACGTAAAAATTCTAACGACTCTTTAAATAAGAAAATAAAACTCTTTTGAAAATGAGTTTGTCTCGTCTAAGGAATTTAAGGTTACCATCGAAGATATATCCAAGATTATGGGAAAATTTCTTTTAGCCCACATTACATATTCAATTGGTAAACGTGGAATTAGTTTTGAAAATAGTCGTGGTAAATTTAAATCTGAGGACAAAACTATTTTTGTAAAAGCTCCTCAAAAGAATCACGTGCTTGAAGAGTCTTCATCATCTCTTGGGAAGAAAGTTCTTTCAAAACCTTTGTAAAAAACCGATCATCGTTTTGTGTATTATTGCACTTTTTGCAAACGTGATGATTATTTAAAAAATATTGCTGTATGTTTTTGAAAAACTCAAAGGTGAATATGAAACCTCATTTGGACGAAGTTTCCACCTAAAAACTTGAATTTTATTCCCTTTTTGATAAATGTAGAACTATTTTGTCAAGATTTGAGAAAATGTTAAAACCTAAACATATTGACAATAGTTTGAGGGATTTAGGGAAGAATAACAAGATCACGGTTGTCTGGACTAAGAAAGAAAAATATATTGCTTTTCATAACACCTCAATTTCTAAAATGATTCAGAATGGTACTTTGATAGTGGGTGTTCTAAGTATATGACTGGAAATGAAGCTTTATTTTACAAACTTGTTAGGAAGGAATCTGGGTCAGTTAGGTTTGGAGATGGGAACAAATCTAATATCATGGGAAAGGGTAACATAAAAATTGATGGTTTTCCAAGGTTAGATAATGTTCTTTTGGCGAATGTCTTAAAGTCGAACTTTCTTTACATAATTCAAATGTGCGACCATCATCACAGTGTGATTTTTACCAAAAAAGAATGCCAAGTTATTGAATATAAAGGTAAATGCATTTTGACGGCTACTAGAACTACGAAGAATTGTTACATAATCAATGTATCTCCGAGTATGGTTTGCAATAGTACTAAGAAAGATGTGGCGGATCTTTGGCATAAGAGGTTAGGTCGTGTGAACTATAGAGATCTTAGTAGCTTTGATAGGAATGAACTTGTTCGTGATTTACCTCCTTTTGTTAGAACTTCTTCTTATGTGTGGTATATGTGAAATGGGCAAACAAATTTCTAGTCTACATAAGAAGTTGACTGTTATGGCTACCTCTCGTGTGCTTGAACTTTTACATATAGACCTTATGGGTTCAATACGTGAGAAAACATAGGTGGTAGAAGCTACGTTCTTGTGATTGTAGATTAATTCTATAGGTTCACTTTTGTAGAATTTTTGCGTAGAAAATCTGATGCTAAAGACACTTTTATTCCCAAGTACAAAAAACTTCAAAATGAAAATGCATGCACTATTATTAGAATTCGTAATGATCATGGAGGGGAATTTAACGGAATGGGTATACTGAAATGGTGTAGTGAAGTTGGAATATACCGTGAATTTTAGGTCCTTAAAACACCTCAACAAAATAGATTAGTCGAAAGAAAAAATTGAACTATCAAAGAGATGGCTTGGTCTATGTTGATTGGAAAGAATGCACTGAATTTTTTTGTGCGAAATCTTCTCATACGTCTTGTCACACCGCCAACTGTGTCTATAGGAGGTACGGTACCAACAAAACCCCATATAAGATTTGGAAAGGACAAAACCCACATTAAAAAACTTTAGAGTCTTTGGAAGTAAGTGTTACATACTCAAAGATAGACAATATCTAACAATGCTAGACTCTAGAAGTGATCTAGGCATTTTTCTTAGTTATTCCACAAATAATTATTCCAATCTTGTTTTCAATTATATCTCTTAAAAAATTATGAAAGCCATTAACACTGTCATTGATGATAATGATTCCTTTAACTTCAAATAAAATGACTGTGAAGACACATCTTTCGTTTTATCGCATGTTGAAGAAGAGGGTGAAGATGAAACAAATGACTGTGAAGAGGTTGCCCCACCACCGAGTGAGGTTATGAATGTGGGATATGCACCTAATTAGGTTAGGAAAGACCATGATTTTAAGAAAATCAATTTCAGTCCTAATTTTGGAGTAAATTCCAGGTATCAACTCCAAAAAGAAGTTAAATTTATTTGTTATACTTCCACAATTGAACCTAAGCATTATGTAAGACCCCATATTTTTATGGCCTTTAAATTTAGGGATTTATTATATTTAATTGAGATAGATTAATTTAATATTAATCCAGAAATTTATTTTAAATATTTACTAGTGTGATGAGAGTTAGTAATTATTAGAAAATTGTTGATTTGTTAAATATTTCTTACTGAGTAGAGTAATATGTAGAATTGAATTTATTAAAATTGTCACGAGGGAATAATGTGACAATTATGGAAATTAAGTCAGGACGCGCCTGTGTCGTGTCGAGACTAAATTATTATTATTATAAGTGAATAAATTATAAGCAACCCGCATGGTCATTTTGAGTGCGCCAATGTGTCCAGAAGGGTTGAGATAGGAAAAAAAGTCTACTCGGAGGTTTAGTTTGGGTCTCAGGACGTTTTAAGGCCTAACCGGTAAACCGGGAGGGAATTTTTGTAATTTATATCTTAGGGATTTAATTACCTACGAAAATTAGAGAAGTATATTAGGTATTAGAGGTTGTCTTCTAGGGTAAAAACCTGCATATTTCACAGAGGCCATTAGAGGAGGAAGGTGAGGAACTTCCCAAGGCTAGAGTCACCATAGTTGCACCATTTTCACCACAAATACCGCCGGAGAGTAGATCGGAGGAAGGAGAACACAACTACATCATCAAATCTCAGAAGATCAAAAACTCAAATTTCAGGCAAGTATCTATCTTGCTTTGTTTTTTGTTAATGTCTCACCCATGTTAGTTTAGAATTATCAAGAACCTATTTTATGAAAGAAATTGATAATTAAGAGACTTCAAATCGCATGTTTAGAGAAATTTAATATATTCTGGACATACCCATCACATGTAGAGGATTACCCATGAATTAGTATGAATTTAGAACGCAGAAATCTGGGAAATAATTAGAAGAATGTATATTTCGTAAAAAATTAGGGTTCTTGAGGATTATGTCAATTTTACCCCATTAATTCGTTATCGTTGATGAATTTGCACATGTTTCCCGTAGGAAATCATGTAGTTAGGTATATAGTACCAGTAGTAATGTTGTTTGGGAGTTTGGACGAAATTGATAGAGCTTTTGAGGACTTTCGGTGAGGGAACCCGTAGGATAGTATATGCAGAATCTGAGAAATATCTAGGCGATCGATCGATCGACCTTGAATGTCGATCAATCGACCCCCTCCCTTCGATTTATCGACCTCTTCTGAATTTTGAAGCTTGTTCTTTATTCTTAATGATTGTCCCTGTGCCACTTTGTGGGAACCCTTATACATATTTTATTTACCATAATGGGACTTGGGAAAGACCAGTAGGGTTGTAGGCAAGGTTTGGGTGATATGATTCATATGTTACTTAACCGTGGGGTTTCGGGAATATAAATTTAGTGGGAAATTGTGCGTATGTTATAGTATATCTTGTGAGAATTAAGAAAGACTTAGACCAATAGAGTAGTGAGGGTTCACCTACTGATTTATATTATTTTGAGAGGATACACTTCGAAAGTTGAGAAGTACTTAATGACTTGTTATTCTTAATAGAATAAAAAGAGTGATTTACTTATACGTAGAACTCGAGCGTTATATGTTACACATAACTAGAATAATATTATGGGTCATGGGTGCACCTAATTTAGGAATGTGAATATTTTCATATATATGACTGTGTGATTGTGCATATTATATATCTGTGTAAAAATAATACCTGAGCGACTTGCTATCACGGGAGTTTCCGCACCGGGGCAATCTTATCTCGATTGGGCCTTTATGGGGGATAACGACTTGTACCTTAGAAGACAGTATCCTTGATACAGGCTATTTGAGTGATAGTCAGATGGTCCTAAGAGACGTGAGGGTATGTGCTGACCTCTTAGTGACTTTGAACTATACTTCGCCTCCATTTGTTTGTGTATTGTGTTAATATAGTTTGAGAGTGAGTCCGAACTAGTATTTCCCTTAGTTTGAGTGATACGGGGACTTGATAGCAGAGTATGCCAGCATCATAGATTTTATGTGGGGTGCCGTTAGTATATATATTATATCTGTGACTAATATATATACGTATATCTATATGGGAACTTTTTACTCTGCGTATAAGTAGATATGCAATGAAAAAATGCTTCAACTTTATTAGAAGTGTTCGGGAACTTTATAACGGTAATGAGTAGTTTCTAAATAATGTGAGAAATCTTGAAGAGAACGATTTACTAAAGTAAATATCATAACCTCGCTTTTCACATGATAAAACCTTATGGAGAATAAGTCAGAGAAACTTATGAGATTTATTAGTACGATAGTCGTGCACACTAGATGAGAGGTGAGAATTCTCAAGAGAGTGTCACGTACTAACATGGTTGTTGCATTAGACGGTAAGCATTTTAAATACTTGCTAAACTATTTTTAAAACTGTTTTACACTCGGGCTCTGACCCATTTCCTGTCTTTTTTCTCTCTCTTGAATATATATACGTGCGTGTATTACAGGTGCCCAGCCACAGGGGCATCATGCTTAGATTCCTTGGAATGGACGCGCTGTAGCTTATGTAGGAGTTGCAGGCCATTGCTTAGACTACCTCGTTTTTTACTCTACTCTTATTTTAGTTTTGATTAGTTAGGGGATGTGTCGCCCGTTTCCCTACTCAGTTGGAATGGTCAGAGATTTGTGTTTATTATTTAAATTTCAGAATTCTGTACTCTTTGGGTTTTGATTACTGCCAGGATGATTTCCTTTGTAGCTTTAAAACTTGGTATTAGTTTATCTGAATGGTTGAACTCTTGGGTGTTTATTACCATTATTCATATTTACGTGATTCTAAAATTGTTAGATATTAAAAAGGTTTTCATATATGGATTTAAATAGAATGGAAATAAGGTTTTAAATTGTTTTGACACTTCACTTAATTATTTAGGGTGCTTAAATTGGAAATTTATTTTGCGACGGTGATGCTAAGAATGAACCAACCGTTCACCTTGATTTTAATTTAATAAAAGACTCATCACCCGGTATTTAATTAGGCGGGGTGTTACAGGTGGTATCATAGCATCAGGTTCTAGTGTCATTTAGGATATGTGCGGCTTATCATGCTTCCAGCGTTGCTTTGTTTGATATAGAGCCCTAAGTTTAGGATTGTTCATTTCTATGGTGAGATTCCGTTCACCTGCTATAACGTATGTATATTAGTGAATTCTATTTGTGTTCGGATGTGTGCGTGTGCCGAGCGATGAAGGATGTCAAACGAGGGCCATTAGGCGGACATTAGGAGGCAAGTCTTAATTGTGGTTGTAAAGTATATTCGAGGAGGATGACCGTAGTTAAGGTCACTCCTATTATGACACGAGATGCTAGGACTGTGAAGACGGTTATGGCTCATCCTAAGATTTTTAAATGCTGATACATCCGAAAGATGTGCAAGATTAGACTCACCCAGTGTAGAATGCCTGTGAGAGGGTCAATTGGCAAATTGAGGAGGGTCATCAGCGAAAATTCTAGAAATGCGGGAATTATGTGTGTCACCCAATGAAGGTAATAAATTCAAAGGCTTGGGCATATAGCGGAGTGTGGTTAACTAGAAGTGAAAATTTGGGGTAAAATTTTTCTTAACTCATCGGAGCAAAGTTATAATGGTGGAAGTCAACCACCACATTTAATAGTGAAATATTTCGTTAATAGAAGGACCTTAGGCACAGTGTAACCACACGTTCCTTCATTAAGTGTTCAGAATAAGATGTGCACGTTGTTCTGAACTCATCACAGGAGGACCTGACAGAGGTCCATTTGTGAATACGAATCTAAACCGCTAGCGAATCTTGTATCGGAGGATGTAGATACAAATGGAGGAGATGAATCCAAGTGGAAGATAGACTCATAAATATAGTTAATAACACTTAAGAGGGAATTCTGCTGGACAGTCGATTCAGAGATTGACAATGTCGTGCTTTGTCAATGGATATGATAATGCTTCTTTGTGTGGAAAGCTAAAAGAATCGAAGAATTTAGTAAAGAATAAGATTGTATGCAATGGTGGTGGTGTATCACCACAAGGGGGTGTGGGTACACATCAGGGGACCCATTTAAATGAATCGGATAACTGAATTCTTACCAAGCGATGGTGAATTTAGTAAGGACTACTCTAGCCAGTAGCATGTTCTTTAGGGCCAACAAGGCTAAGGGAACGACGGGGGTAGCCATCAGGAATCGAGCCTACCAAAGTCCGAGAGAAGGACAGTTCTAATATGGTTAGTATGACAGATGATAAGTGAATTATGTGTAGAGGTATTTTGTGAAGAATTATTCACATGCGTTAATGTTTTCCCGAACTGAGTAAAGGGATAAGAGTAGGATGCCTAGTAAAGGACAACGATTAAAGTAGTTTTTATTCTGGTTTGGACATGGATGTTACGTCCGGGGACCATTTGTGCAGTAAAGACGATTGGTAAGGTAGAAGTATGAGTTTTATCCTCAGAGGATGAGGCGTATTGTATGTGACACGAGCGAGTCACTATATTTTTTTCATTGCTGGATTAGCATGTGAGACGAGTTTAATACGTATAACTATAAACATTACTATTATGTGAATATTTTTCCCTAATGTGGCGGGATTATCTTTAGTGCTATCCACGGAGGATGAATGGGTGTATTAATAGTGCTATATACTTTTTTGAGATTACTCATTTTAGTGATGTGATATACGAGTATGATATTGTCTTGGTTGCAACTTTATAGAAATGGTTAGTACGATAGTACGCAGTTATTGCAAGGTTATTAGAATGGTTGCATTAGTGCGGCATGTTTTGTTCTGGAGAGGCCTCACCTGTGAGAGGGCCGGACTCGCACTTATATTATCTATTCTAGAGACTTCGGAGGGGATAGTGGGCTCGAGATATTCGATCCCGGTGTGTGTAGGGACTTTGTTATTATGATTCAGTATGTATTGGGTTTACTGTTGAGAGAAAAGATTTAACTCGTTATTATGTTTAGCGCTCAGGACTTGGTGATAGGAAGAGCGCAGTTATATATCTATCCTTTAGATATGTGAGAGTTAAGAGTTATACCCATATGTTTGGGGACAGGATTTCGAGAACCCCGATTGTATGTATTCGAGGTTTATGGAATGGGATTACCACCAATACTGAACGATTGTACAAGTGGCGAAATGTTCTTTGTTAAGTGTAATTATGGAAGAAGATGTAACTTTTCTGTCAAGAAACGTAATAAATGGGTAAATGCTATGGACGGAGGATCTAACGGAGTTTGATAACCGACAATTCTAGGTAGTATTGTATCGGGAGGGTTCCTTATTTGGATTTCGCTTTGCGAGATATCCCACGCATGAAACTTAGCATAAGGTTAAAAGTAGGAAGATATTTGGTCATTAGTCTATGAGTTTGGTACCTCGATGGTAGTAGGAGCAGGTAATTATATATATAAATTGGAAATTGAATTATGAATTATGGCCAGTGGAGTCGGTTATGTGGAAAGAAGGCATTGAAAGTTTTGTCTATCACCACGAGTTGAGGGGTGGAACGATGATAAGGAGGATTTAAAATTTCAATTTCTAGGGTGATTGAGAGTACCCAAGTGTTGTAATCACCTTCTGAGCACAAGGAAAATAAAGAATTGCATGTTATGTGTGAAGAGTATGTGATGCTTACGCTAGTATGCACGATTTATAGGGTGTGTGGGCATCCTGGTTAGCTGATGTTAGAATCGCTCGAGTTATAGGGATGTGGGAATAGACATGTGGAAATATATTTGTGGGACCAACATAACGAGGTGGAAGTGGCAGAGTGGATTAAGCGTCGCGTGAAGAACGATAATCTATATATACGTGTGCGATTAGAGTAGCACACCCGAATTCGGTTAGAAGGCTGTGGGAAGCCATTTAAAAAGGGGTATTCCTCGAGAAGGGTAGAATGTAATTATTATGAAGAAAACTCGGAGAAGAGTTGTAATTAGTCAAATGTTGAGAGCGACTAACGCGTACAAAGAGTGAAGATGCTAGTATGGTATAAAAGATCCAGAAGTGCACATCGTGGAGAAAAGTGCATGGGTCGGAACTTTCAGTATACGCAAAGGAAAGAAGGGGAGTATTAAGTGTCACTTAATTTGAGACATTACAAGTAGAAGTTGACGTCGAGCGAGACATAGTGAGTAGTCTTCCCGGGCACTACTCATAAATAGAAATCAGTTGGAAAAAGAGGAAAATCCAGAGAATTTTGTGGCTATCGACAATTCCTATAATGGAAGAGGCCGATAAAGTCGATAAAGTTTCTTGGATGAGGTGACAACCTCGACGTAAGATCAAGGGTTCCTTCAAACATGTGGAACAAGATGCCCAAGAGGGAAGTGATTGACATTCCTTTGGGGTGATTTACAATATTAGCTAGTGTGCCCAGTCTTCCTTTGAAAGGAAGGATCGCACCGGTACGTGGTCCTACACGGTATTTTTTTGAATTAGGTTGAGATTTTTTGAACCCCACCTTCAATATGGGATTTCAGGAAGCAGTGGGGATATCGTTTCGTTTTAAGCATGCTGTATCACCCATAATTCGGGGAGTAAGCGAGAGGTGATTAACCATTTGTGGAGCAATGTGAAAGTAATTTTGGATTCATTATGATTGTTTCTTTTCCACAACGGTTATAGCTAACAAGTGGAGTATATTACGGTAATTGGGGGAGGATATTACCTAATGGTAGCGTTTCAAGGGAGCACTCGTACCTATTTATTGTGAACAAGATGCTTATAGAGGTTTTAGTGTTGAAAAACCTTAACTTTTCCCACTCTGAATGTTAAGAGATGGGCGGATAATCAGAATTTTGGATTGGTTGAGTTAGACTCTGATGACTATGTTGGAATTCCCCGGCTGTTTTAAACGAACAAGAGTGATCAGATGTCCGTATGGTTTCTCTCAGAATGGGAGTTTTGTGTTTTATGCAAATGTTGTCGGATAGGAGCACAATGTGAAGTGTCTTTAATGAGAGTGTTAAATAAGCTTGCTGTGTGGCGGGGACTATAGTGATTGAGCGCTTTACTATGTAGATAGTTTGCGTACTGATAAGGTATCCAGAATTATTTTACCAGATAGGCCTTATTTTCCGAATTTCGGGGTGAAATTCCGTTATTAGGGGGGAAGTATGTATTACCCCGTATTTTTATGGCTTTTAAATTAAGGATTTATTAAATTTAATTTAGATAGATTAATTTAATATTAATTCGGAAATTTGTTTTAAATATTTACTAGCGTAACGAGAGTTAGTAATTATTAGAAAATTATTGATTTGTTAAATATTTCTTATTGAGTAGAGTAATATGTAGAATTGAATTTATTAAAATTGTCACGAGGGAATAATGTGACAATTATGGAAATTAAGTCAGGACGCGCCTGTGTCGTGTCAAGACTAAATTATTATTATTATAAGTGAATAAACTATAAGTCACCCGTAAGGCCATTTCTAGTGCGCTAATGTGTCCGGAAGGGTCGAGATAGTAAAAAAAGTCTACCCGGGGGTTTAGTTTGGGTCTCAGGACGTTTTTAGGCCTAACCGGTAACCCGTGAGGGCATTTTGATAATTTCTATTTTTGGGATTTAATTATCTACGAAAATTAGAGAAGTATATCAGGTATTAGAGGTTGTATTCTAGGGTTAGAACCTGCATATTTCACAGAGGCCATTAGAGGAGGAAGGTGAGGAACTTCCCAAGGCTAGAGCCACCATAATTGCACCATTTTCACCACAAATACCGGTGGAGAGTAGATCGGAGGAAGGAGAACACAACCACATCATCAAATCTCAGAAAATCAAAAACTCAAATTCCAGGCAAGTATCTATCTTGCTTTGTTTTCAGTTAATGTCTCACCCATGTTAGTTTAGAATTACCAAGAACATATTTTATGAAAGAAATTGATAATTAAGAAACTTTAAATCGCATGTTTAGAGAAATGTAGTATATTCTGGACATACCCATCACATGTAGAGGATTACCCATGAATTAGTATGAATTTAGAAAGAAGAAATCTGGGAAATAATTAGAAGAATGTATGTTTTCTCCAAAATTAGGGTTCTTGAGGCTTATGTCAATTTGACCCCATTAATTTGATATCGTTGATGAATTTGAACATTTTTCACGTAGGAAATCATGTAGTTAGGTATATAGTACCAGTAGTAATGTTGTTTGGGAGTTTGGACGAAATTGATAGAGGTTTTGAGGACTTTTGGTGATGAAACCCGTAGGATAGTATATGCAGAATCTGGGAAATATCTGGGCGATTGATCGATCGACCTTGAGTGTCGATCGATCGACCTTGAATGTCGATCGATCGACCCCCTCCCTTCGATCGATCGACCTCTTCTGAATTTTGAAGTGCGTTCTTTATTCTTAATGATTAACCTTGTGCCACTTTGTGGGATCCCTTATACTTATTTTATTTACCATAATGGGACTTGGGAAAGTCGAGTACGGTTGTAGGCAAGGTTCGAGTGATATGATTCATATGTGACTTAACCGTGGGATAAAAAATATAAATTTAGTGGGAAATTATGAGTATGTAATAGTATATCTTGTGAGAATTAAGGAAGACTTAGACCAGTAGAGTAGTGAGGGTGCACCTACTGATTTTATATTATTTTGAGAGGATACACTTCGAAAGTTGAGAAGTACTTAAGGATTTGTTATACTTAATAGAATAAAAAGAGTGATTTACTTATACGTAGAACTCGAGCATTATATGTTACGCATGGCTAGAATAATATTATGGGTCGTGGGCGCACCTAATTTAGAAATGTGAATATATATAGATATATGAGTGTGTGATTGTGCATATTACACTACACCAAAATGGGCAAATTGTCACCTTTCAGCCGGCCAGCCTTGTCAAGGTCATTGACCGTGACAAAAAAACACGCGTTTTATGTCACGGTCATTGACCTTGACACGACCGTGACAACTTATTGTCACGGTCAATGACCGTGACAAGCCCGTGACAATTAAAGTTGTCACGGTCTAGTCACGGTCAATGACCGTGACAATTCGTGTCACGGTCAAAGACCTTGACACGACCGTGACAACTTTTCCAGCAAAATAACTTTCCCCCTTCTTTTTTCCCTCCCACCGTTCCCTCCCTCTCTCTCTCTCTCTCTCTCTCTCTCTCTCTCGACTCGACGCTGCTCTCTCTCTCTCTCTCTCTCTCAGGTCCAATTTCTCTCTCTCTCTCTCTCTTCCATTTATATATATATTTGTTTGTATATTTATGTGTGTATGTGTATATATATATGTGTGTGTGTATGTGTGTGCGTGTGTGGGGGGTGGGGCGGGATGGGGCAGGGTGGGGGAGGGGGTGGTGGAGGAGGGCAGGGGGTGGGGCGGGGTGGGGCAGGGGGCGGTGGAGGGGGCAGGGGGTGGGGTGGGGTGGGGTGCAGTGTGTGTGTGTGTGTGTGGTGGTGTGTTTTGGGGGAGGGGGGGATGGGGTGGTGGAGGGGGGCAGGGGGTGGGGTAGAGTGGTGTGTGTGTGTGTGTGTGGTGGTGTGTGGTGGGGGAAGGGGTGGTGGAGGGGGGCAGGGGGAGGGGGTGGGGTGGGGTGGGGTGGGTGTGTTTTGGGGGAGGGGGGGAGGGGGTGGTGGAGGGGGGCAGGGGGTGGGGTAGAGTGGTGTGTGTGTGTGTGTGTGGTGGTGTGTGGTGGGGGAGGGGGTGGTGGAGGGGGGCAGGGGGAGGGGGTGGGGTGGGGTGGGGTGTGTGTGTGTGTGTGTGTGGTGGTGTGTGGTTGGGGAGGGGGTGGTGGAGGGGGGCAGGGGGAGGGGGTGGGGTGGGGTGGGGTGTGTGTGTGTGTGTGTGTGTGTGGTGGTGTGTGGTGGGGGTGGGGCGGGATGGGGCAGGGTGGGGGAGGGGGTAGTGGAGGGGGGGGAGGGGGTGGGGTGGGGTGGGCACACCTACGCACACACGCACACCTACGCCACACACACACGCACACCTACGCCCCTACGCACACACGCACACCTACGCCACACACACACGCACACCTACGCACCTACGGACACACACACACCCCACCCCACCCCACCCCCTGCCCCCCTCCACCACCCCCTCCCCCATCATTGTGTGAATAGGTATGAGATCATAATTTGGAGGAATTCACATCCAAGAAATAATTTGGATTCCCTTTAGGGTCTTATGTCTTGAATTAATCTGAGGGGGTGGGGGTGGGGGCGGGGGTGGGTGGGGTTTTGAATATTATTTACATTCAAAATAAATAATTGATAATAGTTGGATAATAATTGGATAATAATTGTTTTTATACCCATAGAACAGCTTAGATAGTGTGTGTGTGTGTGTGTATGTGGTCAATACATGAATTTCTTTTTGTATTTGAATTATCCCATGAATTTATTTTTGTATTTGAATTATCCCATGAATTTATTTGTGTATTTGAATTAACCCATTATATGAAACATACTTGAAATTAAATATAGTGCGCATAGATACTAGCATTCTAGTTCTTATGCGTACGCATTCAATAACCCTTAGACCCGTTCGAGAGTCATTACCCCTGTAATGAGATCTCTCGAATTGTCCCGTTTGGACAGTTTGAGACTGTATAATTTTTGTATAATATTCTTATTGGCTTAAAGTTGTTGCTTTTGGAGGAAGTTCTGCAGTCGTATCTTAATGTTCTCTGGGTACATACTAGATTGACAAGTGTGACTGTTATTTTAATTGACCAATTGAAATAACACTCACACCTGCCAATCTACGTCGTGTACTTGGAGAACTAAGGGGATATGCTGTCGAATTTTTTCCAAATCGTAACAATGTGCATGAGCTGGTAAGTATATTACAGAAAAATGCATTCTTGAATGGGATAGGACCACATACCCTTTAATAGGATAATTAAATGATGGGATAATTAAAAAAAACATACTATAAATCTAAGTTTTGTTTACCTTTAATAGGTGTTTAGTTGTGGTAGCTGTGATGGGATATCCGAAATACAAAGAGTGGATGGGTGAGACTAATAGAATGGGGGATGTGTTTCGCAGAGGTGCTAACGAATTTGTGAAATATGCAAAGAGATGTCGTAATGATGAAGAGTTTCCGTGTCCGTGTGCTAGGTGTAAGAATGGTAAGGTGTTTGAGTGGAAAACAGTTGAACTACATTTGTTAAGATCGGGTATGCAAGATAGTTATCGATTTTGGAGTTTTCACGGTGAATTGAAAGTTCCTTTTGTCCCTGACCAACCTTCACAACATCCTTCAACAAGTAGAATAGATGAAGAAGGGGACGACGTAGATCATAATATGTTAGAGGATTTAGTTGATGATGCGTACGGAGTTTATGAAGCTGAGGAGAATGAGGTTACTGATGATGTAGAAGATTCAAGTGCTCGTGAAGATAACACGATAAAACTTGACGATGACTACCAAAGTTTAAAATTTAAGGCGACCCAACCGTTATACTCTGGCTGTGAGAAAGATCAAACAACTTTACATGCCATGGTTGGTTTGCACAGTTTGAAGACGCAGTACGGTTTGTCTGGCAATAGCGTGACGGGAATTCTGAAATGGGTGAAGGGCTTATTACCCAAGGTGAATACACTTCCAAATAGCTATCCTGTTATGAAGAACAGTTTGAAAGGTTTGGGAATGAAGTATAAATCGATTCATGCTTGTGTGTATGACTGCATACTATACCGAAAGGAGTATGAAAATCTCGATCGTTGTCCGGTATGCGATGAACCTAGATATGTCCAATCTACTAGTAAGGAAGGCACAAGCTCAAAAGTGCCTCAAAAAGTATTGAAATATTTTCCCGTTGGTCCTAGATTAAAGCGATTTTTCACAGTACCATGGATTGCAGAGGCAATGACTTGGCATGCTAGGGCAGAAGTAGGGGGTAATATCATGCGTCATCCTATTGATTCTACTGCCTGGCGGAGGATGAATTATGAGTATCCCGATTTTGCTCGAGAACAACGCAACATTCGTTTGGCTATATCAACAGATGGTTTCAATCCATTTGGAAATCTAAGCACCAATCAGAGTGTATGGCCAGTGATCCTAGCCCCACTCAACCTCCCTCCTTCACAGTGTATGAGACCTGAATTTTCGATGATGGCTTTATTGATACCTGGGCCAAAGGCACCAAGTGAAGACATTGATATCTACCTGGCTCCTTTGGTAGAAGAATTAAATGAGTTGTGGGAAGATGGTGTGCAATCATTTGACTCTTTTAGAAAAGAAGAGTTTACGCTGAAAGCTATGTTGATGTGGGCAATTCATGATTTTCCAGCTTATGGGACATTATCCGGATGTGTAGTACATGGTTATTTGGGGTGTCCTATTTGTGGAGAGGAGACTGAATCTCTTCGTCTATCCTCCAGCTTAAAAAATGTATACCATTGCCACAGGAGGTTTTTACCCCCAGCTCATAGTTTCAGATTTGAGAAAGCTTCCAATTTTTTATTGGGCGGAGTTGAACATAGGCTACCGCCGAGACAACTTTCGGGTTCAGAAATTGAAAGTAAATCTTCTCAATGTGGCCCAAATATGCCAGGTAAGAATCCCAAATTTAAGAATGTCAAGCGTAAGAAGACCCCAACTGGGAATGAAACTGAGATAAGAAAGGCATGGTCTCGGAGGTCAATTTTATTTGACTTGCCTTATTGGAAGAAAAACCCGGTGCGCCATGTATTGGATGTGATGCATGCAGAGAAGAACTTCGCTGAACATATTGTGGGTACTTGCCTTGGGGGGAGTCATTCGAAGGATGGAGAAAATGCACGAAAAGACCTTAAAACGTTAAAACTTAAACCACAACTATGGTTGAAAGAAGATAGTATGGGAAGGACAATAATTCCCCCTGGTGCGTTTACTTTGACGAGTGAGGAAAGGAAGGTGCTTCTAGACACAATATATAGTTTGAAGGGACCATCTACTTTTTCGTCCAACTTGCAAAGGATTGTGAATTATGCTACTCATGATTTACATAAGTGTAAGTCCCACGATTGGCATGTGATCATGCAATTGGTTCCTCTATTGTTTAAGCACTGTTTCTCCAAGCACAAGGATTTGCGTAGGGCTATTATGCAAATTAGTATTACCTTCTCCCTCTTGTGTGAGAAGGTAGTGAATCGAGAACACATAGTGGCCGCAAAATTGGCTGTGAACGAAGCGATTTGTGTATTGGAGAAGTACTTTCCCCCAGCATTCTTTGACATAAGTGTTCACTTGTTGGTACACCTATGCGACGAGGCACTTCTTTGTGGTCCAGTTAGATATCGGTGGATGTATCCGTTTGAAAGATTGATGAAAGTTTTTAAAGATTACGTCAAGAATACGCGATACATTGCAGGATCAATTGCAGAGGAATACATCACCGTGGAGTCATCAATATATACTCGGGAATATATGACTGACTCTACCAGCGTTGATGACACTGATGAATTCCTCGATGATGGTGGTAATGTGATGGGAAAACGAGTGAAATTAACGAGTTTGCAACATGAACAAGTAGCTCGTTATCTATTTGACACACATGAAGATGTCGAAGAATGGAAAAAGTAAGTTTCGAATATTATAATGTTTAACATTATTTTAGATTATTTTATACATGATTAATTTTGTAATATGCAGTAAATATGAAGCCCGTGAGAACAATAAAAGACGAAAAACAGTGGTACAATCAAACAGCGAATTTAGGCTATGGTTGACACAAGAGGTAATTACAATGAAAACAGTCATTATATAACGTTACATTACACTCATATTTTACCACTAATATAATTAATTTATCTATATTCTCAGCTCCTAAAGATGGGTGATGCGACATCAAGGCTTGCTCGTCTAGCCACTGGACCCTTGTTCGTGGCACAAGAGTACAAAAAATATCGATTGAACGGTTACATTTTCGGCGCTAAAGTGTACGAGGAAAGTACAAATGTACAGAACTCGGGTATTTCATACAAGGCTCTTACTTTCTTTCGAGCAAGCGCAAAAGATAAAAACCTCGTTGAAGCTGAAATGACTTACTATGGTGTAATTCAAAATATATTTGAATTGGATTATATAAGCTTCAAAGAGGTTGTATTTTACTGTGAATGGGTAAGAGTTGAGGATAAAAATGCTTCTAAAGTTGATCCTGTCACCAATTTGATCATGGTTGACTTGTCCAAGTTGAAGAGCAACGACCACGTGAGCGATGAGCCGTTTGTTTGTGCATTTCAAAAGGTTAAGCAAGTGTTTTACTCGGAGTATATCAACAACGAGCCGTGGTCAATTGTCCAACACGCGCCAAGGCGTCTAAATAGTAGTGTGGATGACTTGGCTGCTCCTACCGAATATCAATCCATTTTTGATGATAACCCGAATTTGAAACAATTTTTCAATTTGTAATAATTATTTCAATTTGTACCGAAACATCCATTTTTAATGCTTTTACTTGATCTGCACTTTATCATTTTCACTCTTGTGTAGTGTGCGTGTGTGGAGAGGAGATTAATACATAAATATTCCAACTACATCTAAGTTTTGTTTATACTAATCCATGAATATACGCTTCTTACCTTTAATAGGTGATTAGTACATAGTTATTTGGGGTGTCCTATTTGTGGAGAGGAGACTGAATCTCTTCGTCTATCCGAACACTAAGAAATACCATAATCCTATGGAGCGATGCTCTGCAAATTCCTCCCAACCGTTACGTAGCCAAACATCACCGGTTGAAGTTGTCAATTCCACTTTCCATACCCCACCACTTTCCATACCCCATTCAAAGGTGGAGTTGACAACTTCAACTGCTGATTTTTGGCTACACAACGGTTGGAAGGAATTTGCAGCGCATACCTCCATAGGATTATGGTATTTCTTAGTGTTTAGATATGAAGAGAATTATAATTGACACGATTGCCCGGGGTACATTAGTTGGAAGGAGGTGCCATATGAGCTCAAGTTAGCTGTTTGAGTGACACTACAGGTAATGTATTTATATTTATATGTCAATTTCGATTTCGATTTCAATTACAATTTATATTTATCTATATTTGAGGGGCGGATACTAATTTTACTTTATTTCAATTCAGGGGACAGGGAGTGGCCCTAAGGGTAGGCCACATATGCTCTACTTATGTGGCTACTCGGACGAGAAGGGAAGGATAAGGAGGTGTTCCCGAGCGTCGCGGTACAAAATCTCTTTTCCATGCAAATAGTTTGTAGATTTGAGATAAAATGATGGTGATGTTGTTTCTTTTTAAATAGTTTCTTATTTGAATATATATTTGCATTATCTTTAGTTTGTTCGGATATATGATGTGTGGAACAGGTACAAGGTTGCTATAACAGATACAAATATACTGCTGGGCAGTGGCAGTGGCCATACTGCCCAGCAGTTTTTTTTTAATTCTGCCCAGAATTGTCACGGTCATTGACCGTGACAAGTCCGTGACAAGAAGTTGTCACGGACGTGTCACGGTCAATGACCGTGACAATTTTTTTACAAAGGGTCGCGGCTTTGTCACGGTCAATGACCGTGACAAAAGTGTCAAGGTCAATGACCGTGACACGACCGTGACACAAAACGCGAGTTTTATGTCAAGGTCATTGACCGTGACACGACCGTGACAAAAAAAGTTGTCTCGCCTCGAAATGTCACGGTCATTGACCTTGACAAGGTGAATTTGTCAAGGTCAATGACCTTGACAAATGGGCAGATTTGGTGTAGTGTTATATATCTGTGTAAAAATCATACCCGAGCTCCTTGCTATCATGGGGGTTTCCGTGACTGGGCAGCCTTATCTCGATTGGGCCTTTATGAGGGATAACGACTTGTACCCTAAAAGATAGTATCCTTGATACATGCTATTTGAGTGATAGTTAGATGGTCCTAAGAGACGTGAGGATATGTGCTGACATTTTAGTGACTTGGAACTTTACTTCGCCTCTATTTGTTTGTGTATTGTGTTAATACAGTTCGAGAGTGACTCCGAACTAGTATTTCCCTTAGTTTGAGTGATACGGGGACTTGATAGCAGAGTATTCCATCACCATAGATTTTATGTGGGGTGTCGTTAGTATATATATTATATGTGTGACTAATATATATACGTATATCTATATGGGAACTTTCTACTGTGCGTATAACTAGATAAGTAATGAATAAATGCTTTAAATTTATTATACGTGTTCGGGAACTTTATAACGGTAATGAGTTATTCTAAATAACGTAAGAAATCTTGAAGAGAATGATTTCCTAAAGTAAATATCATAACCTCGTTTTCACATGATAAAACCTTATGGAGAATAAGTTAGAGAAACTTATGAGATTTATTAGTACGGTAGGCGTGCACACTAAATGAGAGGTGAGAATTCTCAAGAGAGTGTCGCATACTAACATGGTTGTTGCATTAGCTGGTAAGCATTTTAAATACTTGCTAAACTATTTTAAAAACTATTTTACACTCGGGCTCTGACCCGTTTCCTGTCTTTTTTTATCTTGTATATATATATATGTGTGTATTACAGGTGCCCAGCCACATGGGCGTCATGCTTAAATTCATTGGAACGGACGCTCTGTAGCTTATGTGGGAGTTACAGGCCATTGCTTAGACGACCTCGTTATTGACTCTACTCTTATTTTACTTTTGATTATATAGGGCATGCGTTGCCCGTTTCCCTATTCAGTTGGAATGGTCAGAGATTTATGTTTATTATTTAAATTTCAGTATTCTGTACTGTTTGGGTTTTGATTACTATCAGTATGATTTCATTTGTAGTTTTAAAACTTATTATTGGTTTATCTGAATGGTTGAACTATTTGCTATTTATTACCATTCTTCATAATTATGTGATTCTAAAATTGTTAGATATTAAAAAGGTTTTCATATATGGATTTAAATGAAATGGAAATAAGGTTTTAAATTATTTTGACACTTAGCTTAATTATTTAGGGTGCTTAAATTGGAAATTTATTTTGCGACGGTGATACTAAGAATGAACCAACCGTTCACCTTGATTTTAATTTAATAAAGGACTGATCATCCGATATTTAATTAGGCGGGGTGTTACAAATTAGAATGATGCCTTTTGAGATGAATATCGGGTCAATGTTACAAAAGATGAATTATATCAATTCGCTAAACAACAGGTTTTGAATCTTATCCCTGTCCCTAAGGATGTTCATGTTATTGGTACTAAGAGGGTCTTCAAAACCAAGTGTGATAAAGATGGTACCATTTTGAGAAATAAAATAAGGCTAGTGGCTAGAGATTATACAAAAGTGTAAGATGTAGACTTTAATGATTCTTTTTCCCTCGTTGCTAGGTTAGTGTCGGTTAATTTATTCTTAACCAGAACATGTGCCATAGACTTTAAACTCCATCAAATGGATGCAAATGCCTCCTTTCTGAATGGAAACATACAAGAGAAAGTTTATGTATCAAAAGCAAAGGGATCTGAGGATTTCAAATTCCCAACACATGTTTATCGCCTAAAAATGGCTTTATATGGCCTTAGAAAAACAACTTGATCCTGGTATGAAAGACTTACCTCATATCTTTTGGGGAAAGATTTCAAAAAAGTAACTTGTGGGCAGGGCATTATCGTGACCCAAGTATACATTGATGAAATTGTTTTTATCTCCATAAATTAGGATAATGCTCAAGGCTTTACTTTGTTAATGCAAAAAGAGTTTGAGATGATCATAGTTTGGGAGCTCACTTTCTTTCTTGGTCTCCAAGTGTGACAAATGGATAGTGGAATCTTTATTTCAAAATCTAAATATGAAAAGGACCATGTAAAGAAATTTTACCTAAACTCTTCTAAGGCTAAACAGACCCCCATGGTTGCTTCTGTTAAGCTTGGAAATGATGTCGATGGGAAGGATGTCGATGAGACGCTTTATCATATCATGATAGGTAGTTTTTTGTACCTCATGGCTATTCGTCTCAACATATCTTTTTGTGTAGGAGCGTGTGCTATCTACCAATCTTACCCAAAGGATTCCCACTTGAAATCCATTAAATGCATTATCAAGTATGTATGTGGGACCATATACTTTGATGATTGGTATCCTAGGAATACGAACACTTCGCTGTCGGCTTATTCAGATGCCTATTGGGAGGGAGATGTTGATGGGAGGAGGAGTACATCAGGTGGATGCTTTTATCTCAAAAGATCATAGTCTCTTATCATGATAAGAAGGAAAATCCTATTTACTTTCCACGACCGAAGCTGAGTATATTATGTGGGAAGTTATTGTGCTTAACTCCTTTGGATGAAACAAATGTTGGATGACTATAGTATTGGTCAAGATTGAATGGTTATATATTGTGACAATAGTAGGGCTATTGATATATCCAAAAATCCCATCCAACATTATAGAACAAATGGAGGAGGATTACATCGGGTGGATGTTTTCATCTTGGATGCTCGTTAGTCTCTTGGCATGCCAAGAAACAAAATTGTGTTTCACTCTCCACAACAAAGTGAAGTATATTGCATCAAAAAGTTCTTATGCTCAACTCCTTTGGACGAAACAAATGTTGGAGGAATATAATATTGGTCAATATTGCATGGTTATTTATCATGATAATAATAGTGCTGTTGATATATCCAAAAATCCCATCCCTCATTATAGAATAAATCATATAAACATTCAACATCATTTTATCAGAGATAATACTGAAGAAAAAGTTATGTCGTTATGCTACATTTATACCAATATTCCATTAATGGATATATTAATAAATCTCTCAAATTTGACTAGATTTGAGTATATTAGGTCATTATTAGGTATTTGCATCATTGACTGAATGATTTGATAACATATAGTATTTGTGCTTCTTTGCTCTATTCGATTTTCTATCTTAAGACATATAGTATTTGTGCTTCTTTGCTCTTTAGATGATTTAATCCTTGCCACATCTTCATATATTAAATGGCTAATTTTGAATAGCTTTTCCTTTTGTTCCGATAAAAGTGATTTTGTTCATCATAAGATAAGTTTTTTATAGACTTGTAAACTTTGAGAAACTTCTTATTGGGAAAACATGCTCATATCTTATTACATTTTACATCACACTACATATTGTATTGATGCCACTTTATGAGGAATTACAAAGTTGTACAATCTTTTACAAATGGTTCAAAACTTTGAATATTTGTGAAAGAGAGTCCATTATCCCCAAATGTGTATGTGTGTGTTTTTAACATGATTTGAAGGAGTTGAAAATTTATATTATATATGTCAAAATCATGAGAGATAATGTGGATATAGCTACACCTTTCATTGGATGATGCTACCGTTGAAAAATTAAAAATAGTTTCCCATCATAGTAATGAATGAGTGAAAGCTGCCACATGCAAAAATATTTGAACAAAGAGGTGTTTCAAAGATATGTATCCATCCAAAAATTGAGTAACATCAAGGATGTGAAAATAAAGGTTTTAACTAAACCTCTCATTCAGGAAGAAAAAAGTGTGAGTTGAAAATATCTCAAAAGTTGTTAGAAATTTTCATTCTTATTGATGTTTTGATTAATTTATTCTTGAATTGTTACTCTTAATTTAACCTAGGATTGTTTTTTACTATTTCAATGGTGTCCTTTATTTTTATTTTTCACATGAGATATGATCTTATGTTCTTGATCGATATACCTCATCATATTATTAGCCTTCGAGATAATCGTTTCTTGATTATGAACACTAGTTATATATCTAACAACATTTGGTAAGTAGGATACTTTAATCTATATTTTTCCTTATCCAAATAAAGGTTTTGGAGTGTTTGTTCACTATGTATTTCATGTCTAAAATTGTGAATAATAAAATCTTCTTATAGAGTATACTACCTTAACTCTATGTTATCAATTTCATGTACTCCTTATGCTTTAAATTATTATGTTTTCTTGATATCGTTTTATTTTCTACTTCCTTAAAAAAGGGGGAGAAGTTTTGGGATAAGTTCTTCATAAAAAAGGGGAGTTTTGATATTTAGGGGGAGATTTAAATGTTGTTCCATATGCCAGTTAGTATATATTTCTTATCTATATCTCTTATAACTAAGTTTTGCATATTATGGATTTCTTCACACATTAGTATTTTAATGGTGTTTGCTAGTGTGTTTCAGGAAATCTTGCTCCAAGTACTATGAAGAAATATCCTTTAGTTTTTGGGTTATAACCATTTGTAATCACTATCTTATTACTCCTTTGGCTGGGCCTTGTGTCATAGTTGACAGGAATTTCATTTCATTGCTTGTAATTCTTTGTTGTTGTGTTTTGTCAACGAAATAGACAAAGATTGAGATTATAAGAGTATTAAAAGACTCATTTTTCCTCTCACAGGTGGTTATCTTATTCTGGTTGACCAAAATACTTTGGGTCCATTATTTACCTCTCAATACGTTTCATCAAAATTCAAGATCTTGAAGTTGGTGTTTGATCATCCTCTAATATTAGGTATCAGATTATTGGATGAAAGGTAAATTGGAGAATTCCCTCACACACGTTAGGTATTCTTACAAAACTGTTTTTGAAACATCTTGGTGAATTTTTTTGTGTGTAGATCTTGTGGTTTTACTACCATTATCTTGCTTGTATTAAAAGTTTCAAAACAAACTAAAACATACAAAATGGAGCGAATCTGACTCGTTTTTGCTGAAGTGAAAATTGGATCACTAAACTTAAAATGGACTAAGTTCTTTTAGCAAAAACTATGAAACTTAGCGCTAGCAGCTTATCGCTGAAGCATCGCCGTAACGACACCTTCGATGCAACGATACTTCCCTCGCTGGCTGTTAAGTCCTTTGAAGGTTTTTAAACAATCTGTGAATAGATGAACAACTTGCATTCTAGGAGGTTCGCTTCAGCGGTGCTCGTCTTCACTGTAGTGACACCTCCGTTGACGCTTATAAATCTGTGAATATGTCATAAATATTTTTGGAGATCTTCAATATATTTGATCAAAAAAACCTTTTTGGCTGCTGATTAGAGTCCAACCACTCTCTCACGCATGCCTTGTGTAAGAGATGTGTCCTTTGGCTTGTCTTGGTAATTGGGAAACTCTTTTTTTATATTTAAACAATAAATGCTCTTAATTTTAAAATAACTCTCATATTATTCAAGAGTAAAATACATTTAAAGTTTTTTTTAGTGTTCATTCTTTTCTTCTTTCTTCTCAGTATATAATAACACATTTGTGAAATTGAGTGAACCCATTTTCAAAACCCAATTCATCTTTTTCACATTCTTTTCTTTGCGTTTCATCACCTCTCTTTTCAGAGGTTGATTGATATCAAAGAAGATGAAGCTTTTTTATTTTCTATTTTTTTTTATCAAGAACTCATTTTTATATAACAAACTTTCCATACACTTTGGGTCTTTCTCCCAATAAGAAGTATTGTTATATTTCAAGTTCTCTTTTAGGATTCATATCATGTCTAATCTCCAAAGCTTGAAGAGAAAGTCTTGTGTAACATTTTTGACTTGTGTCATGACATCGAGAGGAGATTGCCCATCGATGGATAAGAGTCTCCAACTTGCTAGAATATATTTAAAAAAGTGTGAAGGTGTGAGTTAGCACAGATAATAGTGTAAGTCATTAGTTCTCTTTGTAAGTATTTACCAACTTTAGTGAGATTTCATTAGCCCGTGATTTTTTACATTAATGAATTTTTGTCCTCATACATCTATTGTTGTGATGTTATTTACCTCTTCTGTATCTTTAATCATCTACGTGCTTAAGCAAGATAAAAATTGAAATTGGTTGATTAAAATTTGGATAAATTTTTGAACATGATATTTTAGGTGTGCAAAATCATTTTTTTCGTGGGTCTCCATTTCGGTATGCAATACGAACTCTCACACATCCTTAAAGATATCCAATTTTTAAGATGAATATAAATCTTTGAAACATCGCTTTTCAAAATAAATTTTGCATATAGTGGCTTTCATCTATTCATTACTACAGAATACCATGTTAATTTTGAAAGGACGTATTATCCAATCAACGTTGTAGCCCTAAACACATCATCTCTTATGATTTTGAAATATATATCATTTTCAACTCCAACCATGAAGATATAAATCTCACTATATAAAGGAAAAAATGACACCCTTTTTATTTCACATGCATTTTGAAAATTCCATAAAGAATCTTAGATTTTTTAAAAGTGTTTTGTTCTATATTTCATAAGATTTTGCTTAATTTGTAATGCGGTGTAAGTGAGATAAGGAGTGCCATATGCTCTAGATAAATCAAGCTTAAAGAATAATAGAGTTTTCAACGCTTTTAAATTTTAATTGTAGAGTTCATAGTAACTAATATAACAAAGATACAAATATCATGTGCAAATCAGTCAAATAAATTAGTTTTCGTATTTTAGCAAGGTGATCTATAAGCATACAATCAAAAAACATTTCTAGAAATAAATTATGCAAATAAAGTAGAAGGATCTAAGGAGCAAGATAAACTTTCTAAGAAGTCCTAGGCTCATAGAGAAACCTTATAACAAGTAGAAATCGTGGGGATCAACAAATGATTTGGTATAGTTTCTAAATCTAAAAAATGCAAACGATCCTTCCTAATCCATATTTTTTAGTGTGAGGCGAATTTGGAGTAGGTTTAATCTTGGGCGTATATGAACTTATTTTTCCCCTTTTTGTATGAACATACGTATGATGTTCATGTTTCTTTCTTAAAGTGTTAGACCTATCAAATATATAATTCTTCCTTGCATTATGATAGTGCAAGGTTGATTTAAGCAAATAACAAAACTCTCTCAAGTGTCCCTTTCTATTGCAATGATCACATTTATAAACCTTCGGATGAGGAACATGAGGAGATGTCACTTCATCAAATTATGTAAATGGTCCCGGACTTGATCCATGACCAAGACCAAGGGTTGTGGACCTGGGCCGTGATCATATTTCTCTTGACCACATTTATGGGTCATGGACCAAGTCCACGAACAGACGATGGGGTCATGGATCATGGAATGAGGAACAATGGTCGCGGACAAGGACCGTGACCATCTCGCCATGAACCAAATCCTTAACCATTATTGACTAGCCTCAAAATCTAGTCATGGCCGAAAGCCGTAACCAAGACTTAAACTTTTGACAAAACTCGCAACGACCCAAAGCCGTGACCAAGCCCTTGACTTTCACAAACCTGGTCACGGCCTGCAATCGTGACTAATAATTTTTCCTTTAAATTTGGTCACGGCCTATAGTCGTGACAATCGTTAGCTGTGAAAAAATAATAAACCATGGCTAGGGACTAAAGTTGTGACCATATTTAATTGGTTAAAAAATATTTGGGTCATATTCTAAAATCGGGATGCTACGTGTTATGTAGGACGCGCACGAGGTGTTCGTGCCACTCGGAGTGCCATTTGGGGGAGGTTGAACCATATGCCCATGATGGCCAAAAACTCAAAGTTTTCTAGATAAATTTTCCTTTTCTTTTGGAAATTTTTTATTTTGTACTTTATGTTTTGACTCGTATTTTATATTTTTAGACACTATTTCAAAGCTTCAGAAATTTTAAATTTGCAAGATTGTACGTTATATTTTACACTATGACTGGAGTTTGCATCCCACAGTTTATACCTTTTATGTTTGAAAGAAACAAAATAAAAAAATCAATTTAACATATACATAAATACACACATACATATACACATAATACCCATACACATACACACAACACATACATAAATACACAAATACACGAATACATATACACACAACACATACACACACACACACACACACACTCACCTACCATGACTATTTATAGAATTTAGTGTAATGTGTCTTCGGAGCAACCTTATCAAAATATTGAACCTTCTTCAACATAAAAAAAATACTTATGATGACTTTTTCTATGGCAATAGGAACAAACAAAGTCCTTTTTGGGTCTCTTATGATTAAGTGTGGTTTTTATTAGCACAAATGGGAGGGATAATATTCTCCCCCTTGAAATGATTGGTAACTTGTTTTCCTTTTTTAGAGATTTTGGGAATGCTTTCAGTGGGTGATATCTCATTTGATGAAGAACGTTTGACAAAAATTATCCCTTCTTTTGGAATTTCTAGTTTGCTATAATCCAAGTCTTTTTTCAGTTGCTCAATATTTTTTAAAAGATTGACATTGAATTCTTCACAAGTTTGATATTCATTTTTTAAATTGTCCAATGAGATGGTAAAATTATCTCTCTCTTTTATTAAGTTGGACAAACATTTATCCTCTTCTTTAGTTCCCTCATTTTAGTCTTTTAGTTCATCAAGAAAGTCTAGGAGGTCACTAAAGTCAACATCAATAACTTTAAGTTTATGAAAGAGGGAATAACCATGAGCTTCCAAGGCTTAAAAAATAACATTCACTTCTTTTACAAAAAGAAGCTCATTGAAAAGTTTGATTTTCTCTTTCTCAAGGGTTTTAATTTTCTCTAATAAAATATCCCTTTCAAAGAGCAATTGAGATAATGAATGATCTTCGCTTTTCTCAACAATATTTCCCTTTTTAAAGGTTTTGGTTTTCCTATAGAACTTGTTTTAAAATTTGGAGATCAACATTATCAGTATCATTAATACTACTCCTAATACAAGACTTTTCAATGTTAGGAATAGGGTGGTTCACAAAATCGGACGAAATTACAAGTCTGGTAAAAACATGGCAATTAGATGTATCAATCATATCACGAATACTATTGCACATGCTAAAGTCAATCTTCACACATACTAGATCTACCCCAAGGTGATTAAACTTAATAAAAATTAGGTCTTGCTCTGATACTAGTTGAGAATGTATGTGTTCGAAATCGAGATGGACGAAATGTACCCAATTAAAATTTCTTATTAAGTTGTGACAAGGTATTCAATTCAAGTTCAAGACTGGGCAACAAATATAAAGCCTAAGGTTTATGTGACAAATTGTTTACCAATTATATTTCACCAAATTTTATCTTTAATATTTAGGTGACTTAATCTAAATGCAGAACTATAAATTATATAACAATATACCAAGGCATACGAGGAAAAACAACCAAAAAAACCTCGGACCGATAGAATGACAAATATACTATGGTAGAGTTTTGTAACTAGAAAATGGACTTAGAACCTTCATGACACTATAACTGACTAGGCACTCTTTTCCACCATATCTCCCACAGAGAGGGCCAACAGTTGGAGTATGGCACACAACCATGATCGATTTTGGTTCGCAATAAATGCCATAAAGTCCACGTGCCACCCAAAGTCTTCATTTAAAGTTTGAAGAAAACTTCATTCTGTTTTAGTTTGAAGAAGAAACCATGTGTTCCAAAATGTAACAATGGTAAAAAGCCTCTGATGAGTGTGGTAGCACTTTCTAGGTGTGTGATGACCTAATGTGAGAGTGTTTATGGAAAAAAGGTCTTAACTCACACAATATATATTTGGGATATACAAAATCTAAAAATAATTTATGAGAAATAGATTTGTTCATGGGTTGAAACGATTTTACAAGTATTTGAACTTAAAATATCTCAAGAATATATAGAAGAGAAAAATAAGACTTAAAACCTGGATTAATACAAAATTAAAAAAAAAGTTTTTATCAATAGATTTTTGTTTCATTAAGAGATGATTCTTGTGTCAAGAAAGATTTTGTAAAAATATTTTGTCCATAAAGAAATCACCAAAATCATACTTACTCACTATCCAAAATGAAGCCCAAAATACTTACTTATACATAAAAGTTTACATGAGAAGCTTGGGAGGGGGGGGGGGGGGGGGGGAATTAGGTAAGGAGTAGGTTTACATGAGGTGACATGGCGTAAAAAGTAGAAAATATATGATCAGATATTTAGTTTGCATGAGCACTTAGAAATATGTGCACAATATAGTTCAAAAAGTGACTTTTTTGCTAGACTACCACATATCGCCGAAGGTTCATTGCAATGAGCTTTTGCGTCGCTATAGTGAACCCGCAGCGAGGATACACGGCAAGACAAAGAGGAAAATATCTGGAACACGGTGCAGCCAACGAGACACTATTGCTGTAATGAGAAAAAGCCTCTCTACGGCGAAGGTCTCCTGTGGCAGACTTCAGTAGCCATAACGAAATGTAATTTGTAAGATTTTCAAATATAGTTTTATTCCATTTCATAAACAAGTTCAAAGATCCATATGAACACAAATACACACACTCAAAAAGTATTTTCTTATAAAGAAAACAAGTGTGAGTAAAATGTGTGCGAGTCTACGTGTCCATTTACCTTCCTAATAGTGGTATAAAAAGGATATGCATGAAGGTGAGGATGTTCATCGAATGATTTGCATTACGCTTTGACAGAACGACCTCAAGGACAAGACTTAAAGTATATTTGGTCAACGAAATAAGACAATCTAGTAATTTGGGACACATGAGTAAAATGCATACTTTTACAAACCCTTTATTATATATTTATGACTTTTACGCATAAATAATGTATGTATAATCAATCCCCATAAAATGATACTGAATAAAAAATAATTTTTATGAAAAAAACACAACGAGAATCAAACACAAATTTTTTGTGTTTAAATCGTGATTTTGCCATGTTTTATTATGTTTCCATAATATACACTTAAATTCATGACATTCATTTGTATTGTTGCTTAATTTATTAGTGAATTGTTAGGACTCAAATAAAAAATTGTCAACTATAGTTAGAACTCTCAAAAAGGTGTTGACATATCATATTTTGGATATACATACGTGGAAAAAAAGTTGCATACTCTGTACAATTGGGGTTGTAGTGATAAAAATATCAAGTAAATAATAGACTTCTAAGTTTGTATGAAAAAGGTCAACATAGATCTCGACTAAGAAGTAGTCTCGATTACAAGTTGCCCCTCATCCGAGCCTCATTACTTGACTTTGCCTCAATTTAGACTCGGATAGAAACAATTAATTATCGCCATTGTCCTAGCTAGTCTCATTAGGTCGTAACTTCATCTAAATGGCTTAGCAAACAGTTCAAGGCATCCTCAGATTGTGGACTCATACTTCAGCACATGTCCAAAATAGATTCCTTAGCGTATTCAAACATCTTATAAAAGATTTTAGAACATTTCACCACATCATATTAAGCATGTGTGTCCGCGGGGATAACTTTTGTTGTATACAAACGAGCCTATTAACAGACCATTAAAGTTTGTGGCATACGAAGTGGAGTCCACTTGATGAACAACATCTGTGCCAAGAGTCTCATTTCCTTATGTGTCACCAGTTTTGGTAAGGAGTGTCAAGATTCTTTTGCGACCATATTAGTAGGAGCATTGGTAGACTTCAAATGTTTTTCTACCCTTGGTACTTTCTTTATAGTCTTGGTAGTTTGTCGCGAGGAATTTTTTAGTGCGTTCGTAGAATCCTCCAACTCACACAGTTGGGTGGACATGAGGTCAAGATAAACAACATTCCTTGTTTGACCATCCTCAGAGGTTCCTGAAAGCATGACACTAGTTAACAACACTACAAAAATGGTCGCGCAAGTTAAGTTACAAGGTCGCAGAGCTATACCTTCTTCCTCAACAGTTATATATACTTTAGGTATGGGTGTGTCATACCCTAGTTGCCATAACTTATGAAAAGTGATTGTTAATCAAGACTGTTTTGTTCATCATTAAATCGGATATAATCATAATGTTATATCACATTAAAAACAGTTTTGTCATGAATTCAGGATGTTTAATCTTCATGCAATCACATAATCATAAGTTCTTTATAATTATGATCAAAACTAACCTTTGTCCATTGCAATTAATTGGAATAAAGTGACTTGAATGCTCCTATTAAAGCTTTGTTTGAATCTCTTCTTGAACAACCCATAATTGCTTTCTTATGTGCCCAGAATTTTTGTGAGAAAATATGAATAAAGGTAATTTCGGATTTTATCTCCCTCTTTAGAAATAGTGTGTTATGAGATATTTCTAGATGGTGTAGAGGTCTCTATTTATAAGGGGAAGATGGCCGAAATCCTAGTCAAGGCGAGTCTCTTTTCAAGTCTCCCCCTCATGCCACTAACCATCATGTGACTAACGGCTAAGATTCATCCAATCTTCTAATATTCTTATTTATCACATTCCTAATTAATTATCTGACATTTATCAAGACCACATTAATGGGAAATTCATAAATTCGGAATTTAATATAATTGAAATTAAATAATTAATTTCGACCCTTAATATTATTTTTCAACAGTCTCCCACTTGGTCTTAATAATGCTTATAATTTGATTATGTATCATAAGGTGCACAATCATTGGCAAATATAGTTTGCTAAATCAAATGATTCAAGGATGCGAGTCATGTCCGTTCCATGTTATTCAAGAGCATGGTTCCTTCCATGTACCACAACACCAATGTTTTATTCAACTAAGCCTTTAATATTGGGTATCATAATGGCCTCATAATCTCCTTTTGAATAAGGACTATTTCTGTCAACAATAATCTATAATCATATGCATGCATTCATAAAAGATAAAAATAATTGAAATCCGAAACACTTTTATTGAATTCAAGTAATAGTGTCAAACAACTAAGCGAAAATAACAATCATGATTTAACTAATAGAGACCTATCTCTTTGACTTGTTCCATAAAGGTCTTCGGAGATAGTCCTTTCGTAAGAGGATCTGCTATGTTATCACCCCTACTAATGTGATGAATTGACACTCTTTGTTTCTGAACTTCTTCTTTCACTGATAGGTATTTCATCTTAATATGCTTAGCCGCCTTAGTATACCTATCGTTCTTCGAGAAGAAGACTGCTGCGACATTACACTACACCAAATCTGCCCATTTGTCAAGGTTATTGATCTTGACAAATCCAACTTGTCAAGGTCAATGACCGTGACATTTCGAGGCGAGACAACTTTTTTTGTCACGGTCGTGTCACGGTCATTGACCTTGACACAAAACTCGCGTTTTGTGTCACTGTCGTGTCGCGGTCAATGACCGTGACACGTTTGTCACGGTTATAAACCGTGACAAAGCCCTAACCCTTTTTGCCCAGAATTGTCACGGTCAATGACCGTGACACGTCCGTGACAACTTTTATCACGGACTTGTCACGGTCAATGACCGTGACAATTCTGGGCAGAATTTAAAAAAAATCTGTTGGGCAGTATGGCCACCGCCACTGCCCAGCAGTATATTTGTACCTGTTATAGCAACGTTGTACCTGTTCCAAACATCATATATCCAACACAAACTAAAGATAATGCAAATATATATTCATGACGATATAATCCAAATATTCAAAGTAAAAACAATATACATGACGATATAATCCAAATATTCAAAGTAAAAACAATATACATGACGATATAATCCAAATATTCAAAGTAAAAACAATATACATGACGATATAATCCAAATATAATTAAAATGGACAAACTTAAAAATAATGTTACTACATGTCTTGGATAAAACTGAGGAGGTGAGTAGGACACACGACATACGAATTGACACACCCACTAATATACGTCGTGCCGCATTGTTCGCGCAACCACAATAGGGAGTTCTCCTTCCCGGGTATGACATGCGTGACGAGCACCCTGGACTCCATCTCTTGAAGCACACGTCCATGGACTATTCCACCCTCGACGATATTCGGGTCCCTCAACCCCCGCCCTATCCGCTGGCCATCAAATACGTCCAATATGAACACGCTCGGCCAACCAATTGTCGACAATGGTCTGTTGGAGGGCGTCAAATAGGGAAGTGGATCGTCGAAGTACGAACGTGTCGGTGATGAAGCATCGAGGTCCACATCCTCGTCATCCTGCGCCTCGTCCTCCCGCACCTCCTCCTCCACCGCCTTCTCCTTCCCTTTCCCTTTCCTTTTCCCTTTACGGTCTCCACCCAACGTACGCTTCATGAATGCGTACATATCTTGGACCGTCGCCTCCAAACGGGACAGCTTCGCGTCGTGTGAATCCACCGTTCGAGACAACCCGGTGTCGCTCGTCTCCAATCCGATGATCCTAGATTTGGCCACCCGCGAGCTCACTCCCCTTGTCCTCCCTTTGCGATCAGAGCCAAGCACTTGGCTGAGTGCGTCTGTGGACAAAGATGCCTTGTCGGCATCAGACTGCGACTCATGCACTTCCTTAAGCTTTGCCTGAAACGACAAAAAGCACATGATTAGTAAAATAAGTAAACTAAAAAATTATAACGTAATTAACAATAATTAAACTGTCGGATTACTTACAATCGTGGCCGCGACGCTCGGGGACACCTCCTTGTCCTTCCCCTTCTTCGTCCGAAGAGCCACATAAGTATCGAGCCTATGTGGCTTACCCCCTGGCCCACTCCCTACCCCCTGAAATAAAATAAAGTAAAGTAAAATTAGTATCGGCCCCGCAATGTAAAATAATATCCAATAATATATTTCTGTAGTTATAGATAAATTAAATCTTACCTGCATCCTATGCTCCACCTCAGCATAAGAGGTCCGGCCGGAGTAGTGCACGTCCGTCTTTTTAGCCCGATTTTCCCTCCCCGATTGGCGAGATGTCAATTGTCGATCCTCGATCTCATTGTCAATGAACTTTTGCCATTGTGCCAATGAGATCGGCTCCTTGGGCGGGACGGATCCGCGCCATTGTAAAATGGACTCTCGTGTTTTTTCAAAGTACCGTGTTCGCATATTTTTCTTCCACGTCTTGTGTTGCTCCCTCAACTGCTCCAAGACGGAATCGCGTAGCTTTGGATCCAAGTTGAATTGTTCCTGTCCAACAAATACAATGTTAGTTGCGAATAAATATAAATATAAATATAAATTGAAATATTCAGATAAATATTACCTGTAGTTCCGCCCAAACAGCTAACTTGAGCTCATACGGCACCTCCTTCCAACTCATAAACCCCGGGCCGATGACCGTCTTTAGCAGCTCGAGGGATCTCGCTAAAAGCTCCGACTTGTTTTCGACGGTAATCCCAAATTTTCCATATTTGGGGAGCCTAGGGGCGGAGGAGCCCTCGTCGCCTCCGCTACCACCGAACCCAGACGACATCATCATAAACAACATCATCATCTTCGCCTTAACATCTGAAGGAGACATTTTTGCTGTAAAAAAAATGTTATTAGTACAGATAAAAAAAAATGTTAATAGTACACATTTCGTTTTACCTAATTGAATTAATTGAATTAATAGTACAGATAAAATGGGTGCCCCACCCCCACCCACCGCCACACACACACGCACACCTACGCACCTACGCACACACACACACACACACACACACCCCACCCCTACCCACCCCACCCCACCCCCTCCCCCCACCACGACCGTGACAACTACATATATTGTTTATCAATAAAATTATGACATGAGATAATTATAATTGTAGCATAAATTTCATTATCATGGGTTTTACCTAATTGAATTAATTTCATGAATAAAATTATTATCAATTTAAATGAAAATATCAATTATTATCCAATATTTTTGAATGTAATATTTATTTTGAATGAAAATATCAATTATTATCCAACTATTATCAATTATTTATTTTGAATGTAAATAATATTCAAAACCCCACCCACCCCCACCCCCACCCCCACCCCCTCCCGATGTTTATTATCCAATTATTATCCAACTATTATCAATTATTTATAAAATTGATGTCTACTTTTAGTGTTGTGTATATATGTTAGTTGATGCCATTATATTTTTAGCCTAATTAGATTCTAAGGTTATCTCAATTTATATTTTAAGCTCGTATCCATTTGTGATGTTCAAGTAGTTTGAAATGTTGGAATTATATACTATTACTTTGACCGTTAGTTTGTGCACCAACTAAAATAGTTCCATAAGCACAAGTTATGACTATATTTTTCACTTAACATATGCATTATGTTGCACTTTTTGTAGTTTTTTCACGAGTTTGAAATGTGTGTATTTGTGTGCATGGAAATAGATGTTGGAATCTAAAGGGAGACATGATTGTATCTTTTGTTTGTATTTGTCTCACTCTTACTTTAGTTTTTATGATCAGATGTGGAATTTTAAATATAATTATTTGGTACTGGGTTTATCAAGTTATACTCTGTTTATTTTAGTTTTAAGGTTAACCATTGTTCAATGCTTATGTGTAGATAAATAAAGAGATCAGTTGTTTGGAGTATATATCATGCTTATGTGTAGATAAAGCAAGTCCTCGGCTTTTTTATTGAACTTTTAGTTATGTAGTGTATTGTAGATTGATGCAGCCACACAATGAGCACACAATGAACTACTATTTCGCCTTTTACTAAAGAATATCATATGCTCACAAATAGGCGGCATATGCCCATTTTTTTAATTGTTTATACCATAAGTTTCTCAGTGTCATTTCCAAACTGAAATATGGACCACCATTAGTCCTTGATTTATCTAACTTTAATTTGTCAATTTTCTTAGTATATGATGATTTCTTTTCAATACCTTTATACCACAAGTTTCTCAGTGTCAAACCCTAACATTAAGATATTGTGGTACTTCTTTATGCATAGGCCCACACACCCCACCCCTGGCCCCCTCCACCACCCCCTCCTCCACCACACACCACCACACACACACACATACACACCCCACCCCACCCCACCCCACTCCCTGCCCCCCTCCACCACCCCCTCCCCCACCACACACCACCACACACACACACACACACACACACCACACCACCCCACCCCACCCCCTGCCCCCTCCACCACCCCACCACACACCACACACACACACACACACACACACACACCCCACCCCACCCTCTGCCCCCTCCACCACCCCCTGCCCCACCCCGCCCCACCCTGCCCCACCCCCCACACACGCACACACATACACACATATATATATATACATACACACATAAATATACACACAAATATATATATAAATGGAAGAGAGAGAGAGATAGAGAGAGAAAATGGACATGAAAGTAGAGAGAGAGAGAGAGAGAGAGAGAGAGAGAGAGAGGGAGGGAACGGTGGGAGGGAAAAAAGAAGGGGGAAAGGGTTTTTGCTGGAAAAGTTGTCACGGTCGTGTCAAGGTCATTGACCGTGACAATTATTTAAAGAATTATCACGGTCATTGACCGTGACAAGTCCGTGACAAGTAAATTTGTCACGGCCTTGTCACGGTCAATGACCGTGATAATTAGTTGTCACGGTCGTATCAAGGTCAATGACCGTAACATAAAACGCGTGTTTTTTATCACGGTCAATGACCTTGACAAGGCTGACCGGCTGAAAGGTGACAATTTGCCCATTTTGGTGTAGTGTTATCAGAATAAATCTTCAGCGGCTTAGATAATGATCTCATAATTCTAAGTCCTGAAATAAAGTTTCGCAGCCAAAATCCATGATTTGTAGTTTCGAAGCAAGCTACGTATTCGACCTCCATAGTAGACGATGCAATGACGCTTTGCTTAGCACTTTTTCATGAAACGACTCCTCCATCCATAAGGAAGACATAACCCGAAGTTCTCTTCCTACTGTTAAGGCATCCCCCAAAATATGAGTCCGAATAACCAATCACCTCAAGGTGATCAGTCTTCCGATATGTGAGCATGTAATCCTTGGTACCTTACAATTACCTCAACACTTTCTTTGCACATTTTCGAAGGTAAACCCCCGGATTGCTTTGTTATCTGCCTAGCATCCCAACGACAAAACTAATGTCTGTCCTAGTGCAGACTTGTTCATACAACAAGCTCCCTAGAAGCGAAGCATAAGGCATGACTTTTCCCTTTCTAAATCACTTTTAGGGCAGTGATCTTCAGGTATATACACCGATCAACATTATTATTCTTAAACCCAAAAGATTTATGGTATCGTGGAACTTAATATACCATTTATGAGAAGCTTGCTTTAGACCATATATTGTATTCTGTAACATACAGACCATGTTTTCCTTTCCTTCCTTTATGAAGCCTTGTGGTTGTGCCATGTAGACTTCTTCTTCTAAACTCCAGTTTAGAAAAGCTGTTTTTACATCCATTTGGTGAAACTCCAACTCATAATGATCCACCAATGCTAATATGATTCTTAATAAGTCTTTCTTTGAAATTGGAGAGAAGGTCTCATTATAATCAATGCCTTCTTGTTGATTAAAACCTTTGTCAACAAGTCTATCTTTATGTTGTTCGATATTTCCCTTTGAGTCAAGTTTGGTCTTAAAAATCCACGTGCACCCAACTCATTTTTTTCCTTCTGGCAATTCGACCAGCTCCCAAACTTTATTGTCATTCATAAATTTTCTTACTTCATTAATGGCATTAATCCATTTATCGAAATCATCATTGTTTACATCTTTTTCATAAAAAACTGGGTCATTAATATTCCCTATGTTAAATTAGATTTCTTGAAGGTATACCACATAATCATCCAGAATTTTCGATCTCCTTTCTCTTTGAGATCTTCTTAATGGCACTTTCCTGCAGTGCTTTAAAAGTTTCATCGGTTATAGTCTTATTATGAGGTTGTTCAGTTGGTTGATCACTCACTTGTTGTTCATTGTTATTGATTGGGTCAACGACCGATTCAACAACTATATTAGGAACAACAGGTATGTTATGAACTCTAGGTATAGGAATTTGTACTCTAACTTCTCGAATGATTACCTCCCTTTCTTTCACACTCCCACTTACTTCACCTTCTTCAATGAATTTAACATTTCCAATTTCTATAATTCTAGTTGTATGATTAGGAAAGTAGAATCTATATCCTTTGGACTTTTTTGGATAGATTCTAGCTTCCGCTGGGCATCCCCACACACGTAAATACCTTACATCGGGTTTCCATCATTTCCACAGTTCAAAAGGGGTTTTTGAAACTGACTTACTAGGAATCCTATTTAAGATATGTACAACGGTATTTAATGTATGTGTCCACAAAAATGTAGGCAATTGGGTCCTACTTATCATACTTCTAACCATTTCTATAAGGGTACGATTACGCCTTTCAACTACTCCATTCTGCTAAGGTGATCCTGACATTGTGTATTGGGCGCAACTACCTAATTTTTCAAGGAGTTTAGCAAATAGGCCAGGGCGTTGCCCTGACTCAACATATCTACCATAATATTCACCACCTCTACCAGAGCTAATAATTTTCAACTTTTTGCCTAGTTGCCTCTCAACCTCATTAATGTATATTTCAACGACGTTTACAGACTGAGATTTATCATGCAACATGTACAAAATGCAATAACGTGAAAAATCATCTATAAAGGTGATGAAGTATTTCTCTCCACCAATGGATGGAAAATCAAATGGTCCATATATGTTTGTATGTATTATTTCAAGTAGCTGGGTGCTTCTTGTGGCTTCTTTCTTTGTATGTTTGGTCTATTTTCCTTTAACACAGTCCACACATACATCATAATTGGCCCAATACATGTTATGGAGTATTCCATCTTTAATGAGCCTTTCAATTCTTGGCCTGGATATGTGCCCTAATCTTTTATGCCACAAGTAAGCAGATTTTTCATCATTAAGTGTACATTTCGTACCAGCATTAGGATGCAGGGTCACAAGGGTTTCAGAAAAAATCTTTTCAGGATTCAATTGATATAAACCATATGATAAAAATCTTGAACCAACATTATTAGAATTTTTAATCAAACCAAAACCATTTTTCTTAATTTTAATCGTAAAATCGTCTAAAGAAAGTTTGGAAACAAAAATTAAATTCCTTGAAACTGTGGAAACATAAAAAGTTTCTTGCAAATATAAAATAAATCTAGTGGTGAAAATTAGGCGAATGACTACAATAGCTTTTTTTTAGCCTTCGTTTTTTGCCCATGTAAAGAAAATACTCATTTGGATTTATTTTGCGATCGAAGTGAAGCCCTGCATCGAATTAGAAACATGGTACATAGAACCATAATCAATCCACCAAGTGTTAGAAGGAGCGTTAATAAGGTTTGATTCGAAACAAGCATAAATAAAAGGGCTTACCCTTTTTCTCGAACCATGACTTTCGTTTATGAAAATCCTTTTGGAAATGGCCCTTCTTTTACAAAAGTGACACTTGTCATTCTTTTCATTATTCACAGTTGTAGTTGATGGTTCAGCTTCATGAGATGACCCAGGACCTTTCTTAATACCCTTACCGAACTTATTATTAAAACCAAATCGTTTGACTGTAAGATTTTCCACCTGTCCCTTAGTCACATGGACAGTCTATTGCTTAAGTCTTCCTTCCTACTATACCAACATGCTTTGCAAATCATTTACATTCGACTTATCTTTTATAGTGTTATAATTGATATGGAAAGGCCCATACTCAGGAGGTAGGGAGTTTAGGACGAATTGGACGAGAAAAGACTCATCCACTGTCATGCCCAAACTCTATGTCTAGCAACCAGATTGGTCATATCTATAATGTTCTCATTCATGGTTCGAGTACCATCAAACCTTATAATGGTTAGGTCAGCCATCAGTTTCCCAACAAGGGATTTATCAACAGTGCGAAAGCGTTCCTTAATGTTGTTAAAATATTCTTTCGCTTTCTTAGTTTCAGGTAGGGGGTCTTAATATTAGTAGCAACTCACACTTGCATAAACATAAGGGCCAACCTATTGGATCGAGACCATGCTTCATGGATAGCAATTTAATCCTCGCTACTGGCATCAGTAATAATAGCGGGTTCATCACACATAATTGCCATGTCCAGGTCAAGAACCCCGAGGCTGAACTCAATTTGCTCATTCAATTCAGAAAAATTAGTTCCATCAAATTTGGAATAGGACTAAGCATACGAATACAGGTTAAGGGAAACTGCAATTAATAACAATGTTCACAAATTAAATTTTACACACAACAATAATTGCAAGGGTCGAATATTGAATTGTTGGCTAAAAATTTTGGCAGATTTCATTTACAATCTGAATATCACGAAATCTTTATTAATCATCACATAATGTTTAGATTATAAAGATATACCACCCTATAATTCATTTATCATGGTCCCATAATTTTGGCATATGTGTTTGTTGCCTAAACATTTAATACCATGATTAATGGACTTAATGTCAACTATTCTGTTTTTACAAAACCAGTTCTAATGTTGTTTAATTCATATATTAGCATGTGTTGTGCCTCACTCCAATTTTATAACTAACATTAGAATAAACCTTTAATGAATGTAAGTGTATTATTCGTACATACAATCTCAGCCTGTGTTTGGCCTTTGACTTAACTCAAATGAATAATTTCTTACATGTCCCAACTTAAATATAGTTAATCATACATCAAATATTAACTATAATACGTAATCTACAAGTAATTACCAAGATACCAATAGCAGCTTAAATGCCTCAAAAATATAATTGTCGAGGTATAGTAAAAACACATAATACATGAATTTTTCCAAAAATGGAAAAATGACTTTCCACCATAGAATCGAAGTAAAACATGCCAGAAAATCAAAACCTTTTGCAGAACATTAATATCAATTTTCTTTTAAGAGTTATAAGCCCCGAGATTATTTTCTAAAATGGCAAAAACGGGGTTTTGAGGGCCTTAATGGACTCGGTTTTGCCAAAAAACACATTACATCACAACCAAAGAAAATGAAATTGGATAATTGGCCCGTTTTCAGTCAACCCACCAAGTTTCAAGTCAATCGGACACAAAAATTTTCGAGAAACACTATTCACTACGCCAACTTTTTTTTGCTCTCGAAAATTTATTTTGCATCAAATCACAGTTTTCATTTAATTAATCATAAAAAATATTCGTTTTCTTATGATGATTAATAAAAGTGTTTTCCAGAACACTTACACAAACTTGAAACAATAGAAATCACGCTAACGACATATGAGGGTTCTAATAACACGAAAAATGGGTTAAAAATAATGGGACGGTTATCATAAGATTAAAGACTACATACAACAATTTCTTTCTTAATATCATACATAACAAAAATTGGAATGACTAATTCCAGATTAATGTATGATTACCAGATTGCTTAAAATTCCAAATTTCCAGATTTTTCAGAAAAATTCTAGATTTCCAGATTCAAAAGATCAAAGATCAGAACTGTTATAAGAAAATTTTCATTAAAGGAAAGCATGAGATTATAAACCGAAAGCTCTGATACCACATGTTAATCAAGACTATTTTATCCATCATTAAATCTAACATAACCATAATGTTATATCACGCTAAAATTAGTTTTGTCATGAATCCAGGATGTTTAATCTTCATGGAATCACGGAATCATAAGTTCTTTATAACTTTGATCAAAACTAATCTTTATCCATAACAATTGATTGTTATACGGTGACTTGAATGCTACTATTAAACCTTCGTTTGAATCTCTTCTTAAACAACCCAGAATTGCTTTCTTATGTGCCCAGATTTTTTGTGAGAAAACACGAATAAAGGTAATTTCGGATTTTCTCTCCCTCCTTAGAAATAGTGTGTTATGAGATATCTCTAGATGGTGTAGAGGTCTCTATTTATAAGGGGAAGAGGGTCAAAATCCTAGTCAAGGTGGGACTCTTTCAAGTCTCCCACTAATGCCACTGACCATCATGTGACTAACGGATAAGATTCACCCAATCTTCTAATATTCTTATTTATCACATTCCTAATTAATTATCTGACATTTATCAAGATCACATTAATGGGAAGTTCATAAATTCAAAATTTAATATAATTAAAATTAAATAATTAATTTTGACAATTAATATTAATTTCCAAGAGCGACAACATTAACAAACTCCTTTCTTTTGTTGGAAATATTAATTATGACCTGAGCCATTTTCTCTTCACCTGGACAGAGTGGTAGGCCATAAAAACTACAAAAGTGGTATGAGTTGTAGGAATTAAGAACACCTCAATTATAATTCAAATTAAAATTCAAAGCCATGAACATAAATATATACCCTCTTTTAGTGGGTGTACTCACTTTCACAAAAGTCTATGATCTTTCTCAAAATGAGGATCGTTAAAGTGAAACTCAATAAGGGAGATGTCTCACATATGTTACTTTTTCCGAACCTTAAAATAACATAATATGCCTTTATCCATTAAGGTTTATTTAGATTGGAGCCAATTGAAAAGTTTGAATAAGTTTTCTAACATCAAAATAACCCAAGGCCCGCCTTTTTATGCCTAAGGCCCGCCTAGGCTTCTAAGGCTTAAGGCTTGGCCTCCACGTATCGCATTTTTTAGAACCTTGATAATAATTGACTCAAGGTAAAAACTATATATTTGTAGGTATATGAGTTATCTTTGTGACACAATAAACGGCGCATCAAACGGATGTCTGAGTTAGAATTTATGCCGAATTTACGAAGAAGGGAAAATCTGTTCATTCCCATTAAGTGGTAATTTGTCTTTTATTAAACCAAATTATTTAATTTGATTGGTTGGAAAGGAGGTATGCATTTTTCGACTCAAGCCTCTCCATTTAACCTATTTCTTCAGCAAATATATCCCATGGTTCAGTTTTGAGGGTTTTTAGCTTGAGGAAAGAGAAAGTAGAAGTTTAAGGAAGAAAGAATTCCAAGAAAAGCTAGGAGAAATTCCAAGAAAACCCTTAAGGTGTTTTCAAGGTATAATTATGTGTTAATATTGTTTTAATCCTGGATTATACTTATTTCAAAGTATATAAATCATGAATTAGTGATTAAAATTCTATCCACCTTTGTGATACTAATTATTGGTTCATATGTGACATACGTGGCATTTGTAGGCCATATTGCTTTGTATTGAAACCCATTGTATTTCAACTTCCACATATTTTTGTGTGCTTACTGGAATTGAGAAATTCTAATTGGATTTGAAACTAGACTCATATATTCATATCATATCCAAAAATTAGAATTTAACTCCTTGTGGTTAGGCTTTATGGATGGTTGCAATTTGGTACGTAGTTGTTGTTTGTATATTTCATTTCGATATGCCCTGAGTTTGGTAAAGATTTTCACATAGCAAATGAACTCAAAAAATTTTGAAACTTTAATTCATTAATATTCAGTATGTGTATTGAAAATGGGTGGAAAATCATGGAATTTTCTGTTGGATAACAATTATGGAAATTCTTGGAAGTTGAAGGAACAATAGAGGAACTTGTAGGGAAAATTTAGTATGTTGTAAAGAAATGGTCATAGCTTACTTTAGGAAGCTTGAAAAATATAACTGTCACTTGTAATGGAAATTCTATTCAGATGGGTTTCTATATTGATGAGCTTGGACACCTGTATTTGTAAAATTTATGAATATAGGATGGTTAAGTATGGAGGACAATAATTTGAGGCCATACTTGATACCCCATGAAAGAATGTTTTTATTTCATCCTTCCAAAGGGTACTTCGAGTACATGTTTCATATGTATATGCGTTGAGAAGTATACTTTTATGTTTACTTGGTTTTAGTTATAAATTCCTTATGAGGTATTGTCTATGGTTTAATATTCATAACTTTATCAACATATATACCATTTTTTCATCTTTACTCGTGTTTTGGTGGAAGTTGATTTGAGAGGAATTATATTATTGTTCTATAATCATTGAAAGTTACATAAATATATTAAGATAATAATTGTGATTGAGATTCAGTACTTATTTAGTCAGATTGACAGGTGTAAGGTCTAATCAACCCAGTTCAGTTCCACCCGAAGGAAACGTAAATACATAGTTGACAACCCAAGGTGAGTGTACTCACTAAAATGATGTATTTTTATACAGTTACGAATATGATCAGAATGTTATGAATATGAAACTATTCATTTCGGTTTTTCGAAATGGGAGGTTACTCCCAGACCCAAAATGGGGGAGAATTGCCCATTTCACACAAGATATATGAATCATGATTCGAAAACTTGGTCATTCATTATGAATGAGGCAGAAAATTAGGTCATTCTTCGGAATGAGCCGAAAATTTGGTTATTATTTATGAATGAGCTGGATATATATATATATATATATATATATATATATATATATAGGGATATGATTTATTTCATTTAATTTAATGCAATAGTGTACTAGTGATACACTCACTGAGCTGTTTTGCTCACGGTTATATTATTTTTTTTAGGTAACGCGATGTCATTGCCAAATCTAGGAGGCCGGGTTGGGTTAGCCAGGAATGGGTGAAATAAATATTTTGTTTAAATGTAAATTTTGCAATTAAGTTAGCTTGTCCTTCAAGCAAGTTTTTATAAGTATGACTACTTTAATGTTGTAAAAAGTTTTTAGTTATATGGAATTACGCAGATGACCCTTTAGTTAGGACTCATGTTTATGGTTTTGTTAAATTAATTATGGCATGACTCACTTTGACTTTCAAACTTAATTATAAGTAACTGGGTTGGGGTGTGTCCGATTTGGTATCAAAGCCGAGGGTTTAGAGGTTCTGGAGTTAGTAGAGTCTAGATTTGGCAGATAATATAAGAAATATGTTTTGTTTGGTACTAACAATTATGTTAGAAAAGATATGTATATCTGCATGTTGTTATATCTGGTTCATTTTAGATAAATAATGGAATGAGGAAATGTTAATGTGAGAATAGAAGATGAGTCTTCAAATATGCTAGCAGAAACGGAGGTTAAAGAACGTGTTCATATAAATATGGATCCCGAGCTCGAACATTTGACAGATATGCAAAAAATGGCATATGCAATGACTTTAATGGCAGAGCAGCAAGCTAGTTTTATGTCTATGATGGAAGAACAATATGATAGGCAACTAGAGGCACAAGCATTGGATAGGGATGATGAGGTGATACATCGGGAAGAAAGGAGTACTTCACACAAAAATTTTATTAAAATGAATCCGCCTTCAATTAAAAGAGCAGTTGATCTAACATAGGCAAAAGTATATGTTAAAGAGATTGAGATTATTTTTGGGTTAATGAGAATGCCTGAAAATCAGCGAGTGACCTTGGTGACATATATGCTGAAAGGACAAGCTAAGTATTGGTGGGATGCCACAAAATATTTGTTGATTACTCCAGGAGGTGGGAATGTGATCTCATGGGATGCTTTTGTCAAAGCTTCGTATGATAAGTATTTTCCTCCAATGTATCAAAAACAGAAGGAGAAGGGATATTTTATGTTGAATCAGGGAAGCATGACAGTTAGAGAGTACGAAGCTAAACTTAGAGCTTTACCTCGGTTTGTTTTGAGGTTTACACAGAACAAGTAAGACACGTGTAGCCTATTTCTCGATGGACTAGAGTTAGTTATTAAATCACGATTTTCGTCTTTAGAGACTGTAAATTATTCAGCCTTGGTGAACAAAGACATGCTACTAGAAAAAGATGTGAATGAAGCGAGAAGGAATCTAGAATGAGGCGTTAAGAGAAGAAGATTCGATCGGAATTGTCAAAAAGGTATTGATACAGAATATTCAAGGCTTGGAGGGTAGAAATTTCAGCATGGTAGAGGTTTGGGAAGTATTTCGGAAAGGGGTGGGGCTAGTAGTGGAAGAGGTTCAGGAATTTTAGCATAAGGGAATCCAAATGCTTGCTTATTTTATGGGACAACTAGTCATATAAAGAGGAATTTCCTAAGGTTACTGAATGGATTATGTTTTAATTATCATCAGAAGGGTCACCTGAAAAAGAAATGTCCTATGTTAGCAGGAACACTTTCAGTCAATAGTGTGGGGCCTCGTAAAGGATCCTCTCCAGGTAGTGAAACTAGGGGAAGAGATACATGACAAGAAATTGGATCGAATGTAGGAGGAAGAGTCTTTGCGATGACATTGCAAGATACCCATTCTACACCGAAAGTTATTACAGGTAAACTTTCTATTACAAATAAAGATTTACATGCACTCATTGATCTTGGATTTACAAATTCATTCATAGCATTACCTATTATTTTATATTTGGGTAGATCATGTTCATTTCTTAATTGTGCCTTACATATATCTACCCAAATGGAAAGTGTATTTCTAGTGGAGCATGTTTATAAAGAATGTGTCTTACGAATGGGTGAGCGATATTTATATGTTGATTTGATACCGTTGGCCATTCGAGAAGTTGATATTATATTGGGTATGGATTGGTTATCATCTTATCATGCTTCCATTAATTTTTTTCGAAAAGAAGTTACGTTTCATCTGCTAGGTGAACTCGAGTTCCAGTTTATAGGAGAAAGGAATGTTGTTCCTAATGGTCTTATCTCAGTAATTAAGAGGAAAAAGTTATTGAGTAAAGGTTGTACATGGTATTTAGCTTCTGTTTTCGATGCTAGTAAGGAGGCACTTAAAGTTGGAGATATACAAGTAGTTAGAGAATTTTCTGATGTCTCTCCAGAGGAATTGCCAGGATTGCCACCTGATAGGGAAGTAGAGTTTTCCATTGAATTAATTCTAGGTACTGGTCCAATTTCTCTTGCTCTATATAGAATGGCACCAACAGAGTTGAAAGAATTAAAAGTGTAATTTCAAGATCTGATAAGTAGAGGTTTTATTCAGCCTAGTGTCTTGCCATGGGGAGACCCAATGTTATTTATGAAAAAAGAAATATGGGACAATGCGATTACGTATTGATTATCGATAATTAAATAGAGTGACCATTATAAATAAGTACCCTCTACCTCGTATCAATGACTTGTTTGATCAATTACAAGGGGCCACAGTATTTTTGAAGATTGATTTGAGATCAGGTTACCACTAATTGAAAGTAAAGGATAATGATATTTCCAAAACAGCTTTTTGGACTCGATATGGGCACTATGAATTTTTGGTAATTCCATTTGGATTAACTAATGCTCCAGAAGTTTTTATGGATTTGATGAACTGGGTATTCCACCATTTCATTTATTCATTTGTGATTGTATTCATAGACGATGTGTTGATACACGAGAAACATTTGAGACTTATATTGCAGATTTTGAGAGAGAAGAAATTATTTGCTAAATTCAGTAAGTGTGAGTTTTAGTTGAATGAAATTGTGTTTTTAGAGCATGTTGTCTCGGGAAATGGGATATATGTTGATTCAAAGAAGGTAGAAGCAATTGTTGAATGGGAGATCCCTAATAATGTGATAGAAATTAGGAGTTTCCTAGGATTGGTAGGTTACTATCGCAGATTCATTAAGGGATTTTCAGCAATAGCATTACCATTGACAAAGTTGACTCGTAAAGAAGTGAAATTTGTGTGGGATGAAGAATGCGAGAAAAGTTTTAAAGAATTAAAGAATCGGTTGGTTTCAGCCCCTATAGTTAATATTCCATGTGGGAATGAGTCTTTCGTGATCTATAAAGACCCATCATTTCAGGGGTTATGATGTGTTCTTATGCAGAATGGGAAGGTAATAGCATATGCTTCCAGACAATTAAAGAAACATGAATGGAACTACCCTACGCATGATTTAGAACTAGAAACTGTTGTTTTGCTTTGAAGTTATGGAGACATAACTTGTATGGAGAAACTTATGAGATATTATGAATCATCAAAGCTTGAAATACTTATTTACACAAACGAACTGAATTTGAGGCAGAGGCACCAAATGGAGCTGATTAAAGACTATGACTGTACCATTCATCATCATCTTGGGAAAACCAATGTAGTAGCAGATGCTTTGAGTAAAAAATCATCAGGGATTCTAGGTTGCATACAATGTGCACGTGTTGGAAATATTATTGACTTGGCATTGATGGGTATTGAATTAAAACTTTCAAAAAAGGGAGGATTATTAGCACATATTACGGCGAGACCTTTATTGGCAGAACTCATACGAAATTTACAAATTAGCGATCCATTCCTTTAGAAGAAGAAATGAGAAGTCCTGGATGGTAAAGAGAGTGACTTTGAGATTAAGAATGATAAATCGTTTTGTTATAAAAACTGGATTTGTGTACTGAATGATTCACCCTTAAAGAAGGATATATTATAAAAGGCACATAGTTCTATTTACTCTATGCATATGGGAGGTACCAAAATGTACAAAAATTTGAAAGAATATTACTGGTGGAACAATATGAAACGTGAAATTACAGAATTTGTAGCTAAATGTTTAGTATGCCAACAAGTGAAGGCGGAGCATCAGAAGTCGGCAGAATTATTGCAGTCATTGCCTATTCCTGAATGGAAGTGGGAAAATATAACGATGGAATTTGTTATAGGATTACCCCGATCACCAAAGGGGCATCATTATATTTGGGTAATTATAGACCGATTGACGAAGTCAGCTCATTTTCTTCCAGTTAAGACCACCTACACTATTGAAAACTTTGCACATATGTACGTTGATGAGATTATCCATCTATATGGGGCACCAGTGCCAATTGTATTAGATAGATGTCCAACGTTCACTTTTAAGTTTTGGCCTCATTTACAGAATTCCACGAGCACAAGTTTGAATTTCAGTAGTGCATTTAACCCACAAACTGATGGACAATAAGAAAGGATGATTCAAATATTAGAAGACATATTATGAGTTTGTGTATTTGACTTCAAAGGTAGTTAGGATGATCATTTTCCATTGATGGAATTATCGTATAATAATAGTTATCAGTCCACCATTGGTATGGCTCCTTATAAAGCTTTATATGGGAGGAGATGTAGAACGCCATTATGTTGGGATGAAGTAGGTGAAAGGAAAATTTTGGATCCTGAATTGATAGATTTTACAACTAAAAGATTAAAATAATTCGAGAACGGATAACGATATCGCAAAGCAAGTAGAAATTTTATGTAGATAAGAGGAAGTATCCATTAGAATTTCAAAAGTGAGATTTTGTATTCCTACGTATTTCACCATGTAAAAGGAGTTATGAGATTCGTGAAAAAGAGGAAACTAAGTCCAAGATACATTGGACTATATGAAGTGCTGGAAAGAATTGGGACCCTGGCATATAGATTAGCATTACCTCCAGAATTATCTCGTTTACATGATGTGTTTCAAGTATTGATGCTTCTTAAGTATTTAGAAGATCCATCTCATCAATTGAAAACTCAACCTATGGAATTGAAGGAAGAATTGTCGTACATCGATGAATCGGTGGAAATTTTTTATCTTAAAGAACAAGTATTGAGGAATAAAGTTATTCCATTAGTTAAAGTTATGTGGATGAGCTATGGAATTCAAAACGCAACTTGGGAAGCGGAGGATAGAATGAAGAAACAATATCCCCATTTATTTGGTAAGTGACCTTTATATTAAATTTCGGGGACCAAATTTTCTAGGGGGGAGGGAAGTTGTGACAACCCGGATATATTCTGATAAATTCTATTTGAATCATGCTTAACTTATATGATATGAATAATGTGTTATATATATATATATATATATTGGGCCTAATTCTACCTTCAAAAATAGTGAAATATCGAATTGGGTACAAACATAAAATTTTGACGTTTTTGGTAGGAAGGTTCATGTTGGAGACTTGTTTTGAGCCATATAATATAACAACCGGCTCAAGGTAAAAACTAGATATTTATAGGTATATGAGTTATATTTGTGACACAATAAACGACACATTAAACGGATGTCTGAGTAAGCAGTTATGCCGAATTTACGAAGAAGGGCAAATCTATCCATTCCCTTTAATTGGTAATGTGTCTTTTTTAAACCAAATGGTTTAATTTGATTGGTTGAAAAGGAGGGATGCATTTATCGACTTAAGCCTCTCCATTTAACCTATTTCTTCAGTAAATTTAGCCCTTGGTTCAGTTTTTAGGGTTTTTAGCTTGAGGAAAGAGAAAGTAGAAGTTTAAGGAAAAAAGAATTCCAAGAAAAGCTAGGAGAAATTCCAAGAAAATCCTTAAGGTGTTTCCAAGGTATAATTATGTGCTAATATTGTTTTAATCCTAGATTATACTTATTTCAAAGTATATAAATCATGAATTAGTGATTAAAATTCTATCCTCCTTTGTGATAATAAGTATTGGTTAATATGTGAGATAAGTGGTGTTTGTAGGCCATATTGCTTTGTATTGAAACCCCTTGTATTCAAACTTGCATATATTGTTGTCTGCTTACTGGAATTGAGAATTCCAATTGGATATGAAACTAGACTCATATATTCATATCATATATGAAAATTAGAATTGAACTCCTTGTGGTTAGGCTTTAGGGATGGTTGCAAGTTGGTATATAGTTATTGTTTGTATATTTCATTTCGATAAGTCCTGAGTTTGGTAAAGATTTTGACATAGAAAATGAGCTCAAAAAATTATGAAACTTTAATTCTGTACTATTCAGTATGTGTATTGAAAATGGGTGAAAAATCATGGAATTTTACACTGTAGAACAATTATGAAAAGTCTTGGAAGTTGAAGGAACAATAGAGGAGCTTGTAGGGAAGATTTAGTATGTTGTTAAAAATGGTCATAGCTTGGTTTAGGAAGCTAGAAAAATAATACCGACACTTGTAATTGAAAGTATATTCAGATAGGTTTCCATATTGATGAGCTTGGACACCTGTATTTGTACAATTTATGAGTATAAGATGGTTGAGTACGGAGGACAATAATTTGAGGCCATACTGGATACCCCATGAAATAATGTTTTTATTTCATCCTTCCAAAGGGTATTTTGAGTACATGTTTCATATGTCTAGGCCCTGAGAAGTATACTTTTATGTTTACTTGGTTTTAGTTATAAATTCCTTTTGAGGTATTTTCTATGGTTTAATATTCATAACTTTATCAATATATATACCATTATTTCATCTTTACTCGTGTTTTGGTGGAAGTTGATTTGAGAGGAATTATATTATTGTTGTATAATCATTGAAAGTTACATAAATATATTAAGATAATACTTATGATTGAGATTTAGTACTGATTTATTCGGATTAATAGGTGTAAGGTCTAATCAACCCAGTTCAGCACCACCCGAAGGAAACGTAAATACATAGTTGACAACCCAAGGTGAGTGTACTCACTGGAAATATGTATGTGTATACTGTTACGAATATGATTAGAATGTTATGAATATGAAACTGTTCATTTCGGTTTGCCTAAATGGGAGGTTACTCCCCGACCCGGAATGGGGGAGAATTGTCCATTTTAGACAAGATGTATGAATCATGATTTGAAAAGTTAGCCATTCATTATGAATGGGTCGGAAAATTTGGTCATTCTTATGAATGAGCCAAAAATTTGGTCATTCTTTATGAATGAGCCGGATAAATATATATTGATTATCACAGGGATATGATCTATTGCATTTAATTTTATGAAATAGTGTAGTAGTGAAAAATATATATCTATTATCACAAGGATATGATTTATTGCATTTAATTTTATACAATAGTGTAGTAGTGATGCACTCACTGAGCTGTTTTGCTCACGGTTCCAATATTTATATTTTTCTGGTAACGCGATGTCACTGCCAAATCTAGGAGGCCCGGGTTGGGTTAGCCAGGAATGGGTGAAATAAAGATTTTGTTTAAATGTAAATGATGTAATTAAGTTAACTTATCCTTCAAGCAAGTTTGTATAAGTATGACTACTTTAATGTTGTAAACTTTTTTGGTTATATGGAATTATGCTGATGACTCTTTAGTTAAAACTCGTGTTTATGGTTTAGTTAAATTAATTATGGCATGACTCACTTTGACTTTCAAACTTGATTATAAGTAACTGGGTTGGGTTGTGTCAAACAAAGACATATTTTGCATACCCTTGTGATATATTTGCATGACGAGATCATTGATCCTCACTATAGAGAAGGTTTCTTTTGCTCCATCAAATCTTGTCTGTGAACCCTTGGGTGTTTGGTAACCTTATAGTCTATAAAACATTCATGACTTACTCGACACATAGAAGAATTGGATTTTCTGTAGTGAACTGCTCGTGAATAAGCAAACAAAGGTTTTTTTGATTTCTGGATTGGAGTGTAAAAGCATTCTTAAGAACACCATAATATTTAATTAAGAATACATTATTGATAAAATTCTCACATATAATTGTTCTTAATAAAATGATCTTGGGTATTCATGATAATTACATATATTCATTATGCGAAACATAAAATGGTATTAAAATAACATACCTCAATCATGTCACGACTAGAAAGATTTATGGAGCAATCAGCCTTAACGATGTTCGATCATAATGAATTTTAGAACATGGCTTAATTTTGTATATGGCAAGAACATACTCCAATTTCAACATATTCCAACGGTTAGATCTCCCAGTATGACTAAAACACTATTTTTAACGATGTGTGATCAGGCTGGATTTCAGAACATGACTTCATTTTGTATATTGCAAGAACATACTCTAATTTCAACATATTCCAATGGTTATATCTCCTAATATGGACAAAAAAATATTTTGAAAGTTTCTCTCCTTGAGAATTTAGATTTCTCTACCTCTCCTATAATTTAATTATGCTGTCTTTTTAGAGTGTCTGAATGATTCAAATCAGTCACTTATTTATAGGCAGGGACAAGTCCTAAATCTCCAACACTCGCTTAATATCATCCATCCATCAAGGTAGATGCCCAATATTCCTTTTGACTCTTGGCATTTGGAGTAACCTTTCATTAACCAAAGTGAGTCTTAGTAGTAATATAATTATGGGGCACATAATGGATAATTTAAAATAATTCTTACAATCTCCCACTTAACCCATAATTATCATAAAGTTCCCAATAATTGTTGACTGATCCTTAAATGGTTTTCCATAAACACCTTAATCAAACAACTAATTAATGCGAGTCATGGCGCTCACATACTAATTCAAGAGAATGATCTATTTTATGTACCACAACATTAACAAATCATCTATAAGGTCTATAAATAGGGTTATTCAATAATGGTCCAATCATGTCTTTTTAAAAGACTATTTTTATCACATTCTTTCATTCACATGCATGTGTATAATAAAGACATAAATAAATGATTCTGAAACACTGTATGATCATATGGTAATGTCAAAATAAGTACTGAAAAATCAACCACATCAAGATTTTTTGGGCTATTCTTTAAGACTTGTGTCTTAAGCATGCTTCATTAATGTTTTTCATGATAGCCCAATCATGTGGATTTTCTATATTATCACTTGTACAAATGTGTTAAATGACACTTGTTTCTGAATTTCTTCTTTTAAATGTTTTTGCATTCAATGTGCTAACTTACTCACATAATACCTAATGTGTCGTAATAAAGAAGATTGCAACGATAGTATCATAATATTTCAGCAGCGTGGCAATATTATCGACAACTCCAAGTGTCAAAATTTAAGTAACGTTGTCATTATCAATAAGTTGTAGCATCAAAGCATGCTACAGATTCAGATTTCCAGACTAGTCAATGGATTGTGTTGTACTCTTTCATTGTATTGGTAGTTAAACCAACATAAACAAAGTAGATAAGAGTGAACTTCACACATTCCATAAAACCAGTAAATCTGAGTTGTAATAACTGCTCGTCTAAAAATGAACAGTCGACTTTAATGTGAGCATATAATCTTTTAGTATCTCATAACTTCATCCATTACACATTGAAAATTCATGTAACATTTTATTTCTCTATTTTACAATAAATTGAATATAAAACTTACTCCCAGTGATCATAAGTTGTATAAATTGAATATATAATATATAAACTTACTCCCATCGACTTCACCATTCTTAATGAATTTGACATTCAATTTTCTTTAATGCAATAAGTACATGTCAATGATGATTATATGATCTATATAACTCTACTTTAAGAGAATTTTCTCATAATCTCCCACATAGGCCACATAGGTCCTCCTTATGTTAGATATTGTAATACCTTAAGGGCATAACTCGACTATCAATATTTATAAGAGATATTACAAAAATCTTGTCCATAAAAATTATCATAAGGAGTCTGGATTTAATTTGGTATAAGATTAAAGAGTTTCGTGATTATGATGCGAGATCAAAACAATCTTTAAAAAAATATATCCAAACTTTATTTTATACAAAACATCAAAGGAATACCATAACTTTTGAGAAGGACTGAAAGATGTTTTAAAAATATCCCTCACAATCAAGTTTAGACAAATATTTTTCAAGAAAATTGGAAGCATTGAGGGTTTATGAAAAAAAAATTCCCTAAGAATAAAAGAGACGGCATGTTATTTGCATTTCTAGTTTGTTTTGTAAACAATCCTTGCATCAAAAGTAAATACTTTCTATAACACAATAAGTTTAACTTGAAAACTCTACTAAGATGAAAATTTGTTTCAAACCATAAAAGATACATATTATCTCTATCATTATTAGTCCGAGTGTCCAACATGTAAACAAACTTAATTTTTTTAATTTCTTCAAACATTATATGGAGTGTTCCACATAATATTGATCATCAATAGTGGGCTAATAAAATCAACATAATAATCGAGAGAAACAAAATAAGGCCATAACATGTTAAAGATATGAGATAAATTGACTCATTATATTAATGCTTTGATTTGACAACACATATGTTAATATTAATCTAATAACTAATGTGCATTTTATTTTTCTCATTAGTAACCATTGATTAGCAATTATATGATGCTTGTAGATACTTGAGTATTAAATTTACGTGACATATACTTGAATAATGTATATGATATATAGAGTTCATTCAAATAGTCAAAATCAACTCCCTATAGGGAATAATCTTGTTTAATGGTTAGTCTCAAAATACTCCATAGTTATAAGCATCAGAGGTTAGTATTGCTATCATATTTACATTTAACATTCATTTTCATGATAGTTGGTTCAGTATGGTGACTACCAAATATTTCATAATATGAATACTAAGTAAAGACTTACATACAGAAGTCAATAAATTATCTATTTATATTCAGTAAATATCGCATGAGCAATGAACTAAATTATTCATGTCTGGGTTTCATAAACTTAATTGGTGATATTATGATGAAGGAAACAAGGACATGTGTATTTGATGACCATTATTGCCTTCCCAATATATATCACGACTTAATTTGTTGCTCAATAAATTTAATTGGACCTGTAGGCTACCGAATCACAATAATTAAATAAATAATAACATGTGTGCAACATCTTAAATCTTAACATTTAATGGCATACATGGACCGATATGCAACGAAAATATGCATGATCTGAAGGCATTAGTCCAATATTTATCTGTTATGAAATGGCATACTTTAACGAACACCAATCCTTACATTATATAAACATTAGAGATAAGCATACATGTGTAAAATACCCGTAATACATGAATAAATTATATGAATGTCTATTTCTTAATTTGAACTTCCCGAAAAACTAGACATAATGTGAAAATCAAATTAACAAGGAGTTTGCATGAGATATTACACGAATAATAGTAAATTGAAAGCATGAATCATTTACTTTCACTTCGTCATTTATAACGTCAAAACTTATGTATGATGAACGATTATAAATATTGACCTAAATCATTCGTGGTCATACTAATGCACAATACGGTTATAACATAAATCTAGTATCCGCACATATGAATTGTAGCACGCGTTTGGCATTTAATTCAATTTAATGGGAGTACTAGCATATTTTATGGCGTGAAAATAAGATGCTCCTGTGGGTAGTCATTATAAATTTAATTTAATACCATTAAAGGTCGTAATATTCAACATGTATAGTTGAGTGATGTATATTTAATTTTAATAAGGTATCTGTGGATATCCTTGGTTTACACATGTACAAACACTCCTTAATGGTTGATTTAACACATGATTATTGTATACATATGGGTAACTCATTTATATATGTTAAATAAACATATTCAAACATTATAATGGTAATAGAGGATTAATTTTGGAAAGGGTAATAATAAGGATCACCGTGGTGATACCTATCCTTAATAATACAATTGCATTCATCAAACAACTTAATATGAATACTGGTGTACATGTTATCATAGAATTTCAAAGGCCATAAAATTTCACAATTGTTAAAATTTTGAATAAAAAAATGTGAACAATCTTGAATTTCATAAGTCTAGAATTTCAAAAACTTAGAATTTTAAAAGTCATAATTTTCTTGAATTTGAAAAAAAATAATTTCTAGAATTTCAAAGTCATAATTTTTTTTGAAAATTGCAAAAAATGCATAAATTTATAGAATTCTAAAAAACAGGGTAGCATGAATTACGAAAGACATGGTAGCATGAATTCTAAAAAAACATAATAGCAGGAATTTTAATTGACATAATTCTAAAAGACATAATTCCAAGAAAGTGACCAAGCCACGTCCGGCTGAATTCGTAATGTTTGCTAAATATTTGAGTTAACACTATAAGGATGCAGATAATTAATCCAAAATCTCAAAATAAATTCGACGGAATTCAAAAATTAAATTTCTGGAATGAGATAATGTTGTAAACATTGTTTAAGTAAAACTCAATTATTTGGCAAAAGTTACGAATTTCGATATCAGCTGGAGCGAACCGAACCGATATCAATCACTTAATATCAACTGACCATCAAGGTAGATGCCCAAGAGTCCTTTTGACTCTTGATATTTGGAGTAACATTTCATTAATCAAAGTGAATCTTAGTATTAATATAATTATGGGGCAAATAATGGAGAATTATTTAAAATAATTCTTAGATGGAGATCTTTAGTGGTTGGATTCATGGGAATTTATTCTATAGTCACTTCTACAAGATTTTCTTATTAAGAATTAGTCTTATTTCATTTGGACTGTATTTCACACATGTTAGAGCCACTATATTATCTACCTTTGGCTATATAACTTGTGTATAAAGAACCATTTACTGGTAAGATTTTTTTTCCTTACAAGCGAAATTATATTATATGTCTTGTGAGAAAAAGACTTTTCTTTGTGTTATTTGAACTCTTTCTTGATTATGTAAGAAAACGCCCTGAAGTAGTTTAACCTTTTTAACTCAAAACCTAAAAAATGACTTTTTAAATATTAGTCTTGAGTTGATATTTCATTCCTTTGAATTTAAATTACATTTTATTATATTTTGAGTGATATACACTTTCCTTACACTTTTTTTTAACATTTAGTATACCCCCACCCATCTTAAGTGTAGAATTTAGGTATAACTAAATGTTACTTTCACATGGATTAAGTTCTTTATTAATTTTAAGGAATGTTTTGTTTTGGAATGACTTAGAGACATTGATTGTAGACCAAAGCATGTCATTGACGTGTAGCTTTCTCTCGCTGTTAGCGCCTTCCCTTGAAAAGAAGAAAAGGTACGAAAGAATATATATGAAAGTTGAGCGGATTGAGTGCAAGACAAAAGTTTTCTTTGTTAGCATCTACCTTAGTACATTTTCCATTCATTTAACCAAGAGGTTCTACCCGTTGTGATTTTTTTTTATAGTATATTCATTATTTTACGTTTTCGTATCTTTGAAATCTTTGTCTTAACTAAGAAAATAAAAAAATGTGTTGATTTTAACTTTGGCAAAGCTTTGTCACATAGACCTTAGGTACATTTCTTTACCTTTGAAAGTAAGAATATATTATATCTTAACTATTTTTTTATATGGATAACTAATGTCGAGAGCAATCACTCTCAGTCACCAATGCGTCCATGACAAGTATTCCCAAAAGCAAAGGATTGACAGTTAGAAGGTCACGACTATTAATGAGTAATATTATCTAATTGAGTACTAAGTCCAATATCATTAAACTCTACATATAATTATTTTTATAATAAATTAAGATGAGGCAATGAAAAAAGATCTCAACAAGTGAGGCAAAATTTGGATATTGTTGAGAAAACTTATTCTCAGATCTAAGTCTTATTCTTATTCATTCCAAAGACTATAACTAAATGGGAAACATGAGAAAAGGAAACAGAAAACCAAGATTAGTAACTTTACGGATAAGTTATTAATATTATTGTTCTCAACTACAAAAGAATCAAATTCCATAAACGTCACAATAAGAAAAACTAGCTTTTGCAACAAATTTTTTTGCAAGAAAGTAAATTTTGTTGCTAAAAGTATACTATTAGCAAGGAAAATTAAAAAAACGCCTATAAAAGAAAAATAATAACTTGCAACGAATTCTTTCGTTGCAAAAGTTACTTTTAAAGAGGAATTATTCGAACCTTTTGTAAACATAAGGGCGAAAAATTTTCCCGCTATATTTTGATTTTCTAAAATATCTATTGCAAGGAAAAAAATAATTCATTGCAAAAGAACATAATTTTTATATTAAAATTACAAAGTATAAGTTTAAAAAACCAAGAAGATTTACTTCCGATTACAAATACGTACGACCCAAAACTAAACCCATTTCTATCCCTCATTTCTCTCACTACTCTTCTAACCCATTCACACGCTGTCGTTATCTCTTTTGTCTGCAAAATTTGAAATGCCCTTGTGCTTTCTCCTCTCTGTTCATCATCGAAGACCGGAAATGTCTTCGCTTGATTAGTTTTATGGATTTGCTCTTTTTGACGGATCTGTACATTGCTCATTTTGTATATTGGATATTTAGGGTTCAGATTAAGCGGTGGTGGTAGATTTGTTGTGGAAATAGGGTTCGAATTAGGTGGTAGTGCAATTAAAAAATGATTAGGGTCAATTATGATTTGATATGAATTCTTGGACAAATGAACGATTTTGATTTTCTTTCTACTTTGAACATGCAAACGGAGTTAGGGATTTGTGTATGATTTATTTTGTAATTGGAATTTTGATTTTTTTTTAGGTATTACGAATATATCTTTAGGGTTTCATTTGGGTTTGAAATTTCTTCTGCTATTTGTGTTCTTGGTGGGTACCTTACGCTTAATGTCCAACCATTTATCAATAAAAATAAATTATAATGTTGCGTTCTTAGTTTGTAGGCCCCTTTTTCTCAAATGTGCTTTAAGGATGTCAAAACAATTTTTGTTTCAAAAACTTTTTCCAAATTTTATACACATTAAGTTTTTGAACCAATTTCAATTAAGTCCAATTTTATCTTGTTTAATCCTTATCATACATATAGGTGATTAAAGCAAGTAAAAATAAATAAGTTCACATAAGCGATGCCAGATGTACGAGGAAACCATAATGGGAAAAAACCTTGTATCAACCAAGCCAGACAATCACTATGATACGGGTTAACAAAGAGAGATCGAAATACTTACACAATGACTTGATCCCTATAAGACTTGAATCTATTATTCTCTTTAAACGTTCCTCTATAGTACTGATGTAGAAATACTTATACAATACTCATCCATAGGATATGCATCCATGAGTGCCTCGGTATCCACCGATGCAGCTTGACAACCGTCTACGATTCTGAAAACGGACTCCTCCGTTTTTCACCTCAAAACCCAACAAACAATGTTCAAAGTGACGAATAATCTCTTATAGTGAAAACAGAATCTTTATAACAATAGTGTATGAAAGCTCGGATCTTTTAAACTCTAAGAATGGTTTTAATCTTTAAAAACTTAGAAAACTTTTGTGCAAAAAAATGAAAATGTTAAACAGTATTTTGGTTTTTCTCCCCCTACAAAATTCTGAGAGAAAAATTCTTTAAATAAAAACTTAAGTCAGCATCTCGTTCTAACGAGATGCTCAAGTCGTTCTAACGATTATCAGATGTCTTTTGAATGCCATCACATGCCGTTTGAACCACCTAAACAAAATATGGCGTTTCATACCACACTAAACATAAGTTATCTTAGTATAAACAAAGATAAAACCTTTTAAAAATATTTTAAATAAAGATTTCATCCTTTAAAACTCTTTCCAAACTCCATAAACATAATACGTTCATAAATGAGAGGATATCAGAATGCAATCTGAATGAAAACGTGAAACGTTCACCAATAAAACTCAGCATAATTAATCTTGAAACTTAGACGCTACATCTTTAATACAAACACGTCATAGACTATGTGGAGATCATGATAATATAAAAATATAACTATGACTCAAACAAGTTTTGTTCCGGGATTAAGTCAATTACATAAAAACCACTCAATTGGAAATTTTGTCCTTACTAATATCCCCCTTTGACTATTCGAGAACAAAATCCAAATAGTGAAATGCCTAATCCGGGCATCAAGATATATGACACCTAAATCACATCTCATAAAACTCAAAATAAAAAATTACACGATAAGGACTAGTATATGCAGGTCCGACAAGCATGAGCTGTCTGAATGTGATGTAGTCTTGAAATCTCGAATCTTTTTAAGCATACCTACACACATGAAACAAATAAATACCAAGTCAAGTATACAGGAACAAATGATATAAAAATACCAATATGTAAAACCAACAATTTATTACACATGTGAGAAAACCTTGATACCAATTTGTGAAAACTAATTTGTGAAAGACAACATGATATCAATTTGTAAAGCCTAAAAGAATATATGTTCTCAATCAAACAAATAAACTCCCCCTTTTTGCCTCGAATAGACAATAAGTGAAAAAGGTAATCAAATCACCAAATATCTTGAATGAAATAATCAGTAAAGCATATCTAGATAAACATGAAATGCTAGTTGAAAATAATCAGTCTATACCAAATCGTAGTTATCAAACAGTCACTTATAATGAATCATCAATGAATAAGTACATCAAATGCACGAAAACTATCCAAATGAACCCAGAAGTATCAAAACATAATGAAATCATCATATATACGAAGCAGGTACTAAAACAAAATAAGGGCTCAAAAATCTAGGCAGGTCGTTCGAACGACTATGCCATATCCTTTGAACAATATAATACGTCGTTTGAAGTGTGCATCAACCGATCGAAAATAATGTGCTATCGTTCGATACATCTATCTAACGACCTTCTAACGACCATATATGACAAAATTATCGCCTTGAAAAATGTGTCATTAGAACCAAACTTTGAACGACTTGGACATGTCATTCGAACGATGTCCAAAAGTCGTTTGAACGACTTCAACAAAGTCTATATTCCAGTTCCAAAACTGTTAACGTTTTGCCCAGTGAAAAAATTTCATGAAAAACAAAAATTGGAAATACGAAATAAAAGGAAAACAGACTCAAACCAGGAAATAAAATAAACACAAGCAATGTGAATTTCATGCTAACATAGTATGTAATGCATGAGCATGGACTAAAACAAATGTATAACAACACGAACATATCGAAACGATCAAGAAGCTCCAATTGATAGCTAAATGTCATCAAGCTTAGTTTTAGCCATATGTGACAATTAATATATTGAGCTAAATGAACTAAACAAACAACATGCACACAAATTCAAAATTTTGACGATTCTACAAACAATAGCGTCATGGTACAGTTTTCAACATAAGGATTCCTGGTGCGAACCCATTTATTTATTTCCATCCAAACTCCCTTATATATTCATTTTTTCTTTTCAAGCTCTTTGATGTTTCTGTTTTTCTCAACTTAGAGCAAATCTATTGTCCCTATTTTGGCATATGATTCTCTTTATTGCCTTAATTTTTTCTTGAGCTCTTTAAAATGGTGACTTTCACGATGTTATTATTATTCATTCGCAGCCCTTTCCCATGAACACTCATAATTTTTTCAATTCTATATAAGCAATATAAATCCTCACGATAAATGTTTCTTTCATGCACACCTCCTCTTAAGTCTTATTACACATAGATGACAAAATTGAGATAAAGATATCTCACCAAACTCAAATATGTATGAGATGTCAAACATTCATATAAACTCGTGCATGTGTGCAAAGATGGCACATAAACAAAGTCGAATCCAAATGCATATCAACTTCGAAACAACTCCATATAGACAATGGTTAAGACCTTTCAACGCATCAATAAATATGACCAAATGTCCTATCCACATGGATAATGAAATGATAGGGGTCCTAGCACACCAATATGCCACATCAAACATGAAAACTGAACACACAAAAAATAAACCAAAACCCTTTTTGTGTTTTTCTAAAAATATTTTTGACCCAAAAATAAAGCCTTTTTGTATTTTTAAAAAATATATGAAACCAATTTTTGTTTTGTGCTTTCAAATAATTTTATCAAAACAAAATCTTTTTGTATTTTTCAATAAGACACAAATCATATGAAAAATATAATATAAAGAGATAGACATGTCATAGCACTAGAAAAATATGATTCATGAAGCAAACACTAGGGTATGACAAACATGGCAACATAATCATCCTTTAGATTTAGCATGAAAGGAATCAAGTCAACTAAATAAGAACCATGAAGTTTAATTCCTAAAGCCTCTAAGTCTGATTTCCTAACCCAAGTAGGTGTGTTATGACGCATGGGGGTTTTGGGAACCGAAATGACTTTATTCCTCAACTTCATAGGAGCATTTTTAAGGTCACAATAATAACGCCTAAGGTGACCCTTCCTACCACAATAAGTGCAAGTGAAAACACGACGAGGAATGGGACCTAAATGTGGACCTCTCCTAACGTTCCTAGTTGGCTCTCTCACATAATTTGTATTGGCTTTCGGAATGGGAGCAACACGATCATCGTAGCTTATACCACACATATTTTCCTTGATTTGGAAGGTACCAAAAATCCTATACAACTTTTTCGACCTTGCCTCCAAATCAAATTTCATCTTACTCGTGTCTCTCTATCTCTCCTTTAGCTCACTAATCCTAGACTCAAGAAAACTCCTAGACTCCTAAAACTCTAGAATCTTTTTCTTCAAAACCTCCATCAAAACACAAAGATTATATCTCTCGTTCTCTCTCTCTCTCTCTCTCTCTCTCTCTCTCTCTCTCTCTCAACATATTCTAGTTTCTCCCTAAGAGATTTCTCCCTTGACCTAAGATCCTCAATAAAAGCATCATTATTTTCTATGGAATGCTCATTCAACCTAGCTTTCAATTTCAAGTTTGCATTTTTCACCTTAGTGCTTCCTTATACAAATCATTATATGAAACTTGCAACTCTCTCACATCAATATCCTTATCCTCACTATCTTCACCCTCACTCACTTGCGATTCACACTCAGCGGCCTCAAAAGTGTCATAAACATGAGAATCTTCACGAGAAGATTTATCTTCGTCGGTCACATGACATGCCATGAAAGCTAGAAAGTTGCGCTCAATGGGGGAAATATCTCCCTCTTCTGGTTCACTATCACTTAAGGTGGCATTATAGGCTATTAATTTCTTGACCTCCTTCTTAAGTCTAGTGGTACACTCAGTTTCCTTATTACCATAACCCTCTTAACCCAAACACCTATCCGACTCATCCCTCTTAACGTTCTCACTCTTATTATTAGGGGTGGCATTAACCTTGTTGTTCTTGGATTTCTCAAGTCTTTTGGCATCTTTTAATTGATTTTGGAAATTAAGAACTTTTTTTAACTTCTTTGCCAACAAAGATACATCCTCAAAATTGGAATCAAAATCATCATCCGAAACTTTTGTCTCCTCCTTTCAAGATTTTAAAGCAATTCCCTTTTATTTCTTTGGTAAGTTCTTAGAGGTAAACATGTCAAGATCATAAGTTTGTAAGTCACCTAGAAGCTCTTTTAGTTTCGTTGATTCAAGCATACCCAAGGGGTTTAAAACGGTCACTTTGGGACCAAATCTACTAGGCAAGGACCTTAAGATTTTCTTTATGAATCGATTGTTGGGTATTTTCTCTCCCAAGTTAAATGATGAGTTGATAATGTTGGACAATCTAGCATAAAACTCTTCAAATGACTCAATCTCTAACATATTAATCGTCTCAAACTATGTAGTGAGGTTTTAAAATTTAGACACCCTAACCGTGCTAGTGCTCTCGTGAGTAAGTGAAAAAATATCCCAAACCTCTTTTAAAGTTTCATACCTCATGATTCGATTATACTTTTTCGGTGTGAAATGTGAGGAAATAACATGAAGACCTTTAGAATTATAAAGTGCAAGTCTATGTTCAGTTTTGGTTAATGACTCAACATGTTTTAAACAAGTGGCCTCTCCCTCTAGTGTGATCGGTGGTGTCCAACCTTTTTTCAATCGCTAGCAACACACGCTCATCAATTGATTTTAAATCACTTCTCATTCGCATTTTCCAATAAGCGTAATTTTTGCTATAAAAAATAGGGGTTCTAAAACCATCAGAACACTTGAAATTACTCCTTAAAAGCATAAGGGATCAACACACACAAAAATGTTTATAATTCTGTTACCAATTTGTAGGCCTTTTTTTCTCAAATGTGCTTTAAGGATGTCAAAACATATTTTCTTTCTAAAAATTTTTCCAAATTTTATATGCACCAAGTTCCTGAACCAATTTCAATTAAGTCCAATTTTATCTTGTTTAATCCTAAGCATGCATCTAGGTGATTAAAGCAACTAAAAATAAATAAGTTCACACAAATGACACTGAATGTACGAGGAAACCACAGAGGAAAAAAATCTCGGACGGCCCAATCGAGACAATCACTATGATACGGGTTTACAAAGGAAGATATGAAGACTTACACAATGAATAGATTCCCACAAGCCTTGAAGATCTTCTTCTCTTGAACCTCTCCTCCATAGTGCCCATGAAGAAATCCTTCAATGATACTCTCCATAGTACACGCGTCCACGAGTGCTTCGGTATCCACCGATGTAGCTTGGCAACCATATACGATTCGAAATACGAACTCCTCCATTTCTTCACTGCAAAAACCAACGAACAATGTTCAAAGTGATGAACAATCTCTGATGGTGCAAACAAGATCTCTATAGAAATAGTATATGAAAGCTTGGATCTTTTAAACTCTAAGGATGGTTTTAATCTTTGAAAACCTTAGAAAACTTTTATGCAGAAAAAAGAAACTGTTAGATTGTAATTTGGTTCTACACCCCCTATGAAATTTTGAGAGAAAAATTCTTTAAATAAAAAATTGAAGTTGACATGTCGTTCTAACGATATGCTCAAGTCGTTATAACGACCGTGAGATGTTGTTCGAACGACATCACATGTCATTTGAACCACCTAAACCAAAGATAGTGTTTCATATGACCATAAACTGAAGTTATCTCAGAATAAACAAAGATAAAACCTTTTAAAACCATTTTAAATAAAGTTTTCATCCTTTAAAACTCTTTCCAAACTCCATAAACATAATTCGTTCATACTTGAGTGTATCTCAGAATGCAATCTAAATGAAGACGTGAAACGTGAACCAATAAAACTCGGCATAATTAATCTTGAAACTTTGCCATTAAGTATTCAATACAAGCACGTCATACACTATGTCGAGATCATGACAATATAAAAATCTATCTGTGACTTAAACAAGTTTTTTTCGGGAATAAGTCAATTAAATATAAATGACTCAATTGAATTTTTTTTCCTTACATAGTTGTTACTTCAATATTGTGCTCTGGATTCCAAATATAGTTATAACATGGCCTAGTTTACTACACCAAACTGGGAGATTGGTCACAGACTTTATCCCTAACCACGTAGAAAGGGTTGCGGATTTAGTCCGTGACCAAATCGAGCGTGACCAATTTTGATGGTCACGACACAAATACCTGGACCACTACCCTGGTCATGGGCTTCTGATAGTCACGAACATGGTCATGACCAATAGCCCTGACCCAAATTAGAAGCATGGTCACGGCCCAACCCCTGACTATCACCCAATTTAAAAACCATCTAGTCACGGCCCATATCCGTGACCATGTTTTGTGTACAATTAAACCTGGTCACGACTTTAAGCCGTGACCATTTTTCTTATGATTAATCTTCGTCACGGCTTTAGGCCGTGACTATGTTTTCTGTAGTAGTCAACTTAGTCATCGCTTTAGGCCGTGACCAACTTTAATAACAAAAAAAAATCCTCAAATCGGGAGGCTAATTGGTCAGTTGCTGCAAGTGCTCTTTGGGTGACCTCGCGGGGGTCCCATGCTCTCCAATCGGGGGTCCCATGACCACGCAGTCATGGGACCCGTGTAGGCATTTTGAAATCTGGGTCTTGCTTTCAAATCGAGGGTATCGTTAACATGCAATCGATTCGTGCGGTCTTCCTTGGTCCCGAGTGAGGTGTTGGTGCCGCCCATGGGGCAATTTGGGGGGCATTGTGGGGTTTTGCCCTCTGATGGTACGTTTTTAAGCCTAAGTGTAGGCATTCTAAAATCTGGGTCGTGCTCTCAAACCGAGGGTCGCATGATCACACGGTCAGTTCTTAAGAGTTATATTGGACCCGTGCGAGCTGTCGGCACCGCTCATGGGGCCGTGTGGGGGACACTAAGGGGTTTCGCCCCCCGATGACACATTTTCAAGCTTAAGTGTGGATTTTCTCCATTTTGGACCATGCTCTCAAACCGAGGGTCCTGTGACCACGCGATCGGTTCCTCCTAGTTACATTGGACCCGTGTGAGGTGTTAGTACCACTCATGGGGCCTGTGGGGGGGGGGGGGGGGGGGGGGGGGAGAACTTGGAGGTTTCGCCCCCCGATGACACGTTTTCAAGCCTAAGTGTGGATATTCTTTATTTTGACTTGTGATCTCAAATCGAGATTCCTGTGATCACGCTGTCAGTTCTTACGAGTTACATTGGTCCCGTGCGAGGGGTTAGTGGCACTCATGTGGCTGTTTGGCGGGTTCTTTGGTGCTTCGCCCTCTAAAGTTTTGTTTGGCAAGAAAATCTGTCTTTTCTGGACTGAACAAATGCGACGTGTTATAGAGCTCATTGAAATTGTTCTGGAAAGGTGTTCTAAATAATATGATGCGTTTTTCTGTTTGGAGTTTGATAGAGTATTCTAAATACGAGTCGTCTAAAGGCATGTTTAGTGGATCTTGATGAAGGCCACAATCCTTGTAATGGTGAATATTCTCATTACGGGGAGTGTAGCCTTCATCAAGATCAAAAAATCTAGGACACTCCAATAGAGGATTCCTATTTGGATTACTCTATCAAACTTCAAATGGGAAAATGCATCATATTATCCAGGAATCCTTTTCAAAAAAATTTCAATGAGCTCTACAACACGCAGGAACCTATCACATGGTCACGGGGCCGTTAAGCGGGTGCTATGTGGTTTCACCCCCCAAAGGCACGTTTTCAAGCCTTAGTGTGGATTTTCTCTATTTTGGGACGTGACCTCAAACCGGGGGTCCCGTGACCACACGGTCAGCTCCTATGAGTTACATTGGTCCCGTTCAAGGTGTTGGCATCGCTCATGGGGCCATTTGGGTGGCGCTAAGGGGTTTTGCCCTGAACGACATGTTTTCAAGACTAAGTGTGGATTTTCATAAATGTGTGTCGTGCTCTCAAACCGGGGGTCTCGTGACCATGCGATCGATTCCTACGAGTTACATTGGTCCAGAGCGAGGTGTTGGCACCGATCACGGGACCGTTTGGAGGTGGGGGTTAGCGGGGTTTCAGCCCCCAGCAGCACGTTTTCAAGACTAAGTGTGAATATTCTCTGTTTATGGCCATGCCTTCAAATCGGGGGTCCCGTGACCATACGATCGGCTCCTACTATCTACATTGGACCCCTACGCGGTGATCACTCACCTAAAAAGGCCATTTGCGGGGGGGGGGAGGGGCTAAGGGGTTTCCCCTCTAACGACACATTTTGAAGCCTAAGCGTGGATTTTCTCAAATTATCATCATATTTTCAAACTGGGGGTTCCGTGACCACATGATCGGTTCCTGCGAGTTACATTGGTCCCATGCATGGTGATTGCTCCACAAAAGGTGACGCTTAAGGGCGCTAAGGGGTTTCGCTCTCTAACAGCACGTTTTCAAGCATAAGTGTGGATTTTCTCAAATTATCATCATATTCTCAAATCGGGGGTCCCGTGACCATGCGATCGGTTTTTGCGAGTTACATTGATCCCATGTGAGGTGTTTGCACCTCTCACGGGGCCGTTTGGGAGATGCTTTTGGGGTTCGCCCTGAAAAAGCATGTTTGGCAAGAAAAATCTGCCTTTTCTGGCATTGCCAAATGCAACGTGTTGTAGAGCTCATTAAAATTTTTCTAGAAAGGAGTCCCAGATAATATGATACGTTTTTCCATTTGGAGTTTGATAAAATATTACAAATAGGAATCCTATCATTACGGGGAGTGTGGCCTTCATCAAGAACCGCCAATATTGGACATTCCAGGGAACTCAAAGGTGGCCTCAGAGGTAACTCAACTTATGCTTAGGAGACGAAGGTTGAGGAAGAAGTTTATACTATGATGGTTTGATAATAGCCCCAACGTTTTGAACAATTTGTAGTAGAATTTCGTCCCCTCCGTTATGAACAAAAGAATTGGCCTCACAGAAAGATTAAGAGCTTGACAACCCTCATTGAGGGTTGTCAAGCTATTAATCTTCCTGTGAGACCACCTTGTAATGTTGAGTTCCCTTCACCTTGAAATTAATCCCTTACAAACATTACCACTCACTCCAGTCAACAAAATCGAACTCCACCATATAAAACCAATAATGGGAACACTTGATATAGTTGTAAAAAGCCAGGGATTCACTGAGACTATATGGATCCGCTGGTCCAAAGACTATCAAGACAAAACTCCAAAGACTAGTGTCTAAGGACACAACGTAGAATGTAACGAGATCAAACACAGATCCTAAAATCAATGCAGAACGTAACGGCTAAAGTTGATTTTTCAGCTTCAATGTGCCTTATGTTTACCACTTTTGCACAAACTAGGGTAAAACACAAACTGATTTGCATAATTTCCCGATGGAGATCTTTATGTTCAGAGAAGCAATGCCGAAATAAAAGAGGGATTAATTGGATGATTACATGCCAGTTGTGAGCCTTTCACTGTTTTAAGTTATTTGCTTGGTAGTTTACGACCCTGCGTAAATTTCCAAAATAACCAGTTGGAGTCTTCAAGTTGAACAACGTGTCTAAGAGGATCTTCTTCTCATTAATAGTTAGAGTTAAAGTAGATGAAATGTTGAAGGAGGAACCGGAATCGATGGGAGTATTGGAGAACGAGGAAAATTTTAAGGAGGAACAGACATCTATGGAGGGAAACTGGGATACATTAGGGACTACAGGGGCATACGACCGGTTAAAAATGACACAATCTGTGAAAGTTTATCATTCACTCCTACCAATTCATTTCAAAGCCCCATTATATCCCCTTCAATCCTAGATTGATGTTCATCATTGGACGTGAAATGATTATTAGTAGAAGAAAGCTCGTCCATGAGAGGAGCCATGTGTTTGAATCTTATTTTTGACATATGTGACCCTAAACCTCTCGTCCTCCCTTTATGGTCCTTCCCAAAGGTTTGTGCGATGGAATTACTGTCAATGTTATTGAACGAACTTGAATCTGACTGACTACTGATAGGCTCTACTGATTCTAGAGTCTTGCCCAAGTGAGGAGGGAATTTAATATCTTTTTCTCGTTTAACATGCACGTACAAGTTGGACCTATTTGGTGTCTTTCCTTCATCCGGGTTGCCTGTCATAATGGTCGACCACTCGTTCTTTAAATCTTCATAAGATTTCGAGCCAAACCGGTGGACATCAATTTTTTTTGGCCCTATGGTGCTTATTTTTGTCCCTTTGTAGCATTTTGGAGTCCTTCGTATCATTCTTCAAAAAATCATTCCAATGAGAGACGGGAATCTCAACATTCAAAGGGACTTTGTCTTTGAGCGCCAAAATATTAAAGCTCGATGCTCACTTAGGGAAATGCTTCTACCTAAGGTTTCTCTGATATGTTCGGAGTTGTTTAGCAACCTAAGAAAGCACCTTATTTTTTGAGTTTGGGGAAAATAAAAAACATTTTCGGAGTTGCTCTTAGATGTCATCTTTAATAGTTTTATCTACGACGGTCCAATTGTCAGTTCCTCCCACCCCCACATTCATTTTTGCGAAGGAAAAACATTGGGATTTAAAATGTTGAATGTGATTCTTATCCCCCGTGGGGTTATTTTCCAATAAAGAGAACCCAATGGGATTCTTCTCAACTAACCCAGCAGTTTCAAGAGAGTTGGGCGTGTTTGTTGGATTAATGGGAGTACCTTGACTACTGCAACTCGGAGTAGGGGAGTGAAAAATTTGTGGAGTAGGACAGTGAAAAGTTTATGGAGTTGAGTATTTCTCACCAATTGGTGATGAGGATTCTCGTTGTGGTTGTGTCACATTGTTGGTTGGAGCGTTGCTTCCATTATCGCCCGACATTATCTACAAAAATAATAAAAGGTAAATTTGTACCTAAAATAATATATGCACAATTTCAAAGTTCAATATGAAATTATAACTAACAAAATAAATTTTTGACCATATATTATAATCTACCTTTTCATGGTAAGACTTTAACAAAAGTTCAATGTGTCTGATCTCCATCCAGTATGGATTTATTTTTAAAAACCTATGGATTTTTGTACATGCCCAATTAGGAGGAAGCATATCTATAATGGATATGAACCCGGTATAAGCGAAAGACTTAACGAGTCGGGTTTAGGTAGAGGTTATTTTGATACGAACCCGGTTAGACCCGGAACGAAATAGACACGACACGACCCATTGCCACACCTAATCCAATTGATGAAATTAATGACACGAAACGACCCATTGCTTCCCTTAATCCCGATGATGAAATTAATCATTTTTTATATGCTGAAAATAATTTATATTAGTTCAAGGTTGCACTGTATGAGGTGACCTATTATCCCAAGTTGGCACACACAAACTTGCACACAAATACACAAATGCTCATGTGAGGACCCAAAGTAGGACTTATCTTAAGGACCATGTTGTTTACTAGTAAATTCATTCTCACTCGTCATTAAATGCCTCTACTGGCACAAAAAATGGTCCTTACTCTTAAGTCCATACTCAAGGTCATTACAGAAGCACTCATATATACAGGTTGTACGATGGACACATCTTTTCAGTCAGACCAACACATGATAAAGAAAGGGGATGTGGCACTGAACACGCACATGACCAATAAGCATAGTTGAGATAAACCATAGATAAGTTATCGAGCACTTTAGAGAGATCCTGAGTGGATACACCATAGATAAGTTTGAGAAGTTGAAGCCTAAAATGATATAAGCTATTGATGACATGCTCGGATATGACATCCCATAACTCCTAAAGAGTTTTAGAAATCCTCATGATTAATTATGATGTTAATAGTTTGAGAGAAAATCCTAGATCGATACTAGTTGATGACAAGTTTAGTTATGATGGACTAAGTTATTTATATATTTTAGTTAAATATCAATATTTCCTTATAAGAATAATTATTCACTCTATCATCATGACTTTCTTTATTTTCGGACTAAAGGTACACCTGGAATTTTTAGTTAATATTTCCTTTTATTCTAGCAACTTGCATTTTATTGATCTGCCAAGCTGGCATAGTTTCTATTATTTATTGGGTTTACTTTTAATACTTAACTAATGTATCACAATATAACTATATGCAATCTCTCTTGGATGTGAGTAGGTGCGCTATGAGATCACAGTCTATTTGCGATGGATAGATCTTGGATTTCCATGAGTAGATTATCAAATGAATATGAAGAAGGGATTAAGTATTTTTTTAGAGTTGAAGAAGCACATGCAAAAAGGGAGTAACTCCATCCCATGACCATGCTCTAAATGTGGGAATGGATGTAAGTTGAGTATAAAAGTGGTTAAAAATTATTTATATGCGAATGGTTTTGATAAAACTTATTGTTCAAGGATATGGCATGGAGAAGTTGCTAAAAGTTCTGCCCCACCTAATGACGACACGTGTGATCCAAACCTTCAAGATTATGTGATGGAGACTCGAGAGGATCTTGAAAACATAGTGGAGATGGTTCAAGCTACACAGGAGGATTTTATGGGAGATCTTGAAAGCTTTTCAAAGTTGCTTGACGATACTCAGAAGCCTTTGTTTAGGGGTTGCAAAAAGTTTACTAAATTATCAGCATTGGTAAATCTTTTCAACTTGAAAGCAAGGGGTGGGTGGACCGATACAAGCTTTTTGCTTCTAGAAGATAATGAATTGTCTATAACTATGAAAAAAGATGTTAAAATATTATCGATTTTTGGAATGGGATATGAAAAAATACATGCGTGTCCCAATGATTGTATACTTTACAGGAAAGAGTACGCAGATGCTACTATATGCCCTACATGCGGAACTTCGAGGTATAAGTTAAGGAAGAACACAACTGAACCAAAGGTGGGTGTGCCTGTAAAAGTGTTGTGGTATTTTACACTTATTCCATGGTTTAAACGGTGGTACCAATCTGTTCAAACATTGAAAGATTTGACATGGCATGTAGATGAAAGAGAAATTAATGGTAAATTGCATCACCCAGTAGATTCTCCAGCATGGAAGTTGGTGGACGGGAAATGGCCAGAGTTCGGGAAGGAAGCAAGAAACCTTCGGTTGGCACTTTCAGCTGATGGGATCAACCCACATAGTTCTCTTAGTAGTAGGTATAGTTGTTGGACATTTATGTTAAGGATCTACAATTTTCATCCTTCGTTAAGCGCAAAGAGAAATTTTTTTATGCTGACAATGTTGATATCTGGTCCACGATAACCAGGCAATGATACTGATGTTTACTTGGCACCATTAATTGAAGATTTACAAACTTTATGGTGTGAAAGTGTTCAGACTTATGATGCTTATCGAAAATAATCTTTTACGTCTATACTTTTGTGGACTATTAATGATTTTCCTGTATATGTAATTTATGCGGTTGTGCTGTAAAGGGATATTATGCATGTCCAATTTGTGCGGAAGAATTCGATTCTATTAGATTAATAAATTATAATAAGAATATATATATGTTGCATAGAATATTTCTTCCACATGACCATCCATTTCGAAAGCAAAAAAAAGTCTTTCAATGGTCTGCAGGAGTTTCGAATACAACCTGAACTGTTGAGTGGTGAACAAGTATTAAAGAAATTGGTAGGGATTAGGTAATCTTGGGGAAAGAAGGTGGGTTTGAAAAAGAAGGTGGGTTTGAAAAAGACTATAAAATCAAAGAGAAAGCGCAATGAAGACCACGTTGAAGGTAGTGCTTCCTCCAAAGATGATAATGCTGGTTTCGTATGCTGGAAGAAAAAATCCATATTCTTTGAGCTTGAGTATTGGAAGCATTTGGTTATTCGACATAACTTGGACGTCATGCACATCGAGAAGAATGTTTGCGATAGCATCATAGAGACCCTACTTAGCATTCCTAGAAAAACAAAAGATGGAGTTAAGAGTCGTCTTGATCTTGTAGACATGGGAATTCGGGATGAATTGGCACCACAATATAATGGTAAATACACTTATTTGCCACCGGCTTGTTATACATCATCGAGGGAAGAGAAAGTAAGGGCTTGTGAAAATTTGTGACGATTTAAGTTCCCTGATGGTTACTCTTTGAATTTTGCGAATCTTGTTTCCATGGAAGAATTGAAACTATTTGGTCTTAAGTCCAATGATTGTCGTATACTAATGCAACAAATACTTCCCGTTGCAATACGATCTGTATTACCAAAGCATGTGAGATATGCGATTATCAGAATTTTCTTCTTCTTTAATGCTATTTGTGAAAAAGTAGTGGACGTGCCAAAATTAAAAGAAATTTAGAACGATACTGTGATAACTCTGTGTTTACTGGAAAAATACTTCCCTCCCACATTCTTTGACATCATGGTGCATTTAATGGTACATCTTGTTAGAGATGTTGAACTTTGTGGTCCATTTATTTCACGATGGATATACCCTTTTGAAAGGTAAGTTCGTGCTTACAATTATGAAATTAATCAATAACATCTCAATTAGTTAATACTATTTAAATTTTTTAACATTGATGTGGGAACATGAAAGTGATAAAGGGTTAAGTGCACAATAAAAATTGTCCAGAAGGTTGTATTGCGGAACTTTATATTGCAAAAGAGGTGGTTGAATTTTTTTACGAGTTCTTACACGGACTCGATGCAGTTGGAGTTCCAATTGGTAGAAATATGAGAATTAATGATCATGGTGATGCAATACAAGATGGAAAACCAATAGATGGTGGTAATGTCATTGAAGTGGATGAGTCATTATGGGAACATGCATATCGACATGTGTTGGAAAATATAAATGATGTCCAACCTTTTATCGAGTAAATATTATATATTTCATTTTAATAAATATTACTTTCTTGTCTAAGCATAAGATCATGATGGCTGACTGTATATTTATTTTTAATAACCAGGGAACACATGGAGAGCTTGAGGCAAAAATATTCTCAAAAGCACAAAAACAAAAAATGGTTAGAAGATGAGGACAACAAGACTTTTATTCTTTGGTTACGTAAAAGGGTATGATCAATTTATCAAAAGTATGACTCTAAATAACTCTAATTATTTTAACTAACGCTCTCAAAATTCAGGTTGACGAAATTCAACAAATGGGCAACAACGTTTCAGATACCTTAAAATGGTTAGCTCGAGGACCACGTCGAGACGTAATAAAATTTTCCAGTTATGTTATTAATGGACGTCGTTATAATACAAGGTAACGTGATGCTGATCAAGTCAACCAAAATAGTGGAGTGAGCATTGTTGCCACAACGATTCAGGTTTCTAGTGCTAAAGATAAGAATCTAGTTGTTTCAAATCTATGCTATTACGGTGTCATTACTGAAATTTGGATGCTTGATTATATAACATTTAAGATTCCGGTTTTCAAGTGCAATTGGTGTGACAGCTATAGGGGAGTCAAGATTGATGAACTTGGTTTCACATTGGTTGAACTTAGTAGGGTTAACCCTCATAATGAGCAATTTATATTAGATTCCCATGCCAAATAAGTTTTTTATGTACTCGACCAACTCGATCCTAAATGGTCAAATGCTTTAGTAACTCCTTAAAGAGTATATAATATTGATGATAGCGATGAAAAATGCATTGCTGGTTGCATTGGAGATCATGAATCAAGTAGATCATTGCCAAATGTTGAGGAAATTGACAACTCGCCGCCCACGTATGCGAGAACAGATTGCGAGGGTACTTGGGTAGAAAATTAGATCAAAATGTAGTTATTTAGGGATGTGTTTGATTAGTTTATTGACTTTATTTTCAAGGAATGCACTTTATGTTTTGACTTTTGGCCAAAAAGATCGTTTAGGACCTGAAATATGGAAATTTCTAGGCTTTATAAGTTGTGTTTCTCTATTAATTATGCTCACAGTTTCATAGCCTATATATGATAGATGCATGTTTTGTTCAGTGAACTAAAAAACTGTTTGTTAACATTTAAACAAACACAAAATATACATTCCTTACATGGTGCAATTATTTACATTTCTCTATTTCATTGTAAGGAATATATGTATCCACACACATCATGGTTGTTTACATCATATTTGAACAACATTATTCTTCCTTCTTTTAGTCTACTGGTCAACATCATGGCTACTTACATCAGATTTGAACAGCATTTACTTGACAGTTTCATCATATCATTTACTATAAAAGTAACTGAATAATATAAATTTATTCTTCTTGGGTTTCTAATGAGAAGATATGGAAACCTACTGTTGATGACAGGTTCTCTTTTCATTCAGCATATGATCTGATTAGAAATTCAAAATTATCTTCTTTAGCTTTTAATTCCATTCGGGTATTAATCAGTGTCCCTCATCTTTTCATGGTTCTGTTATCAAATGGTGTTTGCAGTCAAATAACTTTGAGTTCTTTAAATGGTTCTTCAGAATTATTCCTATTTCTATATTCTGGAAAATTTGGTTGAGTAGAAGTAAGGAAACATTTGAATCTAAGACAATGAAACATTTCAATGTAATTGAGAATGCTATTTTGAGAGTATCAGATATTGGTTAGTGAATGAATTTGAAATGAGGCATCAGAGATTTCAATCAGCAAACTTTAAATATGTTAAAGTTAAATATTGGCCAGTTTGGTGTAGGAGCTATAATAAAAGATGGGCTAGGAAGGTTTTTATGGGCTAAATCTTATTATAATGACTAAGGTGAGAGTAGAGATCTTCAATAATTACTAACTGTTATCTCTTTGTTCAACAATTATGCTGAGATATTTTGTTGCAATGTTCTAAATGTATTCTACACTATGCAAATTATGGTTTTAGGCTCTCTGTCAGTAGAGGAACATGGACGAAATGGAGGATCACGACATATATAACTTGGAGCCTTCAGAAGACAATTCTAATAACACAAGAAAAGGTAGAGGTATTGTTGTTCGTCAATGAATAGCCAAAATGGAAGATGGCAAAAGAATTCAACTTAATTACAACATATCTGGGCAGCCCTCTGGTAAAACAAGACTTGATTTTGCGAGTTATAGAGGAGTCATAGTTAAGACGATGATTCCAATACGTTATGGATCTTGGAAGAAAGTGCCAATTAATTTGAAAGAAAATTTATGGACAGCTTTGCAAGTAAGTATTTGATTTCTCCCATGTGTCTAGAACCTTTATTATTCATATATGACATGGATTGTGTCAACGTCAACATTCTTTTTACACTTTCAATGAAAAAACCTACTGATACTGATTTTAGCCTTTAGGAACTAATTATCAAATGACCTGAACTCAAAATTGTTGAGTGTCAAATGTTATACTTAATTACACAAAAAACATTGTTCTTATGGCTAACACTGTTTAAATACGAGACATGGTTTATTCTTTGAGATTTGAGTTGTCACAAAACTTCATAACCACCTCAATTTCTCAATTTCTCAACTCCAGTTAAAGTAGCATAGTATTGAAAATTACAGGGGCGAAAACAGGGGAAAAAACAATGGTAACTTATGTATTTCATTGAATTAGACATGCTTAAAACACTTTCCAAGTTCTTGCATACGTTAATTACCTGTGCCTATGACACAAGTCGTGCATATAGTAAATTACTTATACCTGCTACACTATCAAAGATGGTGGCTATAATGAACTCCTCATGTTTACAACAATATCATTGCTTATGTCACGTTACTTGTTCCCAGGATCATCTATGTCTGGCACTACATGTCTATTTTAATGTGTCTTTAGTACACGTTTTAATATTAATTAATAAATAATTTTACCTTCAGTAAAATATATTTTAGTGGGAAAAATGCTCATTGTATGAAACAAATAAAAATAGATAGATAATTCTGACAGTCATGGAATTGACCAAAATCAAATGGCTTATATATTCTTCTACGAGACCATTCTTTTTACCTATAGGTTCGAGGATGACTACCTAGATAAGAGATTATTAGACCTGTTCTCGGGTAGATGTATTAGGACCGTATGGCCATCTCAACATGAATTCAAGCTCACTTGAATTCAAACTATTAGGCATGTGTTATTAGCTATGTATATAAACAGTGTACTGTTACCAGTTTATTAATCAAGTAAAACCAACAGCTATTCTTGGTTTGTTACTAACAGCTATTCTCGACTTATTAGAGATGATACAATCCCAACAGCTATTCATCCTTATATTCCCCCCTCCCCTTGGACGGATTAAAATTCTCGATCCGTCACTAGTGCCAAGTATTCCTAATACTGGTCGTCAAATGGTCCAGAAGTTATTCATTTTGTGATTATGTCTTCGAATTTCGTGTTCACTTCCTTAGGATATTCTTTATACTAAGACACAACAATTTATAATTCCTAGTGAAATTGTATTCGTTAAAGACCTCTGCCTGTGCGGAAGAATAGTGAGAAAAATATGTTCGAACTTTAAAATTCTTGATACTTAGGTGGAACCTAGTGATTATATTTCCAATATATGTTTAACATCCTATGAAATGGACCCCAACAATTTATTGTAGTGATTTTGAAGATTTCCCTCTGGTTCTTCATTATAATGGGGTTCGAGGCTTTTTTATGATTCTTGATTATTCCACTAGGGTAAATTCTCAACTAGTGTTATATTTGCTGTTATACATCCTTTTCTCAATTGGTTTTTTATATCGATAGATCTGAAAATTGTAGTCCACGACCCATCTGTACATACACTTAATAACTCTGAAAATAGTCCACAATTTACACGAATGTATATGCCCAGTTAATTTTTTTAGAAAAACCCAGTCCTCATGAAAGTTTTTCAGAATCACCCACAGTCCTCATGATAAGTCATGCTCAAGAAATTAAAATAGCCCACGGTTCTTATATCAATATGCTCAAAATTTTTAAAGTATCCCGGAGTCGAAAAAAGTTATCAAAAGTGTATTTTCTTCTTTACAGTCTTGACTTTGCCCCTAGCGATATTGGTTTATCCGAAGTGTGATTTTTGTATGTACACTTATGTTTTTTTGTTCCTTGGTGAAATCGGTTTATCAAAAGTGTGATTTTGACAGGAAGTGAGCACTAATGCGCAGGTCAATGTAGTGATGTCTGATAAACCCTTGGTTAAGCACCTGTAGAAAGAGTTGGCTAATTTGGAGATTGAGTTAAGAACTAATGGCTCTACATACACTTCTTATTATGTGGCATTGCTGGGAAAGAATGATGTGTAAATTGAAAAGGTTCTAATTCATTTTCATAGTTCATTTCTCCATAAATATGAACTTGTTAACATTTTTATGTGCTCAATAATCAGATGCTATATAATTTAGGTTTTCGAGGATGGAATCAATAGATAGTGCAACTGACAACCATGGACCTGTTTATATTTTGAAATCGTGGAAGCATATACACACACAAGGAATTAGGGCTTATATCTAAGATTGTCATTCATTCTTCAAAAGATTTTTTTGGGTACTCTTGTACTTGAGATTTAGTTTGGGAGATTTTTTCATAGCCTCCTTTTATTATGGCTACTTGAGGTTGTTTGCTTTTGTTTTTGGATTGTTTACATTGTGTATACTTGGATCCTACCCACTTGGTGGCTTTCTCAATAAGATTTTACTGATTAGGAGTATTAATAATTTAATTAAAAAGTGGAGGGGAGGTAATTTGTAGGGCTTACAAGTTCTAAATTTAGAACTTGTATAATTATTAGACTCAAATTAATGTTCATGCATAAATCATGAACATTAATTTGAGTCTAATAATTATATTACTCGAAAATATATAAACTTAACGCTTCCACAATGATGGTGTGGTGGTGGTGGGCAGGCTTTGACTTTAGGGCCAATTCTCGTTCCAATCCTACCACATGAGATATCAATCTCCAAAGAGTAAGTAAGCGGTGCAATACCCCCTTCCTAATCTCTCTCTTAACATAAATTGGAGACAAACCCATCCATTTTCATTTTCCTCAAATACATCCATCATTTCGCTCATACTCGCTCTTTTGATCTCCCCAGTGGAGATATTGTCTTTTGATTAGAAATGTAATAAAACATTTTCATCAAAAGATGTCAGCTATCGGTATCACTGACTATATAATGAATTTGTTTTTGTTTTATGATTGATGACATTACAATTCAATTGATATTTATCTGTATATTTCGAATAGTTTACAAGTCCATTCTTTATGGACTCTCTGCTTGCCTTTTAAATTCCACAACCCACTTTTGACCACTGGGGTGGGGGTGTGTGTCGCTGCTTCCCATCTACTTTACTTTTATTTATTAATCTCCCTTTTATTCTTTTAAAACCCACACAGCCTTTCTTTATTGCATTCTCTCTCTCTCTCTCTCTCTCTCTCTCTCTCTCTCTCTCTCTCTCTCTCTCTCGTTTGTTTGACACCAATCCATGGATTCAGAGCACATTTTGCTGTCATTGCATTGTAATGCTTGTAATTTTTTGAGTTTGGCTTGAGCTTGCTTGATAAATTTGAATGTTGGTTATAACTTAATTGATGAATTCTTATAATTTTATACGTTGATCTGTAAGAGGGATATATGTTGAACAAATATAATGTTATGGAAATTGACATGTCAAGTGAAGTAAACCAAGTGGAAATGTATTTTTGGAATTAAAGGATTGAGGGCCTAAGAGTTCCTATAAATGATATTACATGGGATTTTGAAAGTAATATAAATTTGGTTATGCATAGGCGATTTGATGTTGTATGCAAAGTAAAACACAATGGCGTAAGAGAAATGTATGGTCACAACCTCAATCATATGGATCGATATTCATAAGTTTATTTTTTAATTCTTGTTATCACCATCTTGAAATCCACGATGGTAAAGATAATGCATGTAATCAACGATTAACATTGGGACAAGAAACATGTGCATAGTGTAGCGATACTACTTGTACAAGAGAGAATAATTAGACAAAAATTCCTTTTTTCTAGCATTCTTTTGTAGTTATTGGAGAAAAACTTAGCTAGAAGACATATCTTGGATCCACATCTTTTATTGTCTGGGTGAAGTGCTTGCTAATGTTTCATAGAACTCTAGAGGAAACTAGTTAACCTGTTAAAGATGATCACAAACTTCTTCTCTAGGGGAATATTTTTACTTTATTTTTGTTCTGTTTTGTTTTGTTGACTCCTTGATCTACCTAGTTGTATAAATAAATTTTTTTTTTTTTATATTTATATGAGGCAATGAAAAGTTATATCCTTTGTTCTTTTTCCTATTTTAATTGTTGTTTCATAAATGTTGAAGATATGGAAGAAATGGAGAACATAGGATTTGAAATGGTTAACTATTATGGTGGTCTTCCACTAGTTGTAGTTGTGCTAGGAGGACTTCTAAAAACAAAGAGGACTTTGTGAGAGTGGAAGATTTTACATCGCAATATCAATAGCTTTTTTCATTTTCTTGTACAAAAAAGAACTTGACTTCTTCTATGGAAAAATAATTGTGCATGTTCCCTAACATTATATTTGAACACTTTATTTCAGTTTTTTGATGTCTTGTGCATATAATACTCCTATGTTGAATAAAAAACACTCTTGATAAACATTATTGAGGAGCTCGCTAATATGACAATGCTAACATTATGGTTGTCCTTTGGTGTTGCTGCAGTCGGTTATCAAATCACATGAAGGTCTTGATGCAAGGGAAAAATGGACCGGCCTTGGGGGAATGAATGAAGGGTACACTATAGATCATGTTGTAGAATTTGGGAAACTAATTAATCTGTTTAGTGCTTCAGACTATCCAAAGTTTCAGGTAATTCCTTCTCTGCCCTTTTTTACTATTCATTTCTTGCAGTTAGTAATCATTCCTGCATTACATGAATTATGTTTATGTAGTACAAATAGCTTTTCTTCTATCTTATTTCTATTAGTAACATTCTTCCTCTTTCTTTGTCCCTCCATGAGACTCTTTAAAACTCTTCATGAGTTTCTTTCTCTCTCACTCCCCCTTCGACGATCTTTCAATTTTGGAGAGGCCTGCTTAAACAAAACATGTCAAGGTTTGAAAGTTGAAACCATTATATATCGACTCTAGGATGGAAGAAATTTGTTAAATTCGAGTTCCTATTAGTTTTGGGATTGAAAGATGGTACTCCGTCCATTTTAGATTAAGAGTCACCATACAAAAAGTACCTCTTAATTTTAAGAGTCACTTAATAAAAAGTACCTCTTCTAAATTGAAAGATGGTTCTTATATGTTTAGAATAAGTGAGTGGCGTGGTTAAAAAAATTTGAAACACAAAAGCTAAAGATATTAAGCTTTAAGAAGAAGAAGATACATCATGTTGAATACAGGGTGCCAATAAATCTAGGCAGACTTCTGTCCAATATTGGCAGTTCTCATTAGTTTTGGCAAATTTTATTTTTTCTTAGTAAAATCACGTGTGTTAAGAAAAATTTGCAATTTTTTAATTTCCTTATATGACGGAACCGACTAACTCGAGGGAATCGTAGTGAATGAAGTCTTGAACTAGACTTTGAGCCATATTTCAACTTATTGGGGGGTGGCTTTGCACTATTGGTAGTCATGCCCATAGTTACCAGGAAACACAGACACCATAGGGACTTATGTACTGGTATGCAAGTTCAAAACATGGTACACTTCCATTCCAATGTGCTAAAATTAGCAGTCCGATGTCTAGACCATTGTTGAGGTATCTAAAAATCCCTTCAATTATTTAGGGCTTAACCATAGGAATTTTATTGAATTATTAGAATTTGATTTAGTTTCCATGTTTTGGTAATGGACTATGTTAGAGAAGACTTACACTTGTATGAATTGATATCAATTAGTATTCCCCTTTCCCTTAAAATCCGTGTTTTCTCTTTATTTGGAAGAACGTCATATTCTTCCTTCCACCTGGATTTGAGATATGGGTAAAATGTTAGAATATGGATTATCTATGTAAAACAAATTGAACAAATAATTATCCACCAAGTTTATTTAACAAAAATTGAACAGTTCATGTAAGATAACTACTAATTACAAGGTTAACATGTCTAGTAGCTTTTTTATCTTAGAAAATCAATATTATTTTGTCGATATCCAAAATATTTCTCCCCGAACATTTTTTTTGGTTTGTATACAATAGTTGTAACTGCCAAGTATGTGAAAAATGTCACAACCCTTATTGGTCTATCCCCATTTAGTTTTAATGTTTTTTTCTTGGACCCTCGTGCTTGCCTTTTAAGAGTCACTTATTTGTTTATGTCAACAATCACATAAAACTGTTGCTAAATTTGACTTTCGTGATGTTTCTCAGGTTTCTATCGGACTCTCACTGGTTGTGTCATTTCATCTTTCACCAATAGGAATGCTGAAGTCGTAGAAGCTTCGATTTCATTTTTTATGCACTTGGAGAGTCATTAAGCGACGAGGCGGTGAGTACTGGTAGTGATCTCTTCAGGGAACTAGAGCCAATACTGTTATCGACACAATTTCTTTGCCATACTAAAAGGGTTGTGGCACATGTGTATTTCCTTGCCATATGAATGTTAATGAATATACATTATTGACTTATATCTTAAATCTTAATATAACTATTATCTTCAACATATCATTCTATAGGACCCTCTACAACCGGGGAATGTTGAATGTAGGTTTTACATATTGAAGTTCATGAGAGATCTAATGGAGAATCCGTCTCAATATACTAAACTAAAGGTAATAAATATTTATTTTATAACATTTATTTCCTTGCTAATTACTTTTATAAGGAAAAATTGAATACAACTAGTGTTATTTGATTTATTAGATGGAGTTGGCTGAAAAATCAACGTATAAAAATCACGAGATAGAAGAAGTTAGGCATGAGTTCATCGATTTCATTCAAGATTATTTTTAGTAAGCTACAGTTGTGGACAATTTTGGCATATATTTTCAGGTACCTTTTTTTCCCTCAATCTAATTAATTACTTTATGTCATTTTTAATAATGTTTAATATAGAGAATCAAAATACTATATATGAAAATATAACAAAAATAATATTTAATCTTGTCAAAACACTATAAGAATATGATGTCAAGAATAATGTTGTTGTTAGTGAATGGACGGGGTGAGATTTATATTATCGTTGTTGATGATGATGTTGAATGCCCAAGGTGGGCTTCATATTGCTGACGGTGAACGCCTGGGGTGGGTTTTAATTTGTTGATGGTGAATGCCCGGGTTGGACTTTATATTATTGTTGTTGGTTAAACATGTCATGTTTAATTTTGGGTTTTTTAAAAAATAAAGGAAACTATGCCAAACTTTTCACTAAGCCTTCCCCATTTATCTTTTCCTTGCGTGAAAAAGAATGAAGTAAAAATTAACTTTGAGATTATGCAAATGTTTTGTGATCCCCGTGGTGACCTCTATATTGTTTTTTATTGTGAATCCCTAAAGTATTCTTTATATTATTATTATTGATAATGAATTTGTATAGTGGTATTTGTATTGTTATTGTTGATACTGCATGCCCGTGATGGGATTCATACTGTTATTGTTGTTGTTGTTGTTGATGATGATGATGATGAATGCCCGATGTGAGCTTTATATTGTTGTGGTTGGTTAAACATGAGATGTTTAATTTCAGATTATTAAAAAAATAGAGGAAACTTTGTCGAAATTTTCATAAAACCTTCCCCATTTATCTCTTCCATGCGTTAATAAAGAATAAAGTAAAAATTAACTTCGAGATTATGCAAATGTTTAATTGTGATGTATGTTTGGGCCTTTATATTGTTGTTGATTGTGAATGCCCAGGGTGGTATTTATTTTATTATTATTGATGATGAATGATGCCCGAGGTGGGATTTATATTGTTGTTATTGTTGTTGTTGTTGCTAAATGCGCGGGGTGGAATTTATATTATTATTGATGGTGAATGCCCATATTGGCCATTATATGGTTGTTGGTTAAAAATGTCATTATTTTGGATTATTAAAAAACAGAGGAAATTCTGCTAAAATTTTCATGATACTTTTCCCATTTATCTCTCCCACGCCTTAATAAAGAATAAATAAAAATTAACTTTAAAATTATGCAAATGTTTATTTTTTGATGCTTGATATTATATTAGAATATCATTATTATTTGAGTTATATTCTTTATATGGTTAATCTGTTTTAGTTGTTAACCGTTATTTGTTTCCTTCTTTTGTTCAGATATCGATCCCGTTGTTGCCTATTGCATATCCAATGTAGTTGTTCCTAAATTGGGTTTCCATGTTACACGAATGGAGCTAATGTTGCAGTTTAATTTGCTAGTTTTCATGTCTATAGTATAGGTCGTTTTAGATATCTTTTTGTTTGTGAGTTATCTAGAAGTCAATTGGGAAACCGTTGGTGTATATTTATTTATTTTTAATTTCAAATATTAATGACAATTTTTATACTTATTGTTCAAGTTATATTGGTACTTGGAATTTGCTATTTTGAGTATGGAAATTGGTGCTTTGAATTTGCAAATCGTAGTTTTATACATTAGATGTTTGGGATATTTGAATAGTACAATGCAAAAAAGAAAGGAAAAAAAACTTTTATGATGGTTTACAGTTCACATATAAAAACGAGTATGTTTTATGACTGTTTTATGTACTCTGTCATTATAATTAACAAATTAATCATCGTAATAGGTACCTTTTATGACGGTTTGTACGGAAAACTATCGTAATAGGATGGTTTGTTATGACGATTTTGTCAACACCAATTTTATTAGGACACACAACATTATTGTTAATGACGAGTTGTACGAAAAACTATCGTAATAGGATGGTTTGTTATGATATTTTTGTCAACACCAATTTATTATGACACACAACATTACGACGGTTTTTAAAGCTTTGAAAATCGTCATAAATAACCTTTTATGACCCTTTTTCCCCGTCATAAAAATGTCTATTTCTAGTAGTGATGATTCCTATAAATTATGTCTCTAATGAATCATCAACTATGAATTTTTTAGGTTTTGAATACCTACTTTTGTCATTTAAGCCAACAAACTCTAAAATTAACCCTTACAAACATTAGTTATGAAATTAATCCCTTACAAATAGTACCCCTACAATGAATAGATTATGCACTTTTGTGACTTAATTTTACAAAGCCTCTTAAAATTAATCCCGAGTTTAGCATCAGTATTAATGGAGATGTATATTTTTATATTTCAGCCACAAACTTAAACCAATAATATTCATTAAATTAAAATTTTCCCTAGTTTGAAACTTAAACCAACATTAGTCATATATATGTATTTGTTTTCAAGAATACACACACACATACACGTTTACAATATACACATATACATATACACAATACACACAATGGCCCTGTATACACACCTACGTATATATACACAATACATACCCGTACACACACACACATACACACAGATAAATACACAGAAATACGCACACACAAAGAAATATACACGCACATAAATACATAACAAAGAGAAGATTTAGATTACCTTTGAGATTGAGATTAGGAGAGAGCTTGATATTGAGAGGAGAGGGTCGAAATCGCCGGAGATATGGAGGGAAAATGAGGGGTTAGAAATTTTCGAGGGAAATGAAAAACTGTTAGGCATTTTTGAAGTATAAAGACCATGGTCACACCTTAGGGTTATGACCATGTGATGTTTTAACACGTCAGAGTGAAAATAATGCCATGGTCATGGCCTAAAGCCGGGACTCATATAATTTAATGGTCACAGACTTAAGCCGTGATCATCTCCTTATGTATTGGGGTTTGTGGTCACGGCTAAGGGTGATGACTCGTTCCTGACCAAAATTAGAGGGAAACTTAGCGCCACAAAGGTTACGATCGGGTCACACCTTAGAGTCATGCTCCGAAGGAGTCAGGTTCTACAGCCATGTCCACTTACAAAACGACCCCTGACCACACTGAGTCACGGATTTGGCTATGCCCATTTTGGCTATGGTCATGATTTTGGGCCGTGACCAGGGGAGCCGTGACCCCTTTATCACGATCATTCGCAGAATTTGGTGTAGTGGTTGTTCTTTGATTTTAACACAGTACATCATAGAAATAATAAGTTTTGATTTTCGCTATTTATGTAAAAAAGGAGAAATGACTAAAGTGTTTATTTTTTGGGTTAGCATATTGTTTGTATTTGGATTAAACATATAGATGTTTTACCCATTGTATTTGTTTATATTGAAAGATTTACGCAGATATATTTTTTGATATGAGGAGTTATGGGCAAAAAAAGTACCCATAACTAGATAACTTTTATAGGATATTTTTTGTGTTGTTAGTTTACCCTCCCATGTTATTCATCCTGTATTGATTCTCCAGGGATTAGATCCATGTAGTTACGCTGAATTCAAGAGGTATTATATTGTGTTAATATATGTTACCTTTTGTTTTTTATTTCAACCCTAACTAATTGTTGTTTTGTATTGCCATTATACAATAAAGTTGTGTTCATACCTGTAAGATGTGGGTTCTTCAAATACTATTAGTATTAAGTGAGGAGTAACCCCTTATCAAGATTAGGACCAACACCGTTAGATATAGAGTATAGGTCAGAACCACAGGTGAATTAGAGATAGATAGATCTTATATTCAAAGTTACACTAAGGAATATATTGACATGAGAAACATATGGCAAACACAATAAATGAATGGGACCAAAAGGTAGCGTGGTCGGAGGGAGAAAGAACAAGCACTCTAGGCGCAATAGAGACAAGGCAGGAACTTCAAGATTAGTTAATGCTCAATGATAGGCATATTGAATGCGTATGGGAGTTAATTCTCTCGCGAGAGTTCTCTGGTATGAGGAAAATTGGGCAGTAGTTCTGCACTCTGGATTCTCTCTCTCGATTTGTTTATTTTTGGTCTTATTTATTAGGAGGGAGAGGTTGCAGAAGTCAGCATACCCTGGATTCCTTTGGCCTGGTGCATTAAATGCATGAGATAATACTTTTAATGCATGGGATCTGTTGGTTTTGGTGGTAAAATATTCTATTGGTTGGAAGTATTGAAGTCGTTAATGAAGGATATGATTTATTAGCTTGAGGCTTACTCTAGGATGGCTATACGGTCAGATTTGGTGAACTAGACATGTCATCCTATGGATAAAGGCACTTGAGTATTGTATTATTGAGTTCCTAAATGTCAGACGTCATGACGTCAGGAAGTGGTTCAAATAGTGGCTATTGTTTAGTATATAGTTAGGTCAGTCAGACGGGCTGGCACGCGAGGAACCTTGAGGAGGTGACCTCGAGGGGGCAAGTATTGAGGGAGGTCGAATGACTCGAGGGGTTCTTTCGAGTAGGTAAGCAATGAGTAGGCTCGAATGACATTCTTCCTAGGTGAAGTTTTGTCCAAGTGTGCCAAGAGGGTTGGTAATAGTTCCCAATGTTGCCTTGTTCTGAATCCTCTAAACCATGCCCCTGCGAAGTTCCCAGGAGGAGGTTGCTTGATAGGGCATGAAAGCCCTCCCATGACCTGCCAGGTATGGTCCCTCACGGGTACACAGCGACCCCACTCAACATAGATATATATTCTTTAGATAAAGTACATAATACATCATTCTATTTGTTATTACAAACTATTGTCATTCGGGTGACCTTTGTTCTTCGAGGTGGGTCCGTATGGAGAATCTTTAAAGTGAGATCGTTTGACGTGCCTCTTTGTGAACAATAAATTCTCTTGCTAAGTTAATCATCTATGTGGAGGGGGACCCCCCCCCCCCCCCCCACACATTTTTACCTTCGTAGAGATATTTATTTTCTTCGTGAAGAAATATCTGTACGAAACCTCCGTTCATCTTTGATTTTCTTTCTTGAGGAAAATGAAGAGATTGATTCAAATTTCCCCCAAAGATCTTCATTCCCCAAGGTAGACAAGACACCCAGGCATGTCTTCATTAAATGCGGATGTCGTTTGAATTTTATTGCATCACACGTGGCAGCGCCAGGGCGGGCGTGTGAAGGCGATGCAACCATTCGACACGTCGTTCCCCAAATCATCATCATAGTAACCTTTAGTCTTCTGTGACCATGCACGTTTGGCCAACACGCCAGCCACATAATTCTGAAACGCCATCATTACACTTTTCCAAACGTCACTTTTGTTTCCGTCTTTTGGAATTCGTGTTACCCCTATAAAAGGGGACGCAACTTTAGTTAACACTCACGTTTGGGTTTAACTTTATGAGTTCAAGATTTTCTGTGAAAGTTTGGCAAGGAAGATCTCCCCTTCTTCAAGGTTTTCAGTTATCTTCCATTCTTTTTTCTTTCGTCTACTATGGCACTAGTAAAGATAAGTCTTTCTGTCAGGGGCTCTTCTCCTGCCACCCATGCATGCCAGGCTCAGTGGGCACGGTACCGTTGTGCCCCTTACTTTGGGGAGAACGATCATTTCTGGGAAATGACAGAGCGATTTCCCGGTGCTTTGGTGACAACTGAGGAGCCAAACTTGTTAATAGATGAAGGTGAAGACTCTGAAGACTTCACTTACATCCCCATCGCTACTATTACCTGCTTCTGTATAGAGCACAGTGATTTAACTTATTCCAAGGTGGAATTCGAGGCATCCTCTGGTGCCAGTGAAGGGTTAGGCCCTTAGACGGAGTACATCCATGCAAAGTACTCGGTTCAACTGGCCCTCGTAGGCTTGTCTTGTTCTATGTGGCTGGGTGTCGTTACCTTTGCCAAAAATAACACTGATCTATAATTGTTGGTGTCCCGGTGGAGCTATAGGTCACACACCTTCGTGGATGCTTGGGGCGATTTTACTGTTACCCTTGAGGATGTGTGCGAACTGTTGGGACTGAAGGCTGCTGGATTTGACACCTTCTTCGAAAAGGCTATTTCTAGTGAAGAGAAAACTCTGAGGAACGAGTTAGACCCCGTTGTGAAGGATTGCATGGTCACTTACCTACTCTGAGGTCATCCGCTACTTTTACTTCATTGAAGAGAAGGCTATCATTAGAGCCTGTGAGGCTGCTAGGGAGAACCCTCAAGGGAAAGAAGTTTTTGAGCATCCTCCAACTGGGAAGGGCTATGCATCCAAAATTAAGCTGGCGGGGTATAATGGGTGATGTTGTCGAAGGTATACCTTCTGGGTAAACCCCACGACTGTCCTTGTAAGGACCTATCAACCTGGCCGTTCGAATGGCCTGTGGTGTAAAGATCCCTCTCGCAACCATTATTCTTGGGTCTTTATACACTTGGTTAGATCGTGTGTCTACAGACTTCGCTTGAAGCATTGGTAGGTTCGATGTGTCCAACTATGCCAACAATATTCTTTTGACGACATTCCTTTATGCTCATTTCAAGGATTATGCCCCCGCTGGCCACTTCCCAAGTTCACACGATGTGAGAGTCCCCCGTATTTGTTGTTGGAAGAATAAGAGTGTGAAGAAACCTCTGTTAACTCTGATTGATCGAGCTAAGTGATTCAATCCTCGCCTTTATGTTGGGGTAAACCATTTTTTTACCAATAATTTCTTTGGTGAAGAGGAGCGTCCCATTGCTACTATCGAAGAGCCCTTGCCAGAAATTTCCCCGAGCACAGTGTCCCCTTTTTGTTGATACCTTCCTGTTTGCCTTCATATACCGAGTCGTCATCATTTTACTCTGTTTATAGCCCCCATCGGGTAGCCATGCAGTTTGGCTATGATCAAGGGGCCCCCTATTAAGCCATTTAACTAGAGGAAGCCCACTAATTTTTCATTTGCTTGCTTGAATTTCCTCACGTCTACTATTTTCGGTCTGTGTGCCCATTATCCTACTAACCCCGTAATCCCAAGCAAGAGAGATCGAGGAGGTAGATTAGGGATGTTCATCAATGTGTTCTCACAGAACCAATTGGTTTGTTACAAAACTAACCTTCTCAAGGAACCCCTTTATCCTAAAGTTGAGAGATTTTTGCCCACTGAGTTGGGTTTGAGAAACTGCACCACCCAATCATATATTTTTCCCCTCAGTATAGCCAATACCAATGCTCCCTCTGAGCTACCTCCCCTAGCGCCCGTGGATTAGGCAGTTGTGAAGAGAAAGAAAACTACTCAGCCTTCCATTATTCCCATCGATGTTTCCCCTGGTCCTTCGAGGCCGGTTGGAAGGACCGAATCTCCCCGCGTTGGCTCAACGAGCGCAGCAGTTAGGGCCACTCGGAAGGCGCCTTTGAAGAAGATTAAAACCATTCCACCGCCTCTACTCTTGACCCAAAGATTTCCAAAGAAGTGAGACATATGGTGGATCGCCTTTGCCAGACTTGGGAACATTTTAGCGAGGAGGACCGGGTAGGCTTTTATGTTAGCCGATATGTCCGCTCGTGGGTTTTCTTATGACCCCCAATCTGTTGAGGGTAGTAAAAAGAGGAAAATGATTAGCCCCCTCAAGCTTGTGATGGAGGAGTCAAGCGGGTCCAGTGAGGAGGAAATTGTTGAGGAGCATTTGTCTAGTTGAGATGTTGGTGGAGATGATGATGAGGAGGAAGGAGAGGAGGAAGAGGAAGAGGAAAAAGAAGAAGACGAGGAGGAGGGAGAGGAGGAAGAGACTGCATTAGTATGTAGGCGTAGGTTGAGGGTGATGGTTTCTTCCTCGAAACCTGCCTCGCCCCCCTAAGATTATGAAATCGTGGAGGATGTGATGGAAGAAGAGGTAATTCTTTTACACCTATTACTCTAAATGTCCTCATTTTATTAATTCTTTCTCATGTTGATGGACTCAGTTTGTTGCAACTTGCTCTTTTATTCTTTCAGGTTGGTGTGCAGGTTGATGCACGTAATGGTGCTGAGGAAAATCTCCCTCTCGAAGCAATTGCCCCTACTGTTTCTCAAGTAGTCACCCATTTTCCCCTAGGGGAAGTTGTATCTGATACTTTATCTAGTGGCGGCTATTCCCCTGACCTTTATTTTTTGTGCGAGCAGGCTAGCCTTGAGAGGGATGTGCCTTTGGCAAAAGTTATTGACGTTGTGACTGTACCAGTTGTTGTTGTTGTGACTTCGATGCCTGTGGTAAACCCTTATTTTTTGCACTAATCACCCCTTTTATTGCTCCCTCGATTGTTCTGATTCAAATTTCGCTTTTCTTTCCTTCTTTAGGTTCCCATGTCCGTTTCAACCATCCCCGTGGTGCCTCCACCTTCGAATGATAAAATGCTTGTGACTTTATTCGGGTCTTCTATTTCAAACCCAAAAGATGTTGAGCCAGCTACAGTTACTGAAGAAGAAGGTGAACAAGGACATATTGTTGAGATGGTGGAGGATAGGCAGGAGCAAGTTGCTGAGGTTGGGGAGAATGTGATTGACCCTTAAAGTCATCCCCTATTGGTAGCCCTCGAGGTGGTTAAAGAGGAGGACGTGGTTCAGATGGCCACTCACGAGTTTGCAGAGGAGCGACTACTTGAGGTACTTCCATTCTTCTATTTGTCTTATGTATATAAATATATTAGCTTTAAAATCAAAATTTCCCATAACGAAGGTTAGGCGGGCCTAGTAGTGCAGGATTTTATATTTCATAAATCTCCCATAACCGAGGGTCAGGCGGTCCTAGTCTTATAGGCATAAATATCCCATAAGTAAGGGTCAGTCGGGCTAGTCTTATAGGCATAAATCTTCCATAACCGAGGGTCAGGAGGACCTAGTCTTATAATCATAAATCTCTAAGTTAGCATAGTATTATTTTTTCATTCTTTCCTTTGTCTTTATTGCTAACTTCAACTGTTTGTTGCATTTCAGGTGGAGGTCGATAAAATAGCGACTCATAGGATCGAAGTGGAGCCCGTCGTTAAGGAATTAGTTCAAGCACCGATAGTCGCTCCGATTACTTCTTTGGGCGAGGCTCGTGTGCTTGGTTATACTCCTGCACTACGCGATCCTCTAGTGCAAGCACGTGATAGTGCTTCGCATACCCGATGGACATCTTCCAGTGATAGCATTTTCAATATTCATCCACCTGAGGCATCCCCCGAGGTGGTTGTGCGACAAACTTTTTCCAGCTTCCCTTCTATTCTGACTGAGGGTTCCCATTTATTGATCGAGCGATTGCTAGCTCTCTTTCCTTCGACCTTTACTGTTCGATGTCTGCATCCACTTCCTGGGATGATGGATGGCCGATTGTTTGGGCTCGCGATGGAATTAGAGGACATTCTCGGCACCTCCTTATGTCCCTTAGCCCTGATACTATCAAAACTTTATTGGGTAGGGTTAACACGTTAACCAAGAATGGTTTTTCAATAACATAGCTGGTGGAGCTGCTGCGGAGTTTCAAAAAGAGCGATCTTCCCGGCGTTTATACCCTCCTTCAGAATTCTCATCGCGAGAAGGTGGCTGTCTCTAAAGAACTTGTGGGTATGGAATCCCAATCGCTGATGACTGAGCAAGCAATACAAGAGTCTCTCTTGGCGGTTGTTCTTGCAGAGGCACATTTGGTTGAAAAAGAGCAGGAATTAGAAACCATCTATCAGGCCCAATAAAGTCGCCAGAAGAGCCTAGCCGAAGTTGTTACAGAGCAGAGCCAACTTGAGCAGAATCTTCCCTCGCATCACCACCAACTATTTGGTTCAGAGAATCTTCGCTTTATTATGGACGACCCCTAACTTCATTATACAGTGTTTCTTTTGTTGGTCTTGGTATTTTCTGTGAACTTTTGAATTTTTCTAACTTGGTTGTAACCACAATGCTATCGTTTATTTGAAAATATTATCAACCTTGGTGTTTCCTTTCCTTTCGATTGTTTAATTGATTATTATATATGCTTACACATCAATGCTAATTAACTCAAATATAATAATGGGATTGATCAATGAACTTGTGAAAATAAAATATTGATCTAGCATATGCCTGATGAATTTTGCTTCTGACTATATTAAATGGGAGAGCCCAATTGCTTTAAAGCGTACATTTATGGTTTAACACAAGAAGCTTATTATTAAACAGGAGTGACAGGACATACATTCAGACATAATAAATCTTCAACAAAGCCACTTGTTGTTTAATTTGAAAGTCACATCATCTTTCAGCTTAGATATCTCGCAGTAGCTCAAATCATGGGCATCGAACGATATAAGGCCCTTCCCAGTTTTCTTCGAACTTTGGTAGCGACAAGCCTCTTATGTGTCTCATGCATGCTTTTAGAACCAAGTCTACTTATTTTAACTTCCTTGGCCTCACTAATTGGTCATAAGATCTGGATAAATGCTTCCTATATATCTCTAAGTGTCTTGCGGCGTTATCCCTATGTTCTTCTAAGGCTTCGAGTTGCACATGGTGACTGTGAGGGAGCATAACAATTCGTAGGTTATAGCGAGCTGAAGGTACCTCGAGTTCGACTGGAAGCACAGTTTTTACCCCAAATACTAGGGAGAATGGTGTGTACCCTGTTGGCTTTCTCTTCGTCGTTCGATAGGCCCATAGAACTTCGAGGATATTGCCAAAATATTCACTAGCATCTTGTTAGTAGCTTCTACTTTCCCATTGAATTTTGGGTAGGCCACTGTTGACTTGTGATGGATGATGGAGTACTTTTTCACGAGCAATCACACTTTTCTATTCACGAAGGGAGTACCATTGTCAGACAGAAACACCTTCGGGATGCCAAAGAGACAAATAATGTATTCATTCATAAATCGAGCTACTACCCCCGCAGTGGCGTTCTTAAGCGGTATGGCCTCTGCCCACTTCGTGAAACATTCTTTGGCTACTAAAATCCATATATTTCCTCATGACGAAGGGTTGATGTCCCTTACCAAGTCGAAGGGCGAAGTGTGGAATGGGAATGGTGTAAATAAAAAGTGCAAGCCTATTGAAGGAGCGTGGATCATATTCCCGTGTAGCTGGCAGGCTTTGCACTTTCTAACAAAATCAGATGAGTCTTTATCCATCGAAGGCCAGTAATAGCCCAAGGTCATTAGCTGGTCGTAAAGGTTGGCTCCCCCAATGTGAGCTGGCTTGTGAGCTTGCTTCGACACCTCTTCCGCCTCTTCACATCTTATTCACCTTAGGGGGGCTGTCCTAATAACCTCGCCAGTACAACCGCCCATCTTGCACGAAGTACCTCGGTGCTCGCCTTCTTATCTTCGTAGCATCCTCTTTATCTGTTGGCACTACTCCATCTATCTGGAAGTCCATGTAGGGCTGTCTCCAGTCTTGCGATTGCTCAATAAAGTTACACTCTGTTGCTTGATAGAAAAGGAAGCACTTCGATCACTCTCTTTGTATTGCGATGGCTTCTTGTCTCATCGAGGGCTAGTAGTACCTCGCCCATTTTATCCTTTTGTATAGAGGGATCTCGGTGGTCTCACAACTATTCTCATGTACTTCGATCCATCTTCTCTTAGCCTGTTAAGGGTCCATAAACTTGGATAGCCAACCCCCTTTTTTGAAATATAAGTTGATCCGGGCAACAAAGTATTGTGATAAGTAGGACAAGATAAGTGGTCCTTCCCCTCTCTCTAGCTACTTTCTGATTTCACCTCTCCAGTCATCTTTGTCTTCTGATGGAAACATCTCAGATACCGTCGAGGGGCAGTTCTCTTTGTGATTTATACCACGGTTGATTCTCCATCAAAGAAAATCTTTTGCGTGATGGTGGCATAGGCATACACATGCCTGTTCATCGTTTGGGGATGCCTTTTTATCTTTACCACCTCAAACTGGCTCAGTAATCGCTGGATTATTATGTGGTAAGGCTCCAAACTCATGTGCTTCAGTGCAAATTCCCCCGTCACTCACTTCACCACCAAGTTTGAGTCCCGTTTGATTGTTAGAACCTGGACGCCCCTCCTCAGTGCTTCAAGTAACCCAAGGACTAGTGTCTCGTATTCAGCTTCGCTATTTGAGTATTCAAACTCCAATTTGAAAGACAGGCGAATCTCTTCACTGCTTCTTCGAAGGATGACTCCCGCTCCTATTTTTTTCTCTGCTGAAGAGTCGTCAAACTCCATAGTCCATTCTTCTAGGCTGGCTGCTACGAAATTGTCCTGAAGGTCATCACCCGAGATCTCTTTAATAAGTGGTTCGAACATCCCAAATGGGAAAATGGCCAACAGATCTTCATATGCCTGACTTTTGATGGCCCGAGGGACTACACACTTGAGATCATACTCCGAGAGGATTAAGAACCATCTAGATGCACTGCCTATCAATACAGTTCTAGCAAGAAAAAACTTTATAGGGTCACATATAGTTAATATGAACCGTGAATGATAACAGGTAGTGCCTAAGCTTTTGCGTTACAAATACAAGGGTTAAATAATGCCTGTCGATGCTAATGTATCTCGCCTTAGGCCCGTGTATTTTTCTACTTAGATAATAAACAGGTTTTTCAATGCCTTCGCTCTCTTGGGCCAATAAAGCCCCAATGGACCGTTCTATTGACGTGAGATATAGGTGTAAAAGGGGAACCTGCCTTCGGAGGGATCATTGTTTGAAGGGAGGTAAAAAGCTCCTTCAACTTGTCCATGGCCTCTTGGCGCATTATTTCCCATGCAAAATTCATGCCCTTCCTCAGCAGATCCATCAAGGGATGCATTACCCTAGCCAACCCCGGGACAAATCGCCTCTAGTAGGACACCTTGCCGAGGAAACTCTTTAGCTTTTTCGCGGATTTGGTCTTGGCATATCAAGTATGGCTCGTTGTTTATCCAAGTCCATTTGCACCCGTTGGTGGTTTACCACGAACCCCAAGAATTTCTCCTTCGTTACTCCAAAGGCGCATTTAAGGGGGTTCATCTTTAACTTATACTTCCTGGAGCGAGTGAATACCCTCCTCAAGTCGTCTAGGTGGGTTTCTTCCTTCTTGGACTTAATCACCAAGTCGTCGACATAAAATTCCACAGTCCTGTGGAAAAGGTCGTGGAATATGGCCATCATCGTCCTTTGACAGGTGGCTCCTGCGTTCTTCAATCCGAAAGGCATGACTGTGTACATGAAATTGCCCAAGGGCGCTCGAAAGGCAGTCTTCTCCGCGTTAGCTGGATCCATTTTTATCTAATTATAGCCCAGATACCCATCCATGAAGCTATACATCTCGTGACCCACTGTCGCGTCGATCAAGCTGTGTCAATGGAGGGCAGTGGGAATTCTTCTTTTGGGCATGCCCGGTTCAGATCTTTGAAATCTATACATATCCTGATTTGTCTTTTGTCTTTCTTTACCACCGATACAAAATAAGACAACCATATCGGGTGTTGTATCGAAACTATAAACCCTGCCGCAAGCAACCTCTGTACTTCTTCCTTAATCGTCATGTCCAACTCTGCTTTTTATGTTCGAGTGGCCTGTTTAATTAGAATTGCTGAGGGCAAGACATTCAATCTGTGGCAACTTACCTCCTGTTAACCCCAATCATCTCGGTTCACTTCCATGCGAAGACATCTTTGAACTCTACCAATAGTTTGATTAACCCCTGTCGAGGGGCTCCTTATAATTCCTTCGAAATGAAGATAGGATTCGAATCCCCACCTTCTCTAGCCAAATTAATCTTTTTCAATTCTTGGATCTATGGCCTAAGGCCATCTTTCATACATTTCGGCTCTTCCTCCACTTCTTCTACAAACTCTTAGATCCCAGAGTTGTCAATTACTAGGCATTGCCCCTGGTTATCTACCCAGAAGCATTCATACACTGGGTCAGCTTCATCGTCCAGTCTCTCAGCTTCCCGCTCACACCTTCATAATCTATAAATAATTCTGTCGTTAGGCAAAACAACCTGTTTACACTATCGGGTCGTGTCTCTTTGGAAAGGTCTCTTTCTACGATTCTCATCCACATCCTTCACCGTTCACCTACTAAGAACGCTTTGTGCCTGCATTTGGTGCTCAATAGGATCAATTCGCGGGGTCATCTGATCATGAAGCTGCATCTAGATCAGGCTGGGGGGCCTTATTGCCTCTAGATCACGTTCTTTTTCATAAGTCACAATCACCCGAGAAGGTGTCCGTACCTTCTCTCGAGTTGACGGGATCCTTATCCACCCAGTATATCAAGTCACTATAGTACCTTCTTCCGCCAGATCGATATAGAAAGCTGCATCCACCATATGGGCCTCTTCCTTTGCAAAATGTTTCTTGGTAGCTCGTATCACCACCTCCTTACCCTTTATGTTTTCTTTAGAGCATTGATGGTATGTTGAGGGTACCAACCCATGGTTGTGCATCCATACCCTACCTACCAACAACTGATACGATGGCTCGCAATTCATGAAGCGGAATTTAATATGGGAAGTGATATTCCCCATCATAATGCCCACATTGACTTAGCCCACCGACTTGGATAACTAATTATCATAACCCGATATAACCAACGAGTGTGGAACTATTCTTATTTTCGATAACCCGATGGCATAAAAGGATCCCACTGGCATTATGTTGGTGGATGCCCCTCCGTCGAGAAAACGCAATCATTCACTGATGTAGTAACATACAAAGGTCTTTTGTGGGGGTACCTGATCAACTTATTTGCCTCCGAGAATGTGACTTCTAAGAGATATCTACTCACCAATTTAGCCATAGCCCCTTCTATTTCAAATGCGGGGCCATATTTTTCTTTGCAATCTCCACAATGTGGGGCCTTAGGAGTCATTCCCCCCAAGCCACTGTTCCATCATTGATCAATCGACCTCCTCATCAAAGGCGCTAGCCATATGGGCCCCACGGGGGGGGTAAAGGGTTGTTGTTTACATTAGTCTGTGACAACTCAATGTATCTGTTCTTCACATGGCGGTCAATAAACCTTCTTAATGAAAAACACACTCTAGTAGGATGGTTTACCATGTTATGGAGTACGCAATAATGAGGTTTCTCTCTATCTTCTCGAGTGAATGGTGTGGTGTGCACATTAATCGCCCTGCAGACTTTATCACAGACCATGAGATCGTACAGGTTCAAAGCTTTATCCACTGTGCAAGGTAGTTCTGGAGGATCACGTTCGTCCTCGAATCGTCTCTTGTTGCTTCTACCCCTTCTACCTCCTCGACCACCATTACCTCCTTCTCTGCCCCCATCATCTATTTAGTTGATGCTAGAGGGTATTCCGCTTCCCAAGGTAAGTGTTGGCCTCCCCAGCAAGCTGGGAAAAGAAGGAGGTGGTATCATGGGTTTTACCACTAATGTGATATTCCTTACTGCCTTCAAAAAGGCTACGATTGTACCTTCTCTTGTCTCGTTATTCAGGTTACATATGTATTCAGGTTACAAGCTTTCAGCGCATACCTATAAAAGTTTATCCTCTCGCGTCTCCTCTCCTATGTCTAGGGAGCGCTCGTGGAACCTTCGGATAGAGGCCACAACATCCTCTCATGGCTTCTGCTTCTCGCACGCGAGTTAGGTGAGTGTGAACTCGTCCTCAGCCAAGAATTGTTTTTTGCACAAAAAAAACATGTAACTCCTCCCAAGAACTTACACTACCTGGATCTAGGTGGGAATACCACGTGTAGGCTTTCTCTGTCAGGGATTTTGAGAACCCTCTTAGCCTCAACGTTTTGTCATTGCAATAGCCCCCCAAATTCTCGATGAACCTCTTCACATGATCCTTGGGATTCATGCCTTTCCCCGTGTACTTTTTAAAGATTGGGGGAATATATCCCACTGGGTAGGGTTTGTTATTATACTCCTCTCGGTAGGGAGTAAGAAAGTCATTGTATATTGAAGAGCTTTTTGCTTTAGACACTTCTATGAACTTTAGCAGCTCTTTCTTCATATCTTCTAAACAGGTTGGCAAGGGGCTAGCTGACGACGACATTGTTGTCACCCGAGTCATTGAGGCTGGCGCGCCGACACCTTGACTTACCACGACAGCTGGAGCAGCTGGAGTCACTTCCCCGTTTTTCAACATGGTTCCCTTGTCACTGGTGGAACCGCAAGGAGAGTGTTAACGGAAGCTGGCGCCGCCACTCCCCCAGTAACATTTGGAGCTGGTATATTGGCTAGCGGTGTGGTAAAGGAACTCACTCCCGTGTGGGCTCCCAACATTTCCTGTGCTGCCAGAGTCTTAATGAACTCTGCGAATAGTCCTATCAACCAATGAATCTGTGCCTGTCCTATCCAACCTTGTGTGTGCATCATCTCCGTGATACCAACGCCAGGTGCGCTAGGCTCTATCCTTGTCATTCTCCCCACTTATGGAAACGCAATGTTGCTTGCCTCTTCTTCACGCTGTATGGCATATAAATACATATTTCTAATGGTGTTATCCTCTGGCATCTTTTCCAAAGAAAATACCTCCCCAGCGGAGTTGCCAAATGTAAGATATGGGTTCTTGAAATACTACTAGTATTAAGTGAAGCGTAACCCCTTATCAAGATCAAGACCAACACCATTAGATATAGAGTATTGGTCAGAACTACAAGTGAATTAGAGATAGAGAGATCTTATATTCAAAGTTGCACTAAGGAATATATTGACATGAGAAACATATGGCAAACACAATAAATGAATGGGACCAACAGGTAGCGTGGTCGGAGGGATAAAGAAAAAGCACTATAGGCGCAATAAAGACAAGGCAGGAACTTCAAGCTCAGTTGATGCTCAATGATAGGCATATTGAATGCGTATGGGAGTTAATGCTCTCGCGAGAGTTCTCTGGTATGAGGAAAATTGGCCAGTAGTTCTACGCTCTGGATTCCCTCTCTCGATTTGTTTGTTATTGGTCTTATTTATATGGAGGGAGAGGTTGCTCGATTCAGCAAGCCCTGGTGCATTAAATGCATGAGATACTACGTTTAATGCATGGGATATGTTGGTTTTGGCGGGAAAACATTCTATTGGTTGGAAGTATTAAAGTATTTAATAAAGGATATGATTTGTCATCTTGAGGCTTGCTCTAGGATGGCTATACGGTCAGATTTTGTGAACTAAACCTGCCGAGGATAAAGGCACTTGAGTGCTGTATTCTTGAGTTCCTAAACGTCAGACGTCATGACGTCAGGAAGTGATTCAAACAGTGGCTATTATTTGGTATCTAGTCACGGCAGTCAGACGGGCTTGCACTCGAGGTACCTCGATCACGTGACCTCGAGGAGGTAAGTATTGAGGGAGGTCGAATGACTCGAGGGGGTTCATATGACAATCGTCCTAGGTGAAGTTTTGCCCAAGTGTGCTAGGGTTGGTGATAGTTCCCAACGTTGCCTTATTCTCAATCCTCCAAACCATGTCCCTACGATGTTCCCCGGAGGAGGTTGCTTGATAGGGCATGAAAGCCCTCCCATGCCCTGCTAGGCATGGTCCCTCACGGATACCAATTCACCCCACTAGACATATATATATATATATATATATATATATATATATATATATATATATATATATATATATATATATTCATTAGATAAAGTACATAATACACTATTCTATTTGTTATTACAAACTATTGTCATTCGGGTGACCTGTGCTCTTCGAGCTGGGTTCGTATGGAGAATCTTCGAAGTAAGATCGTTTGACGTGCTTCTTTGTGAATAATCAATTCTCTTGGCTAAGTTAATCATCCATGTGGAGGGAAACTTGGCGCCATAATGGTAATGACCGGGTCAAGGCTTAGAGTCATGATCTGAAGGAGTCAGGGTCTACAGTCGTGACCACTTACAAAAGAGCCCATGACCACCCTGAGTCATGGATTTGGTCATGCCCATTTTGGCTATGGGAACGGTTTTGGGCCGTGACCAGGGGAGCCGTGACCCCTTTACCATGACCATTCGCAGAATTTGGTGTAGTGGTTGTTCTTTGATTTTAACACAGTACATCATAGAAACAGTAACTTTTGATTTTCGCTATTTATGTAAAAAAGGAGAAATGACTAAAGTGTTTATTTTTTGGGTTAGCATATTGTTTGTATTTGGATTGAACATATAGATGTTTTACCCGTTGTATTTGTTTATGTTGAAAGATTTACACAGATATATTTTTTGATATGAGGAGTTATGGGCAAAAAAAGTACCCATAACTAGATAACTTTTATAGGATATTTTTTGTGTTTTTAGTTTACCCTCCCATGTTATTCGTCCTGTATTGATTCTCCAGGGATTAGATCCATGTAGTTACACTGAATTCAAGAGGTATTATATTGTGTTAATATATGTTACCTTTTTTTTTATTTCAACCCTAACTAATTGTTGTTTTGTATTGCCATTATACAATAAAGTTATGTTCATATCAATATTTTGTTCTTTGTGGATTGTACTAGGAAAATTTGGTGTGTTATTCCTGTTTAAATCATTTCCTAAATACTTTTCTTGAGAACATCACAAGATTGATTTTACTTGACAGGATTTTGAAAGTAGAATTTGTAATGGAGAAGAGGGAAGACTCAGGAAAAAAATAGTGAAAAAGAGAAGAACGATGAAATAAAAATAATGCTTGAGATCACAGATGAGATCAAGTTTGATATATTATTGAGACAAACCCCTAAATCCGTCAAGCAATTCCAATGCGTCTTAAATCTGAGGCAATCACTGATTTTCAATTCCAACTTTGTCGAATCCCATTTGGATCAGGAAGTTGAAAGTGGAAGGCAAAAAAAGTCATTCTCTCGCCGATAGAGCATAAATACATGGTTGAAAAAGGCTCCTTATAAATAAACGAATATGATGACGAATTATCATTTCAAGAAAAATATACCCAAGAACTTTCTTTTCTTATGGAGAAAATGGGAGAACGTGCAAGGGTCTTGGGTTGTGTAATGGTTTGCTACATTTACTTGATGAAGATAGTGACTATTACTGTTGGAACCCATATACCAGAGAATGTGTGAAACTTACTCAAAATCATATTTGCACATATGAGGGTTACTTTTTCATCAGAATTTGTTTTCATTCAACCACATTTGATTACAATGTGGTGCTAATATTTCATCTTGTTAGTACACCATCTTCTCTGAGTAACTTCACTTTATTTAATCACGATAATTATGTCTACGAATCAATTAATGTCAGATCCTTTAGTTTTTTATCCCAGAGTTGGGAATTTGAATCTTTTCCATACAGAGTTTTCATCGATGGAATCCCCACTATGGTAATTGGATTGCCACATTGGATGGTTAGGTGTGGGAATAATAATAATAAAGAATTAACTAATGTCATCATTTATCTTGATGAGACCTTACACCCCTATTTTAAAGAGTTTTCAATTTGTTGCCACTATATACACGAAAAGTTTGGCTTCACCAAAATGTTATAGCATAATCAATTTGTGGTTTCTGTGTCACAAAAGTTTGGATATCATAAATAAACAAATGAAACTCTGTCATTTTTTTTAAAAGTGTAAAAAATAGTGAAAGAGATATTGTAATATATTCTTTTCTTTTTCTTTATAGAAAGAGATGATTGAATTGCACATATGCTCGGAGGATTCTGTTGAAACATCAATCTGTCAGAAAGTCCATGAAAAGAGGTTAGAATACGTGAAGGGTCTTGGTACCCGACCTTTAAAATTACTATACAAGCAAAATTTCAAATTGGAGAACACAAAGTTACAAACAAAGATCGTAGATTTGAAAGTCCTAGTCCAAGGTCTTGCGTCAGAGATGGTTGCAATGAAGACCGCATTACTACCAAAGATAGACGATGCTCCTGAGGAAGATGCCACTGAAGGATCTTCTATCCCTTCGAATAAACTTACGTGATAACAAATGTTGATTTTATCATTTTGTTTGTGATAAGAAAACTAGTTTAAACACATATTTTAGTTAAGAAGTATTATTTACTTTTGGGCATTATTGTGACATGAACAATAACACATTTATGCTTTGGATATAATACAACATCGTTTAATATGTGTATTTACTTAATTTATTTATTTCATTATCAAATACAATTTGCAAGGAAATAATTATTACAGAAATACTATTATTATGAATGCCTTTTGTTTGCAACGAAATTAGTATTCTTTTGTAATGAAAAAATAAGTTACAAAAGTATTTCATCAAGAAATTATAACCATTAGCAAGGAATTTTATCCATTGAAAAATATCTTCTGCAATGAAATAAATGTTGTTGAAAGCTATCATTATAAAGGTGATTATTATTTGCAAACAAAAGTGTATTTTTTTGCAACAAAAAGGAGTGTTACAAAAGACTTTTAGCAATGAAAAATTAATATTTGGCAAGGAATTTTAATTCTCTCAAAATATCTTTTACGAGGATTTGTTAGTATCTTTTGGAACGAAATAATCATCGTAAAATATTTTTAGTCAAAATATGAGAACTTTTTGCAACGAAGAAGAATTTTTTTCCCAACAAAATATTTCGTTGCAATATATTTTTTGCGATGATGACAATTTCCTTGCAAAAGATTGGTAGCATGATGACTAGTGCGAAGAACGTTGCAAGAAAATTATTTTTTGCAAAAGGTTTTTTGAAACGAAATATACCTTTTGCAACGATTGTTTTCATTGCTAAAAGTCATAATTCTTGTAGTTTTAATGAGGAACATAAAGAACATGCTTAGATGTTCTTTGACTATTTTAAGCCAATTTCACCCATGTTGGGCCCAAATAAAAAACAAATAATTAAATCAATTGTGTTATTCGTCATTATAAGGACGTTTCCACACAAGTGGAACAATAATAAAAGAAAGGGTCGTGATAACATGAGCTCTAAAGGCACACACTAAGAGCCTAAAAATAGTATGAAAAGAGTTCCGTTATACATTTAATATGACACAAATACTCAAGTACAAATCTCATACATACTATTTTGAGGTCAAAACATGTGTCCCAAGGACACATGTTATCATTTTCTTAAAAGAAATACACACAAGTATTTGAGGAAATCCATTCTTAAATCGAAACCTCAAAATCATCAAAATCTAGTTATTCCCAAAACGTGTTGGCAAAAAATTCATCCCAAGAATCATGTTTTAATAGCTCCCTACAATATGGAATTAAGAGATAAACAAACATAATCAATGCAAAGATCGGAAAGAAACCAATTTGGAAAAAGTATAAACCAAAGAAAATGAAGTTGTCATAAATTACCTCAAAGTCGCTGAACATCCCCAATGACAATCATTTGGAGAGTTCTATGTGAAAGTATTTGGCATCAAAGTTCAACCTCCCCTTGAAATGCCTTGCTAAACGGTAAGGATCATGAAATTTAATTGAAACCCATCTCAAACGCTCCTCAGTATTATAGACACGATGCTAAAACTACGAAGATGATGAATTCTTTGCATTTACCATGCTCACAACCTACTTTGTGTTCTTAGGTCTAAACCCTGAATAAAGTGCACTTCTAATAAAAATAAGGTTTGGGTTCAATTAATATGTCATGTTTTGGACATGGCCACCTAGCACTCACGTGGCAGGCACTTCAGTGTTAGTACTCACTCGGGGTATACTAGATCAAAACGCCATATAAATTACGAAGTCCTCGGGTCATATGAAGAAGCATGAGGAAAGTATAAACCAAATAAAGGCCTCAGTCATAATCTTATCGTTAGATCAATGTCATTGTAGGCATCAACCACATTTTATACATCGTACTAAATCCTTCACTTAGCAGCCCAACTAGCGTAATAAGATTGCGGCTTTATCTAACTAGATCAATAGACAATTCAACACATCATCTTACCATGGACTCACTGGCGGATCCAGGATTTTTGGTCAATTGGGACCAAAGTTTTGAGCGGTGCCGGGGGTTCGGGGACGGGAGCCCCCAAAACGATTTTTTTTTTGGATTATTTCGAGTTTTATACAAATTATAACTTTATTTCGAGTTTTATATAAATTATAGTTCATCCAAATTGACTACAAATTATATGTTTCGAATTTATTTCGAGTTTTTTTTGGGTATATATGTTTGGGATACAAATTACAAAATTTTGACAAGGTTTAGATTTTTAATTAATTTTTTTTTTGATAAATAAATAAAAAAAAATAAAAATATTTAGAGTTATACCTTAAAGTTTGAAATTTTACCCCCAAAACTTATATATATATATATTTATTTATTTATTTTTTTTTCAAAAATTGAACTCGGGCCAAGGACCCCCTTGGTCCCCATGTGGATCCGCCCCTGCATGGACTCATACCTTGAGGAAATGTCTATACGAAATAACTCTAGCATATTTTAGCTTCTTTTAGTAGATTCTAAATATTGGGATTCAATTCTTAAAATCATGTATAACATTTTTCAATAAAAATGTGTTAGGTTCATTTGAAATGAGATTATTGTTTGCGACAATGACTTATATTTATGTTTTAAATATTTTGTATGCAATGTTCGTCAATTGAACATAATATGAATTTCGGTGAGTTAGGTTCAACCTGATCACAGGTGATTAGAATTTTGGTTTTAATACAATTGAATAGTTCACAATCTAGATAGGGAGTTGACATCCTATCGATAAAGATCACTACACCAAATCCTGCGAATAGCATGATATTTGGGTCATGACCCATAGTCATGATCAGTTGGTCATGGCCCATAGCCATGACCATATCCAAAATGGGCGTGACGAAGTCCATGACTCAGTGTGGTTATGGATCGTCTTGCATGTCGTCACGGATCACGACAGTGACTCGTGTGGGTCACGGAGGATACTACGACTACTTGCAAAGTTGATCCTGACTCCAAACTTATTATGGTAGATTTATCAAAGATAAAGAGTAAAGATTGCATAGTCGATGACCCTTTTATTTGTGCCTTTCAGAACGTAAAGAATGTATTCTACTCGAAGTGCATAAACGATATTATGATATTGTCCTTGTCATTCCCTTTTGGATCCAAAAGAGTTCAAATTAGCATATTTTTGCCATTGAGTAGTCATACCCTTTGGTGCACTTCGAGTAGCACTCCAAACGATGGCAATTGGTCTATTTGTGCCTTACTGGAACTCTTTTGGATCCTTCAAATTAACATATTTTTTTTATCCTTGTCATTCTTATTTGTACCCTATTATGATATTGTCACTGTATTAGCGATTTACTTTGATGTATGAATGTTTAGTTACGTTTACAAATGTTTAATATGATTTACTTTGATGTATGAATGTTAAATTAAATTGAACCAACTCAATTCCCACATGTTCATGTCCATATACATCTGTTGGATAATTATTGGTTGTTAGCTTGTTGTTGGATAGTATGTTAGAAGGAGTACGGAATAACTATTGGTTGTTCTGGAAAAATGAGGAACATTGAATTATTTGATTTATTTAATTATTTTCTTATCAAAAGAAAAAAAAACACTTCTAAATATAATGTAGTTATAAGAGATTATGACCATAATACTTAATAAACTACCACATGTGTTATAATAATCGAGAGGAACCCCAAAGCGTAAGGAGTAAAATGCATATGAACTCCCAAAACATAGCCCATAGAAAAACAAAAGATACATCAAATATTGAGTATGAACAAACCGGTAAGAATTCTTTTTTTCTTGTAGGTAGACTTGAAGCAAGTTTGCCTAAGCTTCTTAGTTCTTTCAGCGAGATCCAATTCTGGCACCAACTCCATAAGTTTCTTAGTTCTTTCAATGAGGGCCAGAATTGGATCTCACTGAAAGAGCTAAGAAGCTTGGGCAAGCTTGCTTCAAGTCTAACTACAAGAAAAAAATAATTCTTACCGGTTATGGTTGCTCAACATCTATGTATCTTTTATTGTTCCATGGGTTATGTTTTGGGAGTTCATATGTGTTTTACTACTTGCGCTTTGGGGCGCTTTGGGGTTCCTCTCGATTATTATAAAACATGTGGTGGTTTATTAAGGAGCATGATCACAATTTCTTATAACTACATGAGATTTAGAAGGCTTTTTTTCCTTTTGATAAGCAAATAATTCAATAAATACCCCTCAAACGGCCCGACTGCATGTCCACGGGACCCACGGTTCAAGAGCACGACCAAAATTTCAGAATATCTACACTTAGATTTGAAAACATGCCGTTAGAGGGCAAAAACCCGAACCACTCCACAAACGGAACCGTGAGCGGTGCCAACACCTCCCACGGGACCAACTTAGCTCGTAGGAACCGACCACATGGCCACATGACCCACGGTTTGAGAGCACGACCCAAATTTCCAAATATCTACACTTAGGCTTGAAAGTATGCTGTTAAAGGGAGAAACCATGAAAAAACACCACAAACGGATTCTTGAGCGGTGCCAATAACTCACATGGGACCAACGTATCTCGTAGGAACCGACCGTGTGGCCACAGGACCCACGGTTTGAGAGCACGACTCAAATTTCAGAATATTTATACTTAGGCCTAAAAGCATTCTCTTAGACAGAGAAACAATGGAACACCCCCAAATAGCCCCATGAGCAGTGCCAACACCTCCCACAGGACCAATATAGCTCGTAGGAACCGACCGCGTGGTCACAGGACCCCCCGTTTAAGAGCACGTCCCAAATTTCAGAATATCTACAATTAGACTTAAAAACATACCATTAGAGGGAGGAACCACGTAGCAATCCCCAAACGGCCCTGCGAGCGTTGCTAACATCTACCACGGGACAAACGTATCACGTAAGAATCGACCGCATGGCCACGGGACCCCCGATTTGAGAGCATGACCCAAATTTCAAAACATCTACACTTAGGCTTAAAAACTTTTCGTTACATGGAAAAACCATGAACCACCCCCAAATGGCCCCCTATGAGTAGTGCCAACACCTCCCATGGGACCAACGTATCTCGTAGAAATCGACCGCGTGACCACGGGACCCACGATTTGAGAGCATGAACAAAATTTCAAAATGTCTACACTTCGGCCTGAAAACATGCCCTTAGAGGGAGAAACCCCGAACCGCCCCTCAAACGGCCCCATGAGGGGCGCCAACACCTCCCATAGGACCAATGTAGCTTGCAGGAACCGACCGCATGGCCACAACCCCCCGGTTTGAGAGGATGACACAAATTTTAGAATCTCTAGAGTTAGGCTTAAAAACATGTTGACAGAGGGTGAAACCACGAACCACCCCCAAAACAGCCACGTGAGCGATGCCAACACCTCCCACGAGACCAACGTAGCCCATAGGAACCGTTCGCATCACCATGGGGCCCACAATTTGAGAGCACGGACCAAATTTTAGAATATCTACACTTGGGCCTGAAAAACATGCCGTTAGAGGGAAAACCCCCTAACCACCGCCCAAATGGCCCCGTGAGCGGCGTCAACACCTCCCATGGATCCAACATATCTCATAGGAATTGACCGCATGGCCATACAACCAAGGGTTTGAGAGCACGAACCAAATTTCAAAATATCTGTACTTAGGTTTGAAAATATGCCGTTAGAGGGTGGACCCACAAAACACCCCCCAAACGGCCCCTTGAGCAGCGCCAACACCTCCCACGGGACCAATATATCTCGTAGGAGCTGATCGCATGGCCACGGGCCCCATGGTTTGAGAGCACGACCCAAATTTCTAAATATATACACTTAGGCCTAAAAAACATGCCATTTTAGGGCAAAACCATAAACCACCACACAAAAGGCCCCGGGAGTGGTGCCAACACTTCCTGCGGGACCAATGTATCTCGTAGGAACCGACCGCATGGTCACGGGACCCACGATTTGAGAGCGCAACCCAAATTTCAGAATTTCTACACTTAGACTTGAAAACATGCCGTTAGAGGGTGAAACCGCAAACCACCCCCCAAATGACCCCGTGATTTGTGCTAACACCTCCCACGGAACCAATGTATCTCATAGGAACCGATCGCCTAGCCACAGGACACCCGGTTTGAGAGCAGGACCCAAATTTTAAAATATCTACACTTAGGCTTGAAAACATGCCTTTATAGGGCAGAACCACAAATTACCCCCCAAAACGGCCCCGTGAGCGGTGACAACACCTCTCACGGGACCAAAGTATCAAAAAGGAATCGACCACGTGGCCACAAGACCCATAGTTTGATAGCACAACCCAAATTTTAGAATATCTACACTTAGGCTTGAAACCATGCCTTTAGAGGGAGAAACTATGAGCCACTGCCCAAACGGCCCCATTAGTAGCGCTAACACCTCCCATAGGACCAACGTAACTCATAGGAACTGACTGCTTGGCCACGGGAACCACAGTTTGAGAGCAGGATTCAAATTTCAGAATATCTACACTTTGGCTTGAAAAAGATCGAAACCATGAACTACCACCCAAACGGCCCCGTGAATGGTGCTAAAACCTCCCAAATGACCAGGTAGCTTGTAAGAACCAACTGTGTGGCCACGGAACCCACGATTGTAGGTCACGACACAAATTTCAGAATATCTATACTTAGGCCTGAAAACATGCCGTTAGAGGGACAAACCCCGAACCACCCCCCAAATGACCCCGTGAATGATTCCAATACCTCCCACGGGACCAACGTATATTGTAGGAACTGACTGCATGGCCATGGGACCCACGGTTTGAAAGCACGACCCAAATTTTAGAATATCTATAGTTAGACTTGAAAACATGTTGTTAGAGGGCGAAACCATGAACCACCCCACAAATGGCCTCGTGAGCAATGCTAATACCTCCCACGGGACCAACGTATCTCATAGGAACCAACCGTGTAGCAAAAGGACTCACGATTTCAGAGTAGGGCCCAAATTTAAGAATCTCTACACTTAGGCCTGAAAACATGCCGTTAGAGGGCAAAACCCTGAAGCACTCCCCAAACAGTCCCGTGAGAGGCACCAACACCTTCCATGGGACCAATGTATCTCGTAGGGATCCAACTGCGTGGCCAAGGGACCCAAAGTTTGAGAGGATGACCCAAATTTTAGAATATCTACACTTAGGCTTGAAAACATGCCGTTAGCGGGTGAAACCACGAACTACCCCCCAAACGGCCCCGTGAGAGGCGCCCACACCTCCCACATGACCAACGTATCTCATAGGAACCTACCACATTGCCACGGGACCCACGGTTTGAGAGCACAACCCAAATTTCAGAATATATACACTTGGAGTTGAAAACATGCCGTTAGAAGGTAAAACCACGAACCACCACCCAAACGGACCCGCGAGCACCGCCAACACCTCCAACAGGACCAATATATCTCATAAGAACCGACTGCATGGCCAAGAGACCCAAGGTTTGAGAGAAAGGCCCAAATTTTTGAATATTATTGTGTTCTCAAACCGGGGGTCCCGTGACCACGCGAACCTTTTTAATTTATTATTTAGCATTATGGCCATGTAGGGTTTACATTACGTAGATTTTAAAATGTCCAAAAAATAGGACCAACCCTATTTTTTTTATCACGCATAAATGGGGTCATGGCCTAGCCCCGTGACCATTTCGAGTACATCAGGTTATGGGTCGCGATCTAGGATCATGACCAATCTGATAACATGAAAGTATGGGTCACGGTCCTGGACCGTGATAATGTCTATGACCATTTTCATATGCCAAATGGTTGGTCACGACTTTGAGCCGTTACCCGCGTCATGAACATTCACGTAAATTGAAGGGTAGGTTATGGCGTCGTGACCAGGTGTGAGATGGGGTCAGGATTAGTGTCTGCGACTATAGACCATGAACCCTGAGGTCTGTGACCAATGCTTTGGTTAGGGATATGGGTCATGACCACTGAATATGGTCACACCTAGTTTGGTCACAGCCAAATCCGTGACCCACAACCTGTGGTCACAGACAAAATTCGTGACTAATTGCCCAATTTGGTGTAGTGGATGCACGTGAAATACTCGTAGTCTATCTTAATATATGGGAACCTGATTGTTGGTTCTAGAATTTTTTAGAAACTTCAAAGATTATTATGGCTGGTACGTTCATGAATGTATTTAACAGGACCACGAGTGAGATTCAAGTCTAGGTTATGACTATGTTAGACTTTTACAATCTTACATGTTTGCAAAGGGTGCATTGGTTCATAATTCCAATACTTATAAGGACTAGAATATTGGAATGATTATTTCTTTAACTATTATGAGTACGATTCAATCTTATTGACAAACTTGGGTAATTATTTCGTGAGTAGCTGTGAGATCATAATTCGAAGAAATTCGAGTCCAAGAAAGATCTTGTATTGTAATACCCTCTTTATAGGCTTATAAGTTTTCATTCTACTGGTAAACATGATCAGTGTATTATCTTACAATCTAGTAAAATATCAAATAAGTTATGTCTGAAAATCAAAGAATAAATAAGAAGTTAGTTAAAATTAATTCATATGAAATTTATTTGGCAAAGTGGGGAATCATGTTATATACCATAACAACTTTGCAAGCAAGACGTCATCATTTGAGTAATTTTGTCATGAATATTTAGTAAAATTAATTACAATTAAATGGAGAAATGAAATAAATTTTTGGTCAGTAATTTGGGATTTTCGAGTACTTATTTGGAAGATAATTTAATTATTTAATCTTGGGTCCTTTGTATAATTCATTTTCCCAAGTAGTAGTTTGACACTCTCTGAAAACCCAATTTAGACCAACACATAACTTATACCGAAATTTATTGGTGTAATTAAGGGTTTTAAGCTTTATACTCAATATTGAGGGTTAGGGAGGGAAATGGAAAGCACTATTCAAGTTTTTGTGAAGGGGCATTGATATAGAAGGCTATATCTCACTCTAAACACTAAGAATTCATCTATAAGAGTTTCCACACACGTAGTTTGGTTTGGGAGGATCATATACTAGAACATCTAAGGAACCTTTAAGAACGCAATATTCAAATAGGGAAGATGGTCTAAACAAAAAGTCAATTTTTAATTTTTTTCAAATAAAATAATACCCTTCAACAGATTAACCCTAAAGTAAAAATTTAGCACCAATCTTAAAACAATTATTGTGATTAAACGATTAACCAATTTTATCTTATCCAAATCATAGATATAGGTTAGTATAGAAAGATAAAATAAATCAATTGTACAACGCTAGGTGTACAAGGAAAACCCGTAATAGGAAAAACCTCGAACGATCCGGCCATGTAATTCACTATAATACGGATTTACACAAGTCGACAAATGACTTACTTAACGATTTGACTCCCCGTAAGCCTTGACACATCTTCAATATTCAACTTGTCCTCCATAAAGACAATGCAAGAAGCCACTAACGAAAGTGCCACAACGTGTGAGTCCACACACGCATTGGTGTCATCGGCCTAGGTTCAGGACTCGCCTACGAATTGAAACACGGAATGCACCGCATCTTCACAGAAGTCACGGAGTCCACCTTGTGAAATAGTAAGTACGACATCAACCATAATGAAATAATTCTCACAAAGATGTGGAGAAAAAATCTTTGTGTTAAAAATTATATATTCAAAGTATATATAAGATGAATTTTGGATCCTAAATTACTTATGTGTAAACTTGAATTTTGGAGAGCATTTTGGATATCTAAAATAATGAAAAAGTCTATAAGGAAAATTTCGCTCCACACTCTTATTTATATTTGTTAAAAACGAGATAAGGATGAAAAAATATTTTTAAAATATCGAATTTACCAAACATACGCGTACTTGTTAGAATGACATTGAACCTCATTCGAACAAATTGTAGCATCTCGTTCGAACATAGTTCCAACGAGATTCCAAGAAAAGGTGAAAACATCTCATTTGAAGTTTCGTTTGAACAATATATAATGAGGTACCATATCTCGTTTGAACGACTTCCTAAGTACATTCTAACGAAGTCCCAAAAATTTTATTGTTTGAGAGTGTGCTTGTGATCTTAAATGAGTATTTATAGTGTACGACCCACACAAGTCCAAATTTTATCTTTTTATCTTAAACAAGATAAAGCATATAAATTCAAGCATGCAAAACAATATGAGGAAATACCCCTTGAAGGTAAAACCTTTTTTTATCAGCACATTAGAGTTTTACAAGACACAACTTACAAAACCTCTAAAGAGTACGACTCTCTTCTAAGTCGTCCAAAGGTGAGGGTCCACCATCGATATTCAGCAATCAGCCTTGGTCTTCCTTCAGCAGTATTCCCCTCGAGAACCACAATGGTCAACAATGAAGAAAATCTCTCCACAAGAGTAACTTAAATATATAATTATCTAGGTTTTTGAATGGATTCACATCTACATTTGAGAGTGATGATTGTTAATTAAAAAGTGTTTTAGACTTAATGAAAGTGGGACTTTTGCACCAGGTTTACAAAAATTATTTTTACAAAAGTATCATTTAAAATTTGTATGAAACATGTATTTATAAGTCAACACAAAATTCGAGGTGATATTTGTTGTTCGAATGAAAACTAGGTGTGGTGACAATTAAACTCAACACAAAATGATAAGCAAAATAAATCACCAGAATAAATAAAGAATTGGAAATAATTGCAATCACACATAACAAAATATATACGTGGTTTGGCAAGAAGGCATACGTTCACGATGGTGCTCTCTATATTTTATTTCTGTTTACTCCAGGGGAGTGTTTACAACTGAATGCCCTTTGCCCTAGGCTGGGGGTTTAATATATACATGTTGTTTCTCGGAGAGTGGGGGAGTTGGACTCCTCCATGTTAGCCCACAACTCTTAGAATATCCCGTGAGAGACTTTAGGGGTTGAATGGGTCATAACTAAATTAGTTATGCACGTGGCCTACAGACTTTGGTCCTGGCTGAAGCGGGCTACTTATCTTGGTTCGGAATGTTTAATTGAGGTACCCATAATTTCCCCTAAAATTTTTGGGTCACACTTTGGGCTCAATAATTTTAAATAATAGCCTTGGTGGCATTTTTGTAAATTATGCAGCACCTTGGGATTGAAGCGCCTTTCTCGAATCGATTTAGGCAGCAGACTTCTTCATTTCCTGTGCGTTATGATTAGAAAGGTTTAAAATAGATTGGAGAGGTCATTTTCTGTTGTCGCTTCAAATTTCTTTGTATTCTCTATATTTTTCCAACCTCTCATTGTTGCGTTCTCTCTTCTAGGTATTTCTTTCCATTTTCAAGCTCCGTTCTTATCCTCTCATCTTTCCTGCTTGCGACTTTGCATCGTCTTAGGCTGATTATTGCTTCGTAAGTTCTACATACTTCTTATTTTCCTTTTTTTATTAGAATTTCTTCATATTAGATACTAGGGTTTCTCCTTTTTAATGACAAAGATAGGCAATAGATCGATAACTGAGTTTGGGAAGTTTTATAATATTCCAAACTGGGTAGATATTGAATGTGCCCCCGTTCCTCGTAATCTCAGGGACATTGAGGACGGTCATTGGATACATGTCCTTCTGTTATCCCAAGGGGGTCTTACTTTTCCCCCAAATCGCTTGTTTTTGCACTTTTTTAGTTACTTCGATATAATTTCTGCACAGTGCTCACCAAATGTTTGGAAAATTATCAATGGTGTGCATAGAATTAATCAGCTCTCTGGCACCAATCTAGGGCTTACTGAAATCTTCTATTGCTATTCTTTTTCTCGAACAAGCTCTGGCCTTCTTTACCTCAAAGCTAGGAGTCCTGATAGGGTATTGGTAGTAAATCTACCTGATTCCCACAAGGACTACTAGCATGAGGGGTTTATTGCCAGAAATTGGCAGTTCCCTCCCCATACTGAAGGGTCAAGGTCTGGGAGATACGTGATTCCCTTTTATGGGGAGGAAAATATAGGTAAGCATAGTTCTTATTCTACTCGTTGATCCTGTATTAGTATATTGCCTTTATCATATCTTTTTCTCTTTCTTTTTTCAGCGAAGATAAAGAACTCAGAACCCTCTCTTCACGAGATTCGAGTTGCTGAGTTGGTTAAGGCCTGGAAAATCAGGGAATTCTTAGCTGATGGTGAGTATCCTTGATCAACGACATTTCTTTTAGAATACAAGAACATTGGGTCTAACTTCATCACACGACCTGTGGATATCATTCCTCAACTATATATCACAGAAGAGGTTGCTGTTGACCTAATCTAATTGGACGAGGAGGAAAGCAGCTCTGGTGAAGAGAGCGAGGGGGCTAACAGTGGTGGTGCTAAAGGTGATTATAGTGTGGAGGGCTCAAGTAGTGAAGAATCTTCCAGTTCAGAGGAGGGTTCAGAGGCTCAGAAGTCTTCAGGGGATTCAAGTATCTCCAGCGAGGAAGATATGGCTCCTCCTAGGAAGAATTTAATTCGAAATGATAATGAAGATAATGTGCTTATTTCTCATCGATTGAAGAAAAAAAAAATCTAGGAGCGGGGATGACGCCAATGGCTCCCAAACTGTTTGTCATGAGAAGGAGAGGAAGAAGAAAGAGTAGGAACTGGTGAGAGATAGGGAGAGAAAGAAGGAAGAGGAAAAGAAGAAGGTGGAAGAGAGAAAGAGGATAAAGAGGGAAAATAAGGAGAGAAAAGGTAAGGACAAAGGCGGGGTAGTCTCTAGTCCCCGTGTCTTCTCTGGCTGAGGGGGATTCTATTGCTCTTACCCCTCAACTAGCTCCGATAATTCTTGAGAGGGCATTGATGCCAGCTGATCGCCAGAGGTCGATAAACATAGGGACTGACCAGTTAGCCCCAAAGGCGAGTTAGGGGCTAGCCTTGGTAAACATGTTTTCACTTCTCTTATCTTACAGTGCTTCTTTCAATACTTTCTATGCTGATGTTTTCCTTTTCTCTATGGTTTGTGTTGGATTTTACCATCCTCTATCACAGTCGCGATGAGCTAGTGAGGAAGAATGCTGAGCTAGAAAGGAAGAATATCGAGCTGGAGGATAGCTTGAAGACTGCTAGTTCTCCTAAAAAGTCTCTGACCTTTCTTTGGCCCAATCCAACAAAGCTAAAGAGACGGCGACCAAGGAGCTCAAAGAGCTAAGGCAGTCCTATGACTTGGTCTACGCGAGTAAGCTAGCTGTGGCAGAGGAGAACAAGGTGCTGGATGGAAAGGTGATGAAGGTGGAATCTGAGGTGTCCACCCTCAAAGAGAGCTCGTACAACACCAGATGGGTCGTAATGTATGAGGATTCTGAAGCACAGATTGGTTATATTGGTCGTCTCAACTTTAAGAAGGGCTTTGACGAGCATGAACCTGATCCCAAGCCTGTCGTAGATGAGGTGCTTCTCCCTGCTGCCAATGCAGCTGCCCCTATTGTTCTGACCATCACTGCTGATGCTCCCCTTGATTAGGGGATGGTGACTGCTCCATCTGAAGGAGGTGTGCCTGGAGCCTCTATAGATACAAATAAGGGTAAGCAACCAGCGATCTAAAAAAAACTAAGGTTGCCGACTAGTCTTCCTTAGGGAGCTCTTTGTGTTTTAATTATTCTTTCCTTTTGATGATGTACTTGGACTTTCTTTTAATGAAATGAAATTCAGTTTCCTTTCGCATACTGATTTATTTATTCTTCAATGCTTATATTGTTTATAGCCAATTGATTTTAATGAGTATATACCTGCTACTTCTCAACTAGGAAAGATTCTTAGCCCTGATGCGAGCAATCGAGTTCGCAAAACCTTTGTAAGGATCTGCAAGTCTCTTAGGTCGAGGATCCAAGATTATAAGGACTAGTCAAAGCTCGTCGCCAAGCTGAAGGATAGGCTCTAAGAGATGGAGGAGATCAACGCTTCTGTTAAAGAAGAAGTGGATGCTCTGAAGGTTAAGCTCCTGGATGCCTATCAGGTTAATCAAGTTGTAGAGGTACTTAAGAAAAAGAACGACGTTCGGAGGAGAGAAGTCTCGCAACTCAGGGAGAATGCATCAAGCATTGCTCCTCGAGTTCTATGTGGTTCCTCTTCATTGATTGGATCACGAGTTGGTATTGATGACAGAGGTTCATCTAGGGAGATTGTCGATCTTCGAGGTGATGTTCATCGACCGTATCTGATAGCTACCGATCTTTAAAGAGATGTTACTTTACTGAGGCATCTGGTTAAGAAAGGTCCTCGATGAGTGTGGGCTGATGGTTATGACCAGGGCTGGACTGATGCTCTGACAAAGTTACGGGATGTTGAAGAGTTATCCTTTATTAGGGGATGGTTGAATGCTCTAAGGGAGTTGGAGGTCCTTAGGAACTCTGTCCTCTGGTATCGTCATGAGATCGCCCCCTCAACTTTGATGCCAAATCCATTTAGGAGGGATGATCAATGTGTCCCCATAGATGCTATCCCCAGGCAGCTATTAGAATCCGATTCAAATGATGTCGAGGAGGAATTAGCTCCTCACCCAGATAATGGTCGAAGAGCGCAGGTGGCTGGCTATTTTGCTCGGAGACCTAATCCTCATTAGGATTTATTTTATTCAGCTCATGTAACTCTTTGTATATGTAATGATGTAATAAAATAATTATGTTTTGGGAAATTCGCCGACTAAACATGTGTTGTGTATTTTTTACTTCATTAATTTCTTGTTCGACTATCTTGGGCTCTTCTTAGCCTACTAGATTTGATATAGGTAGAGTTTTTTTGTTGAGTGAGTATCCCCCCAGTCTAGTATGTTTATAAGATACCATTCTTCCTCACTTTACCTTTTAAGTTGTGTCATCACAATCCCTTAGACCTAAGTATGGCAATGGCCAGGACACACCTGGTGTTAGATGTTCTATCCGAGAAGGGTTTTTGAGCCAAACGTTATTTGGCGACCAACCTGAGTTGGCCGAGCTGCCTAAGGGTCCCCTGGAGGGCTTCATATATTTCCAGGGACAATGCTAGGAGGTTATTCGTGTTTGATGACGAAAACCTGAGGAGGGTAATGCCCTGCTTTTATATGTTAAGAAGAGAGCCTGTAACTTGGAAAAGGTGCATAAATTATAAAGTATTTGAGAAAAAATCAATAATTCATAGGATGCCACTGCCAAATAATCTTTTATTTATAAGAAATGAATTATAAATTTTCAAATTGGTAAAAGATCAACACAAAAGACTAGAAGTAGAACTTCTTTAAATTGGCTGCATTTTAAGCTCGAGGTATCTCCCTGTCTTCTAGTGCTTCTAAGTGATAGGCTCCTTATAGATTGTCCCTTATCACCTTGAATGGTACCTCCCAGTTTGGTCCCAACTTTCCATCTAATGGTTTTACTGCACTGCCAAGAACTTTCCTTAGGACGTAGTCCCCAACTTGGAATTCTCTCGGATTGACTTTCTTGTTTTAGTGCCTTGTGAGTTATTGCTGATAACCTGCCAATTTCACTAGAGCCAACTCTCTTCATTCCTCAGCAAGGTCAAGTTCAGTGAGTAATGCTGCATCATTTTGGCCTTGGTCGACCAGGGTGGACCTCATGGTGGGGAGGCCAGCTTCCAAGGGAATTATTTCCTCCCTACCATATGTCAGTGCGAATGGTGTTTTCTCAATTACTCATCGTGGGGTAGTGCGGTAAGCCCATAGGATGTGTGGAAGCTCGCTCACCCATTCCCCTTTGGATTTCTCCAATCGCTTCTTCAATCCATCAATCACTATTTTGTTAGAAGCTTCAGCTTATCCGTCGCTCTGAGGGTATGACATCGAGTTGAAATGGTGCCTGATCCCGCGATCGTTACAGAAACTCTGGAAGAGGCCACTTTCTAACTGGGTTCCGTTGTCAGTGATGATGGCTTTTGGGATCCCAAAACGGGTGATAATGTTCTTCCATATAAATCTTATCATCTCTGCATTTATGATGTTTGCCAGCGGCTCTGCCTCTATCCATTTGATGAAGTAGTCTTTCACGACCAACAAATATTTACGATTACCTGCAGCGGTAGGAAGAGGGCCCACGATGTCCATTCCCCATTGGGCGAAAGGCCATGGGTTAGTAAGTGATTTTAGGTTGCTGGCCAGTTGGTGAACCATAAGAACGTGAAGTTGAAATTTTTAGCACTTACGAGCATATATCCCAGAATCCTTCTGCATGTAAGACCACCAGTAGCCTTCCTTCATTGCTCAAAATCTAGTGACCTGCCCCCAATATGACTCCCACAGATTCCCTCATGGATTTCATGCAGAACTTGCTCGACGTCCTTCGGGTGAACACATTGGAGGCAAGGACTGGTGAAAGATTTCTTATACAGTTTTCCCTCAGGAGATAAGTGAAAGCGAGTAGCCTTGACTCTTATCTGATAAGCGACCTTCTTATCGTCTGGTAGGGCACCATCTTTCTAATAATCCCTTAAGGGGTCCATCCAACTAGGGGATGAATCAATCTGGAGAACATGACCTATGTTTGGCAGTTTCTCGATTTAGGTAATGCTTGGCTGGGCAAGGAAGTCGATCAAAATTATTCTCCTCAAGTCAGAATTGATCGCTGAGATTAAGGCCGCTAGGGCATCATCATGGTTGTTTTGTCCTTTGGGAAACTATTGGACGCTAACTTGCTCGAAGTTAGACATTAATCTCTTTGATGTCGCGAGGTAGGCCACCCTTCCCTCGTCCCTCGCATTGAAGTCTCCACTAATCTGGTTGGAGACCAGCTATGAGTCGTCGAACACTTGGAGTTACTTTGACCCAGTGCCCGTGCCTTCTGTTGGCCTGCTATCAATGCTGCATACTCTTCTTCGTTGTTGGAGGCTTCAAATCGAAGACCGATTCTTTTCTCTAGGATTTCATCTTCGAGGGTAACCAGCACGATGCCCACTCCTACCCCTTCGGAGTTGGAGGCTCCGTCAATGAACAGTCGCCAAACACCTTGCGCCGAGTGGTTTTCCCTTCGACCAATAGGTTGAAGTTGGTCGCAAGGATTTTCTCCTATAAATTTTGCGACGAAGTCAACGAGGACTTACCCCTTGATTGCATTTCTTGGCTAAAACTGGATGTCAAATCGCGTGATCTCGACTGACCACTTTGATAGTCTACCAGATAGATCTGCTTTTTTACAGGACTGCTTTAAGGGGGTAAGATGTAAGGACGATGATGGAGTGTGCTTCGAAGTAATGTTTCAATTTCCTTGAGGCTACCACTAGTGCAAAGGAGAGCTTTTTTAGGGGCAGGTACTGCTATTCGACGTCCAAGAGGGTTTTGCTTGCATAATAGACTCGGTGTTGGATCCCTGTTCTTTTGCATACCAGTGTAGAACTTATAGCGTGACTGGAAACTGCGAGGTACAGGTATAAAGAGTCATTCTCATGAGGGATTACGATCAACGGTGGTGTACTGAGGTAACCTTGAGTCCTTCTAGCTCCTTTAGTCAATCCTCATTCCACTCTACATTTTTGCTTTTCTTTAAAAGTTAGAAGAATGGCTGGCACCTTTCAGATGATTTTGAAATGAATCAGTTCAGGGCGGCGAGTATTCCTGTGAGCTTTAGCACTTCTCTTATTGTACGGGGGGGGGGGGGGAGGGGGGCTGTACCCTATTGATGGCGTCAATCTGGTCCGGGTTAACTTCAATGATTCTCTTTCTAACCAAGTACCCAAGAAATTTTCCTGACTGGACATCGAAGGAACACTTACTTACGTTAAGCTTCATTCGGTATTTCCTGAGGATTTCAAAGTTCCTTGATAGGTCTGAGAGGTGTTCTTCTTTATGCCTTCTCTTGACAAGCATATCATCGATGTAGACCTCAATGATGTTTCCCATTTAGTCTTTAAACGTTTTAGTGACCAACCTATGGTAGGTTGCTCTTGCATTTTTGAGCACAAAGGGCATGACCTTGTAACAATTCAACCCGACGGTGGTGATGAATGTTGTCTTGTCTTGATCTGGCTCGTGGAGAGGGATTTTGTGATATCCAGAGTATGCGTCTAGGAAACTCATTCTTTCATGATCTGCTGTGGTGTTCACCAATTGGTCAATCTTTGGGTGAGGAAAAGTATCTTTAGGGCACACTCTATTGAGGTCGGTGAAGTCAATACAGACTCTCCACTTTCCATTATTTTTTGGGACCACTATTGGGTTGGACAGAGACTTAGGGAATTGAACTTCATGTATGGTTCCTACACCCAGCAGCTTCTCCACTTCCTTCTACATAGCCTTGGCCTTCTCGGGTGCAGTTCGCCATGCCTTTTGTGCGACCAGCTTGAAAGCCGGGTCGATGGGAAGCCGATGGCAAACCACACTGGGAATCCTAGGTAGCTCGTATGGTTCCCACCCAAAAACGTCCAAGTTATTCTAAAAAAGTACTATTAGTTCCTTCTTCTCTCGATATGTGAGGGAAGCTCCGATCAAGAACATCCTATCTTTCTTATTGCTGCTAGCTGCAACTTCCTCCAGGTTCTCAACGACCCGCTTAGAGGGGAGGAGCCTGGTCTCTTCCACTTTGGATATTCCATACTTTAGCTGATATTTTGAAGGTATTAAACCTTCTTGTTCTTCAACCTTATCTTTGGCTTTCTCGACCTTCTTCTCCAGCTTGGGGCGGATGAATGCTATAAAGCACTTTCTCGTCATTATCTGATCTCCATGGATCTCCATCACTCCTCTCTTAGTCACATATTTGAGTTTCTAATGGTAGGTGGAGGGGGACGACCTTCATCGCAAGCAGCCACCCTCTGCCAAGGATGGTCTGATAGGGTGAATCGATGTCGACCACCAAAAATTAAATCATCTTAGAGACACTTTCCACCCTTACTGGTAGTATAATCTTTCCCAAAGGGATGGTCACTTTACCGGCGAAGCCAGCTAGTGGAACAGTGGCTTCTTTTAAGTCGACAACGCTTAACTTCAACTTCCTGAATAGGTCGAGATACATTACTTCGGATGGGCTAACTTGGTCGACGAGTAACTTATCGACATTGTAGTTAGATGTCTTGAGTGTAATGATCAAGTCATCATGATATGGGGTCCTTACTCCCACTAGGTCTTCATCTATGAATACATTGTGTTTACTGTAGTCGACGTCATCTGCTCGTAGATGCTTTCCTGCCTGCGTTTTAGTTGGATCGATTTGAAAATCTTGCATTACTGCCGTAAGCTTTTTAACTTCCATCCGACCTGAGTTTCCTTAAATATTCTTCAGATTCGATGCCCCATGAATCACTGCGAACTCCTGGCCAATATCCTCCTCAACCACGTTATTAAGCCTCGGGTCTCCATTGGCAGCGACCTTCTCTGCTTCTTCTCCACAAATTCGTTCAAATGTCCAGTTTGGGCTAACTCTTCAAGGTGAGACTTGAGAGCCTTACAGTGCTCGATTTTGTGCCCACCCTCTTTGTGGAAAGCACATCTCAGTGCGTTGTTCCTTTTTGAGGGGTATCCTCCCATATTTCTGGGCCACTTAATGAACAACTCGTCCTTGATCTTTTCTAGAATCTTGTAGATTGGTTCTTTAAAAATAGTATTCACTGCCTGAAATGCTTTTGAAGCATCATTTTTGTTCCCACTCTTGGGGCAACTCTTGCCCCCATTTTTGCTTCCTTTCTTTTTTTCTCAGCTTTGTTGCTGCTCTTATCGTTGAACTTGGCGCGACCATTCTCCCCTGCACTGAGGCGGGTCACATCCTTAACTTTGGCCTATTTTTCAATACCATTAGGTGGTCAATAGTCGTGGCCTCCTTCTTAGTGAGGGACTGGTGCAAGAGGCAGGAGTTGGGTAGGCCAATCTTAAAGGATGCCACAATGACCTGCTCCGAGCAATCCTTTACCTCATTGAATAACTCCTAATATCTTTTCGCATAATCTCTGAGGCTCTCTTGAGGCATTTTCTTCATTGTCAACAAGGCATCCATCCTCTTCGAATGGAAGTTGCTGGTAATGAAGCGAGCTGTGAAGAGATCTTCCAGGGACTCAAAAATCCTAATGGATTTGTGAGAGAGTCTCTCGAACCACTTATGGGCCACGTCGTGCAAGTTCGAGGGAAAGATTCGACACATTAATGAATCCTTATGGTTCCAGAGGGTGATTTCGTGCCTGTACCGCTTAACATGGTCGATAGGATCAGTCTTTACGTCGTACATCTTGAATTTGGGAATCGAAAACTTCTTGGGGGATTCTTCTTCTTCTTCTTCTTCTTCTTCCTCTTCTTTTTCTTCTTCTTCTTCTTCTTCTTCTTCTTCTTCTTCTTCTTCTTCTTCTTCTATCTCCCTTAAAAAAGGGGATTTCATCTGGGTCCTGAGAGCTCGCCTGGATACCTCTCTGGTCGATTTGGCACCCCGATGCACTGGATGTTGGTCCATTTATCTCTGAACCATATTCTATATGTCATCATTTACTCAACCTGGGCTCCTGTAACGACGAGCTATTTGTTGTTGCTCGGGCGATTCGTCATCCGACATGTGTTCCTCAAATCTCTAAGACCCATATCTAGGTCTCCTTCCTCGGTTGCGAGACTTTCTCGCCTAAGGGCTAGGAGTGCGATACTGACATTACTTGGTGCTACGATGGAGTTCTCTCTCCATTTTTTCCAATCTTCTCCTTAGACGAGCATTCTCAGCTTCTTTCTCGCCAGTGGCCTCCTCTTGCTCTTGGAGCCTGGACTCATAAGCATCGATTTATCCTAAAGACCTGTGTGGACCTGGATGGTCCTTGGTTTCCTCCAAAGCTTGCCGTTTCGGGTGAGCCCTAGGATTTGAACATCGAACTTCATATTTGATCCTGCAAGGGGCAGGTTAATCTTGAATATCCCATGCTTGGGGGGCATTGCTGCTATGACTAGACATTCCAAATTCTTTTTTGTGAAGGCTTTCTTAAAGTAAAATAGACGTTTCCAACAGACGACGCTAATTGTGGTGATAATGAAACTCAACACAAAATGATAAGAAAAAACAATCACTAGAATAAATAAAGAATTGGAAATAATTTCAATCACACACAACATAAGATATACGTGGTTTGGCAAGAAGGCCTACGTCCATGGTGGTGCTCTCTGTATTTTATTTCTATTTACTCCACGGGAGTGTTTACAACTCCATGCCTTTTGCCCTGGGCTGGGAGTTTAATATATACATGTTGTTTCTCGGAGAGTGGGGGAGTTGGACTCCTCCACGTTAGCCCACAAATCCTAGAATATCTCGTGAGAGATTTTAGGGGTTGAATGGGTCATAACTAAATTAGTTATGGACGTGGCCTACAAACTTTGGGCCAGACTGAAGCGTGCTACTTATCTTGGGACGGAATGTTTAATCGAGGTACCCACACTAGGATTGTCCAAACGACAATAACAACTCATTTGAACGAAAGCAAGTTCGTTTGAACAAAACAACTATCTCATTTGAACAAGCTTCAAAGGAGCTTCAAATGACATAAAATAGTACATCCTCATTCGATGTTCGATCAAAGAAAAATTCATACTAAACATTGAATGAAAAGAGGATCTCGTTATAACGAGAATCCCATCTCGTTTGAATGAGATGCATGAACTGTAAATTTTTTTTTAATCCAGAAAAAATGTTTTCTTTTTTAAATAAAAATCTCCCAAATATAAACGTAAATAAATTCAAAATCCTAAATTATTTTATACATTCGTACTGTGGTGATCATATTGAATTTAGAGACGATAGAAATTTGGTTCTTCGTGACGGGTTGAGTAAAATGGTAGCGAGATATGAAAAAACTACGATAGCCTAAGCTATGAGAAAATAATTGAAATTATGCTATTACAACTCTCCCCCTTTTTGGATATTCAAGTACAAACACAAAACCAAAATCCAAATTACAACTAAATCCCAAAGACAAATACAATATCCTAATACCCCCCCAAACCTTGAAATGGATAGGTACAAGAATAAAGATGTTATAAAAATAAAGTCTTCTAATCTCCGCATCGTCTTTGTCTTCTCTTGGGAACTTTGTCTTCATTGCACTACAACAAAAATGCCAAGCTTCCACGGTAAAAAACTGTGATAAGGGAAACTTATCACGATCAAAGACTGTGATAAGTTTGGGGGTGACAATGGTATTTGTCATGTTCTTGTCACAGTCAAAGTCTCTGACAAGAATTGAACCTTTCACGGACTTTGACCATGAAAAGTCCACGAAAAAGGAAAACTTGTCACGGTCATAGTTCGTGACAAATAAAAGATTATCACGAATTTTGACTTTGACAAGTTTGTGACAATTTTCATTTGTCACGGACTTGTCATGGTTAAAGTCCGTGACAAATATGGGCAAAATTAAAAAAATGATTGGCAGTATGGCCATTGCCACTGCCCAACAGTATCTTTGTACCTGTTACATCATATTAAACCTGTCCAAATAACATATATACAAAGCAACATTCAATATTCAATAACTAAATAAAATAAATACAAATATCCATAACCACAACCAAACAACAAATATCCATAACCAAATAAAAAAAATACAAATAATATCCAATGTTTAATATCCAAAAAAAATCAATACAATTAATTTCACGAACTAGGGTCTTGAGCAACTCGGAGGAGGATAGTAGGCCACACTATATATGAATTGCACATCCATCAATTCGTCGAATGACGTATTGGTGTTCTAACCATAATGGTGCATTCTCTCTTCTAGGGACAATATGTCTGACGAGAACCTTTGCCTCTAATTCTTGCATTGCACGTCCATGGACCACACTACTTGGGTGTGTGTTCGGGTACCTCAACCACCTAGCCATCAGTGTGCCACCAAAGATATCTATCAAATACACACTCAACCAACCAATTGTATACATAGGTCGATCATGATGGGAAATGGATCATATGCAAGGGTGACTGGGTGCGTATCGACGATGAGGGTGAGAGAGATGGAGTAGTGGTGTCCTCGTCTACCTCCTTTACCCTCCCCTTTCCATTCCCCTTGCATGAGGTGGACCAGAACTGATGCTTCATAAACTTGAACATATCGAGGACATCACCTCCAATCTTTCTAACTTATCGCCATGGGTGTCCACCTAACGATTCGACAGGATGTTTCTCGCCTTAATCTTTGTGAACTTCGACTTCCCCACTTGAGAGATAACCCCTACCCCTCCCCTTATGATCCGTCCCGATCACTTAGCTTAGTGAGTCCATAGCCAAAGATACCTTGTAGGCATCAGACTGCTTGCCATACACTTTCTTAAGCTTTGCGTGAAACGACAAAAAGTACATGATTAATTATGTTAATAAAAAATATAATGTAATTAAAAAAATAAAAAAATTCTAAGATATTTTTATAACTTACAATTGTGGTTGCCACGCTCGAGGACACCTCCTTATCCTTGCCCTTATTTGTCTAAATTTCCACATAGGCATCGAGCCTATGTGGCCTACCCCTAGGGACCCTCCCCGACTCCTGAAGTAAAATAATGCAGAATTAGTAAGTAACGGAAAGTAATGCTAATTTAGAATAACATAAAACTAAAATTAAAGAAAAACAAAAACTTGCCATCCTGTGCTCCACCTTGAAGTAAGACGTTCGCCTGGAGTAGTGCACGTCTACCTTTTTCACCAGGTTGTCCCTCCTCGATTGAAAAGATGTCAACTTCTTCTCGTCGATTTCATTGTCGACAAACTACTGCCACTATGGACCCTCAATATGGACTCCCGGTCCTGCCCAAAGTACCATGCCCATATATTTTACTTCCACATCTTGTATTGATCTGTAAATTGTTCTGATGTGGATTCGCGAACATGTGGAGGCATGCCGAATTATTGATGTCAAACAAATAAAAATAAAAAACAAAGTAAGTGTTACTTGTATTTAAGTTATAAAATATAAATATAAGTATAAATATAAGCATGAATATAAATATAAATACAAAATAAAAATAAAGTGAGTATTTACATGTAATGCCACTCAGATGGCCATCTTGAGCTCCCATGGAACCTTCCTCCAATCTATGTACCCCGGGTCGATGATCGACTCGAGAAACTATAGGCCTCTAGCCAGTAAGGCCGTCTTGTTCTCGACGACGAACCCCAATTTGCCCCATTTTGCTGGCCTAGTGGTAGATGAGCCTTCCTCGCCTCCGATACCGTGATGCCCTGATGAAGCCATTTACTGCATAAATTGTTATTAGTAGTATAAATATGTAAATGAAAAAAATGATCTAATCTAAATGAATAAAAGTATTAAATTTACTAAAATCCAAATGAATTAAGGCACGAGACGAATACAAGTTAACAACATTATAATAATACTAATCCAAATCATCAATATATATATATATATATATATATATATATAGATAGATAGAGAGAGAGAGAGAGAGAGAGAGAGAGAGAGAGAGAGAGAGAGAGGTGGTCATTAGAATATGTGAGGAAGAGGAAAGGGGGTCACCGTTACTGCAATTAGAGACATAGAGAGAGTTGTAAGGGAAAGCCCACTATAAATCAATTTATACCAATTACCAATTTCAATATATAAATTTTAATTTCAGAATACCAATTTCAGTATACAAATATTAATTTCAGAATACACACACTAAAGACTGCATATTTTCTCCATATCCTCTAAAGGCATAGTGGTCCTATCCCATTAAAGACTGTATATTTGTATAATATACTTACCAGCTCATGGACATTGTTACCATTTGAGGAAAATTTGACAACATATCCCCATAGTTCTCCAATTACACGACATAAATTCGCAGATGCAAGTGTTATTTGAATTTGTCAATTGAAATAACACTTAACACAACATCATTTAGTATGTACTCAGAGAACATTAAGAGATGGCAACAAAACTTCTACCAAAAGTAACAAGTTTAATCCACTAAGAATATTATTATCCAGAAACTATGCCGTCCCAAACTGTCCAAACAAGACAATTCGAGATATCTCATTACAATGTAATGACTCTTAAACGAGTCTATCGGCTATTGAATGTGTAGCATAAGAACTAGAAGGCTAGTATCTATGAGCACTATTATTAATTGTTTAACAATAAACTTTTAAAATTTATAGTATGGTCTAAGGGCCAACCAACTCAATGACCATCTAAATGTTCAAATCCGTCAATCAACAACAATTCAAGAATTCTAGACATTTCAAAAATTCAACAATCCCTATGTGTGTGTGTGTGTGTGTGTGTGTGTATATATATATATATATATATATATATATATATATAGAGAGAGAGAGAGAGAGAGAGAGAGAAGTACCAAAAGGGGTTGCCAGAATATGTGAGGAAAAGTAAAGGGGGTCGTCGCTGCTGAATTTTGAGAGAGAAACCAAACATTAAATACCAAATACCGAATTATCAAATACCAAATGCCAATTTCAATTTCAATTTATAATAACAATTTCAATTTCAATTTCAATTTCAATTTATAATAACAATTTCAATTTTAATTTTAAATACCAATTTTAATTTTAATTTTAAACACCAATTTCAATTTCAATACCAATTTAAATTTCAAACACACACACTATCCCCCCCAACCCACACACACACACTGACCCACACACACACATTGAAATCTCCCCCCCACACACAGTGACCCCAAAACACACACACATACACACACACTGAATCTTGCCGCCCCCCACATCGACCTCAAAACACACACACATACACACACTGACCCCAAAACAAACACACACACTGACCCATATATACACACACACTAAACCCAAACACACACACACACTGACCACATTACACACACACACACACGCAGACCACACTATACACACATACACAAGGGGGGGGGGAGAGAAAGAGAGAGAGAGAGTCACAACAGGTTAGAGAGGGGAAAGAGAGAGAAATAAAAAAAGGGAAAGAAAACTTAAGCGGCGAGGGCATTTATTTTTCAAGGTTATCACGGACGTGTCACGGTCAAAGACTGTGAGACGTTCGTGACAACCTTACTTTGCACGGTCAAAGACCATGACAAAAAATGCGTGAACTGTGACATTTTGGCATTTTTGGTGTAGTGTTGAGTGTAATTCGAATATGATCTTCCCAAGTACCTACACACATGAAATAAAGAAAATACCCCATGATGCATCGAGTTTGACATATAAAATATAATTTATAAAAAAAATAAATTCTCCTATATTAATTAAACTCCCGCGTAATTTGTTCTCCCCTTTTTATTTTGTCCAAAATAGACAAGGAGTAGAAACTGAACATGATATAGGGAACATCACCGAAAATAATATCACCAAAAAAATATACAAAATGAAAATCATGCAATGATAATCTCAAAGGCTTCACAAACTATTTTTGAAAATTTTCAATTTTTTCCAAATATAAAAATTTACAAATACAACACACCATGGAGAAATACAAAAATAACCAAATCATGGAAACAGAATGTAGGGGTGTGAACATATCCTATAGGTTAAAATACGTATACAAACATAACATATGTGCACGAAGGAATGAGACACCACTAATGCAAGATCTCAAAGTCTACCTTAGGTGTAAAAATGGTGAACTTAAGCGAGATTGATTTAACCTAATCAACTAATCAATATCGAAAGTGATTTTCACATCGATAATGCCTAAAAATATGTAATGTTTTATGAGATTTTTATAGGACGTGCAAAATCATTGATATTTGACTTAACTGCATCAAAACTGACATATTGAATTTTTTTTTCTCAATTCGTTTTAAAGAAATTATTGCTCATATGTAGCAAAGCATCAATGTTCTTAGAAATTAGCCTGACACTTTATTTTTATTTTTGCCTTCCTTTAATCTTTTAGGATCTTTTCTTTTGCAAATGGTGGATATTCACGCAAACTCAACCGGTCTTGCTTAGCCTAATTCCATTGCTTAAAATATGCCAAATTTACTGGATAAATAATTTTCTATTTTTTTTTCAATCCGAGCAATGGTTGTTACATGCAGTATGTTTATTATCTCATTTTTCACATTTGGTTCATTTTAAAAGAAGGATTGAGATAAAAACATTACAATCGACAAGTGAAAGGCAAGTGTAATACTCAAATAAGTCCGTGATCATGTCCATTAAAGGTGACAATGAGTCAAACATGTAGCAATTTATCATTATATCCCAACTTAATAACTCCACACATTATAAAACACATAAATGAAATGATATCACATCTCAAAACACTAAAAAATAGTCACATGGATAGGGAATGAATGTGTGACTAGGAGATCTTTAATGTTCATCCACATATGGTGTAAAAAAAAATACAAAACTCCTTTTCGATTTTTCAAAAAAAATTTCAAAATAAAATCTTTTTTTCCTTTTCACTTTTTCTTTAAAAGAAACCAAAAATCTTTTTATATTTTTCCAAAATTTTTCAAGAAAAATAAAAATATTTTTGGATTGTTTTCGAAAAATATATCAAAATGGAAAAAGATAAATACAATGATAATACAATGGTAGTACAATCTAGCAATATGAACTAATATGAATAAGCATTAAAATCATCCTATAGTAGATAACATATCCAATCTTAGTCAACGGTGCAAATAGCTAAAGACTTTCTAAGATCCTCAAATCGAAGTGCATCTAAAGGATCAGCTAACTGACGATTGGTGCTCATAAAGTTGAAGGACATGACCTTCTCCTCTACTAGGTCTCGATGAAAGTGCTCACGTATCATAATGTGATTTATGCGTGAATGATGGACCGGGTTACATTAAATATGAATGGAACTCGTATTATCACAGGAAATAGTCATCGTACTCGATGAAATGCCATAATCCTCCAACATTTGCTTCATCCATAAGGGTTGTGTGCAATAAATCCTGTTGGCTATATACTCAGCCTCTTACATGGGCAAAGATATGTATTTTTTCTTCTTTCTCATCCACAAGATAAGAGCACTCCCAAAGTAGAAGCACACACCTCAAGTGCTCCTATACTCATCGACATCCTCGGCCCAATCGACATCCCAATATATGAAAAACAATCATCGATATCAAAGGAATACCAAATACTGTAAGATAGAGTCCCACTCATGTATTTGATAATATGTTTTAAAGAATGCAAGTGTTACTCTTTTGGGGACGCCTGGTATCGCACACAGACTCCAAAACTAAAGGAAATTTTGGGTCGACTACCGATTAGGTAAAGAAGACTACATATCATACCGCGATATAAAGTCTTATCTACGTCGTTGCCTAAAGCGTCGTTTCTAAGCTTTGTCTATGAACTTATAGGGGTGGGAGCGTGGTTAGCAGAGTTTAGACCAAATTTCTTCACAAGTTCTATTGCATATTTCAATTGATATATGAATATTCCATCCTCAAGCTAATGAACCTGGAGACCTAGGAAGAATACAATCTCACCTACCACGCTCATCTCAAACTCACTCTTCATCTCCTCATCGAAAGTGTGAGCATAGGTGTATACACCACAATCTAGCACCCCCTAAGTCTCCTCTTAGGTCCCTAGCACCTCCCCATCTCCCTGCAAATCCTAGGTCTCACTCGTGAGTCTCGTTTGACCCCGATCAACTCTATCGTCAGAGCAAAAGCTCTTTGAATATTTCAAGGGATCCGAATACCCTTTTTAATGATCTACCCCATGCATGAATTGAGATAAAGGTTCTAATAAATGGACCATTTTACTACCGAAGATCGATTTGGAGGCTACCGGGCACTCTTGGGCCTCGATTTGACCCCAATCAACTTCATCATCAGAGTGAAAGATCTTTGAATCTTAGAAGGGAACTAAAACCCTTTTTAAAAAGTCCACCCCATGCACAAAATAGAATACCCATTTGGATGAATGATCAATTTCGCCCCGAAGATCAATTCGGAGGCCACCGGGCGCTCCTGGGCTACGTTTGACAAAAGTCAACTCTTCAGATCGAATGAGACTGAATGAATCTCCAAAGGGCACCGAATACTGTGTCTAATGGTCCACCCCCTATACGATTCTAACTTATGGTATGGACGAACGATCTATTTTACTCCGAGAGGTCACCGGGCGCTTTCGACCCATGGTTGTCCAAGGTCAACCTTCCGAACTGAGCAAAACTCTTTAGAATGTTGAGGTAAATCTCTTAACATGTCCAACAGTCTGCCCTGTGCGTGATTCTGACTTACCATATGGATGAATGATCTGTTTCCGTCCGACGATCTCATGTCCAAAATATCGACATGCGCTTCTGAGCCACATTTGATCCAAAGTTAGCTCCAGGAGCGGTCGAAAGGACTCTTGAAGGTTTCTGAAATACCTTTCTAATGGTATGCCCCTTGTGTGATTTGAATCAAAGGTTTGTGTTCTACAACCATTTTTCCAAGAAAATCTACAAGGGATTGCCAATTGGAAGGTCAAGATTCCTGTCGATTGGCACTGTGTCGAGATCACATGCCGGTAGGCCGATCGGAACCCCCTGACCCTATAAATAAGGGCCATGAACTCACTCAAAGAGACAATAATAGATCCATCAGCATCAGTGATCTCAACAACATTTCGTCGAAATCAGCGAAGTCCCTCATGGGAAGTTCCATCCAAGTTTACATCCCCATCCTTTTTGATACCCAATTTGGCAAATATCCTTATCTCTTATCAACACTCATCAACACTCAACGGAGTTCATCCAAGATCAAATATCAAGCTTCAAAGAAGGTCCAATTCCTTCCCTTTCTCTTTAAATTCCATGTTTTTGAATAATACACATTAGATTCATAATCTAGTTCTTGCCATAGTTCATATACAATAATATCTACACTTATTATTAGTATATTGCACATACTTTATTTTCTACAAAAATCCCAAAAACAATTAAAAGAGGGTTACACCCGTAAATTTTGAACTAAAATATTCATCACACTTTTTCCAAAACCTAAAAAACACATTTTCTACACACACATATAATAAAATTCCGTTTAGATATATGGGATAAACCCCACCCCTATGCTACATTCAAACTATGTGGACTTTGATTCCTTTATAGGCTACGTAGGCGTCTCAGATTAAAATTCGAGACTTGAGTCCAATTTTCCAAATTTCTCAATTTTCCAAATTCCCTAATTTTCTAAAACCTCCAATTTTCATATATATATATATATATATATATATATATATATATATATATATATATATATATATATATATATCATGCTTGTTTGCGTTTCATCAAACACATATTATAGTTTCCTAATAACGATCAATATCATGATGAATGCACAAATTATACTTTCTACACATGTTATTTTGGGAACATTCTTATGGATGACCTCACTCTACCTTGTCCATGGTATGAGTTGAACAATTCTGATCTCCATTATATAAACATGCACACACACTTCACGGGGATATAAAGGAAAATAATAACACTATTTCATGAGAGACCAAAAGGGCGGGATGGGTGCCTAACACCTTCCCATTACGTAACTTTTCTCCTAAACTTTCGAACTATTAGTTTCGTATGCATCAGTTTATCCTTGATGCCGCTCTCTCGAAGTGGCAACATGTTCTTCTGCCTGTTTTATGCAAAATAGGCTGGCGAATCCATCTCTTCACATTTACCCCCACACCAATGACAACCGAAGAAACCTTCCCAAGAGGGGTGCGAGACTGCGATGTATCAGTCCCAAAGGGAGATGTATCTCTCTCTCTCCCCCCAGCGCCGCCCGGGATGGCCACAGTGGAGAATCTGTTGGGGACTGTTTTTAGAGGGCTAGACTTTGCTTGCATGGGTGTTTCATTTTCTTATTTATCCCCCCCAATTTTTCATGTTCATCTTATTATTCCTTGTACATATGTTCCTCATACTTATGCCAATGTTCACACACTTGTAGAAATTTTCCATGTACACTTCACACCACGTGCACCTAGGATCACGAATATCCACATGTTGCACACACCACATCTAAATCTATGCTTAGGTGTCACTAACACACACCTCTACTTATGCGTATCACACGCTCATTTGTAGATATTTATATATCACCCACTCTCATTTCTTATCCTTGCTCTACTGTTTGTACTTGTACCTTATTCTCGGCTGGGCATGATCAATAAAGATACTTTCTCCATAAGTTACTAATCAAATTATCATGCATGGTACACCGAACGTCACCAAAGAGAATTGCTATTGACCAATTTTGTCTCGTAACTGTGGAGTCACTTCGTGATGGGCGTTGGTCTGGCAGGTCGCAATTAGCCTAATAGATATGACTCTCACCTTCCATTAGCCAATTACCTTTGATGTAATCGAACAGTTACCCCGCATTGTACCACTTGATCGAAGTCATGACGGGAGGTATATCTCAGGGAACTCATTCATGTATGTCGAGTATATCGAATTCGCTCTCACACGTCCCATCCCCACGAGGTATATAGTGTGGAAATTCACGTATGCTCAGGTATATCAAATGGCTTGTCCATACTTACTAATTTCCCTCAAAAGGAAGACGTATATCGTGGAAGTCATGCCAAAGGGGGAAAACCTTTCAATTAACCCAACAAACTGCATACCCGCATATAGGTTTCAAGCCTAGAACACACATATTATATTCCCAATTTTGACCCAAAACTCTGGCGAAATTTCGAGTCGGCCTGTCACTGAAATTTTTACGCAACTTTTAAAAGGGACCCTACCTGTGAGCCTATTAACAAGTCCAACCTTAGTTTCTACATGTGTGTGACACCCCGACTAATTAAATACCGGGTAGCTACTCCTTTATTAAATTAATTCAAAATGCCAAGTTGATCCAGTTAGTAGCATCACTGTCGAAAACATTTTAATGATTACTAACCACCTAGTATTTAAAAATAAGTTGCTAAATTTTAATTTAAGTCTGATTAACATGCAACAAGTGTAATGAAGAATAATAACACCATTCACCATAAAGAAGTAAATAGAATAACCATCACATAATGTAAGTAAAGTCTGGAGGAAAACTCCTCACCACAAAACCACAACTGAAATAACTAAACTGGATACTAAAACAATACATGCCAAAGTCTGAAAAAATGTAATGGAAAGATGTCTCTAATAGAAATGGGCAACATGCCCTACAACTGATAGATAATGAATCTGGAATCCAAATGATAGAAGCGTCTACAAGCAAATCCCTGTAGCTTCCACAAACATCTACAGCTCGTCACCTGAATGAGTATCCTAGGCATGGTGTCCTTGTGGTTGGGAACCTAAAATGGTTTTACAAGAAAAATAGATTTGAAAGAAAACGGGTCAGAGCCCGAATGTGGAGATATTTTAAAAACCTGCAAGTGCTTTAAAACATTTAAAACATTAAATGCAAAGTACATGTTAGGACGTGCACTCACATGAAATTCTCACCTCTCGTCTAACTGTGCACTCCTAATGTAAGTACCCATCTAAAATGACACAACTACTAGCTAAGTGACATCATATCTAGCTAGACTGCCATAGGTTCTACCCTTATTACTCGGTTCTCATTAACACTATAACGATCTCAATTAAATAGGGCTTAACGTAACTTCAGGTTCTCATACAAAAGTAATACAACTCGTTATAGATTATCCCTCTATTTTATTCCATAGTTACACACAATACCATATGAAAGTTCCAGTTTTATTAAGCGTATATTTTCCACAACATAAATATACAATATAAGCACCCCGAGACTCGGCTGCGGTGCACACATACTCTGCTATCCATCCCGGTACATCACGTACATAAGGATCACATATTCCGAATCTCTCAGGAATAGTTCAGATAACACAAATTACAAATAGTGGAGGCGAACACAGTCACATCACATGGGTCACGCACATACCTGCGCTCCCACGATCAGCGGACTTATTAACATCCCAATAAGTCTTTCTCTGACCTATGTTCATCGAGGTAACCAGTCTAAATCCGAGCAACACAAGGATTAGAGGGCCCTAAGCGAACGAAAACCTCCCGTGATAGCAAGTATGGTAGGTATGTCATACACACAATTCATATACCAATACTAAGTAAACACACATCTTAGTAATCCCGTAGTTTAATTGTAGTACTATTCTCATTATAGCACCAATATATAATTTACACACTTTATACGATTCCAGTTTATAATCATACGCGCCATAATCTATTCTCACGTCGTAGTAGACACTCACGTCTCAACCCACTTATCCCTTTAATTTAAATCGCTCGTAAATAATTTACTCCTCAAAATAACCCAAACGTCCCAAATCTATCAATACATCATCAAAGGAAGGTTATCTATATCCTCGAACAAGATTACGGGACTCCCAAAATCAAAACAGGCCAAAAAGGCCTAAACTGGCAGCTCGTTAGAAGTCTCGTTCGAACGAGGCTGTTCGAACGAGATTCCAGTTCGTTCGAACGAACTGTACCTTCTAACGACATCTCGTTCGAACGAATGTATCGAACGAAATACAGTTCGTTCGAACGAAGGTATCGAACGAAGTCTCCCCTCGTTAGAAGCGACTAGTCAACTCGTTAGAAGCTCGTTCGAACGAGCTCGTTCGAACGACCTGGGAAGGTCTTCTAACGAGGGACCAGTTTCGGCCCAGAATTTCTTAGTTACGTTTTTCATCAATTTTTACTCTTCAAATCTCTTCTAAACTTCGTCCCAACAATGTTTAAAGTTCTCTAATCACTCCTAAACATAACAAGATTATAAACTAACGTATTTTACTGAGTTAATTCATCCCAATCATCATTAAATCATCAAGTCTCATCACTTTCCCCCAATTATTCAAGAACACAAACCCTAAAATTTTAATTCATGAATTAACCCAATAAAAATCCGTTTTAATTTCACCCAATCACTAATATCCTCAGTATAATCATCTACCTATCATTTGACATGCAATTCTCATCAAGATTTCAAGTTCTAAGTTCCAAAATACATGGGTTTTCATATTACACCAAGAACAAATCAATTTTATTAAATTCCTATACATGGAAAGAGCATTCTCTGAAATTAAATGACATTAAACCACTTGCCTCTAGTGTCTCTGAATTTGGTGTTGATTTTGTAAAGATTTTCTGCAGAATTCCTTCTCCTTTCTCTCTCTCTAAGCTCTTCTCCAATGGCTATGGTGGCTAGGGTTTATTTTGGGGAAACTTAGAAAACCTAATCTAACAACCCCCGTAGCTTGTTGGGTTAATATGGGTTGGTTAGTGGCTTAGTGGGTCAATTCCCAATCAGATTAAAACTCTTAATTTTCGTCACTTTTAATTCTCCAAAAATACAAAATTACCAAAATACCCTTTATGTTGTCGGTATGGCCTAAAAATACCCCGGGACCCAAACTACACCCCCGGCTAGTGTTTTCTGACTATCTCGACCCTTCCGGACGCGTTGGCGCACTCAAAACGACCATACGGTTAATAGAATTTAAAATCACTTTTATAATTAAAATAATTATATCCCGACGCGATTGTCACACGCGTCCCAATAAAATGACCAGATTGCCGTATATCAATCTCACGACAAATTTCATAATTCAACATTCATATAACATCATATATACTCAATATAGTCAAATACCAACTCACAACTCGCTAGTATTTTACCCGGATTAATTCCAATTAATTCTCATTAATTAATTAATCCCAAAAATAAATATAGCCAAAAGTACGGGGTATTACATACTTCCCCCCTAATAACTGAATTTCGTCCCGAAATTCGAAACTAGAAAGTACCTGATAAAAACAACTCTGGATAACGTTCGCGCATCTCATCCTCGCGCTCCCATGTGGACTCCTCTACATTGTGATGTCACCACTGAAAACGCACTAACGGAACTATCTTTGACCGCAGCTTCCTCTCACTTCGGTCCAAAATAGCAATCGGCCCCTCCTCGTTGGAGCTATCCGGCTGGAGATCGATGTCCTCCACAGCAATGTGAGAATGAACCAAATTATCTCTAAGGTATTTCCTTAGCGAGGAAATATGAAACACATCGTGAATCCGATGCAAATGATCCGGTAATCCAAGTCTATACGCAACCGGTCCGATCCGCTCAATAATAGGAAACGACCCCACATACCTCGGTGCCAACTTCCCCTTTTTCCCGAAACGCATAATCCCCTTCATAGGAGATACTCTGAGCAAAACCTGGTCCCCCACTTGGAATTCCCTGAAAAATCTCTTCGCATCAGCATAACTCTTCTGCCTGTCTTGAGCTACCCGAATGCGACTCCGAATTAACTCAATCCTTGCCGAAGTATCCTGAATCACTTCTGGCCCAAGTAGTTTGTTGTCCCCCACCTCTAACCAACATGCTGGGGAACGACAAGGCCTACCGTACAGTGCCTCAAACGGAGCCATGCCAATAGTGAACTAATAGGAGTTGTTGTAAGCAAACTCCACCAGTGGTAGGTACTGCTCCCATCCACCCCCAAAGTCAATAATGCACATGCGTAGCATGTCCTCCAACATCTAATTTGTGCGCTCTGTCTGCCCATCGGTATGCGGATGATAAGCCGTACTCAACCGTAATTCTGTGCCCATGGCCTCCTGGAAACTTTCTCAAAACCGCGAAACAAATATCTTGTCTCTGTCAGACACGATATTTAGGGGCACACCGTGAAGTCTCACAACCTCTGAAATGAAGAGCTGGGCATACTGTCCCGTAGTGTAGTCAGTCCTTACGGGAAAAAAAGTGAGCGACTTTGGACAACCTGTCCATAATTACCCAAACGGAGTCGTGACCCCTCTGCGACGTAGGCAACCCCGTGATAAAGTCCATGGATATGCTCTCCCACATCCACACCGGGACCTCCAACGACTGTAGTAGTCCTGCTTGTCTCTGATGATCCACTTTTACAAGCTGACAAGTGGCGCATTTCGAAACAAACTCAGCAATATCTTTCTTCATACCACTCCACCAATACTGGCGTCTCATGTCTTGGTACATTTTGTCCCCTCCGGGATGTACCACGAACCGTGAGCCGTGCGACTCTGTCATCACATCATATCGCAATTCCTCCCCTTCCGGAACTACCAATATCCCATTGAAGCCTAATCCCCCGTCTGAGCTAACGGTAAAGGACTCGGCTCCCTTAGCTAGTAATCGAACTATCTGCTCCTGACAGAACGAGTCATTAGCCTGTGCCCGTACTACCTTCGTGACAATCTGCGGTGTAACGGTCATCACAGACATGAAAGATCGGGCCACTGCATCCTGGTGTCCCAACTCCTTCCACTTTGCCTTCCACACATCTGCCACCTCATCTGCTGGTGTACGGCTCAACGCGTCTGCTACCACGTTAGCCTTGCCTGGGTAATACTGTATATCGAACTGGTAGTCTTTCACAAACTCAAGCCACCTACGCTGCCGCATATTCAACTCCTTCTGCGTGAACAGGTACTGTAGGGACTTGTGGTCCGTGAACAATTGGAACTTCTCCCCCAAAAGATAGTGCCTCCAAATCCGTAGGGCAAATACCACTGCCGCCAACTCCAAATCATGCGTGGGGTAATTCTTCTCATGAGGCTTAAGCTTACGGGAAGCATAAGCTATGGCCTGTCTCTCCTGCTGTAATACACCTCCAAGCCCTTACAGAGACGCATCGGTGTAAACCAAATACTCAACTCCCGGTCTCGGCAATGCTAACACAGGTGCTGAGGTCAATTTGTCCTTCAATTCATCGAATGCCAGCTAACAGGCATCACTCCAGATGTATGGCACACCCTTACGAGTCAGATGTGTCAAAGGACCTGCTATCTTTGAGAAACCCCGAATAAACCTCCTGTAGTATCCTGCTAGACCCAAGAAACTACGAATCTCCGTTGGTGTCGTGGGCTGTCCCCACTCCCTTACCGCGGATACCTTCCCCGGATCAACAGATATTCCCCGGTCAGAAATAATGTGACCCAAAAACTGGACCTCCTTCAGCCAAAACCCGCATTTCTCATATTTCGCATACAGCTCGTTTTGACGCAGCGTCTGCAAAACCTGCCTCAAATGCTCGGTGTGCTCCTCCTCTGTCTGGGAGTAAACCAGAATATCATCAATGAAGACAGTGACAAACTGGTTTAGGAAATCCCTGAACACTCTGTTCATCAAGTCCATAAACACTGCTGGAGCGTTGGTCAAACCGAAAGGCATAACCCGAAACTCGTAAGAACCATATCTCGACAAGAACGCAGTCTTCGAGACATCCTCCTCCCTGATACGCAACTGATGGTATCCCGATCTCAAATCAATCTTCGAGAAGAAAGAAGCTCCTCTCAACTGGTCGAATAAGTCATCGATTCGAGGCAACGAATACTTATTCCGTATCGTGACTTTATTCAACTCTCGGTAGTCCACACACAATCTCAGTGAACCGTCCCTCTTCTTCACAAACAAAACTGGAGCGCCCCAAGGTGAGGTACTCCTGCGAATAAAGCCCTGACCTAACCGCTGCTCTATCTGATCTCATAGCTCTCGCATCTCTGCCGGAGCCATACGGTACGGTGCGCGTGCTATAGGCCTCGTATCTGGCAATAGGTCTATAACAAAATCTATCTCTCGACTGGGGGGTAGGCCTAGTATCTCCTGAAACACATCCGAATACTCCCTGACTACTGGGATAGAATCTAAAGGAATCACTACCTCCTTAGAGGTATCATCCTCAATGTAGTACAGGTGAGCGGTCGATCCTCCCTCTGGGCGAGGCATCGCCACTACAAACATCTCTTGCCCCGGAATGGCAAAAACAATGCTCCCGCTGAAGCAATCAATCATGGCCCTATAAGCTACGAGCCAATCCATGCCGATAATCACATCGTGAACATGCATATCTAATACCAACATGTCTGCAGGTAATACCAAACCACCAATCTCTACCCCCACTCCCCGGCATATAAAGAAAATAAGTGACCCACTCCCCAATGGTGAGTCGACACACGTCACTGTGCTCTCTGCCGTAGCTAACAATCCTAAAGCTTTCGCGAAGTGTGTAGTTATAAAACAATGTGTAGCCCCCGTATCAAATAATACCCGACCCATAGTGCCATGGATAGGAAACGTACCCTCAATCGCGGGCGGTGCCTGAGGAACTGCAGCCTGGTGAACGTTATAGACACGTCCATACTGTAGCTGCCCCTGCTGAACTGGGACTGCTGGAATGGGTGGCAATGCTGCCATCTGTGGCGGTGCGGGGAGAGCGGCGGGAAACATAGGCCTCTGTGGCTCCTGGCGAGCACCCTGCTGCTGCTGCTGTGGGGCCCTGCCCCTATCAGGACAATCCTGTCGCTTATGGCCAGTCTTGGCACAAACAAAACACTTCCCTGGGAAGTTTCCTCCTCTCTGCCCCTGCGGTCCCCGGCCCTGGTGGCCGTTACCGTTCCTCCCTTGGCCCTGCTGGCCCTGGTGAAACTGCTGCCCATTCTGCCCCTGTTGGCCCTGATGACCATTTGGACCCTGATGGCCCTGACGGAAACCTCCCTGTCCCTGTCTGTAGTTCCCTGATTGGAACCTCTTCTGATCCCCCTGCTGGGTACCCTGCTCACCCTGTCTCTGCCCCTGAACAAATTGTGCCCCACCGACACCATGTCCTCCAGTCCTGCCCTGATGGCTAGACTCTCCCGACCTCTTGCCCTCAGCCATATGAAAGCGGTGGTCCTGGCAGTGTAACAAAGCAGCGTTAACCACATCAGAATATGTGGCCAACGAAAGGTTCCCTAACAGATGCTGACGGATGCTCCATGTCAACCCGTCCGTGAACTTCTCAATCTTCTTCTTCTCTGTTGGTATCTCATCTGGAATGATATTCAACAGATTCGTGAACTCGGCCTCATACTCGGCCACGGTCTTACCCTCTTGCCTCAGATTCATTAGTTTCCTCCTCATTTCCGTGTGAACACCCGACGGAAAGTACTTGCGGTCAAACCGCACCCAGAAGTCCTGAATAGTGAGAGTATCCCTCTCCTCCACGGTGGTAATAGACTCCCACCACTGTAGCGCAGATCCAACTAGCTTGAAAGTAGCTAGCACCTGCTTCTGGACGTCCGTGCACTCATACATCCTTAAGTGCCTCTGCATATCCTTCCTCCACTGGCTCGAGACTAACACATCTGAGCTACTTGCAAACTCTGGCGGATGCGCTTTCTGAAAAGTGTCACGTACACGTTCCCAAGCAGACGGGAATGCATTTGCCTGTACTGGCACGGCAACCGACGCCTGAGGTGGTGCCTGCTGAACAACGGCAATTGCGGCATTTACCGCTTGGGCTACTATAGCTGCAACCTCAGCGGCGTTCATCATGCCCTGAACTGGAGCGGGCTGGGGTTTGGGCGTTGCATCCCTGGGAACTCGTCGTGCACATCATGGAGGCATCTGAAATAAGAACAAAGTTTATAAGTTCGCTGTTATAAACTTAAAATAGCTGAAGAACGAAGCATACACAAAAAGAGTACAACAGTCCTAAAATATAGGGCTCTATATCAAAGAAACTTAGCGGAAACATAATAAGCCGTCAGATCCTAAAGGACACTAGAACCTGATGCTCTGATACCACCTGTGACACCCCGACTAATTAAATACCAGGTAGCTACTCCTTTATTAAATTAATTCAAAATGCCAAGTTGGTCGAGTTAGTAGCATCACTGTCGAAAACATTTTAATGATTACTAACCACCTAGTATTTAAAAAGTAAGTTGCCAAATTTTAATTTAAGTCTGATTAACATGCAACAAGTGTAATGAAGAATAATAACACCATTCACCATAAATAAGTAAATAGAATAACCATCACATAATGTAAGTAAAGTCTGGAGGAAAACTCCTCACTACAAAACCACAACTGAAATAACTATATTGGATACTAAAACAATACATGCCAAAGTCTGAAAAACTATAATGGAAAGATGTCTCTAATAGAAATGGGCAACATGCCCTACAACTGATAGATAATGAATCTGGAATCCAAATGATAGAAGCGTCTACAAGAAAATCCCTGTAGCTTCCACAAACAGCTATAGCTCGTCACCTGAATGAGTATCCTAGGCATGGTGTCCTTGTGGCTGGGAACCTAAAATGGTTTTACAAGAAAAATAGATTTGAAAGCAAACGGGTCAGAGCCCGAATGTGGAGATATTTTAAAAACCTGCAAGTGCTTTAAAACATTTAAAACATTAAATGCAAAGTACATGTTAGGACGTGCACTCACATGAAATTCTCACCTCTCGTCTAACTGTGCACTCCTAACGTAAGTACCCATCTAAAATGACACAACTACTAGCTAAGTGACATCATATCTAGCTAGACTGCCATAGGTTCTACCCTTATTACTCGGTTCTCATTAACACTATAACGATCTCAATTAAATAGGGCTTAACGTAACTTCAGGTTCTCATACAAAAGTAATACAACTCGTTATAGATTATCCCTCTATTTTATTCCATAGTTACACACAATACCATATGAAAGTTCCAGTTTTATTAAGCGTATATTTTCCACAACATAAATATACAATATAAGCACCCCGAGACTCGGCTGCGGTGCACACATACTCTGCTATCCATCCCGGTACATCACGTACATAAGGATCACATATTTCGAATCTCTCAGGAATAGTTCAGATAACACAAATCACAAATAGTGGAGGCGAACACAGTCACATCACATGGGTCACGCACATACCTGCGCTCCCACGATCAGCGGACTTATTAACATCCCAATAAGTCTTTCTCTGACCTATGTTCATCGAGGTAACCAGTCTAAATCCGAGCAACACAAGGATTAGAGGGCCCTAAGCGAACGCAAACCTCCCGTGATAGCAAGTATGGTAGGTATGTCATACACACAATTTATATACCAATACTAAGTAAACACACATCTTAGTAATCCCGTAGTTTAATTGTAGTACTATTCTCATTCTAGTACCAATATATAATTTACACACTTTATACGATTCCAGTTTATAATCATACGCGCCATAATCTATTCTCACGTCGTAGTAGACACTCACGTCTCAACCCACTTATCCCTTTAATTTAAATCGCTCGTAAATAATTTACTCCTCAAAATAACCCAAACGTCCCAAATCTATCAATACATCATCAAAGGAAGGTTATCTATATCCTCGAACAAGATTACGGGACTCCCAAAATCAAAACAGGCCAAAAAGGCCTAAACTGGCAGCTCGTTAGAAGTCTCGTTCGAACGAGGCTGTTCGAACGAGATTCCAGTTCGTTCGAACGAACTGTACCTTCTAACGACATCTCGTTCGAACGAATGTATCGAACGAAATACAGTTCGTTCGAACGAAGGTATCGAACGAAGTCTCCCCTCGTTAGAAGCGACTAGTCAACTCGTTAGAAGCTCGTTCGAACGAGCTCGTTCGAACGACCTGGGAAGGTCTTCTAACGAGGGACCAGTTTCGGCCCAGAATTTCTTAGTTACGTTTTTCGTCAATTTTTACTCCTCAAATCTCCTCTAAACTTCGTCCCAACAATGTTTAAAGTTCTCTAATCACTCCTAAACATAACAAGATTATAAACTAACGTATTTTACTGAGTTAATTCATCCCAATCATCATTAAATCATCAAGTCTCATCACTTTCCCCCAATTATTCAAGAACACAAACCCTAAAATTTTAATTCATGAATTAACCCAATAAAAATCCGTTTTAATTTCACCCAATCACTAATATCCTCAGTATAATCATCTACCTATCATTCTACATGCAATTCTCCTCAAGATTTTAAGTTCTAAGTTCCAAAATACATGAGTTTTCATATTACACCAAGAACAAATCAATTTTATTAAATTCCTATACATGGAAAGAGCATTCTCTGAAATTAAATGACATTAAACCACTTGCCTCTAGTGTTTCTGAATTTGGTGTTGATTTTGTAAAGATTTTCTGCAGAATTCCTTCTCCTTTCTCTCTCTCCAAGCTCTTCTCCAATGGCTATGGTGGCTAGGGTTTATTTTGGGGAAACTTAGAAAACCTAATCTAACAACCCCCGTAGCTTGTTGGGTTAATATGGGTTGGTTAGTGGCTTAGTGGGTCAATTACCAATCAGATTAAAACTCTTAATTTTCGTCACTTTTAATTCTCCAAAAATACAAAATTACCAAAATACCCTTTATGTTGTCGGTATGGCCTAAAAATACCCCGGGACCCAAACTACACCCCCGGCTAGTGTTTTCTGACTATCTCGACCCTTCCGGATGCGTTGGCGCACTCAAAATGACCATACGGTTAATAGAATTTAAAATCACTTTTATAATTAAAATAATTATATCCCGACGCGACTGTCACACGCGTCCCAATAAAATGACCAGATTGCCGTATATCAATCTCACGACAAATTTCATAATTCAACATTCATATAACATCATATATACTCAATATAGTCAAATACCAACTCACAACTCGCTAGTATTTTACCCGGATTAATTCCAATTAATTCTCATTAATTAATTAATCCCAAAAATAAATATAGCCAAAAGTACGGGGTATTACAATGTGGTAAACCCAATTTTTCCAGGCTCGGGCTTATCCGACATTTCTTTTTTTGTATCTAGGAAAACTTAATACAAGTGAAAACCTAATAAACATAATAATCATGCTGAGACCCGTCTCTCATCTTTTCCTCTCTCTTTCGAAAAGTGTCTAAAAACTTTTTTTCCTCTTTTATCAAAAATACCAAAAACATTTTATTTTCCTCCAATAAATAAAAAAACATTTTTGTCCTAATGTTATCCAAGATTGTCAATAACATTTTCCTCATTTTCTAAAAATAATAAATTCCCCTTCTCTTATTTTTCGAAAATAAATCCTAATTTTTCTCCTTTTCAGGTCAATTGCATACCCTTTTGGCTCCCTTTTGGTTTGGATCTTCAGTCGAACCGCCTCAAAGTTTTGTCATTCCCCTTACTTATTACGAGTCCAAGATTCACCCTCCTTTCATAGGGAACACGGATCAAGTGCCGAATGTACAATCGAATTTTTTTACAGTTCTAGGTGAGCTCACTACCAAAATTGACAACCTTCAAATTGTGGTTCATGAGAAGCAAAGAAACTGGGTCCCTATCCCCGAAGAGCCCCAGGTTATTTTCTCACGCGCTCTGGGTCCCCCTGTACCCAAGCCTATTTGGGTTCTCGAGGAATACCAGCACGCTCCTCGTGTACCTCTTGCTAATGGGGTGCCGCCAGCCCACCTACCAATACCAAACCTTGCTCAGCCAGGGGCTAACTTACTCGTGACTATTGAACCGAAAGAGGAAGAATCGAACAAGGTCAAGGAATACCTTGAGATGTTGACCAAGAGATTCGATCAAGTGAAACTCTCTGGAAACTACATGGAATACACCCACATGTCTCCCTATCATAAAGCTAGATTATCAAAAAAATTCAAGATGCCAATATCGAGAATTTTGGAGGAAGTGGACCCACAATCGTTCATCTCCGTAGATATCACCGAGCCATGACTCTTCTAGGGGATTTTATAGAAATAATGGCCCAAATGTTCCAGCATACTTTGAAAGATAGTGCTCTCCGTTGGTTCTTATCCCTTGAGGAATCTAGAATTCGTAGTTGGGAAGATGTTTCCAGTGAGTTCATATCACAGTACAAGTACAACGAAGAGCTAGAAGTTACCCACCGTGAATTAGAGCCACTTAAGAAAAACCCTGGGGAATTAGTCAGTAACTTCATAGCAAGGTGGAGAGAAAAAGCAGCTATCATGACCAATCAGCCTTCCGAAGAAGAACAAGTCAGTATCGTAAAGAAGAACTTCCTACCCCATGTTCGAGCAACAATGGGAGGATAATATTACCCTCACTTTCGAGCCTTTAGAGAAGGAGGAGTGGAGATCAAAGAAATTCTTTCCAAGACAAAATTTGAACCAAGTAAAACCTATGGACAGTTTGTTCCTAGGAAGTTTGTAATACTTATTAGTACCATGGTTTTCTACCATCAATAACATCTCTCAGACTGTCGCATCATGGGAACCAGAAAGTCCCCCAAACCCGATCCGAAAGGAATACACCGAGCTTCATGATCATCTCTCCAAAGTCTACCAGGATCTCTTGAGGCCAAATCTGATCAAACCCTTGAACACTCATCCATTACCAACAACTTCCCAAAAGTTTTAAACATGAGGCCCATTGTGACTTTCATCAGTGGGTTATTCTTAGAAGCTCAAAAATGGCCCCGAGAGTCAGATAATTGGGTGGTGCCAACCAACGAAGTCAGTCTAGATGATATGGTCCAGATTATGGCATATTTGTTTCAACAAACTAGTGATATCTGTAGTGTATCTGAGCTACTCGATGCTTTGAAATTACAAGGGCACCTAGTCCTTTCAGTTCCATATTTTCCTACCAAATGGGAGGAATTATATAAAGAGGCTGTGGAAGTTGTGGAGTGCGTTGACTTTGCATGGAAAGATAATATCGTTGCCACTAGATGAAGAGGAAGATTCAGAAAAGACTAGTTTGATAGCCAATATATGCGGGATGATATCATTTAAGGAACTGCTAGGAGAAATCAACAAGGTGGATGAATAACCCGATATCGATGAAGAAACATGATTTATATTTTCCCCTTATTTTATAAAATACATAACTAGGTCAGGAAGACATTACCAAATCCTAAATCTGCAACCATCATCGAGCGATAAAAGGAAAGGGTGCCAAGACTCGAAGAAAGCAATGTACTCAATTAATAGAAGAAAACCCAAGTCAACATCACTTTATGGGGATTTTTATGTCTACCCAACTGCACCAAAATTCCCTAACCAAGCTACTCACAGGACCCACAGTTCCTCCCTCAACCACGCCAGAAGAAGAGGTGAACCTAGTTAGATCCTTGACCTCTACCCGGATGCTCTCATTTTCTTAAGAAGAAATCCCCAAGACTGGTCCTAACCATAATCATGCTCTTAATATCTCTGTTGAAGTTATGGGGAAAACCTCCCCCCCCCCCCCCCGCCTCTCTCATTAATAACGGATCAGCTCTGAATGTTTGCCCGTTAAGAACTCTCAATTGTCTGGGATTGAAAGTGAGCGACCTTGCTCCATCCTCTACTTCCGTATGGGCCTACGATAACACCCTTCGAGAAGTAATGGGATCTATCAATCTTGTAATAGGGGATGACCCTATAAATCTTACTATTGAATTCCAAATCATTGACATCTCAACCCGCTTCAATCTGCTACTCGGACGATCGTGGCTCCATAGCATAAAAAAGGTTTCTTTTTCCCTTCATTCGAAATTAAAGTTCTTTCCCAAGTAACATGTTATTACTATCTTGGGAGACAGTGACAACACTGAGAATGCCAATACTAGTAATCCTGTACTGAAAATACAATATGGGGTGAATGATATGCTTCTGTCACGATTCTAAGTTGAACCACATCTACTCCCAGTAAAGGATGGCTTCAAAAATAGGGTTAGTCCGGAATACGACCCTCATAGAAATGTCAATGTAACCCAAATGTTCAAGAACATCCACTTCACGCCTGGACTAGGGCTAGGACAAAGATAGTAAGGTATAATTGAACCTATTGTGTTTGTAAGAGGGTAGTTTAGATAAGATGGAGGCATAACCCCTTTTAAGTATAGTAATGATAAGTTAAATAGCAACACTATTGATTAACCATAGGACATTCAAACATTACTCAATGAAGATAGACTCAGTTTAAGCTCACAGATCTCTCGTGTATAACTCAGAAGGTAGTAATGAACTTAGAAGTAACTTAGCTAGAGAGAGAGAGAGAAGTAAGCACCCTAGATACACCTTGGTAGGTAGCCAAAACACACCAACCACCCTCAAGAATATCTATCAAGTATTAAAAGCTTCGTAATAAATGACAATGGAGGGTGAGTAAACTCTCTGGTTTGTAATAACTCTCTAATAATCACTTCTGAACTCTTAAAAAAGATCATCCTCTCCTCAGAGGTGGTTGGGGTCCTTAAATAGCTTCCCACACCATCCCCGAGGTAACTTCGCCATTAATGCCTGTGCAAGACCTCCCTCACACTTTATGTCACAAACATTAAATACCTGATGCATTAGTTGTCTCCACATCATAAACATTAAATGCCAAGACATGCCTTTTGCCTAACCACTGTGTGTCAGGGGGTTGTTGTCCCAGAGGTGTCTCACCAACTATCTAACAACCCTAAATACCTCGATGGTTTACTCAAGTGCAGGTCTGACATTGCCTAGATGGTTAGTGACATCAGATAAAGTTGATGTGACATTAAGTAAGGCTGATCCCCCCCGAGGTTCCACGGTATGGTTCTTCGATGTTTTACCAGGTGTATCTAAGATGGTCAGGACAAGTCCCAACGATGCCTCACTTATCAATCCTACGAAACAAGTCCCTCTAAGGTTCCCACGGCCAGGTCACTTGATAGAGCATGAAAGCTCTCACAGGCCCTGCCAAGCCTGGTCTCTCCCAAGTACCGTTTGACCTCACACTCAAACTCATTATTATTCTCGTTACATCATTACAACTGTTATACCTTATATTCAATATAAACAAAGGTACAATATGGCTAAGTAACAAAATAAACTACAATATGAGTTGCCACGCTGAGCTGCCTCGCTGAGATGCCATACTGAGTTGCCACGCTAAGCTGCCTCGCTAAGATGCCATGCTGAGTTGCCAAGCTAAGCTACCTTAACCCCAGATACTGTTGTAAATAGGGGAATTATCACTAATCTTAGGATACCTTCAAGCCCCTATATATTTTACCCTTCGTGGAGAGATTTATTATAGGAACAGGAAATGTCTACACGAAAACTTCTCAATCCGATGAACCTCCTCTGTGAGTAAAAAATCTGGCATCCTTTCCTTCGTTAGAACCACCGCGTTAGGATCTCCAAGAAAAGTAAAATTATCCCCGATGTACCTAAACCGAAGCATTACAGCTTATTAGTGCTTTGACGAAGGGACATAGCCACTTTTTCCTTATACCGAGCATCAACCGTTCTAACTTTGTTATTTGAAATTCTCCCGAAAGGCCTGCTAAGCTTCTCAAATACTCATTTTGATTCTTGGTAAGTGAAATTCTCCCTTGTAACGCTTCGCTATGTTCGAAAAAGAAGAAATTATCCCCGATATAGCCGAGTCACTATTTAAACAACGTTTGGACTTGTGGCGAGGGGACATCGTAGCTTTTTGAACCGTTGGGACATCTTTTCCATTGGGAGTTATTGGATATTTCTGACAAAAATTCTGGCGCCAAAACTCAAACTTGCTGAAGAAGGCAACCCTTTCTATTCCCCATGCATTACTTCGTAAATGACGTGGCGTTATCTTTTCATCTGTCAAAACACTTCCCGAAGTTCCACGTGTTCATTTAAAATGATTATAGGCGGCCTTGCACGTGTGGTGGTGGGAAACTCAACAGACGAGTTCCTTAAAAGGTTTCAAACGTCTCTTTTTTCAAACCCTTCTCTTTCCTTCATCTTCTTCAAGCTCCCGTCTTCTTTAGAGAGAGAACTCTATGCGAACTCCATTATTTACCAAGATCTTACCTAGCTTCTTCCTTCTCTCATCTTTTAGGCAACCACCTGTGGTTGTCCTTATCCATCTTCATTCCCAACCCTTCGTTTACCAAGCTTATTTTTTTGTACTTCATTATCTTCTACAATGGCCTCGTCAAGTAATCCTACCACACCTGCCACCAGTGCTCCACCTGCAAACCCTGTTGTCACCACCTCCGCTGCCGCCTCATTGACTATTGCCCTCCAGAACCAGTTGTGCTTCTACCGTCGGTCCCCCATATTCGACAAGGGTGATGAATTTGTTAGGTCATGTAAGAATTGCATTTTTAATGCCAAGTATGATGCCCTAATGATTGGTGATGAAGATGAAAGTGCTGATGATTGGGGCTTTTTACCTCCATAGGGGACTCTCCGATTTCGTCTTGAGCGAGAAGACTTACCTTGGTCCCATATCGACTTCTAAGGGCACGGGGGATCTCCTGCTCACTTTGCTACCTAGAACTCCCATATGCAGAGTTCTCACGCTGATACTCTCACCAAAATTGGGCTTTATCGGGCTAAGTGGTTTAGTGAGTTCACCCTATCCAAGAAAAATGCTTCCCTTCCCATTCTAGTGTCTTGCTATAATGTTACCACTCATACATTCCTTACTGCATGGGTGAGTTTACAATAATGTTGGAAGACATGTGTGAGCTCCTAGGCCTTGAAGTAAAAGGACATGAGCCTTATTCTGATGAAGCCCTAGATGCCCAAGAGACTACTGACCATTTGGAGTTAGACCGCATATGCCGAAGGTGCATCGGTAGTTTAAACAAAGCTATATTCACTCCTCTTATCAACTATTTCTTCAAGGATCCTTCTGAAGGTAGTTCCTCTGAGGCTAACCCCGGTCAAGGCACATCACTGGAACTTACTGCCTACATCCTTATCATTCTTTCTTATTTTCTTTTAATGGGGAAACCCAATGACTAACCTCCAAGGGACCTCATCAACGTATCCCTCCGTTTGGCCCGGGGTATCAAGCTTCCTCTGGCTGAAATCGCCCTGGGATCCCTCTACACATGGCTTGATAGAACCCTTTTCGACATGGAACGATCTATTGGTGATTATAACCCGGCCAACTTTGCCAATTGTGTCCTCCTAACAGACTTCCTCTATGTGCGCTTCCCCACTGTAGCAGCCAAGACCAACCTCCCTCCTTCGGGAGAAACAATTCTGCCCCCACGCTCCTTTGTTTATCATAAGAGTCAAAGTCGAAAGGAGTTGACCTCCATTATCGATAATCTTTGAATTTTGTGATGAGGCCTTATGAAGAGGATATCTTTCTCTACACTTGTGGTTTTTTCAAACATGAAGCAAGAGTGGTCCGAGCAACTACTCTGGACCTCATTATTGAATACTCTTCACTAGTTGTGGTCCTTCTATTTTTGCCAGGATACCTGACCTCTTACACCGAGTGGGGATACACCAGCGAGCACTATAATCCCAACCGATGCACCCATCAGTTTGGTTTCGATCAAGGGGATCCTCGCCCAGGTTTTCAATCATCTAACCCCAAGGTCTCTTTTAGCGAGGCATGTTACCTGTTCTCGTCAACTTCTTTATGGGGAGTGAGTTATACCATGGCTAGGCGAGTCACCATTCCCAACATCACTAGGCAAGGGAACGTGACCCCTCTATTTGCAATAAAGTACTAGACGAGACAACTGACCTAAATTTTTGAGTTCATCGAGGGGGATCCCGGTATCCTTCAGTTCTTTCATTTTTCACCTTGGAGTTGGGGTTAAAGGGTAATTCCGTTCTTCGGATTGAGTTACCTCTAAGCTAAACCCCCAAGGTAACTCCTACTGAACTTCTTCCACACTGCCCTATGATCCCCATTACCACGCCCAAGCCCAAGGCCATTACAACAACTAAATAACCTACCCCTTCTGCCGAAGCTGCAACAAGGGAAGGGCCTTCTTAGCCACATGCTAAAAAGACCAAGAAGTCCAAAAGTGGGGTTTCCTCAAAATCCAAGTCCTCAAAGTCCAAGTCCAAAGCTCAAGTACAAACTCCTTTGGAGGCATTCCCTATTGCCTCCGTTCCCCCTCCTATGTCTGCAGAGGTAACTGAAGAGCTGATGAGGCAGGTTCAAGCTGAGGTCGAAAGAATAAATGCTGAGTTTCAATGGCGCACTATCATCATTCCTCCTTAGGCTTCTTTTCCCATGATCGTGGTTGATCCAAGTGAGCCAATGGAAAAGAGGATAAAAAGGTCGAGGGTACCTCAAGGTGCTGATGCAACGGGCGCAAGGAAGAAAACTCTGGGAACTAAGTCCCAGAAGAAACGAACAGCCGAGATACCTCCATCCTCAGATCCCTCTATTGATGCCTCCTCTCCACCTTCACCAATGGTTATACCTTCTCATTCTCCCTCCGAATCTGAGGTATGTGTGCATGTTTTGTTCTTGTTCCCCTTTTCTTAAGGCAAGCTGCATTTGCTTATTTCTTTGATAACTTTGGTGCAGGAAGTTAAAGAAAGGCCCAATCCCCCTGGTTTCCATGGTTCCCCCATGAGCCATTTTGTGGGGGGAGTTTCGGTGTCTCTCAATACGATACTACTACTCCTCGTTCCCTCATGATAGGTCTTACCTACTTTCACCGTTTGTCCTCCCAACGGGCCAAAGAAGCTACTGCGGGGGCTGCTACCGTTGGATCTGTTGGAATATCTTCCCATCCAGAGGCAACTACTCCAGCTTCTTCTGAATTACCATCCGAGCAAGAGGTCCCTCTACCCATCATTGTGGTCGAGGAACGTGCCCCTGAGGTAAGTTTCTTGTCAAGTCTCACGTCTTTTCCTTGTCCCATTGCTTTGTTTATCATTCTGATATGTGGGGATATTTTAGGTGGAAGTGACATCTCTGATAGCTAACATTCTCCTTCCCACTTCACTGATGAGACCCCTGACTGTAATTCCCCTTTTTGGTGCCATACCGGGGGTAAGTAACGCTTAGATGCATTGCTTCCTTTTTCATGTACTTGCTCCTTGTGTCTAACACTTGGTTTTGTATTTTCAGCTTTCGACAAGCCTTACCCCACCCTTTGCTCTTAGTGGATTTTTCCTTTCCAAGGCTAAGGTTGATGCTGCTGCCTCGCGTGGCGATTCTTCAGTGTCTTCCCGTGATGGGGCATCGTTTGGAGGTTCCTCGTGTTCTTTCAGTGAAACTCCTTCGTTGTCCTTGGTACCATTTTTTGGCGAGGGAGATTTGCCAACTGTTGAGGCTTCTTTAGTTAGGGGTGCCGTTGAGGCCTCCACGGTGGCTCCTTTTCTCGCTGATGCTACTGCTGAGGTAATTCGCTAATTTCTCTTTATTTCTCAATCTCTCAAACTTCACCTATGTTGGTTGCTTAACAACGAAAACACTTGTTAAGTTTTTTTTTCATAAACTCCACTTATATCGGTGACTTAACAACGAAAATACTTGTTAAGGTTTTTCATAGACTCCACCTATGTCGGTGACTTAACAACGAAAACACTTGTTAAGATTTTCATAAACTCCACTTATATCGGTGAGTTAACAACGAAAACACTTGTTAAGATTTTCATAAACCCCACCTATATGGGTGACTTAACAACGAAAACACTTGTTAAGATTTTTCATAAACTCCACCTATATCGGTGACTTAATAACTAAAACACTTGTTAAGATTTTCATAAACTCCACCTATATCGGTGACTTAACAACGAAAACACTTGATAAGATTTTTTATAAACTTATTATTTCCTCTAACTGTTCTCCGGTTGCTCGGAAGGATTTCCACTAGTTCTTTCGCCTACCTCCTCACCCCGTCGGGGACCCGTTATTTCAGAAGACTCCGGTCACAACGATCAAGGTTCCACGACCGGTGCTGCTGCTAAGAGCGAATCTGGCTATGAGTTTCCTCTGCTCGACTTGTCTCCTCATGCCTTTTGCCTGATGGTGCTCCAGCGTTCACCTCAGATGCCTATCAACCATCTCTTGGTAGTTGAGATGCTTACAAACCACCATCTTGAAACATTTTCCATGGATTGCCTGCATTCCAATATCTTCGTGATGATTTACAGGCTTCAGGGCATGGCTACCTTTGTGGCTGAGATTGCCAGTACTCTAACCTCAACCGTTACTGGAGCCCTCCTCAACCAATTCCTGGGTCATCTGAAGGAGTTGGTCCGTGATGGCTTTCATCTTGATTGGCTTATTACGCATTTGAAAACTTTGAAGAGCCAGTGACTGGATAGCCATAGTGAACTGCTCCGAAAATATCAGGAGGATCAACGGGCTGAGGAAGCCAAGTTGGCTGAGTTAGCACCTCTTCTTGAAACCATTGATAAAGAGGTGGGGGACCTCTAAAAAGCTCTACACTTGTCAAAGTCGAAGCGAGAGAAGCTCCTCATCGAGCGTACACAAGCACAAACGAGGCTGGAGGTTTCTATTAATGCCCAACAGTCTTGCCTGAAAGCTTCTTCAGGCCTTCCTGAAGATTTTTTCTCTTCCCCGGATCTGTGGTTCCTCTTAGTCTAATGAACTTCTGTATACATTTTCTTTTTTTCTTCTTCTTATGTAATTCTTAGGCAATAGCTCCCAATTTTGTACTTCCCCAAAGTTTATGAATGAAGAAAGATATATGTTTTTTGATGCTTTTTCTTTGTATTATAACTGCTTGCGTACATTATAAAGTTCTATTATTCTTTCATCTCCACTTGGGTTATAATAAAAAGAACTTGCATATTCATCACGAAAAAGAAGTTGTGTATTCATAACGATAACTAGATACATCAGTGGCCCAAACCTAATTGCTTACACATGATAGACTTTCAACCATTTATTATTAATCTTGAATGATTTATCTTCTCCCATCCTAGAAATTAAGCAATAAACTGAGTCATGATCTTCTTTTACAATGAACGTTCCTTCCCAATTTGTTACAAACTTGGGTAGAGGAAGCCCCCTGATGTGTTTCACTGCTACTTTCAATACGAGGTCTCCCTCCACGAACTTTCTTGGTCTCACTAAGTTATCATATGCCCTGGAGAGATGTTTTGTATACATTTAAAAGTATTACATCGCATTATCTTTGTGTTCATCCAACGCTTCTAACTGCGCATGTCTATTATGAGGGAGTATGCTACTTCGCAAAGCATATCGAGCAGAGGGAACTTCTAACTCCATTGGGAGAATCGCCTCGGCCCCATAGACAAGGGAGAACGAAGTATACCCTGTGGTCTTTCTCTTAGTTGTTCGATAGGCCCACAATACAGCTAGTATCTTATCATCCCACGCTCCTGGGAAATCCTCCATTGTTTTAACTAAGATATTAACCAAAGTTTTTTTAGTTTCTTAGGCCTGACCGTTTCCTTTTGGATATGCCACCATCGAAGTATAATGGACAATGGAGTGTTTTTCTGTGAGCATTGTTACTTCTGAATTGACGAAAGGGGTTCCATTGTCTGATAGGATGACCTTTGGGATCCCAAAATGACAAATGATGTATTCTCTGATGAAGTTGCTCACCACCCCCGTTGTTGGCCTTCTCAGTGGTATCACTTCAACCCACTTTATAAAGCACTTTGTTGCTACTAGTATCCATATCTCCCCCTTCGAAGAAGGATGTATTACCCCTACCAGGTCTAATGCCTAAGTGTGAAAAGGATAAAGCATTACCAGGGAGTGTAGGTCCACTAATGGGGCATGGATCATATTTCCATGAAGTTGGTAATCCTTGCACTTTCGAACTAACTCAGTAGAATATTTCTCCATCGTTAGCCAATAGTATCCCAAAGTCATCAATTGGTCATATAACTTGGCCCCTCCTGTGTGAGCTGGATCGTGCGCCTGTTTGAGGACCTCGACTACTTATTCCTTCGTGATGCAACACAACGGCCTATTGAAGTATCCCCTTCGATAAAGCTTTCCCTCCTGAACGTAGAATCTCGGGTCCCTCTGCCTGAGTCCCATCGCATTAATTTTCTGTATTGGGGAAACTCCATCTATGATAAAGTTAATATACGATAGTCTCCAATCAGGTTGAGCTTCCATAAATTGAGATTCAGCTTCTTCGAAGAATAAATGGCATTTGTAGCATTTTTATTGTAGCTCCGCCGCATTCTATTTCATTTTGGGCCAAAAATACCCTCCTTTTGCATTCTTCGATAAAGGGGTATCTCAGTTGTCTCATAATTCTCTTTATGTGTTCTCTTAAATCTCTAATCTGCCTCTTCTGGACCGGTGCACCTCGATAACCGTCCTCCTGCATTCCTAAAGTAAAGGTTTCCCTCGTTCGTGAAGTATAGGGCTAATTCCCTCAGCCCCATCGCTCCTTCCCCATATTTCAATTGCCCTCTAATATCCCCCCTCCAGTCTGCGTCCTCCTCCATCGATAGAATTGACTGTACTATCGAAGGAGTTGTTCTTCGTTGGATCATGACGGTAGTTGTATCGGTCCTCATGACCATCTTCTGCGTGATGGTGGCATAGGCATCTGGGTGATGATTCATCGTTTTGGGTTATCTCTTGATCTTAGTCCGATGGAACTGGCAGAAAAGCCTTTGGATGATTGTTTTGTATGGTACTAGGCTCATTTGTTTCAACGCGTACTCTCCATTCACTTGCTAAACCACCAAATTTGAATCACCTTTGATACAAAGTGAACGAATCCCTCTTCGAAGAGACTCTAGCAACCCCAACATCAATGCTTCATATTCCGCCTCGTTATTAGAACAAGGGAAATCTAATTTGTAGGAAAGGCAAATCTCCTCCATTCCTTTTGAAATAATGACCCCTGCTCCTCCTCTCTTTTCTGTCGAAAATCCATCGAACTGCATCGTCCACTCCTCATCCGTTATGTCTAGGTGATTGGCCTGTAAATTATCTCCCAGAATACTTTCTTTAGGTGGCTCAAACATTCCTGAGGGGAAAATTACCAACAGATCGACGTGCGCTTCGATTTTAATTGCGCGAGGAACCACACACTTCAAGTCATACTTGGAGAGGATGAGCAACCACCTAGCTGCTCTACCAATCAATATAGTTCTTGATAGTAAATACTTAATAGGATCAGATCTAGTTACAATATGAATTATAAAAGATAACATATAATGTCTAAGTTTTTATGCTACAAAGACTAAGGTAAATAACGCCTTTCCAAGCTACTATATCTGACTTCTGGCCCATGTATGATTCTGCTGAGGTAGTATACCGACCATTCTTCCCCATCAATCTTCTGTGCTAAAAAAACTCCCACGAATCTCATGATGGACGTGAGGTATAGCTGCAAGGTTTCTTGCCTGTGAGGGAACCATGATTTTTGGTGAAACGAGCAGCTTTTTCATCCCAGCGAGTGAATCCTGGTGAACCTCCTCCCACTAGAATTTCATGTTCCTTCGTAATAGCTGCATCAATGGATGTGTCATCTCGGCTAACCTAGGCACAAATCTCCTAAGATAGGAGACTTTACTGAGGAAACTCTTTAGCTCCTTCGCCGTTCTTGGACTTGGCATCTCCAAGATCGCCCGCTGTTTTCCTGGTCCATCTGCACCCCTTGCCGATCAACTACGAAGCCTAAAAATTTCCCACTTGTTAACCCAAAGACGCACTTCAGTGGGTTCATCCTCAATTTATACTTCCTCCATTGGGCAAACACCTTCCTCAAATCGGCCAGATGGGACTCCTCCTTCCTTGATTTGATGACCAAATCATTCACATAGAATTCCCAAAATTTATGGAAGAAGTCGTGGAAAATGGCCATCATTGTTCTCTGGTAAGTAGCCCCAGTGTTCTTGAGCCCAAACAACATTACTCTGTACATCAAGTTCCCCAACAGGGTTTTAAATGTCATTTTCTCTGCATTCGAGGTGTCCATCTTGATCTGGTTGTACCCTACATACCCATCTATGAATCTATACATCTCATGACCAGTCGTTGCATCTATCAAGCTATCAATGGAGGGCAGAGGGAACTCATCCTTAGGGAAAGCTCTATTCAAATCTTTGAAATCTACATAGATCCTTATTTGGTTTTTGTCTTTCTTTCGCACCAGGACAATGCTAGATAGCCAAAGTGGGTGCTGTATCAGTTTGATGAACCCTGCCGTAATAAGCGCTGGACCTCTTCCTTTATCTTTAAGTCTAGATCAGGCTTGTACGTTCTTATTTCATATTTTATCGAAATGGCTGAAGGCATTACATTCAATTTGTGACAGCTGACTCCCTCATCCAGCCCCTCCATCTCTGTGTATTTCTATGAAAAAACGTCTATAAAATCTGGAATCAACATAACCAAAGCCTCTTGCCAGGTTAAACTGCTCCAGTTCTTACGCCTGCAGTTTCGGTTGATTCGCTATGTATTCTGGTTCCTCAACGACTTCCTCTATAAATTCTTGTACATTAGAGTTGTCTATCTCCATACATTGTCCCTTATGATCCATTAAAAAGCACTCATATATCGGGTCAGCCTCATTGTTAGCTTCTTCAGTCGCCCATTCACACCATTATAATCAATATATCACCTTTTCTTCTTCGGTAAGGACCTTCTTGCACTGTCTGCTGGTTGTTGTAGCTCCCTTCCTCTTCTTCTCTCTTGAAGCCTTGACTACTCTTTTTCCTGAAAATCATCTCAGCACACTTTGCCGTTGGACCTCATGCTCCATCGGATCCACTCTAGGCCTCATTCTGTCTTTGAGCTGCTTCGAGATGTTTTGGGGCCGAGGGACTGCTCGGTGAGCTTCTTCGACCATTACTCTTGTGCTGCTAGCAACCTCCTTATTCTGCTCGTTCAAGGGCCCCATCCTTTCTCTGATCGAGAGAATCCAAGCTCCCTCCATTCTTCTCGTTAGAACCCGGACATCCTCCTCTAACTCTGTGTAAAATGCCGCGTCCACTAAGTGAGCTTCCTCAATAGCGAAGGGCCTCTTCGTAGCCTAATGGTCACCTCTGTTCCCTTGATGTTCGCCTTAGCGCATTGGTGGTATGTAGAAGGAACTATCCCTTGGTTGTGCATCCACACCCTTCCTATTAGCAGATGATAGGAAGTTGCACTCTCTATTACGTGGAACTTGATATGGGAACTCAGATTTCCCATTACAATCCCAACATTAACGTACCCAATGGATTTGGAAGATTGGTTATCATACCCAGAAATCACCAAAGGCATGGAGACCAACCTTTCTTCTAGAATATTGGCTACGTAGAAGGAGTTAATTGGCATAATATTGATGGAAGCTCCCCCATCCATAAGAGTCCTTGCGAAACTAATTTTGTTGACGCTGGCGGCCACATATAATGGTCTGTTGTGAGGGAATCTTACAGCCCTATCTGTATCACTGAAGGTTACTTCTGACAGAAACCTCCTCACCAACCTGGCCATGGTTCCCTTCCATCTCAGCGAAGGGACCGCATTTTTCCTCACAATGTCAAGTATAGCCTGGGTTATTTCCAACCTACTCTCTTTCGGTATCCCCACCTGGTCGAAGAACCAAATGAATTTTAAGGATTTTAAAACTGCACAGTACTCAACGACTGGGTCTGCTTCCTCACCTTCAGCGCTATATACATCATCCACATCTTCGGCGCTTGCCTCATCGTAGGCTAGTACTATATTATCCATTCCCTTTGTACAATCTTCCAGAGCTTCTTTGAATTCCTCCATCTTCGACGTTAGCTCTCTTTCTTCTCTCTCTGCCTCTTCATCATAGGCCACCACCAGATTGGCCCCATGTGCTGGGAGTGGGTTGTTGATAACGTTCTAAGGAGGGATTTGCAGCATCCCTACCTTTACGTACTTGTCGATGATTCTCCTCAGCGTGAAACAACTCTCTGTTGGATGCTGGATCTTCCGATGAATCTGGAAATATTTGGGATCCGCCCTTGTCGCCGCATTGGGATCCCCTAAGGGAATGCCCTTTGGTTCATAGACCATTCCTCCTTGGACCATTGCGTTGTAACAGCTGACAACCTCCTCCACTGTACAAGGCAATGGTGTTGGGTCCTCCGTGTCTCTTCCAAACTTCCTTTTATTATCCTTCTTGGGCGCCTTGCCCCCATCTGCTCCCTCGGTGTATCCTACCCATGGGGGCTGAGACCTCCCTCCCATAGGTTGTATTGGCTGCCTAAACATCATGGGCACAAACACCGGATTTGGTTGCACCACCAAGGAGATATTTCTTATCCCTTTTAAGAACGTCGAAAAAGTCCCCTGGCGCGACTCATTAATGAGATGACAGATGTACTCAAGAAGAAGCCCCTCCGCATAAATCTGCAATAACTTAGACTCTTTAGCCTCCTCCCTAACATCGAGGGACATTTCCCTGAACCTTCGAACGTACGCTACCACTTCTTTCCTGGGTCTTTGGTTCTCCCTCCCCAGGTGGGTCAAAGTAAACTCATCTTCCACCAGAAAGAACTTCTGGACGAATAACACATGCATCTCTTCCCACGTAGAAATGCTCTTGGGAGCCAAATGAGAATACCAGGTATATGCTTTATCGATTAAGGATTTATAAAACTCCCTCAACCTGAGCTTCTTATTACTACAATACGCCCCCAAGTGTTCAACGAAGCGCTTAATGTGCTCTTTCGGGTTTCCACCTTTCCCTGTGTATTTTTCAAAATAGGAGGAATATCGTCCTTTGGATAGGGCTCATCGTTGTATCCCTAGGGATAAGGTGTTCAAAAGTCATCATAGACCGAAGCTACCTCACTAGCAGATTGTGAGGAGGCCAGCATGAACTTCAACATTTCTTTCTGCATATCCTTCCTCATTTCCTCAATGGATGATGCTACGGGTGCAAGAACCAACGGGAGCACGGGCTGAGTGCCCGTTGAAGCTGGAGAAATCATCATAGCTGGAGTCATTGATACTCCTAAGGTTCCCACTAATGGATTCACAACAGAGGGTATACTCGTTGGGACTGTTCCCGTTACACCTGCACTTGGTGGGGCCGTTGGGGCTGCCCCTGGTGTTACAGATGAGTTGTCTTCAAATCCTCCCAACATCGTCGAAACTACTAGAGTTTGGAAGAACTCGTAAAACTTATTCATGAGGAGTGCCACTTGAGCTGGTCCCAACGCAACACTCGTGGAAGCTTGTGTCACCCCTGAAACGCCGGTCGTCGCCTGAACTGGAGATACCTATTTTCGAGGGCCCCCATCCCTTAGAGCCTCCAGTTCTCTCGCCGCCTGCTCTTTAATGTGTTTAATGTCATCAAAGTTGAGCCTTCGATTAACGTTATCTTTCAACATACTCCTTTCTTAGAAGAATGACTCCCCATTAGAGTCGCCAAATGTAAGAGGGTAGTTTAGATATGATGGAGGCGTAACCCCTTTTGAGTATAATAATGATAAGTTAAATAGCAACACTATTGATTAACTATAGGACATTAAAACATTACTCAATGAAGATATACTCAGTTTAAGCTCACATATCTCTCGTGTATAACTCAAAATGTAGTAATGAACTTAGAAGTAACTTAGCTAGAGGGAGAGAGAAGTAAGCACCCTAGATACACCTTGGTAGGCAACCAAAACACACCAACCACCCTCAAGAATCTCTATCAAGTATTAAAAGCTTCGTAATAAATGACAATGGTGGGTGAGTAAACTCTCTGATTTGTAATAACTCTCTAATAATCACTTATGAACTCTCAAAAAAGATCATCCTCTCCTCAGAGGTGGTTGGGGTCCTTAAATAGCCTCCCACAACACCCCCGAGGCAACTCCGCCATTAATGCTTATGAAAGACCTCCCTCACACTTTATGTCACAAAAATTAAATACCTGATGCACTAGTTGTCTCCACATCATAAACATTAAATGCTAAGACATGCTTTTTGCCTAACCACTGTGTGTCAGGGGGTTGTTGTCGCAGAGGTGGCTCACCAACTGCCTGACAGCCCTAAATACCTCGATGGTTTACTCAAGTGCAGGTCTGACATTGCCCAATTGGTTAGTGACATCAGATAAAGTGGATGTGACATTAAGTAAAGGGTTGTTTGGCTCATAACTCAACGTACGATGGAACTCAAGGCTACTCCTCCCCGAGGTTCCACTGTCAGGGTTCTTTGGTATTTTACCAGGTGTATCTAAGATGGCCAGGAAAACCCCAACGGTGCCTCACTTCTCAATCCTCTGAACCAAGTCCCTCTAAGGTTCCCATTGCGAGGTCATTCGATAGAGCATGAAAGCTCTTCTCGGCCCATCCAAGCCTGGTCTCTCGTAAGTACCCTTTGACCTCACACTAAAACTCATTATTATTCTCGTTACATCATTACAAACGTTATAGATTATAGTCAATATAAATAAAGATACAATATGTCTAAGTAACACAACAAACTAAAATATGAGTTGCTACACTGAGATGCCTCGCTAAGTTGCCACGCTGAGATGCCATGCCGAGTTGCCACGCTAAGCTGCCTTAACCCCAGATACTGTTATAAGTAGGGTAATTATCCCTAATCTCAGGATTACCTTTAAGCCCCCTCTACAGTGTTGAAGGAGGCCTTTCCTCCCTTTGGCTTGGGCTATCAGTCATAAGAAGAAAAAATCAAATTGATCCGTCAGCCTCGACTGTAGAGGAGGTCAGAATGAAACAAAATTATCCCGAGAGATTCCTTAAATGGAAGTTTCATCGGAGAGGGTGAAGATTTCCCCTTCTGTGGCTTCCCTGAACCTTGGTATGGACATATAGACAAGAGGATGAAACCATCAATGGAAATCTTATTTCAAGACAACTACCCATAGGCCGAGAGTTCCCAGCACCGTATACAACTACTCATTGAAGAGACCACAACTGATATCGGGGATTTTGAGGGTTGTGACTCCGAGGACTCTTTCAGTTTACTGTATTATGCACTCAGGAGCTTCCGCGTCTAATCCATCCTGCCTCATTAAAGATGCTGATGCACCTCTTCTCAACTGGAATGCTATAACCTGTGCCACTTGCTAATTTTTAACCTAACCCCGATGTTTATCCCCTTTCCCCTTTAGTTGTTTCCCCTCACTCTGATGTAATTGAGACCTTCTTTGATCAGATTCTCAATACTGTTTTTCCTATCAATGAAATAAATACGATTTTGAGTATTTTGTTGTGCCTTACATTAATTATCTTGATTCTAATTAAAATCTTAATGATGATGACTTTGCAAATGAATAATTCTTAACTGGTCTAAATAAGGTTAATAATAAATAACATAACCGCATTCAGGTTAATGAAGATTAAACTGTTGTTTAAATCTCGATTCTAGTAGCCAAATTCCCGAGATTAGGATAAAGGCCATCGTTAATGATCATGAAAGAACTTATACAGGAATTCATGGATGTCTTTGCATGGTCCTATGATGATATGCCAACATTAACCCTGAGATAGCAGCGTATGAGATTTTAACTCTCCCAGAATGCAAACCGATCAAACAGAAACTGTGAAAGCTCCGCGCCGAATGGTCATTCAAAGTTAATAAAGAAGTAGTCAAGCAAATTAACATGGGCTTCATTTGTGTGATTGAATATCCCAAATGGCTAGCCTATATCATACCCGTGCCAAAATCAGGAGGGAAGGTTCGCATGTGGGTCGACTACCGAGACTTGCACAAGGCCTCTCCGAAGGATAATTACCCACTACTAAACATCGACATGATTATGGACAATATGACCAATCAGGCTCTGAAGTCATTTGTTAACAGGTTTGATGGATATAATCAGATCAAGATTCACCCAGATCACCAAGAAAAAATCTCATTCTTCACCCTTTGGGGAACCTTTTGCTACATTGTCATGCCATTTGGTCTAAAAAATGCAGGGGCTACCTACCAGAGGGCTGTCACAACCACTCTGCATGATCTGATACCCAAGTCGAGGTCTACATAGATGAAATGATTATTAAGTCCAAGAATAGGGAGGACCATATTACCCATCTCCAAAAGTTCTTCGAATAATTGCGACAATACCAGATGTGGCTCAACCCACATAAATGTGTCTTCGGCATTGCTAAAGGAAAACTCTTGGGATTCATGGTTAGTGAGAAAGGGATAGAAGCAGATCCTGGCAAGATAAAATCCAAACTTAAGATGCCACCACCTCGAACGGAGAAGGAAGTCCGGGGATTCCTTAGGAAATTACAGTACATCAGCCAGTTCATCATTTAATTGACTTCCATCTGTGAAACCATCTTCAAACTCCTCGGAAAGGATTCAACTAAAGTCTGGAATGAATCTTTCCAAGATGCCTTCGATCGAATCAAGAAATTCCTAACCTAAGCTCCGATGCTCATGCCTACAAAACTTGATCTTCCCTTACTCCTATACCTAACCATAACTGATACTTCCACTGTTGCTTTGTTATCCCAATACCTCGAAGAAACCCACAAAGAGAGAGCCATCTACTATGCTAGTCAAAAGTTAGTTGATTACGAAGTTAACTACACCGCCTTAAAAAAACATGTGTCGCTCTTGTCTAGGTTACCCAAAAGTTATGACACTACATGCTCGCCTTTTCCATCAAGACTTTCCCATCAAGGCTTTCCCATCAAGCTTGTATCCCGAATAGATACCATCAAGTACTTGATCGAGAAACCTGTTCTGTCCAATCGAATGGCTCATTGGTTGATGTCCCTAACTGAATTTGATATCACCTATGTCAATCAAAAGGACATGAAATGAAGATCCATCTATGACTACCTTGCTTACTAGCCTATAGAAGAAGCCAATGTTTGGATTTATGAGTTCCCTGATGAGAATATCCTCTGTACCTCCCAAGAAGACCTTCAATGGAAAATGTTCTTTGACAGCGCTGCCAATAAAAAAGGGTTTGGAATTGGGATCCTTATAATTACCCTTGATGATTCTCACACTCCCATTTCCATTAAGTTGGATTTTCCTTGCACCAACAATATGACTGAATATGAGGCGTGCACGGTAGGCCTCAAAGTTTCCTTATTTGATACCTTGATGTCTACCTAGATTAGGCCCTCATCATCGGTCAAGTATTTAGAAAATGGAAAGTCAAGGATAAGAAACTATTACCCTTCCATGCCCACCTAAAAGATCTAGCTTCCTAATTCTAAGAAATCACCTTCCACTACCTTCCCCGAGCAAATAATAACCTAGCTGGCGCACTTTCTACCTTAGCCTCCATGATTGACATGCCCGAAGGAATAACCATGGAACCTTTCCTTATCGAGAAGAAAGAAAACTAACCCAATTCTACCATATCGAGCTTGGAATATAGGAAGATCCCGAGATAGTCCACTTCTGATACAGTGATATTTGGTGCCTCATCAAAGATGGTAGGTATCTCCAAGGATCTGACAAGAAAGACTGGGCAACTCTTCGCAGACTGGTTGCCCATTACATTATCTACGACAAACCACTGTTTAAGAGAAACTTCGATGGAACCCATTTGCACTGCATCGCAGGGGCTGGTATTGAAGAAATGATGCAGAAAATCCACACCGGGGAATGCGAATCACCCCACATGAATGACCATATACTCACAAAAAAGTTCATCTGACAGGGTTACTACTGGACTACCATGGTTTAAGATTGCACAACCTACGTTTGAAAATGCGTCAAATGCCAACAATTTTCCAACTTACATCACTTACCCCCGCGGGAATTTGATAATATGACTTCTCCCTAATAGTTCTCCACATGGGGCATTATCATCATAGGGAAAGTTACACCGAAAGAATCCAAGGGGAACGAGTTCATCCTAGTCGCCATTGACTACTTCACCAAATGGGTCAAAGCCGAGTCATATCCAGTTCTGAATGCCGAGAACGTGACCAAGTTCATCATGAAAAACATCATCTGCCGATATGGGGTCTCACATGAGCTGGTATCAGAAAACGTGTTACATTTCGAGGCATAAGTTACAAAGGTGGTCTAAAAGTATGGAATTCAGAGACACAAATCTTCTCCATACCGACCTCAGACTAATGGAGCAGTCGAAGCATTTAATAAGAACCTTAAAGCCATTATCAATAGGATGACTGAGAGTTGTCGAGATTGGACTGACAACATCCCTTATGCCCTTTGGGGCTATCTCACTTCAATTCGAACCTCTATTGGGGCTACCCCTTTCTCTCTAATCTACCGCATGGAAGCAGTCATACCCGTGGAGCTAAAAATCCCTTTGCTGCTTGACATGCTAGAAAGCAAAGTCAGCGAGGAAGACTGGAACCAAAGACATCTTGACAAGCTGTCCCTCTTGGACGAAAGAAAGGCTAAAAGCTATGTATCACATAAAAAGGTACCATAGCCACATAGCACGATCATTTAATAAGAGAGTCAAGGACTGCGGTGTCCGAGAAGGGGACTTAGTCCTTAAAAAAATAGTAGAGCCCATCTGGGACCCCAGAGGGAAATTCAAGCCTAATTGGAGCGGACCGTACATCATGAAGAAGATTTTGTCAGGCGGTGCCACCATGCTCACCAACCTTGATGGAGAAGAAATGGAGCATCTAGTCAACTTGGACCATCTCAAGAAATTCTACCCCTCTTCCTAAATCTCGGTGCTATGACTCTTCTCATCTCCCTTCTATTCTAAAAAAAAGGAAAAACGCTCCATTTTTCCCTAATCAGAACTACGTGGGGGACTGATCCTCTAAAACCCTTTTTGCTTTCAAAAAAATGGATTTTAGAAAATTTTCAAACCTCCAAAGGTACGTAGGCAGCTCATCCGTTTATATGAACACAACCCCTTTATTTTTCATAAAATGATATTCTTTTCTTATTCCCGAGAATGATAATTCATTTTAACATATACATGAATAAAATGATTATGTATGCTTTAGCGTTTGGTATAGATAATTTAAAATGAAAAAGTCATCAAGTGGCACAAATAGACGATCAAAAACTCATTTGTTCCATTATTCAAAATTTCAGTATGATTACATCAGCATAGGGAGTCAAACGACTTCCCTTGCTAACTTACACCTACCTTCCTAAAAAAAAAGATAAAAACAAGCCCCACTACTCCTGAAAATCACCCTCCAATTACTCCCACAAAATCACAAAACCACACCCATTACAAAAGATTCACCAAGTCCTACCCACAGCTGCCAGAGGAACCAATCCCATCATCGCCCATATCCAAGGTGCCCCAAAACTCCCCTGCCTGAATGGAGTATCGTAGACGCTTCATAGAGCGACAAGCCCAGGATAGCTTCGGGAAAACCACAACGCCTCCCTCCATGGTATCAGATATGGCAAGCAACCTTTGCCGAGTCTCCACATCCAGCATCTTGGCCCCTACCTTCTTCGATAACCACTTCATGTAGTCCTCGGAGACATGCCAGACTCACCCAATAGATTGAGAAAGACGGGTCAACGAACGACGATTATCCCACAGAGAACCAAACCGCATGCGCATACGCTCGGTCAGGTCCTCCACAGGAAAGAAGTTCAGTGTTCCTAATTTCACAACTTGCTCCCAACCAAATTGGCACAGCAACCGCCAGGGAAAGTAGAAAGAGGTCGTCTTGAGGCCTACCAACCAAACATATTGGTAGTCCCTGAGTTCTAGAATGGGTAGAAACTCCCCCTAACAAGGCACTAACCAACACAAACCCTAATCCCCGTACTCTATAAACCAGTTCCCCTAACTCTCAATGTCAAGGCCTATGCTAATGAAATAGCACAAGAAGAAGTTTGGCACCGCTGGCACAGGATACTCAGGTGGGACTGTCTTACGGAACCTCTTCGACAATCACATGAACAACATCACAGGGCTGCCCCTCAAAAAGTTGAAAGGTACTTCCCACCAGGCATCAAAACCATTCAAAGTATCTGCTATTATCACTACCATAGGATTACGATGGTACACCATCCATGAAACAATAGCTATAAGTTGGGGGTCCACCAATACTTCCTCAGTTACCAACAGTAGTTTTGAAACCAGGCCAAGAATAATGGCCCCACCATAGCCGGCATCCCCCACATCCTACGAATGCACAGGCCGTAGCACCGCCCTAAAGAGAAACCATACCTCCCATGACTAACGGCCTGGCCGTCGAAGGAGAAATATGGATAAGCCCAACCAATAACTCCCTAGGAGAACGAGAAAAGTCAGGCAAAACCATAGAAATAGTGGGATTTATCCCGAGCATGGAAGAAAATTCCTCGTAGGTAGGACAAATTCCATCCAACCCAAAGCGAAAGACATGGTCCTTGGGGTACCAAAATTTCACGACTGCCATCAACATGTTCCACTCAATGAGTTGGTTGCGCCACAAAGAGACTCACCATATGTGGAAAGCGTCATAGTCAACATTGTAAGAACACATTACTTCCAAGGCTTTGCGGTAGTTGGCGAAATCAAAGCTACCAGGGACATCCATCTGGAAAAACAAAGAGATGATAAACAAGTAAGAATGTGAGAAAGAAAGGAAATGAAAGTGTGAGGAGAAAAGCCCCATTCACACCCCTATTTATAATTGAAAACTCTCAAGTAAAGACAAGAAACCCTATAGAAATCGGAGTAAAACTTGCCCCACCAAGTACCAAGCAATTGAAGAAAGTGCAATCAAAGACTTGGGTTGATTGGACTGGACTGATATGTCGATAGACAGGACAGGGGTCATGCCGATCGACAACCCCCTATTTTGGGAAAATTCCCTTTTTCCTCTTTTTGTAAAAATAAAAAAACCCAATAAACATAATTTTTATCTTTAGGGAATTCCGAATTTCCTTATGTTTTTACTTATCCCGCTTTAAAACTAAAATCCCTCTCAAATTAATTTTCAAATTCTTTTTACGGTCTCAGTAGCAAAGTAAAAAGAGCACGTGCATTAATCACTGAGGAAAGAATTAATAAAAAATTCATTTTTATTTGCATATATTTTTGTATGTTACATTGATGTCTTGCAGGAAAAAACAAAAAAGACAAAACAACGGGACACAGTCCGCACCCACATTCTCTCTCTCTCTCTCTCTCTCTATCCTCTATTTTCTCTCTAAGAGCCTCCATCCCTATAGCGCACCATTTTCCCCCTGCGATGAGACTATGTGCCACCACTTCCAGAGCTCAACCCTTCCCCGAACGAGGGAGACGGTACCAAGAAAGAAAGAACCGGGATCACATCCTTAATGTGGAAAATTGCCGAATATATTCAATACCTAATATCCCTCATCCAAGTGGTGGAAACTCGGATATGCTGCAAGAGATAACAGAAAAGAGCAAATCAGTCAAGTCTGAAAGGAATCTGGAAATCAAAAGACAAAGAGGCAAAAAAGTGTACCTCATGTAGAAGGACCTCGTCTGTCAGGCCTAGTTCCTTTGGGTCCATCGTATTAGGAAGATGATTTATATGCACTGACCTTCAATCATCTCGCCGGATGTTGTAACCAGGCGAGAATAGCCATACAAAGGGAGCCTTTGAAGTTGTCACCGCCTCTGACGTCGTCGCACCCTCCGCACTGTGGGAGGACCCCACATGTCGACTCAAAACCGCCCGAGGAAGAGGCATCACATCGTATATACTGGGAGGCATAAGCCAGCTCAACACGAAATCCATATAGTAGTACATCACCATTGTGTCGGTATACAATGAGTAAGGCTCTACCATCATTACCACCATCAGGGAATCCTCTGATATCTCCCACACTCGCCTCATGAACATAGGGGGCTTCACCGGTAGTACCGCAACCTCGTACTCCATGATCTTTCAGACTACCCTGTACCCGATGTACCAAGAATAGCCAAACTCATGCGCCAGAAGACGCCGCATTTGCGCATGTATCCCAGTCACCTTAGTGTGCTAAATGGCAGTCCCCCAAGGATAAAAGGTCACCTGCAAATCCCCAACAAGAGAAAAATATCAATATCAATAAAAAGGTCATTAAAGGAAAGGATAATCCTGAGATAATAGAGGGCTTACCCGCTCACTCGTTAGGCCATTCAAGACCTGACGCACCGCCTTTATAGAAAGAGAATTCTTCGACTGTCAGTTGGACCTCCACCACCGATAAATCTGGGAGAAGTCCCTAATAAAGTCATCCTTCAAAGATATCAACTGGGTGTTTTACCCAATCCCCTCATAAAATCACGTATGCAAAGGGTAAAATCCAGGATTTAAGAAATCAAGAAAAAGTGCATGAAGGAAAATGCGAATGAATAAAAGGAAAATAAAAAAAATAATACCTCCAGAAGATACGTGACTCCAGCAAGGGATTACCGACAGCACCGAATGAATGCATCAAGAGGATAATAAAGGTCCGCAAAATTCAGGCTCCCCCAATCATAAAGACAAATGTTCGAGAACACCCGCAAAAATGGTAAAACCCATAAGTGCATGACGTCGCCACTCGTCACCACCAGAAAACCGCCCAGTGCTAATAGAATGAACAACCAATCCATTTGACGCACCTTCTTCCCGTCACTCTCGTCAATCCTCCTCCTTAACAACAAATCCCTCAACATAGGAAAACAGAGAGAGTTCCCAGAAACAACCCTCTCCACACCACCTAGCGCCGCTGTCACCACCTTCGATGTCACCCTTAGCGTCCTATCCACGTCAATCTGAGCACCATCACAGTCCAACCCCAATAGCTGCTGCACATCAATGGGTGTCATCATCATCTACCAAAAGCCAAAATGGAAAGTGTGGGTAGTGTCCCACCGCCTTTCCCCATAGCATATAGAACGATCGTAGAACGAGGCGTCTAATCCAGAGCAGATGTCATTCTCCCAAAGTTGACTGATGACACCATCCAACGCACCACAGATGGAAGGTGATACCAAACATCCTTAAGCTCCGTCATCCCTTGAGCACGTATAGTCGACATGGATACGTCAGACTGTCAAAAAATAAAGAAAATCATTGTCAAATTCAAGAAATAAAGGAATCTTATCAAGAAAAAAGGAGAAGAATACCAAGGTCATTCAATACTTGCATAGCCGCCAGGATTCACCACCCTAGAAGATCGATGGTGCGAGGGCTCACATAGAAGAATCCGATCATCCACCACTGACTCAAAGACGTCAAATGAGTTCTCGCTGCCCAGTGAAAGGGGAGCCAAACCCTCCACTCCAACCCTACCCAATCGTCAAGATTAAGCCATGCCATATGAGTAGTGCTGCTTGAAAACTCAGCAATCTCTTGACTTTGGAGCATCAGAGCAATTTGCAGAAGGTAATTACAGAAGAAAGCAAGTCAAAAAATTATGAGAAATGAGGACAACCCGCCCCTTTTTTATATAAGTCTAAGGGGCATGTCGATCGGCATCTCCCTGCCGCCCACCGATCGGCACTGTCCATCCACCTGCTCGAGGCACCCCAAAAGACCATGCCACTATCATTTGGCACCCCTCCATCTATACCGGTCGGTATACCCTTTAAAATTTCGTACAAAAGGTCTAAAAAAATAGGAAAAAAATCCCAAAAAATTCCTAAAATGACCAGATTAATTTTGGAACCTTTTCACCAAGAAAAACATTTTTTTTACATCCCCATCGGAATTGTAGAAAATAATTATCCCCAGTAATGTCTCTAGAGGACGCTCCAAATATCCAAAAATTCCCCAGCTCAAAATCCTTGGATCATTTCCTCTTCCTCAGCGGAACTGAAAACCAAATGCTACCCCCAAATCCCCAGAGAAAGATTACACATCCCCTGTGGAGCCCCCAAACTTCCCAAAGGAAACTTAAACCCTCAGAATTGGATTCGACCCACATAATTGGTCACTTCTACATAAGACCGCATAATTGGCTTTGACCATCAAAATTCTTCACCCCTACTTAAGCCCGCATAATTGGCTTTGACCCGCAGAGTTGGTCATCTCTACTTAAGCCCACATAATTGACTTTAAACCTCCAAATCGGTCACCCATAGACCCGCTGAATTGGTCACTCCAAATAAGCCCTCAAAATTGGCTTTGACCTAAGAATTGGTCATTTCTACGTAAGCCCGCAGAATTGGTCACTTCTACTTAAGCCCGCAAAATTGACTTTGAACCTCATAATTGGTCACCTCTACATAAGATCACAAAATTGAATTCAACCCGCATAATTGATCGCTTTTACTTAAGCCCGCAAAATTGGCTTTGACCCTCATAATTGGTTACTTATACTTAAGCCCGCTGAATTGTCTTTGACCCTCGGAATCAGTCACCCCTATCTTAAGCCCACATAATTTGTCATTTTGACATAAGCCATCAGAATTGGCTTTGACCTCAGAATTATTCACTTCTAGTTTACCCGTAGAATCGTCTTCTACCCAAAGAATTGGAGGGTTGGCAATTTTTGACACAATAACCCGTTTATGGTAATAACCCAAAATGACCCGAACTTGACATGATTAGCTTGTATAGATTTAAGAGTACCCAAAACTTATACTCAAATAAAAATCAATGTGACCCAAATATGACACGACTAACCCGAATTTCCACCCTTACCAAATCATCCCACAAAATTGGCTTCGACCCGTAGAATTGGTCGCTTATACTTACGCCCACAAAATTGGCTTTGACCCATATAATTGGTCATCCATACTTAAGCCCTTAGAATTGGCTTCGACTCTCAGGATTATTCGCTTCTTCTTAAGCCCATAGAATTGGCTGTGACCCGCAGAATTGGTCACTTCTACATAAGCCCGCATAATTGGCTTCGACCCTCAAGATCGGTCGCTTCTACTTAAACCCAAAGAATTGGCTTTGATTCTAAGAACTAACCCCGACCCATATAATTGGTCACCTCCCTACTCATCACCTCCTTTAGGTCCTCGGAATAGGTCGCCTCAACATCACCTTAGGTCCTCAGAATCGACCTCCACCCTCTGAATCGGATCTTACTATTTTCCTAGGTCCACAGAACCGACCTCTATCATGTGGAGTCTATTCGATGGATATCACTTGTTCCAAGCTCACTTGTTGAGGGGATCTATAGATACCACATTCTAGTACCCCCTAAATCTCCCCTTAGGTCCCTAGAACTCCCCATCTCACTTCAAACCAAAGGTTGCACTCCGAGTATCGATCTAGAGGCCATCGAGCGCCCCGTGGCCCTATTTTACCATGATAAACTCTATTGTTAGAGTGAATGCTATTTTAATGTTTGAAGGTATCTGAATACCCTTTACAATGGTCCACCCCGTGTATGAATTGGAGAAGATGAACAGACCATTTTACTGCAGAAGATCGATTCCAAGTCCACCGAGCACTCTCGGGCTTCAATTTAAGCCTTATCAACTTCACCGTGAGAGTGAAAGCTCTTTAAATCTTTGAAGGGAACTGAAACCCCTTTTCAATAGTCTGCCTCGTGCATAAAATAGCATAATCGTTTGGACGAATGATCAGTTTTCCCTAAAAAATTGATCTGGAGGCCACCGAGCACTCCCGAACTCTGTTTTACCAAAGTCAACTCTTTAGCTTGAACGAGAATGAACGAATCTCTAAAGGTAACTGAATACCCTTTCTAACGTTTTGACCCGTGTGTGGTTCTAACCTATGGTACGGACGAATCATCCAGTTTACTTCGAGAGGTCCTCGGGCTCTTTCGAGCCCCGGTTTGACAAAGGTCAACCTTTCAAACTGAGTGAAACTCTTTGGAATGTCGAAGTACATCTCCTAACCTTTCCAATGGTCTACCCCTTGCGCGATTCTGACTTACCATATGGACGATAAATCCATTTCCATCTGACGATCTCCTGTCCAAAAACTAACGTACTCTTCCTTGCCACATTTGACCCAAAGTCAACTCCGGGAGTGGTCCAAAGGACACTTGAAGGTATCTGAAACAAATTTTTAATGGTATGCCCCGTGCACTATTTGGATAAATGGTTTGTGTTCTACGATCATTTTTTGGGGAAAATCTACACGGAATTGACAATTGGTAGGTCCGGACACCTGCCTATCGGCACTATGTTTGGGATCACATGCCGATAGGCACCCCCTGGGGTAGGCCGATCGGCACCCTCCCTGACCCTATAAATAGGGGGAATGACCTCACTCCAAGAGACAATAATAGATCCATCAGCATCTGTGATCTCAACAGCATTCCCTCGAAATGAGCGAAGTCCCTCATGTGAAGTTCCATCCAAGCTTACATACCCATCCCCTTCATACCCAATTTTGAAAATTTCCTTCTTTCTCATCAACATTCTTCAACTCAAGGGAGTTCATGCAAGTTCAAAGATCAAGCTTCAAATAAGGTCCAATTCATTCCCTCTCTTTAAATTCGTTGATTTTGAATAATACACAGCAGATTCATAATCTAGTCCTTACCTTAGTTCATACATATTAATATATACACTTTTTATTGGTATATTGCACATACTTTATTTTCTACACAAATCCCTAAAACAAATAAAATAGGGTTACACCCATAAATTTCGAACGTAATTATACATCACACTTTTTCAAAAACCTAAAAAAATACATTTTCTACACATACACATATAATTAAATTTCATTTGTATTTATGGGATAAACCCCACCCCTATGCTACATTCAAAATACGTGGAATTTGATGCCTTTATAGGCTACGTAGGGGTCTCGAATTAAAATTCGGGACTCGAGTCTAATTTTCCAATTTTCTCAATTTCCCAACTTCCCTAATTTTTTAAAACCTCCCATTTTCATATATATATATATATATATATATATATATATATATATATATATATATATATATATATATATATATAGGGAAAGGATCAAGTGAGGTCCCTGTTTGAGGACTCTGAATGAGGACCATTTTTTTAAAATAGTAAAAAAAATATTTTTGGGCTGATTTTTTTTTCCTGATTTATAAACATTTCAATAGGACCATAAAAAATAATCAGCTCAAAATGAATATTTTTGCTATTTTAAAAAAATCGGTCAAACTTTGTCAGTTTTTAAGTTGTTTCAATTTGTTAAAAACTGACAAAGTTTGACCGATGTTTTTAAAATAGTAAAAAAATTCATTTTGGGCTGATTTTTTTTATATGGCCCTACTGAAATGTTTAAAAACTATATAAAAAAAATTAGCTCAAAAATATTTTTTTTACTATTTTATCAAAATTGATCCGCGCCAGGGGTATGCAAAATGGGTATGCATGAGAACCGCTCTCTCTCTCTCTCTATATATATATATATATATATATATATATATATATATATATATATATATAATGCTTGTTTGCGTTTCATCCAACACATATTATCATTTCCTAATAACGATCAATAACGATCAATATCGTGATGAACGCACAAATTATACTTTCTACATATGTTATTTTGGGAACATTCCTATGGATGACCTCACTCTACCTTCTCTATGGTATGAGTTGAATAATTCTGATCTCCATTATATAAACACGGACACACACTTCACGGGAATATAAAGGAAAATAATAACACTAGCCTATGAGCGACCAAAAGGGCGGGAAGGGTGCCTAACACCTTCTCATTCCGTAACTTAGCCCCCGAACCATCAAACTATTTGTTTCATACGCATCATTTGGTCCTTGATGCCGCTCTGTCAAAATGGAAACGTGTTCTTTTCTCTGTTTTGTGCAAAATAGGCTGGCGAATCCATCTCTTGGCATTTGCCTCCACACCGACAATGATCGAAGAAACCGTCCCAAGAGGGATGGGAGACCGCGGTGCAGCCTTATTGAGGGGAGATTCATCTATCTCTCTTCCCTGGGCATCACCCGGGATGGCCACAACAGTGGGAAAACCCATCTCTAAAGACTATGTCATCGACATAGACTTGGCCAATGAAAATAGTACCATTCTCTATCCTAAAAAAATATCTTTTCTACTCCCCCTCTCTTGAATACGCGAGCTAGGAGATATGAAGTATGCCTCTCATACCAAGAACGGGGCAATTTCTTCAAACCTTACAAGTCTTTCCTAAGATAGTAGACATGTACTGGGTTCTTATGGTATTCAAACCTTTTTGGTTGTTCCACAAAAACCTCCTCATATAGAATGCCATTTAGAAATGAACTCTTGATATCCATATGATATAACTTGAAGCGCAGATGACATGCTATGGCGAGTAGTAAGCGGACGAACTCAAGCCTAGATACAAGAGAGAAAGTCTCCTCAAAGTTTACACCCTCGATCTACGTGTAGCCTTGAGCAACCAATCTAGCCTTATTATGAACTAGGGTTCCCATTTCATCCATCATATTCATAGAAATCCACTTGCAACCTATCACGTCAATATTTCTAGGCCGGGGGACCAACTTCTAGACATTGTTCTTTATAAACTGAAGTAACTCTTCTTGCATGGACAATATCTAATGCTCATCCTTGAGTGCTTCTTTCACATCTATAGGCTCGACTAGTGATGTGTATCCCAAACATCTAACAACATTTTTGAGTTAAACACAAGTCTTGACACCTACTGTAGGATCATCAAGTATAGCAAAAAGGCCATGGCTCTTTCGAACCCAAGATGGGTTCTCCACCAAAATTAAAATGAGGTCCACCGTGGTAGCATGAGGAAGGATGGGATCATCACTAAGGGGTGCATCATCCTCACACTACAGGATAGGAGGAACAAACACTGGTGGCTCGTTGTCTCTAATCGTGACGTTTATTGACTTCATACCCTTATACCTAGCCAGATTATAATCATGGTAAGCCCTACTCGTCGATGAAATTCCTAAAAATATCCCCTCGTCGCTTCGGGAGTAAAACTTTCCTAAGGTCTCTCTATTTATCAAGATTTAGCATGTACTCCCAAACACGTAAAAATATATATCCACAACTCGCATGGATTGTGAAGTGTGTGAGGATAAAGATATACCTTATTTACCATATGGAATGCGGTGCTCACCATCTCTGGACAAAAATGTTTAGGCATATTTCTTCAAGAAGCATGGATCTTGACATCTCTTGTATTATCCGGTTATTCCTCTCATTAATCCCATTCTTTTGATGAGTATGAACGACGAAAAGCTCATATTTTATGCCCACTTCATCACAATAGATATCCACTTTTGCTTCTTTAAATTAAATGTCATTGTCACTACGCATCCGATTAATAGTGACACCTTATTGGTTTTGTAGGACACAACACTTGGTTGCAAGGTACTCAATCGCAAGACGATATTGTATCTCTTACCATCTAACCTCTCCGAGCGAGTAGGACACATAAAATTCATGTGAATCAACTCCAAAACACAGGAGGTGGTAATGGTATTCAACTTTCGATGGGACTTCGAATTTGTTTACCTTGTTGGTGAGGTTCAAAAATTGATGAAATTGGTTTCCTAAGTGATGGTAATCCATGAACTAGGTAATTTTTCTCTAATATTTAAAAATCTCTGAAGTTCACGTGACCTAGACGTTGACGTCGAAGGTCCATAGTGGAGATTGTGGCACTGTTGCACACAAGAGAGTACTCGGGTAAAATCCCATAATAATTATCTTCCATCCTTACACCTTATAGAAAACTTTCATTGGATTTATCATAAACATTGCATTTGGACCGGTCAAACCTTACTGCAAAGATTGCATCCTAAAATAGTAGACCTACTCCCATCTCCAAAGGTGACTTTACCTTCCTTATGATCCTCAAGGTGGGTAAACAATGAGACATCACCTGTCATGTTCCTAGAACACCCACTATCAAAATACCCTTGGGAAGTATTTTGGGCCTTGAGAGCAACATGAATAATAACGGATTTCTCATCTGGCTTAGGTACCTTAGTGACAGTAACCTTTTGTTTTCCCTTGTCATTGTCGACTCTAATAGAAATGTTGAAAGCGTTCTCAAATGAAAAATATATCCTTTGAAATTCTTCTATAAACTATGGGACGTTGTGACTAGAAATTCAACTTGCTCCCTAAGACTAGCAAAGTCGCTAAAGTGGTGTGCATGAGTATGTGTACGACTAGTTCTACCTAATTTATAGCAAAACTTTCTAAGGTGACCTCTTCTTTTGCAAAAGGTACAAACATAAACAAGTTTGGGTCTACCTAGGTTTTCTTTATAGGTGGATTAGGCTTCCTAGGTGTATTCAGTCAAGGGCTATAAGGGTCCATCATAAACTCGAGAATCGGTTCGGGTGCGATATGGGAAGTGGATGCACCATTATATCCTATTCCTTGCCTCTCAATGTTTCCAAAAATGGGGTTGTGGAGAATCTTACCAACCTTCTTTGATGTATTCTTGATGGTTACTTAGACCTCTCGGGCACGTTCGAGATCTTTCTCGAGTTGGGATACAAGGACTTCAAGTTTATCACGAGTCTTCATAGATTCTTGGAGATATCATGTAAGACTAACCACTTTGTTAGTCAAGTATCCATTCTCTCTCAACTAAATTAAATCTCTCTCTCCCCTAAAAATTTTATCACCGAGGAATCACTCTCTCGCTTCGCTCAACTCTTTCTCTAACGCTAAAACTCTCATCGCTAATCCTTTATTTTGTTTCTTTATTTTAATGGCCTCGGTGTAAAGATTGGCATAGGTGCACTGAAGGTCACTCTCTCTCTCTCTCTCTCTCTCACTTAAAGCATTCTCCACCTCACTCACCTCGAATAGACTAGACCCACGATCGAGGTGTTCATTTTTAGTAGCTTCCTCATCGTCGTGAGGTGCACTCGATGTACTTACACAACTAGCCATGAATGATGTGAAGTTATATCCATGAAGTGATTCTTCTCCGGAAATCACGGACTCAACCTCTCTATCACTAAGCGTGATGTTTAAGACAATATTGCCTTTCTTGTGATGTTTCTAGTCGGACACTCATGCGGTTTGTGACCCTTTCCCTCACACTGATAACATCTTTCCTCATCTTTCTTTGGGAAATCTTCATTTTTTTTTAAAATTTTTCTTGCCCGGTTTAAATTTTATATCTTTATCAAAACTTTTCTTTGGAAGTATTTTTCTTTTTAAGTTTTAGAAACTTTTGAATTTTTTAGCAAAAAAGGCCCAATCATCTATATCATAACCAAACACTGAATGGGATGACACTTCCTCTTTTTTTTAGATACTTCCTCTCTCTTTAGAGATTGGTCTTTAAGAGCTACCCCATTATCCTTAGTCTTGAGTATTTTAGAGAACATATCTATCTCGTATATTTCAACATCTCTTACAAGTCGTTTTAACCAAAGAGTGTCTGAGATCCCTAGCGAATTAAGAACGGTCACCTTAGGAAGAAAGTGGGCGAAAAACGATCTCAATATTTTCTTAACTACATGCATCTCGAGTATTTTCTCACGTAAATTAAAACTTGAGTTAACAGTGTCGGATATTCGTGCATAAAACTCGTCGCAAGATTTTGATTCAAGCATTGTGATTATTTCGAATTGTGTGGTGAGATTCTGCAACTTAGAAGCTTTCACACCATCGGTACCCTCGTGAGTGAGATGGAAGGGTATCCCAAGCTTCTTCAAATGTGGTGCACATCATAATGTGGTGAAACACTTTAGATGTGATGACTCACGAAATGGTACTCAAACTGCGAATTGAAATCGCTCCACTTAAGTTCGTCCTATGTCCACTGTGAGATAAGTTTAGGGTTGGCGACATTATCAACTCTGACAGTAGGATGTGTCAACCTTCTTTCATAGACTACCCATACGTGTTCATCTATGGCCTTTAAAGAAGACTTCATCATGGCCTTACAGTATGCATAATTTGTACCATCAAATATGGGCATCGATTATACAAATTCTCCATTAAAATCCATATTTTCAAATATCAACATTTTTTTAAAATTGATATGAAGAGAAAAATATTTTTTCAAAAAAGATGACAATAAATTTGTGCAACAGGCTCTGATACTAATTTGAGAGTGCTCTTGAAATATTAATGTAATATTTATATAATTTAGTTTCCAACATACAAAAGTCCAAATTTTATCTTTTTATCCTAAACAAGAATCTAGGTGATAAAGCAGATAAATTCAAACATGCAAAGACAAGGGAATATGAAGGAAAAACCACTTGCAGGTAAAGTCATTTTTTAATCAGCACTTTAGAATTTTACAAGATACAACTTACAAAACCTTTAAAGAATACGACTCTCTCCTGAGTCTACCATAGGTGGAGGTCCATCGTTGGTATCCATCAATAAGCCTTGGTCTTCCTTCAATAGTGATCCCCTTGAGAACCATAATGGTCAGCAGTGAAGAGAATCTCTCCACAATAGTAGCTTAGATATATAACTTTCTAGGGTTTTAAATGGATTCAATATATATATATATATATATATATATATATATATATATATATATATATATATATATATATATAGGTGATTGTGAATCAAAAGGTGTTTTAGACCTAAAGGAAGTGGGAACTTTTGCATCACGTTTGCAAAAATCATTTTTGTAAAAGTCTCATTTAAAATATGTGTGAAATAGGTATTTATAAGTCGGCAAAAAATTCAAGGCGGTGTTAGTCTTTCAAATAAAAACTAGGCTCGTTTGGAGAAGAATATCAACTTTTTTGAACGAAGTAATTTCATCGAACGAAACAGCTACTTCGTTTGAACAAGCTTCAAACGAGCTTCAATCGACATCAAATAGTACACCCTCGTTAGATATTAGATCGAAGTAAACTTCAAACGAGACTTCGAAAGAGAAGAGGATCTCGTTAGAACGAGAATCCTATCTCGTTTGAACCAGGTGAGCAAACTTTGAAATTTTTTTGAATCCAAAAAAATGCCTTTATTTTAAAATAAAAAATCTCCTAAGTATAAATGTAAATAAATTCAAAATCCAAAATTATTTTATATCTTCGTAATGTGGAGATCGTCTTGAATTTGGAGATGATGGAAATTCGATTCTTCATGACGATTCGAGTCAAACGGTAGAGGGATATGCCAAAAACTATGATAGTTTAAGCTGTGAGAAAATAATTGAAATTATGCTCTTACATTTTTTTCTAAAAAATAAATAAAAGAATAAATAATTTAAGAACAATTTAAAATCATTTTACAAAAACTCCTAACACCTAAAAATGAAATATCCTTGGATCATATTATATATGCATTCATACTTGACAGATCCTTGGAACGTGAAGACCGAAACGAGCACGAAACACGACACAATGTTATCATCACTGAAGCTTAACCACAATATCTCCATCCAAATATGTCAAAGGCTTTAAAGGGAAATACCAACCCTAACCTATGACTCACAATGTTTTGTCTTGAATTATTCTAACATATACAAATTGACTCCATTAAATATTTGTCCATAAAAATCTCTCCCTTTGGCTATTCCAGGACAAAACCAAAATACAAAAATCCTATGGGTCATCAAGCTCTCTAAAAGACTCAATACCTAACGGCCAAAGGTAAAATTACAGACCTGACAGACACATACGATGAGTAGCTTTGCTTGTTATTAAACTTTTCCACATGTTGTAAACCTGCACACTTAAACACACCTTTAAATGCAAAGAGAATATATAACAACATAAACTGCATATGAATAAACTCCCCTTCTGTCTAACAATCCCTACCGAGGTAAGATGTCTCCCCCTAAGATAAAGATCTCCTCCTAAAGCTAAAGTGAAAGACACCATTTTCCCCTTTTTGTTTAGGGATAGACAAAGTTAGAGAACATAATAAACAATTTCTCCCCCATAAAACATATCTCCCCCCAAAAGTGAGAACATATGGTACCAATTGAAATTAAGGAGGGAAGAATTATATCATGCAATAGTGTAAAACGCAACAAAACACAACATGAAAATAAAATCACAAATAATCTGAACAATGATCAATTAATACCAATATTGATTCAACTATGATAGAAACTTGAGTACACAATGAAGCATGAGATACCAGTGTAAACAACCAATAAGAGATACAATTTTGATTATATAATATGCCAATTTGATCCAAAGATAACGAATATGGCAATCATTCATAAAATGCAAACGCGAAGACTCAAAACAAAACAATACCATATATATAAATATGAAAAATACGAAAATGACACACATACATAGGTATAAACACTATAAAACAACACAAAACAAAAGCTTTACACACTCGCATAGTATTGATGTGTCTAAACATGTGAAATGGAATGAAGGGGCATGAACTAGATTCAAATGAATTTTAACCCAATGACTCAAAAATATCTAAGGAGTTAATTTTTGAATGTAAAAATTTGTCAAACTAAAATTTAGCGTCAAGTGACAGATAAAGTGAAAACAATGAACAAATAAGCACAATACACACAATCCTAGAATATTGATAATTCTACAAAACAATGGGATCATGACATTAATTGTGAAAACCCATGGATTTTCAGCTATAACTCCCTCAAAAGCTAAACAAATATCATATTTTTTTACTTAATTGTTTTGAAGATACCATTTTTGAGAATCAAACAAACAAACATGCTTCCTTTAATCTTTTCTCTTTTCCTCTCATTTTTAGTCTCTTCCCGTAAAGGAGACTTGCTCCTTTCGTAGCCCTTTTCTGTGGACCCTCATATTTTTAATTAAAATAAACATACTCACGAGAAATAGTTCTTACATGCATAAATACCACATAGTCAACATTTATGTAGATGAAAAGATTGATGGGAGAACATCTCATATATCTCAAATATAACATGTGAAGTTAAAGTCTAAAAGAGTTTGTGCATGTGTGTCTAAAGTCATATATAAAGTGAGTCCATTAAGAAAATCAAAGTCTAACAACTCCATGAAAGCATGATTAAAAAAATCTAAGCATTCAAAATCATAATGAAATGTCCTACTCAAATGAAAACATGGAACGAAGTGGATTCAAACCCACCAATATGCCACGCAAAATGTTTAAAACTAAACTACAGAAAAGCCAAAAATCTTTTTGAGTCTTTAAACATTTTCAATATGATACCAATTTAACAAAAAAAATCAAAAGAAAAATAAATATTTTTTGTATTTATCTCAATAAGACCTAAAAGGAAAATGAAAATACAAAAAGTATGAACATCATACAACTAGCGAGCATATTATCACGAAGTAAAAAAGCTAGTGTATGAAAAACATTCAAGCAATCACCCATAAGATATAGCATGTGAAGATTCTTGTGCAAGCATGCGAGAATCAACCAGTCTAATATTTAGTGTCTCCAAAATCAAATTCCTATTCCAAATAGATGACTACTTAATGCATCAGGTTTGGGGAACCATGGGGACACTAGCCTTAAAACTTCTAGGGACTTTTCTAAGATTATCGCTAGAATGCTTAAGGTGACCTTTCTTACCGCAATGTGTGCATGTGTAGATGCGACGAGGAATGGAACCTTTGTGTTGACCTTTTCTAACAACCTGGTTTGTGGTTGACCCTTCAAAACAAATGATGGTCTTGGCTTTAGCAGTGGACGAATTTGAATTATCAAAGCTAGAACCAACACTACCAACACTACTTGAGTCTCTCAAATTATCTTTTTACCTAAAAATCCTAGACTCAAGTAAATAATAAGAATCTTCAAACGTTAGGGGATCCTTCTTCAAATTTTTAATTATTCCTAAAAGGTTATCTCTCTCACCCACAATGCAAGAGAAATTATCCCTCAGAGTATTTTCACGTGCCTTCAAATTAAGAATCAATTTAATATTATTCTAAATGGAACGAATATTGACCCTAGAAATTTTAGATTCCTTTATTTTATTATCTAAAAATCGGACTCTATCCCTAATTTCCTTCTTGGACCCTTCTAAAATTTTAAAATCATGATTTATGTCCATGACCTTCTCACGTAGGATATCCCTTTGAGTTTGAACAGTTTCAAAAAATTAATTTCAGCTTTAAAATAAAAAATGGCTTTTTCAAGAATTTTAATTATTTTTTCAAACTTCAGATTCACAAGAACCAATTTTTTAGCACGATTATGAAGCTTATTATACTCATATCAAATATCAAAGTCATCGTCATTGCTAAATGCATCGACTTATCACAAATATAACTCATCGAGAGAAAATATACAAAGCTTGAGAGAGGGATAGAATCACCTAAATAACCCTAAAACAACACGAGAAGACTGATTTACACAATAACTTAGTGTACTGGCTCTAATACTAATTTGAGAATGAAATACTCTAATAGGGAAGCAATCTAAAAAAATAGTTTATAATTTTTTCAAATTAAATAATAACCTTAAACAGATTAACCCTAAAGTAAAAAGATAGCACCGATTTTAAAAGAATTTTTGTGACTAAACGATTAACGAATTTGATCTTATCCTAAGCATGCGTCTAGGTGAATATAATAAGATAAATAAATCAATCTCACAACACATGTACGAAAAAAACCCACAATGGAAAAAATCTCGAATGGCCCAACCACACAATTCACAATAATACGGGTTTACATAAGTTGAAATATGACCTACTAAATGACTCGACTCCTTGTAATCTTTGACGCATCTCCAATATTCAACTTCTCTTACATTTTTATAACATAGGAATCCACCCATGCAAGTGCCACAACATGTGAGTCCATACACGCCTCGATGCCCACCGATCCAGGCTCAACATCCGTCTACGAATTAGAACACGAAATTCACCGCTTTTTCACCGCGGCACCACACCATGGAGTCGATCGTGTCTAAATAAAAAATACAGAGTCCTCCACAATGAAAAAATTCTCACAAATATGTGGATAGTAAACCTTGGTTCCAAAAACAAGATCTTCAATGCATATATAAGATGAAACTTGAATCCTATTCAATATAAACTAGGTTTTGGAGAGATTTTTAAAAGAGTTTCTGAACTCTAAAATAATGAAAAAGTCTAGAAGAAAATTGATGCTTCGCACTCCTATTTATAGGAGGTTTGTTAAAAATGACATAAGGATAAAAAAAACATTTGAAAATTCTCAAATTCATAAAAAATTCGCGTTCAACCTTGTTCGAACGAGGTATAACATCTCATTCGAACACAATTCTAACGAAACATCCAACGAGATTCCAACGAAGGGTGAAAAACATCTCGTTCAAAGTTTGGTTCGAACAATATCAAACGAGAACTGTATCTCGTTCAAGCAACTTCTAAGTTCTTTCTAAAAAAGTCTCAAAAATATTTTTTTCTTCTAAAAAATATAAAATGGATAAAATTATTTTAAAACAATTTAACATCATTTTATACAAAATCCTAACACCCAAAAATAAAATATCAAAGGATCATAATAAATACGCATTCATACCTGAGGGATCATCGGAACATGAATACGAAAACGAGCATGAAACACGACACAATGATATAAGCTCTGAAGCTTGGCCACTACGTCTTCATCCAGACACATCAAAGGCTTGAAAGGGAAACACCAACTCTAACCTATGACTTAAAATGTTTTGCTCAGAATTAAGCCAGTACATACAAATCGACTCTATTTGAAAATTTTGCTTACAAGCCCCTTCATCTTCTTCAAAGTTTATTTATTCTCATTCGAATAACTTATAAGATATGCAAAGGTATCGTGACTTGAAACCCTAGTTTTATGCTTTAAACCTAGTTATTTTTTTTGCTTTCTAATGCATTATCAATCAAAGTTTTTAGGCTAGAAATATTTTCTGTGTTTATATGTCAATCCCAATACCCAAAACAGTTAACTTTCAAGTACACTTGGCACCAAATCTTACAAAAGATATCTAAGCAGCTAATATTTTGATCGATTGGTTATATTTCCTTTTGACCGCCCAATTAAAAAGGTAAAATTTATCCGTATTAGAGGAGGTCTCACCCCCAAACCAACATTGATCTAATTTTTTAAATATTCTCTAATCTCGAGCATCCGAGAAATGTATCTTGAGAAAAGTTCTGACTAGCTGCAAAATTTTCTCTCACCAACAAAAGAGAGTCATACCTCTATGCAAGTTCGCAAGTCAGAGTCTTCCAAACATAGCTTTGTCTTATGGTACCACCTCCCCAGGGACATTCCTCCATAAAATCTCGCTTCACACTACAGGGTAAATACTCCAAGGAAAACTCGAGTCTACTTCTTGAATAAACATTGGGGCCTAAAAATATGTATTTGTATAGTAATTTAACTCTACCCCCACTAGGGGATTGGGCATTCACCTTACAACATTTATATTTTAAAGTTTGGTCCTCCTCCAACATTTCTTACTACTAATCCGAATATTATGTTCCTATGCTAAAAAGACTACTCAAAACTGGTAAAAGTAAGTATGACATAGAAACGCGCTTTTTCCCACATTTCAACCCATTTTTAAGAATGTGTTAGTGAACATTATTACTTTGATCTCTTTGCAAAATCCAACATCGAAAGTCAAAATAATCCTCACCGTTTCTCCAAAGAAATGTTCATATCTCAACCGGATCACCCACGAAGCTATGTTTTCTTGGAATACTTATCAAACACCTATATTTGATTACATATTTTTGACAAACGAATAGAATACTTAGATTCATAATTAAAATGCTATACAAAGGACATGGCTCCTTAAATATCATAATTTTGTGTAGTTTATACCCTGTATTTCGAAGCCCAGACACTTACATGCCATTGGAACTACGTAGCCTTTGATCCCATGAACTCCAAAGTATGTAGGTGAAACACTGAGCTACTCTCATGATCCAAAGACTTATAATATGTCTCTCAGCATGTTGTCTTTAGGGATTAATTCATCTCTAGTTAAAACCCCCTACAAAATGTCCGTCTTAGCCATTCTAAACTAACCCGAGGCCCTATGTCACCTCTAGGATATAGGTCGTTCGGCGTAGGATATGGATATCATTATCAGCGTCTTCTGGTCCACTCCCCTTCCCACACCATATATGATTCAACCATATAAATATAGAACACAACTTCATTTATACAACTCTCCAGCCTTGTATGTTGTAAGATTTATATAAGATGTCTAATGCATCCAATCAACCTACCAATCCAAGTCCTTAAACTTGCACACATATCACATTGAAACTCAATCCATGAGGTACACTGAATAACGAACTACATATTCTTTGATATCATGTATACATGGGTACGTACGCACAATACTGAGTCTTACTTGTAAGAATAAGCCTTTTTGAAATGTCTCTTGATATATTTTCATTAAAGAGATGTTTTTATCTCCCGCCCTTACCTCTCACTACTGATGAGATATCCAACTATACCAAATTATAGCTTTTTGCACATATCCGCGCAATACAAACTCTCAAATTCATCTATACAAACTGCATAGCGAACTACATAGGCTCTGATCTCGTGGTTACACGGGAACGTAGGTCTAGTACCGAGTCTTAACTCATCAGTATAGGCCTATTCAACATGTCCCTTAATATATTAACTTTAAAGATATTCTTATATCAATCTCCCTTACCTTTCACTACGAATAAGATACCCAAGTATCTTGAGTCGAAACTTCTTGCACATGTACATACACTAACAACCTCCCATTACCCATACATTCATTTGCACATGCACACTATTATATGAAAATGTATCCATTTTATATATAGTTTAACTGGCTATCGTTCATGTCAAATCATTTGAGTCAGGCACTAATTTGATCCCAAAAACTTGATGCGCGTAGAGGTTTGAAAATACACAAGTTTGTGTGCACATGCTGTGATGGACAAACAGTGTACACAACTTAAATTTCCCTGTTCGCACAACCCTGACACATTCTAAAACTGGGAGTCCCACGGCTGCGGGGTCAGTTCCTATGAGTTACATTGGTCCCGTGGGAGGTGTTGGTGCCACCCACGGGGCCGTTCGGGGGCAGTTTCGAGTTCCCACCCTCTAACGCCATGTTTTTAAGCCTAAGTCTAGAAATATACAAATTACCATCGTATTCTAAAACCGGGAGTCCCGCGGCTGCGGGGTCAGTTCCTACGAGTTACATTGGTCCCGTGGGAGGTGTTTAGGGGCTGTTTCGAGTTCTCACCCTCTAACGCCATGTTTTTAACCCTAAGTCTATAAATATGTAAATTACCATCGTATTCTCAAACCGGGAGTCCCACGGCTGCGGGGTCAGTTCCTACGAGTTACATTGGTCCCGTGGGAGGTGTTGGTGCCACCCACGGGGACGTTCGGGGGCTGTTTCGAGATCTGACCCTCTAACGCCATGTTTTTGAGCCTAAGTCTATAAATATGAAAATTACGGTCGTATTCTCAAATCGGGAGACCCACGGCTGCGGAGTCAGTTCCTAAGAGTTATATTGGTCCCGTGGGAGGTGTTGGTGCCACCCACGGGGCCGTTCGGGGGCTGTTTCGAGTTCTCACCCTCTAACGCCATGTTTTTAAGCCTAAGTCTACAAATATGCAAATTATCGTCGTATTCTCAAATCGGGAGTCTCGCGGTTGTGGGGTCAGTTCCTACGAGTTACATTGGTCCCGTGGGAGGTGTTGGTGCCACCCACGTGGACGTTCGGGGGTTGTTTCGAGTTTTCACCCTCTAACGCCATATTTTTAACCCTAAGTCTAGAAATATGCAAATTACCGTCGTATTCTAAAACCGTGAGTCCCGCAACTGTGGGGTCAGTTCCTACAAGTTACATTGGTCCCGTGGGAGGTGTTGGTGCCACCCACAGGGCCGTTCGGGGGCTGTTTCGAGTTCTCACCCTCTAACGTCATGTTTTTAAGCCTAAGTCTAAAAATATGCAAGTTATCATCGTATTCTCAAATCGGGAGTCCCGCAGTTGCGGGGTCAGTTCCTACGAGTTACATTGGTCCTGTGGGAGGTGTTGGTGCCATCCACAAGGCCGTTCGGGGGCTGTTTCGTGTTTTTGCTATCTAACGCCTTATTTTTAAGTTTAAGTCCTAATATTTTTTTAATTATCATCGTATTCTCAAACCGGGGGTCCCGTGATCTCGCGATCAGTTCGTACGAGTTTCATTGGTCCCGTGTGAGATGTTGGTGCCATGTTTTTAAGTTTAAGTATTGACATTTGCAAGTTATCCTATCATCGTATTCTGAAATCGGGAGTTTAAAATATTTTCAACATATTATCCAACAATGAAACCAATAATTATCCCGTACTCCTTCTAATTATCCCATACTCCTTCTAAAATACTATCCAATAACATTCCAACAACCAATAATTATCTAACAGCCAAACCAAACAAAACCAATAACTATCCCGTACTCCTTCTATCATCTAAAAGATTTAATAGATAATGAATATCAATTATATAACTACTTTAGTTAATGTACAGAGTACCTGATGTGTAATGAAGAACTGGTGTCTAATTGGTTAGATCTGCAATATGTAAACAATGTGTTATGAAGAACGAGTATGTAAAATTAAATAAAGTACCTCACAAAACCACTGAATTGTTTTTTAAAATTAAAGAAATTACGGTACCGTACGGGGACTGCTACAAAAAAATATAGGGGATGCTACAAAACTTCCTTCAAACAAAATAGGGTGCGTAGGTAGAGGAATGTTTGAGTTGGATTCTTTGGTTTTCTTGGGTTGGGGTTTGAAGATGCAATAATCATACATATGACCTTTGTCCATATACTAAGAGAAGAGGGATGGAATGTTTTTACGTGAAATCTGCAATTCATCCTCAACACTTGTCCACTAATGCCATTGATCCTCACGGCCACGACTTTGTTGTGCTAAACTCCAATGTACCTACAACTGTTATGTTTATGAGTGGATGGACTATAGACCTGCTCGATCATCTTGACTACTACAATCAACTATGTAAAGAATTGCAAATACAATAAACGCATAACAAAACTATTAATAAATAATCAAAACTTTACCTCGATGAATGTAGTGGTTCAATTAAATCCAACATCTTAGTACTGATGATTGGAAACCCTACATTTAAATTAGTCAAAAGGTTAATAAAAATAAATAAAGATAAAAATTTATACTCAACTTCTTAATAGAGAAAATAATCAAAACCTCAAACGCAATAATTGTCCACGTTTGAAATGTTCTCTCTTTTATTCTTCGGTTTCTTAATGGCATCTCAATTTGTTAAAAAATGAGGAGTGTACAATTTAATTTGCATGTTTAACATTAGTCTTCCAAAAGTGTGATGAAAAGATGAAAACTCTTATCAACGTAATATATGAAAGGAAAAACAGTAAGATAAATGATAGTATAATTACATCGCAGTAGCCTTGAATGAGTGAGTGTCTGTCAAGAATAGAGAAAAGCAATGCAACTGCTGTTGAGCCCTTGGCAAGATCGGAAGTCATGCTCCCAGCATCAGTTATGAATTTCCCATTACTAACCAGTATGAAAAAAGTCTTAAAAACATCATATGTTGTATGCATATATGCCCAAATCATTAATTTCAAGACATGAAATGACTATTTAGAAATCCATTTTATTATGCCCATGTGAGCATTGTAGAGTTGCCCGTGTCTAAGAAATTTTGTGAGCATTTTCAAATACTTAAGAGAGAAAGAACCGCATGGGTATGATCATTTAACACCGAAACAACAACTAACTCAAACTATTCTAAAAAAACGATTGGAAAAAAAGACTTACTTTGATTTACAAAAAGAAATATTACTACAATTACCTCCACCGCCACGTTGGATCTCAGCCTCACCGCGGCACTACCCCCTTCCCTACATTTTTCCCAACGGTTAGATCAATCTTCTTTTTCCAAGCGCTTTCCCCAACAGAGCCTCTAAATAACCATCTGAACATGTTGAGATCAGTCAAGCCTATACCCGCGGGTGGTGTTAAAAGCGACTCCAATTCTTCATCGTCTGTCATAGATAACAACCCTTTTAACCCTACTTCATGGACAAAAATACTTGTTCTTGAAATATATAACAAACACACACACACACATAAATGGATATATTACATAGTTTAAAACATTTTCTTAAGATGTTATTTTCAAAAGGTTTCAAAATTTGTAGTTATAGCTAAAACATCCCTCGTAATTGTGAAATAAAGAAAGAAAATAAATGAAGCAAACATTTAAAACCCAGTGGAGAAGGAAAATAACAATATACCCAAAGATTGGAACATAAAATCTAGATATTATTAACACAAACTAATAAGAAGCACAGGCACAATTAGCGTTTCATCCAAAACATTCATGTATGACAAATAGCCATGCACTAAAAATGAGGCATCTACAACTCAATCTGCCACATAATCATATGAAGCATAATAATGATGCATCCATAAGTTCAATAAGAGAAAGATGCCTCGAAGTAATTGTGTCAGGAGTAAAACAGAACTTATAAATTATTACTCCTTCCGTCCCAAATTAATAAATAGTCCCTCTTTGAAGGGGAAAAAATTAGTTTTCAAATTTATCCTCCCAAAAATGATGATTAAATACCTTCGCTACGCACCTCATAGGTAGTGTTCAATTGGGTAACCTGGTAATCTAATTAGTTTTATATATTAATTTAGAGACTAAATAAAAAAGGATTGCAGGATAGGGACGGGGGAGTATCGTGAAACTGTATAATAACTATAAATTAAAAGGCAGAAATACGTACAATCTGAAACATTCCAAGCATCCCAGGAATACTTGCAGCCTGTACCGGTCTCGGCTTCACTATCTTCATAACACCAACTAAGTATAGTGAAAAAGAAAAGAAAATCTGGGATATAATAACTGCACATAAATACTGAATAAGAAGTAAACCTTGCCAGTTTTGATTGGAACTATGTCGTCCATAGTTAAAGGCTCCATAGCATTAAACCTCCATACAGATTGGGGAAGAAACCTCCATAGAATTAAACCTCCATACAGATTGGGGAAGAAATCTTCATGAATGCTACCAGCGTTTAGGGAAGAAACCTCGCACCTTCAACCCACCGCACCTGCTACCCACCATTTCTTACTCCATACGCAACATCGCAACTTCTCTATAGCTAATCCCGACCTAGTACCAACGTTTGGGGAAGAAAAAAAAATATATGAGCGGGGAAATGAAAATATGAGGCGCTTGAGGTTGTTTTAGGATTCAGACTGATCACGGCCTAGAGCCGTGACCCACACACCGCGACCCATTAATGAAGCTAAGTGGGATGTGTATTGCCTATTGGTCACGGCCCATAGCCGTGACCCATACCAAGAAATGGTCACGGCCCATAGCCGTGACCCTCAATTTGTGATGCGGGACCCTTTTTATCAACACTAGTGCCTGAATGAGGGATGGTCATGACCCATAGCCGTGACCCACACCCAGAAATGGTCACGGCCCTAAGCCGTGACCCTCAATATGTGTACTTTCTTCTTTGTCATGCCATGGGTCACAGACTTGGGCCGTGACCCATCCACGACCAAGCTTGGAGGGAATTTTGGCGCGAGTTTGGAGCCAAGATGGTCACCACCTGGTCATGGCCCAAGTCCGCGACCGCAGTGGTCGCGGACTTGGGCCGTGACCACTTCCAGAACATAGATAATTTAGTGTGATAATAAATATGGTCACGCCAAATATTGAGTGGGTCACGGCCCAACTCCGCGACGAGCTGGTCGCTGACTTGGGTCGTGACCCACTGGGCGTGACCATTCGTAAGATTTGGTGTAGTGTGTATTTTCAAGTTGGGGTCCATAAAACCGTGCCCACGATGAAAGTCAACCATACGCACGATATAACTAATTTTTAAAAATTTGGTATAAATAGACCTTGTCCTTTGTAATTTTTTAACATCCCTTCTTCACTTTCAAATACACTGACTCTAAAGATATTTTCATTTGAGAGCTTTAATTTCTCCAAAAGGACAAATTCTACATCGAGTCTATTTGTGTATATATATATATATATATATATATATTATCTTTATTCCATTTGGATAAAACTTATTTGAGTCATAGAGTAGGATTTGAGTTAGTTTTCCCTTGAAGCCTATAACTCGTATTGAAGACCTTAACGACCAAGTAAAGCGATGATCACATCATTTTGAGTTTCGTGTTGTGTTTAATCTTCAACAACCATAAGATCTAAATGAGGTATGAATGCATCTTATGATTGATCCCTGAATACATTTTTGGGTGTTTTAGTTTTAAAATGTTTTCTGAGGAATTTTTCGTAAAAACATTTTTAAAGAAAATATTTTTTTTTGTAAGTTGTTCGAACAAACTTTCCTTTTCTTTCAAACAAAATTATGATTGTCGATCAAATGATTTTCTATAAATGAGTTATAGGGTTTCGTCTAAATGAGCTTTAAACGAGAAGTTTTTTCTTGATAAAAAAATATCTCGATAAGGTCGTTCGATACTCATTCCAACAAGGTTATCTATGTCGTCCAAACAAGCTTATTTTGGTTCGAACAAAATGGTTATACTCATTCCAATGACCTTGTGTTTTTTGTTCAAATGAGTTACCTCGAGTTACGTGCCATTATTTTTTACTAATTTTCTATATATATCTAGGCATAGCATTAGTTTTTTTAAAGAGGTTTCATGAAAATGAATTTCGAAGATAAAGCAAGTGCCTCGCATACCCTAGTTTACACCCCATAAGTTTGAGATCCAAAATTCAATATATTATGTTTCTTTGGGATTTCACTTGTCTTTCACGAAGGCTTTTTACTCTTCATTGAGATTTTGTTTCGAGCTGTGGATTCCATATTTGGATTTTGACATGATGGGTTCTGTGTTTGGAGTTTAATAAGATGGATTTCTTATTGTGTGGTGATGACTGGAACTCACTATTGTAATGGTAAGATTGGTGTGATATCGTGGGTAGTGTCTTTGTCATTCTACCGTTGGAAGGTGTCTCATGATAACTATGAAGAAGGTTCAAGGAGCACATTGAGCATCAAGGCATTAAGTCTCAGTGTCGACTCAGTAGGTCTAATTTGTTCTTTTATGGAACCCAAGTCATAGTGGATTTGTGTGGATAGTTCGTTCAATATTTTTCCCATTGTTGATTTTCCTTATTGAAAGTGCGCTACACTAGAGGTGATCTTAAGGGCTTTACAAATTATAAAAAAACACCAATTTTTAATTTTTAAAATTAATTAAACCAATTAAATATTGAACCAATTGAATTTATGTTGTGAAAATAATTAGCCAAATTTTATCTTGACTTAAGCATGCATCTATGTGAATAAGCAAGAGTCAAATAAATCAACCACAACACGACGATGTGCGAGGAAAACACACAATTGGAAAAACCTCAGACGACCCATCTAAATAAATCACTATGATATAGGTATCATTACAATGATTAATTTGACTTACTCAACTAACTCTACTACATCTAGCCTTGATGAAGTCTTTGATCCTTGAACCTTTTTTGGAGTCACTGTTAGACGCCTTTCAGCCGTAATCACATTGCAAGATATTTTCACATCTCGATATCTACCGGTCTTACCATTACATGGCTAGTTTTAGTCACCTTATAAAAACACACATGGACTGTTGCACAAAGTAAACACATAATCCACCACTCGAAACAATACTCATTAAAGAGTAAATGGTCTTGGTGCAAGACAAATGATATCTCATATAGACATATATAAGTAGATTCTTGTATCTAAAAAAATGGATGTAGAATAACGTTTAGAGGACTTTTGGTTAGGTACGAAAATCTGTTTTCGCAAATGTAAGGACAAATATCTAATTGAGTCAATTTGTATGTATTGGATTAATTTCGAACAAAACTCTTGGAGTCATAGGATAGAAGTTTCATTTTTATCTTGTTTGAACGAGATGACTATGTAGTTCAAACGAGACTGGTTTCATTTGAATGATCGGAGCATTTTTTAAAATATTACAGTTTTCTCTTGGAAGCTTTTCTCTTAATTTCCCATTGTTTTTTCCCAAACCTTTTATGTCGTGCGAGAGATCAATTTTTGCAGAGAATTTTCCAACCTCTAAGTGTGAGAAACCTTTAGAAAAGTTCAAGAGTCTTTTTGTTCTAAACTTATGGTTTAAATGTCAAAACAAAACACATGTTTTCACCCAATTTGTTTCAAGATCAAAGCTTCTACATGATATATGTTTGTGATAAAGTTTTGGCATCGGGTTTATCATTCTCTACATCATTAAGGATTTTTTCTTGTGGAGGATTCTATGTTCGTTAGTGTACATACGATGGAGTCTGAATACTTGACCGTGCCCTATTGGCGGACTCCGAGACGTACATGGACTCCTACGTTGTCACTAGGCAGAGGTTGAAGGAACGAAGAGTGTCAAGTCTTGCGAGTCGTTATGTGAGTATTTTTTCACGTCCTTTTGTAATTCCATACTTGTGGCTGGTCCGTTTGAGATTTTTCCCATTGTTGATTTTCCTCGTACATCGCGGCGTTGTGGTTGGTATTTTATCTTGTAATTCACACCTAGATGCATGCTTAGGTTAAGAAGATAAAACTTGTATAACCAAAAAATTAACTTAATTAGTGCTTAATTATAGTGGGTTGTGTTAGTTTAAGAAAAAGTTTAATTTGGAAAAAATCATGTTTAGTTTTGTTTGTGTTAATTTGAACTCAAATTGAAGTTTTGTTTAAGAAGTGAAAATTGAAATTTAAAGAAGTATAAAAATTAAGAAAATTCGGAACCGTCATCCCAATATATTTCCAGGAGCCAAATCAGGCCCCTTTCAAATTGGTATCAGAACATATTCATTTAATTTTGCACTTTTTAATTGGTATCAGAGCCCTTTCAAAATAGTATCAGAGAAGGTTCACTAAATTATCATGCTAAATCCTTTTAGGCTTGAATATGGTAAATTTATCATTTTCGAAGTTTCCTATTTTTTATGGTTCTAACTACGCATACTGAAAAGCACGTGTGAGGTCAGTACTTAAGTCGTTAGATGAACGGGTAGTTGTTAGAAGGTGGTCCCCATCAACTTGTTTAAAAGGAGAAGTTCGTGTTCCTAAACCCTTATAAATATGGAGTGAGGATGAGATAAAGATAGGAAATTTCAATTCTCATTATTTAAATGCTTTTTTTAGTGCAGTTACACTAGGGGAGTTATATCGTATTATAATGAGTAAAATGTCTAAAGAAGCTTAGGACACACTCCAAATCACCCATGAAGGTACTAGTGCTGTTAAGGCTTACAAACTCTAAAAACTCACCACTCAATTTGAAACCATTAAAATGGATGAGAGTGAAACCTTCAATGAGTTCTATGTTATATTGTTCGATATTATGAACTCTTCTTTTAACTTGGGAGAGAAGATACCCGAGAATCGTGTTATAAAGAAAATTTTGAGGTCATTACCGGATAGGTTTAATCCAAAGATGACCGTTTTGAATTCTTTAGGCACTTAAACTCTACAAAACTTGTAGATCTTGTAAGTTAACTTACAAACCTATGAACTTGACATGTTTACCTCTAAGGATGTGAAGAATAAGGATAAGGGTATAACTTTGAGAGCCCAGAAGGAGGAAACACCTGTTTTGGATGATGAGTCTGACATAAACTCGAATGATATGACTATGTTTAATTTCTTAAGTTTAATAAATAGAAATTTACAAATGATTTTATGAAATTTGCGATGTCTAAGTATAATAAAGCTAAGAAACTCCCTAAAAATTGTAATAATGATCTTAAGAGGGATGAGTCGAATAGTTGTTTTGGTTGTGAGGGTTATGCCCATAGGGTAGCCGAGTGTCCCATTAAACTATGGAAGGAGGGGAAGAAACCAATTTCATATAATGCCACCCTTAGTGATAGTGGACCAGAAGAAGGACCCATTTTCTCCATTGAGCACAACATCACCGTGTTCATGGTTAGTTATGTGCGCATTGATGATGAATATTTTCATGAAGATATTTCTTTACATGACACTTTTAAGGTCACTTTTTATGAATCCCAAGTGTTTAATGGTAAAGAGATTAGAAAAGAGAGTGATACTGAAGAAGAGGAGGAGGAAAGTGAAATCCAAGTTGCCTTCCATGAGTTATATGCAGGATCTTTGAAATTGAAAATGTCTAACATGAAGCTGGAGGCTAGGATGATAGAACGTGCTGTAGGTAATGATGAAAGTATATTAATTAAATATCTTAGGGACCACAAGAGGACTCTTCAAGAGAAGCTAGAGTATGTTAAAGTTGATAGAGATATTATTAGAGGTTTAATGTAGGGTATAAAGAAAGATCTTATTGAGTTTGAAGAGACTAGGAGTTTAATTGATTCTACGATAGTGGATCTTGAAGATATATTGAGAGACTCAAGCTGGGTCAAGTCTGATTTGGAGTTTAGGTCTGAAAATTGGATAAGATGTTAGGCACCATCCAAATAAAAAATGACAAGTGTTGTATTGGCTTTGACATTTAAAATGCTTCTGCTAATAAAGACAAAACAACAATTTTAAGGAATACTCTAGGAATGATAGAAAATATCAACTTTTAGGTAATACTTCTCACCTTGACTTCACTTGCACACATTGTGGTACGAAGGGTCACCTTAGGAGGTTTTGTTTTGATCTTAGAAATGGTCCAAGAAAGTCCAAGGGTAGAGTCACCAAGGTCAGCGAAATTCGAGAGCGTCACGTTACACATATGTTGGTTAGGAGATCCGATTTAAAGACATTACTTGATATACTTTATGATTCTCATTTCCATGCACATGATACTTAGCATTCTACATCTAAAGGTTGAGTGTGTTAACTTTATATACATACACTAGTTGTGTGTCATGATATATTCTTGTTGGCTGTATGTTTGTTAGTCATATTATAGTCTATGCTTGATCATATATATATTGATAGAATTATGACAAGTGTATCCTTTGTATTTTGATTTTTAATTTATTGGGTCTTGTTAAAAATACAAAAACATTTTGTTTGTCTTTTGATTTATCTTTGTTTTAAAATTTGTTTAATATTTTAAAAACTCAAAAAGTTTTCTTTTGTTTTTGTGTATTTTAGTTTTACATAGTTTATGTGCCATATCTTTGTGTTTGAATCCTATATCACTTTCCATGTTCATGTAGCTAGAACTTTTTGTCTTGAATTTCAATTCTTAAATTGTTCTTCATCATGCTTGAATGGAGTAGTTTGACTTTGATTTGCTTAATGGATTCTCTTTGTACATGCCTCTTCACACACATGCACGAGCTCTTTTAAACGTTAACTTCAGATGTATATTTGATTTTTATTTAATGTTATCCCATAAATTTTGTCATTTACATGTTTTGTCACTATGGGGAATTTATGCATGTAAGAATCATTGCCCATGAGCTTTATTTCAATTATATTGAAAATGGATAAGGGTGCATGGGAAAAGGCCTACGAAAGGAGAAAATCTCCTTTATGGGAAATCCACCTTTGGCAAGAGGCAAATGAAAAGATAAAAGGCAATAAAAAATAGAAAAATTGCCAAAGACCAACATAGTTTAGTTTGTTTGATCATTTAGAAGAAATAACTTCAAAAGAATTGAGAAAAGAAAAAATAATATATAATTTGTTGATCTTTTAAGGGTGGTTAGTTGAAGATCAAGGGGTTTGTATACAATGAATCATATTTATACTTATTTTGTCATGACTCTATTGATTTGTAGAATTATCAAAATTCTAGGCTTGTGTACAATGTGTTTGTTTGTTGAGTTAAAATTTTTATCACATGAGGATAAATATAAGTTTTTTAGTCAAATAGAATTCCTTGAACATGTTTAAGTGACTGGGTCATAATTCTTTTATATCTAATTCACACGCCTTCACTTTGTTTACCACATTTGATTTAGACACAATTATTCCATATGAGTGTGTAAAGATTATCATGTTTAATGTCATGTGTGGTGTTTGTACCTATGTATATGTGCTTATGCTTTATTGATATATTTTCATATTTATATATACGGTATCGTCTTTTTAGTCTTTGCTTTTTCATCTAGTTCTTGTATGCTATTTGTTCATATTAATATCTATCTTTTCGTGATGCTCATTTTAGTTCATTCTAGTTGATATCAATTTTCTATCGCATCATAGTTGGTATATATTATTCCTTATGTGGATCAGTTGTTCGTGTGTTGCCAAGTTCTTTGTTGTTTCTCGTATCACCATATACCATTGTAAGAAATACTAATCTCTCCTTATGATTATCCCTTATTTCATTTAGGGGGAGAATTGTTTTATCCGTGGATAAATTAATTGTTTTGTGCACCTTAATCTTTTTCTATTCCTAAACAAAAAGGGGGAGAAATGTTATCTAACTCTTTTCATTTAGGGGAGATTTTTTATTTCTAGGGAGACATCCTTTCTTAGCTAGACATTGTTAGACAAAAGGGGAGGATTTAATTATGCAATTTCGATTCTTATATTCTCTATGCATTTATGGTGTGAGTGTTGAGGTTCATGAGACAAAGTTTTAATGAGAGCAAAGCTTATGAGAATTTGTGTTGGTCATGCATCTGTATTTTTTTTTTATTTTGGATTGGGGGATAGAGTCCTTTAGATGAGCTTGACTACCCATAGGTGTTTTAATTTTTTATTGTCCCATAATAGCCAAAGGGGTGAGATTTGTAAGGACAAATTTCCAATTGAGTCAATTTGTATGTATAGGCTTAATTCCAGATAAAACGTTTTGAGTCATAGGGTAGAAGTTGGGTTAGTGACCTTTTAACTCTATGACATTTTTATTGAAGACTTAGCAGCCAAGTCGGAGTGATCTCATTCCATGCCGTGTTTCGTGCCTTGTTTTCATCATCAACATTCCAAGGATCTCTCAGGTATGAATGCTTATATGGTGTTAGGCATTGGAAATATTATTTTTTGTCAGAATTTTTGCTAAGCTATTTTAAACCGACTTTATATTTTTTCAAGAAAAATATTTTTATTTTTCTGTGGTCATTAGAACGACTTTCTCATCTCGTTCGAACGAGATTTCGTGTTCGTTCGAACAACTTCTAATGAGGTGGATTTTTGGTTTTCGCTGACTTCTTGTTAAAAGTTTCATTTTTATCTTGTTCGAATGAAATGACTATGTCATTTGAATGGGACTGATTTTCATTGAAACGACAGAAGTAGTTTTTAAAAAATGGTAATTTTCACTTAGCAGTTTTTCTCTTAACTTCCCACTACTTTTTCCTAACCGTTTATGTGGCGCGGGAGATAAGTTTTTATAGAGATTTTTCCAACTTCTAAGTGTAATAAATCTGTAGAAAAGTTAGAGAATATTTTTGTTCTAAACTCGTGGTTTAACTTTCAAAACAAAACACATCTTTACACCTAATTTGTTTTAAGATCCAAGCTTCTACATAATATATGTTTGAGAACAAGTTTTGCTACTGGTTTTATCATTCTTTACATCATTGAGGATTGTTTTTTATGTAGGATTTCATTTTCGTTGGTGTACATACGGTGGACTCCATTTTCTTGGCGGTAGTTGTACCCCATTGGTGGACTCCGAGACTTAGTTAGACTCCTACGTAGTCACTAGGCAGAGGTTGAAGTAACGAATAGCATCAAGGCTTTCGAGGGCATCAAGTCATTGTGTAAATGTTCAATTATGTCCTTTTGTACTTCCATACTTAGTGGCCTTATGGCTTGGCCATTCGAGATTTTTCCATTATGTGTTTTCCTTGTACATCGCGGCATTGTGGTTGTTTTTTATCTTGTTATTCACACATAGATGCATGCTTAGGTTAAAAAGATAAAATTTATTTAACCACAAAATTGACTTAATTAGTGCTTAATTAATTTAGATTGTGTTAGTTAAAGAAAAAATGTAATAAGACCACCCGATTTAGTTTTTTTTTGTATTAATTTGAACTTGAATTGTAGTTTTGTTTAAGAAGTAAAGACGAAAATTTGATGAAGTATAGAAATTAAGAAAATTTCGGAACTGCCATCCAATCAAAATTTCAGGAACCAAATTCGGCCCCTTTCAGCACCCTTTAAAACGAGTTGATGTGCAAATCGGATATATATATAGATTGTCATAAATTTAAGTTGGGACGCACTTCGAGATATGTTATTCGTATGAAATAACCTCATTCTAGTGACTATAGAATCTCCTTTGAACAAAAAATAAGGTCATTCGAATGACATTTCTATTCTCTTTTGAACGGGGATTGAAGGAGAATATTTTTCTTAACAAAAACTATTCGATCAATGGTCACTTGAATGAGATAAATAACTCATTGTAATGAAACAAGTGATTTTGTTTAAAAGACAGTAAGAACTCGTGTGAATGGCTTTAAAAATAAAAAGTTTTCTTCTTTAAAAAACCTTTTTGAAAAATAGCTTCAAGAAACATTTTAAAACACTAAGACCTGAAACGTATCTAGGTATCAAACATAATATGCATTCACACCTCATTGATATCCCATGGATGTTGAAGATGAAACTCGGTATGAAACTCGAAATGATTTGATCATCACTTTATATGGATTCTATGGCCTTCAAAACACATCATAGGCTTGAAGGACAAACTGAACTCAAATCTGAACTTATGACTCAAACAATTTTCATCCAAATGGAATAAAGACAATATACATACAAATTTCCTCGAATGGAAATTTTCCCTTAGAAATATCCTCCTTTGGCTATTCTGAAAAAACTCAAAAATAAAAAACTACTGGACCATAAAGCTCTCTAAAGACTCAGTCCCACCCCCAAAGGAAAAAAGTACAAACACTTGACATGCACAAACTTGAGTAGATTTTCTACAAAGTCTCTTTAAACTTTAACATTTAAAACATCTTTCAAATGCAAATATAACAACATATAATCTGCATATGAAAAAAAAACCTTTATTATACACCTTTCCCTAAGCGTATGCATCCCCCTTAGGTTAGACTTATCCCCATAAGAATATTATTTCCCTGTTTTCTGTATTAGACAAAGGTTCACAACATAAACAAATTCTCCCCCTAAATTTAACACATGTGAACATAAATGAAAAAAAGAAATATCTTATAATGATGCGAAATGAAACACAATGACAAATGAACTCGGCAACAAAAGCACAAATGATACCAATGTAAACAAGGAAACAAACGATACTAATAAGATCATATATGTTGTCAATGTGATACAAATATGAATCATATGACAAACATGGATGAAGTGCAATGCAAAGACCAAACAAATAACATATATTTTAATACCATATAACAAGCAACAAAAATGGATAAATATATGTATAAATGTTTCTCGATTTTATAAAATATCGCAAGTGCATGGGCTATTATAAAATAGCGAGTGTAAGTACGGGTCGAATCCACTAGGATTTATAATTTTTTCTGTCAAAATAATTACGACCGTCCAACTAGATTAAATGGGTTGAGAGATGAGATGTAATATCAAACCGAGCTCAAAAAATGCGACTACGAAGGATATAAACTAGCGTGTAAGAAAACTAGGACATTGGATTCATTTATCACGTTTAACTAATACCATGCAATAATTTAAACTCGACACTCCCGATTTTATAACTCAAATTTAACCGACTCTCATTGTATTTTATTCGAAAAATAACACAGTTAGAGTTCACACTAAAACTTTACGTCTCTAAATTTAGACGGCTAAAATCCCTATTCCCTCAAAAAGTTCACTTTTAAATTTAAAATTGTAGTCTTTAAGCATGGACTATCAAAACAAACGAGTGCAAGCATAATCCATCAAACAGTAATCACACTTTAAAATAAAAATATGATTTTTTTCCAAACAAAATCGAAGGATTGAAACACACTCTCGTGTCGTTCTAAATGAATACCAAATTTTTAAAACCTTTAACACATATTGGGAACAAAGATGAATTTAAATCACACAAAATATTAGCCAAACATGATAAATTTCACATAGTCCTAGTAAAGAAATTAAGCTAGCATAATTGAGGACATAATAAAATTGCAAGAACGAATATTAATTTCCATTAATAAAACAAACTTACAAATATTGTGTCTCACAAATACTTTTGACAAAACTCCTCCCACAAAGATACAATTCTTGACTCTCAAATACAATTAAAACTCTCAAAATAAAAGAATCCAAAACTATCTCTAAATTTTTCTCTCCAAAATAATGAACCCAATGGTCCTATTTATAGACTTAGGGATGAGGGTATTTGAGCTGGTGTAAAACACCTATATAATTGGTAAAAATGAATTCATCAATTTAATTTAGTTTTTTTACACCAATCCGTAGTTCGCAGAAAATGGGATCAGGTGGGATTTGAAATTTGATATTATCTCAACAGATCTTGACGAAATCAGCTAATGTAGCTTACTGTTGGTTTTGAAAGTTTTGGCTTTGAATGCCTTGGATCGATGACATGGATGCTGACGGGACTGCTGATGTGGCATTGACTAGTCAATGGTAAGATGATGTGGTGGATGACATGGTAGATGATGTGGCATTGTTGTTTAAGACCTGTGGACTGGACCGCTTTCTGCACTGTTGATTGGGCTTAAGGCCCTGTTTGGCTTGTGAATTGTGGCCTTAAACAACCAAGGCTTGCTTTTTACCAAAAAAATTGTAGGCAGCTACAGGGTTCGAACTCAAGACCTCTTCCAAGGAAGACCATGCACGTAACCACCAGTCCATCTTCCTTCTTTATTATATAAATGATCCAATAAATTATAAGCACAACCAATTTCGGGAATTCCATTTTTCATGCTTTGGCCCCGATATTTGTTTCTTCTTTCAATTCTTCCCATAATCTTTATATCTTCACCAAATTAACTCAGATATTCACCAAACTTCAGAGGTACCTGTCAAAATATAAAATAACTTATATTTATTCAAATTCTACCCCAGAAAGTTTAGGAAATTACTAATTTACCCTTTTTTGCATTTTAGACCTCGAAATTCATAACTCTTCCATTTTAACTCCGAATTCAACCAAATTTCACGGAAAATCTTATTTTACCTAGATAAAGATTAAAAACAATTATTTTTAGGCCCATAAAGTTTATGAAGTTATGATTTCACCCCACCCCCCGAGTTATTAAAATCACATTTTAACTCAAATTTTATTCAAACTTACTTTTTTCTTTTATTTTATGAAAAAGACTCTAAAAGCTCATTATCTATGATCCAACGGGACTAACAAGGCCTAGATTTGGACATAATTCATGAAAAAAAGTTCACTCATCAAATACCCCCAAACCTAAACTTTTATAGTCCTCGAGAAAAACTAAAATTTTAAAATCTGACTTACTATCATAGGAACGATTGCACTTAGCATGTGCAACAAGCCTTTAAACCCCTAGGTTACCCTAGTGGACGAGTTTTGTCTCGTAAGGGTTTGCAGTGAATATAGCCACAAAATTCAAAAACTTGACTCAATACAAAAGGCTCAAAAGTAATATAACCAAGTTTGAATGCAAATTTCATAAATGTAGTAGAACTTCACTTTTCAATCTCAGCTTATCGTGTGTGTGTGCATAGCCAATATGATCGTCCATTTGAAAAGATTTGATCATTATATTTCTTATCTGGCAGTTCGTTTTGATTTCAAAATCTCACGGGATTCACTTACAATCTAACACTCAGATATGGGTTGTTTTCTCTCGGTATATGTGAATAAAAAAGTAAATTTAAATGAACAAATTTCACATATACATGATGAAAAATGTACTTTTATAATGGCTGAATATGATCTCATGAATAGAACATCTATTGCTTTTTGAAAACATTGAATCACACCATATATCGTATTCATTTTCCCTCCACACTATAACTAATTTCACTTGAGATCGATTAGGACTTTGGTTATATTGTAGGCTCGAATTTTAGCTAGAAAGAATGGGTTTTGGAGTTCAAAACTTCTGAGAATATAGAGGTTTTTTGGTAGTTTGACTTTTAGGCATTTTTTTCTTCTAACCTCCATCTTTTTCATGTACTCCCTTTTTATTTTCAAACACACGTCCTTTTTTTCTTTCTTTCTTTCTCTTTTTTTTTCTTCACACATTATTTTTGCAACCTAATTTTCTTTTGGCTTTTTCCTATCGTAATTTTACCTAACTATTCTCAGAAAATGGGTATGACTTTTTTTATGGGCTTTAAACTCCTAGTTGGAGTTGGGTAGGATAGTGGTCTTTCAACAAAAGGCTTATCTTCTTTTTGAACCAAATGGGCTTGCAATGTAATAAAGTAAAAATGTTGGAGTTTGGGCTTAATTTTTGGGCTTCCAAACGATGGCATAATCTCATTTCTCAAGTTTCATTAAATTGATTTGTGTCTCAAGATGACTTACTAAGACTTCTATTGCTTCAGATTCACGTTTTGACTTTTTGTTTTCAATAATCGAACAAAATAAAGAAATTGAGATCATCAATGAATTTATCACTGAAGGAAAGTTTGATTTATTTTAACTCGGATTGATTTAAATATCTCAAAAATGATGAATGGCACAATATCTCAGCGGGTTAAAATTTCCGCATTTATTCATTAAGCGTATTAACTTTCACCTCAATATCCATTGTTCGATCATATTATATGGCTAATGTGTAAAAATTTCATAAGTTGAGAGATCCAAGAATCAATTATATATTAAGAAATTGTTTCAAAACTAAACTATATTGAAAATCTTTTTTTTTTTATTTTGAGTTTTTTTCCTGATTTTTTTAGGTTTTTAAAGCGGAGAAAAATGACCTCAATACCCCCAAACCTAGTTTCTACATTGTCCTCAATGTAAAAGACAAAAATTAAAAATACGGGAAAGATATGAAAGATATTACCGTAATGAGGGACTTTTTTCCAACGAACAATTCCTGTAAAACAAAAACTATGATACAACAATGACCCAATTTCATTTTCACTCGTGGTACACAGGGTGTTGGAGGAGAATGTCCTCCACTCCCCGATCTCGTAATTTCAGATATGGCTTCAACCTTTGACCATTAATTTTGAAAAATTCACCATTTTTAGGATTCTCTATCTCAACCGTCCCATGTGGGTGTACTATCCTAACAACCAAGGTATCAGACCGTCTAGACCTCAACTTGTCAGGAAAGAGATGCAACCTATAATTATACAAGAAAACTTTTTGTCTAGGCTCAAATGACTTCCGTAGGATGGACTTGTCATGGAACATTTTCATTTTCTTTTTGTACAATTTTGCATTTTCATACACATCATTCCTAATTTCTTCTAACTCATTGAGTTGCAATTTTCAGACCTCTCCCGCAATAGGTAATTCGAAATTGAAGGTATTAATGTCCTAATAGGCCTTGTGTTCTAACTCTACCGGGAGGTGGCAGGATTTTCTATAGACAAGCCTATACGGGGACATACCAAGTGGCATTTTGAAGGCAGTGCGATAAGCCCACAGTGCATCTAATAACCTTAAGGACCAATCCTTCCAGTTCGGATTCATTATGTTCTCGATGATTTTCTTGATTTGCCTATTGAAGACTTCAACTTGACCACTGGTTTGAGGGTGATAAGAACATCATTCTTTGCGTGTGATCGAATATTTTTTCATGAGACTCTCAAAGGATCAATTACAAAAATGGGTTCCCTAAGCGCTAATGATGGCTCGAGGCATACCGAAACGAGAGAAAATTTTTTCTCGAATGAATTTGAACACGACATGGTGGTCATTCGTCCTACACAGTATGGCTTTTACCCACTTAAACACAAAATCAACTGCCAAAAGAATGAAATGATTCCCGTTGGAATTTGGGAATGGACCCATAAAATCAATGCCCCAATACTAAAAAACCTCGATAATTAGAATAGGATTTAAGGGAATCATGTTCCTAAGTGTGATGTTTCTTAACTGTTGACAATGGTCAAAACTACTATAATCATTCGAGTAATGAAAAATAGTGGGCCAATAGAATCCACACTACAAAAATTTTGTAGCGGTCTTTTTAGCACTGAAATGACCTCCACGGACTTGGTCATGGAAGAAAGAGATTACGATTTGAATCTCGTGATCGGGTATAAACTTTGGAATGATTTGATCGGGATAATACTTGAAAAGATACGAGTCATCCCAAAAGAGATGCTTGGCTTCCTTTAAAAATTTGGAACAATCTTGCTTAGACCAATGCAATGGCATTTCACCCGTCACAAGATAGTTAACAATATCGGTTAACCATGGAAGCCGAGAGACAAGCATCAGTTGGTCATCGGGAAAGGACTCGTTGAGTGGCAATAGGTTATTAGATGATTCAATGGTTAACCAAAATAAGTGATCATCTACTACATTATCACATCCCTTCTTATCTTGAATTTCAAGGTCAAGCTCTTGCAGTAATAGGATCCACCTAATGAGACGGGACTTAGCATCCTTTTTAGATAAAAGTTATCGTAGGGGTGAGTGATCGGTGAAAAGGAAAACTTTGGATCCTATCAAGTAAGACCTAAACTTCTCAAGAGAAAAAACAATAGCGAGGAACTATTTTTCAGTCGTGGAATAGTTCAATTGGGCATTATTAGGAGTCCTACGGGCATAATAAATGACGTGCGGCAGTTTCTCATTACGCTGACATAGAACCGAACCTATGGCATAGATGGAAGAGTCACACATGATCTCAAACGACTGACTCCAGTCGGGGGGGTCTCATAATAGGTGCAAAGGTCAATGCTATCTTTAACCTTTTAAAGGCCTGAAGGCATTCGTCAGTGAAATCGAAGGGTGTGTCCTTGGTAAGAAGATTGCAAAAGGGTCGAGAGATTTTCTTAAAATCCTTAATAAATCTCCGATAGAAACCGACGTGTCCTAAGAATGACCGAACTTCATGCATAGTTTTAAGTGGTGGGAGATTAGCAATGGTATCTATTTTAGCTTTATCTACCTTAATACCCTTTTTACAAATGATGTGCCCTAGCACTATGCCTTATTTGACCTAAAGTGACACTTCTCCCAATTAAGCACAAGGTTATTTTCCTTACACCTCTTCAGAATAAGGGTGAGGTGATGGAGACACTTATCAAAACCAGACCCAAATATAGAAAAATCATCCATAAATACTTGGAGAAAATGATCGACCATATCCTAAAAGATACTCATCATGCACCTCTGAAAGGTAGCAGGTGCATTGCATAACCCAAAGGGCATGCATAAGTAAGCAAAAGTACCAAATGGACACGTGAAAGTGGTTTTCTCTTGATCCTCGAGAGCGATGGGAGTTTGATTGTAGCCGGAGTAACCGTCAAGAAAACAATAATATGGATAGCGGTCTACTCTCATTAGCATTTGGTTTATGAAAGGTAGAGTAAAGTGACCCTTTCGTGTAACATCGTTCAACTTCCTATAATCAATACACTCACAAACCGTTTTGAATCCTAGTGGTTACTAACTCATCAACATTATTTTTCACCACCGTAACACCGAATTTCTTTGGGATAACTTGAATGGGACTGACCCATTGGCTATCAGAGATAGGGTAAATAATACCTGCATCGAGCATTTTTAGCACCTCAGCTCGGATGACCTCTTTCATATTGGGATTAATTCTATGTTTTGCTTGACGGAAATTTTTGGCATCATCTTTTAAGTGTATCCTATGCATGAACACCAAAGAACTTATCCCCTTAATGTCAGTTGTAGAGGGGGCTTGAAGGTAACCCCGAGATTAGGGACAAATTCCCAATTAGCAACAGTGTTCGAGATTAAGCAACCGAGGCAGCTCAAGCGTGGCAACTCAGCAAGGCAGTTTGGCGCGGCAACTCGTATTTTAGCTTGTTGTTTTAGTCACATTGTATTTTCATTATTGATTTTTGTAAGCTTTAACGGTTGTAATGACGTAACGATAATAACAAAAGAGTTTGTATGAGGTCAAACGGTACTTGCGAGAGACCAGGCTTGGCAGGGCCTGGGAGAGCTTTCATGCTCTATCGAATGACCTCACTGTGGGAACTTTAGAGGAACCTGGTTTGGAGGATTGAGAAGTAAGGCACCGTTGGGGCTTGTCCTGACCATCTTAGATACACCTGGTAAAACACCGAAGGACCCTGACCGTGGAACCTCAAGCGGAGCAGCTTGGAGTTCCGTCGGGCGTTGAGTCATAAACCAAGTAGCCATCTACTTAATGTCACATCTATTATAGGTGATGTCACTAGACAGCTAAACAATGTCAGACCTGCACTTGAGTAAACCACCGTGGTATTTGGGGCTGTCAGGCAGTTGGTAATCCACCTCTGCGACAACAGACCCCTGACACACAGTGGTTAGGCAAAAGGCATGTCTTGGCATTTAATGTTTATGACGTGGAGACAACTAGTGTATCAGGCATTTAATGCTGTGAAATAAAGTATGAGGGATGTCTTTCATAGTCTTAAATGACTGAGTTGCCTCGGGGGTGGTGTGGGGGGCTATTTAAGGACCCCAACCACCTCTGAGAAGAAGAGGATCCTTTTGAGAATTGAAAAGAGTTATTGCAAACTAGAGAGTTCACTGACTCACCATTGTCATTTATTACGAAGCTTTTAATATTTTACAGGGATTCTTGAGGGTGTTTTGTGTGTTTTCTACCTGCTCACCAGGGTGTATCTAGGGTGCTTACTTCTCTCTCCCTCTAGCTAAGCCACTTCTAAAGTTCTTTATTATTCCCTGAGTTATACACGAGAGACTTTGTGAGTTTAAGCCGAGTCTATCTTCATTGGGTTCATGTTTATGTGTCCTATCATTAATCCAAAGCTTTGGCCAATTAACTTGTCATTACCATACTCAATAGGGGTTACGCCTCCATATATAATCTAAAGTACCCTCTTACATTTGGCGACTCTGCTGGGGAGGCATCCTTCTAGAGAAGAAGTATGGCGCAGGATAATGCTACCAGAAGACTCAATTTCGATGACATATAGCATAATGAAGAACAGGCCGCGAGGGAGCAGGAGGTCCTAAGAGATGGGGCTCCTCGAGTAGAGGTACCGCTGGATCCAACAACGATAGGCGTCCCAGGGGCTACACAACCTTCCACGAGCGCGGGGTTAGGACCTGCCCAGATGGCGCTCCTCATGAGCAAATTTTACGAGTTTTTGCAAACCCCAGTGGCTTCAACTATGCTGGGAGGATTGGAAACTACTGCCTTCGTAACACCAGGAGTGGCCCTAGGGGCCCCACTAGGGGCAGGCATTATAGGAGCGGTCCCAGCAAGTGTACCCTCTGTTGTGAACCCAACTGTGGGCGGCTCAGGAGTTTCAACGGCACAACCGATAACGCTCGCTCCGGTTGCAACGAGCGCTCAACCGTCGGCCCCGTTGCAGGTGGCCCCAGTAGCCTCGCCCTTGGAAGAGATGAGAAAAGAGATGCTGAAGGAGATGCTGAAGTTCATGCAGTCTTCCTCGCAGGCTGTGGGCGAGGTGGCAGCTGTCTACGACGACTTTCGGACACCTTACCCCCAGGAGTACAACGACGAACCCTACCCGAAGGACTATATTCCCCCTACCTTTGAAAAATACTCAGGAAAGGGCGGGAACCCGAAGGAACACATTAAGCGTTTCGTTGAACACTTGGGGCGCACTGCAATGACAAAAAGCTTAGGCTGAGGGAGTTTTCCAAATCCCTGACTGATAAAGCATACACTTGGTACTCTCATCTACCTCCCAATAGTGTCTCCACGTGGGAGGAGATGCATGTATTGTTTGTTCGAAAGTTCTTCTTGGCAGAAGATGAGTTCACCCTAACCCAACTTGGCAGGGAGAGGCAAAGGCCAGGAGAAGAGGTAGTGGCCTATATCCGAAGGTTTAAGGAAAGGTCCCTCGACGTGAGGGAAGAAGCTAAGGAGGCCAGGTTACTACAAATTTGCGCTGAGGGATTACTTCCTGAGTATATCTATCACCTGATCAATGAGACACGCGAGGGAACATTTTCAGCATTCTTAAAATTCGCAAGAAATATATCTTTGGTTGTGCGGCCTAGCCCGATAGTAGCTCCCATGGTGTTCAGACAGCCGATACAACCCGTCGGGGGAAGGTCTCAGGCCCCATGGGTGGGATATATCGAGAGGGAAGATGGGGGCAAGGCCCAGAGGAAGGACAACAAAAGAAAGTTCGGAAGAGATAGAGAAGACCCGCCACCGTTACCCTGTACGGTGGAGGAGGCTGTGAGTTGCTATAACACAATGGTCCAAGGCGGAACGGTTTACGAACCAAAGGGTGTCCCGGTGGAAGAGCCCAACGCGGCAACTAGGGCCAATCCCAAATATTGTCAGGTTCATCGAAAGGTCCAGCATCCAACAGAAAGTTGCTTCACGCTACGAAGAATCATCGACAAGTACATGAAGGCGGGAACATTACAAATCCCCCCGCAGAACGTTAACAATAACCCACTCCTGGAACATGGGGCCAATGTTGTAACGGCCTACGATAAGGAGGCAGAGCGGGAGGGGGGAGGGGCAACAATGGAGTTCGATAAAGCACTGGAGCATTGCACTAGGGGAATGGCTAACGTAGTTCTGGCTTATGATTAAGCAAGTGCTAGGGACGTAGAAGACGCCTACAGCGTTGAGGGAGAGGGAACGGACCCAGTCATAGAATATAGCGCAGTTTCAAAATCTCCAAAATTCACTTGGTTCTTCGACCAAGTGGGAATCCCAAAAGAGAGCAGAATGGAGATAACGCAGGCGATCTTGGATATTGCAAGAAGAAATGCGTTCCCTCGCTAAGGTGGAGGGGACCCATGGCTAGGCTGGTAAAGAAGTTCCTATCAGAGGTAACGTTCAGCGATGCGGATAGAGCTGTAAGGTTCCCCCATAATAGGCCCCTGTATGTAACGGCCAGTATTAACGGGTTTAGCTTTGCCAGGACTCTTATGGACGGGGGTGCTTCCATCAACATTATGCCAATCAACTCCTTCCACACGGCTAATATTCCGGAAGAAAGGTTGGTTGCCATGCCCTTGGTAATCTCGGGCTACGATAATCAATCTTCCAAATCCATTGGGTATGTAAACGTGGGGATAGTGATGGGAAATCTGAGTTCCCATATCAAATTCCATGTAATAGAAAGCGCAACTTCCTATCATTTGTTAGTAGGGAGAGTATGGATGCACAACCAAGGGTTAGTTCCCTCAACTTACCATCAATGTGCTAAGGCGAATATCAAGGGGACAAAAGTGACTATTAGGGAAACTAAGAGGCCTTTCGCTATCGAAGAAGCACACTTGGTGGATGCAGCCTTTTATACAGAGCTCGAAGAGGACGTACGAGTTCTAAGGAGGAGAATGGAGGGAGCATGGGTCCCCTCGATTAGAGAAAGAATGGGACCTTTAAATGAGAATGGCGAGGGGAAGAGGAGCGAGGAAGCATATCGTGTGGTCCCTCGACCCCAGAACATTCCGAAGCAGCTCAAAGAAAAGATGAGACCTAGGAAAGACCCGGGCGAGCATGAGGCCCAACGACAGAGTGTGTTAAGTTGTTTTTCAGGGGAAAGGATCGCTGAAGCTTCCAGAGAAAGGAAGAGAAAAGCCGTAGCAACAATCACCAGCAGGCAATGCAAGAAGATTGTCACTGAAGAGGGAAAAGTGGTGTACCGCTTGTAATGGTGTGAACGGGCGGCTGAGAAGACTGACAATGAGGTTGACCCCATATATGAGTGATTTTTAGTGGATCAACGAGGGCAGTGTATTGTGATAGACAACTCCAGCATACAAGAGTTCGTAGAAGATGTCACCGAAGAACCAGACTACATGACAGACCAACCAAGGCCCCAGGCACAAGAGTTGGAGCAACTAAACCTAGCAGGAGAAGGGGAAGACCCAAGGCCTATCTTCATCTCGAAAGATCTTGTTAAGGAGAAATAAAAAGCCTTGTTTGACCTGATTTGGGAATTCATAGATGTCTTCGCATGGAAGTACACTGAAATGGAAGGGATGGATAAGTAAGTGAGCTGCCACAAGTTGAACGTGATCCCTTCGGCTATTCCAGTAAAGCAGGCAACAAGAATTTACAAGCCTGAAATAGATTTAAAGATCAAAGAAGAGGTCCAACACTTATTAGCAGCATGGTTTATCAGGCCTATACAACATCCCCTCTGGCTATCTAGCATTGTGCCAGTAGGGAAGAAAAACAAAAACCAAATAAGGATCTGCGTGGATTTTAGAGACTTGAATAGGGCTTGCCCTAAGGATGAGTTTCCCCTACCCTCCATCGACAGTTTGATAGACGCCACGGCTGGTCATGAGATGTACAGCTTCATGGATGGATATGTGGGATACAACCAGATCAAGATGGACCCTTCGGACGCAGAGAAAACAGCATTCAGAACGCCGTTGGGCAACTTCATGTACAAGGTAATGCCGTTCGGACTCAAGAACGCCGGAGCTACGTACCAAAGAACGATGATGGCCATTTTTCATGACTTCTTCCACAAATTTGTGGAATTCTATGTGGACGACTTGGTCATCAAATCGAAGAAGGAAGAGTCCCATCTGAATGATTTAAGGAAGGCGTTTGCTCGGTGCAGGAGGTACAAGTTAAGGATGAACCCGTTGAAGTGTGTCTTCGGGGTAACAAGCGGTAAGTTTTTAGGCTTCGTGGTTAATCGGCAAGGGGTACAGATGGACCAGGACAAACAGCGGGCAATCCTGGAAATGCCGTGTCTAAGAACGGCGAAGGAGCTAAAAAATTTTCTCGATAAAGTCTCCTACCTTAGGAGATTTGTGCCTTGATTGGCCGAAATAACACACCCACTGATGCAGCTGCTACGAAGGAACACGAAATTCAGATGGGAAGAGGTTCACCAGAAGTCCCTCGTTGGGCTGAAAAAGCTGCTCGTATCACCACAAATCATGGTTCCTCCCCAGGCGGGAGCCCCGTTGCAGCTATACCTCACATCCACCACGAGGTCCGTCGGAGCTCTGCTGGCACAAGAAGTAGACGGGCAAGAGCGGCCTGTTTACTACCTCAGCAGAATTATACATGGGCCGAAAATTAGATATACTAGCTTAGAAAGGCATTGTTTAGCCCTGGTCTTTGTAGCCCAAAAACTGAGGCACTATATGTTGTCTTTTACCATTCATATTGTAACTAGATGTGACCCAATTAGGTATTTGCTCGCAAAGACTATATTCATTGGTAGGGCAGCTAGATGGTTCCTCATTCTCTCTGAATATGACTTAAAATGCGTGGTCCCTGGCACGATCAAAAGCCAGGCGTACGCTGACTTATTGGCTATCTTCCCTTCAGGAACCTTTGAGCCACCTAGGGAAGACATTCCAGGAGATGATCTGCAAGACAATTACCTGGATGCAACTGAGGAGGAATGGACGATGCAGTTCGACGGATCTTCGGCAGAAAAGAAGGGGGGAGCAGGGGTCGTTCTTTCAAAAGGGATGGAAGAGATTTGCCTTTCCTACAAACTAGATTTCCCTTGCTCTAATAACGAGGCAGAGTACGAGGCGTTGGTACTAGGGCTTCTAGAGGCTCTTCGGAGAGGAATCCTTTCACTCTGCATTAAGGGCGACTCGAACTTGGTAATTCAGCAGGTAAACGGAGAATATGCGTTAAAACACATGAGCCTGGCGCCCTATAGAGCAATCATTCAAAGGCTCCTCAACCAGTTCCATCGGACCAAGATCAGGAGACATCCCAGAACGATGAACCGCCATCCCGACGCCTATGCCACTATTTCCCAGAAGATGATAATGAAAACCAATGAGACTACACTTGTGATCCAACGAAGAACAGCCCCTTCGGTAGTACAGTCAATATTACCAATGGAGGAAGAAGTGGGCTGGAGAAGGGATATTAAGAAACAACTGGAGTCCGGTGAGGGGGCGATGGGTCTAAGAGAGTTGGCCCAATATTTTACATGCCAGGGCAATCTATATTTTAGAAATACAGGAGGATGGCTGTCAAGATGCGTTAGCGCAGAGGAGGCCGAGCAAATATTGAAGAAAATGCATAATGAACACTGTGAAATGACCGAGATACCTCTATAAAGGAGAATTCAAAGGGAGGGGTATTTCTGGACTAGAATGAAGCAAGATGCGGCAGAGCTACAACGGAAATGCAATAAGTGACAGCTATTCTTCGAAGCAGCTGAGTGCCATTTTATTGAAGCTCAAACGGACTGGAGGCAGCCCTACATCGACTTCATTCAGGAGGGAGTTGTCCCAACGGAGAAAATAGATGCAATGGGCCTGAGGCGAAGGGCTCCAAGGTTCTACGTCCAGGAGGGGCAGCTTTATCGAAAGGGGTACTTTAACAGGCCCTTGCGATGTGTCACAAGGGAAGAAGCAGTGGAGGTCCTCAAACAAGCGCACGATCCAGCACATATAGGAGGTGCCAAGCTGTATGATCAGTTGATGACATTGGGGTATTATTGGCCAACAATGGAGAAAGACTCTGCTGAGTTTGTTTGAAAGTGCAAGGCTTGCCAACTGCATGGGAATATGATCCATGCCCCATCGGCAGACTTGCACTCCCTATCAACGCCCTATCCATTCCATACTTGGGCGTTCGACCTAGTGGGGGCAATCCACCCCTCTTCGAGAGGCAAGATATGGATACTAGTAGCAACAGAATGTTTCACAAAATGGGCCGAGGCAATACCACTCAAACGGGCAACGGCTGGGGTGGTGAGCAACTTCATCAGAGAATACATCATTTACCGTTTTGGGATCCCAAAAGTAATTCTCTCGGATAATGGGACGCCCTTCGTCAATTCTGAAGTAACAATGCTCACGGACAAATACTCCATTGTTCATCACACTTCAACAGTGGCATACCCAAAGGGAAATGGTCAGGCCGAAGCAACTAACAAAACCCTGATTAATATTTTAGCCAAGATGATGGAAGACTTTCCAGGGGCATGGGATGCCAAGATACTAGCTATCTTGTGGGCCTATCGAACAACTAAGAGAAAACCCACAGGATACACGCCGTTCTCTCTTGTCTATGGGGCTGAGGCAATCCCTCCAGTAGAATTGGAAGTTCCCTCTGCTCGTTATGCCTTGAGAAGTAGCATGCTCCCTCATAGTAGACATGTACAGCTGGAAGCGTTGGATGAACATAGAGATAACACGATGAAACACTTTCAAATATATACGAAAAAACTCTCCAAGGCATATGACAACTTGGTGAGACCAAGGAAGTTCGTGGAAGGAGACCTCGTGTTGAAAGCAGCAGTGAAACACATCAGGGGACTTCCTCTACCAAAGTTCGCAGCCAACTGGGAGGGACCTTACGTTGTAAAGGAAGCGCATGACTCAGGTTATTGCTTAATTTCGAAGATAGAAGAAGACAAGCCATTTAAGATTAACAATAAGTGGCTGAAGGTTTATCATGTGTATAATAATCAAGTTTGAACTGATGATATGACTATATATTGTTATAAATATACAAGTTTTGGGTGACATTTTTTTTTGAATAATGGAAGAATTGCAGAAACACAAAACTTTATAGCACACAACAGCAGTCACAACACATGAAGGATTGACAAGTATATGTTCTTCATTCATAAACAATAGAGCATTAAAAAATTTCTTTTGGGAGCTATTGCCCAAGAATTACATAGGTAAAAGCAGTAAAGGATCTGTATACAAGAAGTAACTACTCTAAAAGAAAAGATAAATCTGGGGAAGAGAAAAAATCTCCAGGCAGGCCCGAAGAAGCTGCTGTGAAAGACCGTTGGACGTTAATGGAAACCTCCAGCCTCGTCTGCACTTGCGTACGTTCGATCAGGAGTCTCTCACGCTTCAGTTTGGCCAGGCACAAAGATTCTTCGGCATCCTTCACCTCTTGATCCACTGCTTCCAAAAGAGGTGCCAATGCGACCAACCTAGCTTCCTAAGCTTGCTGGTCCTCCTGGTGCTTTCGTAACACCTCCCTCTGGCCGATCAGTTGCTGATTTTTCAAGGTCTTCAGATACGTTATAAGCCACTCAAAACGGAAACCATCACGTCCCAACTCCTTCAGAAAACCCATAAATTAGTTAAAAAGGGATCTGGTAACACTTGCAGTAGGGGTACCGGCAATTTCAGCAATAATGATCGTCATGCCTTGCAGTCTGTGACTCATCACATGAATATTGGAGCGCAGGCAATCTGGTGTGAAGGTCTCAGGATGAAGATTCACCAGTTGATCGATCACCAAGCGATGGTTGACAGGCATTTGAGGAGACTGCCGAAGTACCATGAGGCAGAATGCATGGGGAGCCAGGTCTGGAAGAGGCAGCTCACACCCAGACTCGCTCTCGGCTGCAGCACCGGTCGTAGAACCTTGATCATCATGAATAGAATTTTCTGAAGCATCAGGTTCTCGAAAGGGCGAGCCTACAGGTGAGGGGACTGGGGGTGAATCTTCCCGAGCAACCTGAAAAGAAAAGCCCAAATAATGGAATTATGAATAAAATCTTAACAAGCGCTTTCGTTGTTAAGTCACCGTTATAAGGTGGAGTTTATGAAAAAAATCTTAACGAGTGTTTCCGTTGTTAAGTCACCATTATAAGGTGGAGTTTGTGAAAAAATCTTAACAAGTGTTTTCGTTGTTAAGTCACCATTATAAGGTGGAGTTTATGGAAAAATCTTAACAAGCGCTTTCGTTGTTAAGTCACCGTTATAAGGTGGAGTTTATGAAAAAAATCTTAACGAGTGTTTTCGTTGTTAAGTCACCGTTATAAGGTGGAGTTTGTGAAAAAAAACTTAACAAGTGTTTTCGTTGTTAAGTCACCGTTATAAGGTGGAGTTTATGAAAAAATCTTAACGAGTGTTTTCGTTGTTAAGTCACCGTTATATTCGTTGTTAAGTCACCGTTATAAGGTGGAGTTTGTGAAAAAAACTTAACAAGTGTTTTCATTGTTAAGTCACCGTTATAAGGTGGAGTTTATGAAAAAACTTAACAAGTGTTTTCGTTGTTAAGTCACCGTTATAAGGGGGAGCTTAACAACAATCTTATGAAAAATCATAAGATGAAAATTATGGAAAATCTTAACAAAAGATAGCAAGGAAAATATACATCAGTCACAACGGGATCATATGAGGCAACCACAGGGACATGAACCGTTGGGGGATAGATTATTACCCCAGAAGCCATAACGAGGTCCCTGGACGCAGAAGCCTCCACGCTTGTCAAAACTTGATCACCCGTATAGGGCACGAGGGCCAGCATATTGGGTTCATCACGAGAAGACACGGAGCCCTCAAACAAAGCCACATCAGGAGGAGCTGTAAACACACCAACCTGGGCCTTCACTGCAGGAGTTGGTGCAAGATCAGGAGAAAACTGTGCACAAAGTCAAATGTTAGAAAAGAAGAATGAGCATAAAGAAAAAAAACATGAAGAATACCCCTACTTGCTACTTACCTCAGTTATGATACTAAAAAGGGGAATCGCAGTTAGAGGTCTCATCAGCGTCGTGGGAAGAAGAACGCTTGCCAACAGCGGGGACATTTCAACCTGGGGTGCACAAAAACACCTCAGTGTTCAGCAGGCCATATAAGAAAAGAATGGGACCAAGCACAATAACAAAACAAATTAAAGAGGAAACCATACCTCGGGTCCACTCTCCTCAATAGGAACGATGGGCTGAGGAACCTCAGGCGAGGCCTGTAAATCAGAAGGGACCAAGGGTGTTATCTCGGGATGTGCCACTTCGGGCAGGGTTACCACTTCAGGCGAGGAATCACTCGCAGGATCAACGGCATCACCTCCCACAGTGACTTCTCTCACACATTGGCTGACTCCACGGCGAGAATACGTAAGCCCTGTCATGGGGGAACGGGGAGGAGTCACATCGGTACGAGATGCACCGAATCGTCCCCCCACAAAAGGGCTCACGGGAGGACTGGAAGGGTCTGGTCTTTCTATTTCACCTCCCTGCACCACAATTGTCAAAAAAAAAAGAGAAGGGAAAATATATGTATAAGTAAAGATAGTCCTCTTTAAGAAAAAGGGCAATAATAACTAAATCAGGCATACATACCTCCGTTTCAGAAGGAGAACGAGAAGACACGGCCACGGGCGAAGAGGGAGGAGTAGCAGCAACTGAGGGGGCAGGGGTGGATTGCACCTCAGGGGTCGAGTGTACATCAGGAGTCCGTTTCTTCTGGGACTTAGTGCCCAGAGTCTTCTTCCTCGAGCCAGCTGCACTAATAATGACCCCTTGAGGAGCCCTGGAACTCTTCCTCTTCCTAGCCGTTGGCTCTGAAGGATCCACCACCACTGTGGGGAAAGCAACGGAGGAAGGGACAACGACTGCATGCCGTTGATACTCGGCATTTATCCAGTCTAGCTCTGCTTGGGCCTCACTCCTTACACGCTCAGCCATCTCGACAGGCATGGGAGGTGGAACGGAGGCTATGGGAAGAGCCGCTACAGACGATTCGGGCTTCTGGAACTTCGACTTGGATGACCCACTCTGGGCCGTTTTTGCCCTCTTAGTAGGTGGTGGAGAAGCCCCCTCGTGGGTAATATCTGTAGTAGAGGGGGCAGCTTTCTTCGAAACAGCAAGAGTCCTCGGTCTTGGTGTTGTAACTGGAACTATGGGGCAAAGTGGGAGAAGCTCGGTAGGAGGTGCTTTGTGGGTTGAACTTAGGGGGAATTCTATCCCAAGCACAGAGTTGCCTTTTATCCCCAACTCTAGGGCAGAGAATGAAGAAACGGGAGGGTATACCGGTTCTCCCTCAATAAACTTAGCAATTTCAGCTAGTTGTCTTGGCCAATACTTGGTGGCAAATAAAGGGGTCACATCCCCATACCTAGTAATACTGGGAATGGTGACACGCCCAGCCATTGTTGAGGATATCCCCCACGCAGCAGTCGAAGAAAACAACGAGCATGCCTCGCCAAAGGGGACTTTAGGGTTTGATGATTGGAAAACTGGACGTGGCACCCCCTGATCAAACCCAAACTGACGGCTGCATCGGTTGGGGTTATAATGCTCGCTCGAGTATCCCCACTCGATGTAGGAGGGCAGATATCCAGGAGAAAGAAGAAGAACCACGGCCAGCGAGGGGTCCTCAATGTCGGGAGAAGGGTCCCGTATCACTCTGGCATCATGATGAAAAAATTTACAGGTATGGAAAAAGTCCTCTTCTTGATAGGGCCTCATAACGAAGCTCTCAAAACGATCAATCAAGGAAATCAACTCCTTTTGGCTTTGTCTCTTATGATAAATGAAGGACCGAGGAGGCAAAATTGTTTCAGCCGAAGGAGGACTGCTGGGCTTGGCCGCTACGGCAGGAAAGCGAAAGTAGAGAAAGCTAGTCAAAAGCACATTGTTGGAAAAATTGGCCAAGTTATAACGGCCAATGGAGCGTTCCATGTCAAATAAGGCCCTATCCAACCAAGTGTACAGGGATCCCAAGGCAATTGCAGCCAGGGGAAGCTTTATGCCTCGAGCTAAGCGAAGGGACATGTTGATAAGGTCCCTTCGGGGCTGGTCATTGGGCTTGCCCGTAAAAAAGAAGCAGGAAAGAATCACAAGAATGTAAGTGGGAAGCTCCAATGGCGTACCTTGACCAGGTGCAGTTGATGAGGAACTACCTTCACCAGCACCCTTGAAGAAGTAATTGATCAAGGGAGAGAAAGTAGCTTTGTTGGAAGAACCGATGCAGCTTTGGCATATGCGATCCAACTCCAAACGATATGCGGTCTCTCTAGCATCGAGAGCTTCATCGGTGTAGGTCTCATGGCCTGTTGCGTCGAGGCCCAGGAGCTCGCACACGTCCTCCAGAGTTATAGTAAACTCACCCCAGGCAGCAATGAACGTATGAGTATCCACGTTCCAGCGAGAGACCAGGATAGGCAGGGCAGCGTTGTTCTTTGATAGAGTAAACTCACCAAACCATCTAGCCCGTTGAAGGCCGATCTTAGCAAGGACATCAACATAAGAACTCTGCATGTGAGAGTTCCAGGCAGCAAAGTGCGCGGGGGACCCCCCGGGTGCTTCAAAATCAATATGGGACCATGGGAAGTCCCCTCGCTCTAAGAGAAATCTGAGAGTTCCTTCTGGGGGAAGAAATCCCCACTTAGACACCTCTTCATCCTCATCACCCAACAAGAGGGCGTCAAACTTGGAGGAAAAGCAGACAGCCTTACAGGCAACAGCAAAGCCATCACCCTCCCCAAAAATGGGAGAGCGACGGTAAAATCTCAGCTGTTCTTGGCGAGCAGCACCCAGGGCGAAGGCAGCAGTGGTGGTGGCAGACGGAACACTGGTGGCGGAAATGGTGGGGTTGCTTGAAGATGCCATGACAAACAGTGAAGCTGTAACAAAGAAAGCTTCGAGAGAAAAGGGATTGAGAGCAACAATGGAGACGGACGATCACAAACGGTGGTATAGCTCTTGCAACAATGGAGTCTCTCTCTCTCTTTTTCTAAAAAAGAAGCGACAGTCTGATGAAGAAGATAATAACGAAGTAAGGAAATAAGCAAAGAAAAAGGAAGAAGTGGAAAGAGACCCCTGAGGCCCACGTGTTTAAGGTTCAAAGTATTTTGAATATGGCTGTTGAGACTTTCGAGTTTGGCGTTTAGATTTCCCCACCCTCGCACGTGCACGCCCGCCTGTAATCATTTCACATGAACACGTGGCACTTCGGGAAGTGCTGTGACAGTTGAAAAGACAGCGCACGTCATTAATGAAATGACGCATAGAGAACAGGAAGCGTTGCCTTCTTCAGCAAGCTTGAGTTTTTGGCGCCAATCTGTTTGTCAGACTTATCTAACAAAGCCCCAACGAAGAAGATGTTCCAACGGTTACACAAAGAAAAATCCATCAAGTTGAGTCATTTCGTGCAGACATTTCTTGTCCCAACAAATCTCTCCACGAGGGGGAAAATGTAGAGGGGGCTTGAAGGTAACCCCGAGATTAGGGACAAATTCCCAATTAGCAACAGTGTTCAAGATTAAGCAACCGAGGCAGCTCAAGCGTGGCAACTCAGCAAGGCAGTTTGGCGTGGCAGCTCGTATTTTAGCTTGTTGTTTTAGTCACATTGTATTTTCATTATTGATTTCTGTAAGCTTTAACGGTTGTAATGACGTAACGATAATAACAAAAGAGTTTGTATGAGGTCAAACGGTACTTGCGAGAGACCAGGCTTGGCAGGGCCTGGGAGAGCTTTCATGCTCTATTGAATGACCTCACTGTGGGAACTTTAGAGGGACCTGGTTTGGGGGATTGAGAAGTAAGGCACCGTTGGGGCTTGTCCTGACCATCTTAGATACACCTGGTAAAACACCGAAGGACCCTGACCGTGGAACCTCAAGCGGAGCAGCTTAGAGTTCCGTCGGGCGTTGAGTCATAAACCAAGTAGCCCTCTACTTAATGTCACATCTATTATAGGTGATGTCACTAGCCAGCTAAACAATGTCAGACCTGCACTTGAGTAAACCACCGTGGTATTTGGGGCTGTCAGGCAGTTGGTAAGCCACCTCTGCGACAACAGCCCCCTGACACACAGTGGTTAGGCAAAAGGCATGTCTTGGCATTTAATGTTTATGACGTGGAGATAACTAGTGTATCAGGCATTTAATGCTGTGACATAAAGTATGAGGGATGTATTTCATAGTCTTAAATGACTGAGTTGCCTCGGGGGTGTTGTGGGAGGCTATTTAAGGACCCCAACCACCTCTGAGAAGAAGAGGATCCTTTTGAGAATTGAAAAGAGTTATTGCAAACTAGAGAGTTCACTGACTCACCATTGTCATTTATTACAAAGCTTTTAATATTTGACAGGGATTCTTGAGGGTGTTTTGTGTATTTTCTACCTGCTCACCAGGGTGTATCTAGGGTGCTTACTTCTCTCTCCCTCTAGCTAAGCCACTTCTAAAGTTCTTTATTATTCACTGAGTTATACACGAGAGACTTTGTGAGTTTAAGCCGAGTCTATCTTCATTGGGTTCATGTTTATGTGTCCTATCATTAATCCAAAGCTTTGGCCAATTAACTTGTCATTACCATACTCAATAGGGGTTACGCCTCCATATATAATCTAAAGTACCCTCTTACATCAGTTATGGTCCATCCTATGGATTCCTTTTGTTCTTTGCGAACACGTAGTAGTTTACCTTCCTGTTCTTTGTATAAGTCAGATGCGATGATAATAGGCAAGGACTCCAAAGGTCCTAAGAACCTATACTCGAGTGTTTTAGGAAGTGGCCTCAATTCAAGCCTGGGGGCGGGCTTTTTCAATCAAGGGAGTAATAGGTGACGTGAAAAGTGAGAGGGGTTCAAGATTATACTTCCAACTTCCTACTTCCATGATAGGGGCGGAGTTGAGGATGGCGTTGAATTATTTGATGGACTATTCGACATCAAATTTGGTCCCAAAAAAGTCAAGACAAGCTGATAAAGGGACGTCATTAAACGTTTTCTCAAAGGTCTGTTGGACGATACTATCAATCATGTCAAAATCCACGGGTTCATCATCATCGGGTAGTTATTTGGCCAAATTGAACACATTAAGGTCCATAGTCATGTTGCCAAAGGATAGGTTTAATTGGTTGCTATGAGACCTAATGACGAAATCAGATGTGGCGAGGAAAGGAAGACCCAAAATAACAAGGATTTATGCAATAGGATTTTGCACTTGTTGGGTGTCCAAGACAATAAAGTCAATAGAAATATAAAGTCACCCACTTTAATGAGGACATCCTCAACAATACCTCCCAGGATTTTCACAGAACGGTTGACTAAGGATAAGGTAATCCTAATCGGTTTTAACTCCCCCAAACCTAGTTTCTCGTACATGGTGTACGGAAGAAGATTCACGCTTGCTCCTAAATGTAGAAGGACTTTCTCAATGAGGTGCTCCCCTATCTTGATAGAGATCATCAGAGTACTAGGATCCTTATACTTGACGGGAGTTCGATCATAAATGATCAAGCTTTCTTGCTCGGTAAGAAAATCTTTCTTGGGTACGTTGGTGCTTCTCTTGAAGGTACAAAGGTCCTTCAAAAATTTAGCGTAGGATGAGACTTGTTAAATAGAATCAAGAAGTGGGATATTGATTTGTACTCTCTTGAATACTTCCAAAATCTTATCAACTTGCGCCTTTTTCTTTTGGGGAACCAAGGCTTTGGAAACGGATATTTTGGGACATAAGTCTCGACAGATGGCTCGGAAGGTGAGGGTGAGGAGGAAGTTGAATCCATGGGTAGATCTTCTTTCGCTTTACATTTATCAGCTTCACTCTTGACAAACGGTGAAATATTTTTCTCTACTTCCTTACCGGACCTAAGCGTGATGATGGCTTTCGCATGCTCTTAGGTGTGTGACGTACTCATGTCATGTTGAACAACAAATTGACCCCTCGGCATGTTACCTTTTGGATTGGGTTCGGGACGACTCGGGAATGTTCACGTATTCCTCCCACTCAATGCGTTAGCTAGTTGGCTCATTTTAACCTTGAGTGTGGTAATGGATTGAGTATTCATGTGCATGCTTTGCTGGATGGATTGGAGGACATTTTGAGTGGTTTCCTAGAATTGAAGGGTACTTTGGGTAAGAAGGTTCATCAAATCCTCTAAAGATTGGATCTTTTGGGATGAGGGATTCGAGGGTGAGGTGGCATTCTTTTGGAAACCTGGGGGTGGGTTACCGGGTGATTGACCTCCACTTCCTTGGTACTGACCCTTGGACCATGAAAGATTGGGGTGGTCTCGCCATCCCTAATTGCATGCGTTGGAATATGGGTCATACTTTGGCCTATTTTGATAGAGGGCATTGACTTGCTCGGTGAGTGCCTTGTGGGACGGAAGGGCGGGGAAATTCTTAACTAAGTAGTCGAATGCATCACAAAGTATACACATAGGGGAACCTACATGTTGAATGTTCACAGGTGAGGTTCTATACCCTCTTTTCTCATCTCTAAAGCTTCTCAACGTCGGGTCAATGTCCTCACTTTGGCATTTAAATCATAACTTTGTTCTACTTGGTGAGCGAAACCCTCATTGGACGTAGTGGACCTAGATTTTCTATTTGGTGCCAATTTATGGGACTTCTTCGCTATGGCTACTAAGAATACCCATGTGTCAACCTCACCTTTCTAAGTAAAATCACCGTTACATAGAGACTCGAGCATTGTTCGAGTATTATAATTGGACACCTCATACAAAATTTCGACTTGGCATCCCATCTCAAGCCCATGGTGAGGACATTGCAGTAGCAAGTCCTTGAATCGCTAAAAATACATACACAAGGCTTCTCCTTCCTTTTGGCTAAATGTATTGATGGCATGACGTATTGATGTCGTCTTTTGGTTGAGGAAGAAATTTTTCAGGAAGGTGACACTCATTTGGTTTCAAGTGGTGAATTCGGGTGTTAACGAGTTAAACCAACTCTTGGCTTTGTCTTTCAATGAGAACGGGAACAATTTAAGTTTGACAATCTCATCGGTGAGTTGTTGATACTTAATGGTCCCACAAATCTCTTTGAATTCTCGAATATGAAGGTAGGGATCCTCTTTGTCGGTACCTCAAAACACGATCAACATTTGTATTGTTCCACGATGGAATAGGAAATTATTCTCAATGTGATTAGGTAGACGTATGCACGGAGGTTGACTTGACCTAGTCGAATAAAGGTAATCCTTAAAGGTATGTGGCGCTAAATTGTCTCCTATTTTTGTGAACATAAAAAATCTACATATGTAAGTATTGGGAATGCTGGACTCCACACTCGATAAACGACTGGTATGATCTCGAAACCAACTTCGCCTACACTGAGCTCACTCAAAATTTTCTCTTTATATTTTATTTTATTTATATATTTATTTATTTTACGTGAACAAAATTAAAAATATATGACTCAAACCACATAATTCCTAGCTAACACACAGCAAATTGAATTATCTAATTTAGGTGAGGGGAATTTCAATTTTAAAATCTAGTTTTCTCGAGATTAATCGATGACACAAGGGTCTTGAAATTAATCTCCCTAATTAGATAGCTCCTACTCTTTGACAAAAGAGAATTTAAAAGATGACCATTTACGGTTATGGCCTCAAATCCCACCTTTTTCTCCAGGTAGGTGGTCGGTACAAAGACACATTAAAAATAAACAATCCTAGACAAGGTGAAATGAAATTGATTTGACAAGTTCGCGTTGGAGTATATTTTAATTCTAGTCTCATTAAGATGTTTCCTACGAGCTATGTGATATCCTAAGGCCAATATCTACTTGATTTTAAATTAAATGTGATGGCTTGGGATATGCAAATGCTGGGTTAATTAGTGATTTTCGGGCCAAGGAAGGTTGATGAAATCTCCACCTTATCTTTCAAATGGATTTTTCTCTTAAGTAAATTTATGCAATGTGCTAAATTAAGTGTGAAATTAAATCACGTAGGAGCACATAAAAACGTACCTACGACATGAACTTTTTTAAGGTCACTTGTTTGCGCGGGGCCGAAGTTTAAGTTGACGTCGAGCGGAGGGAAACACCGCCTACATTTCAGTCGTCCCCGAGAGTTCCTTGTGCTCGTGAAAAGATTGCACAAATTTTTTTCTTCACGTTCGCGCACCGTTAACACTTTTTCGAATTTTTCTTCACTTTTTTTTTCTTTTTTTTTTAATATGCTTTTGGAAAAAAAAACAAAAGAACAACACCAAACGTAGACGCCCAAAAAAAATTAAAGAAAAAAGAAGAAAAAGAACACGACACATGCTCTAATGGTGTATTTAACACAAAAAAACAAAGAACACTTATGAAACAATTTTTTTTATACTCGAAAAAAATAGAATTACTGTTGGGAAAAAAAATTGAATTTCCAGAATTTTTTTTAAGGTCCACTAACTGCAAAAAAAAAAAAAATCTGGAAATTTCCAAAAAAAATTTCAAGTTTTTAAATTTTTTATGTATTTAGTGATAAATTAGTGCTAAAAGTGCTATGTTCTAAAAACTTAAATCTGATTTTTTTCAGTAACTAAAAAAATACAGAAATATTAGCTGCTGAATTTATTTTTATTTTTTTTCAATTTTCAGTTTTTAGTTTTTACTAACAAAAATATGAAAAGTAAAAAAAAAAAACTAGTCCGAAAGTCACCACCTTTTAAAAAAAAAAATCAACCAAATCCCCCGCAACGGTGTTAGAAACTTGTTTGTCAATTTTATAAAATACCGCAAGTCCACAGGCTATTATAGAATAGCAAGTGTAAATACGGGTTGAACCCACAATGATCTATCAATTTTTTCTTTCAAAATAATTGAGACTGTCCAACTAGATTAAATGAGTTGAGAGATGAGATGTAATATTAAACAAAGCTAACAAAAACAAATGCGACTAAAAAGGATATAAACTAGTGTGTAAGAAAACTAGGACATTGGATCCATTTATCACCTTTAACTAATACTATGCAATAATTTAAACTCGTCACTCCTAATTTTATAACTTAAATTAAACTGACTCTCGTCGCATTTAATTAGGAAAATAACACGGTTAAAGTTCCCACTAAAATTTTACGTCTCTATATTTAGACAGCTAAAATCCCTATTCCCATAAAAAGTTCACTTTTAAATTTTAAATTATTGTTTTTAAGCATGGACTATCAAAACAAACAAGTGCAAGCATAATCCATAAAAAATGATTCACATTTAAAAACAAAAGTATGATTTTTTCCCAAACAAAATCGAAGGTTTAAAACACACTCTAGCGTCGTTTTAATTGAATACCGAATTTTTAAAACCTTTAGCATATATTGGGAACAAAGACGAATTTAAATCACACAAAATATTAGCCAAACATGATAAATTTCACCTACTCCTAATAAAGGAATTAAGCTAGCATAATTGAGGACGTAATAAAATTGCAAGAACGAATACTAATTTTCATTAATAAAACAAACTTACAAATATTGTATAAAACACCTATTCTAATTGGTAAAAATGAATTAATCAATTTAATTAAGTGTTTTACACTAATCCATTGTTCGTAGAAAATGGGATCTGGTGGGATTTGAAATTTGATATTATCTCAACAGATTTTGAAGAAATCAGCTAAAAGTATATTAGTGATGGTTTTGAACGATTTGGCCTTGAATGCCTTGGATCGATGACATGGATGTTCACTGGACTGTTGATGTGGCGTTGACTGGTCAAATGATAAGAGGATGTGGAGGATGACATGGTAGATGATGTGGCATTGACTAGTTAAGACCTGCTGACTGGACCACGTTCTGGACTACTGATTGGGCTTAAGGCCCTATTTGGCTTGTGAATTGTGGCCTTAAACCAAGGCTTGGTTTTTACAAAAAAGTTATAGGAAGGTTACAAGGTTTGAACTCAAGACCACTAACAAGGCAGACCATGCGTGCAACCACCAAGACATCTGCCTTTTTTATCATATAACTGCTCCATTAAATTATAAACATAACTAATTTCTGAAATTCCATTTTTCATGCTTTGGCCCCAAGATTTGTTTCTTCTTTCAATTCTTCCCATAATCTTTATATCTTCACCAAATTAACTCGGATCTTCACTAAACTTTAGAGGTACCTGTAAAAATATAAAATAACTTATATTAATTTAAACTCAGCCCCAAAAAGTTTAGAAAATCATCAATTTACTCTTATTTTCATTTTAGACCCCGAATTTCATAACTCTTCCGTTTTAACTCCGAATTCAACCAAATTTCAGGGAGAACATTATTTTTCCTAGGTAAATATTAAAAAAATTATTTTTAGGCCCATAAAGTTTTTAAAATTATGATTTCACCCCTATAGTTATTAAAATCACATTTTAACTCAAATTTTATTCAAACTTGTATTTTTCTTTTATTTTATGAAAAAGACTCTAAAAGCTCATTATTTATGATGCAACGGGCCTGCCAAGGCCTAGATTTTGACATAATTCATGCAAAATAATTCACTCATAAATAAACACCACAAAAGAAATAAAATAAAAAAAAAGAAGATTTCCAACACTTGTATGGCATGAATATGCCTAAAAATGTGGTATGAAGTGAAGATCATGAACTAGAAAACAAAAGAGATATATCACAACCATTCTAGATAGTCCAAGGTTGCAATAAATTATCAAGCTTAGATTTTTCCTCATATGACAAAAAATGTGAGCACATAATGGATAAAAATACACCATCGACACTAGCCTAGAAAATATTAATGATTTTCAAATAAATAGTGTTGAACAAGAAGATTAACTAGGACTCATTGTGCAAACCCATTGATCTTGGACTTTTAACAGCCTCAACAGAAACATATAACATTTTTTGTACTCCTTTTCTTTTTGAAAATATCACACAGTTGAGATTGTTGCTAAACATGGCCTTGGCAATTATATTATTTTATTTTTCAAAGGCTCTTGTCAATGGTGGTCTTTAACTCTAATAAGATTTACTCCCTTAGTAGGATTTTTCCATTACTCACTCATATTTTTTATACTAAACATAATTTTTCGACAATGGTTCTTACATGCAAAAATTCCATGATCAAAATAGCTATGTATATGACAAGATTTAGAGGAGAACACTTGACTTAACTCATGAAATATAGGTAGTTAAAATCCAAAGGATCTGGTGAAGGTGTGTGCAGAGGCATATACAAAGTGAATCAATTAAGCAAATCAAGTTCAAGCAACTTTATGAAAGCATGATTTGGAACAATCGAAAGAATTGTAAGCCATAATCAAATGTCCTAGACACATGGAAACATGGATTGAAAGGGACTCAAACACACTGATATGCCACACAAAATGAACCAAACTATATAAACAAATAATTTTTTTTATTTTTTCAATTTTTTTCGAAAACGACTCAAACAATTATCACAATATTTTTGCTTTTTTTTCATAAAGACCCAATAAATGAAAAATAAAAATTAAAAAGACAAAAATATCATAAAACTAGTAATAACATATAACATGAATAACAAAATCTAGTGTATGAAAAACATTCAAACACAATCAACAATTAGATATAACATGACCGGAATCATGTTCAAGAATGCAATAATCAACAAATCTTGCATTTAATGCCTTAAAATCGGATTTCCTAATACACGTAGGTTTTATGTGACGATCTTGGGTTTGGGGAACCTTAGTGACACTGACCTTTGCTAAGATCATAAAAAATATGTCTAAGGTGAATATTCCTACCACAATGTGTGCAAGTGTAGACATGCCGATGAATGTTACCCTTGGGTTGACCTTTTTTAATGTGTTATGATATGGTCGATTCTCTTAACACTTTGGTCTTGGATTTAGTAGTGGAAGCATAAGGAACATCAAAGACAATTCCAAAATTGTATTTTTGATTTAGACAGTGCCTAAAATCTTATCCAACTTCTCTAACCTAGGTTCCAAATCGAATTTGACATAAATTGAGTCTCCCAATCTCTCCTCTAACTCTAAAATCCCAGGCATAAGCAAAATATGAGTCCCAAATTTTAGGGACTCTTTCTTCAAAAAATTTAAATAAGCCATGAAGGTTATCTCCCTCCCCCTCAATATAGTCGAGCTTCTCCCTAATAGTCTTTTAACCTACCCTCAAATCATCAATCAATATAGCATCTTCATTACCTATGACAAATTATTTTAATTTTGCCTCTAACTTTAAGTTGGCCTTTTTCAACTTCAATGATTAGGTGTATAACTCACGGAAGGACACTTGAAGATAACTCTTTTTTTCTTCTTCACTCGCTTGGTAAACACAAGATCGTACCTCAACACCATCTTTCAAATGATCATCTTCAATGTCAAAATATTTTTCATCTAAGCCAACATGACTAGACATGAAAGTTGTGGGGGTACGATTTACGAGGGAATCACATTCCTCTCCAAACTCACTATCACCAAGGGAAGAGTTGTATACCTTAGGCTTCTTGACTTCCTTATTTAGTTTAGTGGGATACTCATGGACATAATGCCCAAACCCTTGGCATCCAAATCACTTGTTTTGATCATCCACATTTATAAGGTTATCCTTCTTCTTTTTACCATGGCCATTCACAATGTTCTCAGATTTTTTTGAATCAAAAGAATTGTCTTCTCTAATCTTAAGATTTTTTTTTACTTTCTCACAAACCTAGCAATCTCTTCAGGATCTAAGTCACTATCAGAATCTGACACATCCTCCTTTCGGGCTTTCAAAGAAATGCATTATTTTTTTTTCATCCTCTTTTTTTGGAGGACACATTTTCATATCATAGGTTTGGAGATCACCTTTAAGTTCTTGTACCCTCACAGTATCGACACCTCTTAGAGAATCTAGGATTGTGACCTTGGCTTTAAATATTTCACGTAATGAACTTAAGATTTTTCTCACCACTCTCGACTCATGGATAAACTCACATGAGTTAAACTAGGAGTTATCAATATTGGACAAATTAGCATAAAAATCATCAAAAGGATCATGCTCTCACATGTTAAGTGTTTCAAACTTAGTCAATAATTTTTTTAACTTAGAAACCGTAACAGTATCAGTGCCCTCACGTGTGGATTTCAAAATCTCCCAAAAATCTCCCAATCATCATTCGAACTTCGTAGGTCATAATTCGTCTAAAATCTTCAGCTCTGACCATGCATAAAATAACACTCACTCCCTTTGAATTAAACATCGAGGCATTCTTTTCATCCATTGTCCAATAGGAGTATGCTTTAGGTTCACCACCCTTAGTGGGAGGAGACCATCCTTGCTCAATCGAGTTCCAACATTTTCATCGATCTATTTTAAGAAAAATGGCATACGAGCTTTCTCGTAAGGATAATTTGACTAATCAAACATTGAAGGTCAGGTAATAGAACTTCCCTTTTATTAAAATCCATATAAACAACTCTAAATACACAAAAATAGTGATCTAACATGATAATGTAGTGTAACCTTCTTTGATACAAATTTTAAAGCGCCCAAATGCTCTTGGGGTCATGGATAATTAAACAAACACCAATTTTTAATTTCAAATTAATTAAACCAATTGTAAGTGAAACCATTTGTAATTTTGCAACAATTAAAACTAAATTGCTGTGTAAACTTAGCCAATTTTTATCTTGCCCTAAAACCTGCATATAGGTGATATAAACAAACATAAAATAAAGCAAAACACGACACAATGATGTCCGAGGAAAACCCATAACGGGAAAAGCCTAAGACGTCCCAACCACATAAATCACTATGATATAAGTATCATTATAAGGACGAATTTGACTTACTCAATTGAGTGGAATCCTTCAAGCCTTGATGCACTCCTTTTCTAGAACCTCCTTCACAATCTCTGTTGGATTCCTTTTAACAATAATCACTATGCAAGCGCTTCTCATGTCTCGGTACCCATCGATCTTACCGTTGTATGACTAGTTCCAGCCGTATAACACAAACTATTAGAGACCATCGCACGAAGAAAACAAGAAATCCACCACTCGAAAAAGCACTCAATGAAGAGTAAATGTCTTGCTGCAAGACACAATAAGATATCGAAGAGACATATGATGTTGAATCTTGGATTCAAAATAATAGGTTTAAACTAGGGTTTAGGAGGCTCTTGATTAGATATGAAAAACTATTTTTTAACCCTCAAAAATAAATCTATTGTACCTGATATATATAGATTTGTAGTTTTAATTCAGCACTCACTTTGAGACAAGTCATTGGAATTAAAAACACAAAGTCATTCGAACGATTATAGCAATCTCATTTGAATAAAAAATAAGGTTGTTCGAACGACATAACTATTCTTATTTGAATGGGGTTCAAACAAGCTTTGAATGACAATTTTCTTCTTAGCAATTTTTTTTTATTAAAGATCATTTAAAGCTCGTTTTAACAAGATGCTCAAACTCATTTGAATGAGATAAAGAACTCATTCGAACAAAACAAGTGAATTCGTTTGAACGACAATAAGAACTCATTTGAACGACTTCAAAACAAAAAAAAAATCTTTTTTAAAAAACCTTTTCTCAAAAATAACATCAAGAAGCATTTTAAAACACTAACGCCCAAAATGTATCCAGGTATCAAACATAATCTGCATTTATACCTCTTTGATATCCCATGGATGTTGAAGATGAAACTTGAAATAATGTGAAGGTCACTTTACATGGCCGCTACGGTCTTCAAAACGCATCATAGGCTTGATGGACCGACTCAACTAAAATCCTAACCGAGGACTCAAAAATGTTTTTTTCCAAATGGAATACAACAAATACACGTACAAATTGGCTCGATTAGAAATTTATCCTTACACTCTTACATCGGCGTGTTGTGGTTTTCTTTATTTTATTCTTTCTTACTCACCTAGATGCACATTTTATGGCAAGATAAAACTGGTTAGTGCTTATCACAATGCATATTTAAAATTGGTGCAAAGATAAAACTGATTTAATTTAATTAAAAAATTAAAATTTGGACATAATCCTAATAACACTAGGATTTTTCATTCTCTCTCTATTTTGAAATTGAGTTCTCAAAGAAAATTTTAGTGAGACTTTTACATATACTCTTAGATATATTCGTGAGAGATGTTTTAAGAGGATCAATAAACAATTAGCCACTATTTACATATGAATTTACTTAAATTCAAATTATCTAGACTCTAAGATCTAAAAGGGGCTATTCGAGATAACTTAGAGTTCAAGCATGGTGTGGACCGAGGGTGAAGCATGGACATTCATATTCAACCGATGAAACTTTGATTAGATTTATTCTTGGAACAAGGGAAAGTCTAGATGTTCCTTGGTAATTTCTTGTGAGAGAATTAGAGAGAATTATCTTCTTGCGTCGTGTAAAAGTAATTTTCAAATCTAATAAGAAACTACGTCATGCCGAGGTTTTTTACCCATATGCTGGATTTTTTCCTCATACAAATCTATCTTGGTCGATTGGTTTGTGTTTTGGTTGATTGATTGTAATTTCTTGCTTGTTATTTAATCTAAATCTAATTGTTAAAATCAAAATGAGTTGGATATAGGTTTTATTGGATCATAAATTTTAAAATTAGGAAAAATTATTTCAAAAAATAGTCACCGCTTTTGGTTTATTCCTAGTGTGTACACGCTTGCATTCTCAATTGGTATGAGAGCACGTTGGCTCATTTTAGGCTTAAAACCCTAAGTTGTTTCTTGATTTGTGTGTGTGTTTGTTTGTTTGAGAATCTTCATGAAGATTTCTTATTTTTATACTTTGGGAATAATTTTGTAAAACATGCATTCACCCTCACTCTAATCTATATATAAGAACACTTGACATGTATCTAGTGAATCTATCTATGACATTACACAATGAAAATGAGATGAGTGATGATGAAGAGATGCGTTAGATCTACTATGCTCATAACAAGTTGTTCCATGAATCTTTGAAATTAAAGAAATAAAACATTATAATGAGGAATGAGATCAAAGTTTTTGTAGAGGAAAGTATTCTATTAAATGAGAAAGATGAAATGTTTTTCAAATCAAAGTTACAATGCGTGAATGAACAAAACTCTTCCATCAAATTGAAAATTCCGATCTCTTTGAAATGAATTGTAAACTTGAGAAAGAGTGCAAAATGTTTGAAAATCAAAGAAAATGTATATAAAAAAGAAGTGATTTCTCTTAAAGTGACTTGTTAAATGCCATGAAATTAAAACTTTCTTCAGTGGATTGATCCAAAAAATGAACAAAATGCTATTTGAGAAGTCTATGATACAAAATGGAAGTAAAGGTCTTGGTTTTTACTCATTCAATGCTTCTTCAAATACACGTATTGTTTTTATCCATGAAAAGACTAATGGTGTTAAACAAGAGGATTATCTCAAGTCAAGAATGAAAATGTATCTTCAAAAGGAAAAGAACTTGATAAGAATGTTGCAAAAAAAAAATAAAAAAATACATGTTATGAATATTGAAAAGGATTCACAAGTCAACTGACCTAAGTTTGTTCAAAGACCTTAAATGCATTAGAATCTGTAATATCCCATAATTTTTATAAAATAAAATATATAGTATATTGTCTCCTTGTGTGACATGTGATGTCACAATATATATATATATATATATATATATATATATATATATATATATATATATATATATATATATATATATATCTGTGTGTGTTTAACAAAAAAAATTAAAAATAAGATGCGGTAAAATATTAAATAATGATGTAACTGTGTATTATGGAAAACTATGGAATTATTGGGGACTTGGTATCGAGGGTTTCGTCCTTTGAATTATTCCGTCAATGTCAGGTTCCAATGATTGTGAACTAATTGACTATAATGTTGTTTTATGCCAAACAAATAAAATAAAATAAAATAATTAATTATGGGTGATATTTGTTATTTTTTATAATAAGGTGTATTCGGGTTAAATTGAAGGGAATTAGGATATTATATGGTTCAAAATGTTTTAAAAATTTATCTTTAAGGTATAGTGTTGAAATATGATTTTTATCGGGATTAATGAAATTAGGCCAGATTGGCGAGATATAACGTTTAGTTGAGTTCTAAGGCTATTTATTATAATAAGTTGGACTTAGAAGCTAAGGCCTATATATGTGGAAGAACTAAGTTAAGTTAAGAAGAATAAAACCCTAATAAGACTTAAGAGCCTTTCATTTACCATAATTGTCATCTTAGAGATACCCATTTGTAGAGAGAGAAAGAAACTTAAAGGAGAAGGAAAGTTGAAGGATTTGGGAGCCTTTTTTTATTGAAATCTTTCAAGGCAAGTTTAATTTGCGTAATAGTAAGATTGTATTTGAGTTAGATTATGCCTATCCATATAAGTCTAGAATTAAGATGAGTTATATCTGATTTAAATTGCTAATTTTGTAATTAATATTGTGGGTACACGGATTTGGAATGACGGGCCTGGACGAGTAGCCTAATTAAAATGGCCCAAAGTCCGAACCCTTCACACCTTAACATTAATTCAGTTATGACTTAGTCTTCTCCCACGTTCTCGTATAGAGGTGTTCCAGGAGAAGATGGTAAACGTGGGGGAGTCCAACACCCCCGACAGACATGTATATAACAAACCCTGGGTCTGGGGCATAAGACACGCACTGTATTCTCTGTAAACGTTCCTCGGAGTACATAGAAATAATACTGACTGCACCCCCGTGGACGTAGGCATTCTTGCTGAACCACGTACATCTTCTGTTGTGTGATTGGCATTTTATGTTTCTTATTTTGCTTGGTGATTGTGCTTCTCTTATCTATTTGTGTTGCAAATAATTGTCACCACAATTGGCACCGTCTGTGGGAACGTTTATCTTCCCTGAGAAATCCCATACCAACAAAGAAGTTTGAAATGTCTGATCACAGTAGTAATGCTCCTCAGACAGGAGATATCCAAGAACAACCTGCTCCTCGCAGGATCAGATCTGAAGTTCGGTGTTCAAATGAGAGGGCTCGCCTAGAGAGGCCAACCTCAAAAGAAATCTAAGGACCAGCGAGGTCCACACAAATATCCAGGTTGATTGATGCCTATGAGGCGAGGCTCCAAGAGCAGAGGGAGTCTTCTCGTAAGAACAAAGCTGAGAATGCTAGCCTCAAAATAAGGTTAGAAAGAATGGAGATAGAGCTCCATCGTGGCACCAGGAAACATCCGTACCGCACTCCTAGCCCTCAGGCGAGCAAGTCTCACAGCCGAGGAAGCAGCCCTAGACGCGGGTCCCAGAAAGTTAAGGGAAACGAGTCAGAGGATGACCTACTTGAGCGAGTGCGACTAACTCTCAATTACAGGAGCCCAACTCGCATCAACGAGAACATACAAAGTCTGGACCGAAGGGAGATGGACCAACACCCTGCGCATCGCAGCACCAAATCGACCCGAGAGCTCGCTAAGCGAGCTCTCAAAACTCAGATAAAATCACCTTTCTCAAGGGAAATAGAAGAAGAGGAAGCCCCCAAGAAATTTGTTATTCCAAGGTTCAAGATTTATGATGGTAAAACTGATCCCATTGATCACGTCAGGCAGTAAAGGCAAGCCATTACCTTCTGGAACCATCGAGACGCACTGATGTGCTAAATTTTTCCCTCGAGCCGTATGATGTGGCACAAAAATGGTTTGAAATGCTCCCCCACAGGTCCATCAGAAGCTTCAAGTCCCTGACCGAGCTCTTTACGACCCGCTTCATTACGAGTAGCTCCCATACCAAAAGGATGGATGCTTTGCTAACAATGAAAAAGACGCCTCAAGAGACCCTCCGAGACTACGCAAAGAGGTATTGGGAGTTATTCAATGAGGTCAAGGACTGCTCGGATCAAGTGGTAGTGGACTCTTTCAAAACTGGGCTACCCAGCTCTTCCCTTCTGTACCAGTCCCTGACAAAAAAAGAGTCCATGACCATCAATGAACTGATGGCTCACATCGAGAAATATGCCAAGGTGGAGGATGTGACCTCCCTCGGCATAGGGGAAAATGGTAGAGCTAAGCTCGCTGCCAAAGGCAGTGACAAAACTGAGAACCAGAAGAAATAAGGAAAGAATAGGGGCAAGAATGGCTCTAAGAACGGAGGCAACAATGATGTGGAAAAAGCATTTCAGGTGGTCAACACTGTCTTCAGAGAACTAATTTATCAAATTCTCATAAAAATCAAAGACGATCCATTCATTAAGTGGCCCAGAAAGATGGGAGGAGATCCCTTAAAGAGAAACAACGCGTTGTGATGCACTTTTAATAAAGAATGAGGACATAAGACTAAGCATTGCAAGGCTCTTAAGTCCCACCTCGAAGAGTTGGCCCAGTCAAAGCATCTGAACGAATTCGTGGAAAAGAAGGCAGAGAAAGTTGCTGCCCATAGAGAAGCAAGGCCTGATAACGTACTCGAAGACGATGCCAGCCATGAATTCGCAGTAATTCATGGGGCATCTGATGTGAAGCAGATTCAAGGAAATTCAGCTCGAATGGAGGTAAAAAAGCTTACAGCGGTGATGCAAGCTTTTCAGATCGATCCAACAAAAACACAATCAGGAAATCATCAGCGAGTAGATGACGTCGACTATAGTAAGCATATCGTATTCACAGATGAAGATCTGGTGGGAGTGAGAACCCCACATCATAATGCTTTGATCATTACTCTCAGGATAGCTAACTATGACGTCGATAAGTTGCTTGTCGACCAAGGAAGCTCATTCGAGGTAATGTATCTCGACCTATTCAAAAAATTAAAGTTAAACATCACCGACCTAAAGGAAGGTACTGTCCCTTTAGTTGGCTTCGCTGGAAAAGTGACTATGCCATTGGGAAAGATCGTGCTGCCAGTAAGGGCAGGAAATGTCTCTAAAATGATTGATTTTTTGGTAGTCAACATTAACTCGCCATACCAGGCTATCCTCGGCAGAGGATGGCTACACGCAATGAAGGCAGTCTCCTCGACCTACAACAAGAAGCTCAAATATATGATCAAGCGAGGAGTAATGGAGATACATGGTGATCAAGCGATGGCAAGAAGGTGCTTCATAGTGGCCATCCGCCTAAGACCAGAGAAGAAGGACGACAGGCCCAACAAGAAAGTTGAGGAACAAGAAGGTCTCTCCTCCCCTCTGAATGGGTCGTCGAGAACCTAGAGGAAGTTACAGCTGGAGGTAGCGACGATGACAGGGCTTTCTTGATTGGATATTCTCTCACAGATCAAGAACAAAAGGAGTTGACGATTCTGATGAGAAGAAATGTAGACGTTTTCCCATGGGAACCATATGAGCTGCCTGGGATTGATCCTAGTATAGTTTATCATCAGCTACATGTTGGCCCCACCTTCAAAATAATCACACAGAAAGAACGGCGAACTATGCCCGAGAAGGTAAAGGCCGTGGAAAAAGAAGTTAAAAAACTACTGGATGCAGGATCCATTCAGGAAGTCCAATTTCCTAAATGGTGTCCAACCCAGTAGTAGTCCCAAAGAATAACGGAAAATGGATAGTCTGCATCGACTTCACTGACCTTAATAGGGCATGCCCTAAGGACAGTTTCTCTCTTCCAAAAATCGATCAGTTAGTGGATGCCACAGCAACTCACGAAAGGATGAGTTTTCTGGACGCATACTCGGGGTATCATCAGATCCCTCTGTATGCTCCAGACCAGGATAAGATAACATTCATCACCACCGTTGGATTATACTATTACAAGGTCATGCCCTTCGAGCTCCAAAACGCAGGGGCAACCTACCAGCAGCTCGTCACCAAGATGTTCAAAGATCAAATGGGAGACACCATGGAAGTTTACATCGACGACATGCTCGTCAAAAGCATGAAGAAAGAAGACCACCTATCAGACCTATCAAGAACCTTCGAAATCCTCAGGAAGTACCGAATAAAACTTAACGCAAGCAAGTGTTCTTTCAGTGTCCAGTTAGGAAAATCTCTTGGGTACTTGGTCAGTAAGAGAGGCATCGAGGCTAATCCATACCAGATCGATGCAGTAAATAGGGTACAACCTCCTCGCACAATTCGTGACGTACAGAAGCTCACTGCCATGCTCGCTGCCTTGAACCCTTTTATCTCAAAGTCCTCTGAGAAGTGCAAACCGTTCTTCCAGCTCCTAAAGGGAAACAAAATAGTGGAATGGAATCAATATTGCTCGCGGGCATTGGACGAGCTCAAGGCTTACCTTAGCTCACCAACACTACTCGTTATACCACAGGAAAAAGATTCCTTGTACTTATACCTCACCGTTTCCAACCACACTCTCAGTTCTGCATTGATGAGCGAAAAATCAGGAATCTAGCACCCCGTTTATTAGGCGAGCAAGACCTTATTAGAGGCCGAGCAGCGGTACCTACCACTAGAGAAACTCGCCTTTGCACTTATAGTGTCTTTAAGGAAGTTAAAGCACTACTTTGAAGCTCACACTATCATCGTCCTTACATCGCACCCCCTTAAAGCAATCCTGAGGAAAGCAGATTTATCGGGCAGATTATCTAAATGGTCAGTCGAGCTCGGGCAATTTGACATCCAATTTCAACCAAGGAACACAATCAAAGGGCAAGTCCTTGCTGATTTCATAGCCGAATTCAAAGGCGAGCATACTCTCGACCAAATTCAACCCGTGAAGCAAAGGGAGAATCACAAGACAGGGGAAATCTGCAAATTGTTCGTTGATGGAGCCTCCAATTCAAAGGGGGAAGGAGTAGGCATCGTTCTTATCACTCTGAAAAATTCCATCCCCGAATAGAGAATTCGGCTTGGATTTGAAGCCTCCAATAATAAAGCAGAATATGAGGCCCTGATAGCCGGCCTCCAAAAGGCACACACTTTAGGGGCAAAGCAGTTGTAGGTGTTCGGTGACTCATAATTAGTCTCTAATCAGATAAGCTGAGACTACAATGCAAAAGATGAAAGGATGATAGCCTTTCAAAGAGTCTATTGGCTAATTTTGAGGAAGTTAATGTCCAGTAGTTTCCCAGAGGACAGACTAGCCATGCTGACGCCCTAGAAGCCTTGAGTTAGATAATTGATTCCGACTGAAAAATAATAATTCCCATTAATTTCTTACCTCATCTGAGCATTAACCGTAACAACGAGCTACCAAGAGTGGAGCATGTGATCCAAATTGAGTCAGCACCCAGTTGGATGGATCCTTTAAGGACTATTTGATGGATGGCACACTTCCAGATAATAAGAAGACCGCTCACCAGATAAGAGTCAAAACTGCTCACTTTCACTTATCTCCTGAGGGCAAGCTATATAAGAGATCATTCTCCGGTCCCTCCCTTCAATGTGTTCACCCGAGGGATGTCGAACAAATTTTAAATAAACTCCATGAGGGAATCTGTGGACGCCATATTAGAGGAAGGTCATTGGCTTTTCGAGCAATGAAGGAAGGCTATTAGTGGCCATATGCGCAAAGAGACTCTGCAATGTATGTTCGTAAGTGCGAGAAATGCCAACTTCATGCTCCCATGGTCCTTCAACCCGTCAGCGACCTAAAATCACTTTCCAGCCCATGGCCATTTGCCCAATAGGGAATGGACATCATAGGACCTCTTCCTACCGCTGTCAGCAATCGCAAGTATCTGTTGGTCGCAACTGACTACTTCACAAAATGGATCAAGGCAGAGCCACTGGCGAACATTCGAGACGCATATATGATAAGATTCATATAGAAAAATATAATCACCTATTTTGGGATCCCTAGGACCATCATCACTGATAATGGAACGTAGTTCGAGAGAGGATCCTTTCAGAATTTTTGTAATGACCACGGAATCAGACACCATTTCAGCTCGGTGGCCTATCCTCAGAGTAATGGCCAAACCGAGGCTTCTAATAAAATGGTGATCGATGGGCTAAATAAACGATTAGAATAAGCCAAAGGCACATGGGTGAATGAACTACTACATATTCTGTGGGCCTATCGTACTACCCCACGTCGAGCAACGGGGGAAACCCCATTCTCACTAACATATGGAATGGAAGCAGTCATCCTATTGGAAGCAGGCTTACCCACTATGAGGTCCACCCTTATCGACCAGGGCTAGAATGATGCAGCATTGCTCGCTGAGATTGATCTAGCCGATGAACGCCGAGAGCTTGCCTTGGTGAAACTAGCGAGCTATCAACAAAAGCTCTCAAAGCACTATAACAAGAAGGTCAATCCAAGGGCATTTCGAGTTGGGGACTATGTCCTAAGGAAAGTCTTGGGTAATGCAGTAAAACCATCAGACGATAAATTAGGGCCAAACTGGGAAGGACCGTTCAAGATAACAAGAGATGATCTGCGAGGAGCCTATCACTTAGAAATGCTGGAAGGCAGAGAGATACCTCGAGCATGGAATGCAACCAATCTTAGGAAATTCGATTTATAGATTCTTCTTTTGCATTGTACTTATGAGGCTGGAAGCTCATTTCCTTATCATTAATAAAAGTTGTTTAGCAGCTGCAATCTACGAGGTCTTAATTAACTAGTATATGAACATTATAACTCACACACCTTTTCCAAGTGACAGGCACACTAATCATTACACTATATCAGGGAAATCACCCTCCTCAGGTTTTCGTTATGAAACACGAAAAACCTCTTAGCATTGCCCCTGGTAATATATACAGCCCTATAGGAGATCCTTAGGCAATATGGCCAAGTCAAAAATTGGTCGCCAAACAATGTTTGGTTAACAAAATCCTAATCGGATAGAGTATCCAACACCAGGCGTGTCCTCGCCAATTGCCACACTTAGGTTTAAGGGAGTGTGACGACACGACCTAAAAGGTAAAGTGGGGCATAATGGTATCCCATAAGCATACTGGACTGGAGGGACACTCACTTAACAATGAAAACTTACAAATCTAGTCAGCCAAGAGAGGCCCAAGATTATTGAGCAAAGTCTAAAAGATGTGGAAAATGTACAACACTTGTTTAATTGACGAATTCACCCAAAACAAAAACTTGATATTACTTCATCACATTTACAACAAATACAACTCATGTTTAGTCGAAGAGCTCACCTAAAACAATAACATTACAACTTCATTACAAGGTATATAGAGTTGCTACTGGCAAAGTGTCAATGAGGTCGAGGCCTCTAAACGAGATAATCAGCCACTTGGGATCTTCGATCGTCATCGGGATGGGGAACTAGCTCCTCCTCGACTTCATTCATATTTGACTCCAATAGCTGCCGAGGGATAGCATCAATAGGGATCCACTAATCATCTCTCCGGAAGGGATTAGGCATTAGAGTGGAAGGAGAGATCTCATGACGATACCAGATCATTGATTTCTTTGGGACTTGTAGCTCCTTCAGGGCACTCAACCATCCCCTGATAAAGGCGAGCCCTTCAAACTCTGTTAGCCTCGTCGAAGCATCTAGCCAACCTCATTATAACCATCGTCCTATACTCGTCGAGGTTCTCTCTTAAACAGATGCCTTAGCAGAGTGACGTCCCTTTGAAGCCCAATAACAATCACATATGCTGGTTGGACATCACCATGGAGTTCTTCCATTTCACTAGCTAAACTTCTTACATTTATGATGGCTCGCGAAACAATCGGTGGGGTAGAGCCTCACAGCACCGGAGGAACATCACTTGGACCAGCTCCATCTCGTGACGAGGAGGAACCTTGTAATACTGCGGGAGCGATGCTCGACGCATGCTCCCTGAGTCGCAAGACTTCCTTCTTCAAAGCCTCATTCTCTCGGTGCAGAATTTCTCCAACCTGATTGATCTCAGAAGCATATAGAAGCCTTAATCTCAGAGTATTCACCTCTTCTTGAACTGAGGCACTGATTTCTTCATCTCTTGGAGCCTGTCTTTTAGTTTCACGACGAGCTCAGTCTACTCTATAAAATGCTTGTTCCTCAATTGCAGTGATTTGAAAATCCTCATAAATGTATGACGAACTTCAGAACTCACATCAGGACCAAACATTCTTCCCAATTGAGAAGTGGCTGGTATATAATCATCAACATCAATCAACTATAAGAAATAAAATAGCAATGCAAGGTAGAGTTATTCAGTACACTAAAGGAAAAAGTCTTCTCATTTCATTCATAAAAAAAAGAGCAGAGTACATTGAAGAATCAGAAGGGAACATTACAAACAAAAATACAAAAATAATCCTAAGGATAGATCAGCTGGCGACCTTGGGTTGCTCAGAAGAAGTTGGTTGCTTCACCTTATTAGCAACGGTGGGAGCATCACCCTCAGTAGGGACAGCATCTTTCGCTCGAGCAGGAAGGGCAGCAATAGGAATTGACTGAGAAATAGATCCAGCACCTTCGATGGCTGAGGCAGGAACTTTATCCATGACAGGCTTTGGGCCTGGATCATGCTCATCAAACAGAGGAGAGGAAATATCCACACCAGCAGCTAAAAGGGCCTTTTTCCAGCCCTTCTTGAAGTTCAGATGACTGATGTATCCTATCTGAACCTCAGCGTCTTCATACGCAGCAGCCCACCCGGAGTTATATGAGTCCTCTTTAACGGTTAGTGCCTGCTACTCTTTCTTATTCAGCTGCTCAGTCAGCACTTTGTTCTCCTCCATAATATCCATCTTGCTCGAGCAGACCAGATCGTAGGCTTGCCGCAGTTCATTCAGTTCTTTAACTATTGCCTCCCGCTCTCGACTGGCTTTAGTAAGAGCCAGATGGGAAGACGTTAGAGTAACATCAGTGGCCTTTAAACTAGCCTCGAGCTCTGTACCCTTCACCCATAAAGCAGCATTCTGCTTATCCAGCTCGCTGTTCTTATTGATCAGCTCGTCATGAGAGCGATAGAGCACGGCAAAATCAGTCACAAACTGCAAGTAAAAAAAATATATTAGAAGAAGGAAATCAACAGAAATTGGGAAGCATTAGAGAAGAGAAATAAACTTACCAAGGATAGTCTCTGGCTCTCTTGCTGAGCTAACTGGTCAGTCCCCACTGCCCTTTGGCGGTCATCATGAAGTATTGCTCTCTCGAGCAATGCAGGGGCCAACTGGGGGGAAGTGGCAACCGAGGCCCCCTCTAGCAACGCAGACACCGACACTAAGGCCTGCCCAACCTTTGTCCTCGCCTCCATTTTTCTCCTCTCTTCCTCCTTTTCCTTCTCCTTCTCTATCCTTCTCCTCTCCTCTACCTTCCTCTTCTCCTTAATCTTCTTCTTCTCTTCTTCCCTCTTCCTCTCTCTCTCTCTCACACACCTGATCTTCTTCCTTTCTTTTCTTCTCCTTCTCCTGAGCAGTAGACCAAGAACTAGTAGTAACAACCCCAGTGCTAGATTTTTGCTTTTTCGACCTCTGAGCGAGAAGCATGTGATCATCATCATCATCATCTCAGATCAATTTTTTCCTTGGAGGAACCATTTCCTCCCTAGAGCTGCTGGACGTGCTCGAAGGTTCTTGGGCTTCAGAAACCTCTTTTAAATCAGAAGAACTGTCACCACAGGAGCTCCCCTTGACAACATCGCCTTCAGCATCGCCTCTGATATCACTCTCAGAACTGCTTTCCTCCTCGTCCAACTGAATATGATCGGAAGTAGCTTCTTTAGAGGTATCAAATTCAGGAATACTATCCATAGGCCTCGTGATAAAGCTGGACCCAATATTTTTATACTCGAGCTAGAAAGCGGCAGACCGGGGATGTTCACCATCTACTAAAGGCTCCCTGATACTCCAAGCCTTAACCAACTCTGAAAGCCGAACCTCGCCGAGGGCAGGCTCCAAGTTCTTCAACCTCATGTGACACCCCGACTAATTAAATACCGGGTAGCTACTCCTTTATTAGATTAATACAAAAATGCCAAGTTGGTTCAGTAAATAGCATCACTGTCGAAAATATTTTTATGATTTCTAACCACCTAGTGTTTAAAAAGTAAGTTGTCAAATTTTAAATTAGATATGATTAACATGCATTAAATGAAATATAGAAATGTAACACAACCATTCACGATAAAGTCCAACTATAATGAATCAACAAATAAAGATGAGTCTAGAGGAAATACTCCTCACAACAACCCCAATATGAAAAGAAATAAAACAAGTCTGCATCCTGAATTAATTACAAACCATAGTTTGAATAACTGAAATGTAAAATGAAATGTCTCTAAAAGAAATGGGCGACATGCCCTACAACTGATGAAATCTGGATATAGAGTCAAGACAAATGAAGTGTCTACTAGCAAGGCCCTGTAACTTCCACAACATCTACAGCTCGTCACCTGACTGAAAATACTATGTATGGTGTCCTTGTGGCTGGGCACCTAAAAATGGTTTTTACAAAATGATAGATTTGAAAGCAAACGGGTCAGAGCCCGAATGTGGAGAGTATTTTAAAAACAGCAAGTGCTTTAACAACAATTAAAACAATGAATGCAAGATACATGTTAGGACGTGCTCTCACATGAAATACTCACCTCTCGTCTAACTGTGCACTCCTAACGTTCCTGTACCCATTCATGTGTTATTTATCTAACTAAACCATCATAAGTTATAACCCAACTACTCGATTCACAATATGAATTCCCATAGTTATTACTTAAATAGATAGCTTTACTTGAATTCGGATTCTCAATTATTAGCATTTCCGTTTACTGGAGGTTATCCCCTTATTTATCTTCTCAAGGAATTAATATAAATGATTTTCATAAATAAACATCACCATTCCTTTTCATTCAACCGTATATTATTCACATCATAAATATACAATATACGGACCCCGAGGCTAAGCTACGGTGCACACATACTCTGCTATCCATCCCGGTACATCACGTACATAAGGATTACACATTCCGAATCTCTCAGGAATTGTTAGAATAAACACCACACACAAAAATGGAGGCGAACATAATTCAACATATCCATGGTCACGTACATACCTACGCTCCATAGTCAGCTGGCTTAATAACTCACAATTAAGTCATTCTCTTGAACTATGTCCTCTAGGCACCACTCTAAATCCGGGCACACAAGGAATAGATGGCCTTAAGCGAACGTAAACCTCCCGTGATAGCAAGTATGGTAGGTATGTCATACACGTAAAAATTATATACTAAGCATGCACACATCTTAGATATCTCAATATTAATAAAGGTATTTTCTACATCCATATACCATTATTCCAATTTTATACATTTTAAGTCTTCCGATAATATATAATGTAGACTATCGACACATCCCACGTCGTAAATTTCTTATACTTAAAACCTATCTCAAATAGATTATTAAGTTCCTATTATTCCCACATATAACATCTTTATTCCTAAAGTCCTTACTTCTGCCCCAAACCTCATTTCATTAAATTATTCAATTTTACACTTTTAACCCAAATATTATCTCACTTATCGAATTTCATTAGATTAGAATGATTCATCGAATTGAATTCTAATAAAGGTCCAAATTTCATAATCCTGCCTACTGGTCCTCCTTAAGTTTAAGGGCATTCATAAGGTCTCCAATAATATTTTCCAAGGGTTAACTTCATTAAAATTTAAATAGGGAAAACTTTACTCATTCTGGGAAGGTCGATCGATCGACCTTTTCCTTCGATCGATCGATGGTGGTCGATCGATCGACTGATGAACATCGATCGATCGAACGCACCAGGTATGGCTACGGACTGCTTCGTTTTGCAGTTTTCAAATCATCACAAAACATCCTTAACAAGGATGAAACTCTAAGATAACGTTATAATATCATCATACAACTATCCTACAACAGTGCTAACATTCTAAAACAAATAATTCATCATTCAAGGGCTTTTTTTGGATCAAAACTTCATCAAGAATTCCCAGTTTTCTACTTCTTTCAAGAACATTAATAAACTTCTTCAAAAATCCGTTTTTAAATCATCAAGGGTCATAATTCCGAATTCATAATTCGTCCAGAATGTTTCTACATGCAGTCCCTAACATAGTTCATAGTTTTACATCTTCAAATTCATGGGTCTAATCAATCTTCCAAGATAAATTTGATAATTTCCTAAACATGGAAAAGCATAGCATTGAAATCAATTGTGATTAAACCACTTGCCTTAATCTTTCTCTGAATTTGATGTTGAATCTTTGAAGGCTGAGTTGTTCTCTCTCTCTCTCTGCAGAATTCTCTTCTTCCTCTCTCTCTCTCTCTCTCTCTACAAGTTCTCCTCAAGATGACAATGGAGGTGGGGTTGGGTTTTGGCAAGTTAAAATGGTTTCTTAACTTCTCCCGTATCCCATTAAGTCCCTTAGTGTAGTTAGTGGGTTTAGTGGATAAAGGAATAAGTCAGATTTTATTTCTAATTTTCGTGGGTTTTAATCCCCAAATTTCTGAAATTACCAAAACGCCCTTTTAAGTTACCGGTATGGCCTAATAATGCCCCGGGACCCAAACTTAACTTCCGGCTAGTGTTTTCTGACTATTTTGACCCTTCCGGACACGTTGGCGCACTCAAAATGACCATATGGGTAATAAAAATAAAATTCACTTTTTAATTAAATAATAATATTCCAGACGCGACTGTCACATGCGTCTCAACAAAATTTCAAATTGCCGTATTTCAATCTCGCGACAATTTCAATAGTTTCAATATTCGTATATTGCCATATATTCACATTATAATCAAATACTAACTCACATCTTGTTAATATTTTATCCGGATTAATTCTCAATTAATTCACATTTAATTTAATTAATCCCATAAATAAATATCGATAAAAATGCGGGGTATTACATACTTCCCCCCTAATAACAGAATTTCGTCCCGAAATTCGGAACTAAAAAGTAAGGCACGCCTGGAAAAATTTGGTATCCTCTAGTATTCAAAACAATTATAAAGAAAAGCCCAAATTACTAAAACCCTCGCTTCACAATAAGCTCGTTTAATATACTTGATACCTTTTCAGAATAATCTTCGATAAATGCACCTCTTGTGTGCTCTTATTAAACAACCTTTGACTAAAATAGCCCATACATTATTAGCCGCATTATTTTTATTAGTATTGTGAGTCCGCACCTCACTACTAACTCCCGCGTTTATTAAAACTCCAAACTCCCATCCTGGGATGAATCAATAACACGTCTGACCATGCTTGTCTATTCCTTGAAATATCCCGACATTGGACCTTTACAGAAGGGAAAACCACTTCAGCCTGTTGGTGTCACACAAGCCTTTGTAAGCACCTTGTCCACCATAAATAGATACGGGTGCTTTTCCCCCAACTCTACCATTAGGTAATATCTCCTCCTCATGACTACTAATACCTCACTAGTTATACTCGATTTGGAATTTGAAAATATCGCCATGAATCCAAAATTTCTTTCATACAATCCATAAGTCGTTGTCACCTTGCGCCTGCACCTCGGGTTGTAGGTGATACGACCCTGAGTTTGAATCGTTGTTTCCCACTACTTATTGTCACCCCTCCTAAATGTGGATTTCGGAGATTTCATCCCAGTTCTAAATAATACTACGTCGAACCACGTACCGGCGTGTTCACTATCTAATAGTGTGAATCATTCCAAATATATAACCATTTCTCTCCTTCTGGACAACATGTCCCACATAATCGAAAGAACTCATTACTTATTAATAAGTTGGCTACCTCTCAAGAAAATTCTCCAACCTGACCCTCCCATTTTGGGATTGTCGTCTTGATACAAAATTATTTGGTTGATCATCTAACCCCAACTGTTCTACTACTTACTATACCTCTTTCAATGTCAATATTCACATAAAATTTTCCCCGTTAAATGATACTCAATGATCTTATTCTCCCGACAAATACCAAAAGTTTGGACCTTTACACTTTTCACCACTTTGTGAAAATCTGGACTCCCTATACTTGATTGACTTCTTCATTCTATTTTCTCTTGAGTCACCCTCGACATTCGATTGATCGGAACTCTACTCCAAATTGTTCATAATAATTTATTCGCCTTCTCAAGAGATATTCTTTTATTAAATGGCTTTCTACTGCCTTTTCTCCAAGTTTGAACGTGCTATACTGACTACACATGACATTTGCTTACACCTTTTCTTATGACGTTTAATCTCATAAGTAATAATCTCACCCGTCTATGTTCCCTCTTCCTTTGATTTACACTTTAGCAAATCAAGATGTCTACGCCCCTTACAACCCAACCATACGGTTTTTAAACATTATATACGCTTCACAAAATCCCAAACTCTTTATTGTCACTGTAAATACAACGGTGCTATACCATTTGGGCGTTCTCAATCGCTTCTGAATTAGAAATCCTAAATCCTCCTTATTTTCAATGTGTCCTTCAACATGCCGTGACAAAACCATCATTATTAATACTTATCTTTTAATTTACTAACAACTGGCTCTAATGGACGTACATCATAATTTACTTCTTATAACTTCCCGTTATAACTACGTACTCCCCTAACGATAGAGGTATCCAGATCATGAAAGAAGGGCCACATATTTCCTTACTACCAACCTTACGTTAAGTTTCATGCGTGGGGTGTCTCGCAAAGCGAAATCCAAACAAGGAACCCCCCCGATACACTACTACCTAACCTTATCGGTCATCGAGATTTATTAAGCCCTCCGTCCATAACACGTACCCCTATGTTCCCGTCTCTTAACAACAAGGTTTCATCTCCGATCGCAATTATACATAAACAAGGAACTCCTTCCGAAAGACACTTTTTCCTGACAGTGGTGGAAATCACATTTCATATACACATGCGAATAAAATCGAGACTCTCAAATTCCCATCCCCAGACACACAACTATGAGCATAAACTTCTAAATCTCTAACGGGTGATAAAAATGCACTCTTTTTGTTATGACTTCTCTATCGTTAATTTTAAAAACTAACTAACCCTTTGTTGACTAGTAAATTAATTACATACTTCTCAAAATGATGAAATCCCTACGCATACTGGGATTAAATATCCAAGACCATTATGCCTTTGAAATCACAGCAATATTTATATATATATATATATATATATATATACATATATACAATAGTAAAATTCTGAGCCCGGCCCTCTCATAAATGGGGCCTCTCCAGAACCAAAACATTCTACCCCAAGGTAGTAATCCCAATAAACTTGCAATACCAGCACACTATCGGTATAATCATATATACAAAACAATAATTAAGGTCATATCATACTCGTATAACACAGCATTAAAACGAGTAATTTCGATAAAGCATAAACCGCTATTAATATACCCATTCATCCTCCGCGGATGACAATAAAAGTAACTCCCACACTATCAGGGGAAATGTTCTTATATATAATAAACTTACTTATAAACTCACTAAACTCGACCCTCAAGTGAGAACAACAATTATAACGAATGTAGCAACTCATTTATGCCACAAATAACATGCATCCTTCTCTGAGGATATAACACATACTTCTATCCTAACAATCGTCCCGGCTGCTTAAATGGTTCCTGGTCTTAACATCTGTCCGTACACCAAATATTTCAATAATTGTCGCCCTTGCCAGGCACAATACCTTGATCCCTACTTTGTATCGGGAATTTTTTTTTTATAACGTACGGGTTTTCACTCACAATGTACCTCTACACATACTCCACTTATTTCCAGTTACCCTGACCATGTTAGAGTGGTCCTTTCCTCGGACGTTGGTAGTCTCAGCTCTGAAGACTATCTCCATTGTTCCCTTAGTTTCATGTACTTAAGGAACACACTACTACTTTTCCACCTCTCTTACTAAAATTACCATCGCTTGGTAGTAATTTTGCTATCGAATTATTTTAACGGTTTCTCCATTGGGTCTTCCTCCTTGTGGTGTTTTTCCAACACCATTTTCCCAGTCTTATTCTATAAAAAATTTCGATTTGTATCTCCCTAACAAGGGAACATTTACCTCCAAATTTACACCACGCGATCTAATTACTATTTGTATTTATCATCCAAGCAGAATTTCCCCATAAGAGCTAACAATTCTTCTTGTATGTATACTCTCCCTTTAACATACTCTTCTCCATACCACCTTCTCCACCCGGTGTAAGGTTCGCTACAACATTAAATTTCTCCTCACAAGTTGACCCCTGTTTGGCCCTCTTATGTGAGTTCAGAATCACATTCGCCTTTCAACCTGAACATCTGATGAAGGAATTTATGGTCAAACCATTCGTGTATGCCTTCTCTCGACATCACATTCCACTTATAAGTGTGGTGGTTATTTTTCCCCATTGAAACTCCGCTCTCACGAGACAAGAAAAAATTTCCCCATATTTTCACTCTCGATTGGCCATACTTCGACACAAGTCCAAGCCTTTAGATACATTGCGTTCGTTTGGCTAGCACATGCCGTGTTCGCCTTTCGAGTATTGTTACTGTTGGTTCTCTTCAATGTTACACCTAACTCTTTCTCTCCTATTCCAACCTTGTTGGATGTGACTAATTTGACCCCATTCCTACTATAGCCGTACCCGAAAGTCTCAAGTCGCTCCTTAGTCTTCTATATCATCCCGAACTTCCGTGCCATAATATTGGTGACTTCAACTACGGCCATCCTTCAAAAATCAATTAACCTCATTATATATATTTGCCTCCTGCGATTCACCCAACCGTCTTCGCCTGACGCACTACATTGTTCGGCACACGAATACACCCGATCGTAAATAAGATTCACTACCATATGTATTAAAGCAGGAGAACGAATTTCACCAAAGATATCAAATATCCTAAACATAGGGCTCTAAATCAAAGAAAGCTCAGCGGAAACATAACAAGCCGTACAGATCCTAAAGGACACTAGAACCTGATGCTCTGATACCCCCTGTGACACCCCGACTAATTAAATACCGGGTAGCTACTCCTTTATTAAATTAATATAAAAATGCCAAGTTGGTTCAGTAAATAACATCACTGTCGAAAATATTTTTATGATTTCTAACCACCTAGTGTTTAAAAAGTAAGTTGTCAAATTTTAAATTAGATCTGATTAACATGCATTAAATGAAATATAGAAATGTAACACAACCATTCACGATAAAGTCCAACTATAATGAATCAACAAATAAAGATGAGTCTAGAGGAAATACTCCTCATAACAATCCCAATATGAAAAGAAATAAAACAAGTCTGCATCCTGAATTAATTACAAACCATAGTTTGAATAACTGAAATGTAAAATGAAATGTCTCTAAAAGAAATGGGCGACATGCCCTACAACTGATGAAATCTGGATATAGAGTCAAGACAAATGAAGCGTCTACTAGCAAGGCCCTGTAACTTCCACAACAGCTACAGCTCGGCACCTGACTGGAAATACTATGTATGGTGTCCTTGTGGCTAGGCACCTAAAAATGGTTTTTACAAAAAGATAGATTTGAAAGCAAACGGGTCAGAGCCCGAATGTGGAGAGTATTTTAAAAACAGCAAGTGCTTTAACAACAATTAAAACAATGAATGCAAGATACATGTTAGGACGTGCTCTCACATGAAATACTCACCTCTCGTCTAACTGTGCACTCCTAACGTTCCTGTACCCATTCATGTGTTATTTATCTAACTAAACCATCATAAGTTATAACCCAACTACTCGATTCACAATATGAATTCCCATAGTTATTACTTAAATAGATAGCTTTACTTGAATTCGGATTCTCAATTATTAGCATTTCCGTTTACTGGAGGTTATCCCCTTATTTATCTTCTCAAGGAATTAATATAAATGATTTTCATAAATAAACATCACCATTCCTTTTCATTCAACCGTATATTATTCACATCATAAATATACAATATACGCACCCCGAGGCTAAGCTACGGTGCACACATACTCTGCTATCCATCCCGGTACATCACGTACATAAGGATTACACATTCCGAATCTCTCAGGAATTGTTAGAATAAACACCACACACAAAAATGGAGGCGAACATAATTCAACATATCCATGGTCACGTACATACCTACGCTCCATAGTCAGCTGGCTTAAAAACTCACAATTAAGTCATTCTCTTGAACTATGTCCTCTAGGCACCACTTTAAATCCGGGCACACAAGGAATAGATGGCCCTAAGCGAACGTAAACCTCCCGTGATAGCAAGTATGGTAGGTATGTCATACACGTAAAAATTATATACTAAGCATGCACATATCTTAGATATCTCAATATTAATAAAGGTATTTTCTACATCCATATACCATTATTCCAATTTTATACATTTTAAGTCTTCCGATAATATATAATGTAGACTATCGACACATCCCACGTCGTAAATTTCTTATACTTAAAACCTATCTCAAATAGATTATTAAGTTCCTATTATTCCCACATATAACATCTTTATTCCTAAAGTCCTTACTTCTGCCCCAAACCTCATTTCATTAAATTATTCAATTTTACACTTTTAACCCAAATATTATCTCACTTATCGAATTTCATTAGATTATAATGATTCCTCGAATTGAATTCTAATAAAGGTCCAAATTTCATAATCATGCCTACTGGTCCTCCTTAAGTTTAAGGGCATTCATAAGGTCTCCAATAATATTTTCCAAGGGTTAACTTCATTAAAATTTAAATAGGGAAAATTTTACTCATTCTGGGAAGGTCGATCGATCGACCTTTTCCTTCGATCGATCGATGGTGGTCGATCGATCGACTGATGAACATCGATCGATCGAACGCACCAGGTATGGCTACGGACTGCTTCGTTTTGCAGTTTTCAAATCATCACAAAACATCCTTAACAAGCATGAAACTCTAAGATAACGTTATAATATCATCATACAATTATCCTACAACAGTGCTAACATTCTAAAACCAATAATTCATCATTCAAGGGATTTTTTTGGATCAAAACTTCATCAAGAATTCCCAGTTTTCTACTTCTTTCAAGAACATTAATAAACTTCTTCAAAAATCCGTTTTTAAATCATCAAGGGTCATAATTCCAAATTCATAATTCGTCCAGAATGTTTCTACATGCAGTCCCTAACATAGTTCATAGTTTTACATCTTCAAATTCATGGGTCTAATCAATCTTCCAAGATAAATTTGATAATTTCCTAAACATGGAAAAGCATAGCATTGAAATCAATTGTGATTAAACCACTTGCCTTAATCTTTCTCTGAATTTGATGTTGAATCTTTGAAGGCTGAGTTGTTCTCTCTCCCTCTCTGCAGAATTCTCTTCTTCCTCTCTCTCTCTCTCTCTCTCTCTCTCTCTCTCTCTCTCTCTCTACAAGTTCTCCTCAAGATGACAATGGAGGTGGGGTTGGGTTTTGGCAAGTTAAAATGGTTTCTTAACTTCTCCCCTAGCCCATTAAGTCCCTTAGTGTAGTTAGTGGGTTTAGTGGATAAAGGAATAAGTCATATTTTATTTCTAATTTTCGTGGGTTTTAATTCCCAAATTTCTAAAATTACCAAAACGCCCTTTTTAGTTACCGGTATGGCCTAATAATGCCCCGGGACCCAAACTTAACTTCCGGCTAGTGTTTTCTGACTATTTCGACCCTTCCGGACACGTTGGCTCACTCAAAATGACCATACGTGTGATAAAAATAAAATTCACTTTTTAATTAAATAATAATATTCCAGACGCGACTGTCACACGCGTCTCAACAAAATTTCAATTTGCCGTATTTCAATCTCGCGACAATTTCAATAGTTTCAATATTCGTATATTGCCATATATTCACATTATAATCAAATACTAACTCACATCTTGTTAATATTTTATCCGGATTAATTCTCAATTAATTCACATTTAATTTAATTAATCCCATAAATAAATATCGATAAAAATGCGGGGTATTACACCTCACTGAAGACAAAATAGGAAAGAGTCAGAAAGATCACACAATAATAAAAAAATTGAAAGGACAGAGCAAATACTACCTATGTACTCTTCCCCATAAAAGGGAACAGTAAACCTATCAGACTCGACCCCTCAGTCTGGGGGGAGAACTGCCAATTCCTAGCAAGAAAGCCGTCTTGCCAGTAATCCTTGTGGGAATCAGGCAGGTTTACTACCAATACCCTATTAGGACTCCTGGACTTGAGATAAAGAACACCAGAGCTAGTTCGAGAAAAGGAATAGAAAAAACAAACTTCAGTGAGCCCTAATTTGGTGCCATAAAGTTGATTTATTCTATGGACGCCATTGATTATCTTCCATACATTGGGCGAACACTGTGCAGGAACAATGTTGTAATAACTAAAGAAATTCGAGAATAAATCGTTTGGGAGAAAATTAAGCCCCTCTTGGGAAAACAACAAGACGTGAATCCAATGAGCACCCTATATCTCTCTAACATTTTTAGGAAGAGAGGCGCACTCAATATCTACCCACTCTGGGATATTTTAAAATTTCCTAAACTCGGACACTGATCTATTACCTATCTTTACCATTTGTAAACCCTAAACTACATATTCAAAGAAAGCACAGAGATAAAGCAAAGGAGACTTACGAGATGAAAGTTTGACTTGAACAATGCAAGATCACAAGCCCAAACGACGAGGGAGATCAAAAGCGAGGAAAATGAAGACCTGGAGAAGAGTGCACAAATTGCTAAAACTCACAGAAGATTCGTAGAAGTTGGAAGAACACTAAGAAGATTGAAACGGAAACTATCAAACGTTGCCCAAAATGACTTTTAAATGTTGCTAATCATCGCGCACAAGACACGAAGCAACTGCCGCCTAATTCAGTCCTCAAACTTTGGGAAGAGTTACACGATATTCAAAAGAGACATTATGACAAATCATTTAAATTTATTGAGCCCAAATTGTGGCCCAACAAATTTAGGGGCAATTGTGGGTACACGAATTTGGAATGACGGGCCTGGACGAGTAGCCTAATTAAAATGGCCAAAACTCCGAACCCTTCACACCTTAACATTAATTCAGTTATGACTTAGTCTTCTCCCATGTTCTCGTATAGAGGTGTTCCAGGAGAAGATGGTAAACGTGGGGGAGTCCAACACCCCCGATAAACATGTATATAACAAACCCTAGGTCTAGGGCATAAGACAAGCACTGTATTCTCTATGAATGCTCCCCCGAGTACATAGAAATAATACTGACTGCACCCCCGTGGACGTAGGCATTCTTGCTTAACCACGTACATCTTCTGTTGTGTGATTGGCATTTTATGTTTCTTATTTTTCTTGGTGATTGCGCTTCTCTTATCTATTTGTGTTGTAAATAATTGTCACCACAAATATGATTAATTATTATTTAGTATCAATTTCTCTTAAAACCCATTGTTTCATAATTATAACTTGTTTAATTATGATAACAATCAAAAGCCCTAGTTTACATGTAATTATACATTGGAATCTTGAATGTTATAATTGAGGAATTGATTGAATCTTGAATTATAATTATGATTTTGATAATGCAATCATGAAAGAGTTGGCGCTTGCGTTCAATTAAGAAATAATATAATAAATACCAATTTTAACCCAAATTAACCCTAAGCATGCAACTAGGTGTGATTGAAACAATATGAAATCATGCAATAAATATTCAACACACAAAGTTTAAGAAAAAATCCCCCACAGGGGTAAAACCATTTGTATATCACTATAATTTGTAAAAGACGGTTTACAATCGGATTACAATGAAAATACAGGTTGACTAAGAATTACCCTCAGGTATCGGATTCTGTAGTCGCGGCTGGAAGAAACCCTTTCCAGTAGGGGTGGCGGCTGGAACTATCCCTGTCCAGTAGGGCTGCAATGAAGAGGAAGAAGCGGTCCACTTCACAAAGGGTTGAACATCAATGGTGTTCTAGGGTTACCAAAAGTGACTCACAAATGTATGAAATTTGTGTGAATCAAGGGTATGAATCAATGGACTCAAATACCATGAAGACTTAAGAGTTATGGAACTCAGAAAATCGTGTATAAGTCTTGAGAAAACCAACTCCCCGATCGTGGTATAAATAAGAATTCATTTGCCCTAAAAAATCTCCACACGATCTGTTCGTGGTTATCCAGGGCGGACCGGTCCGGGCCTGAGGCGGATCTGTCCGATAGCGGATCGGTTCGTTTTATTTGAAGCAGATTCGGTTCTCATTCGATCCGGGGTCCACTGGCCAAAGCAATGCGGACCGGTTCGGGACTAGGCGGATCGGTTCGCTCGCGGATCGGTTCTTTTTAATTAGAGGCGGACCGGTCCGGATTTCTGGATTTCTGATTTTCTGGATTTCTGATTCCTTCCTTGATTCAATACTCGGATTCCGTTGATGACGATATGGACATGGATTTCTTCAACGGTGTTACGGCTAATGACATATACAAGTATGTTGGACAAAATGTCCTTACAATCATTAATGGATTTTTTGTTTGGGAGTTGATGAATCGAATAAGACAACGCCTATAAGGGGGAAAATTTCAAAATAATTGAGATATCGATCGATCAACACTTCTGATTTTTCGACAATTTCTCATATTGTTCTAAAAAGGGAATTTTTTATTTGGGGGTTTGTTTTCGGATAACCGCTACCCCAAATTGAGTTACATGAAATAATTTATATTACGATTATTGTGGCCTAAATTTTGAGTTAATGGAGGGATTTTCCATTTGCATTTAAATTGAATTATAGTAAATAATTCTAAGTAGAGACTTAAATGCCATGATTGCGATGGATATTATTTACCATGTTCTTTTGTGTAATGCATACCATTCATGAGTTCTCGTGGGGAATGTACTAAGGGGTATTCCATTAAGTGAACATGTACGACGAGAACTGTTATGGGGCCCCGATGAGTAGACAAGGTGCTTCAGTCTTATTTTACCCCTAGATCCCACGTCTAAGTACCCATGCCCGAGATGGATTACGGGGATATTTACTTCATATGTTCTTGGTTATGGTAGGATATATGATTAATGGGTAGGCATGGTGATTTATCTCTAGATGCGATGAGGTCTTAGGCTTAGGATGACCTAAGACTATACTCAGTACATGCGAGTCATCCTCGAGGGCAAGAGGGATATTCCTTAATTATTTGGCTTACTTATGTGATCCTTAGACTTTCAAATTACATTAATTACTTTATACACTTGATGTTGACTGGTGTCGTGATATTTACAATTCATTGGTTATTGTCACATATGTAGAATAATAATTAAACAAATAAAGGTTCAATTGGTATGGGGACCTTAGTTGCTTGTGATATTATGATTTTTAGGTGGGATAAATATAAGACACTAAATTTGAGAGGCATGTGCATAGTTATGGTTTATTTAACTTACAGTTATACTCTTATTCTTCTTAAACATCCTGGTAACATTATGGAATTTATCATTTTCAAAACCCAGATCATCCGTATTATCCTAGCCTTGATTAGTTCTTTTATCAACATCCTCTCATTATTCCTTTGGATATAGGTGTCACAACCTGCGTTCCTCTCATTATTCCTTTGGATATAGGTATCACAACCTACATGTTGAATTTTTTACCCTGTATTTGAGATAGTTTCAGGATGATACATAATGGTGGCATCTATATGGTACATTTTATTGGTTTGGAAACTTTGACTTGTATGGGTTTTGTGGATGGTGGTATTTACATATGGTATTATAGTTTTTTTATTAATTCCTTTATATATTTATCATTATTGTATTTAGTTTTGTTTTATTTCACACATGCTTAGAATGATATTCAATTGTTATGACTCTCATATTATTTAGTTTAATCCCGATCCTATATTTGATTTTATGGGGTGTCACAGAATCAAAGAAAAGTTTTCAACAAGTCAAATCCTCACTTTAAGCATCATGCAAATTATTTGAAGAGGAAAAACGTTTTTGAAAATAAAAGTGAACGAACTTTCAAAGGAAATATGAATTTTTCTCAGAAACCTTTTTCAAATCTATAAATGTTCCTATATGAGAAAAACTCATACACTAAGTTCTCAAGCAAATGTGAGTTTCAAGGTCCAATTATGAGACATGAAAGTGAGTTAAGAAAACTTCTAAAAGAGATGAGTGAGATGATAAAGGGTGCTTAAGCGAAGCCTAAGTGGATTAAGAAAGAGAGTCATAATTATTGTGCAGTCATCATAGCACTTAAAGCCTCAAACTCTATTAATTGGTATTTTGATAGTGGTTGTTCGAGACATACTTCGGGTGAAAAGTCGTTCTTTAATTCACTATAGGATTATAATGGTGGTTTAGTCACGTTTAGTAATGGGAAGAAATCTTGTGTGAGTGGGAAAGTAACGGTGAGAGATTTAAATAACACTACCCTTCACAATGTATTTTATGTTCAAGGGATTACAAATAATCTCATTAGCAGAAGTCAACTTTGTGATGATGGTTAGCTTATGACCTTTTCAAAGGGTGAGTGCTTAATAAGAAAATAAGATAATGGAGACTTTATGAGAGTCCTGAAGTTAAGTGAAAATTATTATATTCTTGTGAGTGAACCTAAGGTTATTAAGTAAATTTGTGAGGTTGAATGCATTCATTTGTGGCATCAAAGAATAAAACACAACAATTTTTATGATTTGTAAAGTTTATCCCATAATTAAATAGTTAGGGGTTCTTAGGTTAGGAAAACTGGTGAGTAAGGTTTGTGGCACTTGACAAAATGGAAACCCAATTAAAAGTTTTCACAAGATGTTAAGTGAGCTTACTAATACAACTAGTACATGTTGATTTGACGGGTCCTTAAAAATGGAGAGTATTGGAGAGAAGCATTATCTTCTTTATGATTATGGATTATTATTCTAGATTCACATTTATAGGGTTCATAATAGACAAAATTGAATCATATGATCCCATTGTCTCGTTTGTAAAAAGATTCAAAATGTACAATCCTTACCCATTCTGAGATTAAGGAGAGATCATGGTTTTTAGTTCTTTGAATCAAAAGTTGAGAAATATTATGACAAGGTTTGAATATACCATGAGTTTTTTACTGTTACAACTCCATAACAAAATGGGGTTATTGAGAAGAAAAATAGAACATTGCAACACATGTCTAGGTGTACGCTTAAAGGAAAGAATTTGACTAAGAATTTTTTAGTTGAAGTAATGCAAACGACTTGCCAAACCTCAATTAGGGTTTTTCTAAGACCCTAAACTAGAAAGACTCCATACGAACTTTAGAAAAGAAAGAAGCCAACTATTAAATACTTAAAAGTATTTGGTTGTAAGTGATACTTCATGATAGGGAGTGTTTTACCAAGTTTGACTCAAGGAGTGAATAAGTGGTATTTATCTGTTATTCTAAAAGTATCCAAGTATATCGAGTGTTTAACTTTGAGAGTAAAAAGGTGATGGAGACATAAAATGTGGTGATTAATGAAAGAGGAAAAAATTAATTCAAAAGTCTAAAAGCTTGAGAATTAGTGCTAAGAGATTAAGATCTAAACATAATATTGTACTAAATGAGTTTACAAACATAAAATGGATAAAGATGAGGTAATTGTGATAAACAAAGAAAGATTTGTAGATCAAGGCTACTCATAAATTGAAGGTGTTAATTTTGATGAAACTTTTGCCATGGTTACAAGGTTGGAGAGTGTAAAACTTTTGCATGCCATTGTGTGTTATATGAAATTAAAACCTTTTCAAATGGATGTAAACATGTATTTTTGAATGGTGTTTTGAATGAAGAGGTGTACGTAGAACAAGACAATGAGTTTAAGGATCCAAAGTTTCCCAACCATGTGTGTAAACTTCATAAATATTTGTATATTCTTAAACAATCTCCTAGAGCTTCGTATGAGAGGTTGCCTACATATCTTTTAATGATAGTTTTAGGAGAGATGGAGTCGATAGAACACTTTTTATGTGAAGATCTAAGGATCATATTCTTATAGCCAAAATATATGTGGATGACATTAATTTTTGGTTAATTATAAGAAAATATGCCCATAGTTTCTCGAAGGAAATGAAAACTGAGTTTGAGATGATCATTGTAGATGAATTGGCATTCTTTCTTGCTTTACAAGTTAGACAAATGCAAAATAGTATTTTCATTTCCTAATCAGAATATGCTAAGGATTAACTCAAGAAATTTGGAATGGAATTTGAAAAAAATCCTAACACTCCCATGGGGATTGATCTAAGCTAATAAAACATGAGAGCGCAAATATGTTGAGGAAAATCTCTATAGAAGCATGATATGTAGATTTCTTTACCTAAACGCTAGTCACCCCAATATTTCATATAGTTTAGGTGTGTTCGAGATATCAAAACAAACCCAAAGAGTCACACATATAAGAGATGTAGAGATTGATCCGAGATATTAACGGTAATTAAAAGATGGGGTTGTGGTATCTTTATGAGACTAACTATTATCTTTATGAATAATCAGATTCTTATTAAGTGGGATATGTTTTTGATTGGAAAAATCACCTAGGGAGGATGCTTCTTCTTCGACACTTCTATGGTATCATGGATTTCAAAGAAGTAAAACTCTATTTCTTTGTCCCCGACGGAGGCAGAGTACATTACCAAAGGTATTTGTTGTACTTAATTATGCTGGATTCAATAAATGGTCCAAGATTACATGTTGGAGTAAGTAACTATGGAACTCTATTGTGATAATAAGAGCATGATATGTCTTTCAAAGAACCTCGTGAAACATTCTAAAACGAAGCACATAGAGTCGATACATCATTTTATTAGGGACTTAGTTGAGAAAAATGTCATTAGTGTAAGCTATGTTCCTATAGAAAAATTATTAGTGGATATCTTTTCTAAGCCATTAGACATTTCTAGTTTTTGGAACCTTTGAGGGTGTTTGGTCTTAGTTGAGATTGAGTGATTTTGTCGCTTTGGAATGTGAGGTTCATCTTGATATTTTTATATTTGCAAATATGATTTTTGTTTGTTTTTGTACATATTTTGTTGATATTTTAAAAATACAAAAAATATTTTTGGTTTATTTGTGTATCTTTTTTATCAAATCTCATACTAAATATGTTGAATAATCTATGAGTTTACATGAAATGAATTTTTATTACTTACTTGATTTGTTGTTGATTCTATTATTGACTATGTTTTGTCAAATTAAAATTTTCAAAAATATCATGACAAATACTGACTTTTGTTTACCTTGAGGATGTTAAATATTTTATCTTCACTACACCATATGAATTAAAAAATGTTGTTAATAATCATTGAAAGAGGGTAGTTTAGATTATATGGAGGCGTAACCCCTTTTGAGTAAAGTAATGATAAGTTAACTACTATTGATTACCTACAAGACACGCAATCACAACTTAGCGAAGATAAACTCAGTTTGAACTCACAAATCGCTCATGTATGACTCAAAAGATAATAACAAACTCAGAAGTAACTCATTTAGAGGGAGAGAGAAGTAAGCATCCTAGATACACCTTGGCAGGAAGCCAAACACCCCAACCACCCTCAAAGATCTCTGTTAAGTATTAAAAGCTTCGTAATAAATGTTAATGGTGGCTGAGTGATCTCTCTGGTTTGCAAATAAAATCTCTTTCTGATGTATATTCTCTCTAGTAATAACTTCTGAACTTGAAAAAATAATATCCCTTCCTCAGAGGTGGTTGGGACCCTTAAATAGCCCCCACACCACTCCCGAGATAACTCATCCATTTAATAACTGTGAAAGACATCCCTCATACTTTTTTTCAAAAACATTAAATTCCCAATGCACTAGTTAGATCCACGCCATAAACATTAAATGCCAAGACATGCCTTTTGCCTAACCACTGTGTGTCAAGGGGTTGTCGTCACAGAGGTGGCTCACAAACCATCTGACAGCCCCAAATACCACAATGGTTTACTCAAGTGAAGATTTGACATTGCTTAGCTGGTTAGTGACATCACATAACGTAGGTGTGATGTTAAGTAAAGGGTTGTTTGGTTCACAACTCAGCGCTCGATGGAACTAAAGGTTGCTCCGCTCGAGTTTCCATGGTCACGGTCTTTTGGTGTTTTACCAAGTGTATATAAGATGGTTAGGACAAGTCCCAACGGTTCTTCAATTACCAATCCTCCAAACCATGTCCCTCCGAAGTTCCCACGGTGAGGTTGTTTGATAAAGCATGAAAGCTCTCCCAGGCCCTGCCAAGCCTGGTCTCTCGTGAGTATTGCTCGACCTCACACTGAATGCCATTATAATCGTTACATCATTACAATCATTATATCTCATAGTCAATATAAACAAAAGATACAATATGAATAAGTAACACAACAAGCTAAAGTATGAGTTGCCATGTTAAGCTGCCTCGCTTGAGCTGCCATGCCGAGCTACCTCCTTGAGCTGCCTCGTTGTCTTAATCCCAAACACTTTTGTTAATGGGGGGATTATCTTTAATCTCAAGATTACTTTCAAGCCCCCTCTACAATCATTATTTTTATAAGCATTTGCAAATTTATATTGAAAACCAATATTTCATGGGTTTCAATAAGTGCTCCATAGTTTACTCGTGAGAAAGTGAGAGTTTATAATTGATGGATTTGAATTTGTTTTATTTTATGAATTAATAAGGTCTACTATTATAGTGAAAATGCCCAATTAAAATTTTACTATCATTGGGTAGGTTTCATCTAGCTGTGTATGAAAATCCAATCAATAACAAAAGCCTACTTGTTGAAAAAAGCCATAAGCCAAGTGCTTAAATGACAATAAAAACAAGATAGGGCTATTGCCAGTTTAAAAAGAAAATACTATTTTAGTTTGTCATTCAAAATATTCTTACAACACTTTTTAATAAGGAGTTTTGTAAATGGAGGTGGTTTTTAAGTTAAACTCATGACCACATTGTGTTTTTGCAATAAAAATTTGTTAAATGTGTCAAGAAAAGCAATTGTTTGGTGATTTTTCTAATTTTCCATCTCTACGCACATGCAAGCCTATATAATTCATTTCTTATCTTCGTTGTATTTACAATGTGAATTGAAAATGTTTAAGTTGCTCTACATTTGTAGGCTATCTTGATTTGACAAATCTCAAGTAATCATACATTCCATTTCATGTGAAATTGTATAATTTTCATAATTGTTTTGTTTTTGAGACTTGAGCTTGTGTTTTCTTATATATTTTAGTATTTTTGTTGGTACTAATTTTCTTTCGTTGATCTATAGTCTTTAATCATATTCGGTTACATGAGAATATTCATTTGGCTGAAAGTGTTTGGAAAAATCATTTATGAAGCTATTTGAACAGTTGGAGAGTTTGAGCTACCTGCAATTTGACTAGAAATCTGATGTTTTTTTGTGCACACAACACGATATTGCTCAGTGCGCACGACTGATGGTTTGGTTGAATTTTGAGGCATACTAGTTAATTTCGTGCAAATGCCTATTTTGGATCCATGCATACAATTGAGGGACATTATCTTAAGCACACATTCAATCTCTTCAGTGCGTAGAATCCCTATTTCAGCATATCTTTATCTTCTTGTGTGATTCTTATCTCTTGATCTTGCATTATTTCTCTATTATATTCTTGTTGATTTGTACCATGCTTATATCTTTCTTTTTGTTATATGCATCATGATCTTTTGCATTATCCTGTGATAAAAAAGGGTAACTTATTACGCAGTGTAGGGGAGATAAATTGTTGTTTCTCTATAGGGGAGATTAAGATGGTTCCTTGATCTATTATTTGATTGTGATGTTTTAAAGGAGGGCAACATGTTTATTTGCATAGTTGATCATATGTTTAATTTAGGGGGATTATCATTGTTATATCTTATCGCTTTGCCTTATCATTGATATTTGTTGATTTGATAGATTTTGGAAGGATTCCCAGGCAGGGGAGTTACTTAATATGCATGTTCCTGTGGAATGGTTTTTTGTTTCTGATATTTATACAAGAATCCTCTCACTGCTATATACCATGAGCTTAATTTGAATATTTGCGTTAGTCTCATGGATTTATGTATTGTGATGAGTCGCTTTCATTATATGGCTACTGTGGAGTGATTCTTGCTTGTCATAATCTAGACTATTTTGGGTTTTGAGGGGTTTTACTATAGATTAGCCAAAGGGGAGATTGAAGATATATATATATATATATATATATATATATATATATATATATATATATATATATATATATATATATATATATATATATATATATATATATATATATAATTGACTACCTTTCCAGTCAAAGCATTTGAGTTATGCACTAATTTGAGCCCCGAAGCTTGATACACATAGAGGTTTGTGTGAAAGAGTTTTTTCATACTACCTATAGACATTCGAGATTCGAATAGTTTGAAACTTATCCACTTTGAAGACTTCCATTGTTGATCTAATAAATAATATCCTTTTGCGAATTGTTTAAACTTTGGCTATGCACACACTCATGATTTTAAAATTGAGAGCTTTTTTTTAAAATTATTTTTTGAAACAATCCTTGGAGTATGTGAATATGTTTTTGAAATGGGTCATGGTCTGGATTTGATTTTAAAAGGAAATGTGAAACATTTTTATATTATTTTTGTTATTAGGTGTTTAAATGGTTGAGCTTTAGCCCTTACTCATATTGGATTTTCCACGTGCGCATGTCCCTATGAGTTTTCAAGTCGGGGTTTGTACAGACCACATTATAGGACCCTTGAAGTCTCTCCTTAGTTCCCTAGAACCTCCCCATTTCACTAAAAACCCTAGCTCATACTCCGAGTACTGATATAGAGGCCATCGGGCGCTCTTGGGACCCGTTTAACTCCATCTAACTCTATCGTCAGAGCAAAATATCATTGAATATTTTAAGGGCTCTGAATCCCCTTTCCAAAGGCCCACCTCATGCATGAATATTCATAATGGTTCAGACGAACGAATAGTTTTACTACCAAAAATTGATTTGAATTCCACCAGCCTCTCCCGACCCGGCCCTAATTTGACCACATTCAAATTCATCGACAGAGTGAAAGCTCTTTGAATATTCAAAGAGCACTAAATCCCCTTTTCAACGGTCTGCCCCATGAGCAAAATGATATAAACGTTTTGATAAACAATCAGTTTTCTCCTAAATGAATCTTTGAAGGGAACATAATACACTTTCCAACGGTCCGCCCTGGGAGTGATTCTGGCTTACGGTATGGAGAAATGATCCGTTTTACTCCGAGAGGTTGTCGGGCATTTTCAGCCCCCAGTTGACCAAGGTCAACTTTTCGAACCGAGTGGAGCTCTTTGTAATGCCGAATTACTTTAGTAAAATTTCTAACGAGCCGCACCATGTGAAATTTTTACTTAACATTAGGACGAACGATCCCTTTTCATCCGATGATATTTCGTCCAAAGGGCCGACAAATGCTTTCAACCCAATTTGACCCAAAGTCAAATCCTGGTCCCGAGAGTGACCCAAAGGACTCTTAAAGTTCTATGAATTACCTTTCTAGTGGTATTCCCTGTGCATAATTCAGACTTATCGTTCAGACGAATGATCTGTCTCTGTCTGACAATCTCCTATCCCAAGGACCGATATGCGTTGTCATGCCACATTTAACCCCACGTCAACTAATGAACCCGAGAGTGGCCCAAAGGAGTCTTAAAGTTATATGAATTAACTTTGTAATGGTATGATCCGTATGCAATTTGGATCAATGGATTGCATTATACTACCATTTTTTGAAAATATCTGCACAAGACTGCCGATTGGCAGGTCCATTTCCCTGCCTATCGACACTGTACCTAGGGTTACCTGCCAATTAGTAGGGCAAGGGACATGCCGATCGGCACCGTGCCTAACCCTATAAATAGATGGCATGACCTCACTTTCAAAGCACACCTCATATCCATCAACATCAGTGATCTCAACAACATTCTCTTGTAATCAACAAAGTTTCTTCATGTGAAATTCTATTCAATCGTACATTCCTATCATTTTCATACCCAATTTGGCAAAATTGTATTCTCTCTTATCCAACATTTATCTCACATTCAAGGGAATTCATCCAAGATCAAAGATTAAGCTTCAAATAAGTTCCAAATCCTTCCCTGTCTCTTTAAATTTCTTATTTTTGCAAAACAAATCATTAAATTCATAATCTATTTCTACTTTAGTTCATATACATTAATATTTTACATTTTTATTAGGATATTGCACAAACTTTATTTTATATAAAAAAAACCAAAACAAACAGAAAGAGGGTTACACCCATAAATTCTAAATGGGATTATCCATCATACTTTTTCAAAGCTAAAATATATTTTCTTCACACACACATGTAATAAAACCCCGTTCGAATCTATGGGAGAAACCCCACCCCTATGCCGCATGCGAACTACGTGGAATTTTTTGCCTTTATAGGCTACATCCAATTTTCCAACTTTCTAAATTTCCAATTTTCCCATTTTGCAATTTTCCTAAAATCCCCCATTTCTGCATTTATCACATTCTTGCATTTTTATACGTCTTATGTTTGTAATCCTTGTTAGCATTTTATCCAACACATGTTATCGTTTCATTATAACGATCAATATTATGATAAACGCATAAACCATATTTTATGTATATTATTTTGGGAACATTTCCTATGGATGACCTCACTCTATCTTTTCTATAGTATAAGTTGGGCGATTCCAATCTTCATTATATATACACGCACACACTTCACGCAGAAATAAATGAAAATAAGAACACAAGCCCATGAGAGATATAAAGGGCGGGATGGGTGCCTAACACCTTCTCATTACGTAACGTAGCCATCGATCCCTTCGAACTATTGGTTTTGTAAGCATTAGTTTGTATTTTATGCCACTCTCTCGAGGAGACAACATGTTCTTTTGCCTGTTTTGTACAAAATAAGCTGGCGATTCCATCTCTTTACATTTTCACCACACTGACGATGGTTGAAGCGTTCCTAAATCAAAAATGGCATGGGGCCTTTCACTCCCCCTTTATTTCCCCGACCCCCGCTCTTAGGGAGAAGGAGAGAGAGAGAGAGAGAGAGGAAGGGAACGTGCGAATCTTCACGATCGATAATTCCAAAGTCGCGACTCCACTGGAGGTAATTTTCATAAGAGGGCTAGACTCTGTTAGCATGGATGTTTTATTTTGCTTGTGTGCATATGCAGTTATCTATATGTCCCCTTTTTTCTTATCTATTATTTCTTGCACATAAATATATCATGCTTATATCACTACTCACTCACACACTTGTAGATACTCTCCTTGTACACTTCACACCACATGCACGTAGGATTACTTATATCCAAATGTTACACACATCACGTAGAAATCCATGCTTACGTTTCACTAACACACATATCCACTTCTCACACTTGTATATATCCATGCTCACTCACACTTGTCACACACCACTTGTAGTTGATCCATACTTAGGTTTACTACCGCACACTCACTTGTAGATATCCACACATAACTCACTCTCACATATCCATGCTTAGTATATATTTACTTTTTATACTTATTAATTATACCCTGCTTCGTATAATGCTCATAAATAAAGACACTCTCTCCATAATATACTAATCAAGAATCATGCATTTTTTGCACACTACATTACCAAAGAGCTTGGTTATTGACCAAAATTTTGTCCCATAACCGTGGGGTCACTTCATGATGAGTGCTTGTTCGACATGTCGCAATTAGCCTAAGCAATATGAATCTCACCTTCCATTGGCCAAGTAGCTTCAACGTGTATCCAACGATTCCCCCCACATCGTACCGCTTGATCGAAGTCATGAAGGGAGGTATATCGCATGGAACTCGTTCAGGTACGTTGAGTATATCAAATTCACTGTCACACGTACTATCCCCACGAGTTATATAGTGAGAAAATTCATGTACACTCAGGTATATTTAATGTCTTTTCCACACGTACCGATTTCCCTTAAAATCAAGATGTATATCGTGGACATCATGCCAAGGGAGTAACCCTTCCAATTAACCCAACAATTGCATACCCTCATATTGGTGTCAAACCTAGGGCACTCATATTTAGTATGTCGATTTCTACTCGAAACTCTGCCGAAAGGATGGGTCGACATGCTGCCCAAATTTTCGCGCGAGTTTGACAACAAGTCCAACCATGTTTTTACATATTTTTCAATCCAAATTTTCCTAGGCTCAGGTCCTGTCTGGCATTTATTTTTTGCATTTAGGTAAACCTAATACAAGTGAGAACATAATAAAAATAATAATAATCATGCTGAGACCTGTATCTCATTTTTCTTCTTTCTTTACAAAAACTATCAAAAACATTTTTCCCTATTTTATCAAAAATACCAAAAGTATTTTCCTTCCTTTTACCAAAAATATTTTTCCTCCTTTTTAACCGAAAAACATTTTGTTCTCCTCTTTTCCAAAAATGTCAATTTTTTTTGTTCCTTTTAAAAAATAACAGTTGTCCCTCTTTCTGAAAAATAAATTCGAATTTTTCTCTTTTATCAAGTTGATTGCGTACCCGACCCTTGGCCTGGGTCCCTATTGGCTTCGATCTTCCATTGAACAACCCCGAGGCTTCATCAGTTCTCTTGCTACTTCCTCGAGTTAGGAATTCACTTTCATCTACTTTCCATGGAGAACACATACCAAGTATCGAATGCACAACCATATTTGATGACGGTTCAAGCCCAACTCACTACCAAGATTGAAAACCTTCAAACTGAGGTGCATGAGATGTAATGAAGTCGGGTACTTGTTCTCGAAGAGCCCGAGGTCCTCTTCCCTCGCGCTATGTTTTCTCCCGCACCCAAGCCTATTTGGGTCCCCACAGAATATCAGTACGCTCCACATTATCCTCCTGCTAATGGGCCACCAGTAGCCCATGTCCCTATACTAAATCTTACCTAGCCGGGGGCTAACTTTCCCGTGACTGTTGATCTGAAGGAGGAAAATTGAAAAAGTTCAAGTAGGACCTCAATATGTTGACTAAGAAATTTGATCAAGTCAGGATCTCTAAAAATTACATGGACTACACTCACGTGTCTCCTTATCCTAAAGCAAGGCTTCCAAAAAAATTCAAGATGCCTAACATTGAGGAGTTTGGAAGTAGTGGACCCCCAATTGTTTATCTCCGAAGCTATTACCGATCCATTACTCTCCTAGGTGCCTCCAAGGAAATAATTGCCCAAATGTTCCAACAGACTTTTAAGGACAACGCTCTTCACTGGTTCTTATCTCTCAAGGAGTCCAGGATCAACAGTTAGGATTCATGTCATAGTACAAGTATAATGAAGAGTTGGAGGTTACCCACCGTGATTTAAAGGTGCTCAAATAGAACCCTGGGGAATCAATGAGTAACTTCATAGAAAGGTGGAGAGAGAAAGAAACCACTATGATTAGCCGACCTTTTGAAAAGGATCAAGTCATCATCATGAAAAAGAACTTCTTACCCCATGTCTGAGCAATGATGGGAGGACAATTCTGCCCTCATTTATCTGCTCTTCGAGAAGTAGGAGTAGAAATCGAAGTAGGTATTGCCAAGACATAAATTGAACCAAAGAAAATGTTTGGAAAGTTCACTCCTAGAAAGTATGAAAAGCCAGCCAATACTGCAGTTTCAACCATGAATAACACTTCCCATCCTGCTACCTTATGGGCACTAGAAGACCACCCTAACCTAGTAAAAAGGAATACACTGAGCTTCACGGTCCCCTCTCTAAAGTTTACCAAGCACTATTAAGCCAAAATCTTATCAAACCATTAGACCCCCGTGCATTACCAAACCCACTTCCCTAATTTTTCAAACTAGATGCCCATTTCAATTTTCACCAAACTTTCATCCATACCACTGATCAGTGTTTCCACCTCCAAAATGTAATCCAAGGTTTGATTGAATAGGGTATCATCGCGCTCACTATCCAATCCTAAACTAAACACTGCCCATAGTCCACTCCTAAACCATACAAATGCCATTTTACCAAAAGAAGACCCATAATTTGATTAATTTATCGGATTTTACCCAGTAAATCACCCATCATACCCATATATTCTATTAAACCACTCCAAGTTTGCCCATATTTTCTCCTACATCTTACCTGTTTCACCTATTTGTCTATGTCACTTCTTTTTAGAGCATGCATTGATATTAGTGCCCATTCCCAAAGAAATGATATGGAATTATCAACAGTATTCAACCAGCTTCTAGAGTTTGCGCTGACCATTGACTGCCAGAGATTCAGTATGCTGGTCTTAGAAGCTCAAAAATTGGCTGGATAGTCAAATAATTGGGTAGTACCTACCGATGAAGTCAGCTTAGATGATGTTGTCAACATCTTGGCAGACTTATTTAGATAGACCGATGATATTTACAATATGTCCAAGATGCTTGATACTTTGAAGCTACAAGGTCACCTGGTCCCTTCACTTTTATATCTCCCAGCCGAATGGGAGGATCTATAGGAAGAGGCCATTGAGGTTGTGGAATGTATTAACTTTTCATGGAAAGATGATATCATTTCCACCATATGGGGGGACGAGTTCGATGATTCAAATGAAGAGCAAAGCCCAGAAAAGACTAACCCAATAGTTTGTATATGTGAAATGATATCGGTTGCTGAGCTACTAGGAAAAAAATAACAAGGTGGATGAACAACCCAAGATAGATGAGGAACCATGGGTTTTTTCCCCATATTATGTGAACCATATGACCAGGCCAGGGAAGCATTACCAAGTTCTAAACTCTTAACCATCAGCGATCGAGATAGGAAAAGATGTTGAGAATCTTCCTTTTCCCTAAATGACCCTCGAGTAGAGAAAGATCCTCGACTCGTTGAAGAAGACCCAAGCTAACATCATTCTGTGGAGACTCTTTATGTCTTCCCAGCTGCACAAAAATGCCTTGATCAAACTACTCACAAGTCTCACAATCCCTCCTTCCATAATACCAGAAGAAGTAGTGAATATGGTCGGATCCCTAACCTCTACTAGAATGTTGTCCTTCTCTGAAGAAGAAATTCTTAAGATTGGACCAAACCGCAATCATAGTCTCAATATCTTTGATGAAGTCGTGGGAACGACTGTCCCGCTGTTTCTTATCAATAATGGATCATCTTTTAATGTTTTCCCGTTAAGAACCCTTAATTGTTTGGGACTAAAAGTGAGCGACCTTGCTTAAACCTCTTCCACTACACGTGCTTACAATAATACCCATTGAGAAGTGATGGGATCCATAGAGATTGTAATGGGGGATGGCCCTTAAATCATATTGTTTAATTACAAGTCATCAATATCCCATATTCTTTCAGTTTGTTACTTGGACGACCATGGACCCATAGTATCAAGGGTGTGTCTTCTTCCCTCCATCGTAAATTGAAGTTCTTAGCCAATCGACAGGTCATAACCATATTGGATAACGACGACAATGCCGAGAATGCAAGCACCAACAATCTAGTACTTGAGATACAACATGGGGAAAATGATATGCATATGTCAGGTTTTTGAGTTGAACGACTTTTACTCCCAACAAGGGATTATTTCAAAGATATAGTTTGTACAGAGTATACCCCTCATGGAAGTGTCAATATGATCTAGATGTTCAAAAAGTGCACTTAATGCCTGGACTCGGGCTGGAATGAATACATCATGGGATACTTGAACCCATTGTATTAAAAAAATATTTTCTTCCTTATGGATTGGGTTATCAATGGTCAGCAGAAGAACTCAGAATGATTCGCCAGCCTTGACTGAAGAGAAGGAGAGAAAACATAAAGGCTGTCTCAAGAGATTCCTTGAATCGAATATTCCTTATAGGGGGTGAAGATTTCCCCTTTTGTAGCTTTCCTGAATCGTGATATGATCATGTGAATAAGAAGATGAAACGAGGAATAGAGATCTTTTTCCAAGATAGCTACTCATGGGCCAAAAGTTCCCAACATCATGTGCAACCACTCATTAAGAAGACCATAGATGATATTGGAGATCTCGAGGGAAGTGACTCCATGGATTCATTCAACTTGTAAACATTGGGGCTACCACTCTGCATGATCCACTCAATCCCTACATCATCAGATCCATCACGTCTGATCAAAGCTATTGATGACCTTTTCTCAACTGGCATACTTCACCAGTTTAACCTGCTCATATTCAATCGAACCCAAATGTTTATCCCATTTCCACTTCTTTTGTTATTCCTCCTTACTCTGATGTAATGGATACCTCCTTTGATGAAGTTATCAATGTTTTTTCCCTAATAATGAAATAAACGGAGATTTTGAGTTTCTTGTTGTGCCTTACATTAATTATCTTGATTATAATCAAATTCTTGATGATGATGATTTTGCAAATGAACAATTCTTAACTCATCTTAATAAGGTTAGTAACAAATAATGTTATCGCATTCAAGTTAATGAAGATGAAATTGTTTTTATTAATATCGATTCTAGTAACCAACTACGCGAGATTAGGATAGGGGCCACCCTTGACGAGCACGCGCAACTCAAGGAATTAATATAGGAATTTGTGGATGTCTTTGCATGATCCTACAATGATATGCCCGATATTGATACCAAAATATTTCTGTATGAGATCCCAACTCTCCCAAAATGCAATCCGGTTAAACATAAACTACGAAACCTCCACACCAAATGGTCACTCAAGGTTAAGGAATAAGTGGTCAAATAATTGAATGTGGGTTTTATTTTTGTGATCGAATATCCCACATGGTTAGACAATATCAAACCCGTGCCAAAATCAGGTTTGAAGGTTCACATGTGCATTGACTACCGTGACTTGAACAAGGTCTCTCCAAAGGGTGATTATCTGCTATCGGATATTAACATGATTATGGACAACACGGCCAGTCAGGCTCTTAAGTCATTTTTGATGGGTTTTTCGGATATAACCAGATCAAGATGCTCCTGGATCATCAAGAAAAAATCGCATTCATCACCCCTTGGGGGCTACCTACCAAAGGGCTTACACAACCATCTTGATGAACTGATATACAAAGAAGTCCAGGTCTACTTGGATGATATGTGTAAGGGCATAATTTTATAAATGTCCATCACAATTTAGTATGTCGTATATCACTACAACCGTCAAAGCATTGTTGAATATCACATATGTATCGAGACGGATCCGAATATGAAGCTTCTTCAACATTCAAGCCTCTACAAGGTTAGTTTTGGTGAGAAAGTATTTAAATCCCTTTACGTTTCACTTAAAAGTGTAAAAGAGGTTTGAAAATTTTACTAAAATATTTTCTAAGTGTTGAGGCGTTATTTTTCGTCAAAATGAATTTTCCAAGATTAAAAGAAGAATTTTTGAAATAAAAAATTAAATTTATTTTTCGCACTTTCTCGTTCGAACGACATGTACTGTTGTTCAAATGATATGGGATCTCGTTTGAACGGCATCCTATATCGTTTTAACGTTGCGCCGCCTCAAATTTTTATATAAAGCGCATTAAATCATTCTGTGTTTGTTAAGGAGACCTGACGATTTTCGATACCAGTAATCTGCAAATGGAAGAACACTTTGCCTTCTTCAATTTGAAGGTTCCTATATATAGCACTCTTAGGGTTTGTGTTCCGTGCTTTAGCTATATAGGACTTTATCTAGTTGGACTTCAATTTTGAAAAAATTATTCGTCTAATTAGGGTGATTGTCTTTACCTCCGCCAAGCTCCTACTGCTATCTACTTCATCTTGGCAATCGACTCAATTCTCAAAATTGTGTAAGGTTGTTTCTCAGACCCTCTATGACTCGTTGGATTTTATCATGTAGGACACAACACCACGTTGCATTTGCATGTCATTTGTCATACCTTATGATTGTGACGGGTTTCGTTATAATAGATTTTTTGAGTTAAAAACTTTAATTGAAGTTTTTTAAATATTTTTGTGAAAATAAATTTTTGTTACTAAATATTTTTTTAATAAAATTTGTAGAATTATTTTTTTAAAGTTAAAAATAACTTTTTTGTTATAATGGGATTATAAGTTTGTGCGTGTGATATATTTATCTATCTATCTATATATATTAATAGATATTTCTTGAAACCGTATTCATTTTGTATGATAAATGCTCACATTTTAGTTATATAGTTGTGACCTTAGCCGTCCGAGATGACCATAGGAGGTCCATTCTCACATATCCCCATAACTGTTTGTATGTTGTCATAAAAGCATATTTTGTTTATATATTGAGTGTAGTATTATATGTTAATAAATGTATGAATGCGTGGCCTTTTATATATATACATATGCGTGTATACTACTTGTTATTAATATGATATTATAATAGTTCGCGATTTTATAATAGGTATATGTTGGTATTGCTCCTATCAGTTATAACCTTAACCAAATTACCGATGTTCCCTTGTGTTAAAACTGATTTGACCCTTTAGACCACCTGCTTTAGGAGGTCTAAATGTCCCATGGCTACACACACACACACACACACACACACACACACACACACATATATATGTATTCTTTTTAACTGTGTTAAGGTGATTGATTTTCAGTTGGCCTGTTAGTTTAGCCCACGGCTTTCTTTAAAAGCAAAAATGGTTATCTTTAAAATGACACCGTGTGTCGTCATTATTGACACAACGGTAAATTTTGTAATATCGGTGTTAATATAGTGGTTTACAGCTAGCCTTTTATTGTTCAAAATGCTGTTGTATTTTTTGAAACGCTGACACACTAATCCTTTATCTATTTCCTCCGCTCACATTTTTTTTACAACTAAAACTGGTTTTCGTTTTTTTCTCAAAATGATGTCGCTGCATTTAAAAAAACGGTAATAGTTTACCATGCGTATTTGGCACGCTGATTTACTCTCGGTTGGTTACAGGCTGTATGCGACGTGTCATTCATTTAGAACACTTCTATGTGTTTCTTTTCCAGCCACACGATTATAATTTATCCATGGCCAAAAACGTTTTTATGTCAATCCTTGTGACAATCTTTTTACCCAATCAATAGTCACCTTATTTGGTTATAAATACACTTTGGGTATTCTTATTTTCAAGTCGAGATATTACTTTTCAAGCGCAAGCTCTGCTAAAAAATTTTGAGAGAGAGAGATTATACACCAAAATTTTGAGAGACAAAATTTTAGTGTATTTTTCGCAAGACGATTGTTGAGTATCAAAATATTTTTGAGGATTCAACCTAGGACGAGTTTTCAGAATATCTCCTCTCCATATTTGATTTTTCGTATTGAAAAATTATTAGTAAGAATTTTTCTCTTACTTGTGTGTCTTATTTTGATCTGACTCTAGGTCTATTATTTTTGGTATTTGCACACACACACACACACACACACACACACACACACACACACACATATATATATATATATATATATATATATATATATATAATCTTTCTTGTGTGATTTTCAGATTTGTTTTAGTTTAAAACATTTTTTTTATAGATAAAAAGTAAGTAAGCATGTTTTTGATATTACTCATATCTGATTTTTTTAGAGAGTTAAACCTAATATATTTAGTTCTCACTCATGTAGGATTTAATTCAAAAACTTGGACTACTGAATCTCTAGACATATTTAGACTAATCTAAAAATATATTTTGTGGATCTATTTGTGTGATAAAACTGTTAAGAACGTGTATAGTATATTACTAGATTAATTTTGTTTTAATCTAAAAACATTTTAAAAAACAGTTTTATATTTGACTTGTGCTCATATGGTAAATATATTTGAAGTCATATTTTTGTGTATATTATCTTTTGGTTATTTAAGTGATTTTCAGGAACTGTTCTTCATCTCATATCACTTACATATATTCACTCACGTTGTATTCATGTAGACACATTTGTTTGTGTAAATATTTGAACAAATCTAGTGTTCAAGATTTAAAAAGAAAAGAAAGATTTTAAAAATTGTATTGAAAGTCAAGAAAACTTAACTTGAGTTGACCCAAGAGTTACGAAGATATATAGGAGATATAATCTATTGCATTGCATTCGGTGTGTATCATTTAAGTGTGGGTGTGTCATCTAGGATAGAACACCACACACAAATACTTCACTAGAAAATAACACAATAGGCACTGAGCTAATATTGAGCTAGAAAAGCAAGAGGGAGAAGTTGCGAAGTGTAAAACGCAATATCAAACAAGGACATACTTAAAGAGAGAGAAGAATAAGCAACCATGGAGGAGTCTTGGTCTTGTGAGGTAATAGCTACATCTATCTTCTTTAGTAATCGTTCCTGTTGTTTTTATTGTTTTAGTGGAAGTAGATAAGGTGACTCCTAGAGGAGTCTGTCATTTTTCCCGAAGAAGGATTTTTGCGACGTAAAATAAATACATTGTGCTTTACTTTAAAAATCTGTAATATCTCACCTCCTACGAAAAAGTAGGTTTAATACTAGAAATGCACCAAATTAATTGAATCATATATTATCTATTTTGACACCTAGTTAATTCAAGATAATAAATAGGACTATTAATTGACTTGGCAAACTAAAAGTTGTTTTAGCAAAGTTAGCAATTCAAGAAAAGTTTGAATTGGTCCCTTCTTGAATAACATAGATAACTTGTAGGTTATTGGAGTTTATTTCGGCAAATTTTTTTACTTCCTCATTATTAGTCTATCTTATAAGTCGCATGCTCACAATTTTAGGATTTAAACCTTGTTTTTCAATTCACGAAACATCCCAATCTTTATGTGAATTGTGTTGGAACCCAAAATACCATCTTGTTGAAGTTTTCTCCTGTAGAGAGGATATCTACTTCTTATTTAGGTTCCCTCTATGGTACTGGGCTGATTACGACTACGGTCATTGAGGTTCACTCCATGTGGATATTTGCTAAATATAGATGGTCATTGAGGTTACTGGAAAGCCCGCATGAGATAACATTTAAAAGCAATCGATGAAAGAATTTGGTTAATTTGGGAAAGAGGTTAGACTCCTCCCACTGTCATTGCGAATAATGTCACGAATTTAAATCATGTGTCAGACTGGACTGAGTATGAGTTTAGATGGAGCACTTTCAATTCATGTGGTCTAATTGCAATTTTCAGACATGTCACCCCTGACAAGTTCCGACGTATTATGACGTGAACCACATCTAAAGAAGCGTGGGATGTTTTAAAACTCACCCACGAAGGCACTAACACGGTTAAAGAGTCTAAAATTCAAACTTTTACTACTTAATTTGAGACCATTAACATGCTTGAGACTGAGTGTTTTGACGACTTTTATGCGCGTTTGTCTGACATTATCAACACTAGTTTGATCTCGGCGAGCCTAAACCCGATGTACGAGTGGTTAAAAAGATTTTAAGATCGCTGCCAAAATATTTTATTCCTAAAGTGGCTGTTTTAAATACCTTAGGTAATTTAAATCATCTAAAATTAGAAGAGTTGGTTGGAGACCTCCAGACATATGAGATTGAAATATTTTCTGACACTGTCAAGCCTAAGGATAAAAGGATAGCACTTATAGCCTAGTCTAAGAAGAAAAAAGAGTGAGTTTTTGTGAGTCCGTGTTTGAGGACGAGTCTAATTTTGATATGGCCATTCTTGCAAATAATGTTAAAAGGTTTCTCAAATTTTCTAAAAAAAATCTTCCAACAAAAGAATTTTTGAGAAAAAGAAAGACAAGGCCAAAGAAAGAGGTGAAAAAGAGAAAGAGGGTGGAGGAGATTTAGAAAAAGTGACATGTTTTGAGTGTGAGGGAAAAGGGAATAAGTCATTTGAGTGTCCCACTAGACTTAGGATAGAGGGAAAGAAAGTTTCTATACCAGCCACCCTTAGTGATAGTGAGGAAGAGGTGAGTGATACCGGGGATGAAAATTCACAAGGAAAGTTTGTTGCCTTTTTAGCTAGTCACGTGAGCACACCCAGTTCGTCCCACGACGATGAGGATCCTTGTGCATGTGAGACTGTCGAGAAGGATTTGAGTGTTTCTAGCGAGTCTTAGAGCGAGTGCGCTAGTGAGGGTGATAGTGAGCTCCAAATCGCTTTTAGAGATTTGTATGCTGAGACTCTAAAGACCAAAAAGTTAAACAAAGGCCTAATTCTTAGGGTGAGATATAGGGAGAGAGAGTTAGAATGTTTGAAGTGTTTTGAGGCAAAAGTGGGTAAACTCGAGAAGGTGAAGGTTTCATTAAGTGAACAGTTGATAGCTTTAGGCCAGGAAAAAAGTGAACTTGTAACCCACGTGTCAAAATTAGAGAGAGCTATTAAGCACGCCTTGGAGGTTAAAGTCACTTTAGAGAACACATCTAAGAAGGAAGGAAAGATGGTTCTCAATCCAATTTTGGGTATATGTGAGAGTGTAGGAATAAGTCATGACGGTGCGTCCACTTCACATGTTGTACTTGAGCCGGTTCTCACTTTAGTGTTTGATTCACACGACCCTCAACCCAACCCACCTAGGCGTCCCGTACCTAATAGGAGAGAACGTAGGAGATGTTTTGAGAGAGGTGTACCTAGGCCTGTTTATGTTTGCACTCATTGCAAGAAGAGAGGACACCTTAGAGAGTTTTGTTGTAAGTTGGGTCATGTGTCAGGTTTTGCTACTACCCGTGTTCACACACACGCACCCAGACCTAACACTTCAGATGATTACACGGGAGAGTTTCCACATATTAGGTAGCATGCACTATTTTTGGTCAAGAATTCACATGACTTGATGGAAGTTTTTAACAGGATGTCACCACCTTTGGAAAAATCCACTGCACCTACCGGTTGAGATCTAGACTTAATTTCTAGCATAGGTTGATTTGCATGATGATAAGGTTTACCTATTGCTAGTGTTTATTTTTTTATGTTAGATTATTTGTTTTTTAAAAATACAAAAAGATTTTATTTTGTTAAATTTTTTGAAAAAGTTAAAAAGAGTTTTGTATTTAGTTTTTCACCGTATATGAATGGACATTTAGGATGATCGAGTCACAATTTCATTCCATATCCCCGTGATGATTTAATAGTGTTTTGATATGCGTCATCATTCCATTTTTACGCCTTACAATGTTTGGAGTCATTGAGATGCAATTAATTGTCACTACCTACATGTTTGACTCATAAGTTCCTTTAATGCACACTTTCACAAAATTGTTTGATTATTGTACTTGTTTATCTCAGATTGGTCGGAGTGTTGGCATTTCAATTCTATCTTTAAAATGAACCATATGCAATAAAACTTGATAATGGAAGTAGTGCATGTAAAAACCATTTTTTCATGAGGAATTTAATTGCAACAAAATATGATGAGTGAATCACAGGAAAGGGCTACGAGAGTTCAAAATTAACTCGTCGTGAAAGCCACCGTTTAAAAGAGCCCAGAAAAATTTAAAGGCAATAAAAAAATAAATATGCCAAAAAGGGGTCACCTCAAAAGAAAAAATATAATGATTATTATTTATGAGGGACGGTGGATGGAAAGAAATGAAAAATAGGTTTGCACGTCCTGGTAGCATCTTGAAAAACCATTTATAGTTTTAGACATTATTGGTGTGGGAATCATTTTTGACTTTGATGTGTTGATCGATTGAGTCGATGTCATTTAAATTCAACATTTTTTAACACCTGAAGACGATTTGAGATTCATTCGATAGGATTACACGCATACATCATGCACATATGTTATGTTGGATTGCGTTGAATTGCATATTGAATATGTTCGCACCCATTCGTTCCGTTTCCATGATTTGGTTGTCTTAGTATAAATTCATGGTGTGATTTTTATTTTTTGTAAGAAAAAAATCAAAAAATCAAAAATAATTTGTGGAATACATTTGAGTATCTCTTTGTGATCGTTTTTTGATTTCCTTCTTTATCATGATAACTCCATTCTGGATTTGGATATTCATTTCCTTGTCTATTTCGATCAAATAAAAAGGGGGAGATTGAATTATGGGGGAGTTTTTGCATTATGGTGGAGATTTTATCATGATGATTAATGATGTATTTTTATATCCTTTCAAACTCGATGCATCACGAGGTATTTTCTTTGTCTCATTGTGTAGGTACAATAATTGAAGATCATATGTTGCACATCCTGATGATAATAGCTCAAAGATTTAAAGATTTAAAGTTGAAGGTGTTTTGAAGCAAAATTTGAAGACTTGTCATTTTACCTTTCCACTTGTGGGTTCATTGGAGGGTAGATTTGTATAGGTCATGTTTGAGTTGATAATTCAGATGCTTTTATTTTGTACCGACATAGACGTAGGGGGAGATTTGCAAGGACATGATTTTATAAATGTCTGTCATAATTGAGTATGTCGTATACCTATACAACTGTCGAAGAATTATTGAGGATCACATATGTATCGAGACGGATCCGAATATCAAGATTCTTCAACATTCAATCCTCTGCAAGGTTAATTTCGATGAGAAAGTATTCAAGTCCCTTTATGGTTTACTTAAAAGTGTGGTGACAATTTTTAAAAGATGTTTGGAAATTTGTCTAAAATATTTTTCAGCTGGGGTGTTGTTTTTCGTCAAAATTAATTTTCCAAGATTAAAAGAAGAATTTTTGAAAAAAAAAATTTATTTTCCACATTTTCTCGTTCAAACAACATGTAGTGTTGTTCATATGACATGGGATCTGGTTCGAACGACATCCTATCTCATTTGAATGGCGTGCCGCCTCAAATTTTTTATATAAAGCGCATTAAATCACTCCATTTTTGTTAAGGAGACCTGGCGATTTTAGATACCACTAATCTGTAAACGGTAGAATACTTTGTCTTCTTCAATTTTAGGGTTTAAAACCTTATTTTTCAATTCACAAAACATCCCAATCTTTTTGTGAATTGTGTTGGAACCCTAGATAGCATCTTGTTGAAGTTTTCTCCTATAAATAGTATCTCTACTTTTGATTTAGGTGCCTTTTATGATACTCGGATGATTATGACTACGGTCATTGAGGATTACTGCATGTGGACCTTTGCTAAAAATATAACTGCGTGTTTTTGTGGGGCTGTTGCGGTTGTTGCATTACTAACGACGCCGGTTGACGCCTGCAGGTATTCGTGTGTCAACGTATTGCATTGTAATCCGTATAAATAGCAATTTACAAATTATAGTGAAATAAAAGGTTTTGGCCTTCGAGGATTTTTCCTGAAATTGGTTTCCTTTGCATGTTTATTGATTTATGATGTTAAATCACCTTGATGCATGTATTAGGGTTTAACTAAAATTTGGGTCTAATTACAACTGGTTGGTTTGTCACATAATTAAATTTGGATTTATTTGAGAAGTCGCATTATTCCGCTGTAGCACACTCTCAATATGATTATCAAGTATAGGATTAGTGAATGTCATGTTCCCACTCTCCAAAAGTTCTTCGAGCGACTATGGCAATATTAGATGCCAGTTATCCCACAAAAATATATCTTCGGGGTTACAAAAGGAAATATCTTAGGATTAATGGTTAATAATAAAGGGATAAAAGCAGATCCCGCCAAGATAAAAGCCATAGTCGATATGCCACCACCCTGAATAAAGAAGGATGTCCAGGGATTCCTTGGAAAATTACAGTGTATCAATTGGTTCATCAGCCAGTTGACTTCTATCTGTGAGCCCATCTTCAAACTACTTCGAAAGGATTCCACCAAAGTTTGAAATGAAGCCTTCCAAGATGCCTTTGAGAGAATCAAGCAACACCTAGCCCGACCTCCGGTACTCATGCCGCCGCAGCCTGATCTTCCCCAACTCTTATACCTAACCGTAACAAATACTGTAGCAGGGGCTTTGCTAGCCCAATACCTTAAAGAAACTCACAAACAGAGGGCCATCTATTATGCAATTCGCAAGTTGGTTGGGTACGAAGTTAAGAATACAGCCTTAGAAAAATCATGTGTCACCCTTTTATGGTTCACCCAAAAGTTACGACACTACATGCTCTCCTTTCCCATCACATTTATGTCCCGAGTGGATCCCATCAAGTACTTACTCAGGAAGCTTTCCCTTTCCAGTCAAATGGCCCGATGGTTGGTGCTTTTAACCGAGTTCGATATCGTGTATGTCACAAAAAAAGCCATAAAATAAGAGCCATCTTTGACTAGCTCACTGACTACCCTATGGAAGAAGCCGATGCTTGGATTTCTGAATTTCCGGATGAGAACATCATTTGTACCTCTCAATAAGACTTTCGATGTCAAATCTTCTTTGATGCCACTACAAACATGAAAGGGTATGGCATTGGGATACTCCTAATCTCCCCTAATGACACTCATACTCCCATTGCCATCAAGTTGGATTTTCTTTGCACCAAAAGCATGATTGAATATGAGGCATGCACGGTAGGCCTCAAAGTTGCTCTCAAGAAAGGAATATGCCTAGATGTCTATGTGGATTCAACCCTCGAAATATGTAAAGTCGAAGATGAGAAACTCCTACCTTTTCATGCCTACTAAGAATAGTTAGCCTCTAAATTACAAGATATCACCTTCCACTACCTGCCCCGAGCAAAGAACAACCTAACCGATGCCCTTGATAACTTAGCTTCAATGATTGACATGACCGAGGAATAACGATGGCCCCTTTACTAGTCCAAAAGAAAGATAAACCAACTCACTACTATCACATTGGCTCATCACATAAGAAGATTTTGATTTAGCTGACTGTTGGTACTATGATATTTGGTGCTTCCTTAAGCATGTTAAGTATCCCCAAGGATCTAGAAAGAACGATCGAGAAACCCTTCGTAAACTGGTTTCCCAGTACATTATCTGCGATAAAGGACGGTTCAAATAAAACTTTGATGGAACCTATTTACACTGCATCACAGGGGATGACATTAAAAAAAAAATACAAAAACTCCACAGCGGGGAGTGCGGACCCCACATGAATGGACATATGCTTACCAAGAAAATCATTTGACATGGTTACTACTGGACTACTATGGTTCAATATTGCTCTGTCTATATTCGAAGATGTCTTAAATGCCAGCAGTTTTACAACCTCTAACGCTTACCTCCGCGAGAATTGTACAATATGACTTCTCCCTGGCTATTTTCCATATGTGGCATCGACATCATAGGGAATATTACACCCAAAGCCTACAATGGGAATTAATTTAACTTGGTTGTCTTTGATTACTTCACTAAATGGGTCGAAGCCGAGTGATACGCAATTTTGAATGCCAAGCAACTGGCCAAGTTCATCAAGAAAAATATCATCTGCCAATATGAGGTCCCGCATGAGCTGATGTCGGACGATGGGTTACATTTTGAGGCTAAAGTCATAAAGGTGGTTGATGTGTTTGGGATTCGTAGAAATAAATCTTTTCCCAACTGACCTCAAACCAATGTGGTCGTTGAAGCCGCTAATAAGAACCTCAAAGCCATCATTATCAAGATGATCGAAAGCTGTTGGGATTAGGACGACCGAATTCCTTACGCCCTCTGGGGCTACCGCACAACAACTCAAACATGTACCAGGGCTACCCCTTACTCTCTCGTATACGAAATGGAACAAGTCCTACCCGTAGAGCTAAAAATTCTTTCACTACGCGTCATGCTTGAAAGCAAAGTCAGTGAGGAAGCCTAGTATAAGAGCCATCTTTGACGAGCTGTCATAATTAAACGAAAGGAGGCTAAAATCTCTATATCATATACATGGTTACCATCCTCGAATAGCGCGATCATTCATTAAGAGAGGTAAGGGTCATGGTTTACGACAAGGGGACTTAACCCTTAAAGAACTAGTAGAGACCATCTGGGACCCCAAAGGGAAATTCAAGCCCAATTGGAGTGACCCCTACATTATGAAGAAGATCTTATCAGGCGGTGCCACTATTCACACCGACCTTGATGAAAAAGAGATGGCCCATACAATTAATCAGGACCATCTCAATAAATTATACCACTTGTCTGAAATCTCGGCACACTATCTTTACATTTACCCCACTTCGATGATGGCCGAAATGGTCCTAAATAAAAACTGGAGCGACACCTTTCATTGCCCCTTTCTTTCCCCGACCGTCGTTCACGGGGAAAACGAGAGAGAGAAAGGAAGGGTACGTGTGAATCGTTGCAATCGCGATGACCACAGGATCCATACTATCCAAAGCCGTACTGATGACAAAAGTCAACCGTGCGTACGATGAATCTAATTTTCCAAAATTTTGTATCGATAAACCTCTTCCCTTACAATTTGTTTAACACTCCTTCCTCACTTCCAAATACACTTACTCTGATGATATTTACATTTGAGACATTTACTTCTCTCTATTTTGAAAGTGGACAGTCAACTCATAATTTGGTCATATTTATAAATCTACTCTTTGATCTATTTGTGAGAGATGTTTTGAGAGGATAAATCCAAAATTAGCCACTTTTTACATATGAATTTACTTCAATTCACATGATATAGGCTCGGAGATCTAAAACGAGGTGCTAGAGATGACTTAAATTTAAAGTATGGTGTGGACGAAGGATGAATAATGGAATTTTATACTTAACTGATGGAGTTTCGATTGGATTTCTTATTTGAAAATGGGAAAGTCTCAATGTTGATAGGTAGTTTCTTATGAGAGCATGAGAGAGAATTATCTTCTTGCATTGTGTAAAAGTAATTTTCAAATGTAATGAGAAACTAGGTCACATCGAGGTGTTTTACCCATAGATTGGGTTTTTTTCCTGTTATAAATTTGTCATGTGCAATTAGTTTTCATTTTCACTGATTGATTATAATTGCTTCCTTGTTATTTCATCTAGATCTCATTGTTAAAAATAAAATATCTTAGATCTAGATTTTAATTGGATCATAAATTTTAAAATTGGGCAAAATTATTTTAAAACCAAGTCATCCCCCTATAGGTTTATTTCTAGTGTGCACACACTTGTATTCTCATTATGTACCCATACCGATTTAGTGACATTCCCACACTTATCACTAACAATATTTCTATACCTAAGAATATTTTGAGGTTTTAAGTAATTCTCAAACTAAGGTCTCTCAGCACGTTCTAAACTAGACTAAAAGTAACTATAAAAGTAAAATGAAATAATAATTATATATGTAAGGAAGAATAAAGAACAAATGGATTGTTAATACCTTCCCCACTTGTAACCCGATTCTCAATTTGCAGGACTCCACATGACTTAAGGTAAGCCCCAAAGGGTAAACCCGACCCATTTTGTTTGTTTTTATATAAAATAAACTTTCCAATTTGAGCAACTGAAAAACCCCTCATGTCAAGAATGACTTAGGATAATAGGGGCGCACACAAAACTAGATATGATGTCGAACAAATTCAATGGGCATTATCAAAACCCAATCTCAGAGGGAAATAAATTTCGATAGACAATCACTCTTGCATCCCTAGGGACACACATACAAATGAAACACATCCACGCCTCCCTCTCTCTTGGTCTAGTTCGAGGCCCACAACACCATAGTGACAACTCCGCTGGAAATAATAACAATTAGACCAAACTATCATTATGCTTCCTTTCTATGTACTTAGTGTCACATACATGTATAACTACATTATGTACATTTTAGAACTTCTTAGTGGATTTACTTTTAGATTCCCTCAAAATGTCAACAAATTCTTAGTTCTCTGTGTACATTATACATTCATCTAAACGCATAGGTGCACACGAAGGAAATCACGATAAAATAAACATCAAATATTGTAAAAATAAATATTACCCATTTGCATAATGCACTACATAGCCTTAATTTTCATATTTATTAAACCCTACACCCGAGAGTCCAAAAGTGGTCGGCCGAATGGATTGTTAATGCTGAATATTCTCACTCTTTCCACCCACCCATCTCGTATATCAGGTGGCTCCTCTCTTGATCCCAAAGTCTTGGTGACAGGGACATATAAATTTTTTCGGTACTGGGGTATATCGAATAGGCTTTCATAGCAATTAAGTATTGGGGTAAATTAGTTTCACACACGCCATAAAGATTTCTTAATCCAAGCATATTGGCATATCATGATACATAATGATGAAAAGTGATCCATTGATGATTGAGTCATATCAACTTTTTAATATAGAGAAAAACTCTAGTTACACAACCTTTTTGCTCAAAAGAACATATTCTTGCGGTCCACTCATTTTGATTTTTTTTAAATATCAATGTATGAGGATGGTTCAAACCCCTCAAATTCCAGGATGTCTATCTTCCCTTTTTTAAATGGGAGACGCAACAGTATGAGTCCATATGTTATAGATAAGTAGAACTCCTTTACGTTGGATTCCCCCAGGCCATGTTTTTTAGGAAAATATCAGGCCTCCGTATGTTATTGTCATTAGCATTGCTCGGTAGCCGGGAGATCTCTTAAGTTAAATTGAATCCAATGGGACTCTACTCAAGTTCTACCCAACAAAAATAATATTAAATAAAAATACAAAAAAATTCAAAATAACTCCCCCATGCAGTTAAAATTAGATAAAACACTTACATAAATGAAATCATACATATGTGAGGACTAATCCCCTATGTCATGTCCTTCTTTCAGTCTTTATATGTAAGAATCCTAAATAAAGGTGACCATCATGTTTCTATAGTTATCTCTACCTTTAGAATACCACACTACCACCTACCCTAGAATGACACATACGTGCTTTATTCGGATGCTAGTTTTCAGCAGTGAACTTATGACCCATACTTTATAGATTTGTTTTGTAGTACGTTCCATGCTTAGTTAATACAATCAAGCCCCATCTATGATGCATGAAGTGTTACAATAGCTAAAGAGTATTACAACCTCCCAAAACACCATGCAACCTAAAATGCTAGCACTGGGCCAAGACAAATACGCATTTGAAAGGGTGTGTTACTCTAGAAAATGAGGAAAATATTCCTCATCACCCTCTCCCTAACACCGGTATGTCCCCAGATGCACTTGAGATGATACTGACGAATCCTTAGGATCCACCTACACCCATTGCATTTTACCATTTCCCTTGTTAGTGTTGGTGTCCCTCGCTTCTAAGTACCATTTTCTCCCCACATGTACTTCGAGACTTACCATCGCTACCCCGAATACCCTCACGCCTCTTATCAAGGACCTCCCATGATAGAATCAATAATTCTCCCCTAGATGACGAGGTTACTCCTCCTCCCCAAAGTCAAGAGATCATGTAAGTGCAAATTGAGTTGTGTCTCCTCTAAGAAGCCATAAAAATGATGCAAACTTCTAACTATTTAAGAAACATTAAGAAGAAGTCCCTCTACTGTGAGGTTCGCCTACTGAATAAATTAAGATGCCTATCTTTATGATGTACAAAGGGCTAGGTTCCCCTCTACACACCTATCTAATTATCATCTCCAAATGCAAGTTAGTCATAAAGACCTAGGGGGTATGAAATAATGTTGTCCTCCACTTTGTCTAGAGCATACCTTAATTAGTACATGGGTTTAAAGTGCGAGGGGACAACAAAAATCTGGGATGAGATTTGTAGGTCCTTCCTCAAACCATACAAATACAATGAGGAACTGGGTGTTAACTTCAAAGACCTAGTAATGCTAAAAAAAGAAGAAGGTGAAACGGTAGTGGAATTCGTCACCCATTGGAGAGAAAAGGTCATTTATATGGTCAACCGCTCCTTGGAGAATGATTATATTGATATTGTAATCAAGAACCTCCATAAATAGGTGCATAATGAACTCAGATGGACTTGAATTTCCGACTTCAAAACACTATAACACATATGATGAAAGATCTAGGAAAGTCTATTTGACTAGGCAATCAATTTTTTGCTAAGAAAGGATCACTCGGGGCCTCCACGTCCAACAAAAATAATACGGCAATAAGGTCCTCGATCGGGTTATACCAAGAACCTAACATTTCATAAGCCCTAGTGACCACCACTATTCATTATCAATTGATACCCCTTCTAAGCTCCTATCAAGCTATCCCTCCTATCAAGAAGGTTCTATCCATACAAATACATCTTATAAAAATTAAATACCCTCTAAATAAGGTCTTTATGACCTTAAAGTTCAATGGCTACCTCAAGCCACTCAACTCTAGGTCATCGCCCACCAACATAGACAAATATTTAAAAGTTTACTTGCATTATGAATTACATCGAGGAGATGGACATACTATAGACAACTATTAGGGACTCATATACTCCATTCAAGACCTAATAGATGCAGGGAGACTAATCCCACCAAACCCTAATGTTATGGGAAACCTACTCCCATATAACTCTAACCCATATTCAAACTCTATATCAGACAGTTCTTTCTTAAATACCAACCCCTGCACCCTAATAGTCCCCATCAATAAAAAAAAAGAGGTTGGGCACCCAGTCCCCCATTCAAATAGCACCCTCTATGGTATAACCTCATCATCCATACAAATCAACCTTGAAACCAAATCCATCATCGGCCACATGGATTTTTTCATAAGGACATACATTTCCTTCGGTATAATCACCGTATCCCAGATATACTCGTCCTCGTGGATTTCATGCTCTCCAAAAATCTAGATCTTTAGAATCCATCAAAAGGAGAGGTCGATTACTCTGTTGAATGGGAATATGTGTATGATAAGGCCCTCCAAATAATATATCATATCACCTTCTTCGTACCAAGTCAATCTACTGGGTGGAATGAGATAGCCTCTAAGGTACATCTATATGCCCTTACACATTTCGATGGAAGCGACAATGACTACTATCCTACCACCTAAAAAACTTCCCTAAACAAACCTTTTGAAATGGGAGACAAAAAAATATATACCACAATCATTATTATAGAGAACCCATGGTCCAGACACCACGATACGCCAACCCTTAGAACCAATGAGTGATAAGGATAGACAACTGAGAGAAGATGAACACATCATATAGAGCTACAAGATTATTCATCATATATTTTATGGATAGGAAGAATGAGTTAGAGATGATGCTACTTTCGAAGAAGTCTCATAGTTGGCTGAATTAAGGGCTAACCATTACCCACTAACACACACCCTTCACCATCGTATTTAAAAGGAAAAAAAGAATTGACTTCAAGAGTATAAACATCTTATATCCTCCTAGATAATATTTAGTAATGCACATGATGAATGCCATGAGACTCTCTCTTGATCTCCCCCTCGAGAAGCAGAACTACGGGACCCCTTAACACAATCATCCATGTAATCAGGACGAATACGTGTAATAACGTCGACACTTATTTACTAATTGGTACAAAACTAGGACATTATCCCACTAAGATAAACTCTGACTCTGGTAGTCCAAAGTAGATCCCAGTACCCTCGGTCACCGAACCAAAATAGGCCTTATATGCTCACTTTTTTAAGGTGGGTCTTAGTTATTATTTATACAAACTTTTGATTATTGATAGGAATATAGCTCCTGAGCCTAGGGATGAGTTAATCCTTAACCAAAAAATTTAAAAATGATGACACAATGGGATCATACTCTCATCAAAAGATTAGGACTATGTGAACAATGGCATGCAAAGAACCCCGTGTTCAAGATCAAATTTTTTAGTTGGGTACAAAGCCACTCCAAAAGAGTATAATTGCCTTATCTATCATGAACACTGACTAAGTCAAATGAATAAGTGAGCGTACATTACATACAACTTGTGACCAAGTATCTCCAACCAAGGGACACCATTATAGTTTTTCAATAGTGACAGATAACTTATACATTTTAGCTTCAATATGTATGAAATTATTCAACCCACATAATGGGATGACCTGCCAGAGGAACTACATAATGTCATTTAAAAAACCATTAACTTGAACCCTTTCTCACTAGATATCCTTCCATCCTTTGAGTATGAAATTAAGAAAGACATAATCAATCGATGCAACAAACTAGACCTTCTTATCATGTAACATTTTATATATGTGTCATCTAGATATTACCTTGGACCCATTACCAAACCAGTATAGGAAAAAGCTATGAGAACACCTATATAGATACAACTCACATTATCTGTATCATCAAACTTCGTGAAGAAATGGCCCATCGATGTTATCTACCCTAAGAAGATCCCCCAATCTGGAGGTATTGATATAACTCTGGGATAGAAATGGTCAACCTTAAACCCCGTAATGAAAAAATTGATAGCTTTCGATATATAGTATTTGACTTAGGTACCACTAGGTTTATCGAATGTCACTCGCTAATGGAGCTATAATATGTCATATATCGGTACTATTACAGTGACATTTATTGTGAGTCCGTGAACATAGTATGAGAAATAAACCCAAGACAATTCGAGACCCCTCCTAATGATGCAGCTCTCAAAGAGATTGCCTATGACAATGACATTTGGGAAGGCAAGTCAGGACCGTTTATCTCTGCAAGACCTCCCATGGATACCTATAACCATAAGTATGATCACGTGTTTGCAACAATGACGAAATCAATACCCCGCTCTCTGGAACTAAACATGATAATACGTTGGGTATACGATAAAACATCCAAGGCTTTCCCTCAACATAATAAAAATCTCCCCAACCTAAAATAGCCCCTGATCCTCAACTGGACCAATTTGATGATTATGAATACAACTTTGCTTGCCTCCAAGCCCATATCCATAACCAATCTCCCAATCCTCCTAAAAAAAGCTGAGAAGGAAGCACATGCAGAGCCACTAATCTCTCCAGACAAATAGGCCCACTTCCTTTCTCGATTAGGATGACACTTTTCTCCCTAAAATCCCTTTAAAAAAGGAATAGGGTTAGCTGAGGGAGCTGTTAATCCGATACCATAAGAAAATAATAAGAATTAAGAATAACTCTACCGAACCTTGACCATCACCACCATCTGAAGCTACTATCCTCATCCAAAGAACATCACGCGACCATGTTCCATCTATTATCATAAGCCTTAGTACATCAAGACTTGTCACCTAATAAAATATACATCACCATCGGGTCCATCACTATACAGTAGTACATGAACTTCTTTGACGATGACCTCCCCACCCAAGTCCACAACCACCGATTCACATTGCACATAAATACTAAAGTCTATGGGAAGATCATAGCACTACTATGGATAGACAATGGGTCCACCATCAATAGATGTAACCTGTGCACTTCCTCTGATTTTGGATAGCCTTGGAGTTTTTACCATCTATTACCACCATCAAGTTCTATGACAACACTCACCGAAAGGTCTTAGGAGCCATCACCCTCACAGTTATCATCGGGCCCATCAAATGCGATGTTGAGTTATTAGTACTTGATATCCTGATCGATTTCAAACTCTTACAAGGGAGAGAATGTATAGACACCATGGGATCATTACCCATATCACTGGACATGAAAGTGAGGTTCCCTTTTGACATTGAGGTCATCATAATCAAAGGAGATGATGACTGGGACACAGTCACTAGCACCAATACTGCTCCGCTTTTGTACACCCACCACGATAGTACTGACATATACCTTAGGTATTAAGGATCATCCCTCTATCTTAAATGATCAAGGAATAACTATTCATCTGTAATGTATCCTCCCAAATCTTTCAAACTATGGGATACATGCCCAAATTCAGACTAGGGAGAAACTAACATGGTAATTTGTAAGTCATCCCATCCAAAAAAACAAAATCTAAGATTACCTTGTCTATGCCTCCAGTAAGAAATACCAAACCCCTAATTTAAAGACCCCATCCTTGTTGGAACGGTGACTTATGCCTCCAAGGGAAAATTTTCCTTATCATGGCCTTCCATAACTTTTATGGGATGAAAAAATGAAATATTTACAACTAGGGATGTAAATCCTCTATAAGGAAGGCTTATTTGTAGACTACGAAAAAGTCCATCGGATCTACCACAATGAGTTCAACGTTTTATAGTTCACGAAAGAGGACGGGATGGACAAAGAGCTTGAGCCGTAAATTGGGGATACCCTTTTTATTCCTTGAAGATAATTCTTTGGTTTTCCATATTGGGATCATCATACTTGAGCACCACATAAAGATTCAACCTTTTGTACACCACCTCCATCCGATGACCAATTAACATTCCCGAACTTAACCTCTACCTTTATATACTAGAAACTCCACCTCAAGTACAAACCTGAGATAATGCATCATAACCACATTTGGATTATTAGTGGAAGGAGGAAAACCACCAATACCTACTATAAGTCATCTCACAGGACTTCCCCTACACCGATCCTATGATGGACCTCACCAAAAAAACTGTCAAATCTACTAACTAAAAGACATATAAGACAAATAAACTTCACCTACCCAAGTACACAATAAGTTCTAAGGCACTACGGAACCCAAAAGATACTCCCAAAGTCCTCTGGTAAAATCTGGCCTGCCTTATCACCAACATTATCGGACAAATAATTGTGGATAATTGGACCTTATATGGATCACCAAACGTGTACCCGTGACTAAGACTAATGCCATAGTCCAAATGCATGTAGATTATAGGGATCTCAATGAGGTCTACCCCCAAAGATGACTTTCCTACCACACGCAAACCTGCTAGTGGACAGTACAACCACGACCACGCTTAAATACTTCCTTGACTATTTTACAAGGTGCAATCAATTAAAAATGCACCCCAACCACCAATAAAATATCGAGTTCACCATCCCAAGCGGAACGTACTATTACATAGTCATGCCATTTAGTCTCAAGAATTCAAGGGAGATATATTGTAATACCCCATTTTTTCTAGTATTTATTTATTTATTAATTATGAAAATAAATTAATAAATGCAAATAATTATTACTCGCGTGAATTGGTAATGATAAAAATGCATATTTAGATGACAATTACATTTGCATGTTATGTGATTTATTTATGCCGCGTGCTATGTTTAATTTGTCGGTGTAATTAAGTAATAAGATTGGACTATATGTGTTTACACCTAAAATAAGTAAATGTACATTCTATTTTATGTTGGGAGGTATTACCATGAGATATGAGGTACTACCATTTTTATCGGACTCTAGAGTGATATGGAGGCCCAAATATTGGTTTAAATCGTTCTAAGTTGGGCCAAGGGGTAAGGTATACCTCTCAGCTAAGTCTTGATCTAATTTGGATAGTATTTTGGGCTCATTTGGAGGCCCAAAATTAGCCTTAAGACCTAATGCTTTAATGATTAGTTAGGAGAGTTAACCCTCATTAGTTAAATAGTTTCAAGAAGAGATACTAACCCTAAAAACCTTAATCATTTGGGAGAGTTTAAGGATAATATGGGAGAAGAAGGATAAGGATCGACACTTGAGCATCAACTGTTCATATCGTAAACACAAAAAGCCTCTTGCTTTATCAGCATAAATACTATAATTTCTTTATAGTTTTGTGTTGTTAAATATTTTGGATTTAGACGCATGTTTACAGATTAATTTATTATCTTAATCACGTGTTCATATAGGTTAATTGGGTTTGGACTTGGAATTATTATTAGGTTTAAATTTGATTTTAAAGAAGACAGATTTAGAAGAGAAACCTTAAATTTAACTATTTTGGCTTATGATGTTGTGATTAGAAATCATGTTTAGGATTTGTTTTCATGTATACATCGAATCTCCATGTTAATTTAAGATTTTTATCTGGACTCATGTGTTATTATGATTGTATTATATGTTAAAGATTGAAACTTGGTTTAATCTGGAGATTTAAAGAATTTCACCGTTAATCCCTTTTGTTCGACACTAAACCTTGTAAAAACGAATTAAGATTTTATATATGTAAGTTCTTGGGTTGGATGATAAGGTTTTTGGTTGAATATTGAGTTGTTCATCAATAGAGGTTGGGCCGTTCAAAACATATTTTTGGGGAAGCACAGTACGACTACCCCAAATCGAATTCATTCGTCATGGGGACAAATCGATTCGACCCTTGTAACTGGTCAAATTTTAGGATGTGGGGAGAATTTTTGGATGGTTTCCGTTGTAATCGAATGTCAATATTTTTTTTATACTTGAGAGATAATTAGTATGTGCAGAATATTAGCTTTATTATATAATAAACCAATAGACTTACTAAGTTGACTTTAATTAAACTTAGGGATTGGACAATACTCTAATGAAATGATACAATCTGGTGTAGGGTATTGGAATGGCTTGGGTACGCTATAGAGTTATACGTTATCTTAATTGATATATATATATATATATATAAATTACTTTCTTGTGTGAAAATAACATTTACTCGTGCAGAATTTATCGGTTGGGGTTATGTTAATGGTTGTGACCATATACCACACTCCTAGATGTTAAACAAAGGACTTTATGGTGGTATTTATGCTTTAATCATACGTTTAATCGTTATATTCTTCACAAAGAGAGATGATGATGACTTCATCCATCATAAGAGTTTCTGTATTGGACTACCGGTGGTGTGATTGTGTGGTGACCCCTATTATTTTGTGTGTACATGTTTTGATCCATTAGTTGAGTAACTCATGCAGGTTTACTGATAAAAATACCTCAAGGTGCCCAATGGTAGTTTCCTTTATGTTATGTTATTGATATTATTAAAATAAATATTTTAGTTCAGTGATGGACACTTAATGGAATGAACCCTATGTCACGTTATGAGTTATTTTGTGAGATTGTGTGTATCATACTTTTCGAGTGACATGTGTGGGGGTGGTATATAGGTTATTGTCTTACACATGTTGATGATACTGAGATCATATAATGGATTATCCCTAGATGTAGGTATTTAATATATGTAATAAGACAAAAATTGTAATAAAATTTAATAGAAGAGATGAGATAAAATAGAGATGAGCACAAGTATCTAAGTGGTCTATCCTTGGCCTACACCCAATATAAATTATGGGAGGGCTTTCACTATAACAAGGAACTAATGGTCAAGTAAGATAAACGCTCAAAGTTTCTCTCTCTAGAGTAAATTATGCAGGGTCATAATAGGTTTTTCCAAAAGATCAATCCAAGAGAAGAAGACATATTGTGCCTTATATAGGCCAAGGGGTGTACAAATGTCACCCCTAGCATGTGTCCCATGCCCAACTGAGGTCGTGGCCTATAATAGAATGCTAGATGTGTGAACATGAAGTAAGGTCATCATAAAGAATATTGCTCCAAGTGGCTTGTTGATTTTTAATAACAGTTTTGCATAGAAATGATTGAAATACGCTTGTCACCCTTTGCACACCAGTTAAAATGTATCAAAGGTAGGAGGTCTTGGCCTAGCTGAGAATGTAGGAAGCCTTGATCCATGCTAGAGGTCGAGACGAGTTAGGATGGTCATCTATTACCCACGCACCCATCTTAGTCTTTGAGGTTACTTTCCTATAAAGTGAATGTTGCCTGAGGATGACACCCATGTTGATGTGAGTGGGGTTGGTCTCATTTGTGAGACGAGACTAGGGAGCCTGGTAGGGTGCCTGGGTGTCATCTATATGAGACCACTGGTAGGTATGGGTGAGAACATTGGTCTAGTATGTGAGAGAAGTCTGTGGTGTGGTCATTTACCTGGATGCCATCTGGACGAGACCATACTTATGTATATCAATTACCTTTAGAGCTTAGCCTTCATTGTCAATATGAGGGTGAGGTTTAAAATTGGTCCCAATCATCTTTATGACAACTCTTCTTAGTGTCTCGTCTCATCCTGATGCACGACATTCAGATTCTGACTTTGGTGGCCTAGATGTCTAGTAGCTGGCAATGCACCTTGGGGTCATAATGGTAAGGTCATTAAATACAATGGTCATGTCACCTCCATGTGCTCTGACTTCTCATTCCACTATGGGATAGAAACCAATTATTGATCACCCCTCAGTTACATCAGAGGTATTGTGATTTAAAGAGATTTAGTGAAATTTCTTAGACGCATATGTCCCACACACAGACTTTATGCCAATTCATGCCTTGGAAATTGTGCCAAAATCATTACCTATTTTGAGATTGAGTTATGTTTTGGGTGGGATATGTAATACCCCGTATTTTTGTGATATATTTATTTATTGGATTAATTAAATTAAATGAGTATTAATTGGAAATTAATCCGGATTAAAATACTAGCGAGATGCGAGTTGGTATTTGATTATAATGTGCATATATGATTATATATGAATATTGAATTATGAAATTTGTCGTGAGATTGAAATACGACAAAGTGGAATTTTGTTGAGACGCATGTGACAGTCGCGTCAGGAAAATAATTATTTGAATTAAAAAGTGAATTTTATTTTTTATCACCCGTATGATCATTTTGAGTGCGCCAACGTGTTCGGAAGGGTCGAAATAGTCAGAAAACACTAGCCGGGGGTTAAGTTTGGGTTCCGGGGCATTTTTGGGCCATACCGGTAACTAAAAAGGGCATTTTGGTAATTTTGGAAATTGGGAAATTAAAACCCACGAAAATTAGAGTTAAAAATCTGACTTAGTCTTAACCCACTAAGCCATTTCCAACCCCAATTTAGGTAGTGGGATACGGGAGAAGTTAGAGACTTTAAAACTTGGCAAAAACCAACCCCACCTCCATTATAACCTTGAGAAGAACTTGGAGAGAGAGAGAGAAAGAGGAGAATTCTGCAGAGAGAGAGAGAGGACAGATTCAACCTTCAAGATTCAACCTCAAATTCAGAGAAAGATTAAGGCAAGTGGTTTAATCACAATTGATTTCAATGCTATGCTTTTCCATGTTTAGGAAATTATCAAATTTATCTTGGAAGATTGATTAGACCCATGAATTTGAAGATGTAAAACTATGAACTATGTTAGGGACTACATGTAGAAACATTCTGGACGAATTATGAATTCAGAATTATGACCCTTGATGATTTAAAAACGGATTTTTGAAGAAGTTTATTAATGTTCTTGAAAGAAGTAGAAAACTGGAAATTCTTGATGAAGTTTTGATCCAAACAAAGCCCTTGAATGATGAATTATTGGTTTTAGAACGTTAGCAATGTTGTAGGATAATTGTATGATGATATTATAACGTTATCTTAGAGTTTCATGCTTGTTAATGGTGTTTTGTGATGATTTGAAAACTGCAAAACGAAGCAGTCCATAGCCATACCTGGTGCGTTCGATCGATCGACATCCATCAGTCGATCGATCGACCACCATCGATCGATCGAAGGTAAAGGTCGATCGATCGACCTTCCCAGAATGAGTAAAGTTTTCCCTATTTAAAATTTTAATGAAGTTAACCCTTGGAAAATATTATTGGAGACCTTATGAATACCCTTAAACTTAAGGAGGACCAGTAGGCATGATTATGAAATTTGGACCTTTATTAGAATTCAAATCGAGGAATTATTCTAATCTAATGAAATTCGATAAGTGAGATAATATTTGGGTTAAAAGTGTAAATTTGAATAATTTAATGAAATGAGGTTTGGGGCAGAAGTAAGGACCTTAGGAATAAAGATGTTACATGTGGGAATAATAGGAACTTAATAATCTATTTGAGATAGGTTTTAAGTATAAGAAATTACGACGTGGGACGTGTCGACAGTTTAAACTCTATATTATCGGGAGACTTAAAATATATAAATTGGAATAATGGTATAAGGATGTAGAGTATACCTTTATTAATATTGAGATATCTAAGATGTGTGCATGCTTAGTATATGATTTTTACGTGTATGACATACCTACCATACTTGCTATCACGGGAGGTTTTCGTTCGCTTAGGGCCCTCTAATCCTTATGTTGCCCGGATTTAGACTGGTACCTCGAGAACATAGGTCAGAGAAGGGCTTATTGGGATTTTAATAAGTCTGCTGATCGTGGGAGCGTAGGTATGTGCACGACCCATGTGATGTGACTGTGTTCGCCTCCATTGTTTGTGATTGTTGTTATCTGAGAACGATTCCTGAGAGATTCGGAATGCGTGATCCTTATGTACGTGATGTACCGGGATGGATAGCAGAGTATGTGTGCACCGTAGCTTAGTCTCGGGGTGCCGGTAATGTATATTTATGACGTGAATAATATACACTTAATTAATGAGAACTTTCAAGTTGGTTTTGTAAATATAATTATGGAAATGTTTTGCGAAAACATAACGGGTTAACCGATGGTGAATTGTATTATAAATTGAGAATCCGAATGCAAGTAAAGCTATCTATTTAAGTATTAACAATGGGAATTCATATTGTGAATCGAGTAGTCGGGTTAGTACTTATGATGGTTTAGTGAGAAGCATAACACATGAATGGGTACAGGAACGTTAGGAGTGCACAGTTAGACGAGAGGTGAGTATTTCATGTGAGAGCATGTCCTAACATGTATCTTGCATTCATTGTTTTAATTATTATTAAAGAACTTGCTGTTTTTAAAATACTCTCCACATTCGGGCTCTGACCCGTTTGCTTTCAAATCTATCTTTTTGTAAAAACCATTTTAGGTGCCCAGCCACAAGGGCACCATGCATAGTATTTCCATTCAGGTGACGAGCTGTAGCTGTTGTGGAAGTTATAGGGCATTGCTAGTAGACGCTTCATTTGCCTTGACTCTATGTACAAATTTCATCAGTTGTAGGGCATGTCGCCCATTTCTTTTAAAGACATTTCATTTTACATTTCAGTTATTCAGACTATGGGTTGTAATTAATTCAGGATACAGACTTGTTTATTTCTTTTCCTATTGGGATTGTTGTGAGGAGTATTTCCTCTAGACTCATCTTTATTTGTTGATTCATTATAGTTGGACTTTATCGTGAATGGTTGTGTTACATTTCTATATTTCATTTATTGCATGTTAATCAGAATTAATTTAAAATTTGACAACTTACTTTTTAAATACTAGGTGGTTAGAAATTAAAAAAAAAATGTTTTCGACAGTGATGCTATTAACTGGACCAACTTGGCATTTTGTATTAATTTAATAAAGGAGTAGCTACCCGGTATTTAATTAGTCGGGGTGTCACAGGTGGTATCAGAGCATCAGGTTCTAGTGTCCTTTAGGATCTGTACGGCTTATTATGTTTCCGCTGAGCTTTCTTTGATATAGAGCCCTATATTTTAGGACCGTTGTATTCTTTTATGTATGCTTCGCTCTTCAGCTATTTTAAGTTTATAACTGCGAACTTATAAACTTTATTCTCATTTCAGATGCCTCTACGACGTGCGCAGCGAGTTCCCAGGGATGCACAACCCGAGCCACAGCCAGCTCCAGTACAGGGCACTATGAATGCCGCTGAGGTTGCAGCCATTGTAGCCCAAGCGGTAAATGCCGCTCTTGCCGTTGTACAGCAGGCACCACCCCAGGCACCGGTAGCCGCGCCAGTTCAGGCATATGCATTCCCGTCTGCTTGGGAACGTGTTCGAGATGCTTTTCAGAAAGAACACCCTCCGGAGTTCGCAGGTAGCTCCGATGTCGTGGTATCTAGTCAGTGGAGGAAGGATATTCAGAGGCACATGAGGATGTATGAGTGCACAGAGGTTCAGAAGCAGATACTAGTTACTTTCAAGCTAGTAGGTTCTGCATTGCAGTGGTGGGAGTCTATTACCACCGCAGAGGGGAGAGATACTCTTTCTATACAGGAGTTCTGGGTGCGGTTCGACCGTAAATACTTTCCGTCAGCTGTTCACACGGAAATGAGGAGGAAGTTGATGAGCCTTAGACAGGAGGGTAAGACTGTGGCCGAGTATGAGGCCGAATTCACAAATTTACTGAACATTGTACCGGATGAGATACCGACGGAAGAGAAAAAGATTCAGAAATTCATAGATGGATTGACTTGGAGGATCCGTCAGCACTTGTTGGGGAATCTATCGTTGGCCACCTACTCTGATGTGGTTAACGCTGCATTGCTCCATTGCCAGGACAACCGTTTCCACTTGACAGAGGGGAAGCGATCAGGAGAGTCCAGCCATCAGGGCAAGACAGGGGGAAATGGTGCCAGCGGGGCACAATCATCTCAGGGTCAGTATAGGCAGAGTGATCAGGGTTCCCAGCAGGGGGATCATAAGAGATTCCTATTAGGGGGTTTCAGGAACGGTCAGGGAGGATTCCGGAATGGCCAGCAGGATCATAACGGCCATCAGGGCCACTAGGGTCAAAATGGTCAACAGCAGTCTCAGCAGGGCCATGGGAGGAACAGTAACGGCCACCAGGGCTGGGGACAGCAGGGACAGAGAGGGGGAAACTTCCCGGGGAAGTGTTACGTTTGTGGCAAGACTGACCATAAACGCCAGGACTGTCCTGATAGGGGCAGGGCCCCACAGCAGCAGCAGGGTAGTCGACAGGAGCCGCAGAGACCCGTGTTTCCCGCCGCCCTCCCGGCGCCACCACAGATGGCAGCATTGCCACCCATTCCAGCGGTCCCAGTTCAGCAGGGACAGCTGCAGTATGGGAGAGTATACCAGCTTCAGCAGGCAGCAGCTCCACAGGAACCACCCGCTATTGAGGGTACGTTTCCTATCCATGGCACTATGGGTCGGGTTTTGTTTGATACGGGGGAAACGCATTGCTTTATAGCTACACATTTTGCGAAAGCTTTAGGGTTGTTAGCCACAGCAGAGAGCACAGTGACGTGTGTAGACTCACCATTTGGGAGTGGGTCACTTATTTTCTTTATATGCTGGGGAGTGGGGATAGAGATTGGTAGATTGGTATCACCCGCGGATATGTTAGTATTAAAGATGACCGAGTATGATGCCATTATTGGCATGGATTGGCTAGTTGCGTACCGAGCCATGATTGACTGTTTCAGTAGGAGTATTATCTTTGCCATTCCCGGGCAGGAGATGTTTTTGGTGGCGATGCCTCGTTCTGAGGGAGGATCGTCCACTCATTTGTACTATATAGAGGAGGAGACCTCTAAGGAAGTGGTGATACCACGTGATTCGATTCCGGTTGTTCAAGAGTTTGCCGACGTATTTCAGGATATACCTGGATTACCTCCGAGTAGAGAGATAGACTTTGTGATCGACTTGACGCCGGGCACTCGGCCTATTGCCCGCGCACCGTACCGTATGGCTCCGGCAGAGATGCGAGAGCTACGAGATCAGATAGAGCAGTTGTTGGGTTAGGGGTTTATACGGAGGAGTACTTCGCCGTGGGGTGCCCCTGTGTTATTCGTGAAGAAGAGAGATGGTTCACTGAGATTGTGTGTGGACTACCGGGAGTTGAACAAGGTCACGATACGGAATAAGTATCTGTTGCCTCGAATCGATGACCTATTCGACCAGTTGAGAGGATCCTCTTTCTTCTTGAAGATTGATTTGCGGTCGGGGTACCATCAATTGCGTATCAGGGAGGAGGATGTCTCGAAGACTGCTTTCTTAACGAGATATGGTTCTTACGAGTTTTGGGTTATGCCTTTTGGCTTGACCAACGCTCCAGCAGTGTTCATGGACTTGATGAATAGGGTGTTCAGAGAGTTCCTTGATCAGTTCGTCATTGTCTTCATTGATGATATTCTGGTTTACTCCCAGACAGAGGAGGAGAACGCCGAGCATTTGAGGCAGGTTTTGCAGACGCTATGTCAGAACGAGCTCTATGCAAAGTATGAGAAGTGCGGGTTTTGGCTGAAGGAGGTTCAGTTTTTGGGGCATATTATTTTCGACCGGGGGATATCTGTTGATCCGGGAAAGGTATCCGCGGTGAGGGAGTGGGGATAGCCCACGACACCGACTGAGATCCGTAGTTTCTTGGGCTTAGCAGGATACTACAGGAGGTTTATTCGGGGTTTCTCCAAGATAGCGGGTCCCATGACACATCTGACTCGTAAAGGTGTGCCGTTCATTTGGAGTGATGCCTGTCAGTTGGCATTCGATGAGTTGAAGGACAAGTTAACCTCAGCACCTGTGCTAGCATTGCCGAGACCGGGAGTTGAGTATCTTGTTTACACCGATGCGTCCTTACAAGGACTTGGGGGTGTATTGCAGCAGGAGAGTCAGGCCATAGCTTATGCTTCCCGCAAGCTAAAGCCTCACGAGAAGAATTACCCTACTCATGACTTGGAGTTGGCGGCAGTTGTATTTGCCCTTCGGATTTGGAGACATTACCTTTTGGGGGAGAAGTTTCGATTGTTCACGGACCACAATTCCCTACAGTACCTATTCACGCAAAAGGAGTTGAATATGCAGCAAAGGAGGTGGCTTGAGTTTGTGAAGGATTATCAGTTTGATATCCAATATCACCCGGGGAAGGCTAACGTGGTGGCAGACGCGTTGAGCCGTAGGCCAGTAGATGAGGTGGCAGGGGTATGGGAGGCAAAGGGGAAGGAGTTGGGACACCAGGATGCAGTGGCCCGATCATTCATGTCGGTGATGACTATTACACCGCAGATTGTCACGAGAGTGGTAAAGGCACAAGCAGATGACTCGTTCTGTCAGGAGCAGAGAGTTCGATTATTAACAGAGGGAGCCGAGTCCTATACCGTTAGCTCAGACGGGGGATTACGCTTCAATGGGAGACTGGTAGTTCCGAAAGGTGAGGAGTTGCGACACGAGGTGATGGCAGAGTCGCACGACTCACGGTTCGCGGTACATCCCGGTGGGGACAAAATGTACCAAGATATGAGACGTCAGTATTGGTGGAGCGGGATGAAAAGAGATATTGCCGTGTTTGTTTCTAAATGCGCCACTTGTCAGCTAGTAAAAGTGGATCATCAGAGACCGGCAGGACTTTTACAGCCATTAGAGGTCCCGATGTGGATGTGGGAGAGAATCTCCATGGACTTTATCACGGGGTTGCCTACGTCACAGAGAGGTCACGACTCCATTTGGGTAATTATGGACAGGTTGACCAAAGTCGCTCATTTTCTACCCGTAAGGACAGACTACACTACGGGACAGTATGCCCAGCTCTTTATTGCAGAGATAGTGAGACTTCATGGTGTGCCCCTAAATATCGTGTCTGACCGAGACAAGATATTTGTTTCACGGTTTTGGGAAAGTTTTCAGGAGGCCATGGGTACGAAATTGCGGTTGAGTACGGCGTATCACCCGCAGACCGATGGGCAGACAGAGCGTACAAACCAGATGTTGGAGGACATGTTGCGTATGTGCATCATTGATTTTGGGGGTGGATGGGAGCAGTACCTTCCACTAGTGGAGTTTTCTTACAACAACTCCTACCAGTTCATCATTGGCATGGCTCCATTTGAGGCGTTGTACGGTAGACCTTGTCGTTCCCCAGCATGTTGGTTGGAGGTAGGGGACAACAAACTACTTAGGCCGGAAGTGATTCAGGATACTTCGGCAAGGATTGAATTGATACGGAGTCGTATTCGGGTAGCTCAGGATCGGCAGAAGAGCTATGCGAATGCGAAGAGGTTCTTCAGGGAATTCCAAGTGGGGGACCAGGTTTTACTCAGAGTATCTCCTATGAAGGGGATTATGCGATTTGGGAAGAAGGGGAAGTTGGCACCGAGATATGTGGGACCATTTCCTATAATCGAGCGGATTGGGTCTGTTGCGTATAGACTTGGGTTACCGGAGCATTTGCATAGGATTCACGATGTATTTCATATTTCCTCGCTAAGGAGATATCTTAGAGACAATTTGGCTCATTCTCACATTGCTTTGGAGGACATCGATCTTCAGCCCGATAGCTCCTACGAGGAGGGGCCGATTGCTATTTTGGACCGAAGTGAGCGGAAACTGCGGTTAAAGATAGTTCCGTTAGTGCGTGTTCAGTGGCAACATCACAATGTCGAGGAGTCCACATGGGAGCGCGAGGATGAGATGCGCGAACGTTATCCAGAGTTGTTCTTACCAGGTACCTTCTAGTTCCGAATTTCGGGACGAAATTCAGTTATTAGGGGGGAAGTATGTAATACCCCGTATTTTTGTGATATATTTATTTATTGGATTAATTATATTAAATGAGTATTAATTGGAAATTAATCCGGATTAAAATACTAGCGAGATGCGAGTTGGTATTTGATTATAATGTGCATATATGATTATATATGAATATTGAATTATGAAATTTATCGTGAGATTGAAATACGGCAATGTGGAATTTTGTTGAGACGCATGTGACAGTCGCGTCAGGAAAATAATTATTTGAATTAAAAAGTGAATTTTATTTTTTATCACCCATATGATCATTTTGAGTGCGCCAACGTGTTCGGAAGGGTCGAAATAGTCAGAAAACACTAGCCGGGGGTTAAGTTTGGGTCCCGGGGCATTTTTGGGCCATACCGGTAACTAAAAAGGGCATTTTGGTAATTTCGGAAATTGGGAAATTAAAACCCACGAAAATTAGAGTTAAAAATCTGACTTAGTCTTAACCCACTAAACCATTTCCAACCCCAATTTAGGTAGTGGGCTACGGGAGAAGTTAGAAACTTTAAACCTTGGCAAAAATCAACCCCACCTCCATTATCACCTTGAGAAGAACTTATAGAGAGAGAGAGAAAGAGGAGAATTCTGCAGAGAGAGAGAGAGGATAGATTCCACCTTCAAGATTCAACCTCAAATTCAGAGAAAGATTAAGGCAAGTGGTTTAATCACAATTGATTTCAATGCTATGCTTTTCCATGTTTAGGAAATTATCAAATTTATCTTGGAAGATTGATTAGACCCATGAATTTGAAGATGTAAAACTATGAACTATGTTAGGGACTGCATGTAGAAACATTCTGGACGAATTATGAATTCAGAATTATGACCCTTGATGATTTAAAAACGGATTTTTGAAGAAGTTTATTAATGTTCTTGAAAGAAGTAGAAAACTGGAAATTCTTGATGAAGTTTTGATCCAAACAAAGCCCTTGAATGATGAATTATTGGTTTTAGAACGTTAGCAATGTTGTAGGATAGTTGTATGATGATATTATAACGTTATCTTAGAGTTTCATGCTTGTTAATGGTGTTTTGTGATGATTTGAAAACTGCAAAACGAAGCAGTCCGTAGCCATACCTGGTGCGTTCGATCGATCGACATCCATCAGTCGATCGATCGACCACCATCGATCGATCGAAGGTAAAGGTCGATCGATCGACCTTCCCAGAATGAGTAAAGTTTTCCCTATTTAAAATTTTAATGAAGTTAACCCTTGGAAAATATTATTGGAGACCTTATGAATACCCTTAAACTTAAGGAGGACCAATAGGCATGATTATGAAATTTGGACCTTTATTAGAATTCAAATCGAGGAATTATTCTAATCTAATGAAATTCGATAAGTGAGATAATATTTGGGTTAAAAGTGTAAATTTGAATAATTTAATGAAATGAGGTTTGGGTCAGAAGTAAGGACCTTAGGAATAAAGATGTTACATGTGGGAATAATAGGAACTTAATAATCTATTTGAGATAGGTTTTAAGTATAAGAAATTACGACGTGGGACGTGTCGACAGTTTAAACTCTATATTATCGGGAGACTTAAAATATATAAATTGGAATAATGGTATAAGGATGTAGAGTATACCTTTATTAATATTGAGATATCTAAGATGTGTGCATGCTTAGTATATGATTTTTACGTGTATGACATACCTACCATACTTGCTATCACGGGAGGTTTTCGTTCGCTTAGGGCCCTTTAATCCTTGTGTTGCCCGGATTTAGACTGGTACCTCGAGAACATAGGTCAGAGAAGGGCTTATTGGGATGTTAATAAGTCTGCTGATCGTGAGAGCGTAGGTATGTGCGTGACCCATGTGATGTGACTGTGTTCGCCTCCATTGTTTGTGATTGTTGTTATCTGAGAACGATTCCTGAGAGATTCGGAATGCGTGATCCTTATGTATGTGATGTACCGGGATGGATAGCAGAGTATGTGTGCACCGTAGCTTAGTCTCGGGGTGCCGGTAATGTATATTTATGACGTGAATAATATACACTTAATTAATGAGAACTTTCAAGTTGGTTTTGTAAATATAATTATGGAAATGTTTTGCGAAAACATAACGGGCTAACCGATGGTGAATTGTATTATAAATTGAGAATCCGAATGCAAGTAAAGCTATCTATTTAAGTATTAACAATGGGAATTCATATTGTGAATCGAGTAGTCGGGTTAGTACTTATGATGGTTTAGTGAGAAGCATAACACATGAATGGGTACAGGAACGTTAGGAGTGCACAGTTAGATGAGAGGTGAGTATTTCATGTGAGAGCACGTCCTAACATGTATCTTGCATTCATTATTTTAATGGTTATTAAAGCACTTGGTGTTTTTAAAATACTCTCCACATTCGAGCTCTGACCCGTTTGCTTTCAAATCTATCTTTTTGTAAAAACCATTTTAGGTGCCCAGCCACAAGGACACCATGCATAGTATTTCCATTCAGGTGACGAGCTGTAGATGTTGTGGAAGTTACAGGGAATTTCTAGTAGACGGTTCATTTGCCTTGACTTTATGTCCATATTTCATCAGTTGTAGGGCATGTTGCCCATTTCTTTTAAAGACATTTCATTTTACATTTCAGTTATTCAGACTATGGGTTGTAATTAATTCAGGATACAGACTTGTTTATTTCTTTTCATATTGGGATTGTTGTGAGGAGTATTTCCTCTAGACTCATCTTTATTTGTTGATTCATTATAGTTGAACTTTATCGTGAATGGTTGTGTTACATTTCTATATTTCATTTATTGCATGTTAATCAGAATTAATTTAAAATTTGACAACTTACTTTTTAAATACTAGGTGGTTAGAAATTAAAAAAAAAATGTTTTCGACAGTGATGCTATTAACTGGACCAACTTGGCATTTTGTATTAATTTAATAAAGGAGTAGCTACCCGGTATTTAATTAGTCGGGGTGTCACAGGATACCTATCTCAGTTATGTCATTTCTCACAAACTTTGAACCAGAGAAAAAATAAATCCCTTTCTCTCTATAAATTCTTCCCTTTTAACCTCATCTTGTCATCTTCTCTAATGAATCACATCATTCTGAGGACATCATCCTTTTCTTCCAGGTTCCCTTGTTTACGTCTTGCAGCATTTCATTATTGTTTCAATCATTTAATATTTTCATATTTTTTCGACAACTTTTCTTGGTTTTATACCTCCCTCTGTTGTGGTGTTTGGGTGTTAATCTAGGAGTGTTAGGTTTTTATGGTGTTATTTTAGATCTCTTCTTAGGAATCAGGGTTCTTTAGCATGGTTTGGTGTCATTTGACAGTCTCCTGTGACCTTTCCGGTTTAGGCTATCAAATTCTAGGTTATATATTATTGGGTATTATTCCTAAAAAATGATTCATTTTCCCTATTTAATCCTTCCAGCCTTAGAAACCCTTTAAGTAGTAGTTTTTGATGCACCAAAGTTTGTACGAGACTTGGGTAGAGCTATGTTACCTTAGTAACCGTGCCCACCAAGAAAGGGAAGAGGTTGAGTCCAATCTTAACTGAGAGAGGTCCCTGATACCTCTGATTCGAGCACCTATAAAAGTAGTGACCCTCCTTTGTGTCTGACAAACCTTCCCCACTATGAAATTACACTTGAACTTATTTCTCCAAGTGTTGTTATTATTAGTAGTGATAACATGGCATCCTTGTAATGTTGTCGTTCGAATGAGTGGCCACATCATTCGAATGAGTAAAGGTCTTTCATTCAAATGAGGTGCAAGAGAACTTATAAATACTAGGACCTATTCATTTTCTATCATTATCTAGAATCTCATTGGAATGACCTCGTTCTAATGAGGTGCATTACCGTTTGAACGAGGGGTAGTTTCTTGTTCAAATAAGTTGGTGTATTTTTCTGTTTTAAGCCACATTTTACCCTCATTATATCCCTCGTTGGAATTCTTATTCGAATGAGAGGGGATCTCTTTTGATCGAGGTCCAAGGTCGTTCGAACAATCGAGTGAAATAAGAATTTTTTGAACATTTTAATATGTTGTCACGATGTGGATCGCCGGATTGGATGAGCTGTCGATCTCTCAGCGGCTTAGATCAAAATGCGGGTTAAAGGCTTGATGCACTAATGGATTAAATTGTAGAGTTTATTGGAATTTTTGTTATTTAACTCTTAGAGTTTTAGTGGTATTTAAAGTGTGTTTTTCTCATTTGAGAAACACAATCAGATTTCGCCTATATCTCTTTAACTTTTGGAGCTCCTCCAACCTCTATACACCACCCTATCACCACCATCCCTCCACCCGAAATAACCATAGTTTAACCATTTCGCACCATATTTAAGCTTATAAACAAATATACACTAGACGTTTCAGCAAAATGGTATTTGATGGAGATATTGTTGGGGATTTTTAGAGAAGAAGAAGGAGAATAAGGGAGATAGAAGGGGACATTTCTTTGATATTTCATGGAGCTCATTTTTGTGAAGCTATGCAATCTCCTTAAGGCCACCTTAGGAGGTGGTGTGTTTCCATCACCATCTTCTCCATCCTAATATTGTTGGAGCTTATTTGAGGTGGGAAACTCTACTGTTTAGTTGAAATACTCTATTTTTTCATAGTATTGGTCTTGTAGATAGAGTTTTGTAAGAGTATAATGCATATATGATTTATGAAAGTTATTTCTTATAGATTTGTGTAAGAAGGTTTACAAATGATTTCAACAGTTTTGAGTAATATGATATACTTCAAGAAAACTTGATATTTAAACATTTTGTTCCATAAAATGTTTGAAATAATATTTATCTTGTTTAAGATATTTTGTGAATAAATGTTTAAATTTTTTTTTTGTAAAAATTTGAAATTTTTCTAAAGATATACATATATTCAAGTTTTGAAGAAATAAAAATGTCTTTTGTTTTGAAAAGTCTATTTTGGCAAATATTATGAATTTTCTAGAATGAACCATGTGTTAAACCCATTTAATGGGACTTTTGGACTTAAAATCCCTCATCCTATGTATATAAACTCGTTGTAATTTGATAATGAGCATATAAACAAGTTTAATAAAGGTTTTATTATGAATAAAAGAAAATTGAAATTTCACCCCTTAAAGTGTGTGAATAAGTGTAGAAAATATGATAAGTGTGTATTCAAGACTAAATGTGAGAATAAAGGGAAAATGTGTTTTCTTACAAAGTAGTCTTCAAAATGTCAAATGGTTTCCTTAGTAATGAAAGTAATGAAATAAAGAGATTTACAATTTGAAAATCATATTAACTCCAAGCAGTTCAATGAGTGTTAATAGATAAAAAAATTCAAGAAGTTGGCGTGTATAACTTAACAATGTGATGTAAACTACACGTCAATGGCTAAAAAGAAATACCAAACCCTAATTTTAGAGAGAGAATCAAAAGTTATCGTTCACTTTAAGAATGGGAAAAGTAAGTACAAATGAGATTACATGGGGTGTTTATATGGAAAGGATTACTTGTTAAATAAGTAATTATCTATAATGACCAACTAAAAACAAAAGAATGCCTAATTAGTTCCAAACTTGCTTGGAGACTAATTAAGGAAAGAAAATGCCTAAAAAGAACTAAAAAAGAACTAAAAATAGAAAATAAAAAATAAAAAAGAAAAAAAAGAAAAGAAAACTAACAATGGATTCCCATCACTCTTCCTGGCTTCGAAAAGCTCATCCTTGAAAGTAGGAGATGAATGGCAAAAAATCAAGATAACCATCAAGGAGATCTCTACTAGAAATAAGAGCCGTCCTTGGACACGTTCTTTGTACCGACTTTAAATAAATCTAGGGAGAATATGATCACCATCTAAACATGACCGATTAACAAAATCTTGGCCCGAAATTCCCATGATGAACCCCTTTAATCCTACGCCGCAAAACACATCCACCACACATATGTCACATGTCACAAAAAATGGGTCCACATACCCGCCATCAATCACATCACCCAATATCACCACCTATTCACTTGTAGATACAACCATCAATCCATCATCATCAAAATCATCATCCCCATGCTCAAACATTGGGAAGAAATCTCCCATATCAAATATTTCCAGCTCACGAAAATGTGTATGAGTCACTCAACCCTCGTCGACAAAAAGGTAAAAAAAATCCCCAATACATAACTCAATTTCATAATTTTGATCTTTTGAATATTTTCATGTTGAAGATTTTTGAAGAAACGTTTTGGACTTGCATCTTTAGTACCTTTTCAGTTTTAGGTTCATGGGAGGGTATTAGATTTGAATAGGCATTTTGATTTGATAATTTGGATGTTTTTATATTATACCAGCATAGACATAGGGAGCGATTTGTGAGGACATTATTTTATTGTTCTATTTACATTTGAGTATGTCATACACCGCTACAACCGTCAAAGAATTTTTCAAGATCATTCATGCATCAAGATGGATCCAAATATCAAAGTTCTTCAACATTCAAGCCTCCAAGAGATTAATTTTGGTAAGGTTGTGTTTTTGTACTTTAGCATTTCACTTAGAGTGTTGGGATATTTTTTACAAAATATTTTCTAAGTGTTGGAGCGTAGTTTTTCATCAAAAATATTTTTCTAAGTGTCAAGGTGAATTTTTAAAGACGAAACAAAATTTTATTTTTTAATTTATTTCATTCGAGTGATAGAGGAGCTCATTCGAGCGATAGGAGGAGCTCGCGCGAAGCTAGTTCGAGCGACGCGTGTTATCTTTTGAGCCACATGCCTTTTCGTTCGAGCGATATACCTCCTTAACGTTTTTATAAATAGGGTGTTAGACCACTCTGATTTCGAAAAGAAGACATGACATTTTAGTTTCTGCAAACACTGCAAATTGGTAGAACACTTTGTCTTCTTCGTTTAGGGTTTAATCCTTTTTGTTTTCAATTAAAAAAATATCCCAATATTTATGTCAATTATTTTGGAATCCAACATACAACTTTGGTGAAGTTTTATATTGGATTCCAAAACAATTCACATAAAGATTGGGACATTTTATGGGGGAAGATAAAATTTTCTACAAAAAAGGAAAGCATAATGGGGCTAGATGGTGACCCCTTACCCAAGGTCAAAGAGGTGTGGACTAAAGTGCAATAAATTCAAATGCCTATAAAGTATGGCCATCTAGTAAAGTACGACCATACTTTGGTATTTTTTAGCTCCAAGGGAATGCTAACATAACAAGAAATAATCAGTACATCTGGACTAGCATTAGAGATGTCAAATCACACCACCAAAGGGGAAATTTGGGGCTAACAAAGGTTCGAAAATCTGTTCCAATGGTTAATGACATAAATCACTGGTTTGTGGCTCAAGTCCCAAAGTTTTCTCAACATTTTTCTAATTTTCCAAAGAAACCAAAAGCTATCTAGCCAAAGCAAGTGGCTCCAGGCATGTCGAATGTGGTACAATAACCCATGTCAAAGAGGCGAGAGCTATAAATTATGATCTCTCAAACTCAATAAATAAGGATACAATGAAAATACAGGTTCTGATTAAAGGGCAACGGGTTGGTTATAAATAATGGATGAGAAAACATTATTTCTTCATACTCAAAGCCAAACCTCGAGTTTCATAGCGAAAAAAGAGGATGCAAACCTCTTTCAACCTATTAGAAGAAAGACTAAAGGCTTTAGAGAAGACTATGAGCATGGATGAAGAGATTTCATCTGAGGATATCTCTTTTAATTAAGAAAATAGAGGATAAATAATGGAAGTTAATGCAATAACACGTACTCAAGAGGTTCGAAAATAACAATTCATCTAGTTTGGTTCTTTACCTCAGCAAGTGCCAATTAATATAGATGTGATCGTTCCTTAGAGGTTAAAAGTTGAAGGAGATGAAGGTATAGATACCATGTGTAGACTTCCCATCTTGGGACCCCATTAAGCCCCTCTTTAGGTTCCTAGCACTTACCCATTTACCATAAACCCTAGGTCATACTTCGAGCACTGATCTCGAGGGCATTGAGTTCTCCTGAGCCCCATTTAACTTCGATCAATTTTACATCTTGAGCAAAGCTGAATGAATATTTAATGGGAACTGAATTCCATTTCCAAAGGTCTGTCATATGCATGGATCAGCCTCATCGTTCGTATAGAAGATTCGTCTTACTCTAAAACCCAACTAGAGGCCACTGGGAACTCTCGGTCCCCATTTGACTCTGTTCAACTCTTCAAATTGATCAAAGTTCAACGAATCTTTGAAGTTCTCTAAATACCCTTTACAACAGCACGAATTGGACTAATGATTTGGATTAACAATTCATTTGACTCCGAAGGGTCATTGGGTGCTTTCGAGCCCCGTTTGACCATAGTTAACTCCCTCAACTGAGAGAAGCTCAATGAAATCTAGAAGGACACTAAATTCCCTAAATCTTGATTCCACTTCCATATCATTTCAATATCAACGTATTAGCATCTCAAAATTGGTAACACTAACTCATAAGGAAGTCTACTTCTCCGTCCTTTTCTATAGTTTTTCCATTTTGGAGTTATTTATCTTATTTCTACTTTTACACTTTTGTTTCATTACATTACATCCATTAATATCTACTCTTTATTAGCAGTACTGCATGTAATCTATTTTCATTAAAATCCCTAAAAGAAGAAAAAGAGGGTTTATGCATAAGTTTCAAAAGTGGGATTTCTATTTCACATTTTCACTCTTATAATACATTTTTATCTAAACACACATAAGATAAGTCCCATATTTGGATTTATGGATTGAACCCCACCGATATGTTATTTTTCAACTACGTGGACTTTGATGCTCCTTAGGCTATATAGGCATCTTGGGCCAGTATCAAGATTCGAGTACTTTATTTTTCACGTTTACATGCTTCTTTTATATCTTATTACATATATATTTTATGAGTTTTATACTCATATATACTTGTGTCTCATCTGATATGTACATTCGCCCTTTCATAGCGAGTCGTGATTCGATAAACACTTATATCATATTTTTATCATTATTTTTGGAAACACTCCTACAGATGAATCCACCCCGTTCCTTCCATGACATGAGTTTGATGATTTCATTCTCCCACCAATTATATTATAAACATACACACACACACACACACACACACACACACACACACACATCATGGAGTCTAAAAGAGAATATTAGCATTATCCCATGAGAGGCTGAAAGGGTGGAATGAGTGCTTAACACCTTCCCATTCCATAACTTAGTTCCCGAACTTCCGAACTACTTGGTTTTGCAAGCATCACTTTGACCTTGATGTTGTTCTCTCGAGGTGGCAACTTTCTTTTGCCTATTTTGAGAAAAATAGGCTGGCGAATCTATCTCTTTACATTATCCCCCACATGACGACAACTGATACCCCAATATTTTCTCGTGTGTTAGAGGGAATCCAACCCCGTGATAGCCACACCATGGAAATTGATGAAGAAGGTGAATTATGGGTAAATAATTTCAATCTATGTATATACACTTGCCAATGTATATGGGTTGGAAAAACCTAATAAACATATGACACACCACATAAAGCCCTTATTTATAAACTCTTGAATACATGGTGTTTTGTCAATAAAATATTAGTAGATAATGGTTTATCTGTCAACCTAATTCTATTTTCCATGTTATCCAAAATTAACAAGAAAAAACTAAACTGGTTCAAACTCAAATTAATATATCAATTTTTGCATGAGATAAGTCTACCAAAGGTGCACTACTAGTTGGCATTGGAATAGGCACAAAAAAAATCTAAAACTGATTTCTTTATTATTGAATGAAATCCAAGATTTAATGCATTATTAGGAAGAGATTGGATCTATTCTAATAAACTCATTCCTTCTTTTATGCATTAGAAATCACTTTTGAGAAAGGAAGTTGATCTTGAAGAAGAAGTGGAAGCTGATCCACTACTTTTCCATGTTAGTTCCAACTACACTGAAGTAGGGCCCTACAAATAGAATTTGAGGATATTAAAGGAAAAGGATTTAGTTCCATATGCATCATAAGGCTTAGTTTTTGAGGAAAGTTAGAATGATCTGGTTTTTGGCCTAATGGGACCAACTAACAAAGATAAAATTGTTATTTAATCATTTATAAACCCATTGAAATTTAAGAGGCCGATAAAATATTGGTCATGGTTTTGTATGAGTTTAAGGATTTAGAATTGATTAATTAGGCTGACTACCTCTTCAAACAATATGTAGAGAATGAAACTACTCAGGACAATAATGACTTAACAAGTTCACTAATTGAGTATGAAGAATCGATGGTGAATAAACCCGATCCATAGATTGAAGTCCATTTGAGGACAAATAAAAATAAAATAATCACATATATTAGTGAAAATCTCAGCAAATAAGGACAATGATTGGTCACATACCTTTGACATGAGTATAAAGACTTCTTTACATGGGAATATGATGAACTACCTAGCCTGAATAGGAAGGTGGTTGATAATAAGAAAATATTACGTATTTCATCCGTTAACATAAGGATTATTAGCCCCATCGGGTATCTTATTCCCAATATTTATGCTCGTTAACTAAAAAACCTTGGATTTTTATGTTAACATGCTTTGCAGGGGTTAATTGAACTTTTATAGGTATTTGGATGCTTAATATGAAGTTCGGACGCATTCCACTCAAGTTTCGTACATTTCCGCACGTTTAAGGGTAATTTAGTCTTTCCACGTTTTTGGCACCTAGCCCAACATCTTCACGGAAGTTGTATACCTCTATGCGAGCTTCGTGTGGTCATGAACGATGCACAATTTTGATTCCTAATGAAGAAGTTACACCACTTTTGGGGGAAGAGAAAAATAAAGAAACCAAATGAGGGGAGAAGAGAAGGAAAAGGAATGCAGGGTGATTAGACCTACTTGATCGATCGATTGACCAAAAGGGTGGATCGATCGACCGTTCAATTTTCATTATTCTAAGTTTGGCAGTTGGCTCATTTCTGATCGATCGACCAAAGGGGTCGATCGATCGATTCCCTATTTGCTGAGATATTTTCCCTTTTCTTTTCTTTCTTCTTTTCTTTCTTCTTTTCTTTTCTCCCGTCATACTATATAAGGGACTTTTGTTGTAATATCAGAGATACTTATTTTTTAGAAGATATTTTAGGTTAGGGTTTGGTTTTGAGAGCTCATCTTTGTTTCTCTTTAGGGTGACATCCATTTGCTTTTGTAAGATTGAATTATTCATTATCATCTCCTTTAATATAGTTATGTTCTTTATTTTTCTTGCCTATATAATTAGTTTCCATGCTTTGTAGTTAGTTTAATTGTGTTTATTTCTTGCTTTGTTAGTTAATTGGTTCAATTTAGTTTAATTCATGTATTACCCTTAGATAAATAGGGTCAGGATTTCATTCCGTCATTTACGGGCCTCGAGCTCCGAAAATTAGGTTTTGTGCAAAATTGCATTTAATTTCACCCACGTGAATTAAAGTCGGATTATTATGCGTTTAACTTTCTCTACCATGCAACGTTAGTATTTATAGAGATAATCCGAATTTAATCCGCGTGCGACCAATTTTCGATTACATATTTATTCACACAACTTTGGCTTAAATTCCTTATTACGTGAAGTTTATGATTAATTGATAATGATCGATTAAACTGTTCTCGAGCCGGAATTCTAATTAGTAGTTGTTTCGATCCGTATGGTTGGATGCTATCCCGATCCTCGCTTTACTTTTGTGTAGACTTAACTTCATCTATTCTTTTATTTACAACCACCCATCACCTTTTACAATTTTATTCATGAAATAATAAAATGATTACGAGATATACTAACAGTCCCTGTGGATTCTCGATACCTAACTTTCCGCTATACTTGTATCGCCAGTGCAGTCATAATTTAGTTTTTTGTATTAAGTAGGCGAAAAGAAAACAACGAGAGACGCTCTGACGCGCGCCTCTTTTCACCCTTGATCAAAATGACATCATTGCCGAGGCGTGCTTTGTTATAGATTGTAATTGTCGTATTATTTCGTACTATTTTTTCTTTTGTATTTGTATTCTTTGTTTTAACCTTTTTTGCAGGATTTCTACATTTGAGCGTCTAGGAACACTTGAATTTTTTTGTCGCACATTTCTTTGTGGAATTTTCCCTCTCGAGCTTTATTTTAAGTGTAAGCGTGTCTTATTCTAATTTTCTGTAATCCTAAAGATAATTCTCAAAATTCTGGTCAATACTTACAAGCCCAAAAAATTGGGTGCGTATTACGAAAGTGACAACATGGATTACATTATGATTACCAGAAAAATTAGAATAAGACATTGGGTGAGTATTAAGAAAGTGAAAGCATGGATTACATAGATTTTGGGATTAATCATTTCGATTTTGGGTCGTAAGATCCTTATGATAAGAATTTTGAAACGAATTGCACTCATTTTCATAATTCTTATGTTAATGATTTTGATTGTAGTCCCGAGAACAATTTTCAAAATTCTCATTTGCAAGAATCCGCACCTCGCCCTATGACTTTTGGTGAGGGCTTGCACATGCTTGAAAATGAGAGAATTGAAAACCGTTATCGAGAAGAAAATCGTTGTTGGGAAAATGAGAGAACATGCTTGAAATTGAAAACCTATTTATCATTTGAATCCGATGATGATTTTTCTTCGAGACTTTTGAAGTCGAGTAATGTTTTGAACCAGATGAGGACTTTGTACCTACTTTGGAAAAAAATCATTCTTGAATTGACCGATGGTATAGTAAAGAATGAAAATGAGGAAGAAATGGGCATAGTATCCATTTTCAATGAACTCATTTCTTCTTTGATTCTCAAAGAAGAAAGTTTCATTGTAAACGATCATATTTCCTTCGAAATTCAACCTTCAAGCGATGATAACTCATCGCCTGAGATTGAATTTCTTTCGTCGCCATCTTTATTCTATACTATCACACCAATTTTAGTACCCGATGAATCGATTCAAAACTTTATCATTCCAAATATTTTCACCGATGAGGAGTACTCTCTCGGTTCGCCTTCCATGAAGGCGTCTTTACCTCCATGTGCGCCACCTCCCATTCCATTTGAAAAATATTTGGGAGAAAATTCAGTTTTTTTTAACCCATGTGTACATCTCCCCCTTATTAAATAAATCCCCCATCCTCCCACCAAAATTTTTAATTGGGTATGGTTCCTTTCTTACGCCTTACACATGCCTTCCGTCGTTTAAACGGAATTTTTATTTTTGGGGTGGAATGCATGAGAGGGAGGGTCCGCTATGGATCTTCCAAAGTCAAATTGTAATTTGGGTGGACTCTCAAAAATTTCAACTTGTAGTTCATAATTAGTTAGGAGTCTAAATGGTAGGTTGTACATAGTTAGTTTTTTTTTTCATTTTACCTATTGTCTAGTGTAATTAGTTAAAGTTTTACTTCTTCTTTTTTGTTATGCCTTCGTACTAACTTGTTTTGTAGAATCATTAGACTTGTACATTCATGAGATTGCTCTTATTTGGGTAATATCACTATTTCTCTCTCTTTAACTTGGTTCTTAATTAACATTGAAGAAAATGTCGGGTTTTGTAGATACCCCATTATGTTACCCCCTAACTCTCCTTAGGTCCCTAGTACCTCCCTTCATCACTACAAGCCGAGGTCATGTCTCGAGTAGTGACCTAGAAGCCATCAGGCACCCCCAGGCTTCGTTTGACCAAAAATTCAAACTCTTCAGCTCGACTAAAGATGAATGAATCTTCGAAGGGCACTGAATTCCCTTTTCAATGGTCCATCCCGTGCACGATTCTGACTTACCATGAGGACGAACGATCCGTTTGTGTCCGAAACTTGATCGAGAGGCCGCCGGGCGCTCCTGGGCTCTGTTTGACCTAAGTCAACTCTTCATCTCGATCTAGGCTGAATGAATCCTTGAAGGGCACTGAAATCCCTTTCCAATGGTCCACTTCGTGCGCGATTCTGACTTACCATGCGGACGAACGATCCATTTGACTCCATGATGTCACCGAATGCTTTCACGGCCCGATTGCCAAATTGGGTTAAACTATTTGGAATGTTGAAGTACATCTCCTAATCCTCCAATGGTCTGCCCCGTGCACGATTCGGACTTACCATGAGGACGAACGATCTGTTTGCGTCCGAACGATTCCCCGTCCAGTGGATCGATAAACGCTTGTGAGCCATATTTGACCTAAAGTAAACTCCCGAACATAGGAGAGGTCCCAAGGACTTTCAAAGGTATCTGAATTACCTTTCCAATGGTATGTCCCGTGCGTGATTCTGACCAACGGTTTGCCCTCGGCAGCCAATTTTCCAAAAAGGCGTGATTCTGGCGAGGGTCGGGGATGACCATAGTGGCGACTCTAGTAGGGATATTTTTTGTTTTGAGGGATTGACTCTATTTACATGGATGTTATATTTGCTTATATTTCCCCATATCTTCATGTTCCCTTTTTCCACGTGTATCCCATGCTTATGCTTATGTTCACACACTTGTAGAAAATTCTCCATGTACACTTCGCACCACGTGCACTTAGGATGCACGCATCACCCATCCATACTTGGTGTGCCTTTGGTACTTGTACTTTGCTCCCTGTTTAGCTTAATCAAGAAAAACATTCTCATCATAAGATACTAATAAGAAAATCATGCATGATTCACACGACATCACCAAAGAGCATTGTTATTGACCAAATTTTACCCAGTAACTGGAGGGTCACTTCGTGATGGGCACTGGTCCGGCAGGTCACAGTTAGCCTACACAATATGACTCTCACCTTCCATTGGCCAAGTACATTCGATGTATATCGAATGGTTCCCCCGCATCGTACTGCTTGACCTAAGTCATGGCGGGAGGTATATCACAGGGAATTCGTTCCCGTACGCCAAGTATATCGAATTCTCTCTCACACGTATCATCTACACAAGGTATATAGTGAGGCAATTCACGTATGCTCATGTATATCAAATGGCTTGTCCACACGTACCGATTTCCCGCAAGAGCAAGACATATATCATGGCCAAAGGAGGGATCCCATTCCGATTCACCCAACCAATTACATACCCGCATATAGGTGTCAAACCTAGGACACACACTTTAGAATGCCAGTTTCAACCTGAAATTCCGGGTCGGCCTGCCGCTGGAATTTTCGTGCATTTTTAAAATGGGACCCTATCCGTGAGCCTAGTTATAAGTCCAATTGTAACTTTGCATATATTAAAAACCCCATTTTTCCAGACTCGGGTCCCGTCCGGCATTGCATTTAGGAGAATTAAATACAAGTGAGAACATAATAATCATGCTGAGTTCCATCTCCAAAAACATTTCTCCTTTCTTTATCAAAAATCCAAAAACATTTCTCCCTTCATTATCAAAAATCCAAAAACATTTCTCCCTTCTTTATCAAAAATCCAAAAATAGTTTCTTCCCTTTTTCTCAAAAATAAATCCCATTCTACGCTTCTCAAGTCAATCGCAAGCCCTTGGCCTAGCTCCCTATTGGCTTCGGTCTTCCATCAAATCACCCTGAAATTTCATCCGTTCCTCTACTACTTCTTTCGAGTCCAGAATCCATCCACTTTCCATGAAGAATATAGATCAAGTACCAGTCATACAGCCTGATTTGACGACAGTCCTAGATGAGCTCGTGTCCAAGATTGATAATCTCTAAACTGAGGTCCGAGAGATGCAACGAAACCAGGTTCCTATTCCTCAAGATCTCTAGGCTCTATTCCCTCATGCTATGGGTCCTGCCGAGCCTATCTGGGTTCCTGAAGAATATCAACACACTCCACGTGCCCCTCCGATCAATGGGCCTCCGCCTGCCCAACTTCTAATGCCAAACATTGCCCAGCCTGTGGCTAACCTTCCTATGGTCATTGATCCAAAAGAGGAGGAGTTGAATAAAGTTAAAGAGGATCTCAAGATGCTCACCAAGAAGTTCGACCAAGTCATAATCTCTGGGAATTACATGAACTACACCCACATGTCTCCTTATCCTAAAGCAAGGTTACCCGAGAAGTTCAGGATGCCAAATATCGAGAAGTTTGGAGGGAGTGGACCCCCGATTGTTCATCTTCGCAGTTATCATCGTTCCATGACTCTACTAGGGGATTCTGAAGAGGTGATGGCCCAATTATTTCAGCAAACTTTGAAGGATAGTGCCCTTCGATGGTTTTTGTCTCTCGAGGAATCTAAAATCCATAGCTGGAAGGATGTAGCTTGATAATTCATGTCGCAATGCAAATACAACGAAGAGCTTGAGGTCACCCGTCATGATTTAGAGATGCTCAAACAGAACCCTGGGGAATCAGTCAGTAACTTCATAACCCGATGGAGGGAGCAAACAGCTACCATGACCAATCGTCCTTCTGAGGAAGAACAGGTCAACATAGTGAAGAAGAATTTATTGCCCCATGTCCGAACGACGATAGGAGGACAATACTATCCCCACTTCTGAGCTCTCAGAGAGGCAGGAGTAGAAATCGAGGAAAGCCTTGTTAAAACAGAGGTTGAATCGAAGAAGGTGTCCGGACAGTTCACCCCTAGAAAGTATGATAAGCCTTCCAGTGCTACAGCCTCAACCATTAACAATATCTCTCAACCAACCACATCATGGGCACCAGAAAGCCGCCCTGCCCCCATCTGAATGGAATACACTGAGCTCCATGCTCTTCTCTCCAAAGTTTACCAAGCCCTGTTGAGCCGAAACCTCATCAAACCCTTGGATCCCCATCAATTGCCAAATCCACTCCCAAGAAACTTCAAGGCCGATGATCATTGCGCCTTTCACCAAACTGCTGGCCATACCATCGACCAATGCTTTCACCTCCGAAACATAATCCAAGATCTCATTGATCGGGGTACCATCGCCCTACCAGCCAATCCTAAGCCAAACACTACTCATAATCCACTCCCAAATCATACCAATGCCATCTTCTTAGAAGAAAGCCCAGATTTCGATCCCTCAACTCAAATCACACCCATATACTCTCCTAAACCTCTTAAAATTTGCCCATATTTCCTCCTACACCCCACTAGCCTCGCTAATCATGCATTGTCACTCCTTACCACAGCATGCATAACTGTCCGTACCCATTCTGAAAATGAAAGTATGGAATTGTTAAAGGTGTTAAACCAACTCCTAGAGTTCGGGCTGAAATTGCCCTCACAGATGGTCATCGATTGCCGGAGATTCAATACACTGTTCTTGGAAGCGCGAAAATGGGTCCGAGATTCAGATAAGTGGGTGGTACCAACCGACGAAGTCAATCTAGATGATGTTGTCCAGATTATGGCAGAATTATTCGGGCAAACCAATAACATTTATAGTATCACCTGGTTACTTGACATCTTGAAGCTCCATAGGCGTTTGGTCCCTTCAACCATACATATCCCCACAGAATGGGAAGACTTGTATGAAGAAGCCGTTAAAGTTGTGTAATGCATTGACTTTACATGGAAAGACATAATTGTTGCCATCGGATGGGGGGAAGAATTTGAAGATTCAAGTGAAGAACAAGCTTCAGGAAGAACTGGCCTAGTAGCCGACATATGTGGGACTATATCATTTGAAGAACTCCTTGGAGAAATAAACAGGTTGACAGAACCACCTGAGATTGATGAGGAAACGAGATTCATATTCTTCCTTTCTTTAGTAAATCACATGACCAGATCAGGGAGACATTACCAGGTTCCAAGCTCACTACCAGCAAATGACAAAGGGAAGGGCGTTGAAAACCTTCCTATGCCAGAGATGACCATCGAGGAGAGCAAGATCCTCTATCAACTGAAGAAAAATCAAGCTAACATCACTCTAGGGGAGATTTTCATGTCTTCCCAACTGCACATAAATGCCTTAATCAAGCTGCTCACCGGACCCACAGTCTAGGGCTGGCAATTTTTGACACGATAACCCGTTTATGGTAATAACCCGAAATGACCCGAATTTGACACGATTAGCTTGTATAGATTTAAGAGTACCAAAAACTTATATTCAAATAAAAATCAAAGCGACCCAAAAATGACACGACTAACCCGAATTGCCACCTCCTCCTTCTACCTCACCAGAAGAAGCGATAAATCTGGTCGGATCCTTGACCTCTACCCGAATGCTATTGTTTTCTGAATAAAAAATCCCCAGAATTGGGCCGAATCACAATCATGCACTCAACATCTTCGTCGAAGTTATGGGGAAAGCCTTACCACTCTCTCTTGTCAATAACGGATCCGCCATGAATGTTTGCCCTCTGATAACCTTCAAGTGTTTAGGCCTGAAAGAAATCGACATCGCTCCAACCTCCGCCACTATACGTGCCTACGATAATACCCGTCGGGAGCTGATGGGATCCATAAAACTTATAATAGGGGTTGGCCCTACAAACCCTGTCGTTGAATTCCATGTCATAGACATCCCAACTTATTTCAACCTGTTTCTTGGACGACCCTGGCTCCATCATATCAAGGGTGTGTATTCATCACTCCATCAGAAATTAAAGTTATCCGTCGATGGGTGAGTCATCACGATTTTGGGCGACGAAAAAAATGTCGAGGGTGCAAGCACTAGCAGTCCATTGCTTGACATACAGCACGGGTCAAATGATATGCTCCTATCAAGATTTCGAGTTGAGCCACTCTTACTCCCGACAGGGGACGGTTTCAAAGAAAGGGTTTGTCCAGAATATGGCCCTCATGGCAATGTCAATATGATTCAGATGTTCAAAAATATGCACTTTATGCCCGGACTAGGGCTAGGACAAAGCCATCAAGGGATACTTGAGCCCATCGAACTGAAGAATGCTTTCCCTCCTTGTGGCTTGGGGTATCAACCATCAGAACAAGAGCTCAGAATGATCCACTGGGCTCGACCAAAGATAAGATAAGACTGCATCCAAACTATCCCAGGAGACTCCTTGAATGGACGATTCATCAAAGAAAGCGAAGAGTTCCCCTTTTGCGATTTTCTAGAACCATGGTATGACCACACATACAAGAAGATGAATCCTATAATTGAGATATTTTTCCAAGATAGCTACCCATGGGATGAAAGTTTCCAACATCGCGTACAACCACTCATCAAAGATACTGAAGAGACTGAGGAAAGTTATTTCCAAGATTCCTTCAACTTATAAACACTGAGGCTAGCACTCTGCATGGTTCATTCAGGCACTACATCAATGGATCCATACCATATGATTAAAGTTACTGATACGCCCCTCATCAACTGGCATGCTGCGCCAGTTCTACCTCTTGAAATCTCCACTAACCCCAATGTTTACCCCATTTCTTCTTCTGTTGTCTATCCTTGTTCAAATGTAATCGAGACCTATTTTGATGAGGTTATCAATGTTATTTTTCCTATCAATGAAATAAGTGAATATTTTGAGTATCTTGTTGGGCCTTACATTAACTGCTTGGATTCTAATCAAACTTTTGATGATGATGATTTTGCAAATGAACAATTCTTAACTGATATAAATAAGGTTAATAATAAATAACATAATTGCATTCAAGTTAATGAAGAAAAGACTGTTGTTATTAATCTCAATTCTAGTAGCCAACTGCGCGAGATTAGGATAGGGGCTACCCTTGACGAACATGAGTGCGCACAACTCGAATAATTGCTAAAGGAATTCGTGGATGTCTTCGCATGGTCCTACGATGACATGCCCGACATTGATCTTGAAATATCTCAACACGAGATCCCCACTCTCCCAGATTACAAGCTAATTAAACAAAAATTGAGAAAGCTCAGCACCGAATGGTCGCTGAAGGTAAAAAAAGAGGTGGTCAAACAGCTGAAAATGAGTTTCATTTGTGTGATCAAATATCCCACATGGCTAGCCAACATAGTACATCTGCCGAAATCAGGAGGGAAGGTTCGAATGTGTGTAGACTACCGAAATTTAAATAAAGCTTCTCCAAAGGATGATTATCCGCTACCCAATATCGACATGATCGTGGAAAATACAGCCAGTTATGCTCTCAAGTCATTTGTCGACGGGTTTGTCGGATACAACAAAATCAAGATGCACCCAGACCACTATGAAAAAACTGCATTCATTACCCCATGCGGAACCTTTTGCCACACCGTTATGCCATTTGGTCTCAAGAATGCGAGGGCTACCTACCAAAGGGCTGCCACAACCATCGTGCACGATCTGATTCATAAAGAAGTCAAGGTTTATGTGGATGATATGATTATCAACTCCAAAACTAGAGAAGGTCATGTTCTCTCTCTCCGGAAGTTCTTCGAATGAATGTGACGGTATCAGATGAGACTCAATCCACAAAAATGTGTCTTCGACATTACAAAGGGAAAACTCTTAGGATTCATGGTCAGTGAGAAGGGGATAGAAGAAGATCCCGCAAAGCTGAAGGCCATACTTGAGATGCCATCGCCCGAACAGAGAAAGAAGTTCGAGGTTTTCTTGGGAAACTGCAATATATCAGTCGGTTCATTAGCTAGATAACCTCCATCTGTGAACCAATCTACAAGCTCCTCTGAAAGGATTCAACCAAGGTTTGGAAGGAGGCCTGTTAAGAAGCTTTTGACCGAATCAAACAATATCTGACCCAACCTCTAGTACTCATGCCACTATAGCCTGGTCTCCCTTTGCTCCTATACCTAACCATAACCGACACTGCAGCTGGGGCTTTCCTAGCCCAATACCTTGAGGACTCCCACAAAGAAAGAGCCATCTATTACGCCAGTCGTAAATTGACCGTGTGTCGCACTTGTCTAGGTCACCCAAAAGTTGCGACACTACATGCTCGCCTTCCCCATTAAACTTATATCTCGAATGGATCCCATCAAATACCTGCTTGAGAAACCCGCCTTATCCAGTTGAATGGTCCGATGGTTGATGCTACTATTCGAGTTCGATATCGTGTACGTCACAAAGAAAGCTGTTAAAGGAAGATCCATCTCTGAAAACCTTGCTGATTACCCCGTAGAAGAAGCAGATGTTTGGATCTCTGAATTTCCAGATGAAAATATCCTTTGCACCACTCAAGACCGCCTTCGATGGGAAATGTTCTTTGATGGTGCTGCCAACAAAAAGGGATATGACATTGGGATACTTCTGATCGCTCCTGATGACTCCCACACTCCCATCGCCATCAAATTGGATTCCCCTTGCACCAACAACATGACGGAATACGAGGCATGCACAATAGGCCTCAAAGTTGCTCTCAAGGAAGGTATTAAATACCTTGATGTCTACGGGGATTCTTCCCTCATCATCGGTCAAGAGCTCAGAAAGTGGAAAGTCAAGGACGACCCTTCCATGCCCACTTAGAAGACTTAGCCTCTTGATTCCGAGATATCACCTTCCATTACCTACCTCGAATAAAGAATAACCTGGACGATGCTCTCGCTACCACCTGTAACACCCCGCCTAATTAAATATCGGGTGGCCAGTCCCATACCAAATTAAAACAGAATATACAGTTGGCTCATTCTTAGCATCACTGTCGAAAACATTTACAACTCACCCAATACCCAATTAAGTTGGTGTTAAAAACTTCCCAAATTTTAAATCAACAAAATCCATTTCCAGTTTAAGAATGACACAACACATTTTATTCTACAACACTGATAACCGAATAGATAACATAAAAGAATTTAAATGCATTTGGACTAAACATTCCCAAGTAATAATTCAATACAGTAATCTGTCAATCGAATAATGACCCCCTTCCTAGTCCAAAAGCAAGACAAACCAACCCACTGCTACCATATTGAGCTTGTCTCCATCGAAGATCCCGAACTAGCCAATTACTGGTACTATGATATCTCGTTCCTCCTCAAACATGGTAGGTATCCCGAGGGTTCCAACAAGAAGGACCGACCTACCCTCCGAAGACTGGCTACCCAGTACATCATCTGTCATAAAGCTCTACTTAAGAGGAACTTCGAGGGAACTCATCTACACTGTATCGCAGGGGATGAGATTGAGAAAATAATGCAGAAAATCCACAACGGGGAATGCGGGCCCCACATGAACGATCACACGATTGCCAAGAAGATCATCCGACAGGGTTACTACTGGACCACCTGTAATACCCCGTAATTTTATTTATTTTTATTTATGGGATTAATTGAATTAAATGGGAATTAATCCGAATATAAATACTAGCGAGATGTGAGTTGGTATTTGATTATGATGTTAAAGTTGAATATTTCTTTGTATGTATGGTAATATATGAGTATTGAAAATATTAAAATTGTCGCAAGGCAGAAATACGATAATTTGGAAAATATAGTTTAGACGAGCGTGTCAGTCGCGTCAGGAATGAAATTATGTGAATTAAAAAGTGAATTATATTTTTATCAACCGAATGATCATTTTCAGTGTACCAACGTGTCCGGAAGGGTCGAAATAGTCAGTAAACACTTGTCGGGGGTTTAGTTTGGGTCCCGGGGCATTTTTAGGCCATACTGGCAACCCAAAAGGGTAGTTTGGTAATTTTAGAGGTTAATTTTATATTAGTAATGAATCCACTAAGTTCATTATTAGCATTTATCAAGTTTTGGGTTATGGGAGTTAAAGGGAGAGTCCTAAGAGGTTTGAAAAGAAACCCCTAGTCACCATTACCATCTTTGGGAGAAATCAATAGAGAGAAAGAGAAGAATCAACCTTCATCCTTCAACATCAAATCAGAACATCTAAGGCAAGTGGTTTAATTACATAAATTCAAGCGAATGTTTCCTCCATTCTTAGAATTGAATATAAGTCTTGTATTGAAAGTTTGATGAAAACCCATGAAATCGGAGATAGAAATCGAAATCCTATATGAGGATCGCATGTAGAATAGTTATGGACGAATTTCATATTCAAAATATATCTATTGATGATTTAAAAAATGAATTTGTAAGAAATAGTTGTAGACATTAAATTTTGTGTTCATGTTTATAGGGTTTGGGACAAGATTTGGGAATTTTGATGATTACATGTTGATTTCGGAGGTATTGACCCCATATATATGTTAAAGAGTGACCTAGGAGGACTTAGTGTAGTTTAAACACATTAAAACTTAGTTTGGATGATTATAGGATGGATTTAGAAAATAGAACAAGGAAGAAAAACAGATTTACAGATTTCTGGGCGTGTTCTGCCATCTCGTTAGAAGACCTTCCTAGGTCGTTCGAACGACCTCGTTCGAACGAGTTTCTAACGAGATGACAGTCTCCCTTATAATGAGTTGGTAGTTTGTTCGAAGCCTTTCATTCGAACGACACTCGTTCGAACGAGACTTCTAACGAGTTGAGAGAATGACCTTTTAGGCTTGATTTTATTTCAAATGTCCTGTAGACTTAATTAATGGAGAATTAACCTTCCCTTATTGACTAGTGGGTATAATTGTGAGAATTGGGGTACATTGAGGAATAAAACTTAGAATCTTATAGTAAACCGGATGAAAATTGTGGATTTGGAAACGAGTACCTAATTACGACGTGAGAAGAGTTGGCAAATCTAATGCATTTAAAACGGGAACGTATAAACGTATAACAGTAAACAAAGGGGATAAGAACGAGAAGTACACCTCTATTAACACACTGAGATATCTAAAAAGTGTGAATTCTTAGTATATGTGGTTATCTGTATATAACATACCTACCATGCTTGCTATCACGGGAGGTCGGCGTTCGATCAGGGCCATCTAATCTTTGTGTGCCTACGGGGGGGGGGGGGGGGGATTTAGATTGGTACCTCGAGGACATAGGTCAGAGAAGGACTTATTGAGAAGTTAATAAGTTTGTTGATCATGGAAGCATAGGTATGTGCGTGACCCATGTGATGTGAACTATGTTCGCCTCCATTATTTGTGATTGTTGTTATTTGACAACGATTCCTGAGAGATTCGGAATGTGTGGTCCTTATGTACGTGATGTACCGGAATTGGATAGCAGAGTATGTGTACACCGCAGCTTAGCCTCGGGGTGCTGATATTGTATATTTATGATGAGAATAATATACAGTTAATTAAAATGCACTGTCATGCGAATATAAATAATAGCAACGTTTTTGTAGAGATAAAAGTAGAATCCTCTAGTAAGTAGTATTACTAATATGGGAAACCAAGAATAAATGTAAAGCTCTCTGTTTAAATGAAGATGTCAGAATTAAAGCGTGAATCGTATAGTAATGTTAGATTTTATTTTGGACTAGTTAGATATGGGAATAACTAGAATGGGTACGGGTACGTTAGGAGTGCATAAATAGTCGAGAGGTGAGTATTTCATGTGAGAGCACGTCCTAACATGTATTTTGCATTCATTGTTTTAATGTCATTAAAACACTTGCTATATTTTAAACTATTTTCACAATCGGGCTCTGACCCGTTTGCTTTCAAACGTATTTTCATGTAAAAACCTTTTAGGTGCCCAGCCACAAGGACACCAAGCATAGGACATTCAGGTGACGTACTGTAGCTGTTGTGGAAGTTACAGGACCTTAACAGTAGACGCCTCCACTTTCGATCTTGACTCTATATTATCAGCTTTTCTCATTTGTTGGGCATGTCGCCCCATTTCTTTTAGAGACACTCTACCTATTTAGTTATTTTAGATTTTGGGTTGTAATTAATTTAGTGATACAGACTTGGTATTTGTTTATTTCAGTATTCGTATTATTGTGAGGAGTATTCCTTCAGACTCATTAATATTTTATGGTTATTCCATTGTCATTATGTTGTGGTGGTTATGTTAGCATTTCATAATCTAATTATTGCATGTTAATCGGATTTAATTAAAATTGACAACTCACTTTTTAAATATTAGGTGGCTAATAATTGTTAAAATGTTTTCGACGGTGATGCTATGAACTAAACCAACTTGACATTTTGTATTAATTTAATAAAGGAGTAGCTACCCGGTATTTAATTAGTCGGGGTGTCACACCACCATGGCCTAAGATTACACCGCCTATGTCCAGAGATGCCTCAAATGCCAACAGTTCTCCAATCTTCAACACCTGCCTCCGTGAGAATTATACAACATGACCTCTCCCTGGCCGTTCTCCACCTGGGGTATCGACATCACAGGGAAGGTTACACCAAAGGCTTTAAACGAACATGAGTTCATCCTAGTTTCTATTGATTACTTCACCAAATGGGTCGAAGCTGAGTCATGCACAGTATTGAACGCCAAGAAAGTGGCCAAATTCCTCAAGAAAAATATCATCTGTCGATATGGGTCCCGCACGAGTTAGTGTTAGATAACGGGTTGCACTTCGAAGCAGAAGTCATAAAAGTAGTCAACGAGTACGGGATTCTGAGACACAAATCTTCTTCCTACCGGCCTCAGACCAATGGTGCATGTAACAACCCGGATTTTTTTAAATGGGGATTTTTAAATTAATCGGAGAAAAAAAAACGAAATTTTGGATTTTATAAATTTTATAATTTAAAGTGTTGGTTTTTATATTTGAAAAATAAATTTTCAAACGGAATTGGAATCGGAATTAAAATGGAGATTTAATTGAATTTTTATTATTTAGAAGAGTCCTTAAAACATAAAACTCTCTAAGAGTCCTCGGAACATAAAACTCTCTAGTAAAAATAATATTTTTAGAAATCCTACCATCCGATCAAGCTGAATTTTTGTCAGAAGTCCTGTCTCGCCGTTCGCTACAACATATTAAAAATTCAAGCGATTCTAACGGTCCGATCGTTCGTAATGATTTTTTCAAGTATTTGTATTTGATTAGGACTCTAATTCTTTTTGGTATATAAACATAAAGTGACGAGTTTAGATCTTTTAAAACACATTTTAGCCTTCTCAAAAATAAGAATCCTCTCATCTTCTTCAACCTCAAAACCCTAGCCCCATTCTACATAGCTTTCAACTCAAGTTTTGTCAAGATTAACCGGATTTTCTCAAGATGCGTCAAGAACGAATCTTTGTCAAATTTTTGAGAGGAGTACACATTCAAGATCAGATTTCTAAACGAACTTTTATTCAGGCATGTTGACCCTATTCTTTTCCTTTAGTGTTATGTGTCTTGATTGTAGCCTCCATTAAACTCATGTTTTCTAAAATAAGATATGAATATAAAGATTGAAGAGATAAATTTCGGGGCTGTTTTACATGAACAAAATTAATGATACCAAATACTTATAACTTGTATTCTTTGGGTTGTGTCGGTGTAGTCGACTTTGCTATGGGCATGTGCATGTAGAGGAGCCCTTTTAAAAGTAAATTTTGATATTTCATGTGAAAACCCTAGTTTAATTTAATTTCTTGTATTGGAAAATAAGGATCATGATAGGACTTGCATGTAGCGATTATTCTGAAAATCATAATATTTAGGTGTCTTTGATTTCCACTTTTTAATTTGAATTATTTAAATGGGAATTTAGTATTATTATGAATGTTGTTATAATTTGGAATTGTGTTACTTTATGGAAATATGATAATTTTTCGGGAAGATTGGGTATGGTAGATAATTGGTTTTCACCCTTGTTATAGTACACTTGTTAGGTATGGGACTAGTTAGTGTAAGTCTATGCGGGTTATATAATTGGGGAGGGGGCTGATTTTCTATTTTATACCTTTATTGTGATGGCCTAGGATTGATATCTAGGTGGAGTGAAATTTTATAATAATTCTTTGCTTAGGATAGGACGATATTGTGTTTTGGGAACCCTTAGTTGACACTAAAGGTTATTTTGAGGATTTTCACATCGCTTTTAAGGGTGGGGGAAATTAATGTGATTAACGAAAACAAGGAATGTGGAATTTAATATCGCAGGACTAAAACGGATATTAAAAATTTATTGGCGACATAATGTGTCTAGGGCCGACAGTTTGAACGGGTCAGAGGACGAGTTATGTCGTGTCGTGTGTGGAACCTTGTCATATCGCGAGGGTCGCAGGATAAAAACGGGCCAGACGGCGGACTTGACAAGGGGACGGGTGCGTGTGTGGAACCTTGTCATATCGCGAGGGTCGCAGGATAAAAACGAACCAGACGGCGGACTTGACAAGGGGACGGGTTTTGGTAATAATATTCACGGTTAAATTAATTAAATTTAACATTATGGGAAGGTGGGTTAATTAAAATCATATTGGTGTGGCTTTTATGAAAACCTTGCGGGTAATTGTGAATTTATTTATGGTGATTATTAATCTCGTAATTAAAAGATTCTATTGTTATAGTCGATATATATAGCACTATTGTCTGGGTTCAAGGACCCTATTTGAGGAGAGTAGCCGGTTTACATGCTCGGGGCTTTGGCTCTGACACATGCGTTGACTAATCTTTTTCATGATTTTTGGGAGTTGCTGCATAGTGTTCATTGGAGATCTTTTGGAGGTGCAGCTGGATTTATGTTACTGCTTTAGTAGTTGGATTTTCTCTTTCCATTCAGTCGTTTTATTTATGAGACTATTTTGGAGCTATTGGGCCTTTTTGGTTCCAAATTTGTTTAGAGGATTTCTGTTGGGATTATTTAGATTTTATTTAATCATTATTGGAGATTGGATTTTTGGAGTTATCATGTGATGGATCTTTTATCGCTTAGTTATTTGTGATCATTTGAGATTGAATCAATTGTTTATCTTATGGACTGATTTATTTATGTCTCATAATTGTCTCATGCTAAGAATGGTATTTATTTAGTTCACGCCCGGCTTAGTTTTGGTGGCGGCCGACGCCAGAGTTAGGCGGGGTGTGACAGTGCAGTTGAAGCCGCCTATAAAAACCTCAAAGTCATCATCACCAAGATGACCGAAAGCTGTAGGGATTGGGCCGATCGGATCCCATACACCCTCTAGGGCTATCGAACCTCAATCCGAACCTCTACTGGGGTTACCCCCTATTCTTTGGTCTACAGCATGGAAGCAGTCCTACCTGTGGAGCTAAAAATACCCTCGCTACGCGTCATGCTCGAAAGCAAAGTTAGTGAAGAAGACTGGTGCCAAAGCCGTCATGACAAGTTAACCCTCCTAGATAAAAGGATATTGAAATCTCTTTACCACATATAGGGATACCATCATCGGATAGCGCGATCATTCAATAAGAGAGTCAAGGATCACGGTGTCTGAGAGGGGGATCTATCCCTTAAGGAGATAATAGAACCCATCTGGGACCCCAGAGGGAAATTCAATCCCAATTGGAGTGGAACTTACATTGTGAAGAAAATCTTATCCGGTGGTGCCTCCATGCTCACTGACCTATATGGGGAAGAGATGGATTGTCCAGTCAACCTAGACCGTCTCAAGAAATTCTACCCCTGGTCTGGAATCTCGACGCGCTACGACTCTTCTCATCTCCCTTCTATTCTAAAAAAAAACTCTCTTCATTTTCCTCTACCCAGAACTACGTGGGCCTGATCCTCTGCAAAAACTATTTTCAGACAGATAAAAAATCTTTTCAAAAACCCCAGATGTACGTAGGCATCTCATAAACCTCACATAAGTGCGGCCCTTTCTTTTTCACAAAATAATATTCTTTTCGTACCTCTGAGAACGGAGGTTCATTCAAACAAATACTTGAACAAAAGAATTATGTATGCCTTAGCGATCGGTATAGATAATTAAAAAATGCAAAATTCATCGAAAGGCACATCTGGATGATCAGAAACTTATTTATTTCATTAATAAGACATTACATTATGGATTACATAAGAAAAGGAACGGATAACTCCCTTCCCCCTACTACCATAAAAAGCCAAATAAAATACCCACATCCATATCCTATTACACAAATAAGCTCTCGAAGATTCCTACCCACAGATACCAGAGGAGCCTGCACCCTCATCATCTACATCCTGAGGTCCCCAAATTTCCCCTGCCTGAATAGAGTGCCGCACTCCATGGACCGATGAGCCTGAACCAGCTTCAAAAAGACCACAATGCCCCCTTCCAAGGTGTTAGATAAAACAAAACTCCTTTGTCTAGCCTCCACTGCCAATATCTTGCTGACTACTTTCTTACACAACCACTTCATATAATCTTTAGGGACATGCCAAACTCTCCCGACAGACTAAGAAGGACGGGTCGACGAACGTCGATTTTCCCATAGAGATCCAAGCAACAGACGCAGGCGCTCAGTCAAATCTTCTACCGGAAAGAAATTTGAGGTCCGCGGTGGCACTACCTGTGCCCAGCCAAATTGGCACAGAAGCCAAAAGGGAAATAAAAGGAGGTCTGTCTGAGACCAATCAGCCGCACATATGAGTACTCTCCCAGCTCCAGAATCGACTGCAACTGCCCCCACTAAGGCACTGATCAACACAGATTCTGACCCCCATGCTCCACAACCAATTCTCCGAGCTCGCAATATCCAGGCCAACGCGGATGAAGTAACGCGGAAATAAGTTGGGTACAGCCGACAAAGGATACTTTGGAGGGGCCGCCAAGTCGAGTCTTTCAGACAACCACATGAACAGCATCACGGGGCTACCCCTCAAAAATTCAGAATGACCTTATCGCTAGGCATCCAAACCATTCAGCATCTCTACCAGTATCACCATCGTAGGATTGTGACGGTATGACATCCACGAAGTAATGGCTATAAGTTGCGGGTCCACCAGCACTTCCCCAGTCACTAGTAGCAATTTTGAAACCAGACGCAAAGCAATGGCTCTGGCATAAACAGAATCACCTACTTCCCGTAAATGCATGGACTGCAGCACCGTCGGTAGGGAGATCATTCCTCCAGCAACTAATGATGTGGCTACCGAAGGTGAAATATGAAGAATCCCGGGCAACAAATTCCTGGGAGAACGGGAAAATTTGGGCAAAGTCGCAGCAACACTGGGATTTACACCCACCGTGACAAAAAATTCCTCATACCTAGGACAAACATAGTCCAACCCAAAGAGGAATACATGGTCTTCGGGGTACCAGAATTGTACCGCTGCCATCAGCATGTTCCAATCAATAGGTCAATTATGCCACAAGGAGACTCGACGCATGTTGAAAGCATCATAGTCAACATTATAAGAGAACATTACTTTCAAGGCTTCGAGGTAGTTAGCAAACTCAATGCTACCAGGGAGAGACATCTTGCAAGGCTAAGAAATAGTGGGCAAGTAAGTAAGAATGCGAAGGTGTGATGAAATTACTCCACCCTTACCCCCTTTTATACTTGAGAACCCTCACAAGAGACATAATCCCTGCAGAAATCGGAGGGAATCCTACCCCACAAAGTGCAAAAGGCTGAAAAGGATACCAATAAAAGCTTTGAATTGATGGGACTGGACTGAACTGCCGATAGGCAGGACAGGGTGCTTGCCGATCGGCAACCCCCCATTTTTAGATATATCATTTTTTTCCTCTATTGTCAAATCAGAAAACTCAATAAAAATAAATTGATATTCTCAATAGAATTTCAAAATCCATTTTCCTTCTTATATAAATTCCCCTTTCGAATAAAAACTTTCCTTCAAAAAATTCCAAAAATACTCTGTTTTACGGTCTCAACAGCAAAGTAAAAATTGCATGTGCATGCATTCATTCATCATTAATAAAAGATAATAAAAACTCCATTGCATTACATCTATCTATTTTCTATGTTACATCATCTTTCTAGGAAATAAAAACAAAAAGCAAAAAAAATAACGGGACTCAGCCCGAACCCACATTCTCTCTCTCTCTCTCTCTCTTACCCACCATTTCCTCTAAGAGCTTCCACCCCTGCGACATGCTTTCTTTCCCCTATGGGGAGACGATGCGCCATCACTACCCGAGCCAGGGTCCTCTTCAGACTAAGAAGACGGCACCAAATAAGAAGGAACAAGAATCGTGTCCCGAATATGGGCAGTCGCCGAATATATTCAGTCTCTGATGTCCCTTAGCCAAGTGGTCGACACTCGAACTTACTGCAAGAAAAGGCAAAATCAGTATCAAAGCAGGGATGACCAAAATAGAAAAGAAAGAAAGAGAAGAACATAAAGGTATACCGTAGGTCGAAAGACCTCCTCTGTCAAACCCAACTCCTTCGGATCCATCGCATGAGGACGATGCAGCATAGGCACTATCCCTCCATCAGCCCGCCAGATGTTATATGAAGGAGTGTGCAACCGTATAAAAGGAACCTCTGAGGTCGCTGCCACCGCAGATGCCATCGGACCACCACCACTTTGGGAAGATCCCATCGCTCGACTAAAACCCGCAAGAGGAAAAGGCAGGGAATCATATATGATGGGCGCCATCAGCCAGCTCGTCACAAAGTCCATATAGCCATATGGCGCAGCTGTATCAGTGTACAACAAGTAGGACTCATCGATCATCACCGCGATCCTCTCATCCTCTGACAGCAGTTGCTCTCGCCTCATAGATGTAGAAGGCTACGCGGGTGGTACCACCACCTTCTCCTCAGCAATCCAGCGAACCACCCTCTCCCCGAGATACCAGGAATGGTCGAACTCATGCGCCAGTAAACGCCTCATCTGCGCATTCACCCCGGTCATCCCCGCATCCTCAATGTCTGTCCCCTAGGGATAAAAGTTCACCTGAAAATATCCAAGAAGGCATAAATCAATAGAAGATCAGAAGGCTCAAAAACCAAGACTGAAATGGAAAGATTCTTACCCTACCACTGGTCAAGCCATTAAAGACCCGACGCACCGCCTCCGGGGATAGAGATCCCTTCGACTCCCGAATTGACTTACGCCATCGATACAATCGGCAGAAGTCCCCAATAATGTCATACTTCAGAGCGATCAGGGGGTATTTCCCCCAATCACCTCATAAAACCACGCCTGTTAGAGATAAAAATTCACAAAATAAAAAGAGATGCATAAGGAAAATGAAAATGCATGAAAGAAAAATCCGAATGCATGAAAAGAAATGCGCAAATTGAAGAATATTTTCAAAAAGGTACGTGGCCCCAGTAAAGGTCTGCCGGAAGCACCGGCTGAATGCATCCAGGGAAGAGTAAAGGGTCTCCAAAGTCAGACTCCCCCAATCATATAAAGGGATGTTCGAAAACATCCTTAGGTATCGCAAGAACCACAAATGGACGACGTCGCTGCTCGACGCCACCATGAAACCCCCTGACACCAGTAAAATGAATAGTCGGGCCATATGCCTCACTTGCAGCCCGTCCTCCACATCAATCACCCTGCCAAACAAAACATCCTTCAGCAGGGACAACCGGATAAAATCCCCAGAAACTATCCTCCCTACATCACCAAGTTTCGCACGCACTGCCTCTGGTCTCACCCGTAAATAGCGATCCACCTCTATCTTCTCTCCATCACAATCCAGACCCAACATCTGCTGCACGTCTATGGGAGTCACAGTCATCTCCTCGAAGCTGAAATGGAAGGTGTGGGTAGTATCCCACCACTTCTCTCCCAAAGCACAGAGGGCTGCTGTTGAACGAGGAGTCTTATTCAGCGCAGATGCCAACCTCCTAAAACCCGCTGATGATGCCACCCAACGTACCACAGGTGGGAGATGCTCCTAGACATCCCTGAGCCCCGTCATCCCGTGGGCGCGCATGTTCATCAAAGAAATATCAGACTGGCAAAAAGGAAAAATCTCATCAGAAGTTAAGAAAGAAAGAAAAATTACCAAAAAGAAAGGAATGCCAAAGGTCAGGTTACTTACATAACCGTTGGGATTCACTCTTGAAGAGCGATGATGCGATGGCTCCCGCAGCAAGGTTCGTTCATCCACAACAGGCTCAAACCACTGTTCTAAAAAACTCGCCTAGGCTCCGCCTAGGCACGCCTAGGCTTAAGGCTTGGGAGAAACGCCTCGCCTTAAGTTTTTTACGCCTTATTCTTGGTAAAATCCTTACGACGCACTTTTTTCTAAAAACAACGATGCTTTAGTGAAACGATATCGCCTTTTAAAGAATTTTTTTACTAACCGGACCATTATTTCATCCAAAATAATCCAATAGTATTTTAATTTGCATATATTCGGACATATTTTTATAATATGTACAATTTTAGTATTTTAATAGCCTTGTTATGGTTTAAAAATATTAAAATATATTAAAAAGGCCTAAACGCCTTTTCACGCCTTTTTACGCCAAGGCCCGCCTAGGCTTCTAAGGCTTAAGGCTTGGCCTCCACGCCTCGACCACGCCCCGCATTTTTTAGAACCTTGGCTTGAACTCATCAAAGGAGTTCTCACTCCCCAAAGCAAGAGGCTCCCTGGCCCTCCACTCCACATTCGCCCAGTCATCAATGATCAACCACTCCCTGTGGACTGTAGTGCTCACAAAAGTGGCCATTTCTTGAAGATTGGAATGCTAGAATGATTTGTAGAGAAATCGCAGAAAGAGAGAAAGCAAAGAAGCTGTGAAAAAATGAAGGGATTCGCCCCCTTTTATAGGATGCCAAGCGCCATGTCGATCTGCACTTCCCCCCACCATACTGATCGGCACTGACTCCTTACCTTCCCGAGGTAGCCCAAAAGTCTGTGCCACTGCTGAATGGCACCCCTCATACCATGCCGACCAGCACCCCTCCTTCAATTTTGTACACAAATTCCCAGAAAATACTAGAAATCCTAGAAAAATCCTCGAAAAATTCCTAAAAATCCAAGGAAAGATTCAGAACATTTTCACCAAGGAAACACCATATTCCCTCAAGCGAAACCCTTCTTTCCTAGCAAAATCCTCAAAAACCAAGTGAATCTCCTCCCGAAAAATTGGATAACTTCCCCAACGGATTTTTCTTACATAACCAAAATTGGATACTCCCCCCTGTGAGGCCTCCAAAGAAACAAAAGCTTCCCCAGCTATCAGCTCCCCATATCATATCAAAATCACAAAGCATTTTCTCCAGCAGATTCAAGATCCAATATTTATCCACTCTTAGGTCAGAATTGACCTCGGTCTTGGATCGTCATGTGAGTTAGGTAAAAAATGACCTAGGTCCTCGGTCGTGCCCACTCTTAGGTCAGAATTGACCTCGGTCTTGGATCGTCATCTCAGTTAGGTTAGAATTGACCTCGGTCCTCGGTCGTCACCACACTTTAGGTCAAAATTAACCTCGGTCTTGAATCGTCACCTGAGTTAGGTCATAATTGACCTCGGTCCTCGATCGTCACGACTTTTAGGTCAGAATAGACCTCGGTCTTAGATCATCACCTGAGTTAGGACAGAATTGACCTCGGTCCTTGGTCATCACCACTCTGAGGTCAGAATTGACCTCGATCTTGGATCATCACCCGAGTGAGGTCAGAAATGACCTCGGTCCTCGGTTGTCACCACTCTTTAGGTCAGAACTGACCTCGGTCTTGGATCGTCACCTGAGTTAGGTTAGAATTGACCTCGGTCCTCGGTCGTCACCACTCTTAGCTTAGAATTGACCTCGTTCTTGGATCATCACCTAATTTAGGTCAGAATTGACCTCGATCCTCGGTCGTCACCACTCTTAGGTCAGAATTGACATCGGTCTTGGATCGTCACCTAAGTTAGGTCAGAAATGACCTCGGTCGTAACCACTCTTTAGGTAAGAATTGACCTCGGTCTTGGATCGTCACCTGAGTTAGGTCAGAATTGACCTCGGTCCTCGATCGTCACGACTCTTAAGTCAGAATTGACCCGAGTCTTGGATCGTCACCTGAGTTAGGTCAGAATTGACCTCGGTCCTCGTTCGTCACCACTTTTTAGGTCATAATTGACCTCGATATTGGATCTTCATCTGAGTTAGGTCAGAATTGACCTTGGCACTCGATCGTCACCACTCTTTAGGTCAGAATTGACCTCGGTCTTCGATCATCACCTGAGTTAGGTCAGAATTGACCTCGATCCTCAGTCATCACCACTCTTAGGTCAGAATTAATCTCGATCTTGGATCGTCACCTAAGTTAGGTCATAATTGACCTCGGTCCTCGGTCGTCACCACTCTTAGGTCAGAATTGACCTCAGTCTTAGATCATCACCTGAGTTAGGTCAGAATTGACCTCGGTCCTTGGTCGTCACCAGTATTTAGGTTAGAATTGACCTCGGTCTTGGATCGTCACCTGAGTTAGGTCAGAAATGACCTTGGTTCTCGGTCGTCACCGCTCTTAGGTCAGAATTGACCTCGGTTATTAGATCTTCACCCTAAGCCCGTAGAATTGGCTTTAAACCACAAAATCGGTCACCCTCATCACTTAAGCCCGCAAATTTGGCTTTAACTCAATTGGTCATCCCCAGCACACCCCTCAGGTCCTCAGAATCGGCCTCGACCCTCTGAATCGATCATACTCCATCAAAAGCATCATATGGTGTCTCTTCGACGGTCATCAATTATTCCAAACTCACCCATCGAGGGGCTCTATAGACACCCCATTCTGTTACCCCCTAACTCTCCTTAGGTCCCTAGTACCTCCCTTTATCACTACAAACTCGGGTCATATCCCGAGTACTGACCTAGAAGCCATCGGGCACTCCAGGCTCTGTTTGACCAAAAAGTCAAACTCTTCAGCTCGACCAAAGCTGAATGAATCTTTGAAGGGAACTGAATTTTTTTTCCAACGGTCCATCCCGTGCGCGATTCGGACTTACCATGAGGACGAACGATCCGTTTGAGTCCGAAACTTGATCTAGAGGCCACCGGGTGCTCCCGGGCTCTGTTTGACCTAAGTCAACTCTTCATATCGATCGAGGCTAAATGAATCTTTTAAGGGAACTAAAACCCCTTTCCAATGGACCACTCCATGCGCGATTCCAACTTACCATGCGGACGAATGATCCGTTTGACTCTAAGAGGTCACTTAATGCTTCCAGTGCCCGATTGACCAAAGTCAACTCTCCAAATCGGGTCAAACTCTTTGGAATCTCGAAGTAAATATCCTAATGTCTAACGGTATTCCCTGTGCACGATTTGGACTTACCATGCTAATGAACGATCCGTTTGCGTCCGAACAATTCCCCGTCCAATGGACTGATAAATGCTTTTGAGCCATATTTGACCCAAATTAAACTCCCAAACCCGGGAGCGGTCCAAAGGACTTTCAAAGGTCTCTAAATTACCTTTCCAATGGTATGCCCCATGTGCGATTCTGACCAACGGTTTGCCCTCGGCAACCAATTTTCCAAAAAGGCCTAAAACACACTTTCGAATGGCAGGTTCCAAACCTTGCCTATCGACAGGTGCCGATAGGTAGGGCAAGGTCTATGCCGATTGGCATTGACCTGGGCCTATAAAAGGCGGCCTTCACCTCATTTGCAAAGGGAGCCCAAATCTGATAACAATCGTACTCAGCGAATCCCAAAAACCTCTCTCGAAGACAACGCGATTTCAACATACAAATCCCTTTCTAACTTCCACTTTTCATCATCCTTTTCATCAAACTTGGTGAATTAGCCACTCTCCATCATCATCCAAGTGCAAGGGCTGCTCTCCAACATTCAAGATCAAGCTCAAGATCTTCAAGAAGGTCCAACTTTCTCAATTTTCTCTTAAATTTGCAATAACTTGTTTTATTACTTAGCACTCTTTATTATCTCATCTCACATATCCTAATATACTTTTTATTTAGTATTATTGCACATCTCCTATTTTCATATAAATAAAAACCCAAAAAAATAAGAAAAAGTGGGTTTGCTCATAAATTCCAAATAGGGATTCTCATACTTTTCTCACACTTTTCTCATAACTAAAACACTTTTTTCCTACACACACACACACTCACAAATAAGATATCCCCCATTTGGATTTATGGGATAAACCCCAACCCTCATTTTGTATGCGAACTACGTGGACTTTGATGCCTTTATAGGCTACATAGGCATCTCGGGGTAAAACCTGAGACTCGAGTCCTATTCTCACTTTCTCTTTCCTTTTCTATCTTCTCTAAATCCAATTTTCTTATATTCTATATAATTGTTCTTAGTGGCGTATTACTCCATAAGAGTTATCGTTCCATTATAACGATCAACGTAAGGGTAATCGCGTAAATCTTACTTTCTAATATTATTTTTATACCTTCCTACGGATGACTCACTTTATCTTTTCCATGATACAAGTTGAGGATTCCTTTCTCCACCATATATATACACATGCACACATATCACGGGGGAAATAAAGGAAAATAACAAATATCCATGAGAGACCGAAAGGGCGAAATGGGTGCCTAACACCTTCCCATTTCGTAACTTAGCCTCCGAACCGTTCTCGAATCATTTTGGTTTCGTATGCACCAGTATGTCTTTGGATGCCATCCTTCGGGGTGGCTTGCCCTTTTTCTTTTGTCTATTTTGAGTAAAATAGACTGGCGACTCTGAATCTCTCTACATTTTTACACCTCATCTCAAACGACGCCAGCCGAAGTGCTCCCTAGAGGGATGCGTGGGACCCGATGGATCCTTCCTTCGCGCACCCGCCCGCATGGAGATGATCGGGGATGGCCACAGGTTTTAAGTTAGGGGGTGTGGGATATTCTATCCATTCATTGGTAGTTTCCATGATTTTATTATATGTTAATCCCAAACATGATTTTCTTGAAAAAAATCAAAATTTTCAAAAAGATTTTCTTTCTTTTTTCTCTTTCTTGGGCCTTTTACCTTAATTTCATATGATAAATTTAATAATTTCACTATCCAATTGCTAACTCAATGATGCATTTTCTATGTTTTTCATGTTATTAATCTTTAATCCTCATATTATTCAATATTGGGAATAAATGCATGAATCAAACCTTGAAAATCCATGAGCACTTGAGCATATTTTCTAAATGGTTCGGTAGGACAATTATAGTTTGGTATCTTTTTGTTGCTCTATGTACACTAAAAACCTAGTGAGCTTCTTGTTTTTCTTCATTTACGAGTGCTTATACATTACTCTTTATCTTTCTTGAAAAACCTATCTTGTTAGCGATCTCATTTTCGTTTCATTGATTGCATATTAATTGAATTATCACTTGAGCATGATTTTCAATGGTGTTGAGTCTCGAGAATCAGATGAAACTTTAGGAAAGGATCATAGGCCCTCTTTGTTGTTTAACGCATACGACCTTAACCTTATCCTTGTACATGTCCCTAGTCAACCCCGTTGAGCCCTATTATGGCCTTTCTTTTCATCCTAAATCCCCTAACCAACTCCATATTAGAGTTTTACACCATAAATTTTACCTCTCTTACCTATGTTTGGAATGATATTTGGGATTGAATGATGTTGTGTAGTGTGGTTGCAATTTAAGCATGAAAATAGTGAGAAAAGAAGAAAAAGTATAATGAAAAAGAAAACAAAAAGAGAAATAAAAAGAAAGAGAAAACAAAGAAAAAGTGAAAAAAAAGAAGAAAAGAAAAAGAAAGAGAAATTTGTATGTATTATTTATAGTGATTCAATAATCCTTGTTACTCTCTCGATTGATATATTTAATGCTTGTTTGGAAATCATTTTTCAATTTTGAAATTGCCCGCTATTTTCCATTATCCCAGTTTTTTCATCTCTGAACATTTTTTGTTTCCATAAATACATCCATTGATTTCATACCCCTATCCTAACCCAAATTCTATACTTGAAAAGTCCTATTTGATCGTAGGGTAATGTTATTCAAAGGTCGAACATTAACGATAATATGTTTAAGTGCTTTTTATATCGGTTAATATGTGATATCCTTTCATGAGATTGTATTATTTACTTTTATATTTCATTATTCATTAATGATATGTGTGCGACCTTGTTTCCTTTTACAATTACTCTTTATTCCTGCATGTCCCGTGTGTTACACCCTATTCCGAGTACTTCTATTTGTTGAGTGTGATATCCAGAGAGGATTTAGTGGAGGCATGCTTTAATTATTATCCAGGCTATAGGCATTTTTGCCGAATCGTAGCTTTTTACATTTGCATGCACCCCACTCACATTTGAAGTTTCAATTCCATGTAGTTATTATTTTAATATTGATAGTTACGGATTAGTGGGAAAACTTCTCTTTTCCTTTGTTAATAATATGTTGAAATATTTAATTATTGTTGAGCTTGGCATATTGCTCATTTGGCCATGCATTTTGAGGAAATTTGATGTTTGTGGGTTTCATCCCTGAAAACCCTCACGAGACGACACTCGTCCACTAGGGTAACCTAAGGGTTTAACGGCTTATTGCATACGCTAAATGAAATCGAATCACCCACGAAAGTGGCCTTATTCTTTTATAACATATTTTTGTAGTTGCTCCAGTTTTAGTTTACTTGTAGTTCTTGTTGCATCTTATTTCATTGCCAGGGACTAGCAATGTGTAAGTTAGGGGGTGTGATAATTCACAAATATTGCGTATTTCATCCGTTAACATACGCATTATTATCCCCCTCGGGTATCTTATTCCCTATATATATGATTGTTAACCAGACAACCTCGTATTTCTATGTTAACATGCTTTGCAGGGGTTAATTGATCTTTTATAGGTATTTGGATGCTTAATGTGAAGTTCAGACACATTCCGCTCAAGTTTCTTACATATACGCACGTTCAAGGGAAATTTAGTCTTTCCATATTTTGGGCACCTGTCCCAACATCACGAAAGTTGTATTCCTCTGTGCGAGCTTCGCGTGGCCGTGAACGGTGCGTGATTCTGATTCCTAACGAAGAAGTTACGAAACTTTTGGCGGAAGAGAAAAATAAAAAAACCAAATGAGGGGAGAAGAGAAGGAAAAGGAATGTAGGGGGCTCAGACCTGCTTGATCGATCGATCGACCAAAAGGGTCAATCGATAAACCCTTCAATTTTCATTCTTCGAAGTTTGGAAGTGGGCTCATTTCTGATTGATCGATCGATCGACCAAAGGGGTCGATCGATCGATCCCTTGTTTGCTGAGATATTTTCCATTTTCTTTTCTTTCTTCTTTTCTTTTCTCCTAACTTACTATATAAGGGACTTTCGTTGTAATATCAGAGATACTTAGTTTTTAGAAGAGATTTTAGGTTAGGGTTTGATTTTGAGAGCTCATATTCATTTCTCTTTGTGGTGACATCCATTTGGTTTTGTAATATTGAATTATTCATTATCATCTCCTTTAATATAGTTATGTTCTTTATTGTCCTTGCCTAGTAAATGAGTTTCCATGCTTTGTAGTAAGTTTAATTGTGTTTATTTCTGTCTTTCTTAGTTAATTGGTTTAATTTAGTTTAATTCATCTATTACCCTTAGATAAATAGGGTCGGGATTTCGTTCCGCCATTTACGGGCCTCGAGCTCCGAAAATTAGGTTTTGTGCAAAATTGCGTTTAATTGAACCTACGCGCATTAAAGTCAAATTATTATGCGTTTAACTTTCTCTATCATGCAATGTTAGTATTTATAGCGATAATCCGAACTTACTTCGCGTGCAACCAATTTTTGATTAAATATTTATTCACACAACTTTGGCTTAAATTCCTTATTGAGTGAAGTTTATGATTAATTGATAATACTCGATTAAATTATTCTCGAGCCGAAATTCTGATTAGTAGTCGTTTCAATCCGTATGGTTGGATGTTATCCTAATCCTCACTTTACTTTTGTGTAGACTTAACTTATTCTTTTCTTTTATTTACAACCACCCATCACCTTTTACAATATTATTCCTGAAATAATAAAACAATGACGAGCTATACTAACATTCCCTATGTATTCTCGATACCCGATTTACCGCAATACTTGTATCGCAAGTGCAGTCGTAATTTAGGTTTTGTATTAAGTAGGTAAAAAGAAAAAAACGACCGGCGCTCTGACGCGCGATGTTTTTCACCCTTGATCAGTGGTGGAGCACAAATTTCCAATCAAATAAAGATACAAATATGTTAAGTAGCTATCAAGGGAAATGAATCCATAGTTATAACCGAAATTAAACAACAAATAGAAATTATTCTAAGGGATGGATTTATTCGAACAACCATGTATGTAAAATGACTCTATATTATAGTTCCAATAGTTTAAAAGAATGGAAAATTAAGAGTGTGCATTGATTTTAAAAACCTAAATGCAGTTACTCCCAAGGATAAACAACCAATGCCAGTAGTAGATATATTGGTTAATAAGTCAGAAGTTCGTGTAATCATGTCTATGATGGATGATCATTATGGCTCTAACCAGATCTTCATAGTTAAAGAAGATGTGATTAAGACTGCATTCAGGTGACCTGGAAATTTAGGGACCTTTGAAAGGGTTACTTGACATTTGGTTTAATGGGGCCACCTACTTAAGGGGGATGGACACCATTTTTCATAACATGGGTGGTACCTTTTTATATTGTCATATTGACGACATCATTATAAATTTAAGATCAACATCTGATCAGATAGAACATCTAAAGATATCTTCTGAAAGAATGAAGTTGTATCAAGTCAAAATGAACCCCTTGAAATATACCTTTTGAGTTTCTATAGGGAGTTTCCTTGTATATTTGGTGCATAAAAGAGGAGCTCAAGTTGATCAGAATAAAGCTAAATCCATCATTGATAGCAAAGCCCTCGGAAACACAAAAATAATTGCAAAGATTTTTGGGATAAGTTAATTTTCCTAGAAGATTTATTTTTAAGCCAGCTGGAAAAAATAAAGTATTTTATCCTTTTATGAAACTAAAACAATAAGAAGATCTGTAATGGAAGGATTCGAAAGAGAAATCTTTCTAAACACTCAAGAGGTACCTAGATATGCCACCCATTTTGGCTCCTTCAAGAGAAGATAAGCCATTGAAATTATACATTTCAGCCTCTAATGCCTCCATTGGAGTTTTATTGGCTCAATATTGGGAAGATCACAAGAAATAAGGTATTTATTACCTTAATAGGTTTTCAAATGACTGTGAATATAGATATTTTGTAATAGAAAAATTATGTTTTGACCTTGTACTTTGTTGCTATAAAACTAAGGTACTATTTGCTACCTAGAGAAGTATTTCTCATTTCAATGTTTGATCTGATTAAATACATGCTAGCAAGGCTTATTTCATGAATTATAATTGTAAAATGGGTGTTAGCTTTGTCTTAATTTTGTTTGCATTATGTGAAACGAAAGGCAGTAAAAGGCCAAACCTTTAGCTGATGTCATGGTAGATAATCCATGTGGAGATGAATTGGATGGGGAATATGAGATAGGTTATGTATTTGTATGTAACACACACAATTTTTCATGCATGGTTGATCAGGAAGAGAAAAATACCGGGAGTGCTAAAAAATTTATATCGTCCTCAACATCGACGGCAAACATAACATGACATTAAATAAAAACCATCCAAAATAAAACTGAGATAAAGATGATTTAGTGAATAACTAAACTAAAATAATAAGTAATACCACACTACATCTAATAATATGAGACACAACTAACTAATCATGAACATTATACAACCCAATAACCAATCTATCACTTATTTAGATTCTCACGATCTCATAATGTAAAACTATACTTATCTCAACATTTTATTTAAGCATGCTCGTCTCTGAACTATAGCGTACGTACACAATACGATATCATACTAAACCCGTCTCATGTCACTCGAAAAGAATTCATATATATCACTCAATGTATTAAATGTGACATAGGGTTCATTAACAATTTATCCATCACTAGATTATATTAGTTCTTGCTCTTTATTTTTTGCATCTCACGAAGAAAAATGACTCCGAGGACCAATTTGTGCCTCTATCAAACATTCTGTAGGAGTCCCTTGCCTAATGGGCTTGCACAAAATAAACATAAGTCTGCATTGGGGCGATCACTATACGATACACCATCAATGGTCCCATACCTAAACCCAGTCGATGGATTAAGTCATCCCATCTTCTGTCATCATGAAGCGGTAACCAACCTAAGCGTATGATCTAATTATAATGACCTCCACTACATCATGGACATCTCAGTTGGGCACATAGTAGATAGTCCTGATATCGAACACAACCCTAACTGATAGATTCCTAGTGAGTCAACGGTACATGCATATTATCTCTCAGAACCTTGTTTAACATATACAATCACATAGGATTTTATGAACTCTCACGCATATTCCCTACACTTTCCCAATACCCATCACTAGATTGTTTATCACGTTACTAGGCTTATGACTTCACACCTTAACATATCCAACTCCTAGTTTAATATATATCTAAACTACGAGTGCTTGTCTATGTACATATGTACTCTTCTTGTACATATGTATACTCCATATCATTTAATTACAAAGGTAATTTCACGTCTTATAATCTCTCAAGACCTAAATTAACCTTCAATAACTTTAGCTCGTCCCTCTCCAATATCAACATATATATATATATATATATATATATATATATATAGAGAGAGAGAGAGAGAGACACACGCACATATAGAGAATTATAGGATTTCGCTCACTCACGCGTCTATCCAACTCAACCCAATCGTAACACTGGATGGAACGAAAATCACACAAAGGTCATATCTCTTAATCTGCATAACCAGCCTTAATATTAACTAAGTTTAAAATCTTAATCAACTTGGTGGAACAATCCTACAAGAAAACCCAATCTAAAATCACTAACCCAAAATTTAGCCCAGCGCACTCTTTGTAGAAAAATCATAACAAGTGCAAAAATATTAGAAAAATATAAAACCAGTACCCACACGTTCGTAATTCAGTTCTTCGTAACTGAACCATTTACCAAGTCATTCAAATAAATCATTCGAACGAATAAAGGACCTCGTTCGAACGACCTTTATCTCATTACAACTAACTTCAAATGAGACTTCAAATGAAGATTTCAGAAATCCCCTTTTCTTCTCCAACTTCGGTATCAAACATAAAAAAAAACATTACTGATTCTTAAAGCTCCAAATTATTACATAAACATTACCTAAACCAAATGTAAGTGTATGAACATGTTTCTAATCACTTTATAAATTTAGAGGTTTAATCGTTTAGATTATAATTTTGCCAAGAACATGAACGGGTCTCAATTTCTCTTCTAATTTTAAATTCAATCAACAAAATAATACATGGATTTATCTTAAAAACATGATCAATCCCTAAAGCATGTGTTCTAATATGGTTCTTAACATTGATAACAATATAATAAACGTTCAATAAGGATTAATTAATGTCTAATCCTAATTTTTACAAAATATCAACAAGATGAAGGTATAACCAATGAATCCCTAAACATGAGTTCTAATCTTAAAAAAGGGAAAGCGTGAATTCTAAATTACTTACAGATTATGATGTGATATTGTAATAAATTTCTTACGTTATGTTGAAGAATTATAAACTCCCATTGTAATACTTTATTTGCCTTCTCTCCAATCCTTCTATAAGTCTCCCAAATATTATGGATGCCAGGGTTGTTTTAATTTTTATAATGAATAATTATAGGGTCCTAACTTTATTAAACACTTCTAATTTCCGCACCTCTACAATATGACTATTTTCAGGCCCCCAAACAACCCCAAAATACACAACAACATAGCCCAAAACTTACCCTTAGGGTATACCTACCCACGGGCCCAACTTAAGACAATAAAAATATGTAATAGGACCTCCATGACACTCCAGAGTCCAATCCAAATGGTATTACCCACAACACACGATAATCCTCACAGCGTAATAAAATTACACATCATGTTATTATACACATAAATATATTTAGATATCTTATAATTAATATCCCCAATTAATTATTCGAAACACACGTTACAAAAAATCACATCGCATGTGAAATGTAATTATCATCTAAATTATGCCAATTTATTATGTCCAAACCTCAAAAGTAATACTTTAGTCCCATTTATAAATTTATTTCACACTTGATAAATAATAAATATAGTCCACGAAATACGAGGTATTGCATTACCCCACACTAATAAAGGAATTATGTCCTCGAAATTTTCTACCACATAACATCAAAATGTAACCCGCACAAATTTCATAAGCATACACATAATTAGGTTGTACACGAATCCTACAGGATAGAAGAAATATTCTCACATATGCCTACTATTGTGTACCATGGCTGGAGCGCCCATACACCCTATACCACGTGAACAAACATTACATACGTATAACACATATATACATCTAAAAGTGAACCACGCATATAAAGAATTGATCTGGGGAGAAATGGATTCTAATCCTCTTATAATCGTACATTAGTTTGGGGGAGATTTGTCTTAGGTGGAGACGACTTTCTAAGTTGATCATAGTTGATAAAGGTAGAGAATTACTTTAGGGGGAATACTTACTTTACTTGCATTAAATATTTTGATATTCCCTATGCGTGTAATGTGTTTGCTTAAGTGTGCAGGAATTATGTTCTAAATTGCAACTTTCACCGGCAAAGATTTTAATCCTTGGGTTGTTTGAGTCAAGCATTGTTATTTTATTTTGGGTGGGACTTTTGTCAGTCTAGTAGAGCTTGATGTACCTTTAGGATTTTTGTTGGTTTTTGTCCCGGAATAGACAAAGGGGGAGATTTGTAAGGACACAAATTTCCAATTGAGTCCTTTGTAGTTTTGGCTCAATTCCGGACAAAAACGTTTGAGTCATAGGATAGAGTTATTGTTCATCATTCAAACCTATGACGTACAAAAGTTGAAGACGTAGAGGCCAAGTTTAAATCTTCATCAAAATGCCAAGTTTAAAGTGCCTCGTTTCTACGTCAACAACATTGTTCCATGCTCCTAGGGTATGAATGCAATTTTATATATATATGGAGCTTGGAACTTAATTGGGTGTAATTTATAATTTTTATATATTAATTTTATCGACTTTGTTTTACTCAGAAAAAAGAGTTTGGACTTAAAATTAAAATTTCATTTTTCTGATTTTCTGGAACATCGTTCGATGCACACTGGAATCTCGTTCGAATGAGATTGACAGGTCGTTCGAACGAGATGCCAGGTCATTCGAACAAGATTTTTGACGAATTTTCTTTTTTTCATTCTGTAACTTCGTTAGTAAATCCGTTTGAATGAAAAGTCGTTCAAACGAGTTTTGGCGGGAAATTTTTTTGGGCAGTTTTTGACAGTTTCCCACTTTTTCATCTTTTCCCAGATTTTATAAGGTGCGAGAACCAACTTTTAAAACCAACTTTTTCATATCCTACCAACTCCTAGAGAGTTTTTTTGAGAGTTCAACTTTCCAAGAAAAAGTTCATTGTTTTGTGTGTTTAGTCTTATAAGAAAATTCTTTTAAACACTTGTTTTTACACCCAAAGTTTGTTTATCCAAGTTCATAAATACATATACTTCGCTTGGAGCATTTGGCACCGATTTATCTCTACATTCGTTTGAAAAGAAGTTTGGGTTTTCTTCTACATCCCATAAAGAAGAAGAGTTCATTTTGCTGCGGCATTCTCACGTGGTGAAAGACATCATGTGTGGTTGACGGTGTACTTATGTCTCATTGGTGAAGGCCGAGATTCCAGTGGAGCTCCGGGGTTGTCCACTAGGTGGAGGTGTTTACAGGAAGAAGCATCCAAGCTTGAGTGGGATCGAATCGTGTGTTGTAAGTCTTTTTGTCTTGTAACTTGTAAATCCATACTTAGTGGACTTAAGGCTAGGGTCGTCTGAGGTTTTTTCCCGTTGTGGGGTTTTCCTCGTACATCGCGGCGTAGTGATTTATTGTTTATTTTATCTTGCTATACTCACCTAGAACACATGCTTAGGTAATTCAAGATAAAATTTGGTTTTAATCACTACATGTTTAATTTGGTGATAAATCAATTATTAGGTAATGTTTAGTTAATTTAATTCAAGTCATTTTATTTTATTTTATTTGATAAAATTGGTTTGGCCTAACTGATTATAAATGAAAAATGTGACTTAGGCAAATTTCTAGGTCTTGGGTTAAATTAATATGGTTTAAGTGAAATTTAATATTGTGTGTGTGTTTTAATTATTTTCACTTAGTTTAATTTTAATTTGGAAAGAAATTAAAATTGGTTTATTTGTTTAAACCATCAACTCGCTTCTGCATATCGATACAAGGAAATTATCTTTTGGAGTTTAAAAAGGTTTTAAAATTAAGATTGGGGGCCTATCATTCCAACAAGTGGTATCAGAGCCAAAGCGATAATTTATTTCGTTAAGATCCTTTAAATAATTTTTGGCTGAAATGGAATTTTCCCCATTCTCAAAATTTCCTATTTTCGATGGTTCTAATTACTTGTAAAGGAAAGCGCGTATGAAATTGGCTCTTAAATATATCGACGAGAGGGTTTGGATGTCAGTAGTTAACGGGTGGTCTACACCAACTCATTTAGTAGATAATGAACATGTTCCGAAACCGTCCGATAGAGAGAGTGAGGGTGAATTTAAACTTGCAAACTTTAATTCTTGAGGTTTAAATGACTTGTTTAACGCTGTCACACCGGATGAATTCCGACGCATAATGACATGTGAGACCGCTAAAGAAGCGTGGGATATTTTACAACTCACTCACAAAGGTACAAGTGTCGTTAAAGCTTCGAAACTCCAAAACCTTACCACTCAATTTGAAACCATAAAAATAAACGATAAAGAAACTTTTGATGAATTTTATGCTTCACTTTTCGACATTGTTAATTCATCTTTTAATTTGGGAGAGAAAATACCCGACAACCGTGTTGTAAATAAAATTTTAAGGTCCTTTCCCGATAGATTTATTCCAAAAGTGTCCGTTTTAAATTCTTTACCAACTTTAGCCTCTATGAAATTAGAAGAGCTCGTAGGTGATTTACAAACCTATGAACTAGACATGTTTCCCTATAAAACTGAAAAGAAAATTGAAAAGGGCATTGCTTTAAAAGCCCGGAAAGAGGAAAAACAAGTAGTAGAGAGAGAAAGTGATAGTGACTCGGAAGACATGGCTATCTTTGCTAGAAAATTTCAAAAATTTCTTAAATTAAACAAAGATAAATTTAAAAATGATTTTAAGAAATTTGATAAATCTAGGCATGACAAAGCCGAGAAGATCCATAAAACTATTAATGAAAATTTAAATAGGGACGAGTCAAATAAGTGTTTTGGTTTTGAGGGTTATGGCCATAGGTCTTCTGAGTGCCCCACTAAACTAAGGAGAGAGGGTAAGAAACCAATTGCGTTTAATACAACCCTTAGTGATAGTGATAATGAAGAGGGACTTGATTTCCCCACTAAGCCCAACTTTGTGGCTTTTATGGCTAGTCATGTGAGTGATAGTGAGAATTCCTCTATTGATGAGATTTTAACACATGACACTTTTAAGGTCATAGTTTATGATTCCCTCATTTTTTATGGTAGTGAGTGTGAAGAAGAAAGATAGAGTGAAAATGAAGAAGAGGTTGATGTGAGTGAACTTCAAAACTCTTTTCAATAATTATATGAAGAATCAATTAAATTAAAAAGAGCTAATTTGAAGTTAAAAGCTTGTTTGAAAGAGCGTGTCAATGTCGTTGATGAGAGTGTGTTAGCGGAAGACCTTAGGACACGAGAGAGATCTCTTCGAGAGAAGCTAGAATACATAGAAGGAGAGAGAGATAACCTTAGAGGTTTAATAGAGTCCTTCAAAAAGGAGATTCTCGAGTTTGAAGAGAGAAATGGTTTGTTAGAGTCCAAAATTTTAGAATTAAAAGAACAATTAAGAGACTCTAGTAATGTGAAATTTGATTTGGAGTGTAGGTCCGAAAAACTTGATAAAATCTTAAGAACGGTCCAAATAAAAAATGACACTTGTGGTTTAGGCTTCAATACTTGTAATGAATCTACTCATAAAGCCAAAACCAATGTTTTAAGAGAATCACCTAGGAAAGCTTTTCGAGATCAATCCTTACGTCCCAATTTTTGACGTGTTTTTACTTGTGCTTATTGTGGTCAAAAAGGTCATCTTAGGAAATTTTATTTTGATCTTAAATGAGTTCTTAGAAAATCCCACCATAAAGAAACCAAGGTAGTCAAAGTTCCTGCACCACAAGATTGTCACTCATCATTAGTTTGGGTTAGGAGATCCGACTTGGTAGCTTTACAAGATAGGGTATTTGATTCTTATTTACTTTCACATGCTTCCTCCCTTGCAAAATCTAAAGGTTGAATGTGTTAGTTTTATTTGCATACTTTAACTTTTGTACTCCATGCTATATTATCATGCTAAATGTATGCTCGTTTAATCATTTTCTAGTCTATGCTCCATGTTTAATCACATGCTAGAATTATGATTTTTATTTATCTTTTGTATTATATTTCTTTCATTTTTGTTTGCATTAAATGAAAAATACAAAAAGATTTTTGTTTATCATTTGTGTTTCAACTTTTTGTAATTTAGGATTAATGAAAAATACAAATGATTCTTCTTTGTCTTTTGAGTATATATTTTTATTTTTGTTTAAAAAATTTCAAAAACTCAAAAAGATTTTTTTTCTGTGTATTTTAGTTTAACACACTTTATGTGGCATATACTTGTGTTTGAATCCCATCTTTTATGCTCCCATGTGGCTAGAACTTTCAGTTTATATTGTCAATCCTTATTATGTTCTTTACCATGCTTACATGGCATGGTTGGATTTTGTGTTGTTTAAATGGATTCTATTTTTATATGCGTCAATTCACACATGCACGAGCTCTTTTGAAATTTAATTGTCACATGTTATATTTGAGCTTTATGAGATGTTCTCCTACCAATCTTGTCATCTACATATTTGTAGCCTAGGAGGACTAGTGCATGTCAAAATCCGTTGCACGTGAGATTTGTGAGATAAAACATAATATATATATATATATATATATATATGTTTGTGTGTGTGTGTGTGCACAGGGAAGAGCTCCGAAAGGATTTATTATCCTTTGCGATTGTAAGCCACCGTTTGAAATGGACCTAAAAGAAATACGTGGTCCAAAGGCATAAAAACAAAAAATATGGCATTAAAAAGAAAAATAATTGCCAAGGCCTATGCTTGATTTTTATATTCATTGGAAAATATATATGCTTATTGAGGGAGATTGGATGGCATATCAACGGTTTGCACAATGTCCGTTTATCCTAGTTGTGCTATCAATGTCATGACTCTATTGGTTTATTGAATCATCAACATGCTAGGCTTGTATGCATTGTGTATATTTGTTCATTGAGTTCAATCTATATTATCACATGAGGTTATATTCAAATGTGATGAAGTTTGCAATCAATTGAGAACTCCGTGAACACGTTTTAAGTGATTGGGTCTAAATTTAATTGTTACTAGTTCACACCCCAACACTTCTGTTTCCATATGACACATTTTTTCCATATGAGTGTGAAAAGCTTATCTTATTTTGTGTCATTTGTGTGTTTATATCTATATATATATGCGTGTGCATCTTTGGAATATCTAGAGTATGTATATATATGATATGTTTGTTTAGTCTTTGCCTTTATTTCTAGTCCATATATGCTTTAATTCATAATTGGTATCCATCTTGTTGCTTTCTTTGTTGATATCACATTCTTAATACTTATGTATCATATTGGAATCTATTTCTTGCATATTAGTTGGTATACATTATTATTTGTTGGATTAGTTATGATTTTGTTGCCCATGTACTTTAATGTTTTCATCACTTTATGCACAATTGCATGTGTTAGCTTGTTATCCAATTTTATTTAACCCTTGCTTCGTTTAGAGGGTGTAGATGCTTTCATTGGGGAGATAAGTTAATGGTTTTAATTATTTATCCTTTGTCTATTCCTGAACAAAAAGGGGGAGAATGATAGGGAGATAAATGGATTCTACTCCTATTATAATCGTATCTTAGTTTGGGGGAGATTTATCTTAGGGGGATACGTCTTTCTAAGTTGATCATAGTTGATAAAGGGAGAGAATTACTTTAGGGGGAGTACTTACTTTACTTGCATTAAATATTTTGATATTCCCTATGCGTGTAATGTGTTTTCTTAAGTGTGCAGGAATTATGTTCTAAGTGGCAACTTTCACCGGCAAATATTTTAATCCTTAAGTTGTTTGAGTCAAACATTGTAATTTTATTTTGGGTGGGACTTTTATCACTCTAGTAGAGCTTGACGGCCCTTTAGGATTTTTTTCGGTTTTTATCCCGGAATAGCTAAAGGCGGAGATTTGTAAGGACACAAATTTTCAATTTAGTCCTTTGTAGTTTTGGCTCAATTCCGGACAAAAACGTTTGAGTTATAGGATAGAGTTATTGATCATCCTTCAAGCCTATGACGTACTAAAGTTGAAGACGTAGCGGCCAAGTTTAAAGCTTCATCAAAATGTCGAGTTTAAAGTGCCTCGTTTCTACGTCAACAACATTGTTCCATGCTCCTAAGGTATGATTGAAATTTTATATATATATGGAGCTTGGAACTCAATTGGGTGTAGTTTATAGTTTTTATAAATTAATTTTATAGACTTTATTTTACTCAGAAAAAATAGTTTGGACTTAAAATTAAAATTTCATTTTTCTGATTTTCTGGAACGTCGTTCGATGCACACTGGAATCTCGTTCGAACGAGATTGCCAGGTCGTTCGAACGAACTGACATCTCGTTCGAATGAGATGCCAGGTCGTTCGAATGATATTTCTGACGAATTTTCTTTTTTTCATTCTTGAACTTCGTTAGTAAATTCATTCGAACGAAAAAGTCGTTCGAACAAGTTTTGGCGGAAAATTTTTTTAGCCAATTTTTGACGGTTTTCTCACTTTTTCCACTACTTTTCCCCACTATCTTTTGCCATATTTGATAAGGTGCGGGAACCAACTTTTAAAACCAACCTTTTCATATCCTACCAACTCCTAGAGAGTGTTTTTGAGAGTTCAACTTTCCAAGAAAAAGTTCATTGTTTTGTGTGTTTAGTCTTACAAGAAAAATCTTTTAAACACTTATTTTTACACCCAAAGTTTGTATATCCAAGTTCATATATACATATACTTTGCTTGGAGCGTTTGGCACCGATTTATCTCTACATTCATTTGAAGAGATGTTTGGGTTTTCTTCTACATCCCATAAAGAAGAAGGGTTCGTTTTGTTGCGGCATTCTCACGTGGTGAAAGACACCACGTGTGGTTGACGGTGTACCTATGTCTCATTAGTGAAGGCCGAGATTATGGTGGAGCTCCGCGGTTGTCTACTAGGCGAAGGTGTTTACAAGAAGAAGCATTGAGGCTTGAGATGGATCGAGTCGTGTGTTGTAAGTCTTTCTGTCTTGTAATTTGTAAATCCGTACTTAGTGGACTTAAGGCTAGGGCTGTCCGAGGTTTTTTTCCCGTTGTGGGATTTTACTCGTACATCGCGGCATAGTGATTTATTGTTTATTTTATCTTGCTATACTCACCTAGAATGCATGCTTAGGTAATTCAAGATAAAATTTGGTTTTAATCACTACATGTTTAATTTGGTGCTAAATTAATTATTGGGTAATGTTTAGTTAATTTAATTCAAGTCATTTTATTTTATTTGATGAAATTGGTTTGGCCTAATTGATTATAAATGAAAAATGTGACTTAGGCAAATTTCTAGGTCTTGGGTTAAATTAATATGGTTTAAGTGAAATTTAATATTGTGTGTGTGTGTTTTAAATATTTCCACTTGATTTAATTTTAATTTGGAAAGAAATTAAAATTGGTTTATTTGTTTGAACCATCAACTCGCTTCCGCATATCGATACAAGGAAATTACCTTTTGGAGTTTAAAAAGGTTTTAAATTTAAAATTGGGGGCCTATCATTCCAACAAGAATAATTATAGAGTAAAGGTAAACTTGAATTCCCTAATACTTGTGCCTTAACTCTTCTTGAGATTGCCCCATTTATTCTACTACTGGAGCGAATGTTCCTAAGTGCTCTCAACGTTTCACTCCTTAGCCCCGATGGACTTAAACCATATAATACCTCACAACTTTTAAACCAAATGTCATAGATCCCAAATGTCTCTCCACTCTCAACACTTACTATGTTTCGTGCGTGGGACGTCTTGCAAGCGAAATCCAAATAAGGAACCCACCCGATACACTATATCCTAGTCCATTTCGTTATCAATATCCATTGCTCCAGGACCACAAATGAAATATTGCATTAATCATACAAATCTCAATTTTTGACAATAAAAGGCTCATTCCTTCCAAGAGTAATACCAAATCACTTAAGTTAATCAATCCAGTAATTCTAAAAGCATCATGATTTTCTCAAGCATCCGGTAGGACATGCTCTGCCCATTTTTAAATCTAGTAGTGTTTTTAACAACTCCTAAACCTCTGGACATCTAGCCATTCCAATAAGGGTCTATTATCACCAGTCACCCTGACAATGTCACTATTCTAACACCATACGTGACCATACATAACATCATGTAACCAAGGTCATCACTAGATATAAAATTCTCAAATACAACCAAAATTTTTAAAATATAAATGCTTCTTATCATGCATTTCCTTACATAAAAATATAAATCCATCATTGTCTAATTATCCTATGTATCCATCCTATGAAGTATTCTACCACTAGCATATATCCCATATAAGTACTTTGAACTCAAAAATCACCTCCAATAGACATAGTCATGGTGTAAGTTAAAATTATTATCATCATCAAATTCACAATGAAAATCGACAGCGGGGCATTGACATCGCCCTAGAATAACTAACATAATGCATAAGGTGTTTAAAAATTCCATCAACCATCCGGGCCCTATCCTAACTCACAAATAAGTAATAACAACATATGGCATGCTCACATGCCCACCATTATACAACATCTAAGGAAGAATACAAATATATTCTACCCATGCACAATGAATCGCATAGTTACTTTCATATGGAATGATGTGTCTACCCGCCAACGCCATATCCTAGTGAATACCCACCCATAATCCATGTGATTTCATCAATAGTCAATCCACCTATAAGAAGATAACTCTCGTCAAAATCGCTATAACCAAACAAGGTATATGACTATACAACATATATATATTATGAATATCATGATTCATTATATGCCTAATCAAAGAACTACGTCAATAGTTAGCCCAAAAATCCCCACATCATTGCACTCAATCTCAGTAAGGTGCTACTTCTCAAATCACATGAAACCCACGGCTATATCCCTAGTGACGGTAGTGACACCCACTACATAAAAATCTACAAACCTCAAACAATCTTTGGTTCTACACTACGATACCTAGAATGCCCATTCGGGCACCTGCCAACCACATGTCCATACACTACACATCATAAAAATCCAAGTCGCAATTCATCTTAGGAGCTCACTCACTCAGCTCAACTTATTATTTCGTAATATCCTCTTTCTTTTCCCCCCATTATCTATAATAGGGTACTTCCAACCTCACATTCATAATCACGATCCTCAATCGACACATGCTCTTTCTTTGAGCCTCTTGGAACTTACTTGTTCCTAAACCTTATTCATAGCTAATACATTAGCAAAATAAATGCCCATTACACGTATGCAAAACCCACTTTTACAAAAATATCCAATTGAGTCCCCTTTAATCAAATAATGAAATGTTAATATCTTCCTCTTCTGTTTCCATCAACTCAGGTTTACTAACATATCATACCTAGCTAACTTTATCCCATATTCCGCAACCACACGATGAACCTACTCCTAGGTCAAACACTCTTAAATTATCATCAGCCTAGTGAAAAACAAATTTAACAACATAAATTAACCTTGCTCAAATCTCAGCACAACGCCAGTTCCACTATCTATTGGGGATTAACCACACATAAATTTATCATCAAAATTCTTATATTTTTCTCAAATGCAACAATCCATTGCCCTCTCTCTTAGGTGCACAAAATCTTCTAAGGTCATTCTACTAGCCTAAATTTCCATCACAACCCATATTACCATAAATAGAACCCAATGCTCATATAGGCTTCTTAAAATTCAAATTCCTTAATATCTCAAAAAATGGGCTCAACATGAAACACATTAATTGACTTGTACCTGGAAAAGTCTTTAAGTTTCATACTTTACCCCCAAACATGATAAGTTCCCATAACCATCCTTACAGTGGTGGTGAATACCTTTATCCAACCACTCGTCCTATAATTTACTACTAACTTGCAATGGTCTTCATTATCATGCTTCACTAACCTCGAATACTCCTCAAATCTTGCCAACACTTAAAAGGAAATGAAAGATGTCAACAGACACGTCATCATGATACAAGAGTACATAACACATATTACAAGCTCTAACACATCAAAGAATGCTCAATGAAAAGCTAAATGGACGTAACACACTTCTTAATGAACTAGAACCTAAATGATCAAATACCAATTATAACACCAATATTTTTTCACGCATGTTTGATCAAACTTGACATGAAATACCAGAAGAGCGAAAAAATATATCATTCTCAACATCAATGATAAACATAAAATGATGGTAAATAAAAACCATCCTAAAAAAATTCAAACAATGAAGGTATAATAAGTAATTTAACAAAAATAATATGAAGCTCCAATAAATTATATCAATATAAAAACATCTTATTACAACTCTTCCAAATGAAGTAAAATAAATACAACTAGGACTATCTCGGAATCAAACTCTTTAATACAATGACAACTATAATGAAACAATACTCTAGTTGTAAGAGTGATAGCTAGATCTCCAAGACTACAAGTCTGACCGTCCAACCTTGTTAAACCTGTTTTCAATAATAATACTTATGGCGCGGGGGGGGGGGGGGGGGGGGGATTTATAATTTTAGGTTTGAGCCTTAAAGTTATAAGATATAACTCGAATATCGCTAGTAAATAATTATATGTCTGATTTACAATACATGTCATCCATTGGCTCTCACATGCAATAAGTACCCCGCCTCCATCTAAGTGTGGTACTATGCATATGTCCCAACCCAACAGATAACTATACTAAAATGTTTCTACCTCTAGAATAATACACAATATCACACTACATCTAATAATGCGAGATGAAACTAACTACTCATGTACAATATACAAACCAATACCCAATCTTTCACTTATTTAGATTCTCACGATCTCAGAACGTAACACTATGCTTATCTTAACATTTTTAATTAAACATTCTTGTCTCTGAACTATAGCGTATATGCACAATACAAACTTATACTATCCCTCTTTTATGTCACCCAATAAAATCTTATCAAGTTTTTCAGACCTAGACTCCAAATCAAATTTCACCTTACTTGAATCTTTCAATTTCACCTCAAGTTCACCTGTCCTAGATTCAAGTACACGTCTATAATCCTCAAACTCTAAAAGCTCATTTTTCATAGTCTCCATCAACACTCTAAGACTATCTCTCTCACCCTTCACATACTCAAGCTTCTCTTTCAAAATTTTCTCATCCGCCCTAAGTTCTTCAACTAAAAAATCATTATTTTTAAGGCACATTCTTTCAATTGAACTTTCAATTTCAAATTTTCTTTCTTCGTTTTCAAAGATTCAGCATAAAGTTCATTGAAAGAAGTTTGCAAGTCACGCTCATCTACACTTTCATCCTCACTCCCATCACCCTCACTATAATCACTAATCACATGGGTGGGAAGCTCTCTCCGAGAAGCATAAAAACTTCTTTTTCCGAATCACTATAACTAAAGGTAGAAACACGAGAACCGGTTTATTCAATTTCGTCTTTAAATTTGTGGTACACTCATCTAATGTGTGACCAACACCCTCACAACAAGGACACCTCTCAGATTTGTTTTCAATAGAAGATTTAAAACAAGAGTTCATGTGAATTTTCAAATTAAATTTTTCAAAAATTTGACATCGAAGATCATCAAAACCACCAAAAGTCTTTTTTGTGAAAAATCAGGATCAAAGCACAATAACTTAGTGCAACGGGCTCTGATACCAATTTGTAAACATGAGTAGACAAATTGTATCACAAAGTAAATCCTTGAAAAATCAGGATCACACGATAAATTAGAGTAACTCGCTCTGATGAAAATTTGAAGAGTCGCTACAGAGAAAATACTGCGACTTCTCAAATAAAATCCAATTTTAATTATTCCCAAATTTTCGTTAAACTTTAAAACATGCATCTAGATGATTTATCCAATAAAATAAAGCATGCAGGATAAAATAAATAATTTCAGGAAAAATCCCCCAAAGGGGAAAAACCTTTTTATTTTCACTATAATTTTGTAAGATACGGTTACACGGATTACAATGAAAATAAGTGTGACAAAGAAATACCCTCGGGTGTCGGTTTCGATGTCGTCGACTGGAATCTCCCACAAGAACTCCAAGTGAGACGAAATGAAGAAGAGAAAGACTTCTCCATAAATTCGTCGGCTAGAACTTTCCCTTTCTAGGAGGGCAGCAATGAAGAAGAAAGACGGCTTCTCCATAAGTATGAACAAAGGCAAAGCAGTGTTCTTGGGTTTCAAAAGGATTCACAAAGGTATGGTAATGATGTGTGAATAGAAACATGAGTTTTGGGACTCAAAAATATGAAGAATTGAGCTAATAGAACTCTCAAAATCGTCTCTCCAAGTCTTGAAAAATAACTCTCCCGAAGTTGGCTTTTATAAGGAAACCAAAAAGAATTTTAAGTCATTGGGACTCTTACTAGTGTCAGGTACCCCAAACCAGTTCGGCTTATACCTCGAACTGATTCTCCCCCCAAATCGGTTCGCCCTTCGGTTCGTGAAACTTTGTTGGTTTTAGGGCTAAAATACACAACATTCTCCATAAGGATTTTCTCGAAATTTTCTCCATTTTCAAAGGGCCATAACTTCTTCACCGTAGCTCGAATTGAGGTGCCATTTCTTCCAGTATCTTCGGGGAGTCGAGCTCTTTAACTTTATAGTTGACCAGACCTCTCTACAGTGGCAGTAAATTATCAAAATTCCCTTGAACACTCTTATCTTGCCGTTCCTTTATTGCTTTGACTTCTCTTGCGTACCACTTGCATAAACTCCCTAAAATTGTGGAACGTGAAGTCGTCGAGGCAGATGTGGAACACTTCATGGAGATGTTGAATGCATGATTCCCATAATTTGGATAGAGGTCATCATGTAGGATCGTGAAGTGACGTGCCTTTTGTAGCGACGTACGACATACACAAATGTAAGATGTCGGACTTGATAAAACTATCCTTGCAAGTGTTAGTCACCCACACCACCCTTTAGATCTTGCATGGGCTATAGTATTCTCCTTTTACATAAAATGAGATACATATGTACGTGTGCGTAATGTGAATATAAACAAAAAGAAATCCTCTTACTCACGTCATGGGAAAGACATAGTAGAATCATCCTATGGAGTGTATAAGACAAATAACATAAAAATATACTATGAGTGTACTTGAAATCACAAATCACTATGAAGAACACGAATATGTAGGAGTATCGAGACTCGTAATTCAAATAAACACAAAGGCACATAAAAAGAATAAAGGAGAAAATAAGACTCGAATACCAAGATTGGCTCGGGATGCCTACATAGACCAAGGGTAATCAAAGTCCATGTAGTTCGATAACATGCAAGGGTGGGGTTCAATCCATAAATTCTATGTTTGAACTTCCTTTAGTTTGTTCTATAGACAATATGCGCAAGTGTAGAGAGTGTGAAGAATGATAAAGTTCTAATTTAGGTTATATAAGAAAACCCTCTTTTTGGATTTTTAAATTTTATGAAAATAAGATTAATGTGTACTAAATAATTAAAAGTGAGATTAGTTTTGAGGTGAAGAAATGAAATAAAGGTATATCAAAAGTGGAAATAAAAGTAAACTACTACTTTTAATTAAGTGAGTTGTTAATGAATAAGGGTAGACATTCTATAGAACTTTAATTCTTATTTTGTAATAGTTGGAGGTTGGTTCTAGTATAGTTGGTGGTGGTGAGGTAAGGATGAAAAGTGGGGTGAAAAGTGGATGAGAGTGATGTAAGGAAATCGAGAGAATCCTTGCAAAAATAGAATTTCGATGCACTAATTTCGAGGGGAATGTTCAGACTTCAAAAAGAGACCCTTGGGAATGTGGTCATGGTCTCCTTAAATAGTAAAAATATAGGGTTTCCAAGGGGTAACGATCAGCATGTCCCTTGGCCTATCAATCGAAATAGACCTACCTTCCTGGCCAAGCAAAGTACACCTTGCCGATAGTCAAGGGGTTTGGGGTGCTTATAGGTAGTCTGAAACAAACTTTTTCAAAAAAATAGGCATAAAGTACAAAAAATAAATCTGAATTGCACAAGGACTGGATCATGGGAAAGGGTATTTAGAGACCTAAAACAATCCATTGAGCCACTCCTAGGTTCAAGAACTGACCAAAGTCAAACGGGGTTAGGATGCACCGAATGGCCTCTAGATGAGGGGGTTCTTGGAGTAAAAAGGCAAGTGTGCATGACCCATTAGGCCAATTCATGTATGGTATGGACCGTAGGAAAAGATATTCTGAGAACTATGATGTTTCAATGAGCTTCACTCAGTTTAAAGGCTTGAACGGGGTCAGACAGTGCTCGAGAGAGACCGATGGCCATTAGATTAGGGTTCGAAATAAAAAAGTGAGTACAGATGATTCGTGAGGTTGATTCACACTCATTATGGACTGTTGGAAAGGGGATTCAGAGCCTTGTGAGGTTTCAAAGATCTTTGATCAAGGTGAAGAGTTGAACGAGGTTAAACGGGGATCTAAAGTGATGGATGGTTTCAAAATTAGGTATCGGAGTAAAAACAATGAGTATTCACCAACCGCAAGGAATTAGAAAAGGGATTCATAGACATATGACGTTTCAATGATCTTTGCTCAGGTTGGAGGGTTGAACTTGGTCAAACAGGGTCCGAAAATGCTCGATGGTCTCTAGATTAGGGTTGGGATTAGGACCTAGGGTCTTGTGATGGTAGGAGGAGTATTGGAGACCTAAGACGGTACTTAGGGGGTACTAGGATGAGGTGTCTATAGAGCACCTAGATAGGCAAGCCTGGGACTCGAGGATGTCGTCGAATAATAGACACTTAATTAATAGTTATAGGGATTTAAAAAGATTAATTCAGAGGGTTAAGGTTAGTTCTGAGGACCTAAGTCTATTATGTGGATCGAAAGGGTTCGGATGACCAATTTTGAGGGTCAATGCCAGTTCTGAGGACCTAGGTCTATTTTGAAGACCTAAGGGGTTGAAATGACAAATTTAGTGGTTCGAGGTCAATTTTGTGGACCTAAAGAGTTAAGATGATTGATGTAGAGGGTTAAGATTGGTTTTGTGGACCTGAAAAATTAAAATTACCGATTCAGAGGGTCGACGTTGATTTAGCGGACCTAGAGAGTTAACTTGATCGATTCAGGGGGTCGAGGCTGATTTTACAGACCTATGTAGTTAAAATGACTTATTTAGGGTATCGAGGACTATTTTGTGGACTAAGGGATTTAAAATAACCGATTCAATGGCTAAAGGTCAATTACGCAGACCTAGGGAGTTGAGATGATTGATTAAGAGTGTTTAGGTTGATTCTGTGGACCTAGGGAGTTGAAATGACCAATTTAAAGGGTCGAGGTCAATTTTGCAAACCTAGGGAGTTGAGTTGATTGATTTAGCGAGTAGAGGTCGATTTTGTGGACCTAGGGAGTTGAGATGACTGATTCATAAGGTCAAGGATGATTCGATGGACTTAGAGAGTTTTTTTTTATAGGGAGTTCTTTTGAATTTTGACTCCAGCGGGGAGGGTGTTGGTATTATGAGTGCTAAAGGGTTTTTCTTAATTTTTATGCAGGTTGATATAGATTCTTCGAGAATTCTCTCTCAGTGATCGAATAGGATGAAAAAGGCATGGGAAACCTTTTTGCTACTATTCGATTAATAGTGGAGGCCATCAAATTCGGTCCGTTAGTAGGGTCTTAGGATGACACATTATGTTCCACGATAACACAGTGCACCTTGTGCGAGAGATGGTGGGATGCGACACACACAATACATTTGGGCACTGGGGAGATGGAGATCACTCCCTTGGATGTTCATTACTTATCAGGGTTAGAGTGAGAGAGCCAGTAGATAGTGGTGGATCACAACTTGCTCATTTTGGATATGGTAGTGCCGGTTGTCTTGGGTGATATAAGGAAGATTGTGACGAGGGAATCTATTCGCATCTCTGTGTTAAAAGAGACTTTTTTTTTCTAGGAGGATTGATGATACCGACGGGAAGTAAGTGAGGTAGGAAGCTCGCTTATTTATCTTTATTCTTTTGGGAGGGTTTGTGGTGGTGATGAGGGGCGATGTCGTTCACTTGTTATTTTTTACATTTCTAAAGATCATTTCAGAGATCCACTTGTATGACTGGGGGAGCTTTACGCTAGCATCCTTCTATGCCCCTTTGGATGCTTTCAGTCCATGCTAGTTCTAGACATTCACGATACCTATGTATCTCTTAGAGGTTATCTTTAAATTCAATTTCCTCCTATTTCCTTGTTGTCTTTCTTTTTTCATCCTTTTGACTTTTGAAATGCTTTTTGCAGGTGTGGCTTTATGAGGTGATCGGGCATAACGTCGGGTTGATATCCTTAAAGGCAAGAGGGTCGGGTAAATTCTCTAGGATTTACAGGTGGAGGAAGTCGAACAAGCATTCAATCTAGTCCCTGTCTTTAAAGGATGTGTCGGTGGAGTTGAACACCCTCACAAGTAATTAGGGTAGGATTTTTAGCTTGTATTTTCTAGTTGTTTCGAAACGTTTCTTTGCACTTCAAGACTACTGGCTCTTGCTATGAAAATATGTGACCTTCTACCCCTGATACTTATCTTCAAGGGTCGCGGGGGTTACGAACATGCACGTCCAGATGAGGAGGTTTCTATCACACGAGTTTGGGTATGCCTGGTACCTGGGAGAAAGAGTGATACAAAAGGTTATGGAAGGAAAAGTGGAGGTCCCACTATCGGCACTCTCAGAGTATATGAGGTGGGTGAAGGAGATGTCTAATGAGGCTAGTTTAGACACCAATATAGAGCCCTACATGTACTACACTAATATGATGAAAGGATACGACTACCTGAACTTTGCGACTAGTTGGTTGATGTTGTCATTGAAAAACTTATTTACACGGTTAATAACAAAAAGTTATAAGTTTAGGAAACTCAAAAATAAACTCGTTGAATAAAACTCTTTTCAAAGTAAACACTAGATGTGTTAAAACATTTTTCTAAATATATTGACTGGATTCGTTGGTTTGATTACCTTAGGTTTTTAAAACTAAAATGTTCAATTAAGTCTCGAGTACGATATTTTTCACCAAATTAATTAAGAACATTCAAGAAAATTAACGCGAGATTTTTAACGTGGTAAAACCCTAAAATAAGGGAAACATCCATGTCCCCCTCTACGGAGCAAAATGAAAAATCCACTAGAATAACAATCAAGTTACAACACCTAAGCATGCAACGAAGAACCAAAATACAAGATCAGAAAATTTACCTACACGAGTTACTCCACTCTCAAAGGCAGTCTGTCTTGATTTGTTCTTCTCCACGCAGCTTTCTTATTTTGTTCTTGAATCCCAAATTGCAGCGGCCCCATAAACAAAATATCTCACCAAGAACCACAAATCCTTAGTGTTCGTGTGAGAGTGATAGTGTTTGTGAATAACTAAATGCAACAATGCTTCTCACCCTCTCAATCAAATATACAATAAATATCCTATGAATTACAAACCACTTCTATATGAAATGCAATTAATCCCAAATATGCTTTGAATACAAGACATTCAACAATTTCAAATTTAGAATACAATCTATTCAAATCAAGTTTTATTTTAAAATTATTTTTGTTCAAATTTATTTCACAAATTTGTGAAATTAATTTTTGAAACCAAAATATATTTATCAAATCTGAACATATGCACAACAAGAAGTCTTGTGTTTCAAATATATTTGAATCTATATTCTTGGATTCAACAACAACAAATATAATAAAGATCCAAGAAATAAAATTTAAAGAACCCTAAAAATTCAGTGTGCTAAGAGGTTCTTACGGACATATAATATTGAAGAAGGTCTTCAATATTGAGTCAAACCACCAATAAACCAAACCAAATAAGCCCTAAACATTTTAATCTCTCAAAGTGGGTTTACTATTTATGAATTGAATTGTGTTTGGTACATGTGGGCTTGAAATAGGAGAGAAACGAAATGTACGAGGTTATGATTTTCTCTCTCTCTCTCTCTCTCATTTTTCTCTCTTAGAGAAATGAACTTCTCTCGCTGTCAAGTTCTCTCTCCTTTATCTCGGTGAGAATGATTTTTATTTTCTCTCACAACTATCTCTTAGGCACCGCCCCTTCTCTCTAATCTCTCCAACCCTCTCTATTCTCTACAACCCCAATGAAAACCAGAAACCTAATCAATACGTACTCAGCATCGAAATAGCGGTTACAATCCAATGGTGTAGATCGATTGGTTACAAACAAAGGGTGAGGATCAGTTTGCGTTGAATCAACTGAAACTAAGGGTATATCAACAACGATGGCTTAACATAATTTTGATAGGTTATTTTAGAGTCACCCAGATCGTGAATAGAAGGATTCTGAACCGTCGATGATATTTAAGGGATCAAGGGCCACGATGTAAAATTTAACCTACCATCTCAGTCTGTAAAAGAAGAGCAATTATCTGAGCTTTTTAAAAAATGCACAAAGCGTTCAGCAAAAATAGGATGCGAGATATGGTTTTACAAGGTTTTGAAAATTTAATATGTAACCATAACTTTTTCCACAAAAATTAATTTTAAGATTACCCTCAACCATTTTAAATACCAATTTTAATTAAATGAAAACTAATTTAAAATGATTTTGAAAAATGATTTAAAACATTAAAAAATGTTTAACGAGGTATAATCACTAAAATATGTGCACACATAAAAATATATATGCAGTGTGTGTCCTAATTGTGGTTCAAGTACTTCCCTTTTTTTATCGCATTAGAGTACTTGGACTGGAATTCAACCTCTGATGAAGATTGGAGCTTTTTTCGAGTGAAAATAACCCGTAAAAAATCTAATCCTATTTTGTCTCGATATCCAAACTAGTTGGAACTCCTATATGGCACAAACTCAAGTAAGTCAACCATATAGTGTGTTCTCAACCTCCCCCTTTGGATATTGGAGACAAAATTCCCTCGAGTATCATGTACTCATGGGTAAAAATGAAAATCCTAGATTTCCTATACAAAAATCTCTATCTAGCCATTCCCATCCTGGAACCGAAAATAAGAGAAGAAAGTACATTACTCAACTACAATACAGACTAATACCCTAATAAATAGGACAAGCTATACCACCGGGTCTGAAAAAGAATTAAACATTGAATGGCATATTAGTTGAGTTAGTACTAGAAAGGATATAAATCGTAGCACACGTACTCAAGTTCTTCTCCCCCAATTTAGCTCAAATAAACAACGGGGTAAAAAAATATAAATCCGTAGAATATGATATAATATGTCAACATAAGCAATCATATATACAAGGGCAGATACAGGGGTCTCCTACATTAAACAGATATTAGGAGGCGTCTTTTATCATTTGAGAAACATCCATGCCCTAAATCCTCAGAAACCAATCATTAGCGAGTAATTACCGAGGATATGAATGATGTGTTGAATTAAGTAAGAACTATCATACCAATGTCGTTACAAAGATACTCAAATTAAATATCATCAACGGGTTTGCAATTATTCCTAAGGTATATACAATTCATTATATGACAAGCCGTTTGAACAACTTCATCCAACAATACTTAGGTAGATTTTTGGCATGTAGCATAATCCTAGCCATCTCTTGTAATGTTCTATGTTTACATTCAGTAATGTCGTTCTGCTGGGATGTCTTAGGCGAACTAAATTTATGTTTATAGCCATTGCATGATGATGCTAGGATTTAGCACCACCGGATAAGTGATGATGAGCTCAAACAATGGCAGCCCTGGCAGCCATAGAGATGCAAGTGTATAAGTGTGTAGAAGGGGATGAGTATAAGAGGAAATAAGACACATCTGAGGATCATAGAGATGCAAGTGCAAGTCGAGGGTGTCGGCACATCTGAGGATCAGCCGGTTGTTGTCATTGAGGAAACCCCTCTAGTGGATGTTGAGGCCCTGCCCTCCGATATTGTCCCATAGGGTGGCTGTCTGTAGCCCATACCCTCTTAATGTAATTATCATTTTTGTACTCTATTTGTAGAACACCTGATATTTCATTAATACTATCGTCCCCTTTACTGTCTTCCTTATTTGCCTTTTGTATGGTTTGCGTTGTGAATTTTTTTTGTATAATCACTAACCTTTCCCTCGTCTTTCTTGAGGACAGTGGTGGGGTCGTCCCCTCCACTGGCCCTCATTATAGCCGAGGGATCAAAGTACCAAACTAATGGTTTTTAATAAGGTTTTCCCTCGTCTTTCTTGGGGACAGTGGTGGGGTTGTCCCCTCCACTGGCCCTCATTATAGCCGAGGGATCAAATTACCAAACTAATGGTTTTTAATGTTTTCCCTTGTCTTTCTTGAGGACAGTGGTGGGGTCGTCCCCTCCACTGGCCCTCATTATAGCCGAGGGATCAAATTACCAAACTAATGGTTTTAATGAAGTTTTCCCTCGTCTTTCTTGAGGACAGTGGTGGGGTCGTCCCCTCCACTGGCCCTCATTATAGCCAAGGGATCAAATTACCAAACTAATGGTTTTAATGTTTTCCCTCGTCTTTCTTGAGGACAGTGGTGGGGTCGTCCCCTCCACCGGCCCTCATTATATCCGAGGGATCAAATTACCAAACTAATGGTTTTAATGAAGTTTTCCCTCGTCTTTCTTGAGGACAGTGGTGGGGTTGTCCCCTCCACTGGCCCTCATTATAGCCGAGGGATCAAATTACCAAACTAATGATTTTAATGTTTTCCCTCGTCTTTCTTGAGGATAGTGGTGGGGTCGTCCCCTCCACTGGCTCTCATTATAGCCGAGGGATCAAATTACCAGACTAATGGTTTTAATGAAGTTTCCCCTCGTCTTTCTTGAGGACAGTGGTGGGGTCGTCCCCTCCACTGGACCTCATTATAGCCAAGGGATTAAATTACCAAACTAATGGTTTTTAATAAAGTTTTCCCTCGTTTTTATTGAGAACAGTGGTGGGGTCGTCCCCTCCACTGGCCCTCATCATAGCCGAGGGTTCAACTTACCAAATAAATGGTTTTCAACAAAGTTTTCCCTCATCTTTCTTGAGGACAGTGGTGGGGTTGTCCCCTCCACTGGCCCTCATTATAGCCGAGGGTTCAACTTACCAAATTAATGTTTTTTAACAAAGTTTTCCCTCGTCTTTCTTGAGGACAGTGGTGGGGTCGTCCCCTCCACTGGCCCTCATTATAGCCGAGGGTTCAACTTACCAAATTAATGGTTTTTAACAAAGTTTTCCCTTGTCTTTCTTGAGGACAGTGGTGGGGTTGTCCCCTCCATTGACCCTCATTATAGCCGAGGGTAGTTCTCTGTAGATGTTTCCATACGTACTAGAATTGATGAGCACGGGATGAGAGGAAACACTGGTATTTCTTATTACTTTTCCAAGTGTTCTGTCGGATCAACACCTATTACAATCATGGTCCATCAAGACCTTACAACACTATTGATAGTATTTTTTCAAATGATCTGCATTCCAGGGATTGGAAAAGGGTTCCCCCTCCAGGTTTTCTAGCCTATAGGTCCCTGGGACGACTTCATCGATGACCCTATATGGGCCGTGCCAATTAGGGTGGAGCTTGTTGGGCTTCTGGCAAGTCTTTTTGAGGACCAAGTCCCCCACCGCAATTGGTCTCTGTTTCACCCTCTGATTGTAAAACCTTGCGGTCCTCTGCTGGTAGGCGGCTTGTCTTATCTCGGCATCTTCCCTCATTTCCTCGATTAGGTCTAAGTCAAGTCTCCTTTCTTCTGCATTTCTCTGGGGGTCATACATTTGGACCCTATGAGTAGGAAACCTAATCTCAGTGGGGATGATGGCTTCTGAGCCATAAGCTAGCATGAATGGGGTCTCTCCAGTAGAGGACCTCGCTGTCGTCCTATAGGCCCACAACACGGTGTATAACTCCTCGACCCATTTTCCTTTTGCCTCCTCAAGCCTCTTCTTGATTCCATCTAGGATTGTCCTCTTTGTAACCTTTGTCTTCCCATTGGCCTGAGGTCGGCCAGGGGTGGAGAAGAATTGTTTGATACTCACCCTTTCACAGTACTTCTGAAGAGAGGTATTTTTGAACTGAGTCCCGTTATCTGAGATGAGGGTGTTGGGGAGACCATATCTGCATATCACATTTTTCCAGATGAACTGGAAGGTCTTCTGCTCTGTAATTGTGACCATTGGTTTGACCTCCACCCACTTTGAGAAGTAGTCAATCACTACGATGAGGAACCGATAGTTATTGACAGCTCTCGGTAAGGTCCTACCAGGTCGATCCCCCATACTGCAAACGGCCATGGGGATGTAATGGAGGTAAGAGGATGATGAGGTTGATTAGGGATGGTGGCAAATCTTTGGCATTTATCACACTTTTTTACATATGCTACGATATCTTTCCCCAAAGTCGGCCACCAGTAGCCTTGGGTGATGACCCTCTTCGCTAAGGATCTACCCCCAACGTGGCTTGAGCACGATCCTTCATGCACATCTTGCAAAATGGAAGGGACTTCTGAGGGGTGCACACACCTAAGTAGGGGGAGCAAAAACCCCTTTTTGTACAAAGTGTCTCCGATGACAGTGAATTTTGCAGCCCTCTATCTCAGCTTCTTCCTTTCTTGCCTTACTTCTGGCATCTCTCCCTCTTTAATGTATCTGATTAGAGGGTCCATCCATGAAGCCTCCTGAGAAACATTCAGGCAATTACTAAGTGTTCCCTCAGCTTCTTCAATAGTTGACTGAAGCAAAATTTCCACTGGGACCGTCCTCCTGATGTCTGTCCTAGTTGCCGAGGCCAGCCTCGCAAGGGCATCAACACGGCCATTGTCAAGCCTAGGAATCCTATTTAATTTCACTTCTCTGAAGTCTTTCAGTAATGACCTCACCTTATCAAGGTACCTAGCCGTCCTTTCATCCTTGGCCTCGTAGGCTCCTAGTATTTGATTCACTACCAGCCTCGAATCACTATGAACCAAAATCTGGCTGACACTTAGAGATCTGGCCAAGGAGAGGCCTGCTATCAAGGCCTCATACTCGGCCTCGTTGTTGGAGGGCTTAAAGTTGAACCTCAGGGCGTACTCAATGTCTGTACCGTCGGGTGCTGATACTATTAACCCAGCTCCGCTCCCGCTTTTGTAAGAGGACCCATCGACGAAGAGGCTCCACACGGTGTGTTCTTTTGAGAAACCTCCATCGGCGAGTGACCCCTATCTAAAGAGATATCTTCCCTCTTCGTTTTCAACCACTTTCCTTCTAGCGGTGCTTGTCTCGACCTTATCTGTAGGCGTGTTGGTGAGCTCACCCTGTCGGGTATCTATCTTCCCGAGGCTCTCATCCTCAGCCTCATCATCCTCCCAAGTAAACTCAGCCACGAAGTCAGCCAATGCTTGCCCCTTAATGGCCGTCCTAGGCTGATACACTATGTCAAACTCCCCCAGTTCTATAGCCCAGGCCATTAACCTCCCTGATTTTTTAGGCTTGTGTAAAACCTGCCTAAGGGGAGAGTCAGTGAGGATGACCATCGTATGGGACTGGAAGTATGGCTTCATCTTCCTCGATGCGTGAATCAAGGCGTAGGCCAACTTCTCCATCCTTGGATATCTTTGCTCTGCCCCTGGAGTGCCTTGCTGTTAAAATACACAGGCTTCTGTATCCCGTCTTCATATCTTACAATGGCTGCACTGATGGCGGACTCTGAGACGGCGAGGTACACATAAAGTCGTTCACCCTGCACGGGGCGTGACAGCAGCAAGGGAGACCCCAGATATAATTTTAGCTCCTTGAAAGCCTCATTACACTCTTCACTTCATTCGAAGACCTTCCTGAGGATCTTGAGAATGGTAGACACCTGTCTGTGGCCCTTGACATAAATTTGTTCAAGGCAGGAACTCTCCCCGTGAGTCTCTAAACGTCTTTGATGGACTTGGGGGTCTTCATCTCAACAAGGGCTTTTAACTTTTCGGGATTGGCCTCGATGCCTCTTTGGTTGACAATGAACCCCAGGAACTTCCCTGCTCCGACCCTGAAGACACACTTGGTCGGGTTGAGCTTCATCTGGTATTTGTCCATCGTGTTAAAGGTCCTCTCCAGGTCTACCACATGATCCTCTGCCTTCAAACTCTTAGTCAGCATGTCATCTACATAAACCTCCATAGACTTCCCAATTTGGTCTTCAAACATTTTATTTACAAGGCGCTGATACGTTGCCCTTGCATTTTTCAGGCCAAAGGGCATGACCCTATAGCAGTATGTCCCCTTATCAGTAATGAAGGCTGTCTTCTCCGAGTCTTCAGGGTTCATGAAGATCTGGTTATACCCTGAATAGGCATCCATAAAGCTCATGAGCTCATGGCCTGCGGTAGCGTCTACCATCTGGTCAATGCGGGGGAGAGGGAAACTGTCTTTGGGACAGTGCTTGTTAAGGTCGGTGAAGTCCACACACATTCTCCACTTCCCGTTGGCCTTTGGGACAATGACTGCATTGGACAGCCATTCAGGATAGATGACCTCTCTGATAAACTCAGCGTCTTCTAATTTTTTGACCTCATCCCTAATGACCTCATACTTTTCTCTAGAGTAAATTCTCCTCTTCTGCTTTACCGGCTTCACTCCCTCTACCACATTGAGATTGTGGCACATGATTTCAGGGTCAATACCCGGCATATCTACATGACTCCATGCGAAGGCGCTTCGTCTTTTCCTTAACAGTTTAATGAGGTCTTCCTTGATATTGGGCTTCAGAGACTTGCCGACTTGGACGGTTTTTTCCGGGTCATCCTTATCGAGGATGATGAACTCTACCTCTTCCGCGGCCTCTCCCTTCTTGAGCTTCATCTCGTCCCTGGGGTCTAGGGTATCAATATGATAAGTGGTTGTATCCCTCTTGTGTGCCTCCCTTTCTTCAGCGGAGTTGTAGTAACATTCTCGCGCTGTCGTCTGGTCTCCCTGAACTTCCCCCACCCCGTAAGGGGTAGGAAATTTGATTATCTGATGGACCGTAGATGGCACAGCTTCAAACCCCTTGAGGGCCACACGCCCCAGTATGATTTTGTAGGCCGAAAACACATTCTCATCCATCACAAAGAAACTGATCTTCTTGGTGATCCATCTCGGCCATTCGTCCCTTATCCCGACATCAGCCTCATACACTCCAAGGGGATGAACCATTTCCCCACTGAACCCAATCAATGGATGATGGTACGGGACAAGTCTAGCACGACTGAGACCTAAGGCTTTGAAGCACGGCCAAAACATCACGTCTACAGATGAGCCTCCATCTACTAGGATCCTCGGCACCTCGCACCCGTGCACCCTGGTAGTGATGACGAGAGGGTCATCATGTGGGGCTAAGAGGCCTTTGAAGTCCATTCTAGAAAATCCCACTATCAGAGTGTCCATATCAACCTTCTTCCTCTTTTTTGACTTGACCTCCAGAGAGGTCGAGTGTACCGTCTTCGTCACTGCCTTGGCCTCAGCCACATGGGCCTTCCTGTCGGTGACCTCAGACCCTCCTCCTGCTAGACCCCCGGAGATCATTCCCACTCCGAGCGAGATCATATTAAGCCTCTTGACAGGGCCGTGGTCGTCTCTCGGCGGGAGGTCAGGGTCGTCCTCATCATCAGAAGGGTCGTCCCCTCTTTTTTTAGGACCTTCTCTACATGCATCGCCTCGCTTATTTCTGGGGTCGTCCCCTCGGCCCCTCTTGAAGGCACCTTTGTCGACGTACTTTCTGAGCTTCCCTTTCTTTCAGCATCTTCTCAATCTCATCTTTCAGAGCAAAGCATTTATCTGTTACGTGGCCGTGGTCTTGGTGAAATTCACACGACATGTTCTTATTCCTCTTGCTGGGGGCTTCCCTCAGCTTCTCAGGCCACTTCAGGGACCGGTCACTCTTTATCTCATTGAGAATCTGTTCACAGCTGACCGTTAGAGGGGTGTAACCAGCGAACTTGTCATTCGTAGACCTCTTATTCCCCTCTTTGTTCTTCTTAGGGTATTTACCCCCACTAGGGCCTCCTTTTTCGTCTTCGTGTTTTGCGGCCATCGCCTCTTCTGCGTTCATCACCTTTCCTGCTGTCGACAGTAATTCAGCCATCGTCCTCGGAGGGTCTTCAGCAAGCTTCCATAACAGCTTCCCCTTTTGGAGTCCTCCAATCAGGGTTGTCATAGCTATGCTCTCCTCATAGTCTTCCACCTCCAGCTTCTCTTTATTGAATCTGGCTATGTAGTCCCTCGGACTCTCATTCTTCCCCTGCTTAACATAGAGCAGGTGGGTGGTCTTCTTCTGTGGCCTCACCCCAAAGCAAAAGTTATGGATGAACAGGTCTGCCAACTGCTTAAAGTTTTCAATGGAACTTTTTGGAAGAGACGTGTACCAGATATGTGCAGCCCCAGTCAGGGTACCAGAAAAGGCACGACACCTCATCTCATTTGAGATAGAGTATATGTCTGCTGCTGATTGATACATCTCAACATGGTGGACAGGGTTGGTGCTCCCGTCGTATCTTGGGGTAACCACAGGTGGCTTGAACTTTGATGGCGTAGGGAAGTTGACTATATTCGCCACAAAGGGTGAGCCTATGGTGTATCCCCTCTGAAGAGGGTCCCGACTCTTTAGTATATCACCGATCTTATCCTCTAGTCGCTGGATCGAGTCATTCCAGGGCCTCGCAGGGTCGGCTTGGCCGATGTTATCCCCTGCCACCTCTTTAAGGTGGACAGAGGGTTCTGCTGCGGCAGGCCTGTATCGGCTGTTTACTTCCCTTTGGCCATCATCCCGTCCTTGGGTTCGGCCATCTGTTGCCTCCCTCCTGGACCTCGCAGTACTTCTTGACCTGGACAATTTCTCCCGCAGGTCATTTACTGGGCCCAGCCTCTCAAAGGTTGACCCCCTACTCAAGCGATCAAAAGCGGAGCCTCTTGGGCGATCTTCAGGATTTGGTCTCCCGCACTTCCCTCTGCTCTCCTGGAGGGGTCGTACAGTATTATTGGAGACCTCATACGGCTCCCAGTATTCTATGAGGGCCTCCTCTCCCTCCAGGTCATCATACCTGTCTTCAGGGCAAGGGTTTCCTTGCCTCCCCAAGCGTAGACGTCGGGGGTCAGCAACATCCCTACGCCGCTGAGGAGGTGGGAGGTCTTTGCATGGTGCCTGGGGTGGTCCCCTAGCCTCATGCTGTCCTGGAGCTGCTGCTGGAGTAATCATCTCAGGTGAGACCCCTGGTTGTCTTAGTATGTTCTGGTTCAGAGCTGTGAACTGCTCCTGCATAATCCGCCGGCTTGCTGCCAGAGACTTCAAGGCTGCCGCCACATCTGCCATCTCAGACTGAGGTGGTGGCTGACTGGAACTGGGTCCTCCCCCATCATCCGGTGGGGGAAGCGGTGGTGGTGGAATCTCTGGTGCCATTTGTTTGAGCTGTGAACAGCTGAACTGGAAAAAAGGACTGGTGAGCTTGAGAACCTTAGTGGGTCTCTTTCAATGGTGAAACATCTCCTCTCAGGGGGAGAGCTGGCTCACCACCAGAGTGCCCAGTGAGGTCAAGCTGTACAAGGGAAGAGATGTCTTCTCGTTCCCACAGACGGAGCCAAACTGATGATGCTAGGATTTAGCACCACCGGATAAGTGATGATGAGCTCAAACAATGGCAGCCCTGGCAGCCATAGAGATGCAAGTGTATAAGTGTGTAGAAGGGGATGAGTATAAGAGGAAATAAGACAATGATGTATAGTGGTTCAGCCAATTTGGCCTACATCCATTGTGAGTGTGTGATCCACTAAGTATGGGCACTAATGGCCTTGGATACAATGCACATAAGCTCACTTTCTCTCTCTACTCTGTGTACAAGCAGAGTTTTAGCTAGGGTTACAATACATTGATCGATCCCCTGTAGGGTTGTGGGTGACAAGTATATATAGGTCTTGGGGGTGTAGTGTACCCCCAAGTATGCATGGTGCATGTGAATGGTGATCTAGCCAATCCCCTGTTGACACCTGTAGATGCCAAATGATGACATAATATTCCCTCACGTGAGGGTGTTATTTTGTTATAACGGTCTTCCACGTGCTATGTGAGCCTCACGCGCACTGTTCCATGCGTCTCCCAAACCACGCGCTATGATGATGTCACCCTCGGCCTATGAGACGAGGCCGAGGGCAAAGTTCCTTACGGTAGTGAGTCTGGCCTAATTCAGGCCTCGTACTGTTGTAGCCTCGGAGGGTCGTTCGGAGCCTATCGAAGGGTCGGTCCCCTGAGGGGTCGTCTGGCGCCTGGTGAAGGGTCGGCCCCTGAGGGGTCGTCTGGAGCCTGATGAAGGGTCGGCCCCCTGAGGGGTCGTCTGGAGCCTGATGAAGGGTCGGCCCCCTGAGGGGTCGTCCGGAGCCTGATGAAGGGTCGGCCCCCTGAGGGGTCGTTCGGAGCCTGATGAAGGGTCGACCCCTGAGGGGTCATCCGGTTGGAGGTAATCTTCAGCCAATACGAGGATATAAACGGGTATATCATTGCATATACAATATTTTGCAACACCCGAATCTTTGAATTCTCCACATTTGTCAGTTATGATGCGACATACTTGGGTATCCTTCTCGTTCTATATTTTTAAAATTATTTTTAAGAACTAATCGAAGGTATGGGATTTATTTTTCATGAATGCAACCTAAGTATCTCGTGTGTAATTATCCACAATAACAAGTACGTAACTATTACCACAAAAAGCTGACAGTTCTAGAGGGACCCGTAAGGTCCATGTGGATGAATTCCAAAGGTTTTGTAATTAAAACATTTTTAACTTTCTTATGAAAGGGTTTACTTATTTTCCCTTCCTAACAAGGACCACAGACAGGATAATTATTTTTTTGATTTTAGGTAATCCTCTAACAATTTCTTGGGAACTTTTCTTACGAAGATTATCAAAACTTGTATGTCCCAATCTATTACAGGATTCAGACTTAGGAAGGACTGTCTAATAGTTATCCTTATTTTTGTTTCCTAATAAAATACAATTTCCCTTTTCATAAAAAAAAATTGCAATCAGTTTTAGAAAAGGAGACAGTATGATTGGAATCGCAAAATTGAGATATACTACGCGGGTTAGCCTTTAGACCTTTAACTAGGAGGACATCATTTATCTCGGGGAGACCTTTCTCACACAATATTCCCTTACCTATGATCTTAGATGAAACTCCATCACCAAACACAACATCACCGCCAAGGAAGTTTATTTTATTTGTTAATTTAGTTTCATCTCAGGTCATATATTTAGATCATCCGAAGTCAAGATACCATTCAGACGAAGTGCCTGGTGCTTTAATAGCATATATGACAATGTTGCACTTAAGTTGGGGTAACAAGTCGTCTTTTCTAATCCAAATAGGCCTAGTTTTAACAGTTTGATTGGCCTTTGATTTAGAAAAGTTTTGTTGTGTCTTTCTAAATAATTTCTTCTTAGTTTTTGGTCCTCCATTCTTTTTATAGTTAGAGTTATGAGTGGTTTGTATTGGGAGAACATAAGTATTCCTACTCTTTCTAGAATAGTTAAAGTTTGAATAAGTAGGTGTATACTCTCTCTTTTAAAAACATTCGGCAATGGAGTGGCTCTAGACATCACAGTGTGAGCAGTACTAATGTGTGGATGACTTGACTTTCTTACTAAAGCCTTTGAAAATTAGTTTATCTCTAATAGGAATGGTCGTCCAAGTGTCATTGGCTTTGGGTTTCTAATAATAATTTCTAACAGGTGGACAGACGTACTTAGCTGGACCATTAGACTTGGGATGTTGAGTACAATCACTTTGTTTTTCCTTGGAGACATTTTTAAAATAATTTTCTTTCTGAGTGTTCTGAGGGTTCTAGCCTTGTTTTACAAAAATAACATTTTCATGAGAAACATTTTTGCTAGTACAAACTTTTTATCCAAATCCAAAACCATATTTGTCATCAGAATCAAATTTTCTTCCTACAATAATTTCTTCATAGGACTTAGCTTGAGTTTCAAAGTGTAAGCATTTTTTAAACACGTTTGAAACTTTTTTCTTAGATTCTTCAAGTTCAACCAAAGTATACTTGTATTTTTGTTCCAAAATATTATTTTTCTTAGAAAGATATCCTATTTTTGTGGAAAATTCTTCAATTTCAGTCTCATGGACAACACATTGTGCTGTAAATTCTTTAGCATTCTTCGTAATAGTCTGGTTAAGTAAATCAATATGCTCATTCAAAAACTTAACCATTTTTTCAAGACGGGCACTTTTCTTAACCATTTTAGTGTATAGCTTGTGGAGATCTGGAAGATCATCATCAGACTCGCTAAGTGTGTCATGTGAATTGTCTCCTATATCACTCATTCCATATGTGGAACTCACACACACTTCAGGTTTAACGACAATGCTTTCAGTTTGTCACACCCTTAATCTATCATTATCAATGTTGTTTTCATCATCAACAGTCGCAACATTTTCAATAACAGATGCAATAATAGGAATAATAGAATCATGAGTACACACACATTCATCATCATCATGGTATATGATCCTAGCATAAAATGACATACAGGACTCATAATTACGGGTTGACCAAGTTTCATCTTTATCAGAATCACTAGAGTCGTCCCATGTCTTACACATATTAGCTCTAGTATTGTAGATAGGCTTATTTGGGCATTTATTAGCAACATGTCCCATTTAGACACATCCATAACATTTGACATCTTTCATGTCTATCTTAGGTCAATTATTATCATAGGTCCTTTTGTTATCATGTCTTTCATGAGGTCTGGGATTTTGAGGGCCTTGATAACCTAGTTTGCCATGTTTGGCCGCCACTGAGTTTCTGAATTTGATTATATTCTTAAATTGTTTGCTCATCAAGGAAATTTGGCTATCAATATCATCCAAATCACAGTCATTATTTAGGTTAAGGATAAAGTCTAAGGGACTGACTTTAGGTGAATTCAATTCTGATAAAAACACAATATTAGATCTAGTGAGTCTCTTATTTCGGCCAGTCAATTATTTTTTGAACTCTAATTCCATCTCAACAATTATTAATTTGCTACTTAGCAATTCAGGAGTCGGGTTTGGGTAATTCATTTCTTCTATGGCATATATCTTATTGTCAAACTTAGTAGGTAATGACATAATAATCTTTTGAACGATTTCTTTTCTAGTATAGGTTATACCATTTGCATGTAATTTTGTAAAAGTGTCGATTAACCTAATGTAGAAATCATCAAAGGATTCATTGTCATCCATAATCAGTTTATTGTACTGTTGTACAAGAATTTGTGTTTTTTCGGCCTTAACTCGTTCATCACCCTCCTGTGCGGTGACTAGAGTGTCCCAGGCCTACTTAGAAGTAGAGAAAGTAGATATTCTTTTAAAATCATTCTCATTAATGGACATAAAGATAGCATTCTTTCCTTTATTATTATCGAGAGACTTCTTTTTCTCTATTGTAGTAAATTCGCTATGAAGTTTCTTAACCATTATGTGATCATTATCAGATAAATACTTAGTTGGGTGTTCATAACAATTTTCAATCATATCCCAAACATCATCACCAAGAGTTCCTTGAATGAAAGAAATCATTCGTACTTTCCAATAAGAAAAGTAGTTTCCATAAAAGAGTGTTGGTCGAGAAAGTTTACCTAAGTTCTCAAATCTTTCATCCATATTTAGAAATGGATTTCTAAAAAAAAATCTGGAGTTTCAGGATCAAAAAATCTTTTACTAAACCCGCTCTGATACCACTTGAAAAACATGTTTACAAGGTTAATAACAAAAAGTTATAAGTTGAGTAAACTCTGAAATAAACTCGTTGAATAAAACTCTTTTCAAAATAAACACTAGATGTGTTAAAACGTTTTTCTCAATATGTTTACTAGATTCGTTAGTTTGATTACCTTAGGTTTTTAAAACTAAAACGTTTAATTAAGTCTCGAGTACGATATTATTCACCAAAGTAATTTAGAACATTCAAGCAAATCAACACATGAAATAAGGGAAACATCCATGGCCCCCTCGTCGAAGAAAAATGAAAAATCCACTAGAATCACAATCAAGTTACAACACCTAAGCATGCAACTAAGAATCAAAATACAATATCAAAAATTTACCTACACGAGTTACTCCATTCTCAAAGACAGTCTGTCTTGATTTGTTCTTCTCCACACATCTTTCTTGTTTTGTCCTTGAATCCCGAATTCCAGCAGCCCCACAAACAAAATATCTCACCAAGAATCACAGATCCTAAGTGTTCGTGTTCGTGTGAGAGTGATAGTGTTTGTGAATTAACTAAATGAAACAATGCTTCTCACCCTCTCAATCAAATATACAAGCAATATCCTATGAATTAAAGACCACTTCTATATGAAATGCAATTAATCCCAAATACGCTTTGAATACAGGACTTTCAATAATTTCAGATTTGGAATACAATCTATTCAAATCAAGTTTTGTTTCAAAATTATTTATGTTCAAATTTATTTCACCAATTTGTGAATTTAATTTTTGAAACCAAAAATATATTTATCAAATCTGAACATATGCACAACAAGAATTCTTGTGTTTCAAATATATTTGAAATTATATTCTTTGATTTAACAACAACAAATATAATATAGATCCAAGAAAAGAAAACTTAAAGAACCCAAAAAATTCAGTGTGCTAAGAGGTTCTTAGGGAGATATAATATTGAAGAAGGCCTTCAATCTTGAGTCAAACCACCAATACCCCAAACCAAATAAGCCCTAAACATTTTAATCACTCAAAGTGGGTTTACTGTTTATGAACTAAATTGTGTTTGGTATATATGGGTTTGAAATAGGAGAGAAACGAAATATATGAGGTTACGGTTTCATCTCTCTCTCTCTCTCTCTCTCTCTCTTAGAGAAATGAACCTCTCTAGCTATCAAGATCTCTCTCCTTTCTCTAGGTGAGAATGATTTTTATTTTCTCTCACAACTCTCTTTTAGGCGCCGCCCCTTCTCTCTAATCTCTCCAACCCTCTCTATACTCTGAAACCCCAATGAAAAACAGAAATCTAATAAATATATACTTAGCATCGAAATAGCCGTTACAATCCAATGGTGGGGATAGGTTTGTTATAAAGTAAGGGTGAGGAACAGTTTGCATTTGACGAACTGAAACTAAGGGTATATCAACAACGATGGCTTAACAAAATTTTGATTGGTTGTTTTAGAGTCACTCGGATCGTTAATAGAAGGATTCTGAACCATTGATGAGATTTAAGGGATCAAGGGCCACGATGTAAAATTTAACCTACCATCTCAGTTGGTAAAAGAAGAGGAATTACCTGAGCTTTTTAAAAAACGCAAAAAGCATTTAGCAAAAATAGGACGCGAGATATGGTTTTAAAAGGTTTTGAAAATTTAATATGTAACCACAACTTTTTCCACGAAAATTAATTTTAAGATTAGCCTCAACCATTTTCAAACTAATTTTAATTAAATGAAAACTTATTTAAAATGATTTTGAAAAATGATTTAAAACATTAAAAAAAATGTTTAACGAGGTCTAATCACTAAAAATATGTTCACACGTAAAAACATATATGCAGTGTATGGAGTGTGTGTCCTAATTGTGGTTCAAGTACTTCCTTTTTTATGTCGCATTGGAGTACTTGAACTGGGATTCAACCTTTGATGAAACTTGGAGCCTATTTCGAGTGAAATTAACTCGTAAAAAATCTAATTCTATTTTGTCTCTATATCCAAACTAGTTGGAACTCCTATATTGCACAGACTCAAGTAAGTCAACCATATAGTGTGTTCTCAGTCATGCATTTATGATATGTATAATATGACTCCACCTATAATGGGATCAAGGATGGGTACCAACATATTGACGGTGTCGGCCTACAACATGGGGAGACATGGAAATGCTGTGAATGAGGTTCAATTCCACCTTATTTCCACCCCTTATTATCATATTTGGGTACGCTGTTGGGAGGTGGTTTCGCTTCCTCATCACCCTCATATGGAGATAGACGAATTCGAAGGTCTTCTTGAGGTGGCTCTCCGAAGAGATGTATGAATTTTCTTCTTCTTTTCATATTTCTACTTTATAATTTTCGTTTCATCACTGATTCGCTTGTCTTTGGTGATTTGGTTATTTTGTAGACTATCTGCGTATTGATTACTTCGATGCGGGATATTTAGAACTGGATGGGGTCAGTGTCTCATTATGGGAGAAAATCGGTCAGTTCCTACCTGGTGCCACTAGCTACATCCAAGGCGAGCTCTGGTTCTAGGAGTCGAGGTCTACCACATATCGTTGGGGGAAGCGTGTTCGACGAGGCGCTTGATGTGAGGGGTTTTATTGAGTTAGGGGCGTTCGGGCTACGTCCTAATTTATCATTTTTTCTTTATTTTTGCTTTTACTTTTCACCTGTAGAAAAAATGTAATCATTTCCAACAAGTTAATATAAGATACATTTTTTTCGATTACCTCAATTTAGTGACTTACTCTACATGCACTTTAATTTTCTACTGAGTGTGTATTTATTATAAAGATAAGATAAAAATTAAAACTCAAAGGTTGTTTTTTCATAAATAAAAGTCTTTATTTTGGAAGTTATATACAAAAGAGGAAAGTAAAGGATTTAAAAAAAGGGTAGTTACGAATCGATATACCCTTAAACTTGCCTATCGGCATAAGGGTCAAGTAAAAATCACTTTCTTAGCTTTTATTACAATTCCTTTGTAATATTGGTTGATACATATAAGTGTGGTCTGGCCCCTAGACAAACCCAGCATGGTTCGACTGACACTACTCAAACATTCATCAGACGGGACCTATTCTACAATCGGCATAGTGTGGGCCACCCTCAAGGGTCTCAGCCTCTGAGACCTCATCCTCAGCACTCCATAGTCATTCGACGGACACTATTAGCCTCTCTTGGTACATCTCATCTCTACCTCGTACCACTCTAGCAAGCCGAGACGACACGCATACTTAGCTTCATAGTTTCATACTTAGAATATCACCTCTGTCAGTCTCGAATTAGCAGGGACCACCATATTTGACATCCATATTTTATATGGCACACGTGAATCATGTATCATTATTCCACATGGACCATGCAATTACAATAGATTGCCATCCCACATGGGGGGATATTTCATCATCATGGATTTTGCATGTGTTGGACATGTGTTGGACTCTCATTGGATCACTTATCTCTCTCATGCATAAATCACGCTTGAGGGTGCACTGTGCACCCTCAAGCCTATATAAGCTTTCTTCTTCTTTATTTATAAGGATCGAGATATAAAAATCCTAGTGGAACTGTGTCCAAATACACAATAGAGAGAGAAATATTGAGAGTTGTATTTCCATAGCCGTTAGTGACTAATTGCAATACAAACACTACACCCTTGCACAGGTAGTAGTCCTAATTGGGTCAACCACTTATATTATGTGTCTTCTCTATTATCGCATGCCCCTTTTACTGTTTACTTTTCTGCTCTTACTTTACTCTATTGTTAAATTAGCTAGAACTTGAATTGCATACAAATTTAAGTGGTGATTCATAGGATCATCACTGGGTACTTAGGATCATAAGGTCTAGTAGCATCTCAAATTACTTAATTTTTATGGATGTTTGTAGTATAAAAAGGGAAGATTGATTGTGGTTTTATCACCAAAACTCATCTTCTTTCCTTTGTAATTCCTATTTTTCTTTTTCTTCTTCTTCTGCTTCTTCTTCTTCTTCTTCTTCTTCTTCTTCTTCTTCTTCTTCTTCTTCTTCTTCTTATTATTATTATTATTATTATTATTATTATTATTATTATTATTATTATTATTATTATTATTATTATTATTATTATTATTATTATTATTATTATTATTATTATTATTATTATTATTATTATTATTATTATTATTATTATTATTATTATTATTATTATTATACAATGGAACTTCCAATGTCTAAAACTTTCTCGGTTTACCCTTAAGACTTAGAGGCCATGTGCATATATAACGTTAATTAGAAATCTTTCAGATTACATCATGTCCTTTTAAGACGTAATGGTCCTATAGACTAGAATTTTTGGGAAGAGACGATATAATTCTGGTACCCAGAATACCACTTCTTTTGATTTGGCCTGGATGAGGCATGCCCTTCCTAAGAATATTTTTTTCTATGTTGGGTGTCAACTCAAGTGTGGTGGAAGCCATGCCAGATTTATCCCATTCTTCTAAAAAATCATTAGTCGAGTTACTCCATATCTCTACCTCAATTACCCGACCGTTGATGCATGGAGGAAGCATCATCCTCCTAACAGTATTGAATTTCATATGCGGGAGATATTTCACTAATAATGGGTTTTCTAGTGCCTTAACGTTGGTAATAACAATTAATCTTCTTTTGGTAATAGGTGACATAAAAGTTGACCCTCAGGTAGCCATGATAGTGATGCGGATGTCTTACCAGTGTAGTCGAGCTATAGTAAAATTAGGGAAGACCCTAAATTATCTAGGCACTTAAAAGGAGGATCGGGCTAACTTCTTACAATGACGTGGCTATCTGAGAGATTGGTACTGGTGTCCCCTCTCGAGTGTCGTCTGTTGGGCATTACTAACTTCTTTTATAAGCCTTTCTTCATCTTTGGCCTGACAACAAAGAACTGGGTGAACTGGATTGTAGAGCATTGGTCTTAGAGCCTTCGCTGGTCTATACCGTATTGGTGGAACTTGTATCCTTTCTTGTAATTGGGTGATTATAAGTACTTGCATATGGTGGGACTTCATCAGACCCGTTTCTATCTTCCATGGCAACTTATGCACCAAACATAGTGGAAGATAATTATTCTTCCATGTATAACCAACTTCTTTCCTATGGAGAAATTGACTGCATCAGTAAGAATGATATTAAGGCCCTTATGGAAGCGTCATCCATTGTATTCCCATCCGTCTCAATTTTTTGGGGTGGCTGTGTTCATATCCTTAGATTAATTAAAGTGGTTGTGGAGGTGGTTTGTTGAGAATATTCTATCAGAGGGAACTTCTCTGAGATGTCTTGTGATGTTTGAAACTTTAGAAGAAGGTGGCATGGTTTTGTCTGAGCTGATAAAGGCTTACCATCGTACGAAACGCATTTGGGGTTCCAACTAGGAGTGGGATTTTTTGGGTCCTTCAGGGATAGGCAATGACGATGAATCAAGTCCGTCAGGTAGTTTGGAAAGGTCTTAGGCGTCAGAAGGTTTGGTGAATATTTATGAGAAGGTTGTGTAGTTTCGAGAGGTTTGTGGGAAGGTTTCTTTAATTTCGGGGGTGTTTTTTTTTTTGTGAAGCGATAATGATGTGGGTTTTTTGGGTTTTAATATTTCTATTGGGTTTATAAAGGAGTGGGCTATCTTTTTCTTCCCATCGCTTATATGTCATGTAATAGTTGTATTCCTAGTTTAATAAAAGAACAATGATTTCATTGTATTTTATTGTGTTTTTGATGGAATTAGTATTTGAAATATCTATACCAATTACTAAAGCATACATAATCCTTTTGTTCGTTTAAATTATAAGGGAGACCATCGTTATCAGAGGGAGAAAATAAATTCATTTTGTGAAAGAGAAAAGATCGCGCCCATTTGTGTCTTATGGACTGCCTACATACCTCTGTGGAGTTTGAAAATTACAAGCTTATTTTTTTAATAAGGGGTGGTTTTATAGGATAAGGCCCTAAATAATTTTGAGTAAAGAGGAAGGAAGAGTTTTTTTTAGAATAGAAGGGGGATGATAAGAGTCATGGCATGACGAAAGTTTAGACTAAGGGTAAAACTTCTTGAAATGACCTATGTTGACAGGATGCACCATTTTGTTCCCCGTCAAGGTCTTTCTGTATAGCGACACCACTAGTCACGATTTTCTTCATGATGTAGGGGGCATTCCAACTGGTCTTTAATTTTCCTTTCGGATCCTAGACGGGTTCTACGATTTCCTTGAGGGTAAGATCTTCTCCTTGGACACCACAATCTGTGACCTTTTTTATTGAATGATCGCGCAATACGACAATGGTACCCTTATATGTGATATAAATGTTTTAACCTCTTTTTGTCCAAGAGTACAAGTTCATCATAGCACTTGATGCCAATCTTTCTCAATGATTTTACTTTCAGGCATAACCTATAGAGAAAGTATTTTAAGATTGACAGGGAGGATCACTTTCATGCCATATACTAGAGAGTAAGGGGAGGATTCCTTGCGGGTATTTTAATGGAGGTGTGGTAGCCCCATAGGGCATATGGGATCTGATCGTCCCAGTCTCTGCAACTTTCAGCTATCTTGATGATGGTGGTTTTAAGGCTTTTGTTAGCATCTTTGCCAAAGCCATTGGTTTGCGATCGGTAAAGAGTGGACTTGTGACATTTAATTCCATATTAGTCAACTATTTCTGTGACCTCAACTTTGAAATGGAGCCCATTGTTTGACATAAAATCATGGTAAACTTCGTAGTAGAAGATGAAGTTCTTCTTGATGAACTTGTGAACTTTTTTTGAATTTAGTACTGCGTATGACTCGTCTTTGATCCATTTCATGAAGTATTCAATGGCGACTATGATGAATTCATGCTCGTTTCAAGATTTAGGAGTGACATTACTAAAGATTTCTATGCCCCAGGTGGAGAAGGGCCAGGGAATCATCATGTTGTATAGCCCCCAAGGAGGCAAGTGATGAATGTTGGCAAACTTCTAGCATTTGAGACATCTTCGAACCTAAGCATTGAAATCTTGAACCATGGTTGTCCAGTAATACTTCATGAAATGGATCAAAGACGAATCATGGTTCAAGATTTAGGAGTGACATTACTAAAGATGTCTATGCCCCAGGTGGAGAAGGACCAGGGAAACATCATGTTGTATAGCCCCCAAGGAGGCAAGTGATGAATGTTGGCAAACTTCTAGCATTTGAGACATCTTCGATCCTAAGCATTGAAATCTTGAACCATGGTTGTCCAGTAATACCCTTAACAGATGATTTTCTTTACAAGCATGTCACCATTCATGTAGGGCCCATATTCCCCACTATGGGATTTGTACATCATGTCCTCAATCTCAGCCCCTGTTGTGCAATGTAAGTGTGCTCTACCCTAATTCTTCTTAAAGAGTGCCTTGTCGCACACAATGTAATGAGAGGATAACTTGTAAAAGGTCACATAATCTTTATTGTCAGCATCTCAGGGATACCTACCATATTTGAGTAGGAGCCAAATGTTGTAATACCATAATACTTCCATGTCTGGATCTTCTTCTGTAATGATCTCAATGTGGTATATCCTGTTTATGGACTAGAAATGGGGCCATTGTTATTCCCTCAGGTATATCGACCATAGAGGTTAAGGTATCCACTCCATCAGGTAGGCTATTACTCAATCTATGAAGGTAATGGAAGGTGATATCTTAGAATTAGGAGGCGAGATCTTTTAGTTGAGTGTAGAAGGGTAGGAGTTTCTCATCTTTAATTTTCTATTTCCCGAGGATCTGACCCACAATGAGGGAGGAGTTTACAAAGACATCAATGTGTTTGATTCCTTTCCCCAAGGGCGATCTTGAGCCCTGCAATACAAGCCTCGTATCCTATCATGTCATTGGTGCAAGGGAAATATAATTTAATGGCAATGGAAGTGTGAAATCATCAGGGGTAATGAGAAGTATCCCAATACTATACCCTTTTTTATTTTCAGATCCGTCGAAGAACATCTACGACCTGAGGTCCTCATGAGAGGTGTAAAGGATGTATTCATTTGGTAGTTCATAAATCCACAGCTCATTTCCCTCCATGGTATTATCAGCAAGGCAATCATATATGACTCTCCCTTTCATAGTCTTATGTGTGACATAAATGATATAAAACTCGGGAGTAACATCAGCCAGCGGGCCATACAGCTAGACAAACTGGGCTTCTCTAACAGGCATTTCATTGGATCCATTTGGGACACTAGTTTGATAGGAAATGCAATAATATAATATCGGAGCTTCTGCATGACCCCGACTAAGGCCACACATGCTTTTTCTAATGCGATGTAATTTACATCATATCTAACTAGATTTTGACTAACGTAGTGGATTACTATCTCCTTTTGATATTGATCAATGTATTGGGCTAGCATAGCCCCTGCTGAGGTGTCGGTGAAAGTCAAGTATACCTAAGATAAGGTCACGGAGATTGAGATGTCCAAGGCCATAAATGAAAGGTGGCGGACTATGAGAGTAACCCGTGAGAGATTGAGTAATGGGGATCTGAGGTGATGCAAGGAATACTGAGCCTTAGGTGGATCCGTGGTAATGTGATCTAAGGGATATTGTGCCTTAGGTCATTTGAGTAATCCCATGGATTGGGAAACTTATATTATTTTCCTTCCCATTTTCTTATGTTGCACTCTCCTCCTTATTGCATTGATACTTTTCCATTTACACTATTAGTATATCTTGTATTTGTTAAATACTAACACTAGAAAGTGGGATGAGGACTTGATTTCACCCTTGCTGAGCTATTTGAGCTCAGACCTTCCATATTCTTTGTTTCCCCTCAGGATAAAGGCCATGGAAGGTTAGAGGCCGAGGATCTAAGTACTAAATGTCACAACTTACTAGTTAAGGTCATTAATAGGTTTGTATAAGGAAGCTTTTGGAGAATTTAAATACTTATGCCTTCTCAAAATTATAATCTTTTAAGTTTCTGTATTAAGGAATCTTATGAAGAGAAATAATGTTATATTATGATTCAAGGCATGTATTTAGAGACTTTACAATTATTATTGGAAGTAATATTTCTTGTTAAATCTATTAGTGGAGTCTTTTTCTATGTATAATGATGAGTAAATTTTGCTAACTCTGATGACGAGCCCGAGGATGGTTAAAAGGTCGCAACAATATAGGTTTTTACCTAATTATAATAAAGAGAATTTTTATTTTCAAACAGATGTGATATAATGAATGCGGACATATAGGAAAGGATATGGGGCGTTATAGTTGGTATCAAAGTGTTCGACCTAGGAAATGTAGCAGTGTTAGAAATATTTTGAGTCAAAGTTATTCTGGAGATCTCAATATATAGAACGATACTCATACGTTTGTACATTTTCCTCTTGAAAATATGGTCAGAGGAAGGAGAGTTGGAAGAGCCGTGGATAATATTGAGGCTGAGGTGTAAGGACATGTTTTATAAATGTCTGGGATAGAATCTAGGAATTTTCCAAGTGTCCAAGATCACAATTAAGTATGTCTGATATCGTTACATTTGGCCCATCTCCACGATCATCCATGACAGTCTTGATCCAAATTCATGCATCCATCATCTTCGTGCGTGCATTATGGGTCAAGCAACGTACACTTCAAACGTTCCCACTACTCCACGTACTTATGGTTAAATAATTTTAATTGGAGTTTTTATTTATTTACATAAATAGTTGGCAATATTTTCTAAAATAAATTTTGAAGTCTGAAAGATGATAAACTGCAAGATATTTTTAAGGAGGCATTTTAAGACACATCACTAATGTGGTTCGACTGACATCGTAAGTGGTTCGAACGAGATGCCATCTCATTCAAACAACATCGTATGTACCTCAAACGACGCATCGCCTCAAAATGTGTATTTAAGCAGTGCTAATTCTACACATTATCCCAAGTCTTCATAGCATGATTTATGCAAAATATTACCTCTTTCCAGACTTCATATTTTAAGGTTGTTCATAACTTTTTGATTCATAAATAATTCCCAGTCCTTTATGTGAATCCTCTAAACCCCAAGGAAGATTATACCACGCATCTGGAGTACACTTGTGGAGAATACGAAGCTTTTCCATTGCTGACCTTCTCGATATCTTGTAGGAACTCTAGTCGCCGACATCGAAACCGATGACTGCGATAATAGTCGCCGACATCGAAATCGACGCCTGCGAGAATTTCCTATGTCACTACATGTATTTTCATTGTAATCCATGTAAACCGTACTTTACAAATTATAGTGAAAATAAGATGGTTTTTCCCATGTGGGGAATTTTTCCTCAGTTGTGATTGCCTTGCATGCTCAGATTATTTCTTTGTTCAATCACGTTTATTTGCAAGAGTTAAGACTTGTTGGGACTAAAATTGAAATTTAATTAAATAAGTTTGACATTGATTGCCGGCGCAGTCTCAAATTGGTATCATGGCCATTCACACAAATTTACTATGTAATTTTTTCGCAAATTTACTGTGTTCTAAAAATTGATCTTTGAAAAAACACAATTTCAATGGAAAACTTATATAATAGAGTCCCATTTTTTTACGGATCAAATTATGCATATTGGAAAGCCCATATGAAATCTCACTTAAAGGCCATAGACGAATGTGTTTGGGTTGTGTGTGAAAGAGGGTGGACACCTCCCACTGTCACTGTAGATAATGTAACTACTTTAAAATCTATGACTGTATGGAGTGAGGATGACTTTAAATGGAGCACATATAACTCATGTGGGCTTAATGCCATTTCTGGAGTCATCACACCTGAGGAGTTCCGACACATCATGACGTGTACCACGTCTAAAGAGGCATCGGATGTTCTGTAACTTACCCATAAAGGAACAAATGCAATGAAAGAATCTAAATTGCAAAACCTAACTACACAGTTTGAAACTGTCTCCATGCATTAAATTAATGTTTTGATGAATTTTATGCATGCCTATCTGATATCATAAACACTAGTTTAAACTTAGGTGAACACATTCCTAATGCTATAGTAGTTAAGAAAATTTTGGGATCACTGCCTAAGAGATTTATCCCCAACGTCACTGTGTTAAATTCATTAGGTAATTTGAGTAGACTGAAATTAGAAGAGTTAGCTGGAGACCTATAGACCTATGAAATCGACATGCTACTAAACACGATAAAATCAAAAGACAAAGGGGTAGAACTTAAATCCCATGTCAGAAAGAGTGAGGGGTCAAAGAGAGGTGAGTCGTCTAAGAAAAGAGAGGAAGAGAAGTCTGATTCTGATTCTAATTTTGACTTAGATAACTTGGTCCTATTTGTTAAAAATTTCAAAAAACAATCTCATAATAGAGAAAAATGGGAATTTTGAAGATAAAAAGAATTTTGAGAAAAATAAATCTAAAAATAAATTTGAGAAAGATAAAAAGGACACCCGTAAGAAAGAAAGTGAGAGATTCTTTGAGTGCGGCAGTAGAGGTCATGGGGGTTTGAGTGTGTAACTAGGTTGAAATGTCTAGAACTATCTAAAGTTGCGTTAAACACCACCCTTAGTGATGATATCGAGGTCGAGTCGATGGACTCTGAAGACAAGTCACTTCATGAATATAACTTCATCGCATCCATGGCTAGTCATGTGAGTACTGACAGTTCTCCTCATGATGATGAGGATGCAATCTCACAGGGACACCTCGACAGTGATAATAGTGTGAGCGAGGGGGAGGAAGAAGCAAGTGAGAACGAGAGTGATCTCCGATGTGCGTACACAAATTTATATGCTGATACTTTCAAGACCAAAAAGCATAACAAAGCTTTAGATCTTAGGATAAAAACTCTAGAGAGGGATTTAGGAGAGATGAGAGAGAGACATACCTCCATGTCCACTGCATTAAGAGAGAGAGAGAGACTGCCTGTGTTGAGAAAGAGAACGTTTATAGAGAGAGATAAAGTGTTTTTAAGAAAGAAAAAGGAGACTTGACTAAGAAAGTGGATGATCTGACGAGTGATATCCATTCCTCCCTAGACACTCGAAAGAAACAAGAAGCCCTTGTATGACAACTCACTCATTACCTTGAGAGAGCCCGAGAAGTCAATGTAAGAATTAAGGACCGATCTAGTAAGATGGGAAAGATGCTCCTCACCCCTACTTTAGGTTAAGGTGAGAGGTCGAGAATAGGTTTTGATGGAACTTCCACATCCCATATGACATTGAAACCGGTTCTCGAGTTTATTACAAATCCATATGGTGACCCACCTAAAAATCAGAAGAGATTTCGACCAAGAAAAACAAACCAAAGTCGGCCTAAGTCTACTTATTTTTGTATTTACTGCAAAAAAAGGCCATCTTCATGAATATTGCTATAGTTTAGGTCGGACACGATGTACTTTTGCTCCGTCACATGTCACTAATGATTTTGAGAGTGAGTTGTGTTTTTAGCCGCCACATCTCAGCGTATAGTGGAAGAGTTCCAACAGATTTCTATGCCATCAGTGGACACTTTTAAAATCTCGACCAGAGTCAACAATGACAAGGAAAAACAGAAGGTTACCACATCTTGGGTACCTAAACACAACGCAAAACCCTTTGTAATACCCCGTAATTTTAATGATTTTATTTAATGGGATTAATTAAATTAAATGGGATATTTATTTGGAATCTGGATTTAAATACTAGCGAGATGAGAGTTGGTATATGATTATGATAATAATGTTGAATATTACTGAGTAAATATGGTAATATACGATTATTTAATTTATTAAAATTTCACGAGTCATAAATATGACAATTCAGAAATTAAGTTGGGACTTTCGTGTCAGTCGCGTCAAGGATCAATTTAAATGGATTTAAAAGTAAATTATATTTGTATCAACTGTATAGTCATTTCGAGTGCGCCATCGTGTTCGAAAGGGTCGAGATAGTCATAAAACACTAGTTCGGGGTTTAGTTTGGGTCCTGGGGCATTTTTAGGCCAAACTGGTAACCCGAGAGGGTATTTTAGTCATTTTGATTTTTAGGGAATATTTACCCAAGAGATTTAGGCTTTATTTATCATCCCATATTAGGGCCATTAGGGCCATTTTCTACCCAAATCCAGTAGTGGGCAACGTGAGAAGGGAGGAGAAGTTTCAAGGGAGTTTTCAAGGCCCTAACCACAGCACACCACCACTATCGCCAAATTTGTGACCGGAGAGCGGAAGAGAACCAACCCTTATCATCATTAACGGATCAGAACATCAAATTTCTAGTCAAGTGTTTCAATTCATTAAGATTCAGCAAATAATTTATCCATAATAGTGTAGGATTTGATGATAACCATGTAAATGGTGAAATTCATGAAACTTGGAGATTAAACCTTGATTCGGGGTAGGATTTATATGTAGTTTGAATCCGGAAGTATCTCTTTAACGAAATCATAAACAATGCATAATTAAATTTTGAATTTATGAGGAGATGTATGATGACTCTTGAAGAAAATAGAAAAATAGGGTTTTTATGAAAATAGGATGATTTGATCCAAGAAAAGTTCAATTGATGATGTTTTAAGAATTCTGGAACGTTATGAATCATATATTTAGGTTGTATGGTTACCCAATATGTTTGCTTTAGGATTTAACATCTTGTAATGGAGAATTGGGAAAAAACTAGGACTGAATAATGAAGAAATCCGAGACTTGCACCTGCTTGATCGATCGATCGACATTCATAAGTCGATCGATCGACTAGGATCGATCGATCGATCGACATTCATAGGTAAATTGATCGACCTCCCTAGAAATTGTGACATTTTTCCTTCTTTAAATTTAACCGATTCTGGCTATTGAAAGTTGTAGGTGGGGACTATGTGAATACATTAGGACTTTAGGGAGACCAGTATGGATGTAATTGAAGCCCGAAACATATTAGAATTGGTTTGGAATGTGGTGTTGAAATTATGAGTGTTCGATGAGTAATTTACCATTATAAAATACGAGAGCATGACTTAAGTTCGTATGAGTGATAAGTTAGGGTTTGAGACAGAAATATGGAACTTGGAGACTGAATTGACATGTGGGATACGTAGGAGAGTTAATAACCTTTTTGGTATATGTTTAAGTACTCGAAACGATACGATGTGAGATTTATTGGCAAAACATATTATATATAAGTTGGAATGATAATGACGTACGATTAAAACTAATGGTATTGGGCTGAAAATATACATTTGATAAAATAATTACCTAAGTTGTGTGAATGCTTAGTATATTTACTATTGTGTGTATGTCATACCTACCATACATCACGGAAGGTCGATTTTCGGAATAGGGCCATCTGATCTTTGTGTGCCTACAGAGGGATTTAGATTGGTACCTTAAGGACATAGGGATGTGAATGGCTTATTTGTGATTTGATAAGTCAGCTGACCATGGGAGCATACATATGTGCGTGACCCATGGGTATATGAACTATTCTCGCCTCCAATATGTGTGATTTTGTTTATTAAAGCGGGTCCTGAGTGATTCGAAACACGTAGTCCTTATGTACGTGATGTACTGGGATCCGATAGCAGAGTACGCGTGCACCGCAACTTAGCCTAGGGATGCCATATATATATATTTATACTGATAATGATATACTTGTATTTATAATGGACTCATTGTTAAATTGTGAATACGAATTATTGAGACATTAAAGTGGGTTTAAAAATGTGAGAATTCCTATCATAATTGATATAAATTAATCTCAATAATGTGAAGGTGAGTTACGCACAGGATATATTATAATGATATGAATAAACCCCTATATTGTAATGTGAAGACAGGAAGTGGTACAGACTAGTTAATTAGCGACATAACTAGGATGGGTTATGAGTATACGTTAGGCGTGCACATCAGTTAAGGGGTGAGGAACTCATGTGAGAGCCCGTAACAAACATGTATATAATATTTAATGTTTAATGTAATTAAACACTTGTTATATTTTTTTTAAACTGTTTTTACCTCGGGCTCTGACACGTTTGCTTTCAAATCTATTTTCTTGTAAAACATTTTTAGGTTCCCAGAACAGGGACGCCAAGCATAGGAGTTCCATCACATTGACGTGTTGCAGCTGTTGTGAAAGTTACAGGACCTCGGTATTAGATGCCTCCACATTCAACATTTGATTCTATTCAGGGTTACTCATCTGTTAGGGCATGTCGCCCATTTCTATTTAGAGATAGCACTCAGACTTCAAGTTTCATTTCAGTTTTGGATTTATTTATTTATTCAGACTTTTGTATTGGGATTTATTCAACATTTGGATTATTCAGGGGAGTGTTACTCCTGACTCATTTTATTTATTCCATTACTATTATATTGTGGTGATGATGTGAATTCGATATAGTTAACTTATATTTTAATTGGTTGCATGTTAATTTAATTTAATAAAACTTGGCAACTCACTTTTTAAATATTAAGTGGCTAGTAATTATTTAAAATGTTTTGGACAATGATGCTATGAACTGAACCAACTTCACATTTTGTATCAATTTGAATAACGGAGTATCTACCCGGTATTAATTAGTGGGGGTGTCACGGGTGGTATCAGAGCATCAGGTTCTAGCATCCTTAGGATCTGTATGACTTGTTATGTTTTTGCATAGCGTCCTATATTTTAGGATTATTGTACTCTTTTGTGTATCTTACATTCTTCAACTATTTTGAGATATTAACTGTGGACTTATAAAATTCTCTCTCATTTTAGATGCCTCCTCGACGTGCACAACAAGTTCCCATCCCGAGCCTCACCCTTTACCAGTTCAGGGTTCTATGAACGTTGATGAAGTTGCTACCATTGTAGCCCAGGTGGTAAATGTCATGTTAGAAGTTGTGCAACATGCACCACCTCAGGTACCGGTGGTAGCACCAGTCCAGGCTCATGCATTCTCATCTGCTTGGGAACGTGTTCGTGATGCCTTTCAGAAGGCGCACCCTCCGTAGTTTGCAGGGAGCTCTGACGTTGTTGTATCGAACCAGTGGAAGAAGGACATCCAAAGACATTTGAGGATGTATGAGTGTATAGATGTGCAGAGGTAGATACTGGCTACATTTAAGCTAGTAGGAGCAGCATTATAGTGGTGGGAGTCCATTACCACCGCAATGGAGAGAGATGTTCTTTCTATTTAGGAGTCGATTCCGACCGCAAATATTTTCCCTCGGCAGTTCACACTGAGATGAGGCAGAAATTGATGAACCTTAAGTAGGAAGGGAGGACAGTGGCAGATTATGAAGCCAAGTTCACCAATCTTCTGAACATCGTTCCCGATGATATCCCTACTGAAGAGAAAAAGATCCAAAAGTTCATGAATGGGTTGACGTGGAGGATTCGTCAACACCTACTAGGTAATCTCTCATTGGCCACCTATTCAGATGTAGTTAATGCAGCATTACTTCACTACCATGACCACCATTTTCATTTGTCAGAGGGTAAGAGAGCAGGGCAGTCCAACCAACAGGGCAGGACAGGACAGGGGGTAATGGTTCCAGCAGGGCATAGTCAGCTCACGGTCAGCACAGGCAGGGTGATCAGAGTTCCCAATAGGGGGATTCTAAGAGATTTATATTCGGGGGTTTTAGACATGTCCATGGAGGTTTTAGGCATGGCCAGCAGGGTCTGCACGGACATCAGTAGATTCAGCAGGGCCAGTATGGCCGGGGTAGGGGTGGTAATGGCCATCAGGGTCGTGGGAAGAAGAGTCAGAGAGGGGGGAAATTTGGAGGGAAATGTTTCATATGTGGAAAGATTGGGCACAAATGCCAGGAGTGTCCTGAGAAGGGTAGGTCCCCGCAGCAGCAACAGTAGGGTGCTCGACATGAACCCCAGAGACTGATGTTTCTCGTTGCCCTCCTCGAGCCACCATAAATGCCAGCATTTCCACCTATCCCAACGGTCCCAGTCTAGCAGGGATAGCTTCAGTACAATCGAGTTTACCATCTTTAGCAGGCCGCAGGCCCGCAGGATCCACCCGCGATTGAGGGCATGTTTTCTATTAAGGGGACTATGGGGCTTATTTTATTTGACACGGGAACCACATATAATTTTATTGCCATGAGATCTGCACGCGCTGTGGGGATATTAGATATTGCGGAGAGCACTGCCACTTGTGTAGATTCACCATTGAGTAGGGGTCCTGTGCTTTCTTTTATATGTAGAGGCATGGGTATAGAGATTGGGAGATTTACTTTACCTACTGATATGCTAGTATTAGATATATCCGAGTACGATGCGATTATTTGTATCGATTGGCTAGTTACGTATAGAGCCATGATTGATTGTTATAGTAGGAGTATTATTTTTTCCATACCCGGTCAGGAGATGTTCCTTGTGGCGATGCCTTGTCCTGAGGGAGGATCGTCCACTCACTTGTACTACATAGAGGAGGAGACCTCTAAGGAGGTGGTGATACCATTTGATTCCATTCCAGTTGTTAGGGAGTTCGCTGATGTATTCTAGGATATTCCAGGATTACCTCCTAGTAGAAAGATAGACTTTGTTATAGATTTGACGTCGAGCACTCGGCCGATAGCCTGCGCACCTTATCGTATGGATCCAACATAGATGAGGGAGCTACGGGATCAGATAGAGCCGTTGTTGGGTCAGGGGTTTATCCGTAGGAGTACTTCTCCATGGGGTACTCAGGTGTTGTTCGTTAAGAAATGGGATGAATCTTTTAGGTTGTGTGTCGATTACCGGGAATTAAATAAAGTCACGATACATAATAAGTATATGTTGCCCTGAATCGATGACTTATTCGACCAGTTAAGAGGAGTTGCCTTCTTCTCAAAGGTTGACTTAAGGTCGGGATACCATCAGTTACGTATCAGGGAGTAGGATGTCTCGAAGACTGCCTTCTTGATGAGATATGGTTCCTATGAGTTCGAGTTATGCCTTTTGGCCTAACCAACGCCCCAACCATGTTTATGTACTTAATGAATAAGGTGTTCAAAGAGTTCTAGGACCAGTTTGTCATTGCCTTCATTGATGACATTTTGGTCTAGTCCTAGACAAAGGAGGAGCATGCTAAGCCCTTAAGGCAGCTTTTGCAGACACTACGTCAGCACGAGTTTATGCAAAATATGAGAAGTGTAGGTTTTGGTTGAAGGAGGTTCAGTTTTGGGGGCATATCATTTCTGACAGGGAAATATATGTTGATCTGGGGAAGGTATCAGTGGTGAGGGAGTGGGGATAGTCCACAACACCAACAGAAATATGTAGTTTCTTGGGCTTAGTAGGATAGTACAGGAGGTTTATTCTGGGGTTCTCGAAGATAGAGGGTCCTTTGACACATCTGACTTGCAAGGGAGTGCCATTTATCTGGAGTGATGCCTACCAGTTGTCTTTCAACGAGTTGAAGGACAAGTTGTACTTAGCACCAGTATTAGCATTGCCCAGGTCGGGAATGGAGTATCTACTCTACAATGATACATCCTTACTAGGACTTGGGGGTGTACTGGAACAAGATAGTCGGGCTATATCTTATGCTTTATGTAAGCTTAAGCCTCACGATAAGAATTACCCCACCCATGACTTGGAGTTATCAGTAGTCGTATTTGCACTTCGGATCAGGAGTTATTATCTCTTCGGGGAGAAATTTTGCTTATTCACAGATGACAAGTGCCTACGATACCTCTTCACACAGAAGGAGCTGAATATGCGTCAACGTCGGTGGATTGAGTTTGTGAAGGATTATTAGTTAGATATCTAATATCACCCAGGGAAGGCTAACGTGGTAGCATACGTGTTGAGCCGTAGGCCAGTAGGTGAGGTGTGGAAAGAAAAGTGGAAGAAGTTGGGACACCAGGACGCTGTGGCCCGATCATTCATGTCTGTGATGACAGTTATGCCCCAGATTATTATGAGGGTGATACAGGTCCAAGTAGTAGACCCGTTCTATCAAGAGCAGATAGTGTGATTACTAGCAGAGGGGAAGAGTCTTATTCTGTTAGTTCAGATGGGGGCTTACGCTTCAATGGGAGATTAGTTATTCCTGAAGGGGTAGACTTGTGACACGAGGTAATGACTGAGTCGCACGGTTCATGATTTGCGATACATCCTGGTGGGGATAAGATGTACCAGGATATGAGGTGATAGTTCTGGTGGAGCGGCATAAAGAGGGATATTGCCAAGTTCGTTTCAAAATATGCCACTAGTCAGCTAGTAAAGGTGGATTATCAGAGACCGACAGGGCTTCTAGTGCCATTAGAGGTTCCTATATGGAAATAGGTGAGCATTTCCATGGAATTTATCACGGGGTTACCTATATCGCAGAGAGATCACGACTCCATATGGGTAATCATGGATCGGTTGACCAAGGTTGCTCACTTTTTCCAGCCCGGACAGACTACACCACGGGACAGTACTCCCATATCTTCATAGCTGAAATAATGAGACTCCATGGGGTGCCTCTCAATATCGTGTCTGACAGGGACAAAATATTTGTGTCACAATTTTGGGAAAGTTTCCAGGACGCTATGGGAATGAATTTGCGGTTTAGTACAACCTATCACCAACGGATAGATGGGCAAACCGAGCGGATGAATCAAATGTAGGAAGACATGTTGCGTATCTGCATCCTTGAATTTGGATGTGGTTAGGAGAAGTATCTTCCACTGGTGGAGTTTGCCTATAATAACTCCTACCAGTTCACGATTGGTATGGATCCATTCGAGGCGTTGTACGGTAGACCTTGCCATTCCCCAGCATGTTGGCTAGAGGTGGGGGATAACAAGATCCTTGGGCCAGAGGTGATTCAGGATACTTCGACGAGGATAGAGATGATACGGAGCCATATTCGGGCTGTTCAGGACCGACAGAATAGTTACGCCGATGCCAAGAGGTCCTTTTGAGATTTCAATGTGGGGGACCAGGTGTTGCTCAAGGTGTCTTCTATGAAGGGGATTATGCGTATTGGGAAGAAGGGGAAATTGGTGCCTAGATATGTGGGGCCATTCCCTATCACATAGTTGATTGGGCCAGTTGCGTATAAACTTGAGTTACCGGAACACTTGCATAGGGTCCATGACGTGTTCCACATTTCCTCACTGAGGAGATATCTTCGAGATGATTTGGCCCATACTCACATTGCTTTAGAGAATATTGATCTATATCCTGATAGTTCCTATGAGGAGGGGACGATTGCTATTTTAGACCATAGCGAGAGGAAATTGAGGTCGAAGATAGTACCATTAGTACGTGTTCAGTGGCGGCATCATAATACCGAGGAGTCTACCTCAGAGCGCAAGGATAAGATGCGCGAGCATTATCTAGAGTTATTTTTTCCAGGTATATTTTTATTTTTGAATTTCGGGACGAAATTTTGTTATTAGGGGGGAGTATGTAATACCCCGTAATTTTATTGATTTTATTTAATGGGATTAATTAAATTAAATGGGATATTTATTTGGAAATTAATCCGGATTTAAATACTAGCGAGACTAGAGTTGGTATTTTATTATGAAAATAATGTTGAATATTACTGAGTGAATATGGTAATATATGATTATTGAATTTATTAAAATTATCGCGAGTCATAAATACGACAATTCGGAAATTAAGTTGGAACGCGCGTGTCAGTCGTGTCAAGGATCAATATAAATTGATTTAAAAGTAAATTATATTTGTATCATCCGTATAATCATTTTGAGTGCGCCAGCATGTCGGGAAGGGTCGAGATAGTCAAAAAACACTAGCTGAGGGTTTAGTTCGGGTCCCGGGCCATTTTTAGGCCAAACTGAGAACCTGGGAGGGTATTTTAGTCATTTTTATTATTAGGGAATTTTGACCCACGAAATTTAGGCTTTATTTATCAGCCAATATTAGGGCCATTATCTGTCAAAATCAAGTAGTGGCCAACGTGAGAAGAGAGGAGAAGTTCCAAGGGAGATTTCAAGGCCATAACCACCTCACACCACCACTATTGCCGGATTTGTGACCGGAGAGCGGAAGAGAACCAACCCTTATCCTCATTAACGGATTAGAACATCAAATTTCTAGTCAAGTGTTTCAATTCATTAAGATTCAGCAAATAATTTATCCATGATAATGTAGGATTTGATGATAACCATGTAAATGGTGAAATTCATGAAACTTGGAGATTAAACCTTGATTCGGGGTAGGATTTATATGTAGTTTGAATCCGGAAGTATCTCTTTAACGAAATCATAAACAATGCATAATTAAATTTTGAATTTATGAGGAGATGTATGATGACTCTTGAAGAAAATAGAAAAATAGGGTTTTTATGAAAATAGGATGATTTGATCCAAGAAAAGTTCAATTGATGATGTTTTAAGAATTATGGAACGTTAATGTATTTAGGTTGTATGATTTCCTAATATGTTTGCTTTAGGATTTAACATCTTGTAATGGATAATTTGGAAAAAACTAGGACTAAAAAATGGAGAAACCCGAGACCTGCACCTTCTTGATCGATCGATCGACTAGGATAGATCGATCGACATTCATAGGTATATCGATCGACCTCCCTAGAAATCGTGACATTTTTCCGTCTTTAAATTTAAGCGATTTCGGCTATTGAAAGTTGTAGGTGGGGACTATGTGAATACATTAGGACTTTAGGGAGACCAGTATGGATGTAATTGAAGCCTAGAACATATTAGAATTGGTTTGGAACGTGGTGTTGAACTTAAGAGTGTCTGGCGAGTAATTTACCATTATAAAATGCGAGAGCATGACTTAAGTTCGTATGAGTGATAAGTTAGGTTTTGAGATAGAAATATGGAACTCGGAGTACCGAATTGACATGTGGGATACGTAGGAGACTTATTAACCTTTTTGGGATAGGTTTAAGTACTCTAAAGGATAAGACGTGAGATTTATTGGCAAACATATTATAAATAAGTTGGAATGATAATGACGTACGATTAAGATTGATGGTATATGGCTGAAAATATACCTTTAATATTATAATTATCTTAGTTTTGTGAGTTCTTAGTATATGGACTGTTGTGTGTATGACATACCTACCATACTTGCTATCACGGGAGGTCGGCTTTTGGAATAGGACCATATGATCTTTGTGTGCCTACCGGTGGATTTAGATTGGTACCTTAAGGACATAGGGATGTGAATGGCTTATTTGTGAGTTGATAAGTCAGTTGACCATGGGAGCGTATGTATGTGCATGACCCATGGGTATGTGAACTATGTTCGCCTACAATATGTGTGATTTTTTTTATTGAAACGGTTCCTGAGTAATTCGAAACACGTAGTCCTTATGCACGTGATGTAATGGGATCCGATAGCAGAGTATGCGTGCACTGCAGCTAAGCCTAAGGTTGCCATATTTATATATTTCTTTTGAGAATGATGTACTTGTATTTATAACGGACTCATTGTTAAATTGTGAGTACGAATAATTGAGACATTTGAGTGGGATTAAAAATATGAGAATTCCTATCGTAATTGATATAAATTAATCTGATTAATGTGAAGGTGAGTTACACGCAGGATATATTAGAATGATATGAATAAACCTCTATATTGTAATGTGAAGACAAGAAGTGGTACAGACTAGTTAATTAGTGATGTAACTAGGATGGGCTATGGGTATACATTCGGCGTGCACATTAGTTGAGGGGTGAGGAACTCATGTAAGAGCCCGTAACTAACATGTATATAATATTTAATTTTTAATGTCATTAAACACTTGCTATGTTTTTTTAAACTATTTTCACCTCGGTCTTTGACCCGTTTGCTTTCAAATCTATTTTCTTGTAAAACCTTATTAGGTGCCCAGCCACAGGGACACCAAGCATAGGAGTTCCATCACATTGATGTGCTCTAGCTGTTGTGTAAGTTACCGGATCTCGATATTAGACGTCTCCACATTCTTCATTTGATTCTATTTAGGGTTACTCATCTATTGGGGCATGTCGCTCGTTTCCATTTAGAGATAGCACTCTCAGACTTCCAGTTTCATTTCAATTTTGGATTTATTTATTTTTTCATACTTTTGTATTGGGATTTGTTCAAGATTTGGATTATTCAGGGGAATGTTACTCCAGACTCATTTTATTCACTCCATTATTATTATGTTGTGGTTATGATTTGAATGTGGTATAGTTAACTTATAATTTAATTGGTTGCATATTAATTTAATTTATTAAAATTTGGCAACTCACTTTTTAAATATTATGTGGGTAGTAATTGTTTAAAATGTTTTCGACATTGGTGCTATGAACTGAACCAACTTTGTAATTTGTATTAATTTGAATAAAGGAGTAGCTACCTGATATTTAATTAGTCGGGGTGTCACACCCTTATTGTTCATGTTGCTCTTAAAGCACATAATTCTCTATAGTGGTACTTCGATAGTGGGTGCTCCAGGCACATGACTGGTGACGTCTCTCTGTTTACCTCCCCAAAGGATCGTAACGAAGGTAAAGTCACTTTTGGAGATGGTAGAAAGTCTAGCATAGTAGGACGAGGTGGAATACAGTTACAAGGATTTCCTAAGCTAGAAAATGTGTTGTACGTTAAGGGATTCAAAGAAAATTTACTCAGCATTAGCCAGCTATGTGATGATAACTTTGCAGTAAAGTTTGATCGAAATGAATGCCACGTTTATGGTCAAGACGGTTAGCTTATATTTCAAGGGTTGAGGACTGAAGAAAATTATTATGGGATCATGCCTAAGTCCTTATTTGTCTGCAACAATGCCATGGTCACTACTATGAATTTTTGACATCAATGTCTAGGTCATGTGAATTTTTGAGATTTGGAAAAGTTACTTAAAAATGACCTAGTACATGGCTTACCATCGCTTGGAAATCTAACTTCTGCAATTTGTGGACCCTGCTAGTTGGGAAAGAAAATTCATATCCCCCATGGAAAGTTGAATTCCATTACCACCTCACGCATCCTTGAGTTGATACATATGGATCTTATGGGTCCTACTCGTACTAAGAGTTTAAGTGGTAAGATGTACATTCTCGTGATGGTAGATGATTTCTCACACTACTCGATTGTAGGTTTTCTGTGATAGAAATCCGATGTTGGATACTTTCTTACAACCAAGTGTCGTGTTCTGTAAAATCAACATGGTGTCACTATCAATAGAATACGTAATGACAACGGCATTGAGTTTAAATAAGCAAAGGTAGATATTTTCTGTGATATCCTCAAAATCAAACACAAATTTTTGGCCATTAGGACTCCTCATCAAAATGTTATTGTTGAGATTTAGAATCGAACGGTTCAGGAGATGGATAGATCTATGATTTTGGTCGTAAAGTTGCAAGACGATTTTGGGCAGAGGTAGTATCTAACGCATGCCATATAGTCAATAGGGTTTATATTCGTCCACACACACTTTTGATGCCCTACGAATTATGGACTGGAAAGAAGCCTAACCTTTCATATCTTCGTGTCTTTGGGAGAAAATGCTACATCATACGGGATAGAGAGCAGGAAAGTTCAACTCCCGGAGTGACAGATGGATATTTTTAGGTTATTCATCGTCCAATAGAGCTTATCGGGTGTATAACCCTAATAGCTCTAAGGTTATGGAGTCAATAAATGTCACTGTGCAAGATAACGAACCACCGTCGTTTGGTGAGGGTGATGCAGTTTCTACTGATGATCCCATTATGCGTCCCATACCCAGAGTGGATCCCATTCTGGACTTAGGGGACACTCTTGCTTGGGTTTGCAAGATTCATGATCCTTATACTACGCTAGGAGATCCCACCCTAGACTCGTGATCATCTAGAGAACGTTGTTAGCAATGTTTGCTACACGTTCAAAGTTGAGCTTAAGAACTATAAGGAAGCTCTCAAAGATGAAAACTAGAAATGTGCTATGCAGGATGAGTTACTCAGTTTAGAAAGAATGATGCCTGGGAACTTGTCCCCCGGATCTAGTGAGACAAATATGATAGGTACCAAGTGGATCTTCAAGAATAAGGTGGATGAGGCTGGTACTATTATCCAAAAAAAGTCTAGGTTGTTCGCTCAATGATATACATAGATAGAAGGTGTAGACTTTGACTAGACATTCACTCATATTATGAGGCTTGAGTCTGTCCCGCTTACTACTCGCCATCGCATGTCCTCTATGCTTCAAATTATATTAGATGGATGTCAAGAGTGCCTTTCTGAATGGAATTCTATAGGAGGAGGTTTACGTGGAACAACCAAAAGGGTTTAAAGACCTTAAGCACCCTGATCACGTCTATTATCTGAGAAAAGCCTTATATGGTTTGAATCAAGCACTCGGTGCTTGGTACGAGAGGCTTACTTCCTATCTCTTAGCCTGTGGCTTCAAGAGGGGGTTGATATGACGTTGTTCATCAGGAGAGATGACTATGCTATTTTAGTTTCCCAGGTCTATGTGGACGACATAGTCTTTGGATCCATTTTCTCCCAGCATGCTCAGCACTTTGAGGAGGAGATGAAGAGTAAGTTTGAAATAAGCATGGTTGTTGAGCTTACTTTCTTCCTTGGTCTCTTGGTTCTTTAGCTAGAGGATGGGATGTTCATCTCCCAATCTAAGTATTCAAGAGAATTTGTGTAGAAATTTGGTCTAGAATCTGCTAAGCACCCACTGTAGACACCTTATTCTAGCACCCCCTACATCACTACGAACCTAGGTCATACCTCCAGTACTGACCTAGAGGCCATCGAGCACTCTCGAGCTCCATTTGACCAAAAGTCAAACTCTTAAGCTCAATCAAGACTGAATGAATCTTCAAAGGGCACTAAAACCCATTTCCAATGGTCTACCCCGTGCGCAATTCTGACTCACGGTGTGAATGAATGACCCGTTTCCCTTGAAACTTGATCTAGAGGTCACTGGATGGTCTTAGGCTCCATTTGACCAAAACAAACTCTTCATCTCTAATGAGACTAAATGAATCCTTAAAGGGAGCTAAAATTACTTTCCAACATTCCACTCTGGGCCCAATTCTGACTTACGATACGGACGAACGATTCATTTTACTCCAAAAGGTCACCGAATGCTTACAGGCCCCGGTTGACCAAAGTCAACTCTCCAAACTGAGTTAAATTCTTTGGAATGTCGAAGTACATTTCTTAACCTTTCCAACGGTCTGCCCCGAGTGCAATTTTGACTTACCGTTTGGATGAACGACCCTTCGTCGTCCGATGATCCCCTGTCCAAAGGACCGATGAGCTCTTCCGAGCCACATTTGACCCAAAGTCAACTCACGTACCTAGGGGCACTCCTAAGGACTTTCGAAGGTCTCTGAAGTAACATTACAACGGTATGCCCCATGTACGATTCGGATCAATGAATTTCATTTTACGACCATTTTTCCAAAAGAATTTGAATGAGACTGCCAAACGATAGGTTAAAAATCCTGCCTATCAAGAGTGTGCCTAAAGACACCTGCTGATTGGAAGAACTAGACTTGTGATGATAAGCAATGCCCTGGGCCTATAAAAAGGAGGGCCTGACCTCATTGTAAAGGACCCCCAGATCTGAGATCCATCACTCTCAGCGAACTCAGAAACCTCTCTAGAAGTCAGCGTGATTTCCATATCCAAATCCCTTTCCAACACTCACTTTACATCATCCTTTTTACCAAACTTGGTGAATTATCTATCCACCATCATCATCCAAGTGTAAGGGATGTTCTTCAACATTCAAGATCAAGGTCTTCAAGAAGTTCCAACATTCCTAACTCTCTCTTTAAACTCTCTTAAATTCGCATTAACTTGTTTTATTACTTAGCACTTTTATTCTCCCCGTCTCACATATCCTAATATACTTTTTATTTAGTATTATTGCACATCTCTTATTTTTCATACAAAACCCCAAAAAAAAATATAAGAAAAAGAGGGTTTGCTTATAAATTTATAATAGGGATCTTCTCACATTTCTCACACTTTTCTCACACTAAAACACCTCTTTACACACACACACACATACATAAGAGAAATCATGGTTGGATTTATGGGATAAACCCCACCCTTCGTTTTGCATGCGAATTACGTGGACTTTGATTCCTCTATAGGCTACGTAGACGTCTCGGGGTAAAATCCAAGACTCGAGTCCTATTTTTTTATTTTCCAAATTCTTTAACTTAATTAGGACTCGAGTCCTCTATAGGCTATGCAAGCGTCTATTTTTTTTATTCCTAGAAGAGACCCTGAACTCAAATCACACCCATATACTCTCCCAAACCTCTCCAAACTTACCCATATTTTTCTCCTACACCCTACTAGCCTCGCTGTTCAGGCACTGTCACTGCTTACTAGATCATGCATAGCTATCCGTACCCATTCGGAAAATTAAAGTATGGAATTATCATAAGTATTAAACCAACTCCTAGAGTTCGGGATGAAACTGCCCTTGCAGATGATCATTGATTTCCAGAGGTTCAGTACACTATTCCTGGAAGCACGAAAATAGGCCCGAAAGTCACACAGTTGGGTAGTACCAACCGATGAAGTCGGCCTACATGGCGTTGTCCAGATCATGGCAAAATTATTCAAGAAAACCAATAATATTTGCAGTATGATTGAGTTACTTGATACTCTGAAGCTAAAAGGGCGCCTGGTCCCTTCACCCTTACATCTCCCCGTAGAATGGGAAAACCTGTACGAAGAAGCCATTGAAGTCATGGAATGCATTGACTTTACATGGAAAAAGAGAATTGTTGCAACCGGATGGGGGGAAAGATTCGAAGATCCAAATGAAGAGAAAGCTTCAGAGAAGACTAACCCGGTAGTCAACATGTGTGGGATGATATCATTTGAATAACTCATCGGAGAAATAAACAAGGTGGCAGAACAACCCAAGATCTACGAGGAAACATGGCTCATGCTCTTCCCTTCTTTAGTAAATCACATGACCAGATCAGGGAGGCGTTACCAAATCCCAAGCTTACTACCAGCCAATGGCAAAGGAAAAGGTGTTGAAAACCTTCCTATGCCAGAGTTGACCCTCGAGGAGAGTAGTATGCTCGATCAGTTGAAGAAAACTCAAGCTAACATCACTTTATGGGGACTCTTTATGTCTTCCTAGCTGCACATAAATTCTTTGATCAAGTTTCTCACAGGACCCATAGTTCCTCCTTCAACCACACTAGAAGAAGCGATAAATTTGGTCGGATCTTTGACCTCTACCCGAATGATATCCTTTTCGAAAGAAGAAATCCCCAAAATTGGGCCAAACCAAAATCATGCACTCAATATCTCCGTCGAAGTTATGGGGAAGATCATACCACTCTCTCTTATCGATAATGGATCTGCCTTGAATGTGTGCCCATTAAGAACCTTCAAATGCTTAGGACTGAAGGAAAGAGACCTTGCTCCAACCTCCGTTGTTGTATGTACCTACGATAATACCCGTCGGGAGGTGATGGGATCCATAAAACTTACAATAGGGGCTGGCCCTATAAACCCTATTATTAAATTCTAAGTCATTGACATAACATCTTATTTTAACCTGTTTCTTGGACGACCTTGGCTCCACAGTATCAAGGGTGTGTCTTCCTCGCTCCATCAGAAATTGAAGTTCTTCATCTATGGACAGGTCAGCATCATTTTGGGCAACGATGAGAGTGCCGAGTGTGCAAGTACCATTAATCCAATCCTTGAGATAAATCACGGGACAAATGATATGCTCCTATTAGGATTTCGAGTTGAGCCACTTCTACTCCCGACAGGGGATAATGTCAGAGAAAGGGTTTGTCTAGAACATGACCCTTATGGCAACATTATTGTGATTTTAATGTTAAAAAATATGCACTTCGTGCCCGGGCTAGGGCTAGGAGAACGACAGTAAGGGATACTTTAACCCATTATGGTGAAAAAAGATTTCCCTCCTTATGGTTTGGGGTATCAACCTTCACAACAAGAGCTCAGAATGACCTACCAGTATCGATCGAAGAGAAGACTAGACTACATCCAGACTGTCACATATGACTCCCTTAATGGATGATTCATCAAAGAGGGCGAAGACTTCCCCTTTTGTGGATTTTCGTAACCATGGTATGACCATAAAAATAAGAAGATGAAGCCCAGAATGGAGATCTTTTTCCAAGACAGCTACATATGGGCCGAAAGTTCCTGATATCATTTATAACTGCTCATCAAAGATACCAAAGATTCTGAGGAAAGTGACTCCGAGAATTCGTTTAGCTTATAAACACTGGGGCTGACACTCTGTATGATTCATTCAAGCACTACATCGCTGGATCCATCCCACCTGATTAAAGTTGCTGATACACCTCTCCTCAACTGGCATACTGCACCACTTTTACCTGTTAAAATCCCACCTAACCCCAATGTTTACCCCATCTCTTCTTATCTTGTCTGTCCTTACTCTAATGTAATCGAGACCTCCTTTGACGAGGTTCTCAATAATGTTTTTCCTATCAATAAAATAAATGAAGATTTTGAGTATCTTGATGTGCCTTACATTAATTGTTTAGATTCTAATCAAACTTTTGATGATGATGATTTTACAAATGAACAATTCTTAACGGATCTAACTAAGGATAATAACAAACAACATAACCACGCTCAAGTTAATGAAGAAGAAACTATTGTTGTTAACATCGGTTCTAGTAGCCAACTGCGTGAGATTAGCATAGGGGATACCCTCGACAAGTATGAGCATGCACAACTCGAAGAATTACTGAAGAAATTCATGGATATCTTCGCATGGGCCTACGATGATATGCCCGTCATTGATCCTAAATATCTCAACATCAGATCCCCACTCTTCTAGATTACAAGCCGGTTAAACAAAAGTTGCGAAAGCTCTGCACCAAATGGTCGCTGAAAGTCAAATAAGAAGTCGTCAAATAGATGAACGTGGTCTTTATTCACGTGATCGAATATCCCATATGACTAGTCAACATAGTGTCTGTGCTGAAATTATTGGGGAAAGTTCGGATGTGCATAGACTACCTGGACTTGAACAAAGCCTCTCCGAAAGATGATTACCCGCTACCCAATATCGACATGATCATGGATAACACATCTAGTCATGCTCTTAAGTCATTCATCAACGGGTTTGCTAGATACAACCAAATCAAAATGCATCCAGATCACCAAGAAAAAATCGCGTTGATCACCCTATGGGGAACCTTTTGCTACACTATTATTCCATCTGGTCTCAAGAATGTTGGGGCTACCTACCAGAGGGCTGCCACAACCATCCTGTACTATTTGATCCACAAAGAAGTCTAGGTTTATATGGATGATATGATCATAAAATCCAAAACTAGAGAATGTCATGTTCCCGCTCTTCGAAAATTCTTCGAATGACTGCAACGGTATCAGATGAGACTCAATCCATAGAAGTGCGTCTTCGGCATCACCAAAGGAAAACTCCGGGGATGCATGGTTAGATAGAAAGGGATAGAGGCAGATCCTTCCAAGCTTAAGTCCATACTTGAGATTCTAGCACCTCAAACAGAAAAGGAGGTTTGAGGATTCCTTGGTAAATTGCAATACGTAAGTCGGTTCATCATCCAGCTAACCTCCATATGTGAACCTATTTTTAAACTCCTCCGAAAGGACTCAACCAAGGTTTGGAATGAGGCCTGCCAAGGAGCCTTTGACCAAATCAAATAAAATCTAACCCAACCTCCGGTACTCATGCCACCACAACCTGATCTCCCCTTACTCATATACCTAACCATAACCGACACTGTAGTTGGGGATTTTCTAACCCAATACCTTAAAGAAACTCGCAAACAAAGAGACATCTATTATGCTAGTCGCAAATTGATGGGATACAAAGTGAACTACATTGCTTTGGAAAAAGCATATGTCGCGCTTGTTTGGGTCACCCAAAAGTTACGACACTACATGCTCACCTTTCCCATCGAACTTGTATCCCGAATGGACCCCATCAAGTACCTGCTTGAAAAACCTACCTTATCCAGCCAAATGGCCCGATGATTGATGATCCTAGCCGAGTTTGATATCGTGTACGTCACTGACTACCCCATGGAAGAAGCTGATGTCTGGATCTTCGAATTCCCAGATGAAAACATCCTTTGCACCGCTTAAGATGACCTTCGATGGTAGATGTTCTGCAACGGCGCTGCTAACAAAAAGGGATATGGCATTGGGATACTTCTGATTTCCCCATATGACTCCCACACTCCCATCGCTATCAAGTTGGATTTCCCCTCCACCAATAATATAACTGAATACAAGGCGTGTACGGTAGGCCTAAAAGTTGCTCTCAAGAAAGGTATTCAATGCTTATATGTCTATGGGCATTTTGCCCTCATCATCGATCAAATGATTAGAAAATGGAAAGTCAAGGAAGAGAAACTCCAACCCTTCCATGCCTACTTAGAAGAACTAACCTCCCAATTCCAAGATGATACCCTTGTTACCTTATCCTCCATGGTCGACATGCTCGAAGGAATAACAATCGCCCCCTTCCTAGTTCAAAAGCAAGATAAACCAACCCACTGCTACCACATTGAGCTCATCGCCAAAGAAGATCCCAGCTATCCAATTGCTGGTACTATGATATTTGGCACCTCTTTAAGCATAGTAGGTATCCCGAAAGTTCTAACAAGAAAGACCGAGAAACCTTTCGATGACTGGGCACCCAGTAAATCATCTGTCATAAAGCACTATTTAAAAGAAACTTCGATGGAACCCATCTACACTGCATCACAAGGGCTGACATTGAAGAGATAATGCAGAAGATTCACAGTGGGGAATGCGGACCCCATATAAACGGTCACATGTTTGCGAAGAAGATCATCCGATAAGGCTACTACTGGACTACCATGGTCCAAGATTTCACTATCTATGTCCGTAGATGCCTCAAATGCCAACAGTTTTCCAACCTTCAACACCTACCTCCGTAAGAATTATACAACATGACTTATCCCTGGTCGTTCTATACCTGGGGCATTAACTTCATAGGGAAGGTTACACTCAAGGCTTCTAACGGGCATGAATTCATCCTAGTTTCCATTTATTACTTCACCAAATGGGTCGAAGCCGAGTCATATGCAGTTCTGAATGCCAAGAAAGTGGACAAATTCATCAGGAAGAACATCATCTGCCGATATAGGGTCCCTCATGAACTAGTGTCAGATAACGGGTTGCACTTCTAGGCAAAAGTCATAGAATTGGTCAACAAGTATGGGATTCAGAGACATAAATCTTCTCCCTATCGACCTCAACTAAATAGTGCAGTAAAAGTTGCCAATAAGAACCTTAAATCCATCATCATTAAGATGATCGAAAGATATAGAGATTGGGCTGACCGAATCCCTTACACCCTCTGCGGCTACTGAACCTCAATTAGAACTTCTACTGGGGATACCCCTTACTCACTGGTCTACGATATGGAATTAGTCCTACCCGTTGAGTTAAAAATCCCTTCGCTTCACGTCATGCTCAAAAGCCAAGCCAGTGAGGAGGACTCGCATCAAAGTCATCTCGATGAGCTGTCACTCTTAGACGAAAGGAGAGTGAAAGCGTTGTATCGCATACAAGGGTACCATCTCCGAATAGCGCATTCATTTAATAAGAGACTCAAGGACTGTGGTGTCCGAGAAGGGGAGTTAGCCTTAAAAAAATCATAGAACTCATCTGGGACCCTAGACGGAAGTTCAAGCCCAATTAGAGTGCCCCCTTCATTATAAAGAAGATATTGTCAGGAAGTGACACTATGTTCACCTACCTTAATAGAGAAGAGATGGCTCATCCAGTCAATCTGGACCATCTGAAGAAATTCTATCCCTTGTTTGAAACCTCGACGTGTTATGACTCTTCCCATCTCCCATTTATTCCAAAAAAAATCCTTATTTCCCTCTACCAAGAACTACTTGGGCCTGATCCTCTACAAAAACCATTTGCTTTCAGAAAAATTAAAACTTTTCAAAACCCCCAGAGGTACGTAGGCATCTCATACATATTACATGAGCACGACCCTTTCTTTGTCACAAAAAACTATTTTTTTCTTATCTCCGAGAGCGACAGTTCACTCTAACATATACTTGAACAAAAGGATTATGCATGCCTTAGCGGTCGATATAGATAATTCAAAATAAAAAATTCATCAAAAGAAACAATTGGATGATCAAAAACTTGTTTATTTCACTAATAAGAAATTACAGTGCAAGTACATAAGAAAAGGGATGAATAAATCCCTTCCCCCTACCTTCCTAAAAAGCCAAATAAACTCCCAAATTTATTCCCCATTCTAAAAAAAAATCCCCAAGAGTCCTATCCACAGCTAACAGAGGATCCCTCTCCATAATCATCTACATGCTGGGGTCCCCAAGCTTCCCCTGCCTGAATAGAGTGTCACAGACGCTCCATAGATCGATAATCTCGAACCAGCCTCGAAAAAACCCCAACACCTCCCTCCATGGTATCGAATAAGACAAACCACCTTTGTCCAGTCTCCACTACCAACATATTGCTAACTACTCTTTTCCACAACCACTTCATATAATCCCCAGAGATGTGCCAGAGTCTCCCAACAAAATGAGAAGGACAGGTCGACGGATGGCGACTCTCACATAAAGAGCCAAGCCGCATGCACAGATGCTTTGTCTGGTCTTCTACCGAAAATAAATCTAGTGTCCGAGGTGGCACGATCTGCCCCCTCTAAATTGGTGAAGAAGCCGCCAAGGGAAATATAAAGAGGTCTATCTGAGACCAACTAAATAAACATACGGGTATTCCCCTAGTTCCAGAATAGGCAGTAATTGTCCCCACCAAGGCTCTGACCAGTGTAGACTTAGAGCCCCATGCTCCACAAACCAGTTCTCCCATCTCTCAATATCCAGACCAACACTGATAAAATAGCATGAAAAGAAGTTGGGAACAACTGACAAAGAATATTTAAGAGGAGTCACCAAGAGGAATCTTTCAGACAACCACATGAACAGTAGCATAGGGCTATCCCTCAAAAAATTAGAACGACCTTCTTCTTAGGCATCCAGGCCATTCAAAGTCTCCGCTAGTATCACCGCCGCATGATTGCGATGGTATGACATCCATTAAGTAATGAATGCAAGTTAGGGGTCCACTAGCAATTCCCCAGTCACAAGCAGCAATTTCGAAACCAAGTCCATAACGACAGATCCGTCATAGACAACATCACCAACCTCCTCTAAATGCACAGACCGTGGCACCGTCGAAAGGGAAATCAATTTTCCAATAACCAAAGGTCTACCCACCGACAGTGAGACATGGAGAATTACAGCCAACAGCTCCCGAGAAGATCGAGAAAAATTAAGCATAGCAGCCGCCACACTAGGGTTTACCCCTAACATGGCAGAAAACTCCTCATAAGTTGGATAGACTTCTTCCAAGCCAAAACGAAATACATGGTCTTCAGGGTACCAAAATTATAACGCCGCCATCAGCATGTTCTCCTCTATGGGCCGATTATGCCATAAAGAGACACGACGCATGTTTAAAGCATCGTAGTCGACGTTGTAGGAGCACGTCGCCTCTAAAGCCTTGAGGTAGTAGGCAAACTCAACACTACCAGGGAGAGCCATCTCATAGAATAAGAAAGTAGGAATGTGAAGGTGTGATGAAAACACTCCACCCTTACCCCTTTTTATACTTGAAAACCCTCACAAAAGGCACAACCCTTGCAGAAATCAGAAGGAATCCTTCCCCACAAGGTACCGAAAGCTGAGGAGAGTACCAATTAAGGCCTTAAATTGATGGGACTGGACTGACCTGCCAATAGGCAGGACAAGGGGTTTGTTGATTGGCAACCTCTTGTTTTAGAAACTTCCCTTTTTCCAATTTTGTCAAAATCAGAAAACTCAATAAAAATAAATTGATTTTCTCAGCAGAATTTCAAAATCCCCATCCATCTTTATGTGATTTCTCATTTTAAATAAATAAACTTTCCTTCATTTCCAAAAATCTTTCTTTTGACGATCTCAGCAGCAAAGAAAAAAGCGCATATGCATTCATTTATTCATTACTAACAGAAGATAATAAAAAACTCAATTGCATTGCATAGATATTTTTCTGTGTTACATTAATTTTGCAGGAATAAAAGAAAAATGGAAAAACAATAGGATTCAGCCCAAACCCGCATTCTCTCTCTCTCTCTCTCTCTCTCTCTCTCTCTCTCTCTCTCTCTCTCTCTCTCTCATCTACCCTTCCCCTCTCTCTCTAAGAGCTTCCATCCTTACGATATGCTCTCTTTCCCCTGTGGCGAGATGATGCACTACCTCTACCTGAAATAGAATCCTCTCCGGATGAGGCAGACGACACTAAGAAAGAAGGAATAAGAATTGCATCCCGAATATGGGTAGTCTTCGAAGATATCCAGTCCTTAATGTCCCTCAGCCAATTGGTGGACACTCGGACTTACTGCAAGAAAGGCAGAATTAGTATCAAGCAACGAAGATTAAAAAAATAAATAAAAAAAGAACAGAAAGGTATAGCATAGGATGAGGACCTCTTATGTCAAGCCTGCCCATCACATGAGGAGGATGCAACATAGGCACCATCCCTCAATTAGCCCGCTGAATGTTATAGGAAGGGGTATGCAAGCACACAAAGGGAATATCTGAAGTCGCGTCCACCGTGGATGTCAACGAACCACCACCACTGTGGGAAGACCCCACTGGCCGAATTGAACTCGCATGAGGGAGAGGTAGCACAACATATATGCTAGGCTCCATCAGCCAACTCGTCACGAAGTCCATATAATCATACAACATAGCCGTGCCGGTATACAACAAATAGGACTCGCCAATCATCGCCACAATCCGCGCATTGACTCATAAGCATAGAGCGTCTCGCAGGTGGCACCATAACCTCCTCCTCATTAATATGTCGGACCACCCTCTCCCCGAGATACTAGGAGTGGCCAAACTTATGTGCTAGTAAACGCCTCATCTGCATATTCACCCCAGTCGACCCCGTGTCTTGAACAACCGTCCCCCAAGGGTAAAAGGTCACTTGAAGCATCCCCAGTAGATAAAAGTCAATATGGAATCAGAGTACACAAAGATTGAGTCTGAAGAAGGAAAAGGTCTTACCCTATCACTAGTCAGGCCATTCAAGACCTGATGCACCACCTTCAGAGAAAGAGACTTCCTCGGCTGTTGATTGACCTTCTGCCACCGATACAACCTGTAAAAGTCCCCAACAGTCTTGTCCTTCAAAGCAATCATATGGGTATTACACCCAATCACATCATAGAACCATGTCTGCCAAAGATAAGATTCCTCAATAAAAAATAGACTCACGAGGAAAATGTGAATGCATGAAAGGAAAATGCATAAACTAAAGAATACCTCAAGAAGATACGTGGCTCCAGTAAAAGTCTGTCGGCAGCAGTGACTAAATGCATCCATAGAAAAATAAAGGGTCTCCAAAGTCAGGCTCCCCCAATCATAGGGAGGGATGTGTGAAGACATCCTCAAGTATGGAAAAAACCATAAGTGAATAAAGTCATCACTCGACGCCACCAGAAATCCCTCCAACACTAGCAAAATGAACAACTGGGCCATTTGCCTCACCTACAGACCGCCCTCCACATCAATCACCCTACTCAGTAAAACATCCCTCAACAGAGACAAATAGATAGAGTCTCTAGATAGTATCCTCACCACATTACCTAGAGCCGCCAGCATCGCCTCCATCTTCACCCACAAAGAGCGATCCAACTTGATCTGATCTCCATCACAATCCAGCCCCAGTAGCTGCTGCACATATATGAGAGTCACAGTCATCTCCCCAAAGCCAAAATGGATGGCGTGGGTAGTGTCCCACCACCTCTCCCCAAAATAACATAATATCGCTGTCGAACGAGGCGTCTTATCCAGCACGAACACCAGCCTCCCAAAGACTGATGACGATACTACCCAATGCACAACAGGTGGAAGGTGATCCCAGACATCTTTAAGCCCCGTAGTCCCGTGGGAAGGAATAATCGACAAAGAAACATCAGACTGTCAAAAGAAAAACCTTTTCAAAATCCAAGAAGAAAAAGGGAAATCACCAAAAGGGAATGCCAAAAGTCATTTTGTACTTGCATAACCACTAGGGTTCACCACCCTAGAAGAGGGATGACACAACAAATCCCACAGTAAAGTCCTCTCATCTGCAACCGGCTCAAACGTATCAAAAGAGTTCTCACTCGCCAACGCAAGAGGCACCCTGGCCCTCCACTCAACATTCTCCTAGTCATCAATAGCTAACCACTCCCTGTGTGTCACAGTGCTCACAAAAGAGGCCTTTTTTTAGGTTTCAGAATGTTAAAATGATTCATAAAAAGAAATCGAAGAGGGAGAGAAGGCAATAAGCTGTGAAAAATGAGGGGAACCCGCCCCTTTTTTATAGGAAGCCAAGGGTCATGCCGATTGACACTTTACCCCCTACCGATCGGTACTGACCTTCCACTTTCCCGAGGAAGTCCAAAAGTTTGTGCCACTGTCGAGTGGCACCCTCCACACCATGTCGACCGGCACGTAACTTAAATTTTCGTAACAAAACTCCCAGAAAATACCAAAAAATCCTAAAAATTCCTTAGAAAATTCCTAAAAATCCTTAGTAAGATTTAGAACATTTTCACTAAGAAAATTTATTTTCTCTCACACTCCCTCAAGAGGAACCCCTACTTCCCTAGCGAAACCTTCAAAAGCCAAGTGGATCTCTCCCCGGAAACATCCCCAAAGGACCCATAAAGTATCCCAAACTTCAGGTTATCTCCTATTCCCCTATGGAATCCTCAAAAACTAATAAGACAATGGTATCAAATTTCACTGAGAAAAATGTCCAAACCCTGGATCACCTAATCACTTCCCCAGTGGAATTCGTAGCAACTACTTCCCCGCAAAGTCTCCAAAAGACACAGAAGTTTCCACAGCAATCAGTTCCCCAACTCAAATCAAAATCAAGAGGTAATTTCCCTAGCAGAGTTCCCCGAGAACATCTCGTTATAAGCCCTTAGAATTGGCTTCGACCCGTAGAATTGTTAATCTCAATTTAAGCCCTCAAAATTGGCTTCAACTGGTCATATCAATTTAAGCCCTCAGAATTAGCTTTGACTCGCAAAATTGGTCATCTTAACCTAAGCCCTCACAATTGGCTTTTACCTGCAGAATTGGTCATCTCAACCTAAGCCCTCAAAATTGGCTTCGACCCGCAGAATTGGTCATCTCAACCTAAGCCCTCAGAATTGGCTTCGACCCATAGCATTGGTCATCTAAATTTAATCCCTTAGAATTGGCTTCAAATTGCAAAATTGGTCATCTCAATTTAAGATCTAAGAATTGGCTTCGAACTGCAGAATTGGTCATCTTAACCTAAGCCCTCAGAATTGGCTTTGACCCGCAAAATTTGTCATCTCAATTTAATCCCTCATAATTGGCTTTGACTTGTAGAATTAGTCATCACAATTTAAGCCCTTAGAATTGGCTTCGACTCGAAGAATTGGTCATCATAATTTATGCCCTCAGAATTATCTTCGACCCGCACAATTTGTCATCATAATTTAAGCCCTCAGAATTAGCTTCGACTCGCATAATTGGCCATCTTAACCTAATCCCTCAGAATTGGCTTCGACCTACAGAATTGGTCATCTCAATTTAATCCCTCAGAATTAGCTTCGACCCGCATAATTAGTCATCTCAATTTAAGCCCTCAGAATTGGCTTCGACCCGTAGAATTGGCCATCTTAACCTATGCTCTCAGAATTGTCTTCGACCCGCATAATTGGTCATTTTAACCTCAGCCCTCAGAATTGGCTTCGACCCATAGAATCGGCCATCCCTAGCATTGTTTTAGGTCCACAAAATTGACCTCAATCTTTAGTCATCACTTCCTTCAGACCATCCCCAGTATGCCCCTTAGGACCTCAAAATTGGCCTCGACCCTCTGAATTGGTCATCCTCATCCTTAGGTCCTCATAATCATCCTCGACCCTCTGATCTGGTCATTCTCGAATCGACTTTGACCCTCTGAATCGGTTATCCTCATTTCCTTAGGCCTAAAGAATTGACCTCTTTCAAAGGAATAATGCGGTGTCTATTCGATGGCTATCATTTATTCTAAACACATCCATCGAGGGGCTCTGTAGACACCCCATTCTAGAACCCCCTGCATCACTACGAACCTAGGTCATACCCAAATTACTGACCTAGAGGCCATCAGGCACTCCCGGGCTTTGTTTGACCAAAAGTCAAACTCTTCAGCTCGATCAAGAATGAATTAATCTTAGAAAGGCACTGAAACCCCTTTCCAAAGGCCCACCTCGTGCGTGATTATAACTCAAGGTGCAAACGAATGACCCATTTTCCCTCAAAACTTGATCTAGAGGCCACAAGACGCTCTCGGGCTTCATTTGACCAAAGTCAACTATTCATCTCGAACAATACTAAATGAATCCTCTAAGTGCACTAAAACCCCTTTCCAACGATCTACTCCGGGCCCAATTCTGACTTACGGTACGGACAAATGATTCGTTTTACTCCGAAAGGTCACTGAACGCTTCTAGGCGCCGATTGACCAAAGTCAACTATCCAAACCGTGTCAAACTCTTTGGAATGTTGAAGTAAATCTCCTAACATTTCCAACGGCTTGCCTCGAGTGAAATTCTGACTTACTATTTGGATGAATGACCATTCGTCGTCCGACGATCCCCCGTCCAAAGGATCGACGAGCGCTTCCGAGCCACATGTACCCAAAGTCAACTCCCAAACCCAAGAGCACTCTAAATGAGTTTTAAAGGTCTATAAATTACCTTTACAATAGTATGCCCCATGCACGATTCGGATTAACAGATTGTGTTTTACAACCGATTTTCCAAAAGAACCTGAACGAGACTGCCAAACGGCAGGTTCAAAATCCTGCCAATGGTCAGTGTGCCTAAAGACACATGCCGATTGGAATAACTAGACCTATGCCGATCGAAAATGCCCCAGGCCTATAAAAAGGAGGGTCTGACCTCATTGCAAAGGACCCCCAAATCTGAGATCCATCACTCTCAGCGAACTCAGAAACCTCTCTAGAAGTTAGTGTGATTTCTACATCATCATCACCCTAGTGCAATGGCTGCTCTTCAACATTCAAGATCAAGCTCAAGATCTTCAAAAAGGTCCAACTTTCTCAAATCTCTTTTTAAATTTTCTTAAATTTGCATTAACTTGTTTTATTACTTAGCACTTTTATTCTCCCCGTCTCACATATCCTAATATACTTTTTATTTAGTATTATTGCACATCTCTTATTATTCATATAAAAACCAATAAAAAACAAGAAAAAGAGGGTTTGGTTATAAATTCCAAACGGGGATCTTCTCACCTTTCTCACACTTTTCTCATAATAAAACCTCTTTTTACACACACACACACATAAAAGAAATCCTCGGTTGGATTTATGGGATAAACCCACCCCTCATTTTGTATGCGAACTACGTGGACTTTGATGCCTCTATAGTCTACGTAGGCGTCTCGGGGTAAAACTCGGGACTTGAGTCCAATTTTTTTTAAGTTTTTATTTTTTTATTTTCCTAATTCTTTAACTTAATTATATTGTATTCTCATCTCTACATATTTACATATACATATATTTGTTCTTAGTAGCGTATTATTCCATACGTGTTGTCGTTTCTTAATAATGATCAACGCAAGGATAATCGCATAAATCCCATTTTCTAATATTACTTTTATAAACATCCCTACGGATGACTCGCTTTATCTCTTCCATGATACAAGTCGATGATTTCTATCTCCATTACATATACACATGCACACATATCACGGATAATAGAGGAAATAACAACAAATTTATGAGAGACCGCAAGGGTGGAATGAGCGCCTAACACTTCCCATTTCGTAACTTAGCCTCCAAACCCCCTTCAAATCATTTTTGGTTTCGTATGTATCAGAATGTCTTTTGATTCTATCCTTTAGGAAAGCTCCACCTTCTTTTGTCTGTTTTGAGTAAAATAGACTGGCGACTCCATCTCTGTACATTTTTCACCTCACACATCGCCGACGACGGTCGAAGCGCTCCCGAGAGGTATGTGCGGGACCGAGATCCTCTATTTCTACCTCTCTCTTCACGAGGATCGGGGATGTCCACACCCATGTACATAAATGGGCACCTACACTAAGATTAGCAGGGACACTTCAGGCAAGGACGTAGAGTAAACCTTGTATCGGAGTATAATAGGTAGTCTTCTCTACTTGACTGTCAGTCGTCCCGACATAGCATTAGGTATTGGAGTCTGTGCGTGATATCAGGCATCCCTGAAGGAGTCATGCAACACCCCATGTTTTTCAGGATAAATAATCTATTTAATTGTGAGAATTTATTTAAATTGAAAGATTCAATTTATTGGAGAATTGAGATTTAAATTAATTTGGGTTATTTATTTTAAGAATACATGTGTTGTAATTTGAGGTTGAAATTTGAGATTTTAGTTAAGTAACTCGGATGATGATTCTGAGTGTTTGATTGAGTCCGGAAGGGTCGAGATAGTCGAAATAGAGTATCCCGGGGTAGTAATTGGGTCTCGAGGCATTTTTGGGCATCATTGGACCCACGCGGGAGCATTTGGGCCATGTTAATAAAGCCCACAAGCCTAAAAACGGGATTGTCGTAATAAAATCAAAATGTGAGAGGGTATGGAAGCCATAACTAATTTTAGAAAAACCCTAGTTGTGGGGGAGAAAAGGGGGATTAAGTGGGAGGGCTTTTGTGAGTCAAGCTAATAGGAGATTGATGTGTTCTTCATCAAAATCTCCATCTACATCAAAGGATTAGACTCTATGAAATTTTCAGGCAAGTAGTCAAACTTTCTTTCATTTAAATTGAGGTATTGTGATTCATATCATGGTGGGTGTAAACCATATTCATTTTGGGATGAGTTATTATAGAAAAATTCGTTTTTAGAGGGTATCACATGTTAAATCTGGGTTTTGGGGATTTAACCATTAAGGGTGAAATTGATGTTTAATTGATGTGAGAATAATATGATATGAGGCTAGAATATGATTTAGAATCGATGAGCTGTAGAAATTGTTATTGAATTAGGATTATAGAATCGAATTGAGAATTGTTATTTAACGAATATTGAGAAAAACCCAATTTATGAACCCTAGAATTTTAATTAAAATCACTGAGGATTAATGTCATATATTAATTTTTGAACATGTTTATAGATGAAATAAATATGGGAGATAAACTAATCGAGGTCTGAATTGAAGTTGGAAAGCTTCGGATTTTGGAAATGGTGGAAAAATCACTCGGGGAAGATGACTGATATTTTGTCAATCGATCGATCGACCCAATTCGTCGATCGATCGAACCCTTCAGTTATTGTAAAATATGATATTGTAGATCTTTTCATCACGGTCGCATGGGCGCCAACCCTAAAAAAATTATTTTTTTTTGGATTTGATATGATTTTTCTACGATAGGGTGCGTGAGACCGACACCTTTAGGAAGAAATAAATTCATATTATTTTGAGATGTCCGTAGATGAGTGAAGGTGTTTGGAAAAATATAAAGGAATGTTATGTTATCCTTGGATTAGATAGGGATGAATCTGGGGCATGGATTTAGGAGTATTTATATTGAACGGCACTCGATAATATATGTCGAAAATATACGAGCGTATTCGAATGCGAATTTTGGATGAATTTAGCATACGAGTTGGTATCTTAAGGTGGAATTTAATTGATAGAAATTAAATGGAACCTAATACCTAGTGTCTTATGGGATGAGTATTAAGAACTATTAAATTTAATAAGGGTGTCAAACTTATTAACCGAATTTGGTGAAATGAATTCTAAAAGGTTAAAATAAGGACCAATAAAGGGAGTCCGGGAATTTTTGTTGAGTGACACCACTTGGATACAAATTAATTGAGGTGGTAGTAATTAAATTGAGGGTCGGGGTCTTGACTTTGATATTTCTCAAGCTAGTCCTACGAGAGTTAGGCAGAGATTAGCCGGTTTAATTTATTATAGAGATATATAATAAATTATCGAATAGTGAATTTAAAGATAGGTGTTACCCTTAATAGTGGGCTTTTGTATAACAAATTATAAATGGTGAAGATACGGACCATATGAGTGATTCGAAGTATTGTAGTTGGGTGACACTACTTTAATAAATTAATGAGTGTGAAATTAGTTAGATTAATCGGTGTAATTTGAAATGTAATGGATTCGGGGGATGAGCGAACCTAAGACAATCAGTAGGATATGAGTGAATTACCTACTGAAATATTTTAAAAGGATAATTGGCACACTTCGAGTAGTGAGGGATACTCAGGAAAATACGATAAGAAGTGTAATTGGAATTAAATAATGCGTAAGATATTCGGGAGATATGTATGCTATGTATGGAATATATGATATAGTTTGTGTGTATACCTATAATCATTTGTATGATTTATTATGTGTATGACATACCTACCATGCTCGCTGTCATGGGAGGTTATAGGAAGAGGACAATCTTATCTTATGTGCCTTCGGGGGGATTTAGATTTGGTACCTCAAGAACATCGTACTGTGAAGACTTATTTGTGAGTTGATAAGTCAGGTGACTATGGAAGCGTAGGTTTGTGCATGACCCATAGGAATGTGAACTATGTTCGCCTCCAATATGTGTGATTTGTATTGATACGGTTCCAAAGTGATGCAGAATCCATAGTCCTTTATACAGTGCATGATGTACCGGGACTTGATAGCAGAGTATGGATGCATTGCAGGTCCCAGCCTAGGGGTATTGTATTGTATATATATAATTAGTGTGATAAATATATATATACTTGTGATTTATTCTACTACGTGTTTTTATCATAGTATACTCGAACCGCAAGTCAGCATAGGGGTGTAGTGTTAGTATATATATAACAAAGTGATATATGTATACGTGTGATTTTATTCTATTGTGTGGGTTTAGTAGAAGAGAAAGACAGTGACATTGAAAACAACTATATTATGGGGAGAAATAAACATATACTGAGAAATTTATAATGGGATAAAAGACATGGAAATTCGGTAACATATTGTATGAGTAATATGGGTGGGTACAATGAGTTAGTATGTAGAAGGAGATTTGTTATGGCTAGTTAGGTGGGGTAGCTTAACTAGGAAAGGTAGAAATCAAGCGTTAAGTGTGCACATTATATGAGGGGTGAGTTATGTCTCAAGAGAGTGAGACACTAGCTTAAATATGAAAAGTGTGCATGCATATTTAATTATTGCAATTTAACTGCATGCTAAATATTTTCAAAATATTTTACTTGGGATCTGACCCATGTCAAAATCTTTTTCAAAACATTTTAGGTGCCCAGCCACAAGGATGCCCAGTTTGAGGATTCTATCCAGGGATGCATAGCTATATCTCATGTGGAAGTTGCAGGACCTTGCTATAGACGTTTCTCTCATTTATTCCTAGTGTAGGAACTTTTCAGTACTCATTTGGGCACGTCTCCCTCGGATTTTGCATTTAGTTTACTTATCGAACTTTGTGTATCCAGGTTATTATTTCAGTTACTGTTGTATTTTACTTTTGAACCATTAGTTGATTCGGTTATCTTGATTTATGTTATTCATTTGTGTGGGATTCAGTTATTAGTTGTGTTGATGGTTTTATTATTGTTTATTTTTCACCTGTTCTTAATTAATGAAAGATAAAATCCGTCACCAATGTCATTAAATTACTAGGTGGTTAGTAACTTTAAAAAGTTATCGACAATGATTCTAAGAATGAGCAATATAAGACCAACATTTTATTTTGATCACAGGGTGGTCACCTGATATTTTAGTTGGCGAGGTGTCCCAAGTCACACTTAATCGCCCTTAAACGTATTATCAAATACGTGAATGGGACTCCCTCACTTGGAATTTGGTACTCTTTTGATACCAGTGACTATTTATCTGCCTATTTGGATGTCTATTAGGCCGGGGATGCAGTGGATGTAGGAGCACTTCTGGTGGGTGTTTCTTCTTTGGTTCTGCTCTTGTATCTTAGTTGATTAGGAAGCAAAACTCCTCTTCTTTGTCCACTGCAGAGGTTGAGTACATAGCCGTCGGGAGTTGTTGCACACAACTTCTGTGGATGAAGCATATGTTGGGGGATTATGGGATATCACTATACACCATGACTATTTCCTGTGATAACATGAGCGTGATACACATATCCTGTAATTTAGTCCAGCGTTCACGCACAAAACACATTAGGATACGTGAGTCACTTTATCCATGAGTTTGTAAAGGAAAAGGTTGCATCCTTGATTTTTGTGTCTGTCGACCTCCAGTTAGCCGATATCTTCACGAAGCCTTTAGATACCCTTAGATTCGAGAGTCTTAGGATGTCTTTAGGAATTTGCACAGTTGACTGAGGGGTGGTCACCATGTCTAGAGTAGGATGCATTTTTCATGTTTATATCATCTGATTCCTATCTTTACATTGTATCATTTGTATCATTATTTGTTTGTTTATTTTTTGAAAAATTAAAAAATAGAAAAAGATTTTATTTTTGAAATTTTTTAGAAAAAGTCAAAAACATTTTCTTTTTATAAAATTTTCTAAAAAACCAAAAGGTGTTTTGTATTTTGTTTACACCGTTTATGGAAGAACATTTAAGATTTCCATCGTCACAAATTCATTCCATATTCCACGTGACTGTTTGATTGTGATTTGAGATGCTACATCATTTCATCCATGTGCTTTGCATTGTTTGGAGTATTTGAGATGTGATTAGTGATATCTACTACATGTTAGGATCCTTATCTCCTCTTTTGAACACATGCACGGTATTATTTGAGTATTGTACTTGTCAATCACATATTGGTTTGAGTGTTTCCATCTTTATTATATCCATACAACGACCAAAATGCGACAAATCATGACAAGATAGTAGTTCATGTAAAAACCGTTTACCATGAGGAATTAATTGTAACAAAATATGGTGAGTGAATCATGGTAAAGGAATACGAGAGTTCAAAATTAGCTCGTCGAGAAAGCCTCCGTTTGTAAAAAAATCCCAAAAAAATTAAATGGCAATAAAAAGAAAAATATGCCAAATCAAATGGGCCAGTAGGTTTTAGTTTCATCTCCTCAAAAGAAAAAATATGATGTCTAATTATTTATGAGGTATTTTTTTATGGAAATAAATGAAAAATGGATTTCCACGTCCTTGGAAGTCATGAAAAAGTGTTTCAAAAGTTTTGGACGTTATTGGTGTGGGAATCACTTTGATCTTTGATTTGATGATTTGATTGAGTCAATTTCTTTTAATTCCACAATTTTTACACCTAAGGAAGATGTTGAGTTCACTCATTAGGAATATCCAACATTCATCGCGCACATATGTTATGGCTATAAGTATTGATTTTCTTGTTGAATTTGTTCACATCCCTACATTTTTGCTATCAATGACTAGGTTATTTTGGTGTTCTTTCATGGTGTGATTTTTTTGCTGTAAAGTTTTTTGAAAAATTCAAAAAAAAAAGAAAGTTTATCACCTTGTGACATTCTCTATTTGCATTTCTTATGTTCTTCATATCTGTCTATTTGGGGACATCATAAAAAAGGGGAGAACGAATTATGAAGGATAATTTCTTGTTTGTTTTTATAATGATTTTCTTCTATATAATTGATATTTGTTTCTGCTTATCATTATATTTCAATCTGTTGCGCGTCATGGGTATTTATTTCTTGTTTCATGTGTGTAGGTATCAAAATGGAGAATCATTTTTTCACACCGTGATGATGAAAAACAAAGTTTTAATAGTTGAAGATTTGAAGATGATCCAATTTGTGAAGACACACATTTAGTATTTCCAGTTTTTGGGTTAAATGGGGATATTAAATTGTATGTCAGTTTATTTATTTTAGGCACCATAATTCGGATATTTTTATGTATGTACTGGCATAGACATAAAGGGATATTTGTAAGGACAAGTTTTATAAATGTCTAGGGTAGAATCTAGGAATTTTCCAAGTGTCCTAGATCACAATTAAGTATGTTTGATACGGCTACATTTGGCATGCCTCCATGATCATCCACGAAGGTCTTGATCCGAATTCATGCATCCATCATCTTCGTATGTGCATCAAGGGTCAAGAAACATACACTTCAACAGCTCCCACTACTCCACTTACTTATGGTAAAATAATTTAATTGGAGATCTTATCTATTTACATCAATAGTTGGGAATATTTTCTAAATAAATTTTCAAGCCTGAAAGATGATAAACACACACGATCTTTTTAAGGAGGCATTTTGAGACACGTCACTAATGTGGTTCAAATGACATCATATGTGGTTCGAACGAGATGCCATCTCGTTCAAACGACATCATATGTCGCTCGAATGACGTACGAACTCAAAATGTGTATTTAAGTAATGTTGATTCTACACGTTTTCCCAAGTCTGCGTACTTTCATTTTTGCAAAACAATACCTCTTTTGAGACTTCATATTTTAAGGTTTTTCATAACTTTTTGATTCACAAATAATTGCCAATCCTTTATGTGAATACTCTAAACCCCAAGGAATATTATACCACTCATCTAGAGCACACTTGTGGAGAAGACGAAGCTTTTCCATTGCTGAACTTCTGGAGCTCTTGCGGGATCTCTAGCTAACGATATCAAAACCAACACTTGTGGGTATTTCATATGTCACTGCTTGCATTTTCATTATAATCCGTGTAAACCATACTTTACAAATTATAGTGAAAATAAGATGGTTTTGCCCTTGTGGGTGATCTTTCCTCAACTATGATTGTCTTGCATGCATAGATTATTTCTTTATTTAATCACGTTTATTTGCAAGAGTTAAGACTTATTGGGACTAAAACTGGAATTTAATTAAATAAGTTTGACATTAACTATTGGAGCACTCTCACGAGGAACCTGTCATCTCTAATATTGTACCTAAAGTGGTAGTTAGGTTTGCGAAAAACCTATCCCGAGCAATAGATATAAGGGGGGCTGAGACAAGGCCTATTAGATGCACTATTAAACATTTTAAGAAGTTAGGACTAAATCCTTTTAAGGGGTATGTTGATCCTTTGAAGGTCATTGCCTGGATTCAAAATATAGAGAAGATATTATCCGTGATAAATTGTACTGGTGAGAAAAAGGTGTCTTTTACCTCCTTCAAGTTTAAGGTCGAGGTAGATCATTGGTGATATATGACCCAAAGTAACCAAATGGGGGAAGAGTTCGTGGCTATTTGTTGGACAAGAACTTTCTTTCGAAATCTACTTCCCTATCGTGGTTATGGAAAGACTAGAGGTGGAATTCATGGATCTAACTTAAGGATCCATGTTTTTGGCTCAATATGAGACCAAGTTTGTCGAATTATTACATTCCCCCCCCCCCCATCCTGTAGACACCCATGAGAAAAAGTCAAAGAAGTTTAAGAGGGTGTTCTGCAGTCGACTGTTAGGACTAAGACTAAAAACTTACTCGGAGCTAGTTGAGGTGGCCCAAATCATGGAACATGATTTCAGGATGGATTGAAGACAAAAGAAATAATGAAGAAGGGAAGAGAAGAAGGTGCAAGGAAAAAATATAAGCCCTAGAAATAGGCTCAAAGGCTGTAAAACCATCAGATGGTCGTTGAAGGGAAGGTGGGAACTGCGGGCACAGTGTGCTTTAATTGTGGCACTAATGGGCATTTTTCTAGGGCTTGCCCAATAGGAATGAGTAATTACAATGTGAAAAACCTTATGACAATGTTAAATATTATAGAATACCAAAGAAGGATCCAGAAATTTTTTGAGCTCCTTACAGAGTCGTTGTTTAGAATGCCAAGGAGGCTGAGAAAGTCGAGGACGTAATAGATAGTACCATTATTTTAGATGAGAGAAATGAATATGTGATTTTTAATTTCAGGCCACACACTCATTTGTATCTATAACTTCTGCATGAAAATTTAAGTTGAGGTCATAAACCATATACCCACCATTAGTGATCAACATCCCAGTAGAGGTTTCCTCTGAGGCCATTGTCTTGTATGAGGATTATACTGCGGAGATAGGAGGTCAAAATTTCATAGTTTGTTTGATTCCCTTAGAAATGGAGGACTTCTATATGATGATTGGAATGGATTATTTATCCACTTACTTTGCTAGGATAGATCGTTCTAGTAGGGAAGTTACCTTATGTTGTCCTTGAAAAGATTAAGTGAGTTTTAAGGGAACTAATCCTAGTAGGTAACCTTTGTTGATATCTGCCTTGAGAGCTAGAAAGATGTTGAAGGATGGTTTCAGTGGCTAGATAATCTATGTAAAAGACCAGGAGAAGGGAGCAACCACGATTGGAGATACACTTGAAGTCACGGAGTTTAGTGATGTTTTCCTAGAAGGGTTACCAAGGTTTCCCCCAAATAGAAAAATTGAGTTTACGGCCGACCTTGTGTCTAAGGTCATGCCCAATTATAAGGAACCTCGTAGGATGGCTGGCATGGAGTTAAATGAGTTAAAATGAATAGTTGGAGGGCTTATTAGGACACGACTTCATAAGGCCTAATACTTCCCTTTGGGGTGACCCCGTACTTTTTTGTTAAGAAGAAGGATGGGGCTATGAGGATGTGCATAGACTATAGAGAACTAAAAAAATGAACGTGAAGAATAAATGTCCATTTCCTATGATTGATGATATTTTTACCAACCGAAGGATGCTAAATGTTTCTCTAAAATTGATTTGTGGTCTAATTATCATCAACTGAAGATAAGGTATTCGATTTAAGGACAAATTTTCAATCGAGTCAATTTGTTTGTAATTATCTTAATTCCTAACAAAACTTTTGAAGCATAGGTTAGGCTTTGTATTATTGATCTCGTAAGCCTGTGACATGTTTGATGAATACGTAGTGGCTAAGCTTCAAATTTGGATACATATCATGATTTGTTTTTCATGCCAAGTTTATCTTCACATTTATCAAGGATCCCATAAGTATGGATGGATTTTGAATATGGTCCTTGGATATTTTTTATGGGTGTTTTATTTTTGAAAAAAAATATTTAGAACTATTTTTAAAATGTTTTTTTAAAGAAAATATTTTTTAGTATCATGCCATTGGAACTAAGTCATCACCTCATTAAAAGGAAATGGTTATCTCATTTGAACTTAGAACGACTTTGGAATCTCACTAGGATGTGAATCTGACGAATCAAATAATGACTCTATATCAAACAATGTAAAATTCATTGGAAGTTTGTTATAATGAAAAAGGGTTCTTTTTCGAACGAACTCTATTCTCGTTAGAACAAAAATGCCTTCTAGTTTGAACGAACAATGAAATATCATTTGAACAATTTCTCCGCCTTAAAATTTTTGTTTTCACTATGTAAGTCATGTTAGACTCATATCTTTCAAGAACTTTTGGTGAAAATTAATTCCCTACATGTTTACCAATGCTCTAAGACCCTAGTTTCACCCTTTAAGTTTAAAGATAAAAGTTTACATATTCACATGCTTTGAGATCTTTGTGTCGGGAACAAAAGTTTATTTCTCTTCATCCTGAGTTGAGAATTTATTTTTTGCAGTGGAATCCATACTTGTTTGATGTGTCACGGTAAAGAAGTGGTGTTCCGTGTTCTAATTATGTAGATAATTATTAAGCCTCATTGGTGGATATCAAGGCGTGCATGGATACGTGCATTGAGAAACTTGCATGGATGGACTCTTATATTCCACTATACAGGAGAGGTGGAAGATAGAATACCATTAAGGCTTGCGAGGGATATGAGTCGTTGAGTAAGTCTAGTGCCTAGTCCTCGTAAAACCTTATCATAGCGATCTGTTTGGTTGGGTCGTCCAAGGTTTTTCCCTTTATGGCTTTCCTTGTGAATCGATGTGTTGTGTTGGATTTATTTATTTTATTTTATTATAATCTAGAAGAATGTTTTAGGTTAAAAAGATAAAATTGGGTAAATTAGTTTTTCACAACAAATGGTTTCAATTTGGTGAAAAAGTTTTATTGGGTTTAATTTCTTCTATGTCTTGATCTTTAAAGTTGATAAAATCTAAAATTAGACTTGTTGTTTGTTAAGACCATTCCTGCCTAAGCATACATCACATAGGGGAATGCATTCTCAAATTGGTATCAGGGAGGGTTTGTTAAATTACTATGTTTTGATCCCGTATTTTTTGCATGAATTTTGGTGGGTTTAATGGAATTAAAGCCCCGATGTTTGGTGGGTCAAATTTTGCATACTGGAAAATGTATATAAAGTCATCATTTAAGGCGATAGATGAGCGAGTATGGCAAGAAGTTTTAAAATGGTTAGACTCCACCTACTACTTTATTTGGAAATAATAGGATACCCAAACCAGTAGAATCATGGAGTTAGGCTGACCATAGGTTAGTGACTTATAATTCTCGAGGTTTAAATGCTCTATTTTGTTCTATCACGTGGGAGGAGTTCCTCTATATTATGACTTGTAAGATGTCTAAAGAGGATTAGGACATACTCCAACTAACCCAAGAAGGAACTAATGTTTTTAAGTCTTCAAAAATCTAAAACCTCTCCACTCAATTCGAAACCATTAAGACGTTAGAAAGTGAGAGCTTTGATGAGTTTTATGCTAAAATGTCCAACATATTTAACTCATCTTTTAACTTGGAAGAGAAGATACCCGATAACTGACTAATCAAATTTTTATAAGCTCATTACCTGAAAGATTGAATTCAAAACTTATGATTTTGAATTCTTTGTGTACTTTAGATTATATAAAACTTGAAGTTCTTATAGGTGACGTAAAAACTTTTGAGCTTAACATATTTTCCTCCAAGACTAAGAAAAATAAAGATAAGGGCATTGATTTGAAATCCTGAAAGGAGGAAACACCTATTTTGAATGATGAGTCTGACATCGATTAAGAGAATATGACCATGATTGCAAAGAAATTCAAGAAAACTTTCAAATTCCATTAGAAACTGAAAGATGCAAAAAACGTTTGAGAAAAATATTCCCAATAAGGTCAGCTACTTCCATTAGAATCATAGTGACAAATTTATGAGGGATGAGTTAGAATGATATTACGGTTGTGAGGGTTATTGCATATGGCATCCTGGTGCACCACTAAACTAAAGAAGGAGGGAAAGAAATCGATGGTGTATAACTCCCCCTTAGTGACAATGATCCGAAAGAATGATCTGATTCCCCTATTGAGCGCAACTACACCGCGTTCATGTAAAATTATGTGAGCTTTGATGAGAAATCTCCCTATGAAGATATATACAAACATGACACTTCCAAGGCCATAGTTTGTGGATCCCAAGTGTGTGATGGTCGAAAAAGTGGATATGAGAGTGAGGATGATGAAGAGAAGGAGGAAAGTGAACTATAAGTTACCTTATGTGAGTTGTATGTAGAAACCGTAAAAGTGAACAAGGATAACGTGAAGTTGAAAGCTAAGTTTAATGAGTATGCTGTTGAGAAGGATGGTAGTGTTTTGATTAAGTATCTTAAGGAATGTGAGAGGACTCTTTGTGATAAGCTAGATTATGATGAGGGTGAGAGAGAGAGCCTTTGAGATTTTATGGAGGCTATGAAGAAAAATCTTCTACAGTTTGAGAACTCTAGGCATTTACCCAAGTTGGAGATAGTTAAGCAAGAGGAGAGATTGAAAGGTTCTAGTGGTGTCAAAATTAATTTGGTGTCTAAGGATGAAAAATGGGATAAGATATTAGGCACCATCCAAAATCAAATATGACAAGTGTGGTATTGACTTGGATAATTATAAGGCTTCCACTAACCAAGACAATACCATACGTTTGAGGGAGTCGACTAGGAACGTTAGGAAAGGCCAATGCTTAGGTAACACCCCTCACCGTGTTTACACTTGAACTCATTGAGGTAGAAAATATCACCTTAGGAGGATTTTCTATGATCTTAAAAATGGTTCTAGAAAGTCTAAGAATAGAGTCACCAAGGTTTACAAAACTCGATAACATCACGTTACACCTATCGGGGTTTGGAAATCGGATTTGGAGGCTTTTCATATTAGACTTGTTGATTCTCATTTGTCTTCACATGATACAAACCTTCCTATATCTAATGATTGATTTTTTTCGCATGTTTACATACCGTAGTTGTGCTTCATGATATATGTTTCCTAGTTGTATTTGTTTGTATCTTTTGTATTTTAATTTTTCAATTGTTGAGTCATATTAAAAAATACAAAAAGATTTTGTTTGTCTTTTGAGTTAGTTTGTTTTCAAATTGGTATTTTTTTTAGAAAAAATCAAAAAGATATTTTTTTTTTGTATTTTAGTTTTACAAATTTTGTGTGGCATATTGGTGTGTTTGCATCGAATATTTCATTTCGTGCTATCCATGTGACTAGTACATTTGGTTATGATTGTTAATCCATAGATTGTTCTTGGTCATGATTTCATGGAGTTCTTTCGACTTTGATTTGCTCAATGGATTCTCTTTGTATATGCCTCCACACAAACATGCACGAGATTTTTGAATGTTAACTCCACATGTAGATTTATTCTTTGTGTGATGGTCTCCCATCAATCTTTTCATCTACATATTTCATGACTATGGGGGATTTTTGCTTGTAAGAACCATTGACCATCAGATTGTTTGATTGTATTGAAAACAAGGAGGGTGCACGGGAAAGGGCTGTCAAAGGAGAAAATATCCTTTGCGGAAAATCCACCGTTGGTAAGCTCCTAATGAAAATATTTAAAGGCAATAAAAATAGAAAAAATTGTTAAGGCCAACATAGTTTAGTTTGCTTGATTTTAAAAAGTTGTAGCTTTAAATAATTGAGAGAAATGAAATATAATCTACATTAAGCTTTTGAGGGTGTTATAGTCGAAGATCAACGAGTTTACCCAATGAATCCTAGTTATGCTTATTTTGATATGACTCTATTGATTTGTAGAATCATCAATATTCTAGGCTTATGTGCATTTTTCTTGTTTGTTCATTAAGTTCACTTTATCCTATCACCTGAGGCTAAATCTTAGTTTGATAAAGTTTTGTGGTCAAATAGAACTCCTTGAATATATTTGAGTGTTTGGCTCATAATTCATTTGTATTTAGATCACACATATTCATTCCATTCCACATGTTTAGACACATCGATACTTTGCTAATGTGTAAAGATTATGTGTTTTGTGGTTGTTTATATATATATATATATATACGCGTGCGTGTGTATGTGTGTGTGTGTGTGTGTCGGTATTTCGTTAGTATATTTTGCATATTTTATATATGGTATCGTTTGTTTAAGTCTTTTCGATTTGCATTTAGTTCATGTTTACAATATACTCTATCTTAGGATCTTATTTTCATGCAATATGATTATATTAGTATCTCTCATTAGATGCATTGAAATTCCTTATCTCATATTGGTAATTTCAAATGGGTTTCATACTTTCTTACTTATTCACATTGGTATCTTTTTGCATTGATATTGATATTGGTTTATCAATGTGTGGATTGTTTGTGATTGTGTTGCCATATTGTGTGTTTCCTATACACCATTGCATAATTTTATTCCCTCCTCCCTATTTTAAAATAGATATCTCATGTTTACACATTTAGGGTGAGATTTGGATTTTTGGGGAATAATAGTTTTATGCTTTCTTAATTTCTCTATTCCTGAACAAAAAGGGGGATAAATGGTATATTTCCGCTCATTGATTGTGATATCTTTATCTTAGGAGGAGACGTCTTACCTAGTTTGATATTATTTTAGACACTGTTAGAAAATTTATTCTTATGCGAATTTATACTTGTTATATTCTCTTTGTATTTGAAGGTGTGTTTGAGTGTGTAGATTTAAAACATGCGATGAAGTTTTCAAGTGTGCAAATCTAATCAAGTTTATGAGTTGGTCAAGATATATTTTTTCCTTTATAGGGTTTGGGATTGAGTCTTTTCAGAGAGATTGACGTCCCATAGGATTTTTATTTTGGTTTTATCCTGGAAGGATAAATTTCCAATCGATTCAACTTTTTTGTAACTGGCTTAATTTTGGAAAAAACATTTGATTCAAAGGTTAGGCTTTGTCTTGTTGATCTCGTAAGCCTATGGTATGTTTAATGAAGATGTAGTGTCCAAGTTTCAAAGTTTGACACACATCGTGCCGTATTTTCATGCCAAGTTTATCCTCGAGTTTACCGAGGATCTTATAAGTTATGGATACATTTTGAAAGTGATTGTGGTGACAATTATATTCAACACAAATAAATGAGAAAAGAGCAATCACTCAAGCAAATAAAAAAGATAACGAATGCCAATCATACAACACAGTATATGAGTGGTTCAGCAAGAATTCCTACATCCACGGTGGTGCTCTCAGTATTATTTCTATATATTACGGGGAGTGTTTTTCAGAGAATACAAATCGTGCCTTTTTCCCTAGGCTTAGGGTTTATTATATACATGTTTGTTCTCGGGGAGTGGGGGTGTTGGACTCCCCCCGTCCATCTTCTACTCCTAGAATATCTCCTTACGAGATTCTCAGAGTAGACTAAGTCATATCTGAATTCAGTTGAGATGCGAGGGGCCCAGACTTCGGGCCGTTTCTATTGGGATACTCGTCTCAGGCTGTGATGGCAAATCTAGGTACCCATAATTTCCCCTAAAGTTGTTTGGCCACAATTTGGGCTCAATAAATTTAAATGATTTGTCATAATGTCTCTCTTATAAATTGTGTAACTCTTCCCAAGATTGGAGTTCTCTACTTAATTTTGGCGACAGCCTGCTTCAGGTCTATTGCGATATGATTAGAAATGTTTAAAAGGTCACTTGGAGAAGAGTTTCTACATCGTCGTTTCAAGCTTCATATTTTCTCATCTTCTTCAAGTTTTCACTGTTGCACCCTCCTATACAGGTATTCATTTACTTTGCGTTCAATCTTCTTCGTCGTATGGGCTTATTATCTTGTGTCGTCCAAGCCAAAATTTCATCTTATAAGTCCCCTTTGCTCTTTCTCTATGTTTTTTCTATTGAGTTTTCTTCGAATTTGTAATTAGGGTTTATAAATGGCAAACATAGGCAATAGATCAGTGTTTAGGTTTAGGAAGTTTTATAATATCCTTGATTGGGTAGATATTGAGTGTGCCTCTATCCCTAAGAATGTTAGAGAGATAGAGGATACTCATTGGATTCATATCCTGTTGCTGTCCCAAGGGGGACTCACCTTCCCCCAAGTAATTTGTTTTTTCACTTCTTTGGTTACTTCAATATCGTCCTTGCACAGTGCTCATCAAACATTTCGAAGATAGTTAATGGTGTCCATAGAATAAACCAACTCTATGGCACCAACCTAGGGCTTGATGAAATATGCTTATGCTACTCTTTCTCAGGAACAAGCTCTGGTCTTCTTTACGTCAAGTCCAGGAGTCCTAAGAGGGTATTGGTAGTAAATCTACCTGACTCCCATAAGGATTACTAGCAAGAGGGTTTTCTTGCTAGAAATTGGTAATTTCCTCCCCATACCGAGGGGTCGAGGTCTGACAGGTTCACGGTCCCCTTTTATGGGGAGGAGTTTATAGGTAGGATTAATTTTTGTTCTTCTCTTCGATCTTCTTGTTAATGGATGACTTCTATGATATTTTTCTCTCTTATTTTCAGCGAGGACAAAGAATTTGGAACCTGCTCTTAGTGAGGTTCGAGCAACCGAGTTGATTAAAGCTTGGAACATCAGAGAACTTTTGGCTGACGGTGAACATCCTCGGTCAGCTGCTTTTCTTCTAGAGTACAAGAATATTGGATTTAGTTACATCACATGACCTGTAGGTAGTATCCCCGAGCTTGAAATCACTGAAGAAGTTGTTGTAGATCCTATCCATTTGGACGAGGAAGAGAGAAGCTCTGGTGAGGGTAGCGAGGGTGATAATAAGGGTGATGCTGAAGGTGATTCTAGTGACATAAGCTCCAGTGGTGAAGGGTCTTCCAGTTCGGAAGAGGCTTCAGAAGCTTGAGAGTCCTCCAGTGAGTTAAGTAGTTCAATAAGGAATAAATGGATCCTCCTAAAAGAAATCTAATCAGGTATGATGATGACGAGGACGATGTGATTCTCTCCAGGATGTTGAAGCAAAAGTTAGGTAGTGGAGAAGTTGCCACTAGCTCTCAACCTACTGCCATTGAGCAAGAAAAGAAGAGGAGGGACGAAGAATAGTTGAGAGAGAAAGAGAGAAAGAAGGAAGAGGAGAGGAAGAAGGTGGAAGGGAAGAATAAGATGGAAGAGAGGAGGAGATCTGAGAGGGTGAAGAAGAGGGAAGAGGAGATAAGGAGAGATGAGGTGAGAACAAAGGTCGTGCATTCTCTAGTGCTCGTGTCATCTTTTCTTGAGGGGTCCTCTGTTGCCCTCTCTCCCCAATTGGCTCATGTATTGATTGAAAGAGCAATTTTGCCTAGTGATTGTCAGAAGGCGATGGGGACTGACTAGTTATCTCTGAAGGCGAGCCAGAGTCTAGCCTTTGTAAGTCTTTATTTCTCCTTTATCTTTAAATCTTTAAGTTTGATGCTTCTCCATTTTTGTAACATTTTGCTTAATGCTTCTCTTCTTTGCAGTTTGTGACTGATTCCTCCGTCCTCTACCGTACTCGTGACGAGATGGTAAGGGCGAAGGTTAATCTAGAAAGGCAAAATGCTGAGATGCAGTGGAGGAATGCGGAGATGGAGGCCAGATTGAGGGCTCCCAATGAGGCCTAGAGGTCCTCTGATCTCTCCCTTATTTATGCGAATAGAGCGAAGGAGTCGGTGATAAAGGAGTTGAATGAGCAGAGGCAGTCCTACGACCTGGTCTGCATGAGCAAGCTGGTCGTGGTTGAGGAAAATAAGGTGGTGGCAGAGAAGCTGAAGAAGATGGAGTTCGAGGAAGCCACCAATAATGAAAGTTAATACAATTTCGAGTGGGTTGTCGCATATGAGGATGCTGACGCTCAGATAGGCTACATAAGTCGTCTGAACTTCAAGAAGGGTTGGAATAAGGCTCTTTTGGCTGCCGGGGTGGATGTTGACTCACCCTTGTTCAACGAGCATGATCCAAGTCCAAAGCCTATTATAGATGATGCATCGGCCCCAGCCATTGAAGTTGTTCCCCCTGCCTCCCAGACTGTTCCTATTGGTGCTCCTCCTTCTTGGGGAACAATAGTTGTTCCTTTTGAGGGAGATGCTCCTACTTCTGCTGATAAGGGAAAATAGCCAGCTTCCTCTTAACAAATCGAGGTTGCTAGTTAGTATGCTCTTAGGACCTCTCTGTATTTTCAATTTACTTCAACTGCTCTTTTTTAATTACCGATGTAATTGGACCCCTTTATCTCAATGAAATGAAAGTACTTTCTTTTCTTCGCATTGATTCTTGTGCTTTTTACTGGTTGTATGGTTTGTAGTTGATAGATGCAGATGAGTATATACCTGCTAACTCAGTTGGGAAGGATCCTTGGTCCTAACACGAGCATCCAAGTTCATCAAGCCTTCGTTAGGATTTGAAAGTCTCTCGGGTTGAGAAATAAGAGCTTTAAGGACCAATCTGAGCTCATCACCAAACTGAAGGATAGAATTCAGGAGATTGAAGAAGTTAGCGCTTATGTCCAAGAGGAAGTAAATAATTTGAGGGCCAAGCTGCTAGATGCCTCCAAAATCAACCAAGTTGGAGAAGTTCTTCAATAATAGAATAAAAATCTGAGGAGGGAGGTGTTGCGACTTGGGGAGCATGTGTCGAGTGTCGCACCTCGAGTTTTATGAGGTTCCTCTTCATTGGTTGTTCTGTGAGCTGGCACAGGGCTGAACACCGCCCCTCAAGCTTTGCAAGGTTCTACCCCATGGGCTAGTTCACGAGTTGGTACAACTGCAGGGGGTCCAGGTAGGGATATGGATGAGCTTCAAGAGGAAGTTCATCGAACATACATGATTGCTATTGGGCTTCAAAGAGATGTCACACGGTTGAAGCATCTGTTCAATAAATGTCCTCAACAACTATGGGCTGATGGTTATGAACAAGGTTAGGTGGATGCTCCGACGAGGCTGACAGAGTTTGAAGAACTATCTTTTATTAGGGGATGGTTGAGCGCCCTTAGGGAGCTTCAAGTACGAATGAACTCTGTACTCTGGTACCGTCACGAGATATCTCCTTCAACTTAGAGGCATAATCCTTTCAGGAGGGATGACTAGTGGATCCCTATCAATGCTATCTCAAGGAGGCTTTTAGAGGAAGATGCGAATGAGGTCGAGGAGGAATTAGCTCCTCACCCGGACGATGGACAAAGAGCACAAGTGGCTAACTATCTTGTTCAGAGGCCTCAGCCTCATTAAGATTTTACCAGATGTAATTGATTGTATATGTAATGAAGTAATGTAATACCGATGTTTTAGGTGATCTCGCCGACTAAACACGTGTTGTATATTCTCATTGTAAATGTGATGAAGTAATAAAATATCTATGTTTTGGGTTATCTTGCTGACTAAACATGTGTTGTATATTTTTTACTTCATTTATTTCTCACTTAATTATCTTGGGCCCTTCATGGCCGACTAGATTGGTAGGGTTGTTTTGTTGAGTGAGTGTCCTCCCAGTCCAGTATGCTTATAAGATACCATTCTGCCTCACTTTACCTTTTAGGTCGTGTCCTCACACTCCCTTAGGCCTATGTGTGGCAATGGCGAGGATACACCTAGCGTTAGATGTTCTATCCGAGCAGGTTTTCTACACCAAACATAGTTTGGTTACCAATTCATTTTTGGTCTAATTGCCTAAGGACCCCCTGTAGGGCTTCATATATTGTCGGGGAAATTCTAGGAGGTTGTTCGTGTTTCATAACGAAAACCTGAGGAGGGTGACACCCTTCTTTTATGCTTCGAGTAAGGTGCCTATTGCTTGGAAAAGATGTGCAAGTTATAAAGTTCCCAATAAATAATTAACACTTCATAAGATGCCATTGCCAAATAATCTTTTATTAATTGGAAAATAAATAAGACATGAGTTGCCAATTCAATCAAGGTAGTAAAAGATAAATGAGGGAAAGCTAGAAATATAATTTCTTCAGATTGGCAGCATTCCAAGCTCGGGGTATCTCTCTTCCTTCCAGCGTTTCTAAGTGATAGGCTCCTTACAGATCATCCCTTGTCACCTTGAATGGTCCCTCCCAGCTCGGCCCTAGCTTGTCATCTGATGGTTTTACTACATTGCCAAGGACTTTCCTTCGGACGTAGTCCCCAACCTGGAATTCCCTTGGATTTACCTTTTTGTTATAGTGTTTCGCGAGCTGTTGCTAATAGCTTGCCAGCCTTACTAAGGCTAGTTCTATGCGTTCGTCAGCTAGGTCAAGTTCAGCGAGTAATGATGAATCGTTCTGGCTAGGGGTGTTCGCGGTCCGGTCCAATTCGGTTTTTAGGATTTTTAAGGACCGGACCGATTAAACCGGTCCTAGAAAAAAATGGACCAAGACCGGACTGATTGTATCGGTCACCCGACCCTAGTCGTTCCGGTTTTTTACAAGGTTGGTTCGGTCCAACTTGTCGGTCCTAATCTTATTAAATTAATCATTTTAAAATTGAAAATCACCTTTCAAAAATGTCCAAACTTCTCTAAATTTAACACCAAAAAGCTAGAAAATAGGAAATATTCATTATTTTGTATGGAAAATAAGGTTTTGAAACACAACATGAGAATATATCAACACAAGCTTTAGAATATTTTAGATTCAGAAAAGTCAGGTCAGAAAAATCAAAAAATCAGAATCTGAGAATTAATTTTTTATTCTGATGGAATATCTCTCTTTGTACGTGTTATCAAACAAACACCAAACCAAACCAACATTTGATTCATAAGTTATAACTTGTACCTGTTATCAGTTGGTAAAAGAGTTGATAAAAGTGAATCACAACTGATTTAACTTATAGCTGTTATCAAACCACTGCCAACGGCGGCTGAGAGGAGAAACAGCAACAGCGTAATAAACGGCAGTAATGACTGAGAGGATAACCGAAGGCAGAGATGAAACGGCCTAGAGAGGGAGAGGGTAGAAAAACCAATGGCAGATGGAAAAACAAAGAAAAGAAGAGGGATATAACTCTTCCAGTTTCGGGGCACAAACGACATTAGATTTTTTTTTAAATGACGATCGTACCCTGCCTTTTAAGTTATGTTTTATGAACAAATATAAATAAAATATATATTAATATGAACAACCGGTCCGGGTCGGTCCTAACAGGGTATTTAATGCGATGGATCGAGGATCGAACCGACTAGACCGGTCTGCAAAAAAAAAATAGACCGGACCGGTGAGAAAAAAAACTAGATAAAAATAGGCCGATTCAGTTCAGTCCGGTTCGGTCCACCGGTCCAATCGGATTTTTTAACACCTCTAGTTCTGGCCTTGGTCAACAAGGGTGGTTCTAATGATTAATAGACCAGCTTCCAAGGGGATGATTGCTTCCATTCCATACGTTAGTGAGAATGGGGTTTCCCCAGTTGCTCGTCATAGGGTAGTGCGGTAAGCCCATAAAATATGTGGAAGCTCACTCACCCATGTGCCTTTGTCTGGATCTAGTAGTTTCTTCAGTCCATCGATCACTATTTTATTGGAGGCCTCGGATTGACCGTTGCTCTGGGGGTAGTCCATCGAGCTGAAATAGTGCCTGATCCCGTGTTTTTCGCAGAAGTTCTAGAAACGGCCACTCTTAAACCATTTTCTGTTGTAAGTGATGATGGTTCTGGGGATTCCAAAATGGGTAATTATGTTTTTCCATATGAACCTCATCATATCTGCATCACGAATATTTACCAGTGGCTCTGCCTCGATCCATTTGGTGAAGTAATTTGTTGCGACCAACAGATACTTGTGGTTGCCACCGGCGGTAGGAAGAGGTTCTATGATGTCCATCCCCCATTGGGCGAAAGGCCATGGGATTATAAGCGATCTTAGGTCGCTAGCAGGTTGGTGGACCATAGGAGCATGTAGTTAACATTTCTCGCATTTATGAGCATATACTGCAGAATCTCTTTGCATATATGGCCACCAGTAGCCTTCCTTCATTGCTTGGAAAGCTAGTGAGCTCCCTCTAATATGGCTTCCATAGATTCCTTCGTGAAGCTCATGTAGAACTAACTCAAAGTCCTTCAGGTGAAACATTGAAGGAAATGGCCGTTGAATGATCTGTTGTATAGTTTGCCCTCAAAAGACAAGTGAAAGCGAGAAGCCTTGACTCTTATCTAATGAGCAACATTTTTATCGTTTGGAAGTGCACCATCTTTCAAATAGTCCCTCAAAGGGTCCATCTAACTGGGCGCTGACTCAATCTGAAGCATATGTTCCATGTTTGGCAGCTCGTCGCTCTGGTTGATGCTCGGACGGGCGAGGAAGTCGATGTGGATCGTACTCTTTAATTGGGAATCGATTGCTGAACTTAGGGCTGTCAGGGCATTGGCATGGTTGTTCTGTCTTCTGGGAAACTGTTGTACACTAACTTCCTCAAAGCTGGATATTAGCCTCTTTGCCAAGGCGGGTAGGCTGCCATTCTTTCATCTCTTGGGTTGAAGTCCGCACTTATCTGGTTGGAGACCAATTATGAGTCACCGAACACCTGCAGCTGCTTTGCCCCCAACGTGTGTGCCTTCTGCAGGCCGGCTATCAAAGCTTCATATTCTGCCTCGTTGTTGGAGGTTTTAAATCTAATACTAATTCCTTGCTCGGGGATTGTGTCTTCTAGAGTAACGAGCACAATGCCTACTCCTGCCCCCTTTGAGTTAGAGGATCCGTCGACAAATAGTTGCCAGACTCCTACTGATGGGTAATCTTCCATTTGCTTCATGGGTTAAAGCTGGTCAAAAGGTTGTTCACCTCTGAATTTTGCGATGAAATCAGCAAGGACCTGCCCTTTGATTGCATTCCTGGGCTGAAATTGGATATCAAATCATCCGAGCTCGACTGACCACTTGGATAGTCTACCAGGCAGATCCGTTTCTGTAGGACTGCTTTAAGGGGGTGTGATGTAAGGAAGTTGATAGTGTGAGCTTCGAAGTAGTGCTTCAGCTTCCTCAAAGATATTACTAGTGCGAAGACAAGGTTTTCTAGTGGTAGGTACCGCTGCTCGTCGGCCAATAAGGTTTTGCTTGCATAGCAGACTGGATGCTGGATTCCTACATTCTCGTACACCAGTGCAAAACTGACGGCGTGGCTGGAGACGGCGAGGTATAAGTAAAGGGGTCTATCTTCTTGAGGTATGATGAGCAAACGTGGATTGCTAAGATAGGCCTTGATCTCCTCCCATGCTTTCGAGCAATCTTGATTCCACTCTACTGTCTTGTTTTCTTTTAAGAGTTGGAAGAATGGCTTGCACTTTTGAGAGGACTTTAAAATGAAACGGTTCAAATCGGAGAGCATGCCCGTGATCTTCTGCACGTCTCGTATTGTGCAAGGGTGATGTACCCTGTTGATCGCATCGATCTGGTCTACGTTGGCCTCAATGCCTCTTTTGCTAACGAAATATTCGAGGAATTTTCCTGATTGGACACCGAAAGAACACTTTCTCGCGTTGAGTTTCATTTGTTATTTCTTGAGGATATCGAAGGTATTTGATAGGTCTAAGATATGGCACTCTTTTATCTTGATCTTGACGAGCATATCATCAATGTAGACTTTCATGGTATCTCCCATTTGGTCTTTGAACATCTTGGTCACTAGCTGCTGGTAAGTTGCTCCTGCATTCTTGAGCCCAAAGGGCATAACTTTGTAATAGTATAATCCGACTGTGGTGATGAATGATGTCTTGTCTTGGTCTGGTGCATAAAAAAGGATCTAATGATACCCCAAATATGCATCCAGAAAACTCATTCTCTCATGAGTTGCTGTGGCGTCCACCAATTGGTCGATCTTTGGGATAGGGAAACTGTCCTTAGGGCATGCCCTGTTAAGGTTAGTGAAGTCAATGTAGTCTCTCCATTTCCCATTGTTCTTTGGAACTACTACTAGGTTGGATAGCCATTTAGGGAATTGAACTTCACGTATGGATCCTACATCCAGCAGCTTTTTAACTTTTTTCTCCACAGTCTTAGCCTTCTCGAGCACGGTTCGTCGTGCTTTCTGCGCGATAGGCCTAAAATTGGGGTCGACCTGTAACATATGGCAAACCACACTGGGATCAATGTCAGGCAGCTCGTATGGTTCCCATGCAAAAATGTCTAGGTTTCTTCTCAGTAACATCAAGAATTCTTTCTTCTCTTGATCTGTAAGAGAAGTCCCGATCAAGAAACACCTGTATTTCTTGCTTCCACCGGCTGTTATCTCCTCCAAGTTTTCGATGACCTGCTCAGAGGGTAGGAGCTTGGTCTCCTCCATTATGAGCCTTCCGTATCTTAGCTGCTATTTTGACTATATTAGACCTTTATGCTCCTACACCTTCTCTTTGGCCTTCTCGACCTTCTTCTCTAGTTTTGGGTGGATGGCTGCTATGAAGCACCTTTTTGCCATCGCTTGATCTCCGTGAATCTCCATTACTCCTCGCTCAGCCACGTACTTGAGTTTCTGATGGTAGGTCGAAGGGACTTCCTTCATTGCATATAGCCACCCCCTGTTGAGGATAGCTTGATATGGCGAGTTGATGTCGACCATCAGAAACTTGATCATCTTGGAGATAATTACTGCTCTTACCGATAGCATGATCTTTCCCAATGGAATAATAACTTTTCCAGCGAAGCCAATTAAAGAGACAGTGGATTCCTTCAGGTCGAAAACACTTAACTTTAATTTCCTGAATAGGTCGAGATACATTACCTCTAATGAGCTTCCCTGGTCGATGAGAAACTTATTGATGTCGTAGTTGGCTATCCTGAGTGTAATGATCAAGGAGTCATGATGTGGGGTTCTTACCCCCACCAGATCTTCATCTATGAATACGATATATTTTCTATAGTCGACGTCATCTGCTCGCCGACGCTTTCCTAATTATATCTTCGCTGGGTCAATCTGAAAAGCTTGCATTACTGCAGTAAGCTTTTTCACTTTCATCTGTGCTAAATTCCTTTGAATCTGTTTCATATCAGATGCCCCATGAATAACTGAAAATTCATGGCCAACATCGTCCTCAAGTATGTTGTCGAGTCTTATTTCTCCATTAGCAGTGACTTTCTCTACCTTCTTCACCACAAACTCGTTCAGGTGCCCAGTCTGGGCTATTTCTTCGAGGTGAGACTTAAGAGCCTTGCAATGCTCAGTCTTATGTCCTCCCTACTTGTGAAAAGTGCATCTCAGCGCGTTGTTTCTCTTTGAGGGATCTCCTCTCATCTTTTTAGGCCACTTAACAAATGGCTCGTCTTTGATCTTCGCTAGGATCTTATAGATTGGTTCTTTGAAGACAATGTTCACTACCTGAAATTCTTTCAAAGCATCGATCTTGCCTCCGTTCTTGGAGCCATTCTTGCCCTCATTTTTCCCCCTTTCTTCTAGTTTTCGACCTTGTGGTTTCCCTTAGTAGCGAGCATAGTTCGAACACTATCCCCTGTACTAAGGCGGGTGACATCTTTCACTTTGGTGTACTTTTTGATGTTAGCCATCAGATCTCGATGGCCATTGCCTCCTTCTTCATCAGGGATTGGTGCAGAAGGTAAGAAATGGGTAGGCTAATCTTGAAAGAGGCCACAACTACCTGCTCCGATCAGTCCTTGACCTTGTTGAGCAACTCCCAATACCTCTTCGCGTAGTCCCGGAGGCTCTCTTGAGGTGTTTTCTTCATTGTTAGTAAAGCATCCATCCTTTTCGGATGGGAGCTACTGGTAATGAAGCGACCCCTAAAGAGATCGACCAGGGACTCAAAACTCCTGATGGACCTATGAGGGAGTCTCTTGAACCACTTCTAGGCCACATTATGTAGACTCGAGGGAAAAATTCAGCACATTAGTGCATCCCTATGGTTCCAGAGAGTCATGGCTTACCTGTACTGCCTAACGTGATCGATAGGGTCAGTCTTTCCATTATAGATCTTGAATCTCAGAATTACAAAATTCTTGGGGGCTTCTTCTTCTTTTATCTCCCTTGAGAAAGGGGATTTCATCAGGGTCCTGAGAGCTCACCGAGAAATCTCTCTGGTTGATCTAGCACAACGATGTGTTGGGTGCTAGTCCATTTCTCTTCGGACTAAATTTCGTATATCCTCATCACCTCGAGCTGGGCTCCTGTAATGGCGATCTGGTCATTGTTGCTCGATCAAGTCATCATTTGACTCGAGCTTCTCACTTCTTTGGGATCCGCATTTGGGGCTCCTTCCTCGGCTGTGAGACTTTCTCGCCTAAGGGCTAGGAGTGCGGTGTGGTCGTCGCCTAGTTCTACGATGGAGTTCTTTCTCCATCCTCTATAATCTCCTTTTGAGGCAAGAATTCTTAGCCTATTGTTTATAAGCGGTCTCTCCTTACTCTTGGATCCTTCCCTCATAGGCATCCATCAACCGAGAGATTTGTGTGGACTTCGCTGGTCCCTGAATTTCTTCTGAGGCTTGTCGCTCAAGGCGAGATCTCTGGTCTGAACGCTGAACTTCAAATCTGATCCTGCGTGGGGTAGGATGTTCTTGGATATTCCCTTCTTGAGGGGCATTGCTACTATGACCAGACATTATAGCTTGTTTGTTAGTGAGGTCTTTCTTAAGGAAGACAAATGTTCCCACAGACGGCGCCAATTGTGGTGACAATTATATTAAACACAAATAAATGAGAAAAGTGCAATCACTCAAGAAAATAAAAAAGATAACGAATGCCAATCACACAACACAGTATGTACGTGGTTCAACAAGAATGCCTACGTCCACGGTGGTGCTCTCAAGATTATTTCTATATACTCCAGGGAGTGTTTTTTAGAGAATACAAATCGTGCCTTTTGCCCTAAGCTTAGGGTTTATTATATACGTGTTTGTTCTCGGGGAGGGGAGTTTTGGATTCCCCCACGTCAATCTTCTACTCATATAATTTCTCCTTACGAGATTCTCGGAGTAGACTACGTCATATCTGAATTCAGTTGAGATGCGAAGGGCCCAGACTTTGGGCCGTTTCAATTGGGCTACTCATCTGGGCCTGTGATGGAAAATCAAGGTAGCCACAGTGATCCTTGGAAATTTTTTAAGGGTATTTTGTTTTTGAGAAAATTTACTCGGAACTATTTTTTTAAAAAAAAATTAAAGAAAAATATTTTTTCTTTCATCTCTTTAGAACGAAGTCTTCACCTTATTAGAAAAAAATGATTATCTCCTTTGAATGAAGTTATGAACTCGTTAGAACGACTTTAGAATCTCGTTGGAACATGCATCTAACGAACATCAAACAAGGAATCTCTGTGAAATAGTGGAAAATTCGTTGGAATTTCGTTAGAATGAAAAGGGTTCTCGTTTTAACGAACTTTGTTCTCGTTAGAATGAAAATATCTTCTCGTTCGAACGAACTATGCAATCTCTTTCAAATGATTTTGAAGCCTTAAAATTCATGTTTTCACTATTTAAGGTATGTTGGACTCATATTTTTCAAGAACTTTTGGAAAAAATTAATTCCCTACATGAGTACTAAAGTTCCAAAACCCTAGTTTCACCCTTCGAGTTTAAAGATCCAAGTTTACATATTCACATGCTTTGATATCTTTGCGTTTGGCACCAAAGTTTCTTTCTCATCATCTTGAGTTGAGAACTTGTTTCGTATGGTGGACTGCATACTGGTTTACTATGTCACGGTGAAGAAGCGGTGTTCTATGTTTCGATTACATAGACGATTGTTGAGCCTTATTGGTGTATACCGAGTCGTGCATGGATCCGTACGTTGTAGAAGCTCGCATGTGTGGACTTCTATATTGCACTATGGGGGAGAGGTTAAAGAAAGAAGAGCATCAAGGCTTGCAAGGGAGATGAGTTGTTTAGTATGTTTACTATTTAGTCATTATAAAATCTTATCATAGTGCTCTGTTTGGCTGGGGCATATGAGGTTTTTTCCTTTGTGATTTTCCTCGTACATTAGCGTGTTGTGTTGGATTTATTTATTTTATCTTCTTATCACCTAGATGAATTTTTAAGGTTAAAAATATATAATTGGGTAAATCGGTTTCTCACAAAAAATGGTTTCAATTTGGTGAACAACTTTTATTGGGTTTAATTTGTTTAAAGTTTTGATCTTTAAAATTAAAAATCTAAAAAATAGACCTTTTGTTAGTTTAGATTAACCCTACCAAGGAACATATCTCTTAGGGGACTACATTATAATGTGGACATTCACAAGACAACCTTTATAACTAGGTATGATCATTATGAGTTTTTTGTAATACCTATTGGGTTAACCAATGCCCGGGATGCATTTATGGATGTGATGAGTAAAGTGTTTAGGCCCTTCCTAGATAAATTTGTGATTATTTTCATCGATGCTATATTAGTTTATTCTAAGACCATGAAGGAGCAAGTAGACCACCTCCACGGAGTGTTTGAGGTTCTTAGGAGGGAGACCCTTTATGCAAAATTTTCTATGTTCAAATTCTAGATTGAATAAATAGCCTTCCTCGACCATAAAGTAAAGAACGATGGTCTGGACATGGACCCTGGGAAGGTAATGACCATTGTTTATTAGGAGAGACCGATGATTGTAATCGAGGTTAGAAGCTTACTCGGCCTAGCATGTTGTTATAGAAGTTTTGTAAAAGTATTTTCTAAGATTTTTGTGACCTTAACCCAGTTGACTCATAAGCACAAGAAATTTATACGGTTCACGGAGTGTGAGGAGAGATTTTAAAAGATAATGGAAGAGTTGGGGGTCGCACTTATTTTAGCTTTACCTAAAGGGGGAGGCTATGTGGTATATAGTGACGTCTCAAGTTGTGACATTGGATGTGTAATAATGAATAATGTTAAGATTGCTTATGCCTCTAGGTAGATGAGACCTCATGACAAGAATTACCCTACCCATGACTTAAAGCTTAAGGCATAAGAATGCGCTTGCAATAAATGAATAAACTTGTTTAATTAAATTCCAATTTTGTGCCCAGATTTTAATTAAAACCCAAGGTCATGCATCTAATTGTGATTGACAGAATATATGTTATCAAGCATGCACATAATCACAAGAACAAATTTGAGGGAAACTCCCCCAAAGGGGGGAAACCTTTTTATTTCACTATATTTTTAAAACCACGACTTACAAATACGGAGAAATACAGCTTGTTGTGACACACGAATACCCAAAGACGTCGGTTCATTATCGTCAGCAAGAGATTCCGCAAGAACTCCAATGGCCAGCAGTGAAGACATCATTTCTTCTTCACAAGATGTACTCCAAGAGCGAGTAGAATGAGTAATAAGGGTTTTGAATGATTCACATAAATATTTGGGATGTTTTAATGAATCAAAAGAGTTTTAAAACTCAAAAGATGAAGTTTTAAAATCGCAGCTATTCTATAGAAAATGGATTTGTAAGGACTTGAAAAAACTGGATATGAAAACAGGTATTCATAAAAAAAAAGTCGCCGAGGTCGTTCGAACGAATTTAGCATGTCGTTTGAGCGACATCTGATGTCGTTAGAAGACACTTCGCGAGACCTATCAAACGAGGTAAAGGAAACCAAAATAGTACGAGTTCATTTGATGAACTTCTTCAAGCGAGGTTTGCGTGACCTACCTCGCGACATGCAATGTTGTTTGATGAGGTCGTTTGAATGAAGTTAGCATGTCGTTTAAACGATATAGCTTTGTCGTTTTAATAACTAAAGCGTACAAATCTATGTTCGTCAATAGGACTTTTAAAAATTAATTTTGACGTAGAAAACCCAATTTATTTTTCTGAAAAACATTTTAGAAAAATTATGAAATAAATACAAAAACATTAAAAACTCGAAATTAAAACCATTTTAGCGAGTGGGGTTAGTGGTAATAGTTGATGACGTAAGTGCACATTGGTGGAAATACTAAATAACATGTCATGTCCTAAAAAATATTCATCATCTTCAAAGCTTCAAATCTCCAATGTTTATTTGTCATCATCAGGGTGTGCAAAGGATCCTTAATTTTATACCTACACATGAGACAAAAAATAATACACGTGGCATGCAAAAGTTTGAAATATAATGATAAGTAAAAATCAATATCAATTAAGATCAAGTACGTCATTCTCAAATCAAACAAGCAACCATAACATCTCCCCCCTAATTCGTTCTCCACTTTTTTATGATGTCCCCAAATAGACAAATACGAAGAACACAAAGCAATGCATATGGATATTGTCACAAGGTAATAAACTTCTCTTTTTGAATTTTTCAAAAATTTTCTAACAAACAAAGAAAAAATATACAACAAAGAATCACACCATGAAAGAACACGAAAAATAACCAAGACAGTGATAGCATAAATGGAGGGATGTGAGAAAATTCGATAGGAAAATCAATGCAGACAAACATAACATATGTGCAAGATGAATTTCAGATACTCCTAAAGAATGAATGCAATATCTTCCTTAGGTGTAAAAATGGTGGAATTATAAGAAATTGACTATATCTAATAGACAAATCAAAGTTCAAAGAGATTTCCACACCAATAACGCCAAAAACAATTTAATGTTTTTTCCAGATTTTAAAGAAAGTGCAAACCTGTTGATATACAAATCCAATCAAACTACCTCAAATGTAATAATGATCATATAATGATATAACTTTTCTTATAAATGATCATATTATCCTAAACTAGTTTGTCCTTATCTACTTTTTTAATTGCCACACTTTTTTGGCTCTTTTAAATTTATTGGGTCTTAGCTACTATTTTCAATGCCACACTTTTTTTACCATAATTAAACGATGGCTTAATCTCAAAGGATATTATGATTACCTTCCGTATCCCTTCTTCGTCTTTCACACAACATATAAATATTGAAACAAAGTCCTCACGGGAAACGGATATGACATGCACTACTATTATTATATTCTTATTTTATCGCATTTGGTTTGTTGTATAGGCATAATTGAGATGAAAACACTCAAACCAATATGTGATAGACAAGTACAAAATTTAAATAAAACGGTGCATATGTGCATTAAAGAAGATAAGGAGACAAATGTGTAGAAAGATATCACTAATGACATCTTAATGAATCTATACATTATAAACCACATGGATGAAATGATGTAGTATCTTAAATCACTATCAAACAGTCTCGTGGAATATGGAAATGAAGTTGTGACTTTGTTTATCTTAAATGTTCATCCATAAAAGGTGTAAAAAAAATACAAAACTCTTTTTGTGTTTTTCAAGAAATTTTTATAAAAATAAAAATCTTTTTGGATTTTTCAAAAAATAGAAAACCTTTTTGTATTTTTCTAAAAATATGAAAAAAAATAAACAAATACTAAAAAAATTGATAAAAATGATACAATCTAGAAATATGAATCATACGATATGAACATGACAAATGCATCATATTATAGACATGGTAACCACCCCTCAGTCAACTGTGCAAATTCCTAAAGACTTCCTAAGACTCTTGAATCTAAGGGCGACTAAAGGCTTCGTGAAAATATCGGCTAAATTGAGGTCGGTAGGCACAAAACTCAAGGACACGAATTTTTCTTCTACTAACTCACGGATAAAGTTTGCGCGTATCCTAATGTGCCTTGTGCGCGAATCGGTACGGGATTACGGGATATATGTATCGCGCTAGTGTTACTACAGGAAATAGTCAAGGTGTCCTGTGATATCCCATAATTCTCCAACATCTGCTTCATCCATAGAAGTTGCGTGTAATAACTCCTGACGGCTATATACTCAGCCTCCGTAATGGACAAAGAGATGTAGTTTTACTTCTTTTTCAACCAAGAGACAAGAACATATCCAAAGAATAAGCACCCACCAGAAGTGCTTATGACACCACGCCTAATTAAATACCGGGTGATCACTCCTTTATTAAATTAAAAATCAAGGTGAACGGTTGGTTCATTTTTAGCATCACTGTCGCCAAATAAAATTTCCAATTTAAACACCCTAAATAATTAAGCTATGTGTCAAAATAATTTAAAGTCTTATTTCATATTTTTTAATTCCAATATGAAAACCTTTTTAAATAATCATCAGTTTAAGAATCACGAAAATACAAAGTATGGCAATTAACACACAGGAATTAAACCATCTAGATAAACAAAACTAAGTTTAAGAACCATAAATGAAATCATCCCGACAAAAGTTAACTCCCAAATAGTACTGGATATTGGAAATATAAATAAGTACAAATCTTTGACAAATCCAAACGAAATAGGAAATCGGACGACACATGCCCTAACTAAGAAGATTTAAAACAAGAATAGAATCGATGAAGAGGTCGTCTAAAATAAGGGCCTGCAACTCCCACATAAGCTGCATCATGTCCAATCCAAGGAACCTATGAATTAAGCCCCTGTGATTGTGCACCTGTAATATATACATATATATACAAGAGAGAGAAAAATGACAGAAGACGAGTCAGATCCCGATTGTAAAACAGTTTTAAAATAGTTTATCAAGTATTTAAAATGCTTACCGGCTAATGTAACAACCATGTTAGTATGCGACACTCTCTTGAGAATTCTCACCTCCCATCTAGTGTGCACACCTACCATACTACTGAATCTCATAAGTCTATCTAACTTACTCTCCATAAAGTTTTATCTCGAGTAATAACAAGGTTATGATAATTATTTTAGAGAATCAATCTCTTCATGATTACTTACGTTACTTAGAATATCTCAGTACCGTTACAAAGTTACCGAACACATTATAAAGTTTGGAGCATTTATTTAATACTTAATTACTTACACGCACAGTAGAAAGTTCCCATATATACGTATATATATATATATATATATATATAATCACTTATATAATATATATTATATATATATTAATCACTCATATAATATATATATATATATATATATATATATACTATCGCCACCCCACTAAAATCTATGGTGCTGGCATACTCTACTATCAAGTCCCCGTATCTCTCGTACTAAGGGAAATACTAGTTTGGAATCACTGTCGAACTGTATTAACACAAACACACAAAACTGGAGGCGAAGCATAGTTCCAAGTCAATAAGAGGTCAGCACAGACCCCTCACGTCTCTTAGGATCGTCTGACTATCATTCAGATAGCATGTACCAAGGAATCCTATGTTCTTGGGTACAAGCCAATATACCCCACAAAGGTCCCATCGAGATAAGTCTGTCCTGGCGCGATAACCTCCATGATAACAAGTAGCGTGGGTATGATTATTCAAAAAATAGTATTTAATATATGTACATAGTCACATGGCCATATATATAGATACACATTTTCCAATTACGTTCTCCCATGACCCATAATTATTATTGACCCTAATTAGTATAATTTTTACCCGATTATCTCTCATAAAGGATTCATCTCGATTATTCTCAATTATAATCATTGCATACTTACTTATAATTTCCCAAAGTATTCTATCTTACTAACTATGATTTCACTAGGTATACCCTCTCTAACCTTCTGGTCTAAGTCTTTCACGAGTCTCAATTCTTTAGTGAACATACGCACCATTTCTAATGTGTGACTAAACCCCCCGTTAACCCACAATTTCAATCCAAAACAAATTTCACTCAACGGAGTCTACTTAGACCCTACTGGTCCTCTTCATTATCCATTATACTATTTAAATAATATTCAAGGGTTCCCACGTATTTTATACGAATTAAACAACAAGGGTAAAAATATGCAATTTTCCAGGAGGGGTTGATCAATCTAGGAAAGGGGTTGATCGATCGATCAGTCGATCGATCGATACTCTTGGGTCGATCGATCGATCAAGCATGTATTCCGAATTCTGCCATTGTTAACTTCGGTTCATCTTCTCCAACCTCAACCAAAACTCCATTAACGATCCCCAAACTCCTAAACAAATTTACTACTAGTTACATATACCTATATATATGATTTCCTACGTGAAACATGTACAAATTCATCAAAGGTATTGAATTAATGGGGTAATTCATCATAATTATCAAGAACCCTAATTTTTCATTAACTTCCATTCTTCTAATTCTTTTTCTAGATTTCTTACTTCTAACCCAATACAAATTCTTGTGTAATCCTCTACATATGTTGAGATTTCCAGAATATATCTATTTCCTCTAAAACATGTGGTTTAAATTCTCTAAATCATCAAATTCTTCCATGAAACATATGTCTTACAATCCTAATCTAATATGGGAGAAACATTAACTAAAAGAAAAGAAAGATAGATACTTGCCTAGGATTCGAATGTATGATTTGATGATGATGAGGATATGGTTGCGTTCCTCGTCTTACGATCTATGTTTTGGTGGTGGTGGTGGTGCAATCAAATGGGTTCTTGGCCTTGAATTTCTTGGAGAGCTTTGTAACTTCTTCTCTAATGGCCATTCTAAGTTTCTGTGATTGTTAACCCTAAAAGATAACCTCTAATAGCTGATATATCTTAGGAAAATTCGTGGGTTTAATTACCCTAAAATACAAAATGACTATAATATCCTCCTGCGATGCTAGTTAGGCTTAAAAACACCCTAAGACCCAAACTAAACCCCCGGGTACACTTTTATGACTATCTCGACCCTTCTGAACACGTTGGTGCACTCAAAATGACCATACGGGTGACTTATAATTTATTCAATTTTATAATAATAATTTAGTCCTGACACGACACAGGCGCGTCCTGACTTAAATTTCTATAATTGGCATGCTATTCACTCGTGACATTTTAATAAATTCAATTTCATATATTACTTTACTCATCTAGTAATATTAAAAAAATTCCCAATAATTACTAACTCTCGTCACACTATTAAATATTTTTAAATAAAATTCCAAATTAATATTAAATTAATCACTAATTAAATTTAATAAATCCTCAATTTTAAAAGTCATAAAAATACGGGGTATTACAGTGCTCATATACCCATCTGCATCCCCGGACCAATCGGCATCCGAATAAGAGGATAAACAGTCGTCGGTATCAAAGGAATACCAAATGATGTATGAGAGAGTCTCACTCACGTGTTTGATAATACGTTTAAGAGAGAGTAACTACGACTCTTTTGGGGATGCCTGGTATCATGCACATAGTCTAATACTAAAGTCGATGTCGGGACGACTGGAAGTCAAGTAGAGAAGACTACCTATCGTACTCCATTATAAGGTTTTCTCTACGTCCTTGCCTGAAGTCTCCTTTCTATGTTTAGTTGAGGTACTTTACGGGGTACGTATGTGCTTAACAGAGTCTAAACCAAATTTCTTCACAAGGTCTCTTACATACTTAGATCAGGACATGAACATCCCATCCTTTAGCTGACAAACCTAGAGACTAAGGAAGAATGTAAGCTCGCCAACCATGCTCATCTCGAACTCACTCTTAATTGTAATACCCCGTATTTTTATGGCTCTTAAATTGGGGATTTATTAAATTCAAATTGAGATATTAATTTAATATTAATCCCGAAATTTATTTTAAATATTTACTAGCGTGACAAGAGTTAGAAATTATTAGGAATTTGTTGAATATTACTTAATGAGTAAAGTAATATGTACGATTGAACTTATTAAAATTGTCACGAGTGAATAATATGAATATTATGGAAATTATGTCAGGACGCGCCTGTGTCGTGTCGGGACTAAATTATTATTATAAAAAGTGAATAAATTATAAATTGCCCATACGGTCATTTCAAGTGTGCCAGCGAGTCCAGAAGGGTCAAGATAGTTAGAAAAGTGTACTCAGGGGTTTAGTTTGGGTCTCGACCATTTTTAAGCCCAACTGGCATCCCGGGGAGGGTGTTATAGTCATTCTGTATTTTTGGGTAATAAAACCCATAAATTTCCCTAAGTTATATCAGCTATTAGAGTTAAGATTTTAAGGTTATCAATCACAAAAACATAGAACAACCATTAGAGAAGAAAGGTAGAGATCTCTTCAAGACTTGATCACAAACCGTAACACCTTTTTCAAGAATAACACCAACGGGGCATAGATCGTAAGACAAGGAACACAGCCATATCTTCGTCACCAACATATCAGACCTTCGATTTCCAGGCAACTATCTATCTTGCAAATTCCTAGCTGATATTTCATCCATGTTAGAATTGGAATAAGAATACATGTTTTTATGGAAGAATAATATAATTTAGAAGATTTAAACCGCATGTTTTGGGAGTAAATCATGAAATCTGGATACCTTGTCACATGTAGAGGATTTCTCACGAATTTGTAATGGTGTAATAGGGATAAATCTGCAAGAAGGATGAGAATTTTGGAAATTAATACAAAAATAGGGTTCTTGACAATTCTGCTAAATTGGCCCCTTAATCAAATATCTTTGATGAATTCGAACATGCTTTGTGTAGGAAATCATGTAGATAGGTGTATATAATCAGTGGTATACGTGTTTGGGAGTTTGGGAATCATTAATGGCATTTTGGAGAAATTTCTTGGATGAAACCCGTAGGATTGGATTAACAAATTATGGGCAAGACTGCTCGATCCATCGATCGACTCAAGAATGTCGATCGATCGACTGATCGATTGATCGACCCCCTTTCATCGATCGATCAACCCCTCCTGGAAATTGAATGTTTTTCCTATTTTGTCTTCATTCGGATAAAAGGCATAGGAAAAATTGAATAATGATTAAAGAGAAAAATGTATCATGAAGAGGACCAGTAGGGGCGTCAAGTAGGTTCCGTTTAATATAATTTTATAAGGGAAGTGACTGTGGGATAACGGGGGTATGTCACATATTAGAAATCGTGCGACGTTAACTAAGGAATTGAGAGATTCCTAAAGGACTTGGACCAGTATGCTAGTGAGGGTGTACCTACTGAATTTACCTTTAGGAAGAGAGAATACATCGAGGGACGAGAAGTAATTATGAAATGATTATAATTGAGAATAAATATAGATGAGTTCTTTATGCGTAAGAAATGGGTAAAATCTGACTAAGTACGGTTAAAACATTATTATGGTTTGTGTGCGAACCAAATTGGAAAATGTTAATATTTATATGTATGACCGAGTGCTTGTTTACATATATGGAATGTATATATTTGTGTATAATCATACTCGTGCTACTTGCTATCATGGAGGTTACCACGCCGGGAGTGTCTTATCTCGATGGGACCTTTATACGGGATATTGACTTCTTCCCTAGAACATAGGATGCCTTGGTACAGACTATCTGAGAATGACAGTCAGACAGTTCTAAGAGACGTGAGGGGTATGTGCTGACCTCTTAGTGACTTGGAACTATGCTTAGCCTCCATTTTGTGTGTATTATGTTAATACAGTTCGAGAGTGATTCCGAGCTAGTATTTCCCTTAGTACGAGAGATATGGGGACTTGATAGTAGAGTATGCCAGCACCATAGATTTTATGTGGGGTACCGATTAGTATATATATTGTATGAGTGATTAATATATATACATATACCTGGAAATCTTCTACGGTGTGCGTAGGTAGATAAATAATGAATAAGCATTCCTAATCATAGTATATGTTTGAGATTTCATAGCAGTATTGAGATATACATAATTGACTTAAATGGTCCTTAATAAGATGTTATTTTAATAAATCATAGACATATGGTATCGCGAATCAGAATCTATGGGAGGAGAATTGGGTTAGACTTATGAGTCATTTTAGTAGTACGATAAGTGTGCACGCTAGATGAGAGGTGAGAATTCTCAAGAGAGTGTCGAGTACTTACATGTATGTAGTCTCAACTGGTAAGCATTTTAAGTACTTGCTAAACTATTTTAAAGTTGTTTTACACTCGGGCTCTGACCCGTTTCCTATTATCTATTCTCTCACTCTGGTATATGTGTGTGTGTGTGTGTGTGTGTGTGTGTTATAGGTGCCTAGCCACAGGGGCGTCAGGCTTGGATATTTGGAGTGTTGACGTTCTGCAGCTAGTGTGGGAGTTACAGGTCTTTACAGTAGACGACTTCATCCTTGTCTTCTCCGTCTTTCATTTAGTTCTCATTAGATAGGACAATTGTCGCCCATTTCCAGTTTTTACCTAGTCCAGATATTTGTACTCTTTATTTATGTCAGTATTCAGTTTCGTTGGGATTATTTTAGTTTATTACATTGTCCTACGATTTAGGATATTTTAATTGGAATCATTTATCTAGCATGTACTTTTGTTTGAGTGGTTTGGTTTTAATACTATGATTTGTATTCATGAAACTTGTTTCATAGTTAATAATAACAATCGGAACTAATTTGTTAAATTAAACGTTTTGACACTTAGCTTAATTATTTATTAGATGATTAATAAAGGAAAATTGCTTTTCGACAGTGATGCTAAGAATGAGCCTATCGGACATTTTGAGTTAATTTAATAAAGGACTGATCACCCGGTATTTAATTAGCCGGGGTGTCACAGGTGGTATCATAGCATCAGGTTATAATGTCCTCTAGGTTCTGTGCGGCTTATTATGCTTCCAGCGTTGCTTTGTTTGATATAGATCCCTATGTTTAGCATTATTGATTTCTATGATGAGATTTCATTCCCCTGCTATAACGTATGTATATTAGTGAATCGTTTTTGTGTTCGGGCGTGTTCGAACAATGAAATATGGCATGAAAGGGCCATTGGGCAGACAACATGAGGAAAGGCTTAGTTGAGGTTATAGAGTATATTCAAGGATGATGACCGTAGTCGAGGTCACCCCTATTTTGGCACGAGAGGCCAGTATTGTAAAGATAGCTAGGGCACAACCTATGACTTCCAAGAGTTGCTATAGTCGAAAGTGGTGCAAAAGTAGACTCACCCAACATGGTATGACTGGGAAAGAGTCAAACGAAGCATTTAGGAGATTCGTCAGTGGAAATTCAAGAAACGCGGGGATTTGGTGTGTTAGCCAAAGGAGGTAAAATAATCAAAGGCTTGGGAATATGACAGAGTGTGGCTAACTGAAAGTGAAAATTTGGGGTAAATTTTTTTTTGCTTATTGGAATGAAGTTTTAATGGTGGGAGTCAGCCACCACTTTTAAAAGTGGAATGCTATGTCTATTGAAGGATCTTAGGTACAGTTTGACCATAGGTTCCTTCATCAGATGTTCAGGATAAGATGTGAACGTTGTTCTGAACTCATCATAGGAGGGCCGAACAGAGGTCCATTTGTGAATATGAATCTAAACTGTTAGCGAATCTTATATCAGATGATGTAGATACAAATGCAGGAGAGGATTTCAAGTGAGAGATCGACTCGTAAGAAAAGTTAACAACACTAAAAAGGAATTACGTCGGACGTTCGATCCAGATGGACACAATGTCGCGCTTGGTCAATGTATATGTTAACTCTTCTTTGTGTGGGAAACTAAAAGAATCGAAGAATTTAGTCAGAGAATAAGACTGGGCAAAACGGTGTTAGTAAAATACCATAAGGGGGAGACCCATCAAGGGACCCATTTAAATGATTCGGATAGATGAATTCTTACCAAGCGATGGTGAATTTATTAAGGTCTATTGAAGCATGTAGCATGTTCCTTAGGGCCAACAAAGCTAAGGGAACAAGGGGGTAGACATCAGGATCGAGACTACCAAAGTTCGAGAGAAGGACAACGCCAACATGGTCAGTATGACAGGAGATAAGTGGATTATATGTTGAGGTATTTTGTGGAGAGTAAAACCACATGCGTTAATTTTTCCCCGAAGTGAGTATAGGGACAAGGGTATGTTGCTTGCAAGGGAAATGGTTAATGTAGTTTTCGATTTGGTTCAGACATGCATGTTATGTCTGGAAAACCATTTGAGTAGCTGGGGCGATTGGCAAGGTAGAAGTATGAGTTTTATCCTCAGGGGATGAGGCTTATTTTGTGTGACACGAGCGAGTCACTACATTTTGATTATTGAGAGATTCACATGTAAGATGAGTTTAGGGTGTATATCGACAACGTTATTATTATGTGTATGTTTTCCCTGGTATAGAGGGGTTATCTTTATTGTTATCCATGGAGGATAAATGGGTGCATTGTTCGTGGTATATACTTTATTGAGATTACTCATTTTAGTGATGTGATATACGAGTATGATATTGTCCTGGTTACAGCTTGATAGTAATTGTAAGAACGATAGTGGACAGTTATTGCAAGGCTATTGGGGTGGTTGCCCAAGTGCATTATGTTTTGTTCTGGCGAGATAACGTGACCACAAATGTGTCTAAAGTGGGTGCTTAATAGGCTCAAGTGCAATCCTGTCACGTTAGTAATAATTTCGATGAGTCGAAATCGTATCCACAAGGAACAAAGGATGAAAACTCTGAATAACACAGGAAAACTTTATCTAACCTTCAAATGATTCCTCAAAAGAAAAGAAAAGATGATGATGATGATGATGATGATGATGATGATTTGTGGTTTTTAAATTGTCAATTGGTAATGAAATTAAAATTTAGAATGAACTACTTGTACCAAAACCAACTAAGAATTGTAAAGAGAATAGAAATGAATATGAGGGGAAATAGGTTGGAATACAATCCCCCTATCCCTGGTAATTTACCTTATAGAATACTAGAATTCTAAATAAAAATCTTAACGGAATCCAGTCTTTATAGATCCTAAGCATTACATGTAGAGGGAACTAGCCCGTATCATATCAAATCAAAGGTAAATATAAAGCGGTGTAGAACAATTACACTTGCATAGTATTCTTAAACATCCCAAGTACCTAGGGAAAGAGAGATTAAAAGATCTACTATGTTCGTATAATTTCTCTACACGATTCGGTCAATTCTTAATTTACACTCTATTTTCTACATGGGTAATTTACCTCAGGATGGGTTCATGCATCCCAACCCTCGAAAATTTAGCTAGACATGGTTTTGTTAGATAAAAACAAAACTATAACTATGCATGGAATCATGTATCCAAGAAACATCGCTTCAAAAGAGAATTTCAAAACAATTGAGAATCGAATTGAAAATAAATTAAAGAATAAATAAGAGAATGGAAATTGATACATGAAATGAAGATTGAGATTCGTAACCAAAACTTGAAAAGATAATTGAACTTGAATATGAGATACTCCTTTGCCTCCCAATCACAACTAGGGTTTCTAAAACTATAAAAAAATCTCTGCCAAAAAGAACTCCTAAAGGGACCAAAAAATCTCTCTTCTCTTCTAGGTTTTTCGGCCTTTTATAATACCCAAGTATCATTTTTATAGCTAATAAAAAGTAATCATTCAAGGATTTCTAGGAGAGGAAACTCTTCAGCCTCCATAATAAATGACAGAATTTCAAACAATCGGACCGGTCCGGATCCCATCGGATCGATTCGTTTTCCATTAGCCGGATCGGTTCTTTTTTCTCCAATCGGACCGGTCTGAATCCCATCGGATCGGTTTGATTTCCATCGGTTATGTATGGATTCGGGGTCTACTAGAATGGTGGCATTTCGGATCAGTCCGATATCAACCGGATCGGTCCGATATTCTTCAACTTTGACTTTTTCTTTCCAACTTTAACTTGTCATAACTTTTGATCCAGAGCTCCGATTTGATCGCCGTTTCTTCCTACGCTCTTGTGAAATGATGATATTCAACTTTCATTTAGGCTTCAAATACGAACTCTGGGTGTAAATTTATGCTTTTTCCCTTTGATTTATCTTCCTTTCTTCTCTTCCTTTCTTCCGGTGTCTTTCTTTCTTTTCTTGCACTAAATACCTATAAAATTAATAAGAAATACACGAAACTCGGGGTACTTGTTAGAAGAAGTCATTAGCAATGATATCAAATAAAAGTAAATCAACTACATTGTCCAAGATATTAAAATTACTAAATTAAGGGGGTAAATTCAGAAGAATTTATGCTTAATCACGAGACCTCACATGCGAGAGGGATAGGCTCGCACTCATATTATATACTATAGAGACTTCGAAGGGTATAGTGGTCTCGATATATTCAATCTCAGTGTGTGAAGGGAATTCATTAATATAATTTAGAGTGTATTGGGTTTACTATTGACCAGAAAAATTTACCTCGTTATTATGTTTATCACTCAGGACTTAGTAATAGGAGAGCGCATTCTTATATCACCCTTTTAGAGGCGTGGGACTTGAGACTTGAAGATATATGTCTGGGGACAGAATTTCAAGAGTCCCGATTGTACATGTATGAGGTTTATAGAATATGATTACCAACAATGTTGAGTGATAGTGTCTTTGGGAAGGAAAATTTCTCATTTAAATGTAATTATAGAAGGGAGTATAGGACTGAGGGCCTAACGATATAGCTTTTATGTCGAGAGACGGGAGTATAGGGGTACATGTTATGGACTGAGGGCCTAACGGATTTCGATGACCGACAATGCTAGGTACTAGTGTATCGGGGGGTTCCTTATTTGGATTTCGCTTTGCGAGACATCCCACGCATGAAACTTAGAATAAGGTTGGAAGTAGGGAGATGTTTGGCCATTCGCCCATAAGTCTGATGCATCGGTCATTATAGAAGTGTGCAGTTATAGTTGTAAGTTAAAAGTTAAATTTTGATATAAGGCCAGTGGAGCCGGTTGTGCGGTGATGATGGATTAAAAAATTTATTTATCACCATGAGTTAAAGGGTGGGGCAATGTTAAGGAGGATTCAAAAATTTCAAATTCTGGGGTGATTGAGAATGCCCAAGTGTTATAGACACGTTGTGAATAGAGGGGCAATAAAGAATTGGGTATTATGCGGGAAGCTTATATGATGCTTACGCCAGTATGAACGGTTTATAGGATGTGTGGGCACCCTGGTTAACTGATGTCAGAATCATCCGGATTGAAGGGACGTAGGGATAGATGTGTGAAATATATGTCTGTGGGACTAATATAATAAAGTGGAAGTGGTAGAGGGGATTAATCGTCGTGTGAGAGGGACGATAATCCATATATACATGTTCGATCATAGTAGCACACCCGAACTTGGTGGAAAGTCTATGGGAAGTCATGTAAAAATGGGTATCCCTTAAGAAGACTAAAATTTAACTATTGTGGACAATTTCGAGCAGAATTCTACCCAGTCAAATGTTGAGAGTGACTTGAGCCAAAATGGCAAGATGATGCCAACACAATATAAGGAGACCAAAAGTGCACATTGTGTCAAAAAGTACACGGGCCGAAACTTTGGGTACATGCCGAGGGAAGAAGAGGATTATTAAGTACCATTTAATGGGAGGTATTATAAGTGGAAGTTAGTGTTGACCAGGAAATAGTGAGTAGTCACCATGTGCACCACTCATAGGTAGAAACCGGTTGGAGTAAGATGATCAACCAGAAAATTTTGTAACAAGGCGACGATTCTGATAGTAGAAGAGTGCAGTCAAATCGGTAGAGATTCTTTGATGGGTTTCCAACCTCAAGGTAAGATGAAGGGTTCCTTTGAACGTGTGGAACAAGTTGCCCAAGAAGGAAGTGATTGGTATTCTTTTGGGATGATTTACAATATTAGCTAGTGTGCCCATTCTTCCTTTGAAGAGAAGAATCGCGCCAGTACGTGGTCTTCCATGGTATTGTTCAGAATTAGGATGAGATTTTGAATCCCGCCTTCAATATGAAATTTCAGGAAATAGCGGAGATAACGTTTCATTTTGAGCAGGTTGTATCACCCATAGCTCGGGGAGTTGGCAAAACGGTGATTAATGATTAGTGGAGCCTTGTGAAAGTAATTTTGGATTCATTTTGATCATTTCATTTTGACAACGAATATAGCTAGCAAGTGAAGAATAGTACGGTAGTTGGGAGAGGATATTACCTAATGGTAGGGTTCCGTGGAAGAACTCATACATGTTTATCGTGAACAAGGTACTTACTGATGTTTTCGTGTGAGAAAACCTTAACTTTTCTAACTCTGGATGTTAAGAGGTGGGCGGATAATCAGTATTTTGGATTAGTCAAGATTTAGAATCCGATGACTAAAGTGGAATAACCACATACTGTCCTAGGTAATCTTATAACTATCGTAAGAGTTAAGTCGCTATGAATTAAGATTTGAAAAACTGACAAGAGAAGTTAGATGTTCATATGGTTTCTCCCAAGACGAAAAAATTATGTTTAGATAAATACGGGAGTTAATAAAAGGTGAGGTGCGGACTCCAAATAATATTGAGAAAATGGGGCCAATGATGTACAGGCTATTCTTATTCGAATGTTGTTCGATAAGAGCACAATTTAGGTGTGACCTTATAACTAATAAAGTGTAGAGAGTGTTAAACAAGCTTGTTTTGAAGTGAGGGCTATAGTAATTGAGCCTTACTTTGAAGTTGGTTTTGAGTACTAGAGGAAACCTATTTTTTTTTTATTAAGTATGCCTTATTTTCCTGAATTTCGGGACGAAATTCCATTATTAGGGGGAAGTATGTAATACTCCATATTTTTATGGATTTTAAATTGGGGATTTATTAAATTCAAATTGAGATATTAATTTCATGTTAATCCGGAAGTTTATTTTAAATATTTACTAGCATGACGAGAGTTAGTAATTATTGGAAATTTATTGAATATTACTTAATAAGTAAAGTAATATATATGATTGAACTTATTAAAATTATTACGAGTGAATAATATGGCAATTATGGAAATTAAGTTGGGACGCGCCTGTGTCGTGTCGGAACTAAATTATTATTATAAAAAGTGAATAAATTATAAATCACTCGTATGGTCATTTCGAGTGCACCAGCGTGTTCGGAATGGTCAAGATAGTCAGAAAAGTGTACCCGAGGGTTTAGTTTGGGTCTCGGGGCATTTTTAGGCCTAACTGGCATCCCGGAAGGGTATTATAGTCATTCTGTATTTTTGGGTAATTAAACCCGCGAATTTCCCTAAGTTATATCAGCTATTACAGTTAAGATTTTAGGGTTATCAATCACAAAAACATAGAACTTCCAGTAGAGAAGAAAGGTAAAGAGCTCTTCAAGACTTGATCACAAACCGTAACACCTTTTTCAAGAATAACACCACTGGGGCATAGATCGTAAGACGAGGAATGCAGCCATATCTTCGTCACCAGGAGATCAGATATTCGATTTCCTGGCAAGTAATATCTTGCAAATTCCTAGTTGATATTTCATCCATTTTAGAATAGGATTAAAAATACATTTTTTTATGGAAGAATCATATAATTTAGAGATTTAAACCGCATGTTTTGGGAGTGAATCGTAAAATTTGGACACCTTGTCACATATAGAGGATTACCTACGAATTTTTAGTGGTGTAATAGGAAGAAATCTGGAAGAAGGATGAGAATTTTGGAAATTAATACAAAAGTAGGGTTCTTAATAATTCTGCAGAATTAGCCCCTTAATCTAATATCTTTGATGAATTCGTGCATGCTTTACGTAGGAAATCATGTAGATAGGTGTATATAATCATTGGTATACGTGTTTGGGAGTTTGGGAATCATTAATGGTGTTTTGGAGAAATTTCTTGGATGAAACCCGTAGGATTGGATTAATAAATTCGGGGCAAGAACTGCTCGATTGATCGATCGACTCAAGAATGTCGATCGATCGACCGATCGATTGATAGACCCCCTTTCATCGATCGATCAACCCCTCCTGGAAACTGAATGTTTTTCCTATTTTGTCTTAATTTGGATAAAAGGCGGAGGAACCCTTGAATAATAATTAAAAAGCAAAATTGATCATGAAGAGGACCAGTAGGGGGGTTAGGTAGGTTACGTTTAATATAATTTTATGACGGAGGTGAATGTGGGATAACGAGGGTATGTCACATATTAAAAATCGTGCAACGTTAACTAAGGAATTGAGAGATTCATGAAGGACTTAGACCAGTATGTTAGTGAGGGTGTACCTACTGAATTTACCTTTAATAAGAGAGAATATGTCGAGGGATGAGACGTAATTATGAAATGATTATAATTGAGAATAAATAGAGATGAGTTCTTTATGCGTAAGAATTGGGTAAAGTCTTACTACGTACGGTTAAAACATTATTATGGGTTGGGTGCAAACAAAATTGAAAAATGTTAATATTTATATATATGATCGAGTGTTGTGTACATATATGGAATGTATATATTTGTGTATAATCATACTCGCGCTACTTGCTATCATGGAGGTTACCACGCGGTGGCAGTCTTATCTCGATGGGACCTTTATGGGGGATATTTACTTGTACCATAGAACATAGGATGCCTTGGTACAAGCTATCTGAGAATGATAGTAAGACTGTCCTAAGAGACAAGAGGGGTATATCTTGACCTCTTAGTGACTTGTAACTATGCTTCGCCTGCATTTTATGTGGATTGTGTTAATATAGTTCGAGAGTGATTTCGAGCTAGTATTTCCCTTTGTACGAGAGATTAGGGGACTTGATAGCAGAGTATGACGGAACCATAGATTTTATGTGGGGTGCCTATTAGTATATATATTTTATGAGTGATTAATATATATACATATACCTGGAAATCTTCTACTGTGTGTAGGTAGATGAATATTGAATAAACGTTCCTAATCATTGTATCTCCTTGAGATTTCATAGTAGTATTGACATATACATAATTGACTTAAATGGTCCTTAATAAGATGTTATTTTAATAAATCATAGACATACGGTCTCGCAAATCATAATCTATGAGAGGATAATTGGGTTATACTTATGAGTCATTTTAGTAATACGATAGGTGTGCACAATAGATGAGAGGTGAGAATTATGAAGAGAGTGTCGAGTACTTACATGTATGTAGTATCAACTGGTAAGCATTTTAAATACTTCCTAAACTTTTGTAAAGTTGTTTTACACTCGGGCTCTAACCCGTTTCATGTCATCTCTTCTCTCTCTCTGGTATATATATATGTGTGTATTACAAGTGCCAAGCCATAAGGGCGTCAGGCTTGGATCTTTTAAGTGTTGACGTGTTGCAGCTACTGTGGGAGTTGTAGGTATTTTCAGTAGACGACTTCATCCTTGTCTTCTTAGTCTTTCATTTAGTTCTTGTAATACCCCGAACTTTCATGGCTTTTAATTATGGGATTTAATAAATTAAATTGCTTGGAATTATGAGATTTATTAAATTAATTTGGGATAATTAATTAGAAATTAATCCGGATTTAAATTCTAGCAAGACGAGAGTTAATATTTGATTATTATAATGTTGTTGAATATTTGTGAGTGATTATGGTAATATGTAATTATTGTATTTATTATCGCGAGATGAAAATATGGCAGTTTTGGTAATCAAGTTGGGACGCACGTGTCAGTCGTGTCAGGACCCAATTTAAAGGATTTAAAAGTATTTTATATTTATATCATCTGTATGAGCATTTTGAGTGCGCCAATGTGTTCGAAAGGGGTCGAGATAGTCAGAAAACACTAGCCGAGGGTTTAGTTTGGGTCCCGGGGCATTTTTAGGCCTAACCGGCAACCCGGGAGGGTATTTTAGTCATTTTTATTTTTGGTGAATAGTGACCCACGAAAATGAGGAGATATTTATCAGCCAACACTTGAGTTCCTTAGGGTTTTCACAACCATAGATCACAATGTCAGTTAGAGAGGAAGAGAGGAGAAGTCCAAGGGCTTCTATGGCCAAAACCACCACACACCACCACCATCGCCGAATTTATGACCGAAAAGAGAGGGGGAAACAACCAATAACGTCATCATCGGATTAGAATCTATATTTTTCCAGGCAAGTGATTTAACTTGCAATAATTTAGCGCATATATCATTCATGTTAGGTTAGAATTTAAGAATAACCTTAAATAATGAAAATTGAATGGGTTTGAAGAATTTAAATCATAATCTGGGTAGGCCTTGCATGTAGTTTAAAGTTTGAGATAATAGAAGCCACGAAATTATGATTTATGAGTAGAGAATTATGAAATTGTATTGAATTATATAGTGTTCTTGAAGAAATAGGAGAACTAGGATTTTTATATGAAAATTAGGTAAATTGATCCAGGAGTTTGTTGTTCCATTTTGATTTGATGATTCTAAAATGTGGGAAATGATGCAAACATGTTACTATGATAATTAGTATACTTGGTTGGGAGTTTAAGACATTGTAATGAAGAATTAGAGGTGTAAAAAGATGAAAACACGTAAATGTTTAAGAAAATCTGGGCTGATACCTTCTTGATCTATCGATCGACTGAAGAATGTCGATCGATCGAACCCTTTTCTTCGATCGATCGACCCCTTCTGATTTTTGGCAATTGTTTTCCCTTAAGGCTTAATAAAAAATCTCAAGAGCGATGATGATTCTTAGGAGGTTTAAATTGATATTTTGGGACTTAGTTAAGGACAGTAGGGTCTTAGTTGAAGCCCAAAAAAATGGATTACCTTAGGGATTTGAATACTATTGCTTACGAGTGACTACCGAGTGAGTTACGATTAGAAATTGTTCAAATGGAAATTATAATGGGAATAAACGCTGAGGTAAGGATAAGAACAGTATTAGAGGGGCTTTAAGTTACTGAGATAACATTAAAACTAATAGGAGGCCTAGTAACCTTTTGGGGTTGGTTTCGGTACTCAAATTGACATGACGAGATAAAGTTATCAAGTTAAATATATAATTACTTATGATGTTCGGGATAATCTTACTACGTACGAGACTTACTAGATAGAATGTGAATATCTATATTGAAATATGATTACTACGGTTGTGTGAATGCCTAGTGAATGGATTTCTTATGTGTATGACATACCTACCATACTTGCTATCATGGGAGGTTAGTTTTTTTGTAAAGGACCCTCTTAACCTTGTGTGCCTTCGGGGGGGATTTAGACTGGTACCTTAAGGACATAGGACTTTGAATGACTTATTTGTGAGTTGATAAGTCAGCTAACCATAGGAGCGTAGGTATGTGCGTGACCCATGGGTATGTGAACTATGTTCGCCTCCAATATGTGTGATTTTGCTTATTGAAACGGTTCTTGAGAGATTCAGAACTCGTAGTCCCTATGTACGTGATGTAACGGGATTCGATAGCAGAGTATGCGCGCACCACAGCTTAGCCTAGGGATGTCATATATGTATTTATGTACTGAGAGTGATGTACTTATGTACTTGTGACTGGTTCATTGTTGCTTAGTAGATGTGAATAACTAAGATATTTGAATGGTCTAAGAATGAGAATTTAATTAACACTTGAGATAAGAAATTTTAATGAATGCGGATATAGGTTATGAATATAACTGTTTTGGGTACTAGGAGTAGACATCCTATGGTAAAATCCAAAAGCGGAAGATGTACAGACTAGTTAGTTAGTGACATAACTAGGATGGGTTAAGGTCATACGTTAGGCGTGCACATTAGTTAAGAGGTGAGAAACTCATCTGAGAGTACGCAACTAACATGTTTATAATATGTGTTGTTTAATTGTAATTTAAACACTTGCTAAAGTTTCAAAATGTTTTCACCTCGGGCTCTGACTCGTTTTCCTTCAAATCTATTTTGTTTTGTAAAAACGTTTTAGGTGCCCAGCCACGGGGACGCCAAGCATAGTATTTCCATTCTGATGATGTGTTGTAGCTGCAATGGAAGCTGCATGATCTTGGTATTAGACGCCTTCATATTTATCCTTGGTTCCTTCAGAGTTATTTGTATCAGATAGGGCATGTCACCCATTCTTATTTAGAGGTTGTAGTTGCAGACTTTCATTATTTTGATTATTGGTTTATTTATTCAGACTCTTCTATTGGGACTTTATTTACTCTTGCATGATTAATTTTGGAGTGTTTACTCCAAACTCAGTTGATTTCATTTCGTTGGTTATTCTTATGCGATTGTTTATGAGATTGATGGTTAATGATTTAATTCTTGGTTATTTGTTAATTAATAAAATTTGACATCTCTCTTTTTAAATATTGGGTGGCTAGTAATTAATTAAATGTTTTTCGACAGTGATGCTAAGACTGAACCAACTTGGTATTCTCTATTAATTTAATAAAGGAGTAGCTACCCGGTATTTAATTAGACGGGGTGTCACAGGTGGTATCATAGCATCAGGTTCTGGTGTCCTTTAGGATCTGTGCGGCTTATTATGCTTCCAGCGTAGCTTTCTTTGATATAGAGCCTTATGCTTAGGATTGTTGATTTCTTTGGTGAGATTTCGTTCTCCTGATATAATGTATATTTTAGTGAATCTTATTTGCATTCGAGTGTGTTCGTGTGCCGAACAATGCAGTACGTCAGGCGAAGACAGTTGGGCGGACAGCAGGATGCAAAGATCAGTTGAGGTTACTTGATATATTAAAGAAGGATGACAGTAGTTGAAGTCACCCATATTATGGCACGGAAGTCCATGATGGTATAGACGTCTAAGGAGCGACTTGTGACTTCTAGGTACAACTATAGTAGAAAGTGGGGTCAAATTAGAATCACCCAGCACGGTTGGATTGAGAGAGAGTCAGATGAAACATTGAAAAGAGCTAGCAGTGTAAATACTAGAAATGCGGATATGGCGTGTACTAGCCAACTAACGTAAAATATCCAAAGGCGTGGACATATGAAGGGGTATGGTTAATTGGGAGTAAATATTTGGTTTAAAGTTTTTTCTTGGCTCGTAAGAGAGGAGTTACAATGATGAGAGGCAACTACCACACTTAGAAGTGGAATGTGTCGTCATGAGAAGGCGCATAAGTATGGTTTGACCATAAGTTCCTTCATTAGATGTTCAGAGTGAGATGCGAATGTTATTCTGAACTCACACAAGAGGGTCGGACAGAGGTCACTTTGTGAGGAGAACTTTCATTATTTAGCGAACCTTACACCGGGTGAAGTAGGTGAAATGGAGAAGATCACATTAAAGGGAGAATTTGCATATAAGAAGAATTGTTAGAACTTCTGGGAAATTATGCTTGGACGGTCAATGCAGATGGTAATTAAGTCGGGTTTTGTTAATATGGAGGTAAGCTCTTCCTTGTGAGGGGAGTAACAAGAATCAAAGAATTTAGATAGAGTAAGACTGGGGGAAATGGTGTTGAAGAATAACCACAAGGGGGAGACCCATCAGGGAGCCCATTTAAATGATTCGGATAATTGCATTGTTACCAAGCGATGGTGATTTCAGAAAGAAATGTGGAAACTAGTAGCGTGTTCCTTAGGGCTATAAAAGCTACGGGAACAACGAAGATAGTCATCGGAATCGAGACTACCAACGTTCGAGAGAAGGACCACCTTAACATGATTAGTGTGAGCAGAGATAAGTGGAGTATGAGTATAGGTATTTTATGGGGAGTGAAACCCGTGCGTTATAAATGTTTCCCGAAGCAAGTATAGGGATAAGGGCATGGTGCCTAGCAAGAGCAGTAGTTATTAAAATTTTCGATTTGGTACGAACATGTGTGATAAGTCCAGTAACCATTTGAGCAGCCAGGGCAATTGACAAGATAAAAGTATGAGTTATATCCTCAGATGATGTTACGTGTTGTATGTGTCACGAACGAGTTACTACATTTTTGTTACTGATATATTCGCATGAGAGTCGGGTTTAGTGAGTATCTCGGCAATGTTATTATTTATGTGGATATTCTTCCCTCGTATAATGGGGTTACCTTTAGTGTTATCCGCAGAGGATGAATGGGTATATTGATAGTGGTATAAACGTTATTAAAATTAATCATTTTATTGTTGTGTTATAAGAGTATGATATTATCTTAATTATGGTTTTATAATATGCTTATACCGATAGTGTGCGGATAATGTAAGTTTATCGGGGTTCCTACCTTGGTGTAGAATGTTTTTGTTCTGACGAGGCCCTATCTGCGAGAGGTCGGGCTCACGATTGTATATTTGTATATATATATATATATATATATATATATATATATATATTGTTGAGACTTCAAAAAGTACAATGGTCTTAGACATTTGTTCCCGATATGTGTAGGGACTTTATTGATATAAATCGGAGTGTATTTGGTTTACCGTTCAGTGGGAAGATTTAGCTGGTTATTATAATTAACGCTCAGGATGTAGTAATAATAAGAGAGCATTGTTATAGCACCCTTTAGCGACGTGGGAGTTAATACTCATAGTTGTAAGTATGGGGATGGGATTTTGAGAACCCCAATATATTTGCATGATGTTTATGGAAGGTGATTTCCATAAATGTTAAGAGACAGTGTCTTTAGGAAGGAGTTCTTTATTTAAGTGAAATTGCGAAAGGAGATGTAACTTTATTGTCAAGAAGTGGGAATATAGGGGTGAATGTTATGGATCGAGGGCCTAACAGATTCCGATGACCGACAATGCTAGGAAGTAGTGTATCGAGGGTTCCTTGTTTAGATTTCGCGTTGCGAGACACCCCACGCATGAAAATTAGCGTAAGGTTGGTAGTAAGGAGATGTGTGGCCATTCGTTCATGATTTGGATACCTCGATCGTTATGGAAGTATGTAGTTATAACTGGAAGTTATATGGTAAATTACGATATAAGGCCAGTAGAGCCAGTGGTGTGGTGAGGAAGTACTAAAAAAATTTGGGGGTTTTATTTCAGCGGGTTGAAGGATGCACTAAGGTTAAGGAGGATTTAGGATTTCAAATTCGGGGGTGATTGAGAACGTCCAAGTGGTATAGCCACATTACAAATGCAGGGACAATAAAGAGTTTAGAGTACATATGAAGCGTATATGATGTTTAAACCCGTATGCATGGGTTATAAGGGGTGTAGACACCCTGGTTTGCTTATGTGTTAATCACCAGAAGAGGGACAAAGATGTGTGAAATTATTACTTGTGAGACTAATACGACAAAATGGAAGTGGTAGAGTGGATTAAGCGTCGTGATAAGAACGACAATCTATTGATTCTTGTACAATCAGAATAAAATGTCCAAAATTGGTTGAAAGGCAGTGGGAAGCCATTTAAAAAGGGAATGTCTCTTGAGAAGGCAAATAGTTAACTATTATGGACAATTTGGAGTAGAGTTCCACCCAATCGAATGTTGTGAGTGGCTTATGCGTAAATAGAGTGAGTATGTTGATAAAGTATAAGAGTCTAGATGTGCACAACGTGGTGAAAGGTGCACGGGTCAAATATTTTAGTATACGTCGAGGAAAAAGGGGGTTAGTAAGTATCACTTAACGGGAAGAAGTATACGTGAAAGTCGGCATTGAAAGGGGTATAGTAAGTAGTAGGTCCTTTGGGGTAAGATGATCAACCAGGTAATTTTGTATCGAACCGACGATTCCAGTGATGGAAGAGTCAAGTTGGTAAATTTACTTGAGGGGTTGCCAACTTATAGATAAGTAACGAGTTACTTCGAATATATGGGATAGGTTGTTCCCAAGGAGAGAAATTCGTATATTCTAGGGTGATTTACACTATTAGATAGTGAACACGCCGGTACGTGGTCCTACGCAGAATTATTCTGAACTAGTATGAGATACCTGGACATTATATCACCTATAACATGAAGAATAGGTGCAAGGTGATTGACGACTGGTGGAACTGTATGAAAGCAATTTTGGATTCATTGCGATCATTTCATTTTCAAAACAGGTATAGCTAGTAAGTGAGGTATATTGTGGTAATGGGGACAAGATATTACCTAATGGTACAGTTGGGTGAAAGCATCCGTATCTTTTCATAGTGGACAAGGTGCTTACTGAGGTTTTCTGTGGATTAACCTTAGCATTATTTCTCTGAATGTTTAAAGGTGAGCGGATTATCAGAATTTTGGATCAGTCAAGAGTTAGAGTCCGATGACTAAAATGGGATAATCACCAACTGTCGTGAGTGGTTTTCCCTTATGTAAAAGTCACAACGCCGGAAATAGAGATACAAAGAACGGACAAGAGCAGTGAGATGTTCTATGGTTTCTCCTAGGATGGGAGTTTTGTGTCTAGACAAACACGGGAGTTGATATGTAGTAAAGTGCAAACTCTTAATAATATTGAGATAATTCGCCCAACGATGTATAGGCTATTCTTATTCGAGTGTTGTTTAGTAAGAGCACAATGTGAGGTGCGTTCATTGAGGTATAACCATATAACTGATAAAGTGTCAAGGGTCTTCAACAAGCTTGTTATGACGCGAGGGTAGTAGTGATTGAGCCTTATTTTGAATTTTGTTTTAAGTGCTGGAGGATACCTAATTTTACAAAGTATGACTTAATTTTTTGAATTTCAAGACGAAATTCCGTTATTAGGGAGGAAGTATGTAATACCCCGTACTTTCATGGCTTTTCATTATGGGATTTAATAAATTAAATTGCTTGGAATTATGAGATTTATTAATTTGGGATAATTAATTGGAAATTAATCCGGATTTAAATGCTAGCGAGACGAGAGTTAGTGTTTGATTATTATAATGTTGTTGAACATTACCAACTGATTATGGTAATATGTGATTATTGTATTTATTATCGCGAGTTGAAAATATGGCAGTTTTGATAATTAAGTTGGGACGCGCGTGTTAGTCGTGTCAGGACTCAATTTAAAGGATTTAAAAGTATTTTATTTTTATATCATTCGTATGAGCATTTTGAGTGCGCCAACGTGTTCGAAAGGGTCGAGATAGTCAGAATACACTAGCCGAGGGTTTAGTTTGGGTCCCGGGGCATTTTTAGGCCTAACCGGCAACCCGGGAGGGTATTTTAATCTTTTTTATTTTTGGTGAATAGTGACCCACGAAAATGAGGAGATATTTATCTGACAAAACTTGAGTTCCTTAGGGTTTTCACAACCATAGATCACAATGGCAGTTAGAGAGGAAGAGAGGAGAAGTCCAAGGGCTTCTATGGCCAAAACCACCACACACCACCACCATCGCCGAATTTATGATCGGAAAGAGAGGGGGAAACAACCAATAACGTCATCATCGGATCAGAATCTATATTTTTCCAGGAAAGTGATTTAACTTGAAATAATTTAGCGTATATATCATTCATGTTAGGTTAGAATTGAAGAATAACCTTAAATAATGAAAATTGAATGGGTTTGAAGAATTTAAATCATAATCTGGGTAGGCCTTGCATGTAGTTTAATGTTGGAGATAATAGCAACCACGAAATTATGATTTATGAGTAGATAATTATGAAATTTTATTGAATTATATAGTGTTCTTGAAGAAATAGGAGAACTAGGGTTTTTATATGAAAATTAGGTAAATTGATCCAAGAATTTGATGTTCCATTTTGATTTGATGATTCCAAAATGTGGGAAATGATGCAAACATGTTAGTATGATAATTAGTATACTTGGTTGGGAGTTTAAGACATCGTAATGAAGAATTAGAGGTGTAAAAAGAGGAAAACCCGTAACTAATTAAGAAAATTTAGGCTAATACCTGCTTGATCGATCGATCGACTAAAGAATGTCGATCGATCGACGATCGATCGATCGAACCCTTTTCTTCGATCGATCGACCCCTTCTGATTTTTGGCAATTGTTTTCCCTTAAGGCTTAATAAAAAATCTCAAGAGCGATGATGATTCTTGAGATGTTTCAATTGATATTTTTGGACTTAGTTAAGGACAGTAGGGTCTTAGTTGAAGCCCGAAAAAATGGATTACCTTAGGGATTTGAATACTATTGCTTACAAGTGACTACCGAGTGAGTTACGGTTAGAAATTGTTCAAATTGAAATTATAATGGGAATAAACGCTGAGGTAAGGATAAGAACAGTAATAGAGGGGCTTTAAGTTACTGAGATAACATTAGAACTAATAGGAGGCCTAGTAACCTTTTGGGGTAGGTTTAGGTACTCAAATGTACACGACGAGATAAAGTTATCAAGTTAAATATATAATTACTTATGATGTTCGTGATTATCTTACTACGTACGAGACTTACTAGATAGAATGTGAATATCTATATTGAAATATAATTACTAAGGTTGTGTGAATGCCTAGTGAATGGATTTCTTATGTGTATGACATACCTACCATACTTGCTATCACGGGAGGTTAGTTTTTTTGTAAAGGACCCTCTTAACCTTGTGTGCCTTCGGGGGGGATTTAGACCGGTACCTTAAGAACATCGGACTGTGAATGACTTATTTGTGAGTTGATAAGTCAGATGACCATGGGAGCGTAGGTATGTGCGTGACCCATGGGTATGTGAACTATGTTCGCCTCCAATATGTGTGATTTTGCTTATTGAAACGGTTCTTGAGAGATTCAAAACTCGTAGTCCCTATGTACGTGATGTAACGGGATTCGATAGCAGAGTATGCGCGCACCACAGCTTAGCCTAGGGGTGCCATATATGTATTTATGTACTGAGAGTGATATACTTATGTACTTGTTACTGGTTTATTGTTGCTTAGTAGATTTGAATAACTAAGTTATTTGAATGGGCTAAGAATGAGAATTTAATTAACACTTGAGATAAGAAATTTTAATGAATGCGAATATGGGTTATGAATATAACTGTTTTGGGTATTAAGAGTAGACATCCTATAGTAGAATGCGGAAGCGAAAGATGTACAAATTAGTTAGTTAGTGACATAACTACGATGGGTAAAGGTCATACGTTAGGTGTGCACATTGGTTAAGAGGTGAGAAACTCATGTGAGAGTACGCAACTAATATATTTATAATATGGGTTGTTTAATTGTAATTTAAACACTTGCTAATGTTTCAAATTGTTTTCACCTTGGGCTCTGACCCATTTTCCTCCAAATCTATTTCGTTTTGTAAAAACATTTTAGGTGCCCAGCCACATGGACGCCAAGCATAGGATTTCCATTCTGATTACGTGTTGTAGCTGCTGTGGAAGTGTAGGATCTTGGTAATAGACGCCTTCATATTTATCCTTGGTTCCTTCAGAGTTATTTGTATCAGTTAGGGCATGTCGCCCATTCTTATTTAGAGGTTGTAGTTGTAGACTTTCATTATTTCGGTTATTGGTTTATTTATTCAGACTCTTGTATTGGGACTTTATTTACTTTAACAATATTATTATTGGGGTGTTTACTCCAGACTCAGTTGTATTCATTTCGTTGGTTATTTTTATGCAACTGTATATGAGATTGATGGTTAATGATTTAATTCTTGGTTATTTGTTAACGTAATTAATAAAATTTGACATCTCTCTTTTTAAATATTAGGTGGCTAGTAATTAATTAAATGTTTTTCGACAGTGATGCTAAGACTAAACGAACTTGATATTATGTATTAATTTAATAAAGGAGTAGCTACCGGGTATTTAATTAGACGGGGTGCGATAATTCTCATTAGATAGGGCATGTGTCGCCCATTTCCAGTTTTTACCTAGTCCAGATATTTGTACTCTTTATTTATGTCGGTATTCAGTTTAGTTAGTCTTGTTTTAGTTTATTACATTGACCTACTATTTGGGATATTTTAATTGGATTTATTTATATAGCATGTTCGTTTATTTGAGTGGTTTGGTTTTAATACTATGATTTATATTCATGAACTAGTTTCATAGTTGAGAATAACAATCGGAATTAATTTGTTAAATTAAACGTTTTGACACTTAGCTTAATTATTTATTAGGTGATTAATAAAGGAAAATTGTTTTTCGACAGTAATTCTAAGAATAAACCAACTGAACACTTTGAGTTAATTTAATAAAGGACCGATCACCCTATATTTGATTAGGCGGGGTGTCACATTAATCTCCTCCTCAAAGTCGTGAGCATGTCGGGGGAACATGGATCCATAGACTATGTCGTCCATATAGACCTGGGCAACTAAAGTAGCACCATATCCTCTATTAATAAACAACTTCTTATCAACCCCCACGCTTTTGAATCCATGGGCTAAGAGATAGGAAGTAAGCTTCCCGTACTAAGCATAGAATGCTGGCTTGAAACCATACAGGGCTTTTCTCATAAAATAGATTTGCTTAGGGTACTTAGGATATTCAAACCCTTTTGGTTGTTACACGTAAACCTCCTCTTGTAGAATGTCATTCAGAAAGGCACTCTTGACATCCATCTGATATAACTTGAAGTGAAGATGACATGTGATGGTTAGTAGTAGATAAAATTACTTAAGCCTCGCAATAGGAGCAAATGTCTCATCAAAGTATACACTCTCTATCTAGGTTTAGCCCTGAGTGACCGACCTAGCCTTGTTTACGATAATGGTACCATTCATGTCCATCTTATTCTTATATATCCACTTGGTACCAATTCACATTCTTCTCACTAGGTCGAGTGACAAGTTCTCAGACATCATTCTTTATAAACTGAAGCAACTCATCCTATATAGTGGATATCCAATGTTCATCTTTAAGTTCTTATCACTTCATTTCTCTTCTGTGATCAATAGTTGGTTGATTAAAAATGGTCACCAAGATTATTCTAAATTTATTGGTAAATGTATCGCAAACATTGTTTGTTGGGAAATCTGGAAAAGTAGGAATCAGTTTTTCTTTCAAAATTCTGACTTCGATGCTCAATCAGTAATTTTCCAAACTATAAATTCCATTTCATCCATTTACAAAGACATGTCCTTTTTCTCTAGTTGTTCAAGATTTTATATGGGGATTTTGAAAACTTTCAATTTATCTATCAAAACCAAAATCAAATTCCCACCCAACTCCTATAAAATGGATTCCTCCTCCTTCCTCTTGGTTTAAACTGAATATTGATGGGTCCTCTCGAGGAAACTTAGGTAACAGTGGTACAAGGGGAATTTTGCGAACCCGTAAAGGTGATCTTGTATTTGCTTTTGCCTTCTAGGAAATAATTAATACAAATTCTTTTGTGGAGATAAAAATCTTATGGATGAGTCTAAATTATGCTTGGAATTTGGTATCAAAGATGTGCAGATTGAATCATACTCCTCTTATGTGGTGAACTTGATTTAAAATAATTGGAAACCTCCATGGAATATGATAAATTGTGTCCTAGAGATCAAAGTCTATCTCTAAAAAATCAACTTTTCTCTCAATTATTACTTCAGGGAATCAAATATGGTGGCAGATGTTCTTGATAATGTTGGATCAAGATCCCACTCTATATCCATATTAAAAAATCTCCTTGATATTTCCCAAGTGGCTAGAGTGGCTATAAAACTGGATAAGATTAGTTGCTTTTATTTGAGATATTCAGTTTAAGCTTCATTTTTAGATCTTGTAATGGGCCTATTATAAAGCTTTATTTTCCATGTTTTCTACTTGTAAGGTTGTTTTACCATTAGGAGAGACGTTTTCTCCTCATTTATAAATTTTTTAGTTTTCTAAAAACAAAGGTGCTTATTTCATGTTCTCGATCTCGACATTAGACGTGTAGAATGGAAATCTAACCATGTTTTGTAGCTGAGCACAAGTATTTATCCATAACGTGGGATTTCCAAAAATATCGGAAGGGTTATGGCTCTTGCGAACCTATATAGGTATGTCCTCTATGTCAAGAGTAGGGTCCACCCTAGGTGTGTGAGGGATAATAGGATCATCAGCTGTAAGTGCGTCATCCTCACACAAAAGGCTAGAATCAATAAATGTTGACGGTTCGTCATCTTGCAAGGTGACGCTTATTAACTCCATAACCATAGAGCTACTGAGGTTAAAAACTCGGTATGCTCTACTAGTCAATGAATAACCGAACAATATTCCATCATCTCTCTGGGAGTCGAACTTTCCTAATTGTTCTTTATCCTATTGGATGTATGATAATACACAAATATTGTGTATTTCATCCCTCAAACCGACGCATTTTAGCTCCCTTAGGTAGATTATTCCCTATATTTATGCTCGTTAACTAGACAAACTCGAATTTATATGTTAACATGTTTTGCAGGGGTTAATTAAGCTTTTATATGTATTTGGATATTAAGTGTGATGTTCGGACGCGTTCCAGCGATTTTTCGTACGCAGTCGCACGTTCAAGGGCAAATTGGTTAATTCATAGTTTGGGCACCTGGCTCAACATCTTCACAGAAGCTGTAGCCCTCCTCGTAATCTTCGCGTGGCCATAAATGGTGCATGATTCCTAGCCAGAACGATGAAGTTACGGTGATTTTAGCAGAAGACAAATTCATTCCAACCAAAACAGGAGGAAGAGTTGCAGACCTATAGCTATCGATTGATCGATCAAAAGGATCGATCGATCGATCAATCCTTTCATTTTTGCCCTCGAGCTGAGACAGTGGGCTATGATTTTTACCATCGATCGATCGATTAAAATGGATCGATCGATCGATGCCCTATTTTCTGCAGATATTTTGGCTTTTCTTTTCTTTTTCCTTTTCTTTTCTAATTTAATTCCTTTTACTATATAAAGGATTTTTGTTGTAAAAACATATATAATTATTTTTAGATAGTTTAGGTTAGGGTTTTGGAGGTTTGAGAGCTCATTTCTTCATTTCTTCTTGGATTGACACCCATTTGGGTTTGTAATTGGTGCTTTCATCTTCCATCTCCATTAATATAGTTTGTTTTCTTTATTTTCTTGCTTTCTAATTTAGTTTACATGCTTTCATAATTAGGTTTACATGCTTTGTTTAATTCCTTTGTAGTGTAGTTTTATTGCATTTATTTACCGCGTTTATTTATCGCATTTTTAATATGCTTTCTAGCTAATTTAGTCTAGGTTGTGTTTGAATGGAACTCACTCGGGTTAACGTGTTGCTTTGCTTTGGTTATGATGTTTGCGGGTCTATTTCGGATGCGTTGTTCTAGTTATTATGCCTAGGAGATTTGACGGGGGATATCATGTATGTCCTGTGCTTACGACCTTGCATGTGTAATTTCCGGGGTATTTATTGACGCCCAAATCTTATTAGGATTTTATGATAATTTCGGGGCGTGAACACCCTTGATTTAATTAACTATCGAAACGAGATGCATTCTTAATAACTCATCGACCCATGTGACCATTTTATACTAATTAACTCGGGTGAGGGATATTCGACGCAACCTATAGTTTTTCCCGCTTTGTTAATCTAGTTTCAATACACTCGCCTAAATTAATCATTTCCCTTTTTCACATCTTTTCCTTTTTGTTGTTATTTATCTTTTACACTTTTATTTAGGAGTATTAAATCCCATAAATTCTAGCAACTCATCTCTGGAGATATTTTCGATACCCGGACTTGGCCACTATACTCACCCGTTGAGTGTAGTCATAAGTTTAGGTTTTTATGTTGAGGAGGTGAACAAAAAACAATGATCGGTGTTTGGCGCGCGTCCCTTTTCACCCTTGATCAAAATGGCACCGTTGTTGGGGATGAGTTTGTTTTAGACTTTATTTGATCTAGTATTTCATAATATTTTCTTTATATTTGTATTATTTGCCAATATTTTTGTAGGACTTCTACATTTCAGAACTTAAAAACGCTTGAATTTCTCGCACGTGCATCTACTTTTTTGGAATTCGCCACTTCGAGCCATTTTTGGAGTAAGCATGTCTTATTCCAATTCTTTCGGTAATCATTATGATAATTCTCAAAATTCTCGCAAACTTTTGACTTTTGGTCAATACTTAGAGTCCCAAAAAGTTACAAATTCAAAAATGACTTTGGGCGAGTATAACGTAAGTCAAAACTTGGGTTATTGGAATTTTGAGGATGATGATAACGATTTTGGGCCTCTAATTCTTTAAAATCGAAATTTTGAAACGAATTGCAATAGTTTTCAAAATTCTTATAATAACGAGTTTCAATATAAGCCCGATGGTAATGTTCAAAGTTCGCATTTTCAAGAATCCGCGCCTCAGCCTATGACTTTCGATGAGGGCTTGCGTATGCTTGAGAATGTTCAAAGTTCGCATTAAAAAATAAATGTCATAAAATGGTTTTAAGAATAAAGTACTAATAATATCTCACTTAGTCTTAAACCCATGTCCTTATGCATTTGCCACCCATTCCCTCTACATGACTATCAAAATCCTTAGTTGATAAACTCTTTATTAAAGGATCCACCATATTGTCTTAAGATGAAAACTTGGTCATGATGATATTTCCTCTCTGCAGGTTCTCCAATGAGATGATGCATGCATTCAATGTCAATTTCCTTCTTATGAGTCATTGGTTCTTTCAAATTTGCAACTTCACTGGTATTGTTATAATAAAATGTAATATTTGACTGCACTGAAGGAACCAAATCCAAGTCACTTTAGAAGATTTGGAAAAAAAAAACTACCTCCTTTGTTGTCTTTAAAGTGGTAGTATATTCAATTTTCATGGTCGAATCAACATTACATGGAGGCTTGATACTTCTCGAACTTATCTCTCCACCTCCTAGGGTAAATATATATCCTGAGGTAGAATTCCTTGAATACCCATCCAATTAAAAATCCATTTTCATTATCCAATGCGTACTAGACTATCCACTGAGTAAACTAGTACATAATCTTTAGTCCTTTTGAGGTACTTGACAATGTTCTTCACAACAATTAAGTGATCCTCACCAGGGTTAGAATGGAATCTGCTGACCACTCCATTCACAACAAAAATATCTAGTCTTGTACACATAATAACATACATGAGGCTTCCCACCACCGAAGCATAAGTTGTATTCCTCGTCCTCCTTATATGATTAAGTGTCTTAAAACACTAATCCTTAGGTAAAGAAATTACATGCTTGAAAGAGAGAAACCTTTTCTTGGAGTCTTACATTCTAAACCTTGTGGGAACATCATCGATATAGTTGGCTTAGGATAAGCCCAACATTCTATTTTTTATCACAAATAATCTTCATCCCAAGTATATGATCAGCTTATCCTAAGTCCTTCATATCGAATTGACTAGATAACTACACTCTGATACTAGATAATACATCCATATGATTCCCAATTAGGAGAATACCATCCATGTATAGTACTAGAAATACCACCACATTTCCAACAGGCTTCTTATACACATAAGTCTCATTCGAACATTCATTAAAACCAAAAAAATGTAATTTCCTGATCAAATCAGATGTTTTAATACCTTGACGATTGATTAAGTCCATAAATGAGTGTCTTAAGCTTACACACCTTTCTCTCCTGGCCAATCTCTATGACTCCCTTAGGTTGCATCACATAGATGTATTCGTCAAGATTACCATGTAACAATTATATCTTGATGTCCATTTGCTAAAACTCGAGATCAAGATGATCCGTAATAAATAAAAGAATTTAGATAGACTTGAGCATGTATTCTAATGATAAGGTTTTCTCATAGTCGATATCCTCTTTCTGAGTAAACCCTTTCACTAGAATCCTTACCTTGAAGGTTTACACCTTCCCATTTATCCATATTTTTTTCTTGTAGATCCACTTAAATTTGACAGGTTTTATCCCATTTGTCTATTTTATAAGCTTCCAAACCTAATTTGAATACATCAAATCCATATCTGTATTCATAGCCTTTAGAAAAAATTCAAAGCCCTTGCCTAGGAGTGCATCATCATAGTTCCCAATATTCGGTTTGTGGTCCCTTGAGTTCTCACCTAAGTGTTCACTTAAATACACTAATCTATTAGGTTAACGCCTAAATCTTCCACTGCGATATAGGGCCACTTTTTATCCAGTATAAGGGACATTTGTATCCTGATCATCAGTAATACTCTCACTATCGTTAGATAGTGTATTGCTAATATCAAATTGTATTTCATCCTGCATAGATGATGAATAAGAAACTACCTAGTCTTGACCTCTTAGCTCCTATAAGATAATAGTTCTTTCGGGTTTGTGGTGTATTATATAATCTTCCTTTAAGTACTGAGAATTTGTGCTAACAAATACTATTGGATCCTTAGGATCATAAAATTTACCATCCTTACTTCCTTTGGGGTAATGTATAAAGAGACATACATCCGTCCTCGATTCTAACTTTCTCAACTTCTTCCTTAGCATGTGTGTTGTGCAACCCTATATCTTAACATGTCCTAGACTTGGCTTATGCCTAGTTTATAGTTTTTTAAGAGTCGTTGAGATATATTTAAATCAGACTAGGTTCAATATGTATGTAATTCGGCAAATTCGACTAACTCATCATGGGTCTAACGATGGATAAAAGAGTCATGTTCGTTCTTTTCGCTACACTATTTTTCGATGGAGGTCCTAGTATTAGCAACTTGGATTTAATAAACACCTCTAATAAGTGATTCATAAACTCTCCCAAGATATACTCTCCTCCATGATCAAATCATAGAGTTTGGATTAGTTTACCATGCCTATGCTCCACCTTCACTTTATACACTTTGAACATACCAAAGGCTCTAAATTTGTGATGCGTAAGGTAAACATATCCAAATATTGAGTAATCATTAACGAAAGTGATGAAGTACTCATAGACACCTATTTTTAGGATAGTCATAAATCCACACAAGTTAGAATGAACCAATTCTAAAACATCTTTGGCTTTATAGCCCTTGGCCATCAATGTCTTCTTGGTCATTTTACCCTTTAAGAAATATTCACATATTAAATTTCCTCCACTTCCAATGAACACAATTTTCCCTTTTAAACCATTCTTTGAATTATTTTTAGATTAATATGACCTAAGCGTAAGTGCTAAATATATATTTCGTTCAACTTAGAAGGCTCTTTTCTCTTTAGGTTATTTTCATTTATGTTACTCATTTTAGTATTTAGCAGTAATGATGGGATAGATCTTATAATATAAATATCATTTTCTAGTATACCAGAACATATAAGAGATTTACCATTTATAATAAAAACACTTTTTATGAAAATAAACCAAATATCAATTTAAAATAAGATTAAAAAAAGGTCGTATCCACTGCATAAGGCTCTCGCTTAACTGAATGGTCTGAGGGAGGAAAATGTTGACTTACCTTATTCTATATATGGATAGGATTCTCCCATTTCTCGAACCCGAGACCAACCATAGCTTTGGAGAGGCCACTTTACATCACACCAATGTACAACCTCTTCAAAACAATACTAGAAACCAAAATTAAATTTATTCAAATGCTAGGAACATAAAAATAATCCACGAATATTAACTTATTCTCTTAAAAAAATTAAAGATAAATTTCTTACTACCAAAACTCCTGACTAACTCTGATCACCCATGAATATAAATATTTCTGATTCATTGAGATCACTAGTTACCTAGATACCCTCAAAATAATTGCAAACATGATTAGTGGCTCAGGAATCTACACACCAGGTACTGATAGATTTCACCACAAAACACGTCTCAGGGACTAAGGAAAAATTATCATTTCCATTCTTCCTTGCTAAGAAGACCACATATTGTGTCTTTCAATGTCCATACCTTTTGCAGATGTAATACTTTCCTTTTAGTTTCTTTCCTGCAACTTGAGGCTTAAAATCCACAGGTTATGCCTGAGACTTTCCCTTCTTCTTCTTACCTTGCGGGACTGGAGAAGAAGGGCCTTTCTCAACAACTTGAACCACACCCTTATACTTGGTGATATTTTACGAATTTTTGAGTTCTTAAAGTAGTTGCTTTAGTGATTAATCAAGTTTGTTCATAGAATATTTTAGGTGAAAATGTAAAGGTCTATAATAGTGACTGGATATGGGTTTCCCCATCAATTTCAGAACCAACCACTTCGAGTTATCCCAAGATGGACATTATCTTAAGAACATGATCTCTATTTGGAGTACCATCCAACGTCTTTGTGTTAGCCAGTCGTGCCATAGCATCCAGCCTTACGGCATGATTTTGAACCTTAAACATGGGCTTGAGGTTTATAATCATGGCATAAGAGCTTGATATGTGATAATGTTGGTGTTACAGCACATTGGTCATAGTGGACAATATGTATCAACAATCAATCTAATGTTCCTTATGCCACCTCTGATAATCTTGGACATCCTCATCTGATGCCCCTCATTAGGCTTGGCATGGAATGGTTCAGGCAAAATAAATTTAAAGTCCACGATAATTCGGACAATATCTAGGTTCCTTTTCCAGTCTATATATTTCATTCCACTTAACTTATTTTCATTTAAAATAGAAGTAAATGGGGTTGAATGTTGGGCCCATTTTAAAATCTGAGAATCAAAATTTGAAAACTGAATTAATTTAAATAAACATGTGAGAATTAACTTCAATTAAATTTTAGTCTGGCATCCCTCTCCCTGTGAGATAAAATAACTCAATCTTGAACTAAACATATTTTAATCTTTCATTTATATTCTCTGAATAGTCCAAAAAAAAAATCCTCAAAAATTGAATATTCGGTGCCATTTTGTCCCACAATTCATGACAATAACTCTATTAGGGAGGATATCATTAATTGTGTTTAAGTGTATACCATTGGCTTATTCCTCAAATTTGAATCCGCTCGTGAAGAACCTACCCACTGGAGGGATCGATCTCATTCACATTCTAATTCTAGTAATTACGTCTTAAGGACTTTAATAATACTTAATCCCATCTGCTAAAGGGCCAGATAAGTTGATGCGAGGAATGGATCACATCACATTATTAAAACACCAACGAAGATTGTGGGTTTATGTTGAAACCCTTATCCCACTTAATATTTAAAACTTGAGGGTATTTTGGAAAACTATTTATTCAATTATAAAAATATGCAATAAATCCTAGAAAATTTCCAATTTACTTGTTGAAATTAAATTTTCCAATCTCACTATTTTAATTTTTCAAAAAATAAAACTTTTTTTTAAAAATTAAAATAAACTCATAGATAACAATTTAATTTATACATTCAAATTAATTAGATGATTAAGTTCAATTTAGAAAAGAATAAATAAATAAATTTTCCAACAACATCCATGATCTTGGCTGGTCTCAAAATAATAAACCAGGTTGTCCATAAAATCGTGTATCCCCAACTTACCAATTAATAAAAAAAAAATCATGCAACAAAAATTAATTAAGAGACATGGAAATATAAATAAGTGAAAATAGAAATAAAAAATGTCTCAGAGTTCCTTTCCATCGTGGACTTAGCTTCTTCCTTATGCAGCCTCCTTAAAGAATAAAGTCTCTTAAAAGAAGATTCTTTGTTATGGAAGAATAATGTTGACGAAAAGGCCCTAAATAATAAACCACCGAGAAAAAACTAATCCAAAAAAAAATCAAACACCGTCTGATGCCCCCGAACTGCTATAGCAGTGGAGTCTAATCACTATAACGGTTGTGACCCCTCTATAGCAGTCAATGACAATTGTTATATCGACTATGTTCTCACTCCATTTCACCAATATTCTTCTTTTTCTCTTTTTTCTTCGTTTATGTCTATTGTAACCTTTTGAAAAACTATATTGGAGACCTCCAACCTTTTAAGAACCTCATGGAAATCCTCCATGACCAAACCCAATGCATAATAGGAAAATAAAATTACATCCCTCCCAAACTTCTGTAACAAAACTACTAAATGTAATAATTATAAAACACTAATTATTATAACCGAACCAAATGTTGAAGAACAAAAATAACTACGAATAAATCGCAGTAAGATGTAATTATAAAACACAAACTCAAGAGACCATGATGGAAGCGATATAATCATTCATGTAAAATAAAGCCATGTTAGTAAAAAAAAACATCTATGCTTATGTTTTCTAACATGAAACCTAGGGATTAATGGTGGACAACATGGGTATTTTTAAAACATGGTCAATCTACAACTTGAGCAATAATACCAATTATTGAGGATCAATATACACGAAAATAATTTTTCCTAAAAACTTCGAATGATCATATAATAGAAAGTACAAAGAAACATAGTTCAAATTATAAACCTAGGGTTTCGAAACATAATGTAGATCTCATTGGTGATCCAAATATGGATAAAATAGATTGGAAGAACATGAAATAACTGCCTTCTATAAGTCCTTCAAAATCTTGTTATAATGCGTCAAAAAGCTTGGATGTTTTAGTATATGATCCTCCTAAAGTAGGATGTGTGTATGGTCATTTTTTAAGATGAAACCCATTGATTTGAGTGAGATATTAACATCTCTATGAAAGTCTCTTCGCAAAAATGTGAATAGGATTTTGTCTCCCCCTAACCCTCATTAATTTGTATGCAACTTAAAACTCTAGCTTACACAAACATAAATAGGTATAAGTCACGAGCTTGGGCTAAACTACTTTTTAAGAGAGGCTAGGCCTTATACATAGGCATATAGACTATACTAGGGACCCACGACCAAATAATTAAATTCAATTCCAAATAAATACTCAGAAAATAAAAATTACATTCTCATAATTTGTTTTCTTTCTTAATTTAATCATAATTAAATCCACCAAATAATTATGACTACACTCCAATTTAATTATCTCGAAATCACTAGAAATAATGAGGACTTATTTGCAAAGTTGATATGGTACATAATATGATTCCCCGCGTTAAGAATACAATACATACTTAGTCAAATTAATTTTTTGGTAATCAAATTTAACCATCATCTACTCAAATTCCTTAATTCTTAAATTTAACTTAACTTTCCACTCCAATGGATTATAAAATTATCCACTCATCAAATTTACCGGTGGAAATAAATTTTATAAATTTATCAAGGGGTATAACAGTCCAAAATCTTTCCTGGACACCGATTCCTTTGATTTATGATCTCAGACCTACTCACACAACCATTGGCCAACTTGCAAGAATATATTTGTCCAATATAAAATTTAATCACATCTAATAAAATAAACAATCATGTGAGGTAAGGTTTTTATATGCACGTTTCCATATCTCTGAGTATAAGTGCGAAATTTTTTAGGTAGTATAATAAAAGTCATGGTTTACTACTAAATTTTAGTATGTCTATTCAATGTGAATCTTCACAAGTAATGTTTGCATCATATTATTTATATATTTATATATGGGCATATTTTATTCTACATAGTACATAATTTTTATATGTAGAGTTCGACTTACACACGAAGGGTCAAATAATTGGTTCTTGTGGAACATAAGTATGGTTTACAGTCTTAGATGGAGATGTACACACCATCGGTAAGATTGTACCGCAATATTTTAGTAGGTTTATCTTTATTACATGTAACAATATAGTTTTGACATATTGTTCTAGTAGAATTTGTGCGTATTGAACGAGAATAATTTAAGATAATTGTCTTTATACTAACTATATAAGATAATGCACATCTCATGATTATTATGACTGTTTAAGATCTTAATCAAGACATAATTAATGGACATGTGAATCAGTTGTTCATTACTTTGACCTATTTGGTGAGGTTCATTTATGGATTAATAAACTTGGTAGATTGGGTAATGGTGATTAGTGTATGGTGAAAGTTAATTATGAATGGAATCCACGTCTCAGTATAGAAACTGACGACACCTTCTTGATGTAGCTTATAAGTTTTGATTATCTCAAAATCAAACGGTGGATTTAATTATCCTACATATCAAATAAGTTAAGCGAACATTCTCGGGGAATTTATAAGTGGTCGATTAAATATATTTGTCAGTAATTTGATTTAATCGTCAGTATACGTAATCTTGATGTGGGGAGATTATTAAACATTTAATAACATGAATATTGAAATTATAGTTTTGAGATAGTAGACTAGAGTGAAATTATTATTCTTTAATGAATTGAATAATTATTTATAGAATTACAAAATTAATTATAGATTTTAATTAGAATTTCTAATTCTATAGGAAGTTAGTCTCTTATTTCTCATGGAGGTACCCATGATAGCCTATATAAGCAACCCCTTGTCTCCTAATAAGTGTGATATAATTATAGATAAAATAAATACTCAAAAATGAGTGTTAGGATCATGTTCTTTGGTGCCCGCACACCAATGGCGTGTATTGGCTTGAAGGGATAACCTGGAAGATCTCGAGGTATCATTTTGAACTCTCATATTTCAAAATAAATTCCGGACAATTGGAGAGTCCAAAAATTATGAAATTGAAACCACAGATTCTAATACATAGATTAAAAGACACAAGAAATTTGCAATCATTCGAAAATCGATAGATCTGATTTCTTTGGGCATCTTTACAAAATAGTGGTTCAAGAAGCAAATCTAACAACACAAATTATATCTGGAATCGATTAAAAAAATAATCAAGAAGGTTGATTCAATATTCAAAAAAATGTTCCAATACAGATAAACCCTGTATAATACTTTAGGATTCATGGATATAAACGTTTGGTGATGAAATCAATTTAAGAACATACGATTTCATCTACCCAATCAAATTCGTGACACGTCACATTGTCTAAGGGAGCCATAACTTAAGAACTATTTATCAGCCAGGGATGAAATTATTTCTGCAAGTTAGAGACGTCAACAGATAAACCGTGAGAAAGATTTCATTTTGACGTTAATAAGATTTACAAAAAATCATTTTGTTCCCGTCACTGCCACACAGTTAGATTTACGACACGGGTTGGTGTAATACAAGAGACATCAAACCAGAATGAACTAGAAAGGTATGAGATCTTGAATCTCCACTGTAGATCCACCATATTTTTTTTATTAAATCCTAATTGTCATATAAATCAAAAGATGGTATTTATTAAGCCATTCAATAATTGTTATCAGAGCAAGATTTCTATTTACGTGATACTTGGGAAATTCTTGTCGTCCATCAAAATTGGTATAATTGATTTCATTTTAATCTTGAATGAATATTTAATTAATTCTAGATATATTATCTAACTTTTTTTGCAAAGATTCATAAGTTGTGTCCCTCTATTATGGTTCGATTCATGTTTATTGAGTTTATGTGATTTAATCCTATGCGAGTTTCTGCGTAGTTATTTATGTATTTGATTGGGTTGTAATATTTAATTTTTAGTTTTAGATCATTAGATTTAGTTGTAATTATTATATGTAATGTTTGGAATTCATCGGAATCTATACTAATTGATGAGCTAGACGCGGAAGATAATTTTTAGGATGAATGAGATTTGTCGAACAATATTTTAGACAGTTTTGGTGGGCTCTTATTGTGTCATAATAGGCCATGGGAGTGTCAATTAGAGATTACAATATCCCACGAATGTGTCACAACTCACGCCATATGCATACTAGGTGCTCTAGTGACATACCATAGTGGTGCAGATATGTACTGTTTTGGCACGAGTAACCTCTCGGAGTATTTTAGTGGTGGTGGCACAGTATGGGTAAACTTTGACTCAGCCTAGATTTTCTATTGGGTATAGTTCCATACATGGGAAGGATTCTCGTAGTAAAAAATTACATGGGATATGGAATTAGAGACCATAATGGAGAGGAGCATATTTTTAGTTTTCGTACTAACTGGGAGATGGATTTGGTCACAAACAAATTCCATGGACTCCACCAATGGTTTATGGATTTTCAATAACAAGTAATATTAAAATTAAATTTATCTGTTTGACAACCCCCGCAAAAGTTTTAAATTACTAACTGGGAGATGGATTTGGTCACGAACAATTTCCATGGACTCCACCAATGGTTTATGGATTTTCAATAACAAGTAGCTCCTTCAAAGTGGAATACTAATTATTGGGATAACTAGTGCAAATTTCCGTACTGACAATTTTGGTCTTATATTCATATGTACGACCCCCAAAAGAGTATATTTGATATGGGTTAGTTTAAAATTAGTTGGTGGTATACACTTAGACACGAAATTATAGTAGGTTCTCGAAAGAGGAATGGTATTATTTTGTGGGACCAAAGTGTTAGCTATTAATTTTATTTGTCATTATCTTTGCCTAAATGGTAAAATTAAAGGAATTGTCCAACTTAATGTTTTTATGGATAGTAGGTTCTCCAAAGAGGAATGCTATTCAAATGGTAATCGGGATGTTGGCGAATTCTTTTAAAATGGTAGAGGAAACAAATTTTAAATTGAATTCAAAGTCAATTACATGTCATAATATGTTCTTTATTATGTGATTATTTAGTTTTAAATGATAACTCCAACATCCACTTATTTTATACTCAATTTTATATACCTTATGAGAATAATTAAAAGGGGTGAATTTAAATTGGACATAGTGTTGATGGTAGAGAAATGCATGTGTATTTTCTCAATGTTGTCTTGAATAGTCATGTTATAATATTTTTGTAAGGAAATCTGGAATATAAGTAAATAAGATTAATAAGATGATACAATATGATTTTTTCATTAGGTCAGATATATTATGACATCGGCATGAATTGGTGTCCACTGCATATGACATGATGATTATCTCACATACAATGCTTGATAATCGGGATCGTATAGTTTGGCAAGTGGCCATGAATGACTTTAAAGGAATATTAATATGATTGATACAACCCTATTTATAAGATTATGTTTTAATGGTGATTTCTCACCCAAAGGAACTAAAATCTAAGGAGGTGAAATTGACGAAAAAAAACCACATCAATATCCTACCCAACAAAAGGTTTTATCAGGATATCATATAAGTATTCAAGTTACTGAAGTAACTTTACTTCTTAGCCGAAAGATGGATATAAGCCAAAGTCAAATAAGAAGCTATTAAGTCAGAATTAAGGCAGTGGCTATTTTTCAAAAACAGTTAGTGAATTACGAAATCGCAAGTGAATTCACTATGAGTATTCTAAACACTAGTATGAGTTAATAAGCGTATGCTGTTTAAAAGAACAATGTAGATACAATTTATTTGCAGAAAGTTTAATCATGTTTAATGTTTTGCTCTATGGTAACCTGAATTGTAAACATATGTGCCATTAATTGTTGGTTTCAGGAAACCAGTCAAATAATGATAGGTGAATTTATCTACTACTTGGAATTTGTAATTATAATGGGAGACAAGAGTCTCAGTTTACATAATTAAAGATTAATTTTAAATGATTTATTATAAGTATGTGAGGATACAAGGAACTTTGTGTTGGTTCTACTCTTTTTATGAAAGGATATTTGTTTTATTTAATAACATATATGTTGTTAGTGATAATAGATAATATATCCATATTTGGTCCTAAAGTGAATAATCATTACAAAATAAATCTCATATTTAGTACACTATAGTTTTTTTTAATAATATCCATGATTTATCACTAAAAGGATAAGAATATTCTCTTTAAACCATAATATCACTATAACACTAAATACCCAGGTCGTTTTATTTAAATTGATTCCAAACTAGGAGAATATGGGTTCTTACATTCATTAGAAGTGGCATCACGTTTAGTTATAGGCAAAACATAATACAAGTGGAACTTAATAACAATAACCATGTTGAGGATTTTCCTTTTTTTCCTCTTTTCAAAAGAAAAAATACTAAAAAAAACATCTCCCTTATTCAAGAAAGAAAAACATAAATACCAAAAATATTACAATTTCCCTCAAAATAAACCCAAAAATCATTTTCCTCTCAGGTGCAATCGCGTATTCTGAATTTGGCCTGGATCTCTATTGGCTCTAGTCTTCCGTCAAACCATCCCAAAGCTCTACTGATTCCTCTGTCGCTTCCACCAACTTCGAGAAATCCCTCCAAAATTTATTCATGGAGAATATTGACTAGGATGCGAATGCTCAACCATATCTAATGACCATTATTGCCTAGCTCAGTGGTAAAATGGACAACCTCTTGGTAAAAGTCCAGGATATGCTATGACGTTGTGTTCAGACTCCCGAGGATTCTAATATCGAAATCCTCTTTACCCGTGCTTTGGGTCCACCTACTCCTGAACTAGTATGGGTCCCAAAAGAGTATCAACATGTCTCGCGTGCCCCACCTGCCAATGGGCCACCGCCATCTCAGTTACCCATATCAAATCTTGCCCAGCCGGGGGCTAATCCACCAGCACCAACGGATTCTAAAGAGGAATAACTGAACAAGGTCAATGAGGACCTTAAGTTTTTTTCCAATATATTCGATCAGGTTAAGATATCAGGGAACTACATAAAATACACCCATGTCTCCCTATCTCCCGCCAGTACCACCAGATCCTAAAGAGGAAGAACTGAACATGGTCTAGGAGGACCTTAAGTTATTGTATAATATATTCCATCAGGTCAAGATACCATGGAAATACATAGACTACACCCACATATCTCCCTATCCTAAGGCTCGTCTATCGGAGAAATTCAAAATGCCGAACATTGAGAAGTTTGGAGGCAACGAACCTCCTATTGTGCACCTATGCTGCTATCATCGCCCCATGACTATCTGATGTGTGCATAATATTGTATATTTTATATTCAAATTTATACTTTATAAGTCCCATTTTATTTTATTTTATTAGTTCTTAGGATTATTTTGTTAAAAGAAAAAAAATACAAGAAAAGTTCAATTCATATTCAAAATGGTAATTTTATGTAAAAAATGGGCACTTCGATAATTTTATAATCTTTTTTTACTAATTTTTGAAAAACGTTTCCAAGTGAAAATTTTGAAGGTAATGATGAAATTTAGTGCAAATTGACGAACAACTCGAGGAAAGCGAAAAAAACTGATTTTTACGGTCCTTCGAAAAAAGTTGATTTGGACGAAACTCAACATGTGTATTAAGCAATCAAATATTAGACTCATTTAGTGGAGGGAAATTGATTCCCTTATTCCTATCCAATGACTAAAGAGGTGGAGTGCGTGGTTCCAACACTATTACTCGAATCAAAGATACTTTCACCCCAACCCAACCACCTCACCTTTTCCCCTATAAAAAGGACTCTTGGGATCACAATTTCATACATAATTTTAGGGAGTAGTTTTTAAGTGATTGTATTAAATTTAAAGTTAAGTTTTTTATCATTTTTTAGAGAATTGAAGATTATTGTGACAGAACTTATTGTGAGTTTCATTTATAAATAAAAATTTCTACTCATTCTTGTAATTTTTTTTGGTCCTTAATCATGGTAGCTTAATTCTTCTATTAGGATTAGGGTGAAGTTTATCATAGTTAGCTAATATTGTCACATTAATTTAATTAATGTTTATTCCCTACTAATTTTAATTGTTATCCAAAATTCGATATTCATTTTAAAACGATACGAGAGTGTGTTTTAAAGCCTTCAAAATCATTTTTTCAAATCAAGTTTTGAGACTTAAAAACTAGTATTTTTTTATGGATTATTCTTGCACTTTGATTGTTTTGATAGTTCATGCTTAAATACATTTGGTCATTTTAAAACTTGCATTTTCTAAGGGAATGGGAATTTTAGCTGTCTATTAGAGACGTTAAAAATATTTTGAACATCAAAGTCATATGTTTCTAATTAAACGAGACAAGAGTCAAATTAATTTGAGTTGTAAAAAGGGAATGACAACGTTAAATTAGTGTGCGATTTTAGTTACATGATAAATGGGCCCTGAATCCTAATTCTTTCATATTGTTTACAGATCTCATGTTTCGCTCTCGTTATTCATAGTTTTTTTTATTTAGTTTAGTGCATAACTATTCTCTATCCCATTTAGTCTAGTTGGATAGTCATAAAAAAATTTATACAAAAAAATTGACAAATCTTCATGGTTTGACCCATACTTATACTTGTTATTCTATAATAGCCCCTACACTTGAGGTATTTTATAATTTACAAACACTCCCCTTGGTCCATCATAGGAGATAATGAACCAAATGTTCCAACAAATTCTTAAGGAATGTGCCCTCGGGTTGTTCCTATCCCTCGAAAGTCTAGAATTCGCAGTTGGGAGGACGTGTCTAGAGGGTTCATATCACAATAAACATATAATAAGGAGTTTAAAGTCACATGCAGAGACTTTGAGGTACTAAAATAGAATTTAGGGGAGTCAATTAGTAGCTTCATTAGAAGGTGGAGTGAAAAAGCAACTACCATGACCAACAGACTGTTAAAGAAGAACATGTAAGCATAGTGAAGAAATTTTTTTTACCCCATATTCGAGATTCAATGGGAGATTAGTACTACCCTCACATTAGAGAAATTCGGGAGGCTGGGGTAAAAATTGAAGAATGGGTTGCAAGCCAAAAAGAAGAATCTAGACCCAAGAGGCTGATCGGGCAATTCGCGTCGCAAAAGTATGAAAAGTCGGCCAGCATCTCAATCTCAACCATCAATGACATATCCCAACTTCCCACTTCATAGAAATTTGAAATTTATCCTAACCCTTCGAAAAAGGAGAATATTGAACTCCATGCTCCCTTTTCAAAAGTGTATCAAGCCCATCTTGCCCGAGATCTCATTAAACCCTTGGAACCCCGACTATTGCTAGACCCTCATCCTTAAAACTTCAAATATGACACCCATTGAGACTTCCACCAAATCACTGCGTAAACCACTGATCAATGCTTCCACCTAAAGAATGTTATCCAAAGTCTCATAGACCTGGGTATCATTGACCCACCTGCTAATCCTGTGCACAATACCACCTATAATCCTCTCCCAGAACACAGAACCGTGGTAAATGTCATAGAAGGAGATCCATATTTTGACCCCTCAACTAAAATTAAGCCTATTAAAACACCACATATGACTACCATCTCACTAAAAACCACTTAAAGTCTAACCTTCCTTTCTTCTTCATCCTATAATATCTGTCGATCAAGATTTGTCACTCCTCACCCAAGCTTGTATTATTATTTGTACCCACTCATAAGGGGGAGGAATGGAACTACCTACAGTTCTAGTTCAGCTTTGGAAGTTTGTGCTAAAATTGCCATCGGGAATTAATATTAACTATCCAAAATTCAGTTATTGGTTTATGGAAGCCCAAAAGTGGGCTCGAGAATCTAATTAATGGGTTTTACCTGTAGAAGAATTCATACTAGACGAAGGCAAACAAATTATATGGGACATATTCCTACAAAAGAGAGATAAATGCATTATCTCTGAGTTTTTCATGATCCCAAAACTCCGAGTGCAACTGGTCCCTTCATTTTATCACTTCCCTGTTGAATGGGAAGATCAGTATAATGAACCCATAGAGATCATTTAGTGTATCAATTTTTCATGGAAAGATGAAATCATTGCAATAAAGTGGGGGACGATTTTAACAGTTCAAATGATGAATCAAACTACAAAGAAGTTAGTTTAGTTACTTCTTTGTGTGGGATGATCTCTTTAGAAGAATTGCTAGGAAAGGTCAATAATGTATCCATTATACCTGAAATAAATAAAGACACGGGGTTAATATTCTTCCCCACCTATATTAACCCCATGAAAAGATCTAGACGACATTATAAAGATTCAATTTCTCCATCCGTCGGAACAAATAAGGGAAAAAGAGTCACCGAGGGACTCCCGATGCTAGTGATGATAGTGGAAGAAATAAACCAGCTCAAAAAGACTTAGTCCAACATCACCCTATGAGGGCTCTTCGTGTCCTCCAAGTTGCACAAAAATGCCTTAATAAAGGTCCTCATAAGACTCACGATTCTTTGCACTACTACTCCTAAAGAAGTAGTCCATATGGATAGATCCATTACTGCTACCAGATTTCTCTCCTTCTCCAAAGATAAAATTACAAATATAGGTCATCATCATAACTATGATCTCAACAGCTCTGTTAAAATCACGAGGAAGATGGTTCCAGTGGAACTTGTAGATAACGGGTCGATCGTTAATGTCTTCCCACTCAGAACCTTTAATTTCCTGGGAATAAAAGTCAGTGTTATCACTCTAATATCAATCGTTGTGCGTTATTATGACAATAATCGTTGAGAAGTTATGGGTCCTATAAACCTTAGACTTGTAGTTGGACCTATCTGCACTCAAACATAATTCTAAGTCATCGACATACCTGCTTGGTTTAACCTTCTCCTTAGCTTACTATGGATCCATAGTATACGAGGTGTATGTTCTTCCCTCCACCAGAAATTTAAATTCTTCATTAGTGGTCAAGTCATCAGAAGGATGACGATAATTCAGATGGCATTAGTACCAGCAAACCAGTACTGGTGATTCAGCACGAGGCCAATAACATGTTTCTTTCACGTTTCAAAACTGACCCACTTCTTATCCCAGTTGGGGACAATTTCAAATACCGACTGTGTCCAGAGCATAATCCTTATGGAAATATCAATGTCATTTCAATGTTTAATAACATTCCCTTCATGCCCGGAATGGTGCTAGGTTGATGCCAATAGGGATTTTTTAACCGATAGTCCATAATTAAGCCTTTCCCCTATGTGTCTTGGGATATCAATCATCAAGGACTAAACTCAAGGCACTCCTCTAGCCATATTAGAAGAGAAGCTTAAAAAATAAGAAGATAATCTCAGGAGACTCTCTGAATGGGAGGTTTGTCAAGGAAGGTGGGGAATTATCCTTTTATAGATTCCCTGAATCATGGTATGACCCTATCGAGAAAAAGATGAAACCAATGACATAATCTTCTTTGAGGATGACATCTCTTGGGATGAAGGGAAGAAACATGAGGTAGAGCCTTAAATAGATAAATACATGGAAAGCACTAAAAATTATGAGGATAATGATACTAATAAGTCATTTGGCCTGCACAAAGTGGGGATGGATCTCTGCATGAGCTGTCAGGGAACCACATTATCTAACCTATCCGAGAAGATCACTATTACTGATGCACTCCTCATCAACTGGCATTCCATTACTGTTCAGCCAACTCAAGTCAACCAAAACCCTACCATACATTCTCTCTAAGAGATAGCTGAATCTAGTATTTTTTCCTCTTTCTGATGTAATGGTGAACGAGGCCTCTCTTGATGAGGTTCTCACCGATGTATTCCTTGGGAACACTTTCATTGGAATAAATGATGATTTCAAGTATATTGATGTCCCTTACATTATTTATCTTGATTCTAATCAAACTATTGATGAAGATAATTCAATAAATGAACAATTCTTAACTGATATCAATAAGGAAGAAATAAACAAAATATATGTGTTCAAACTAATAATGACGAGACCATCATTATTAATCGCAGTTCTAGTAGCCATCTACATGAGATTAGGATAAGGTCCACCCTCAACGAGCATGAGTGGTCGCAGTTTGAAGAGCTTCAGAAAGAGTTCATGGAAGTCTTTGCATGGTCCGATGATGACATGCTTAACATTGACCCAGAGATAGCACAACATGAGATCCCTACCTTCTTAGAGAGAAAACTCGCCAAGAAAAAACTGAGAAAACACCAAAAGATTTATCCCTGAAATTTAAAGATGAAGTGGTGAAATAGTTAAACATAGGCTTCATTCGCGTGGTTGAATATCCAACGTGGCTTGCAAACATCATCCCCGTACCAAAATCTAGAGGGAAATTCCACATGTGTGTCGACTATTAAGACCTGAATAAGGCATCCCCAAAGGATTATTATCCTCTGCCTAATATCGACATGATCATGCATACAATGCCACTCATGCTCTCAAATCATTTGTCGACATTTTTGTCAAGTATATAAGATTAAGATGCATTCTGACCATTAGGAAAAGACCGCCTTCATCACTCCTTGGGGAACCTTTTATTAGATATTCATGTCATTCAGTCTCAAGAATGTTGGGTCTGCCTCCCTAAGGGCCACTATAACCATCCCGCATGACCTTATCCATAAGAATGTCGATGACATGATCATAAAATCCAAAACATGAGATGGTCACATTCCTGCCCTGAGGAAATTCTTCGAATGACTACGACACTCGCAGAAATGTATCTTTGGTGTCATTAAGGGAAAACTTCTTAGATTTATGGTTAGTAAGAAAAGGATTAAGGCAAACCACGTCAAACAAAAAACCATACTAGAGATGCCACCACCTCAGATGGAGAAAGAATTGAGTGGATTATGGGGAAAGATATAATACACCAGTTACTGACCTCTATTTTAGAGACCATTTTCAAATTTTTCTGAAAGGATTCAACTAATGTTTGGAATGAGGCGTGTCAAGAAGCTTTCGATCAGATCAAACAATACCTCACCCAACCTCTAGTACTCATTCATCTGCAATCAGGTCCCCCACCTCTTATCTTTGACCTAGCCATCCTATATGCCATAATATCCCCTCATGTTCAATACCAGGATGGTGAATCCACGTTCTGTTACTAACTCCTCACCTTGGTCGAGCTCTACCCCAGTTTAATCCCCATGGTTATTCCTAAGCTCAATCTCCTTAGGAATAGTTATCTTGACCTTAAGTAATAATAAGGAGGCATTATAATTGACAATGAGATCTTGCCCTGGCAAGATAGTGTCGGGGCCTAAATATCGAATCATATCTCAAATTTACCTAAGAACAACATATACTGCCTATCAATTTCGCGGTATCTACTAATAGGTCACGTCCCCAAAGATGAAGTTAGAACACTTGATATGTAAATCGATAAGGGTCATTTTAGTAATACATTGGTTTTAAACCCTAATTATCTCATAATTCCAAACCTCAAAGATTGAAGATAAAACTCTAGATGTAACCTCATATGGTTATATAAGAAAATCCTCAAAGTACTCACTAGTTATCTACTTTATAACCTTAATAGAATGCTTTTAAAATCAAGGATTCTCCCAAGAACAAATTACAAACCGAGAGAGGCAGCAAGCAGTCATGGCCTCTAAACCCCTAAACCCCATGTCCTAACCTATAAATAAACACAAGGGCTCATCTCAGTTAATAGAAATCATGATAGATTTGGTTTTAAGCAAGGAAGAAAAATATGAGGACAAATTCCTTACCTTTGTAGACCTAAATCTAACGAGCAACAGCTGATAGCCTCATTGAACACCCCTTCTCCGCCTGTGAACAGTGCCTGTTTGAAGGCTCCTCTCTGACAGCTCCTTCTTTTTACCGCAAAGTCTCACTTTCTTTCTAAAGCAGAATTAGGGTTATTAGAAATTATGAGAAGGTTGGCAAGGGTTTCTGTTTATAATGTTCACTAAAGAACCTAGGGTTTCTCCTTAAGATATCACTTTTACCTAAATACCCTTTCAAAAATGATTATAGAACCTACTAATAGTTATTCCAAGGTCATGACCTGATGGGTCCATGTCATCACCCCACGTGTTTAATTGCAATGGTCTTAGGTTAATACTGGTTGTGGATTATTCCTCTCAAGATGTGGCATCACTCAATGTTTGTGGATTTTCATCTCTAAGGTTTTGGCTTCTTTCCTAACTATTGATTGGTTGTGTCCTTCTAAACCCTACCTAGGCCTGCCCTAATTTCCTAATCTTATCATGGCCATGGCCTCTACCATGATCGTTACCTTATGGTATTTGTGGCTATCCTAATCAATAATACGCATCGCTTCCCTCTCATCTTATACCTCCCGAAGGGGGATAGGGAAGGAAGGGGGATAGAAAAGTCTCACGCCCTACTTAGGAACACTTAGGCCTTCGTCGGTGTGGGGTAAATGTATCGCCTTAAGAGAGAAGAATCGAAGGCAAACTGATGCGTACGAAACCAATAGTTTGAAGGTTCGGGGGCTATGTTACAGAATGGGAAGGTGTTAGGCACCCATCCCTCCTTTTTGATCTCTCATGAACTTGTGTTATTATTTTCCTTTATTTTTTTGTGAAGTGTGTGTGCGTGTATATACAATGGAGATTGGAATCGTTCAACTCATACCATGAAAAAGATAGAGTGAGGTCATCCATAGGAATGTTCCCAAAATAATATTTAGTAAATATGATTTATGCGTTTATCGGGATATTGATCGTTATGATGAAACGATAATATGTTTTGGATGAAATGCTAACAAACATAATATGTATACTAATGCAAGAATATGATAAATGCATAAATGAGGGATTTAGAAAAATTAGAAGAATAGATAGTTAGATAATTGGAAAATTGAAAAAATGGAAAATTGAAAAATTGGATTCGAGTCCTGGGTTTTAATCTGAAACGCCTACGTAGCCTATAAAGGAATCAAAGTACACATAGTTCTCATGCGGAATAAGGGTGGGGTTTATCCCATAGATTCGAATGGGATTTTGTTATAGGTGTATGTGTAGAAAAATGTGTTTTAGTTTTGAAAAAGTGTGATGGATAATCCCGTTCGGAATTTATGGGTGTAACCCTCATTTTGTTTGTTTTATTTTTTTATAGAAAATAAAGTATGGGAAATGTACTAATAAAAGTGTAAGATGTTAATGTGTATGAAATAAAGTAAGAACTAGATTATGAATCTAATGTATTTAATGCAAAATCAAGAAATTTAAAAAGAGAGGGAAGGATTTGGACCTTCTTTGAAGCTTGATCTTTGATCTTGGATGAACTGCCTTGAATGTGAGATGAAGATTGGATGAGAGATAATGTGATTGCTCCAAATTGGGTATGAAAAGGATGGGAATGTAAGCTTGAATGGAAATTCACATGGAGGAACTTTACTGATTTTGAGAGAATATTACCGAGATAAGTGATGCTGATGCATTTGAGGTGTGATTTAGAAGTAAGGCCATGCCCTTTATTTATAGGGTAGGGGGTGTTCATCAACATGGACCTAGAACTGCCCATCGGCAAGTGACCCTTAACGCTGCCGATAGGCAGGGGAATGGACTGCCAGTTAGCAGTCTCATGTAGATTTTTCTAGAAAAATAGATATAGAACGTAATCCATTTATCCAAATCATGAACGGGGTATACCATTAGAAAGTTAATTCATAGACCTTAAAGAGTCCTTTGGACTGCTCTAGGTTCTGAGAGTTAACTTTGGGTCAAATATGGTTTGGAAGAGCACGTCGGTCCTTTGGATAGGAGATTATCGGACGGAAAGGGATCGTTCATCTGCACGGTAAGTCAAAATCATGCACGGGGGTGGACCATTGTAAATTTTAGGAGATGTACTTAGACATTCTAAAGATCTTATCTTGGTTCAAAAAGTGGACCTTGGTCAACCTGGCTTTGAAAGCGCCCGATGGCTTTTCAGAGTAAAACGGATCGCTCGTCCATATCGTAGTCAGAATCACGCACGAGGGAGACCATTGGAAAGGGTATTCAGATCCCTTTAGATATTCATTCAGTCTCATTCGAGCTGAAGAGTTAACCTCAGTCAAATGGAGCCCAGGAGCGCCCAGTGGCCTTCGAATAAGTTTTCGAGAGAAAGTGGATCGTTCGTTCAAATGGTTATATTGTTTAGCGTATGGGGAGGACCGTTAGAAAGGGTATTCAGTTTTGTTAAAATATTAAAAGAACTTTCTCTTTGACAATGAAGTTGATTAGGGTCAAATCAGGGCCCGGGAGCACCCAATGGCCTCCATATGGATATTTGGTAGTAAAATGGTTCGTTCTGTTTGTCTGAACTGTTATGCCAATTCGCAAATGGGATGGACCATTGGAAAGGGGATTCAGATACCTTTGAATATTTAAAGAGCTTTTTATCTGATGATAGATTTGACCAAAGTCAAAATGGGGACCGAAAGCGCTCGATGGCCTTTAGATCGGTACTCGGAGTATGACATAGGATTTGTAGTGAAATGGGGAGGTACTAGGGACCTAAGGAAATACTTGGGGTCCTATAATGTGGTGTCTATAGATCCCCTAGATGGGTGAGTTTGGAATAAGTGAAAGACATCGAATAGACACCACATGATGTTTTGGAAAGATGTCGATTCTGAGGAACTAAGGAACGAGGGTAACCAGTTCAGACTAAGGCGATGCTGGGGATGGACAATTCTAAGGACCTAATGGAGGTGATGATTGAGGTCAAAGGGGTCGATCAATTCTGTGGGCCAAGGTCAATTCTAAGGACCTAAGTTGAAGCGACCAATTCTACGGGTCAAAGCTAATTCTAAGGGCTTAAGTAGAAGCGACCAATTATGCGGGTCAAAGACAATTCTGAGGGCTTAAGTAAAAGTGACCAATTCTGTGGGTCAAAGCTAATTCTGAGGGCTTAAGTAGAGATGACCAATTCTGCGAGTCAAAGCCAATTCTGCAGACTTAAGATAGAGGTGATCAATTATGAGGGTCAAAGCCAATTCTACAGGCTTAAGATAGAGTTGACCAATTCTGAGGGTTAAATCCAATTCTTCGAGATTAAGATAGAGATGACCAATTCTATGGGTCAAAGCCAATTCTGAGGGCTTAAAATATAGATGACCAAGTCTGAATATCAAAGCGCATTCTGTGGGCTTAAGATAAAGGAGACCATAATTGGTCATCTCTATCTATACAAATGAAGTTTTTGTTAATTTTTTCTTTTAATGACTTAATGCACATGCTCTTTTTACTTTGCTGCTGAGACCATAAAAAGGATTAAAAATGAATTGGGAGAGAATTTATTATAAAATAAGGCAAGTAAAATCATAAAAAGAAGAAAATTCAAAATTCTTTGAGAATATAAATTATTTTTATTGAGTTTTTTGGTTTTGACAAGAAAGGAAAAAGGTAATTTTCCAAAAATAGGGAATTGCTGATCGTCATGCCCCTTCTCCTTCCCATCGGCATGTTAGTGCAGTCTAATCAATCCAAAACTTTTATTTCACTTTCTTCAACTTCTTGGTACTTGGTAGGGTCAGTTTTTCTCCGATTTCTGAAGGGTTCCTTATCTTTGTTTAAGGGTTTTCAAGTATAAATAAAGGTGTGGGTGGAGTATTTTCTTCACACCTCCACATTCTTTTTCTTTGGAATTATTCTTTGCTTTCTTTGAGAAATGGCTCTCCTTGGTAGTGTTGAGTTTTCCAACTACCTCGAAACCTTGGAAGTGATGTGCTCCTATAATGATGACTAGGAAACTTTCAACATGCGTCAAGTATCTTTATGGCATAATCATCCCATAGAGTGGAACATGAAGATGGCAGTAGTAGAGTTCTGGTAACCCAAAGACCATGTCTTTAGCTTTGAGTTAGACGAGGTTTGTTGGGCATATAAAGAGTTCTCTACCATGTTAGCAATAAATTCCAGTGTTACGGTGGCTATGCCTGAGTTTTCTCGATCTCTTAGGGAGCTATTAGCGAGACTTCTCCATATCTTGCCCTCAATGAATAGGTCACTCGCTACGGGATAAATGGCCTTTCTTCTCGCTATGATGCATTTTGTGAATTTGAAGGAAATTGGTGATGTTGGCTATGATGGAGCCGTTATTCTGGGCTTGGTTTCAAGACTGTTATTGGTGATTGGGTAACTGCTGGTGGACCCACAACTTGAAGCCATTATTTCTTAGATCTTGTATCGTCGCAATTCCTGCAGCGCTGATATTAGCAGAGACTTTGAATAATCTGGATGCCTAGTGGGAAGGTCGTTCTGACTTCCTGAGGGGTAGCCCCGTAATGTTGTTCATGTAGCCGTCGAAGAGGTTTTGTATGGCGATCCCACCTGAGTATTTTTTGTCGATTGTGCCAAACTTCTTTTCACGCTACTTTATCAGTGTAGGCCTGGACATCGAGAGTTGGAAAAATTAGTTTGTGGAGCACGAGGCTCGAGGCTTGTGTTGGTTAGTGTCTTGGTGGGGGGAGTTGCTTCCCATTCTAAAACTAGGGGAATACAAGTACGTTCAATTAGCTCGCCTCAGGAAGACCTCTTTTCACTTTCCCTGGCGTCTTCTGTGCTAATTTGGTTGGGAACAGATTGTGCCACCTCAGACACTAGACTTCTTTCATGTGGAGGATTTGGCAGAGCGTATGTGCATGCATCTTGGCTCTTTGCGGGAGAATCTTCAACCGTCGACTCATCCATCCCAGTCTATTGGTAGAGTCTGGCATATCTTAGGGACTAGATGAAGTGGTTGTGGATAAAAGTACTTTCTAAGATGCTGACTGTGGAGATTGGATAAAGGTGGTTTGTCATATCTAACACCATGGAGGGAAGTGTCGTGGTTTTACCCATGCTAGTCCGGTCTTATCGTTCTATGGAGCGTCTGTGGCACTCTATTTAGGCGGGGGAAGATTGGGGACCCTGGATGTGGGTAAGATGGGTTTGGTTCCTCTGGAGGCTGTGGGTAAGACCCCTGGGGATTTTATCTGTGAAGCTTTTGTAATGGGTGTTCTGCGTTTGGGAATAGTTTGGAAAGGTTGCTTTAGGAGTACTTGGTTTTTGTTTTAGGAAAGTATGGGTATTTTGGCAAGGGAAGTTCTTTGACTCCCTAAGCTAATGTAATTGTACTGATTTTTCTTAATAGTGAAATAAAAAAAAATTATCATCTAATTATGACACTTGATGAGTTTTGCATTTGAATTATCTATACCAATTGCTAAGGTATACATAATCATTTTGCTCATGTGTATGATAAAATGAAATGTCGTTCTTGAGGATAAGAAAATAATAACATTTTGTGAAAAAGAAGGGCGTCGTGATCATATAAAGGGGATGAATTGCCTACCTACCTTTGAGGGTTTTGAAAAAATTTTGAAATTCATTTAATAAAGAAAAAATATTTTTTTTTAGAGGATCAGGCCCAGCGTAGTTATGAGTAGATGGAAATGAAGAATTTTTTTTAATAGAAGGAAGATGAAAAGAGTAGTAAGCCATCGAGATTTCGGAATAGGGGTAAAATTTCTTAGGACGGTCCAGGTTGACTGGAAGGGCCATCTCTTATCCATTAAGGTCAGTGAGCATAGCAGCGCCGCCTGAGAAGATCTTCTTCACAATATAGGGGCCGCTCTAATTGGGTTTGAATTTCCATCTGAGTCCCATATGGGCTCTATAATTTCTTTAAGGCCTAAGTCCCCTTCTCAGAAACCACGTTCCTTGACTTTCTTATTGAATTATCATGCTATCCGACGATGGTACCCTTGTATGTGGTATAAATCTTTCAGTCTCCTTTCGTCCAAGAGTGACAGCTCATTAAGACGGCCCCGATGCCAGTCTTCCCCACTAACTTTGCTTTAAAGTATGATGCACAGTCCATCGGTAGGACTGCTTCCATGCCATAAACTATAGAGTAAGGGGTAGCCCCAGTAGATATTCGAACTGAAACGCGGTAGCCCCAAAGGGTGTAAGGGATTTGGTCGACCCAATATTAGAAAATCTTAGTCATCTTGGTGATAATTGCTTTGAGGTTCTTATTAGCGGCCTCAACTTCTCCATTAGTATAAGGTTAGTAGGGAGAAGATTTGTGTCTCTGAATTCCATACTTGTCTACCACTCCTGTGACTTCTGCTTTAAAATGTAACCCTTTATCTGATACCAGCTAATACGGGACTCCATATCGATAGGTGATGTTTTTCTTGATGAACTTGGCCACCTTCTTAGCATTTAAAACTATGTATGATTAGGCTTAGACCCATTTGGTGAAGTAATCAATGACAATGGGGATAAATTATGCCCATTGGAGGATTTGGTTGTAACCTTCCCTATGATGTCGATGCCCTATGTGGATAATGGCCAGGGAGAGGTCATGTTGTACAATTCCCACGGATGTAAGTGATGTAGGTTAGAAAATTATTGGTATTTTAGACATCTCCGAACGTAGGTGGTGCAATCATGAACCATGGTAGTCTAATAGTAACCCTATCGAATGATTTTCTTGGTGCGCATATGGCCATTCATGTGGGGTCCGCATTCCTCACTGTGGATTTTTTACATCCTCTCTTCAATGTCAGCCCCTGCGATGTAGTGCAAATGGGTTGTATCAAAGTTTCTCTTAAATAATGCTTTATTATAGACAATATACTGGGCAGATACTTTGCGAAGGGTCGCTCTATATTTCTTATTAGAACCTTGGGGCTACCTACCATATTTGAGGAGGTACCAAATATCGTAGTACCAGCAGTCGACTATGTCAAAATCTTCTTTTGTGATGAGCTCAATGTGGTAGCATTGGGTTGGTTTATCTTGCTTTTGGACTAGGTATGGGGCCATTGTTATTCCTTCGGGCATGTCTATCATGGAATCTAAGATAGTAAGGGCATCAGCTAGGTTATTCTTTACTCGGGGCATGTAGTGGAAGGTATTTTTTGGACTTGGGAGGCTAGCTCTTCTAGGTGGGCATGGAAGGGTAAGAGTTTCTCATCATTAACTTTCCATGTTCTGATGACTTGATCGATGATGAGGGTTGAATCCCCATAGACATCTATGTATCGAATTCCTTCTTTAAGGGAAACTTTGAGGCTTATCGTGCATGCCTCGTATTCAGTCATGTTGTTGGTGAAGGGAAAATTAACTTAATGGTAATGGGAGTGTGAGAGTCATCATGGGCAATTACAAGGATCCCAATGCCATACCCTTTCTTGTTCATGGATCCGTCAAAGAACATTTTCCATTTAATGTCTTCGTAGGATACACGGAGGATATTCTCATTCCGAAACTCAAAAATCTAGACATTGGTTTCTTCTATAGGGTAGTTAGCGAGGTAGTCAAGGATGGCTCTTCCTTTCATAGATTTTTACGTGACATACATGATATCGAACTCGGATAAAAGCATCAACCAGTGGGTCATTCGAATAGACATGGAAGGTTTCTCGAGTAGATACTTGATAGTATTCATTCGAGACACAAGTACGATGGGAAAGGAGAGCAAGTAGTGTATGGGAAAGGAGAGCAAATAGTGTCATAGTTTTGGGGTGACCCAAGTAAGGGCCACACATGCCTTTTCCAAGGATGTGTAGTTAACTTCGTATCTGGCTAGCTTATGACTAACATAGTAGATGTATCTCTCTTTATAGGATTCATCAAGGTATTGGGATAGAAAAGTGTTAGATGCAATGTCAGGTATGATTAGGTAGAGGAGTAGAGGAAGACCAGGTTGCGGTGGCATGAGTACAAGAGGTCGAGTTAGATATTGCTTGATTCAGTTAAAGACCTCTTAGCAAGCTTCATTTCATACTTTGGTACAATCCTTCAGAGGAGTTTGAAGATGGTCTCACAGATGGAAGTCAACTGGGTGATGAACCGGCTGATGTATTGTAATTTTCTAAGGAATTCTTGAACTTCCTTTTCCGTTTGAGGTGATGGAATCTCGAGTATGGCTTTTATCTTGGAAAGATCTACTTCTATCCCTTTCTCACTAACCATAAATCCAAAGAGCTTTCCTTTGGTGATGTTGAAGACACATTTTTACAGGTTAAGTCACATCTGATATTATCGCAATCGCTCGAATAAATTTCGAAGAGCGAAAACATGACCTTATCTAGTCTTAGACTTGATAATCATACATTTACATAGACCTCGACTTCTTTGTGTATCAGATCATGAAAGATGGTCGTTGTAGCCCTTTGGTAGGTATCCCCAGCATTTTTTAGACCAAATGCCATAACGGCGTAGCAAAAAGTTCCCCAATGGGTGATGAATACGTTTTCTCTTGATGATTCGGGCGTATCTTGATCTAATTGTATCTCGTAAACCCATCAATGAATGACTTAAGAGCGTGACTGGTTATGTTGTCCACAATCATGTCGATATTGGGTAGCGGATAATCATCTTTCGGAGAAACCTTGTTCAAGTCTCGGTAGTCGTCATACATGCGAATCTTCCCTCCTGATTTAGGCACATGTATGATATTAGCCATCCATATGGGATATTCGATCACACGAATGAAACCCACATTCAACTTTTTGACCACTTATTCCTTAACCTTGAGCGACCATTTGGTGCGAAGCTTTCATAATTTCTGTTTGATCGATTTGCATTCTGGGAGAGTTGGGATCTCGTGCTGAGCTATTTCGAGATCAATTTCGGGCATATCATTATAGGACCATGCAAATACATCCACAACTTACTTTAATAATTCCTCGAGTTACGCCCGCTCATGTTGGTCAAGGGTGGCCCCTATCATAATCTCGCGTAATTGGCTACTAGAATTGAGATTAATAACGACAATTTCATCTTCATTAACTTGAATGTGGTTATGTTATTTGTTATTAACCTCATTTATATCAGTTGAGAATTATTCATTTGTAAAATAATCATCATCAAGAGTTTGATTAGAATCAAGACAATTAATATAAGGCACAACAAGATACTCAAAATCTTAATTTATTTCATTGATAGGAAAAATAACATCGAGAACCTCAATAAAGGAGGTCTCGATTACATCAGAGTAAGGAGAAACAACAAGAGAAAGAGAAAGGGGATAAACACCAGGGTTAGGTTTAATATCTTCAGGCGGAACAGGTGTACAATGACAGTTTAGGAAAGGTGTATCAATAACATTGATCAGAAGGGATGGATTCGATGATGTAGCCATTAAGTGGATCATGCAAAGTGTCATACCCAATGTCTGCAAGTTAAAAGAATCCTCAGAGTTACTTTCCTTTAAATTTCCAGTATCAATTATGGTCTCTTCAATAAGTGGTTGCACATGATGCTGGGAACTTCCAACCCATGATTAGCTATCTTGGAAAAAGATATTCGTTCCTAGTTTCATCCTCTTATCCATATGATCACACCACGGTTCAAGAAAGTAGTAGAAGGGGAATATTCACCCTCTCTAATGAATCTTCCATTTAAGGAATCTCTTGAGACAGTCTTGGCACTTTCTACTTTCTCTTCAGCCGAGGTTAGCGAATCATTCAGAGTTCTTCTAGTGACGGTTGATATCCCAAACCACAAGGAAAAAGATATTTCTTCATCACAATGGGTTTAAGTATCCCATGTTGTCTTTATCCCAGCCCCAGTCCAGTCATAAAGTGCATGTTCTTGAATATCTAGATCACATTGACGTTGCCATGGGGTTTATACTCTGAACAAACCCTATCTTTAAAATTGGCCCCTAGTGAGAGTAGAAGTGGTTTAACTAGGAAGCTTGACAGAAGCATACCATTCACCTCGTATTGTATCTCAAGTACTGGATTATTGGTGCTTGCATTCCCAGCATTGTCATCGTCACCCAGGATGGTGATAACCGTCCCATTGGCGAAGAACTTCAGTTTCTGATAAAGTAAGGAAGACACACCCTTGATGCTATGGAGCCATGGTCGTCTAAGTAACGAATTAAAATAAGTTGGGATATCAATGACTTGGACTTAAATAATTGGATTTATAGGGCCGACCCTTATTATAAGCTTTATGGATCCCATCACTTCTCGATGAGTATTATCGTAGGCACATACATCGGTAGAGTTTGAATCAAGGTTACTCACTTTCAATCCCAAATAATTAAGGGTCCTTAACAGGCAGACATTCAGAGCTAATCCATTATTGATAAGAGAGAGCGAGACAGTTTTTCACATAACTTTGATAGAGATATTGAGAGCATAATTATGGTTTAGCCCAATCTTAAAGATTTTTTCTTCAAAGAAAGAGAGCATTCTAGTAGAGCTCAGGGATCCGACCAGATTCACTACTTCTTCTGGTGTGGTGATAAGAGGGACCGTGGGTCTTGTGAGTAGCTTGATCAAGGAATTTTTGTACAGTTGGGAAGACATAAAGAGTCCCCCATAGAGTGATGTTAAATTGGGTCTTCTTCAATTGATTGAGGCTCTTGCTCTCCTTGTGGGTCATTTCTGGCATATAAAGATTCTCAACATCCTTTCCTTTGTCTCTTGTTGATGGTGGCAGGTTTGGGGCTTAGTAGTGCCTCCCTGACCTGGTCATATGGTTCATAGAAAAGGGGAAAAATAAAAACCCCATTTCCCCATCGATCTCGATTTATTCATCCACCTTATTGATTTCTACTAGAAGATCCTCAAATGATATCATCCCACATATGTTGACGATCGAGTTAGTCTTTTCTGAACCTTGCTCTTCATCTGAATCATCGAATTCATCCCCCCATCCGGTGGCAACGACATTACCTTTCCCTAAAAAGTTAATACACTCCAAGACCTCAATGTCTTCTTCTTATAGATCCTCCCATTCGGCGGGGAGATGTAGAAGTGAAGGGGCCAGGAGCCTTTGTAGTTTAAAAGCATCAAGTAACTCAGATATACTACAAATTTCATTAGTTCGTCGGAATAAGTGTGCCATGATCTGGACCACATCGTCTAAGATGACTTCGTTGGTTGGTATCACCCAATCGTCTGACTCTCGATCCCATTTCTAAGCTTCTAAGAATAGTACATTGAATCTCTGGTAGTTAATGGCCATCTATGAGGGCAATTTCAACCCAAACTATAGGATTTGGTTCAACACTTCTGATAATTCTATATCTTTACCTCCAGAACGGGTACGAACAGTGACAAATGCTCTGGTAAGGAGTGATAGTGCCTGATCAGCGAAATTGGTAGGGTGTATGAGAAAATATGAGAAAGTTTGGAGGGGTTTAAGAGATTATATGGGCATGATTGGTGATTTTTTTGGTGTCAAACTCCAAGTCTTCTTCTAGAAAGATGGCATTTGAATGATTCGGGAGTGGATTGTGGGTAATTTTTGGTTTAGGATTGGATGGTGGAGAGATAAGACCTTGGTTAATGTGACCTTGGATCACGTTTCAGAGGTGGAAACATTGATCAGTGGTATGGCCGAAAGTTTGATGAAAGTGACAACGGGCATCTAGTTTATAAATTTTAGTAAGTGGGCTTGGCAATGGACGAGGGTCCAATGGCTTGATGAGGTTTCGGCTTAAAAGGTCTTGGTAAACTTTGGAAAGGGGAGCGTGAAGTTTGGTGTATTCCATTCAGACGGGTTAGGGCGGCTTTCTGGTGCCCATGTAGTGGCAGGCTGAGAGATGTTGTTGATAGTTAAAACTATAATGCTGGCAGGTTTTTCATGCTTTATGGGATTGAACTATCCAGACACTTTCTTCGGTTTGACTTATGTCTTGGCAAAACCTTCTTCGATCTCTACTTCTGTTTCTCAGAGGGCTTAAAAATGAGGATATTACTGTCCTCCCATCATCGCTCGGACATGGGGTAAGAAGTTCTTCTTCATAATACTGACTTGCTCCTCTTTAAAAGGTTGGTTGGTTATAGTTATTTCTTTCTCTCTCCACCTTGATATGAAGTTACTAACTGATTCCCCACGATTCTGTTTGAGCAACTCTAAATCACCACGAGTAACCTCTAACTCTTTATTGTACTTGTACTACAACATGAACTTTCGGGCACTATCCTGCCAATCGTGGATCCTAGACTCCTTGAGGGATAAGAACCAACGAAGAGAGTTGTCTTTCAAAGTATGTTGGATCATTTGGGCTATTATTTTCTCGGATGCACCTAAGACAGTCATGGATTGGAGATAACTACGAAGATGAACAATCGGAGGTCCACTACCCGCAAATTTCTGGATATTGGGCATCTTGAATATTTTTGGCAACCATGCTTTAGGATAGGGAGACACGTGAGTGTAGTATATGTAGTTCCCAGAGATTCTGACTTGGTCAAACTTCTTGGTCAACATCTTGAGTTCCTCTTTGACCTTGCTCAATTCTTCCTCCTTTGGATCAATAATCACGGATAAGTTAGTCCCTGGATGGGCAAGATTCGGCATAGGGAGTTGGGCTGACGACAACCCATTAACAGGAGGGGCACGTGGAGCGTTCTGATATTTCTAGAGAAGTCAAATTGGCTTGGGAGCGAGCAGACCCATAGCGCGAGGGAAGAGGACCTCAGGATCTTTGATAATAAGGACCTAATTTGGTTGCATCTCATGAACATCGGGTTAAAGGTTGTCAATTTTAGCAGTGATTTGAGCTAGAACCGTCATCAAATTCAGATGTACATTTGGTGCTTGATTTGTGTTCTCCATGGAAGACGGATGAAGGTGAATTACGGACTCGGAGGAAGTAGCGAAAGAATTGACGGAGCTTTGGGGCGGTTCAACTAAAGACCGAAGACAATAGGGATCCTGGCCGAGGGTATGTGATCGACCTGAGGAGGAGAAAAAATACGAATTTGTTTTTTTGATAGAGATGGAAAACTATTTTTTTTTTAAGAAAGAAAATGTTTTTGACATTTCTGTTTTTGGAAAATATGAGGACAAAATTTTTTTGGGTAAAAGGGAGGAAAAATGCTTTTGGTATTTTTGATAAATAAGGGAAAAATATTTTTTAAAACTTTTTGGAAAATAAAGAAGGAAAAACGAGAGACGGGTCTCACCAAGATTATTATTTTTTTAGTATGTTCTCACTTGTATTGGGTTTACCTAAATGAAAAAGGAAATACTGGAACGGACCCGAGCCTTGGAAAATTGGATTTTGAAAAATATGTAAAAACTATGGTTGGACTTGTTACCAAGCTCGTGAACAGGGGCCCGTTTTAAAAATTAAGAAAAATTTGGGCGGCATACTGACTCGTCATTTCGGGTAGAAACCCACAAACTAAATATGAGTGCCTAAGGTTTGATGCTTATATGTGGGAATGCAGTCGTTCGATTAATTGGAAGGTGTTTTCCCCTCTGGCATGACTTCCACGATATACGCCTTGCTTTTGAGGGCAATTGGTACGTATGGACAAGGCATTTCATTCGAATTGCGCACGGGTCATACAATTAGAAATTTAATTTAGATACCTTCAACACTCCTTGGATTTCTCCCAAGTCCGGGAGTTGACTTTGGGTAAAATGTGGCTCGGAAGCGTACGTCGATCTTTGGATGGGAGATCACCGGACGAAAACGGATCGTTCGTCCGCATAGGAAGTTAGAATCACGTACGGTGTGGACCGTTGGAAAGGTTAGGAGATGGAATTTGACATTTCAAAGAGCTTCGCTTGGTTCGGAAAATTTACCTTGGTCAACCGGGGATCGAAAGCACCCAGTGGCTTCTCGGAGTTAAACGGATTGTTGATTAACGCGTGAAATGCGATGCGCGTCAAGCACCGGTCGTTGTTTTCGTTTCACCGCGATAATACAAACAAACCTAAATTATTACTACACTCAACTAGTGAGTATAGCGGTAAGTCGGGTATCAAAAATCCACAGCGACGAGTTGCTAGAGTTTATAAGATTTAATACTCTAAAAGAAAAGTGAAAAAGATGATTACAAACTAAAAAGGAAAAGATGCATAAAAGGAAAATATTAATCTAGGCGAGTGTATTGAAACTAGATTAACAAAGCGAGTAAAACTATAGGTTGTGTCGAATATCCCTCACCCGAGTTAATTTGTATAAAATTGTTACATGGGTTGAAGAGTTATTACAGATGCGTCTCGTTTCGACAGTTAATTAAACCAAGGGTTGTAACGCCCCTAAATCCGCATAAAATCCTAATAAGATTTTGGCATCAATAAATACCCCGGAAATTGTGCATGAAAGGTCGCAAGCATGGGGCATATATAATATGCCCCGTCAAATCTCCTAGGCGCAATAACTAGGAAAACACACCCGAAATAGACCCATAAACACCATCACCAAAGCAAAGCAACGCGTCAACTCGAGTGAGTTCCATTCAAACACAACCTAATTTAAATTACCTAGAAAGCATGATAAAAATGCGGTAAAGAAAGCGGTAAAATTACACTAGAAAGCAATTAAATCAAAGCATGTAAACTAACTATGAAAGCATGTAAACCTAATTAACAAAGCAAGAATTAAAATAAAACAACTATATTAATGGAGAGGGTAATGAATAGTCAACTTACAAACCAAAAAGGGTGTCAATCCAAAGAGAAATGAAGAAGAACTCTCCAAAAACCCTCAAACCCTAACCTAAACTAACCTAAAATCTATTCTAAACCTTTTTTCTTATTATTACAACAAAATTGGTATTTATAGTAAGTTGGAATAAGTAAAGAAAATAAAAGAGAAAAGAAAATAGAAGGCAAAATATCTGCAGAAAACAGGGGACCGACCGATCGACCCCTTTGGTCGATCGATCGATAGTTGAACTCGTGGCAAAAATCTGAAGGATCCATCGATCGATCCTTTTGATCGATCAATTGATCCTTTTTATCGATCAATCGATCAAGTAGGTCTCAGCTAAGGCAGCCTCCTGCATTCCTTTTCCTCCTCTTCTCCTCCTCTTTTGGTTTCATTGTTTTTCCTTCCGTTAAAAATCCCGTAACTTCTTCATACGGATTCGTAATCGCGCACCGTTTATGGCCACGCGAAGCTTACGAATAGGGATACAAGTTCAGTGCAGATGTTGGGCCACATGCCCAAGATGTGAAAAGACTAAAATGCCCTTGAACGTGCGATCGCGTACGAAAATCGAGCGAAATGCGTTCGAACTTCATACTTAGTATCCAATTACCTATAAAAGCTCAATTAACCCCAGTAAAATATTTTAACGTAGAAATCCTAGGTTGTCTAGTTAACGAGCATAAATATAGCGAATAAGATACCCGAGGGGGCTAAAATGCATCGGTTCGAGGGATGAAATATGCAATATTTGCGTATGATCAATCGTTCATCCGTGCCATAAGTCAGAATTTCGCATGGGGTGGACCGTTCGAAAGGGTATTCAGAGCCTTTTGGATATTTATTTAGTCTTGTTCAATCTGAAAAGTTGACATTGGTCAAACGGAGCCCGGGAGCAGCCGGTGGCCTCCTGATTAGTTTTCGGGGGAAAATAGATTATTCGTTTGAACGGTTATTCTATTTCGCACAAGGGGTGGGTCGTTGAAAAGGGTAATCAGTGTCCTTTGAAGATTCAAAGAGCTTTCGCTCTGGCGATGTAGTTGATTGGGGTCAAATCGGGGCCCGGGAGCACCCGGTGGCCTTCAAATTGATTTTCGGTAGTAAAATGGTCCGTTTGTCCGAATTGTTATGCTGATTGGAGTACGGAACGGATCATTGGAAAGGGGAAGCCCTTTGAATATTCAAAGAGCTTCCGCTCTGACGATAGAGTTGAACGGAATCAAAACGGGTCCCGAAAACGCCCGATGGCCTTTAGATTGGTACTCGGAGTATGACCTAGGATTTGTAACGAAATGGGGAGGTGCTAGGGACCTAAGGAGAGACTTAGGGGGTCCTATAATGTGGTGTATACAGTATTTTTAGGGTCGTTACATTGGTTTTATTTCGGATACGGTTGATTATAAGATTATTGAATTTTGGTTTCCTTCTCCAAAAAAGGATGTGGGTAATAGTGGAATTACCATCCCTCTTTTAGTATAGAGTTTGAATTTGGATTCTTGGAAAAAATGGATGTTGTTGCCTAGTTTATATATATTTTTTTACTTTTCAACTGCGATGAATATGGTTCTTTATTGGATGGGAGTGGATGTTATTTTTACATTTAACTTACATGATGAGGTATTTTCATAGATAGCAATACCAAGTTCTTATGGTTTGGTCAAAAAATTATAGAGGAAACTTATTGTTCTAAATGGTTCCCTTTATGTGATTATGTTTATACAACATCATGGTGGATGAATGCTTTGACATATGGTTGATGGTTGAATATGGTGTTAAAGAGTCCTTGACTAAGCTCTTAAGTTTGGTTCCATTTGTTGTTAAGCCATTAGGATCTTAGAGAAATGGTGAGATTATGTTGCAATGCCTTAACTCGGATGAGATGTTCTCATATGATTCTATTATTGAAAAAAATGTCTTTTCGAGACCGTGGGATCGGTTAGAGTCTTTAATTTAATTTTTTCAAACTCATGTTTGTAATAATATGAATTGTTAGGATCTGAGTCAAATCTGGTAGATCTTATCTTCTTATTCTTTCACCAATTTGTTATTAAATTGTGGAGAGTCTTGTTTAGTTGTAGTTTATAATAAAAGTTGGTTAGATCTTTTACTAACAGACAAAAGGATGTTTAGATTTGTTACAAAAAGAGCCATACTAGATTGATGACTTGATAATTGTATTAGTTTTTGTTTTTTAAAGATTTGTTGGCATTTTGACAAGTTAATGTTTGATCTTGTCTTTTTCTTCCCATTTAAAAATTAAGAATTGTTTTTGTGCCAAAACTCAATTAGGATAATGATGACTTTGTACCTACTAATAATTTAGTATTATTTATATAGTGGTGCTGATGGAATTCACCTAATTTTTTATTTGTTAATAAATATCTAGTGACATATTAATATTCAATTATACTTTTCTGGCTACTTTAATGTACAAGGAAGTCATTACGCTTTGTTCCTATGTCTCTCATTACATTTGTATTTGTTTGGGGGATATTTAGTATTTGCTTCTTTTTACTACTCGAAGAGTGACATTCATTCATAACAAGATGAGTTTGCTTATCAGGCTTTTTAAGTGTGAAATTGACGGTGAGATAATATATTCTATTTCTTCTCTTTACAATTAACTCAGCATGGTAACTATAAGAATGATATGATTCAACCCTTTGCTATATTTTACATGCAACCTATAAGTTGTTAACAATCAGGTATCTATGATTAATTTTAAGTGTTTTTTTCTAGTAACACGGACATGGTTGATAAACACCTATTCCAGGTAATCAAAAGGGGGGAAAAAAATTTCTAGGTATTTTCTCTGTTCCTTTGATGTTCTAGAGTTCATTCTATGTCATGTCATTAGGTTCTCGTGGATTGATGTTTGCTCTTTTGTTCCATGTGTATTTCTAATTTATTTTATTCCCATTCATTGCAAGATAGCCTTACACATGGGACCTTCTGAAATTTTTTGTGAAATATTCATATGATTATTAATCTCTAGTAGTAGTTGGTGTCGTTTATTAGTGAGTTTTATGCTTATGATTATTTTTCAGACCTGAAATCTTCTCTTCTGGCCTTTAACTTGACCACCTATTATACTCACTTTACTTTATGTTTTTCATTAGCAAGTTGGGTTCGCAGTATACATATTAAATAACGTGTCATTCAATTTGACATGCTGGCTCTTTGAGTGGGTTCTAATTTTTAAGACCGTGGATATTTTCTTCACGGCTGTTTAGAATTCTCCAAACCCTCGCGTTCCATGAGAATCATGAAACCTGATATTATGACTTATTTTCTGGTCCGTACAGCAGTGTTGATGGGATTCGCCTATTTTTTTATTTATCAATGAATAGCTAGTGATAAATTAATAGTCAACTAAATCTTGGTATGGCTGCTTTGATGTACGAGGATGTCATAAGACTTTTTTCTTTTGTTTCTCAATAGACTTGCATTACAATTTGGGGACTATTCGTCATGACGTTCATTGACGACGTAATGAGTTTGGCTAACAGGGTTATGAATGTGAAATTGACTTTGAAATTACATATTCCAGTTTTTCCTCTTTACAGTTAATCCAGCATAAAATGGCAATGATGAAATGATCTGATTTATCCCTTTTCTACACTTAACATGGTACCTAGAAGTTGTGATAATCGCAAAACTTTTGGCATTCATTTAGTTCATAACAGGGTTAAGGAGGGTGTGAGACGAATGCTTAGGAAAAATATACATATTAAATATAGAGTCGAACGGTAAAAAGGAGATTTTAATATGAAATATTAACGTACACATGCAATAACCTTATATATTTACATATATAGACTTAATAATTGAAACTGTTTTTATTTTCAAAAATGTGATTTATTCCGATTAATTCACCTTAATCTCATAAAGAACTTCGTCTTTCTTGACTTACAATTTATCCCTTTACTTAACACACACGGTTAAATACTTGAACAACTAAATTTTATTTAACCAAAAATCATTTCTTTATCGAAATCACCATTTTCATTCAATCCAACTCACATTAGTATTTTCATTGAGAATCACCCCTTTCCACACACGCGAACGCCGTATTAGAAAATACCTATTTAACTTTGGAAAACATTTCGCAACACACCCTTGTGTTAATTATGGTTAAACCTTTTTATGTTGCTTAACTCGCCCGTTAAACCATTATACTTTTTCGTTCCTTTACTTTATGTATATTAATCAATTTACACGTTTGAGGTCCACTTTACCCTTATCGGAACATTTATTAATTCATTCAAATTAGATTGTCTTAGCACTTTTTCAACACACAATCCATTTCTTAACATGTTCCTTATTCCTTTATTTTTTCTCGGAATCTTCCAATAAATTGCGTACTTTAATGGGCTCCACACCCTTGGCGACGACACTATATGATCTGGCAAGTGATTTTGGGTGTTTCAAATTGGGGTCCGGGTGCTCCTTAATTATCCCGGTGTCATCCGAGTCCTTACTAATATACTTTATAGGTTTTTACGGTGTAGTCCTTGGACTAACAATTTTGGACAAAAAAATCGGTGAACCAAATTTTAAACGATTAGGTCCAACATATAAATACTGTCAATCTAAAAAAATCATAAACCTAATAGGCTATTGGAGGTTTCTCTGCAACTAACGACTATTCTCCGAAATCGAAAATAACATCAATCTTATTTCGTCTGTCCTATAATCGATTACAGTGTTCTTAATCGATTCTACCTGTATCACTTGGCTCTATCATTTGTAAGTTTATCTTTATCAGCAGTTGGTTTTTCTATTTTCGATCGGTTACAATAAGTGTATGTCCTTTGTTTTGATTCAAGAGACTCATTGTAATATTCATTCATGTGATTGAACAGCTTTTTATATGTTTTATATGTATATGTTTTGATTTTGTGCTTTTTATGCATTTATATTTGGATTCTTCATATATAAGTTATATTTATCAATATTTGTAATTGTTAGTTGAATGTGCTGAATGAATATTATTGATATTTCATTCTAATTTTAAGAGTACTTGATTTTGATTTGGTATTGAATCACTTATTGATATAGGACCACGCCAGCGGAAATAACTAGTTCGATATCATTTTTCAAAGTACACGTAGTGTTTATAAACTAGACGTGATTTTTTTTTTAAATATGTGTCTGCTTTATTGCTTCATGTATAAGTTTTTAAATAGTGCCTGTAATTTTATATTAATTATAAAAAATATTTTGATATTTCATGCATTAAATTATTGCACACATTTTTAGAATTGTTGACCTTGAAGTAAATGTTTTCCGTCTCTGTTTTACTATAGAACATTATGGTAAGTAGTGTAATAGCAAGGTGTTGTTATTTCGATAATATGACTTGTATTGAAATATTTGAAGATAGCTCATTAGATTTCATATGCAATGAGTTGTGTATTAGGTTTACTAATTTTAGAAGTGGGAGTTTTTCATTGAGGTATTCATTTGGTGATGAATGTCGGTTCATGTTAGTTTGTGACAACGATGTTTGTTATATGTTGCAGTCCTAATTGATCATGAAAGCTAATTTAATTTGGATATATTTCATTGATTCATTACCATTGCCATGTAATATATGTCGTGAACGGGTTGAATGCTCTAATCGAATTTTTGAAGGGGTTGACTGCAGTAATACAAGTTCTGAGAGGGTTGACAGTGGTGATACAAATACACAGAGGTTAGAGTCTTTATCATCAGGCAGTGCAAATGATTTTAATAGTTGCATTGAAAATGACTTTTATCTTAGAGGTGTGGAGCCAAGTAAGTCGAAAGTCTATCTTTCGAATGATTGGAAGACATACCACTACACCAAAATGGCCAAATTGTCACCTTTCAGCCGGCCACCCTTGTCAAGGTCATTGACCGTGACAAAGAACACGCGTTTTGTGTCACGGTCATTGACATTGACACGACCGTGATAAGAAATTATCACGGTCAATGACCGTGACAAGGCCGTGACAAATTTACTTGTCACGGGCTTGTCACGGTCATTGACCGTGACAATTCTATAAATAATTGTCACGGTCAATGACCTTGACACGACCGTGACAATGTTTACAGCAAAAACCTTTTCCCCCTTCTTTTTTCCCTCCCGCGCCGTTCCCTCCCTCTCTCTCTCTCTCGACGCTGCTCTCTCTCTCTCTCTACTTTCAGGTTTAATTCTCTCTCTCTCTCTCTCTCTCTCTCTCTCTTTCTTCCATTTATATATATGTTTGTGTGGATATATATGTGTTTATGTGTGTATATATGTGTGTGTGTGTGTGTGTGTGTGCATGTGGGGGGGGTGGGGCAGGGTGGGGGTAGGGGGTGGGGCAGGGTGGGGGGTAGGGGGTGGGGCAAGGTGGGGGTAGGGGGTTATAAATGTAAATAAATAAGTAATTTTCTATAAATTTCCAAAAATAATATCCAAAAATGTAAATGTAAATAATATCCAAAAATGTAAATTTGTAGTAATTGTCATCCGAAGTTAAAAAAGCATGAAAAATAAAATATTTTTTAAGATTTGTGGTGAATAACTAAAGTTAAAAAAAAGTATTACTTTAGTCATTAAATTACTTTTTGAATTCGGGCGATGCGCGTAAATTTGTAGTAATTGTCTTATAATAAAGATCAATTAGTCTATGTTGTTGAAAAATTTGATCAAATTGGTGAGCCCTTCATATTTTAAAAATGTTGTTTTTATTCCTATTTAACTTTTCTTTCTATACACCCTTAATTATATTTAAAGTTTAATAAAATAGGAGTTATAGAAAGAAAAGTGGGGTTTAAATAAAAACACTTTTTTTAAATTTTAGGTTCTGGTGCATAATCTTACTTTGTCACAATTAATTTATATGCCTCAAAGTTATTTTATCACTCTTAGTTTATATTTGTGATAAAACTTTATGAACCACAACTTTAGGTTGATTATTTTAGACCTTAAACTTCAAGATACAAAAAATAATTCTATAGAACATCTTAGATATCTTAACAAAACACATATCTAACATTGAATATGATTTATAAAAAGCACAAAACAATAGTAGAAATTCAATACATGAAATTAACATTGAGATTATTTTAAATAGACAGTCACTACTGTGTGTGTGTGTGTGTGTGTGTGTGTGTGTATGTGGTGAGTGGGGGTGGTGGTGGTGTGTGTATGTGGTGAGTGGGGGGTGTGGAGGGAGGTGGGGGTGTGTGTGTATGTGGTGAGTGGGGGGTGTGGAGGGAGGTGTGTGTGTGTGTGTGTATATATTTGAATTAACCCATGAATTTGTATTTTTGTATTTAAATTAACCCATGAATTTATTTTTGTATTTGAATTAACCCATGAATTTATTTTTGTATTTGAATTAACCAATTATATGAAACATACTTGAAATTAAATATAGTGCGCATAGATACTAGCATTCTAGTTCTTATGCGTACGCATTCAATAGCCCTTAGACCCGTTCGAGAGTCATTACCCCTGTAATGAGATCTCTCGAATTGTCCCGTTTGGACAGTTTGAGACTGTATAATTTCTGTATAATATTCTTATTGGCTTAAAGTTGTTACTTTTGGAGGAAGTTCTGCAGTCGTATCTTAATGTTCTCTGGGTACATACTAGATTGACAAGTGTGACTGTTATTTCAATTGACCAATTGAAATAACACTCACACCTGCCAATCTATGTCGTGTACTTGGAGAACTAAGGGAATATGCTGTCGAATTTTTTTCAAATCGTAACAATATGCATGAGGTGTTAAGTATATTACAGAAAAATGCAGTCTTGAATGGGATAGGACCACTTACCCTTTAATAGGATAATTAAATGATGGGATAATTAAATAAAACCTACTATAAATCTAAGTTTTGTTTACCTTTAATAGGTGTTTAGTTGTGGTAGTTGTGATGGGATATCCGAAATACAAAGAGTGGATGGGTGAGACTAATAGATTGGGGGATGTGTTTCGCAGAGGTGCTAACGAAGTTGTGAAATATGCAAAGAGATGTCGTAATGATGAAGAGTTTCCGTGTCCATGTGCTAGGTGTAAGAATGGTAAGGTGTTTGAGTGGAAAACAGTTGAACTACATTTGTTAAGATCGGGTATGCAAGATAGTTATCGATTTTGGAGTTTTCACGGTGAATTGAAAGTTCCTTTTGTCCCCGACCAACCTTCACAACAACCTTCAACAAGTAGAATAGATGTATAAGGGGACAACGTAGATCATAATATGTTTGAGGATTTAGTTGATGATGCGTACGGAGTTTATGAAGCTGAGGAGAATGAGGTTACAGATGATGTAGAAGATTCAAGTGCTCGTGAAGATAACACGATAAAACTTGACGATAACTACCAAAGTTTAAAATTTAAGGCGACCCAACCGTTATACTCTGGTTGTGAGAAAGATCAAACAACTTTACATGCCATGGTTGGTTTGCACAGTTTGAAGACGCAGTACGGTTTGTCTGGCAATAGCCTGACAGAAATTCTGAAATGGGTGAAGGGCTTATTACCCAAGGTGAATACACTTCCAAATAGCTATCCTGTTATGAAGAACAGTTTGAAAGGTTTGGGAATGAAGTATAAATCGATTCATGCTTGTGTGTATGACTGCATACTATACCGAAAGGAGTATGAAAATCTCGATCGTTGTCCGGTATGCGATGAACCTAGATATGTCCAATCTACTAGTAAGGAAGGCACAAGCTCAAAAATGCCTCAAAAAGTATTGAAATATTTTCCCGTTGGGCCTAGATTAAAGCGATTTTTCACAGTACCATGGATTGCAGAGGCAATGACTTGGCATGCTAGGGCAGAAGTAGGGGGTAATATCATGCGTCATCCTATTGATTCTACTGCCTGGCGGAGGATGAATTTTGAGTATCCCGATTTTGCCCGAGAACAACGCAACATTCGTTTGGCTATATCAACAGATGGTTTCAATCCATTTGGAAATCTAAGCACCAATCATAGTGTATGGCCAGTGATCCTAGCCCCACTCAACCTCCCTCCTTCACAGTGTGTGAGACCTGAATTTTTGATGATGGCTTTATTGATACCTGGGCCAAAGGCACCAAGTGATGACATTGATATCTACCTGGCTCCTTTGGTAGAAGAATTAAATGAGTTGTGGGAAGAGGGTGTGCAATCATTTGACTCTTTTAGAAAAGAAGAGTTTACGCTGAAAGCTATGTTGATGTGGGCAATTCATGATTTTTCAGCTTATGGGACATTATCCGGATGTGTAGTACATGGTTATTTGGGGTGTCCTATTTGTGGAGAGGAGACTGAATCTCTTCGTCTATCCTCTAGCTTAAAAAATGTATACCATTGCCACAGGAGGTTTTTACCCCCAGCTCATATTTTCAGATTTGAGAAAGGTTCCAATTTTTTATTGGGCGGAGTTGAACATAGGCTACCGCCGAGACAACTTTCGGGTTCAGAAATTGAAAGTAAATCTTCTGAATGTGGCCCAAATATGCCAGGTAAGAATCCCAAATTTAAGAATGTCAAGCATAAGAAGACCCCAACTGGGAATGAAACTGAGATAAGAAAGGCATGGTCTCGGAGGTCAATTTTATTTGACTTGCCTTATTGGAAGAAAAACCCGGTGCGCCATGTATTGGATGTGATGCATGCAGAGAAGAACTTCGTTGAACATCTTATGGGTACTTGCCTTGGGGGGAGTCATTCGACGGATGGAGAAAATGCACGAAAAGACCTTAAAACGTTAAAACTTAAGCCACAACTATGGTTGAAAGAAGATAGTAGGGGAAGGGCAATAATTCCCCCTGGTGCTTTTACTTTGACGAGTGGGGAAAGGAAGGTGCTTCTAGACACAATATATAATTTGAAGGGCCCATCTACTTTTTCGTCCAACTTGCAAAGGATTGTGAATTATACTACTCATGATTTACCTAAGTGTAAGTCCCATGATTGGCATGTGATCATACAATTGGTTCCTCTATTGTTTAAGCACTGTTTCTCCAAGCACAAGGATTTGCGTAGGGCTATTATGCAAATTAGTATTACCTTCTCCCTCTTGTGTGAGAAGGTAGTGAATCGAGAACACATAGTGGCCGCAAAATTGGCTGTGAACAAAGCGATTTGTGTATTGGAGAAGTACTTTCCCCCAACATTCTTTGACATAAGTGTTCACTTGTTGGTACACCTATGCGACGAGGAACTTCTTTGTGGTCCAGTTAGATATCGGTGGATGTATACGTTTGAAAGATTGATGAAAGTTTTTAAAGATTACGTCAAGAATACGCGATATATTGCAGGATCAATTGCAGAGGAATACATCACCGTGGAGTCATCAATATATACTCGGGAATATATGCCTGACTCGACCAGCGTTGATGACACTGATGAATTCCTCGATGATGGTGGTAATGTGATGGGAAAACGAGTGAAATTAACGAGTTTGCAACATGAACAAGTAGCTCGTTATCTATTTGACACACATGAAGATGTCGAAGAATGGAAAAAGTAAGTTTCGAATATTATAATGTTTAACATTATTTTAGATTATTTTATACATGATTAATTTTGTAATATGCAGTAAATATGAAGCCTGTGAGAACAATAAAAGACGAAAAACAATGGTACAATCAGACAGGGAATTTAGGCTATGGTTGACACAAGAGGTAATTATAATGAAAACAGTCGTTATATAACGTTACATTACACTCAAATTTTACCACTAATATAATTAATTTATTTATATTCTCAGCTCCTAAAGATGGGTGATGAGACATCAAGGCTTGCTCGTCTAGCCACTGGACCCTTGTTCGTGGCACAAGAGTACAAAAATTATCGATTAAACGGTTACATTTTCGGCGCTAAAGTGTACGAGGAAAGTACAAATGTACAGAACTCGGGAATTTCATACAAGGCTCTTACTTTCTTTCGAGCAAGCGCAAAAGATAAAAACCTCATTGAAGCTGAAATGACTTACTATGGTGTAATCCAAAATATATTTGAATTGGATTATATAAGCTTCAATGAGGTTGTATTTTACTGTGAATGGGTAAGAGTTGAGGATAAAAATGCTTGTAAAGTTGATCCTGTCACCAATTTGATCATGGTTGACTTGTCCAAGTTGAAGAGCAACGACCACGTGAGCAATGAGCCGTTTGTTTGTGCATTTCAAAAGGTTAAGCAAGTGTTTTACTCGGAGTATATCAACAACGAGCTGTGGTCAATTGTCCAACACGCGCCAAGGCGTCTAAATAGTAGTGTGGATGACTTGGCTGCTCCTACCGAATATCAATCCATTTTTTATGATAACCCGAATTTGAAACAATTTTTCAATTTGTAATAAATATTTCAATTTGTACCGAAACATCCATTTTTAATGCTTTTAATTGATCTGCACTTTATCATTTTCACTCTTGTGTAGTGTGTGTGTGTGGAGAGGAGATTAATACATAAATATTCCAACTACATCTAACTTTTGTTTATACTAATCCATGAATATACGCTTCTTACATTTAATAGGTGATTAGTACATAGTTATTTGGGGTGTCCTATTTGTGGAGAGGAGACTGAATCTCTTCGTCTATCCCAACACTAAGAAATGCCATAATCCTATGGAGCGATGCTCTGCAAATTCCTCCCAACCGTTATGTAGCCAAACATCACCAGTTGAAGTTGTCAATTCCACTTTCCATACCCCACCACTTGGAACTTCTAGCAAAACATGGGAGACCATTGAAAGGTGGAATTGACAACTTCAACTGCTGATTTTCGGCTACACAACGGTTGGAAGGAATTTGCAACGCATAACTCCATAGGATTATGGTATTTCTTAGTGTTTAGATATGAAGAGAATTATATTTGACACGATTGGCCGGGGTACATTAGTTGGAAGGAGGTGCCATACGAGCTCAAGTTAGCTGTTTGAGTGACACTACAGGTAATGTATTTATATTTATATGTCAATTTTGATTTCGATTTCAATTACGATTTATATTTATCTATATTTGAGGGGCGGATACTAATTTTACTTTATTTCAATTCAGGGGACAGGGAGTGGCCCTAAGGGTAGGCCACATATGCTCTATACTTATGTGGCTATTCGGACGAGAAGGGAAGGATAAGGAGGTGTCCCCGAGCATCGCGGTACAAAATCTCTTTTCCATGCAAATAGTTGGTAGATTTGAGATAATTGATGGTGATGTTGTTTCTTCTTAAATAGTTTCTATTTTGAATATATATTTGCATTATCTTTAGTTTGTTTGGATATATGATGTTTGGAACAGGTACAACGTTGCTATAACAGGTACAAATATACTGCTGGGCAGTGGCAGTGACCATACTACCCAGCAGATTTTTTTTAAATTCTGCCCAGAATTGTCACGGTCATTGACCGTGACAATTTTTTTAAAAAAGGGTCACGGCTTTGTCACGGTTATAACCGTGACAAACGTATCACGGTTATTGACCGCGACACGACCGTGACACAAAACGCGAGTTTTGTGTCAAGGTCAATGACCGTGACACGACCGTGACAAAAAAAGTTATCTCGCCTCGAAATGTCACGGTCATTGACCTTGACAAGGTGGATTTGTCAGGGTCAATGACCTTGACAATAGTGCAGATTTGGTGTAGTGTACATAAGTCATGAGCAACATTGTTTTGAAGGAGATGTAGTGGAATTTAGGGATAAATTACGAAAGTATGCCGTTGAGGTTGGGTTCAAGTATGTGTAATTGAAGAATGATAAAACTCGAGTGACGGCTGAATGCTCTAAAAAGACTACTGAAAATTGCATGTGAAGAATTCATGCTTCATTATCTACAATAAATGGATACTTTTACATACGAAGTTTGAATGATAAGCATACATGTAGAGGTATTTTTCGTAGTCCGTGAGCCAAAAAGATAGCCTCCAAGTTGGTTTCAACATTGGTAGCTGATGATCTTAGAGATAACCCGCTATTGAGACCAATTGATGTAGTTAGATATATGAAGAAGAATTATGGTCTTAATATTGCTTATGAATATGCATGGCGTGCGAAAGAGATGGATGTTGTTGATATACATGGTGATGAAAAGGTTTTTTATGCATTAATGAATCATTATCATGACCTTCTATTGCAGTATAATCCTGGGCCGCATTGCATCCTTGACGTGGATCATGAGAGTAAAAAATTCAAGAGAATATTTGTAATGTTTAGAGGATGTATTTATGAATTTCAATACTGCGGACCTGTTTTATTTCTTGATGGTGCCTTTTTAAAGAGCCGTTACCGTGGAACAGTATTGTCAGCTACTATAAGGAATGGGAATAATGGTAAATTAATTCTAAATATTTTATTTTGTGTATTGCATTGACATTTTGTTTGTTCCATTTCAGATCATCAAAATACAATCATAAAAATATAAAGTACCTTTGAATGTCTTTATTTTAGTTCACGTGTACTTTTTATTTGTTTGCGGGTATTTGGATGATATGTCTTATTATGTGTAATACACGCATAGTACATGTCAAGTACACGTGAATATTTTTCTTAATTTCACGTGTACTTTTTATTTTTTATGCGTGTACTTTGATGATGATGATGATGATGCTATGTGTAATACTAATTAAAGTACACGCATAGTACATATCAAGTACACGTGAATATTTTTGTTAATATCACGTGCACTTTTCATTTTTATCCGTGTACTTTGATGATGATGATATTATTTTGAATACAAACTAAAGTACACGCATAGTACATGTCAAGTACACGTGTATGTTTTTGTTAATTTCACGTGTACTTTTAATTTTTTATGCATGTACTTTGATGTTGATGTTGTTATGTTGAATACAAACTAAAGTAACGCATAGTACATGTCAAGTACACGTGAATATTTTTGTTAATTTCACGTGTACTTTTTATTTTTATGCATGTGCTTCGATGATATGTGTTGTTATTTAGAAATAATAAAGCCAAGTACACGTTAAAAATGTAAAGTACCTTTGAATGTTTTTGTGTAGTTCACCTGTACTTTACATTTTTATGCGTGTACGTTGATGTTAGTGTTGTTAATAATAAAACCAAGTAAAAGATTGGAAAGTAAACGTGCATGTTTTTTATCTTTATGATGTGTACGATACATTTTTATGTTTTGTCTTGTTATTTACAAAAAATTTAAATTAAACACATAATATTTGTCCCATGTGTTTTAAGGTCTACGCCAGCAGCATCAATTTACGAAGTGTTGTCCATGGATATGTTATTTATTTTAATTTTGATATATTTTTATATTTCAGGCCTTTTTCTTATTGCATATGATGTTGTTGATTCTGAAGCCGAACATAACTGGATGTGGTTTCTTGTCAATTTGCATAGTGTAGTAGTTGAGTAATATCGAAACATAACATTTATATCAGATCGAAACAATGGATTACTTGAAGCTATTTCGAGGGTCTTTCCGTTGTCTGCACATTCCTACTGTATACATCATTTACAAGGGAATATAAAAAAGAAAATTCGTGGGAAATTTGCTGGATTTCGAAAGAAAATTGTTAAAGATTTTTTGTCTTGTGCATATGCTGTCTCAGTAGATGTATTTCACAAGAATATTGAAGCATTGAAGAAGGAAGGAGGAGCTACTATTACTGATTTCATTAATAGTTTGCCTCCCGAGAATTGGTCCTGTGCATATTTCCCTGGTCAACGGTATGGTGACATGGCATCTAGTGTTACGGAGTCATTCAATTCATGGATATTGGAGGAATTTCATTTACCAGTAATGAATATGCTTGATAAATTGAGAGTGAAGATTATGAATTTCAATGCAAACAAACTTGTTGAGTCTCACACTTGGACAAATGAGCTATGTCCTTTTTTTCAAAAGTTACTGAATGAAAATTGGAATAAAAGTCGGCATTGGACTATTAGTCGCTCAAGTCAAAATGTATTTGAAGTTCATTCAGAAGTGCGAGCAACAGTTGATGTGACAACTCGCTCACCAAAATAAAGGGTGGCCAGCCCAATACTCCAATATAATAGGAATCATGGATGGAATCATTCTCAGCATCACAATAATATAAAAAGTATCCAGGATAACCACCCAATATTTCAGAAAACGGGTTGCCAAAAATTTTATTTTAAAGCTAAAGAAAGAATTTAAACAACCCAATACTGAAAAGAAAAGTGGAAACCCCAAGAACATATATATATATATATATATATAATAACAACAAGTATACAATAAAAAGGACCGAATATGTAGTCGGTCCACAGACCCTACAACAGTGTTAAACAAATTCAATTAATTATATAATACATTACATTAGACAATTATAAGAGATTGGACCTCGCGCGCGAGTAAAAGACTTGATCTTAACTAGAGTACAAGGATGACGGTGCCTACTGCAATATGTCCCGTAATACCCGCAAAGCATCACGGCTCGCCGAAATCACCGGAATAGGAAAGTCAGAACAGGCGTCTATGCGGCGGAGTACCTGAGCGGATACAAGATGCATGTACAATAAAAAATATGAACGAGTCAGGGCCCGATTTTATATGATCACAAGATGAATAAAAAGTATGACAGTTATGAATAGTAATCATGACTAAAAGAAATAAGGATCTACCTACACAAATCTAATGCATAAGCTAAGACAATTTAATTAATCATAAATCTACTTTAGTTAAGCAAAAGAAATAAAAATGATTAACATTAATTTCAACTTTCATCACGTACACTTATTTCTTTTCATATGTCTATTCCTTAACAGGAAAATATATGTTCACAATTATATGCACTTTATGGCATCATTGGCTCGATTATACATTTTGTAAGAAAATCTTTTCCTTATCAGGAATATAATCATTTTTCAAATGCTCTTTGTGGCATTTCAATGTGCTCTTTATGGCACTTCATTATGCTCTTTATGGCATAGATAATCCATCAAGTCCCCCTTGATTAAGAATAGTTATAATTTATATTTATATAACAATTCTAAGATCGCACGTCTGGGTTTCCCCACTATGCGTGCCCCTAAATGACCATCATCTTCCAGGGCCTATCAATTATGACACCTGGACACCTAAAACGCAAGACGTCGGGAAGCGGACATGTGCCTGCGGGGTAGTCATAAAAACACACGGAATTACCTAACCATCTCAGAATAATATACAACAACAAACGCTCACATGGCCTATGACTATATCCATCCTGCATTCATTAGCCAGGGGGCTTCACCTTACGATGGCATTTAAAGAGGGTGGGCGAACTTCCCTTATGATGGCATTTAAAGAGGGTGTGTTTCAGGAAAAAAATCCTTTACCATATTCATAATTTAGTAAATTATTATTTACCAAAATTATTACCATTTCCATTTCAATTTCATTTCCATTTTACATTGTAGGTTTCATTTTATGTGAAACCATAAATATTTACATTTTTGTAAACCACATTACATTTTCTCCGGAGCCATACCTAATACATCTCATAATTGTAACCTCGATGAATGAATAAACTTTCAAGTTATTCTCCCAACATTATTTTGTGGTGATAATATAAACCATCAAGACAAATATAGCTCAATTGAGCTTCTAAAGTCTCCCAAACATAACACTATGACTCCTAGTTTCATAATAATCAACTAGAAGAAAGAATGCCCTAACATTAATTGGCATATCCCTGGAAAATCCCCAACATAACCCATTTCTAATGCAGGGTAATCACTCAACTCATCTAGGACTATAGGACTCTAAATCTAATTCATACAAGAAGGTTCTTAGGTCATAAACCTCAAGAAAATGGATTGGAATTGAGTTATAAAATTAGCTCAAAAACAGCAGGAAAACAAATCGATTCGCCCAAAAAGCGAATCGATTCGGACAAGAAAACCTGGGACTCTGTAACCTACCAAATCGATTCGGCCCAAACAAACCTATAAGATGACCCTTTCATGAATCGATTCGCCCTAGGGCCGAATCGATTCGCCCCTGCGAATTCGCCAAGAATGGCTTACGGGTTATTAACCCTAGATTTTTCCCAAACTCAAATCCCTTCAATTATTATACACATCCAACATCACTAATCTACCCAAATTCATCCTACATGATTATTCACAACTATAACCCACAAATTCATAATAAAAAACTAGGATTAGGGTTAAAACCCCATAAAATCCATAAAACCCATATTTGTTTATTTGATTCCATTACACAACTATCAATACAATTTATGCATCTTAAATCATATATTATCAAGGAGAAAACTTGCCTTAGTGTTGAAATCTCAGATTTCTTTTGGGTAGAAGCAATCCCAATCTTCAATCTCCAAATCTCTCTTCTTTATCCACTTTTCTCTTCCTCTCTCATTCTCTCCCTTTCTCACTATGTTTAAGACATATAATAGGGAAATTAGGGGATTTAAAAGACTAAAATCGGGGCTTAAGTCTAAAGTTCCCAACTTAAGTGGTTGATACCATATTGAAATGACTCGCAACTACGCATTGAAGTTAAAACCAGATAAAAGTGCCCGAAACCTAAAAACACAATATGGCACTTATTTTGACTGTCTCGCACATTCTGGGACTAACTACGCCCTCTAAAATGGCATCCGACAATTTTATAAATTATGTCAAGTTCCGGTCTCATTTAAACCAGAGTGTCATTTAAAACATATGACACTATAAAACATACAACCGAATGATATTTACTTTCTCATGCAGTAAATATGCAATAACCTAGTAAGTATTAACCTTCAACTCATTTAATTAATATTTACTCTAGTTCCAACATTTCATATAATTACCTTATGCGGTAAATTAATATAAAATTAGCCTCCTAAAAGTGAGGACTGTTACATACTCCCCCCTTATAAGGGAATTTTGCCCTTAAAATTCAAGCGTACCGTAATCATATAAAGGGTATACTATCCTAAACTATCATTTTATCACCCTTAACAAACACCTCGTCATTGTGGTGTCCTAAATGGACTCGGACTAAGGTCGTCTATATCGATCTCAGTCTACATTCTTTGTGCCCTGGCATAGCACCAAATTGTTCATCACGAACTGTTGATCCTACCTATTTATGGCAGAAGAAGATTCCCACATAACTCGGCATAAATTGCCTTACTTCTGGAATAACGTTACATCCCACCTCGTGGATACCTACACCAACGTTAAAGGCTTAACCCCAACACCACTCAACTTCTCTTCGCATAGGCGTATTCCTTCAAAGCATATGACTCAAAAGCCAAATCCTTAAAGAAAAGTTCCGGGACTATTCCAAGTCCAAGGAACATATGATCCACTGGTTCCATCCTACGAGTATGCGAATTACTCAACCGGCTACGCTAGGCCACTCACGGTGCCATGCCTTAGGAAATGATCCATAAGGCCATTCAAAAGCCCAATTATTGAACGGGAATTTCCATCCATATACACTAATGCTCCATCAGTTATGTATCCTAAGGTGCACATTGAAGATATGCCTTTCGGCATTAAGTCAACTTCCTCCATTCATCCATCCACTTTAGGGTGGTAAATATATACTCCAATTCTATACGATTACCATATCTTCATGGAAACTTTACCAAACCTTCGACATGAATATCTAGTCTCGTTCCATACCCAGGGGCACTTCATACGGCTCTACCATTCCTCCATATAGAGAGGGGCATACTCTTCAAAATATATTCCACCCATAACGGCCGAAAAAGCAACAGTTTGGTCGAACGATCAATAATTTTCTCAAATAGGATCATGACTAGTTCGGCGCCAGAAATTCAGAGAAAACATCTTTGAATATACCTTTCTTCGTTCCACCACTACTCTTCATCACACGAATAGGTGAAATGGTCGGTCATAGACATGAATGCTCTTGCTACAAAGTCCTCGGAGTTATGCTCGTTATACTCAGCTTTCCACACCTTCACTAATTTTTTTCCGGCGGTTTTCTACTCGTCACATCTACTACCCGAATTGCTTTCCTCCAGCGAAAGGGAATATCTCATCGATAGTCCTTTAAGAAATTCGTACACCAACTCGATTCCTCCCACAACAGGATGCAACAACTTGTGGCTCGCGAGAAAGACCAAATTCCCTGCCCAGGAAGTAGTGCCTCATTTCTTTAAGGCGAGCACTACAGCAAGAAATTTTAAATCAATCGTGGAATAATACTTCCCACAAAGTTTAAACTTGTGAGACGCATAAACAATGGGTCCATGCTTCAGTATCATTACTCACCATTCTTGGCAGAGACTTATTCATTATATCCACCCTCGAGCTTAACAACATGGGCTCAGGAGCAAAAGTCAATTCATCCTTTTGGCTCCCTGTAAATTAAGTTACCAACGTAACACTCTATCTAAGAGAGGCCTCATCTCCTTCGGCCTAACATTCCAAACCTCTCGAGATTCCATACTTCTCGTTCTTAGGGACCCAATCCCTCTTAGAGTTAACCCACAATCTATATGTGGTCAACTCCCTATAGCTTCCTAATTCAACGTCACATGCCCTAAAGACCTTACATCCTAATAATTTTAAAATAGATCTATATCTATATATCCTATCTAAGTCGTATGTGTATAATACTAAGTATATCCCTAGTGCCCAAGACCTTTCTCAACTTCCAACATTCGCTCGGTTTCATGCATGGGACGTCTCGCCGAAGCGAAATCCAAACAAGGAACCCTCCCATTACACTACTACCTCGCATCGTCGGTCATCAAGATATAACGGTCTAAGACACATGATCGGGACCAGTAAAATTATAACCTACAACCCTACTAATAAGATTCTACTTCTATGTCTTACCATTTCAAATAATTAAAGGATTTCAACAATCGGACATTTACTTTCTGTAAAGTCTTTCAAATATTCCTCCCATTATATACATATCTTACTAAATGTCCTTCTCATTAAGGCATAACCAGAAGTCTCAATTCGACTTCACATCTCAGTCTCCCTCGCATCGATCAGAGGAGAGAACTATATATAGGGCTTCTATCTCGCACCTTAGTAGCCCTTAATCACTCAACTACGTGATTCTCGGCTAAACCTTTCAACCCAACTCTTAATCAACAAAATAAAATAAAATAAAAGAAAGGAAAAGTAGCATCTCTCCACTCCCAACGTTGTTAAGGTTCACGCATGGAGCATCCCGCAAAAGCGGAATCCAAACAAGGAACCCCTCCTATACATTACTACTTAACCTTGTTGGTCGTGGAGATAAGGCATAACAACCACATACAATGCAAACAAACAACCAAACACTCAAACAAGGTAACACATACTACACATATACATTTAAAATATTATCACTCACCTCATAACGAGTGAAGAAAACATAAAACTTCCCTACCACGGAAGTCATATAATTACCCTTCCTATAATAATGTCGATACCATTACAAGCTCGATATACACACCCAAATCTATAGTAAACTCAATACTACTCTATCTTATCATGAGGGATGCACCACCCACTACTAAGGTGGAATTCCCACTAACATACACGCCAATCACCCCGGATGAATACTAATGGTTCTAAGATACCGTACTCGAGCCTTATCTTAACCAAGCTACTTCCATCACACCCCATCTAGGCACCTTGTCTTTGCCCTTTTTCTCCAATCAACAAATTCAAAATGAGTGGTTCTACAATCCACATCATAGCCATTATTCAATCCATATCTGTCAAACAATTTCGCACGCAGTCCCTTTTCCTCCTCAAAAAAGAGAAAACGCTACCGTCCTCTAACCGATCCTCGTGTGAACATTTGACAATTCACCTTCTCATCAATCCAATTATCCCATATACACTCGTTGTTGTAGGTGTCCACCGGGCTTCTTCATGGGCAAAACTTCTTGTACCCACAATTATTATAACTAAGTTCCCACCATTTCGACACTACTCCTATGGGTGAAAGATTTTCCCCCATTCTTTTCATCTGGGCACTTCTATACCCCTTCCTTAGGGCCCAAGCTCCTGGACCTCATGCATCCACCAAATGAGGACGCATTTCTTCCATCCTACTTCAACATATAACCCTTCTCGTGAGCTCTTCTCCACTTCAATTTTTAACGTTGCTTGAAATCCCAAGCTTAGTACCACCCTCTGCTTCTAGCGGTACTTGGGAAACTATATCTACTGTAATTAGTGGTCACAGTAGCAAGATAAGAAAATGCTACAAAAGGGAGCGACCTCCAAATTAGTCCTCATCCCCAACCACAATTTGCAGTTCTTAGTAATCCTTCTCATGACGCCTTCGCGATGACCTTCTCTGGCGCCCTTCTTCAATCGACCTAAGAATCTCACATGAATACGTAAAAGATTTTATGGGTTCTACCTCATGACAGGAGAACGAAAGCTCACAAGAGAAATCAATGATCTTAATCCTAAGGCTCTATGTCAAATCAAAAGCAACACTAAAAACATAAGACGTCCACACAGATTCCTAAGGACTCTATAACCTGATGCTCTGATACCATCTGTGATAACCCGCTCACCAAAATAAAGGGTGGCCAGCCCAATACTCCAATATAACAGGAATCATGGATGGAATCATTCTCAACATCACAACAATATAAAAAGTATCTAGGATAACCACCCAATATTTTATAAAACGGGTTGCCAAAAATTTTGTTTTAAAGCTAAAGAAATAATTTAAACAACCCAATACTGAAAAGAAAAGTGAAACCCCAAGAACATATATATATATAATAACAACAAGTATACAATAAAAAGGACCGAATATGTTGTCGGTCCATAGACTCTACAACAGTGTTAAACAAATTCAATTAATTATATAATGCATTACATTAGACAATTACAAGAAATTGGGCCTCACGCCCGAGTAAAAGACTTGATCTTAACTAGAGTACAAGGATAACGGAGTCTACTGCAATATGTCCCGTAATACCCGCAAAGTATCACGGCTCGCCGAAATCACCGGAATAGGAAAGTCAGAACAGGCGTCCATGCGGCGAAGTACCTGAGCGGATACGAGATGCATGTACAACAAGAAATATGAACGGGTCAGGGCCCGGTTTATACGATCACCAGATGAATAAAAAGTATGACAGTTATGAAATGTAATCATGACTAAAAGAAATAAGGATATACCTATACAAATCTAATTCATAAGCTAAGACAATTTAATTAATAATAAATCTACTTTAGTTAAGCAAAAGAAATAAAAATGATTAACATTAATTTCAACTTTCATCACGTACACTTATTTCTTTTCATATGTCTCTTCCTTAACAGGAAAATATTTGTTCACAATTATATGCACTTTACGGCATCATTAGCTCGATTATACATTTTGTAAGAAAATTTTTTCCTTATTAGGAATATAATCATTTTTCAAATGCTTTTTGTGGCATTTCAATGTGCTCTTTATGGCACTTCATTATGATCTTTATGGCATAGATAATCCATCAAGTCCCACTTGATTAAGAATAGTTATAATTTATATTTATATAATGATTCTAAGACCTCCTGTCCGGGTTTCCCCATTGTACGCGCCCCTAAATGACCATCATCTTCCAGGGCCTATCCATTACGACACCTGGCACCTAAAACGCAAGACATCGGGAAGCGGCCATGTGCCTGCGGGGTAGTCATAATCACACCCGGAATTACTTACCCATCGCAGAAAAATATACAACAAGAAACGATCACATGGACTAGGACTATATCCACCCTGCATTCATTAGCCAGGGGGCCTCACCTTACGCGCGAACTTCCCTTATGATGGCATTTAGAGAGGGTGTGTTTGAGGAAAAAAAAATCATTTACCATATTCATAATTTAGTAAATTATCATTTACCAAAATTATTGCCATTTCCATTTCATTTTCATTTCCATTTTACATTGTAGGTTTCATTTTATGTGAAACCATAAATATTTACATTTTTGTAAACTACATTACATTTTCTCCGGAGCCATACCTAATACATCTCATCATTGTAACCTCTATGAATGAATAAACTTTCAAGTTCTTATCCTAAAATTCTTTTGTGGTGATAATATAAACCATCAAGACTAATATAGCTCAATTGAGCTTCTAAAGTCTCCTAAACATAACACTATGACTCCTAGTTTCATAATAATCAACTAGAAGAAAGAATGCCCTAACATCAATTGGCATATTCCCGGAAAAGTCAACACATAAACCATTTCTAATGTAGGGTAATCACTCAACTCATCTAGGACTATAGGACTCAAAATTTACTTCATACAAGAAGGTTCTTAGGTCCTAAACCTCAAGAAAATGGATTGGAATTGAGTTATAAAATTAACTCAAAAACAGCAGGAAAACGAATCGATTCTCCCAAGGGACGAATCGATTCGCCCAAAAAGCGAATTGATTCGGACAAGAAAACCTGGGACTCTGTAACCTACCAAATCGATTCGGCATGGCCGAATCGATTCGGTCCAAACAGACCTGTAAGATGGCCCTTTGGCGAATCGATTCGCCCCTGCGAATTTGCCAAGAATGGCTTACGGGTTATAAACCCTAGATTTTTCCCAAACTCAAATCCCTTCCATTCTTATACACATCCAACATCACTAATCTACCCAAAATCATCCTACATGATTATTCACAACTATAACCCACAAATTCATCATCAAAAACTAGGATTAGGGTTAAAACCCCATAAAATCCATAAAACCCATATTTGTTTATTTGATTCCATTACACAACTATCAATACAATTTATGCATCTTAAATCATATATTAGCAAGTAGAAAACTTGACTTAGTGTTGAAATCTCAGATTTCTTTTGGGTAGAAGCAATCCTAATCTTCAATCTCCAAATCTCTCTCCTTTCTCCACTTTTCTCTTCCTCTCTCATTCTCTCCCTTTCTCACTATGTTTAAGACATATAATAGGGAAATTAGGGGATTTAGAAGACTAAAATGGGGGCTTAAGTCTACAGTTCCCAACTTAAGTGGTTGATACCACATTAAAATGACTCGCAAATACACATTTAAGTTATAACCAGATAAAAGTGCCCGAAATCTAAAAATACAATATGGCACTTATTTTGACTGTCTCGCACATTCTGGGACTAATTACGCCCTCTAAAATGGCATCCGATAATTTTATAAATTATGTCAAGTTCCGATCTCATTTAAACCAGAGTGTCATTTAAAACATATGACACTATAAAACATACAATCGAATGATATTTACTTTCTCATGCAGTAAATATGCAATAACCCAGTAAATATTAACCTTCAACTCTTTTAATTAATATTTACTCTAGTTCCAACATTTCATATAATTACCTTATGCGGTAAATTAATATAAAATTAGCCTCCTAAAAGCGAGGATTGTTACATACTCCGCCCCTTATGAGGGAATTTTGCCTTTAAAATTTAAGCGTACCATAATCATATAAAGGGTATACTATCCTAAACTATCATTTTATCACCCTTATCAAACACCTCGTCATTGTGGCGTCTTAAATGGACTCGGACTAAGGTCGTCTATATCGATCTCAGTCTACATTCTTTGTGCCCTGGCATAGCACCAAATTGTTCATCACGAACTGTTGATCCTACCTATCTATGACGGAAGAAGATTCCCACATAACTCGGCATAAATTTCCTTACTTCTGGAATCACGTTACATCCTACCTCAGGGATACCTACACCAACGTTAAAGGCTTAACCCCAACACCACTCAACAGCAGGAAAACGAATCGATTAGCCCAAGGGCCGAATCGATTCACCCTAGCGAATCGATTCACCCAAAAAGTGAATCGATTCGGACAAGAAAACATCGGACTTTGTAACCTACTGAATCGATTCGGCCTGGCCGAATCGATTCGGTCCAAACAAACCTGTAAGATGACCCTTTGGCGAATCGATTCGCCCCTGCGAATTTGCCAAGAATGGCTTACGGGTTATAAACCCTAGATTTTTACCAAACTCAAATCCCTTCCATTATTATACACATCCAACATCACTAATCTATCCAAAATCATCCTACATGATTATTCACAACTATAACCCACAAATTCATCGTCAAAAACTAGGATTAGGGTTAAAACCCCATAAAATCCATAAAACCCATATTTGTTTATTTGATTCCATTACACAACTATCAATACAATTTATGCATCTTAAATAATATATTAGCAAGTAGAAAACTTGCCTTAGATTTGAAATCTCATATTTCTTTTGGGTAGAAGCAATCCCAATCTTCAATCTCTCTTCTTTCTCCACTTTTCTCTTCCTCTCTCATTCTCTCCCTTTCTCACTATGTTTAAGACATATAATAGGGAAATTAGGGGATTTAGAAGACTAAAATCGGGACTGAAGTCTAAAGTTCCCAACTTAAGTGGTTGATACCACATTAAAATGACTCGCAAATACGCATTTAAGTTAAAACCAGATAAAAGTGCCCGAAACCTAAAAATACAATATGGCACTTATTTTGAGTGTCTCGCACATTCCGGGACTAACTACGCCCTCTAAAATGGCATCCAAAATTTTTATAAATTATGTTAAGTTTCGGTCTCATTTAAACCAGAGTGTCATTTAAAATATATGACACCATAAAACATACAACCGAATGATATTTACTTTCTCATGCAGTAAATATGCAATAACCCAGTAAATATTAACCTTCAACTCATTTAATTAATACTTACTCTAGTTCCAACATTTCATATAATAACCTTATGCGGTAAATTAATATAAAATTAGCCTCCTAAAAGCGAGGGTTGTTACAATTGAATTAGGAGAAAGGACTTGTTCTTGTAAGAGTTGGCAGATTAGATGTTTTCCATGTTCTCATGTTGTTTGTGTTGTGTGTAGGAAAGGTACCAGTATTTATGATTATATTGAGGAGTACTATAAGCTATCTTTCTACAGAAAATCATACTCGATACCTATAGTTCCTCTTCCTGATTCAATTTCCTTAAATATTCTTATACCTGAAAATCCATCTATCCTTCCACCAATGACTAAGAGACCGACAGGCAGGCTAAGAAATAAGAGAATAAAGTCTTCTGGTGAGATCACAGTAAGGGAAGTTACTTGCTCTAGGTGTAGTAAAATGGGTCATTACAGGTCCACTTGTAAGGAACCCATTTGAGTACATTTAAAATTGTTGAATTCATTCATTTTAACCATTTGATTGAATAAATTAATTAATAAACCATTTGTTTCACATAAATGAATGTAATTTTAGTTTTAAGTCTCATTTTTTAGTTTGTTTTTTGTGTAGCTGTACACATATTTTTCTTAAAATACACGTGATTATTTTTCCTGATGTTCACGTGTACTTTACATTTGTATACGCATATTATGTACAGTCCACGCGCATTTTGATGTTCAAAGAAGTTTTATCAATGTGTGTACTTGATGAAATATGCGTGTACTTTATGAAGTACACATAGAATACATAAAGTACACGCATTTAAAAATGGATTTGGTCAGTTCAATATGCATGTATTGTATAAAAGCATGCGTGTACTTTATTAATGACATTTAATTTAAATTTACTTGATGAAATCTGCATGTACTTTATGATGTACACGCATAATATAAATATAATATGCCTTTACTTGATGAAATGTGCGTGTACTTTATGAAGTACACGCATAATAATTAAAGTACACGCATTTAAATATACATGTACACGCATGTTTTTATAAAGTACACGCATATTGATATGACAAAAATCTAATTCAATATACGTATAATTTATGTATTTTGCATGTAATTTTATCAAGTAGACGTATATAAATGCATGTACTATTTGGAAAATGGTTTTGGACATTACAATGTGCTTGTACTTTATAAAAGACACTTGGGTCACTCATAATCTTAAATTCCTATGTGTATTATGGTCCGCGCCAGCGACATTATTATACAAGTATTTCAATAAGCGTGTATTTTATAGACTATGCGTGTACTTTATAAAATACACGTGCAATATATGAAGTATACACATTTATATAATTGTTTGGGACAATATCTTGTTTGTGCTTTATAAAAACTTTCGTGTATTATAATTTATAATAGATAGAATCATATTTTTACATACCAATTTTTTTACAATAAATGATATTAATGTTTACATTTTTTACAATACACGTGATCATTTTTATAAAAGTTCACGTGTACTTTACTATATTTGGTGTATGACATAAGTGAGAATACATGCATGAAAGAAATAAAATTTTTATTAAAAACAAAAAAATAAAGTACAATTTTTTCACATAACAAAAGCTGAAAAAACTAAAGAAGGCTTCTACTAGGGATGTTTGTCAAAGGCATCTAAGGTGCGAGGAAGAGAGTCAATTAAAATCGACCAGTATCGAATTTCTTCTTCTATGACAGCTACAAGGCATTCATGGAGAGCCTTCTTCTCCTTCAGGTTGACGATATTCATGGGAACTTCTTGAGTATAGAAAGACATGAGGTCTTCATCTGTTTGAAGAGGGTCTTCATCCACATCAAATAAATCTATGGGATTGGGTGGAAGTCCAGAATAGCCTTCCCTCACATATGTTTGAAACTGCTCAAAAGCAGTTTCACATGGGGAAATATTTTCCTCATTTTGCCTTATTTTTGTTTTATTTCTTTCATCTCTCTCAAGAGTATCTCGCAACTTTTCGGTTGGAATAGCCATTATGTTATCTTTACCCTAGATGTAATGGTTAAGAAAGGAAAAAATATTACTCTTTTATAGGAAAAGTTAAAGCAATTTATTTCTTGACCAGAAGTAGTTGGGAAATGAGTAGTTGAGCTTAATAAATTAATTTTGGTTATTGTGTCCTTTTGAATAAATATTTAAAGTAGTTTTCAATTAAAAATAAAAAAATATTATATTAACCAGTGCATGTACTTTAGTCAAACTGCGTGTACTTTAAAGAATTCATGTGTGTACTTAGTAATTATCACTTGTAGTTTTCGTGAAAAATGCATGTACATTGTTTCATAACACTCAGGTGCATTGTTTGTCTAAACCTTACGTGGATTGTGGTTCGCGCCAGCGAAAATAAACCATTTTGGTGTAATAAATATTGTAAACAATAACCAGTATAACACAAAATAAATTACAAATATGATTTATATTTGAATAACAATTGATAGATGTTTTGCCTCCTTTCGGGGGAAGAAATATTTTGATAGAAGAATTTCCCTGGGTACATATGCTTTGTATTTTAGCATGTCAGGGTCTTGAAATAATTTTTTCATTTCCTTATTTATGTTAATTTGTTCAATGTAGTACATGCAGAACATCCCATAATCAACCCTGAAATTAAAATAAAACAAATATACAAATTAGTATGATGTGAATGAAATTTTTTGAAAAGATACAAATTAGTAATTTTTATAAATGAAGTTTTTCTTACCCATTATATTGCTTAGGGTATTCATTATCTCTTATTAGGTCAAATTTGAGATCACTTTCCAGCAAGAAATCTACTGTCCTTTTTTCTTGCTCTGTCAATGGATCATCATCTAATGTAAACTCATTTGATGTACCTTCATCAAACTTCCTATGAATTTTAATACCATTATTTTTCATTGTTTCTGCTTCAGTCTTCAATAGGCACAGTATTTTTTGGAAGACAAAAAACTGTTAAGAAGACAAATATTTAGTGTATACAAATAAAAGAGTATATGAAGATTAAAGAGTAAAAAGTACACGCATTATATTAAAGTACGCACATATTTTCTTTTTTCATATTATGTGTATTTTAAAATATTATGCATGTACTTTGCCTAAAGAGTTAAAAGTACACGCATAATATTAAAGTACACGTAAAATTTGTATTGGTTCATTTCACGTGTATTTTAAAATATGATGCGTGTACTTTGATAATCTGGGTGATTATGTACAACTAATACAAAGTACACACATTATATTATACACGTGTACACGTGTATAATATAAGTACAGGTAACATTACTAATTAAGTTCAGGCACTAACCAATTTTTTCGCATCATCGAAGAATATTGTGTTTTTTTTCTTGTCATTCGGTCGAAGGGAATCCATGTGGACGACTTTATTTTCTTTTTTGTATGTCACAAGTAATGTGAAATGTCGTACACTATGTCTTTGTACAATGAACAAATTATTACACGTGCCTAAGTATTCAAATAAATCTCCGTATAACTCCCCCTTCTTATTGACTTCATTTGTGCTACAAGCTTCTATCTGAATAAAAATTATAGACATTGTGTTAATAAAAAAAAACTGAAATTTTGTTTCACAAAGCTTTCGGTTTAATTGTAGTTACCCAACAATAATCAGAAAAAGTGTGTGAGTTAGAGAGCCCTTCCTCTCATAATTTTAACCTCAATACTTCATTAAAGGCAAGTATTATCTATTTCAAACAATATAAAATGGCGAGGAAATAATAATGTTGAAATTTAATGAATGTCTAATATTTTGGAATACATTTGGCCTGAAATTTCTTGATTCTTGAGGACTTCAACAAAATCTTCCCATGGGACATATGAAACCATCCATTGGAAAATAAATTCCCTGCATTTTATATAAGCAATAAGAATTGTATAATAATAATAAACTTATTCTTTTGCAACAAAAAAAATATAAATTAGTGAATTGATAAATCATAAAACAATACACTTTACCTTGGCTCAGCCTTTTGAATAAACTCCTCAATATTTTTCTCCGAAGCTTCATCGAGATATTTGTATACTTTGATTTCTTCAAGCTTGAAGTGAGTTTCTTTCATTTGTTGAGATATTGTTAGAGGGCCTTTTCTCAGCTTTGACTCTTTTTGTTTCTTAATTGGTTCATGCTTTTCGGTTTCGTTGTCAGCCTTTATTTTCTTCTGTCCTCTAGTAAGAGGCCCTTTTGTTTTGGATATTTTGGGGGTGCCCTGAATTGTCTTTGAGGCTAGTTCAATCTTTAAACTCGAAATTTCATCCATGAGTTGTTTATTAGTGTTTGCCTGATATATTTAACAAGGAATGTTGGATTGTAAGCATTTTTGAAACAATGATTCATTTTCTCTTGCGTGTATTTTATAAAGTACACGTGTGTATTTAATACATGCGTGCATTTTATAATATACACGCATGTATTATAAAGTACGTGTACTTTATAAAATTTATAATATGCACGTGTACTTTCAACATAATTTGCATTTACTTTAGAAAGTAAACGCGTGTACTATATATTATAGATACCTGATCAGTTTTTTTCGATGCTGATTCATCAAGCATTTTCTTCAACTCCGAAATTTCATCATTAATGATTTTATTATTATTTTCCTGTTATACAAAAAGAGTGTTACATTATAAGCAATACTTGAATAAAACTGCATTATTTTTAATCAAATAATGCATGTACTCTGCATTATTTATAATATCAAATAAAATCTCATTAAAAATACTATGAAATAAACTGCGTGTACTTTAGGAAAACTGCATGTACTTTAGGAAAACTGCGTGTACTCTGCATTATTTATAATCAAAAGTACCTATTGAGTTCTTTTCAATTCTGACTCCTCAAGATTCTGCCTCAATGTCATCTTCTCTATGTCAGCATCTTTCCATTTTTGCAATGTATCATCATACTTTTTTTTAGATCTTCATTACTCAGAGACAGATATCCATTTTCTTGTTCCAAATTTCGTGTTGATTCTGCCTATTTTTCAATGATTCATCCAATTACTTAATTCTATTTGAGTCACTCATTATGACTTGATCAAGCTTTTCTTTTAAAGAATTGTTTAACTCAACTATTTGGGGATTTTCCACCTCCAACTTATTTAGTAAATCTTTTTCCTTCAAAAGGTTGGAATTCTCCACCTTTAACTTCTTCATTTCCTCATGGGCTTCAAAAAGTGAATCAAGATCTATCTGCAGCTGTACATTCAAAATGGCACTCTCCACCTCCAAAGAGGTCACCTTCTCAAATGCACTATTAAAGTCTTCAACTCCTTTAGATAGTTGGTTATTTTTTTCCAACAATTCCCTTTTCAAAACAGCAATTTGTTCCTCCAAATTAAACTTTGGTTGATCTTTTCCCTTCTTTTTCTTTGGAGTCACAATGTTTTTAAGAAGAATATTCCCACCATGTGAAAACTCATTTTCATTAATATTTTCAACAACTTTTTCTGATGATGAATCAACATGTATAGGACTTTCTATAGAAATGTTCAAAGAGTAACTTGACCCTTCAAAATGAGATTCCTTTTGTACAGAACTGTCCTTACAAGCTGGTTTATTTGTAGCCTGCTTCAAAGTTGTTGTTGCGATGTTATTCTTCACAAACCATTGTCTCAAAGAAGACAATTTCCACCTCAAGAATTTTGGAGTCTTATCTTTAAATTCTTCAATATGAGAAATAATTTTAAATTTCTCACATGCCCAATACTGTGATCATACAAAAAACAAAATAATATTAATAATTGTATTACCTAAGGATTCATAATGGAAAGTACAAGTGATTTGTTCAAAATACACGCAAAATTAAACGTGTACTTTACAAATTTTACAATTGTATATTGAGAGTACACGTGATTTTTACAAAGTTCACGTGTACTTTGTCAATATAATTTCACAGGTACTTTGTCAATATAAGTTCACGTGTACTTTCTAAAGTACATTTATAATATTGACAAAAAATATAACAAGTGTATTTTGAAAGTACACTTGTTATATTTACAAAACATAGTACACGTGTACTTTGTAAAATACAAGTGTACTTTCACGTGATATAAGATGTGTATTTTCAAAATACAAATGAAAATATCACGTGGATTTTGAAAGAACAAGATAAAATATCACGTGTATTTTGAAAATACACTTCTACTTTATAAAGTACAAATGTATTTTACAAACTACACGTGTACTATGTTTTGTAAATATAACCAGTGTACTTTCAAAATACACTTGTTATATCACGTGTATTTTCAAAATACACGTGAAAATATCACTTGTATTTCAAAATACAAGTGAAAATACACGTGTATTTTCAAAATACAAGTGAAAATATCACGTGTATTTTGAAAATACACGTGATATTTTCAAAGTACACGTGAGTATTGGTATGTAAAATTTGAAATATCAGGATGTTTTTTTGCTCACCAGTAGGAAAATAACACATCCAGTAACTGTGCTAGGTTTTGAACATGCTGATTTGTCAAGTGAATGTATGAGAAACTCATGCACAACAGATGCCGAATCATACTTATTCATTTCCTCAATATTGTCTATGTATTTCAACCAAAATTCTCCAAGGGTGAAGTTTGAGTTGGAGAAAAACAATGTGTTCAAGAAGTGGAGACACAATTTTTTTACAAAATCGGCAATGCCTTCATCCGTCTCCAATTCAACTGATTTCTTAAAACCATTCAATATTTCTGACTTTCCTATTCTTTTTGGGAAGTATCGTGCTTGTAATCCAGATTTTTTAGCAGTATTCGATCGCTTTTTCAGTTCTATTGATTTTAAACCCTCAACCAGTGGTATGCCAAATATTTCACTTATATCTATTGGCATTATTGGAATCCTACTCTTCATACGGAAACTTTTGATTTTCGTATTGTACAGCTGGATAATTGATAAAATCTTTTTATCCGTCTTCTTGTGGTCCACTTCTATTACTTTCTCACTGTAGTAGGCATTGAAAAGCTCCCCAAATGGAGTCTTCTTAAGAAGTTCAATATGGCTATTGTTTATTTTATCTTTAATCTGATGAAAATCATGGAGAAAGCTAATAATATTTTATCGATATTGGTCATTCTTCTTTGCAGGACGTTTAGATTTCAATGCCACACTGGAACTGGAACTGGAACTGGAACTGGATGAAGAACTATCATCATAACTGCTCTTTTTTTGTTTCTTTCCTCTTCTTGCCTTCATCTTCATCCCCATTATATTGATCTATAAACAAAATTTAAACTACTAACCTATAATGATATGTACAAAAAATAAAATACATGCGGATTAGAATAAAAGATAGACTAAAACAATATAATACAAGCGTATTTAACAAAAGTACAAGCAATATTCTCACAAATAATTTATACAAGTCTAAAAAAAATACATGCTAAAGGCGATAATATATCGTCAGTTTCTTGGTAATACCTAACAGATGTTGTTCGACAAGTTAAAAACCAAGATTCTTTATTCCTAACATATTCAGTAAAGAAGTGATACAATAACTGCATGCTAAAATCTCCAACATTATCAAAACCCCTTAAACAATACTGCTCAATTCATTTAGCTAAATCCTTCGCTTTCGATTCAGTTACTTGAAACTGGTTCACATTAAAAGTGAAGTAAATATATTCATAGTAGTAGTAGAAACCAAGTAACCTTTTAGCTCTATCAATGGTGCGAATGAGAAAATGAATTTCGTCATCGTTAGTACTATTGACTGTCAATGTGAAAGGTTTTATATTGTTAAGATCTTCGAACGTGCAAGCAACAGTTTTGTAGTTGAGCATTCTTGATCATATGATTCCTAAACAATAACACAACAATATAAAATAGTACACTCAGAATACACATTAGTACATGGATATTGGAATGAACAAATTGAATTTCTATGTGAGTGTACTTTATGAATTTTTTGCATGTACTTTCAATAAAGTACACTCAAAAAATGTAAAAGTACACGCAATAATACTGATTACAAGCTAATAACATATCATTCAAATGTCGCTGGCGCGGACCAAAAACACTCCTAAATATTAACATAATAATAATACGTCTTACAAACTCATGGAATATCATTCAAATGTCGCTGGCGCGAACCAAAATAACATAGGATTAATCAAATATGGATTTAAAATATATATTTTATAGAGTACTCGTATAAAACATAAAAGTGCACGCATATTGAATTAAGAAATTCAATTTTGCTATGCGTGTTCTCTGTGTATTTTGCGTGTACTTTTTGATAGTACACATAAAATACACATAGTACACGCAAAATAGGGCTTATACATGTACATATTCCAATCATGTATATATTCCTAGTCCTTGATAAATTCTCGATAAATGATGTATACAGGAGGAAAAGTACAATGATGAAATACATATATCTAACATGCAAAAAGTGTGTTTTGCAAATAAAATGAGGGAAACAAATATATTTTTTCACATCATGAAGAAGAAGAATGTGATTTCATCAGTCCATGTGTCTACAAATTTATACATATGAGAACACAAAATATACAAGGACAAACAGGTTATAAGAGTATGTATATATACTTGTTAGAGGTGTTTGGAAGAATTTGATTTAGAATATAAAATGCTCGGTAGAACATCAATGATTGGGCTTTGATCGAAGAGAGTTAGGGTTTTGATAAAAGACAGTTAGATTTTTTATAGAAGAGAGTTAGGGTTTTGATCGAAGAGAGATTTCTGACGAAGATAATTTTTGGCGCTTTGATTTCTGAATAGTGTGTGTTTATTTTAATTTTGGGTTATTTATATGTTGGACCTAATCGTTTAAAATTTTTTGGGCCTGGTTTTTTTGTCCAAAATTGTTAGTCCAAGGACTAGACCGTAAAAGGCCCTGTATTTTAATATTTCGCAAATGTCCACATTATTCCATTTTTTCCTTTTACCCGACTGAAGAAAAAATCTGGAGTTTCACCCCAATTTGTGTACACATTAAAATTAATCATTTCATGTCCCTTACACCTTAGCTTTGATTTTATTTCAAAATCATGTTTATTTAAGACCAATTTGTGTAACCCCTTTTCCAACATTTTTATTTCATAAAAATGTTTCACTTTAAGTAAAATTATCATTCTACCCTTTTGTTTCTAAACTTGTCATTTTCTTCCAATTTCACAAGTTTTAATCTCCCAAAAATATTATTAAGCTATACACACTAACTTTTCAGTGTTTTAACCCATTAACAATAATTTAACACCTTTTCTAACGATTTTTTAAGTTAAGCATTTCTTCACTTTCTTTATCAAGAAACCCAATTCCATTTGAAGACTACTTTTGTACGAACCTTTTCCTTTTATTAACACATGTAGTCTTAATTCCTTACACTTATTACATTTTTAACACCTTTTCACACACATTAAAGGATGAAATTTCATTACTCTTTATTTCATGTTTAAACCCATATAATCCTTCATTAAACTTGTTTATATGTTTATCATCAGTATACTACAAGTTTATATGCATGGGAAGATGGATTTTAAATCCTAAAATCTTATTAAATGGGTTGAACACATGATTTATTCTAGAAATTCATAACACTTGCAAATAATACTTTTCAAGATTAAAGGACATTATTATTTCTTCAAAACTTCAAGCAATAGTCTCATGTTAAGTAAAAAACCTTCATTTTTGCAAGAACTCAAGCTTAATTTACCAATTGTCTTTAATAAAATAAAAATATAAATTTCAAACATTTTCAGTCCATAAAAATATTTACCACCCAACTTTTTAAAACACACCATTTTTCACAATTATCCCAAATCTTTATTTAAAAAAAACTGAAAAAATTTTCTCATGATTGATTCCCAAAATAACTACATTTTTCTAATATTTTTATTTCATAAAAATTTTTAAACACTAAGTTCTCTTAAAATGTCTCATTTTTATTCAAAACCTTTAAAACCCATTTTCTTACAACTCATACGAATATCAATCTTATATCTTACATGCATCCTTCTCTTAATTTCTACAAGAAACAGTACTACTAAGAAAATAGAGTCATAAATCTAATAGTAGAATGTTTCCCACCTCAACTGAACCTCCAATAATGGAAGGCGTGATCTGTCTAAGAACACGGCAACCTCACACCTCCAAAGTTGTCCTTACAGAGGTTTCCTAGCTCCACTAAGCTTGTCTCTGTGCAAGATCCATCAAAACCCTCTTAAATTTCCATAACTCAACCATCTTCATCTTCTCCAAAACCCCTCAACAACACCTACAAAATTTGTAGCTTTGCCCAATAGTGATGAAATACATGTAAACTAAGGTGGTAAAAGGTTGAGGATTGTTAGTAGCAAGGTGGGTTGTGGTGGAAAAATATGTAAGTAATGGGAGAGACCCCCCTCACTCTCTATTTCTCTCCCTCTTCATCCTACTCAAAATTATCTAAATGAGACTAAACAACCCCTTAAAAAATCTTAAAGACCTCAAAATCCCATTTTTATCCAATTTAGGCTCACCAAAGTTGGACAACTCATCAATCCAATAACCAAAATAGAGACATAGAACGAGGGAAATTTGATTTAAAAGTTCGGTTGCACTTGTTTGAACAAGAATTGCCTCTCTTTTGAAGGAGAAAGGCATCTCGTTATATCCCCTGCTTCGAATGACCTCGAACGACCTTGACATGTTATTAAGTGGGATCTCTTTCAGACCTCGTTCGATCCCTTACTTCGAATGACCTTGGTTTCTTATTCGAACAACCTGAACTCGTTTGAACAACCCTTATTTAGTTTTCTCTAAATTTTCTAATTTTTACGCCACAATCTTCCAGCAATTACAATCAAGACCCCAAACATTCAATTATAGTTGTAAACTCAATCACAATTATCCAAATCTTAAGGTTTTCATATTATTACAACTTATGAGAGAAAATTAATAAAATATTGGGGTGGGTTATTACATTCTTCCCTCCTTAGGAAATTATCGACTCATTAGTCCTCAAGCTTATGGCTGATTTCTACTCTAAGTGACAGGAATCCTACAAGACTAAATCATCAAGTCCTCGAATGTTTATATACAATCATACGCCCTTTCATGGATTTATCACCAAAGGTTCATTTTACAACAAGCTCTAGCACTCGTCGTTATTCTAACCATCGACATCACATAACTGTCCTCGAACCTTCACTCACTTGGCAATCATACTTAGTTGAGTCCTAGGACTACCTTTGCTAATACCCAAGGCATACCTTTAACTCTATCTAGGAACCCTACCTAGTGATTGGCACTCATCTAAGTGTAAACCAAAATACAATCAACGCCTGATTCACCCCAAGAATCATCTTAAATCTTTAGATTACTCCTTCTTCCCTTTCACAAATGTTTGAATCATCTGGACCACATAGATTCATTCAAACTTAACATTAATCTCGTATCACTAGTCTCTCGCATTAAATATCAACACACCACTATGTCTCAAACCATGCGTCTGACTATACTCTTTTGCGGGATCCCCACACGAATCTTGGATCACTCTAGGTGCCTAACTAAGGAACACACACCTGGGCATTACACAATCCACACACAGTGACAAACAACGGTTAGTGAGTTTCCTTGAGTTCTAAGATTCTACTATATCCTTAAGTTATCATCATTACCTTTACAATAAGATACCTTAACTACCATGACGACCAAATCTTAGGTCGCTACGCATAAGAGAAAAGAACTATATAAGCAACCGTGCTGTCGAAAGTGCAGTCACCCGCACACGGATCTTAATGCAATAACAAGGATACCTTAGATAAGGGTGCACCAAGTTATCAAGTTGCATTGACCATGACAAGTCCAAATATGCTCAATTGGGCCAAACCGCATCGCACCAAATCATAGTACAAGTTTGGGTTTTCACAACTGTGAGGAATATAATTCTCTATCACCAAAATCGAAGGGAAACACAAGAATCATAAGGGATAAACAATAGATATGGTAGGACCCCTTTCACATATTATCGTGGTGGTCCAGAAAGGTGAACCTACACTACACATTTAGAATGCACGCCCCGTTCCAAGAAAACTAAAAGAATCCTATTCTAGCTATGCGCCCTGACTTAAGTCACTAATCGCGATGAATCCAACCATGACCCACTAATTTTCTTGTGAAGGAAGTTACATAAGAACCTAAGGTTCCTTGGGAAGTTAAATCCTAGACTTCCCTCCTTAAGGTTAGGGCCTCCTCTTTACATCCATGGCAAACACGAGCCATTCAGTCGACGAATTCTAACGTCTTTACCAACACTGACCGTATCCATCTCATTAGTGACAACATTGTCAATCTAATACACCTATATTATTATTTTACTTTATCGTACAATAGTCGTACCCAATATCTCCTTAGGCACTACCAAATTTGGCGAAGCACTTACTCTATCACAGCTATCATTGTTATAAGGTTACTGTAGCCTATCCCAAAGTTCAATTCAACTGATTCCACGTGATGGACAACTTCTTGTCATTAACACCATAAAGGTAACAAGTACCACTCGACGTACACCCTCAAGTCCACACGAGTCAAATAAGACGACACAAGGTCTATACGTTTCTGTATTAGTGTCATCCAAACACATACTGATCATGCTGCAATACCCTATTAAATTTGATGTAAAAAAGGACTCAATCATAATATCGTTTGTCGAAATATCTAATGCATTTTCGGTACTCGTCAAAATATAACACGACGCTCCCTACATTATTCCTCTCAAGACAACGATTATTATACCCAATTATGATATGAATCTCTAATTTCATCTCAGAAGATTTCAGTACCCATCTACATTAAACTAGGCAGACTCACCCAATGCTATATGAAGCGATTCTTTTGAACTTAGTCGGTAACCCAAGGTCATCACCAAGATTCCACATCCTATCACTAGACACAACACATTCCATAAATCTATCCTAACTGGTTCCCTAAAGTCACCAAGTATACCCAAGCATTTATCACTAAAGACTACGTAAGACTTCATCAACCGTAATTTCCATAAAGCGATTATGCTCTATGATTTCTCAATATTACCTTTAACGATTGGTAGCCATTCACCCAAATATTAATATATAACTCTCTAACATGGTAGGTCATAGTTGTTGAACACCTCAAGGCGTCACAACAAGTTGACCTTCCATCCTAAGGATAGTTCAAATACCTTCTTACTACAGCTAATATTATGCGCCAGGCATTCAACCACAATTTTATACTACTAAGGATTTAAGTAGGATATTGGACATTGTGTATAACTAGTACATCTCTAGGTCTACACTATCGATGTCTCTGAAGATGTTATTCATTAAACGTTACATCATTCTTCCCAAAACTAACCTAAAAGGGCTATATAGGATTCACTCCCCTATCACTATAATTCATCATTGTTACACACGTGAAACTTTTTCCATTGATGGTCCATAACTCTAATCACGATGTGACACCCCGCCCAATTAAACCTTGGGTGATCAAGCCTTAATTTAATTTAAACAGGTTTCTTAAATGGTTCATTCTTAGCATCACTGTTGAAAACTTTTTAAGTTACTAACCACATAAGTGAAATTGAGCGATTGGCAAATTTTATCTTTCCTAAGCAAAACAAATAATCCATACAAGAACATTACAAGTCTAGTAATAGAACAGTTTACGTAAATAACTGTATGCAGATAAAGTCTTCCTGAAAACAACGACCAATAACAAATAATTCAAAATTCAGAATCATATTAACTGTAAGGGTAAACATAGGACAACATGTCCCAACTAAGAATACTAAGACTGAGATCCTGCACTAGAATTGAAAAGGAGGAAGCGTCTAAACAATCCCTGCAACATCCACATGTGCTGCAGCTCCCAAATCCTTGGAATGAAATCATGCTGGGTGTCCCTGTGGCTGGGCACCTAAAAGGTTTTAAAAAATTTACATAGCAAGAGTTAGTACTCAAAACATTTTGAAAATATTTTGCAAGCAGTTATCACAATTGAGTTATTGATTACACATATTAAAGATTCGCACACCCCTTTGAACTTCCTCACCTCTCTTCTATAGCGCATGTCTAACGAGGATACTTAGTTCATCTGGTTATATTACCCATAAGCGTAGGTAAATTAATTACTGCTTGGTATCCTTATTCTTGTAATAATTACGTCATGCTATAAATTATTACTAAGATATCTACAATTCATCTCATTATCTACTATTCTCAGTTTGTAGATTATGCACATAGTATAACTTTTATTTTATCACACTATCATGTATTGAATATTAGTTATCACTACATATCCTTTTACTACACAAAAAGGACTCTTGGTTCGGAATGATTCGTCGACCCCAAGTGAGAGTTGGTTCGAAATTATCCATCGACCCCAACTATTTAAATATATATATATATATATATATATATACACACACACATATTCTGGTTCGGGACTCTTTCATCGCGACACCAGTTCAAGGTTTGGTTCGGCATTTCTCATCGACCCCAAACATATAATAACTTTATGTTAGTTCGGAATGTCACATCGACCCTAACATAATTAATTTAGGTAAATTCTCTTAACCCAAACTTTTATATAATTTAGTAGGTACACACTCGACCCATCAAATCATGCACGTACGTAATATATTTTACTTATATCCACCGTACTCATTAATTTACCATTCATTTCACTATTGCATTCATTCGAGTATTCACGCAACTCTAAGGGCCCTAGTTACCCCTCCCTTAATTCAGTAGTTAAGTTTACTTTAACCTACTGGTATTATACCGGAATTTACTCTCACTCTTTCCGTAGCTAAATCCTCACAATTCCAATATACGGCTATCAATTGTTCTCCTGTCAGTTCATTTCTCCAAAATTCCCGCTCAATCATTTATGAAGAAATCTAATGGTACACCTACTGGTATTTATGAAGTCTCCTCATAGGTAAAATATCATCACTAAGGTTCCCATCAAGCAACGGTAACTAAAAGGAAATTTTCACCGAATTTTTCTAAAATCCAGGTAGGGTCGATCGATCGATGGGATAAGGTCGATCGATCGACTGCTCGATCGATCGATCGATCAAGCAGTGACAGACCCAGTTCATCTTCTCCATACGAGTTTCACCATTTTTATCTAACTATCTTCCATGATAATCCACCATATTTGCAACCAACAATTTCTAATCATTCCTACATGTTCTGGGATGATCACTAACGATTTAAAATAACAAAATCATTATAAATCTTGGCCAAATTAACTAAAAATCTTAATAATATTCATTAACCCTAAAAATACATTCTTTACATCTTTCATCATAATCCCATATTTTTAGTTCGATTTAATCCTCTAGTTTTCTATGATATCAGATTATTTGGATATCCAAAAACGTTCTACATGCAATACCTACCAATCATGGATCATAATCAATTGTTTTACTCCCAAAAATATCATAAAAACCATGTTCTTCATAAAGCGTAAATATGGATATTATAACTCAATTTATTTTGCAAATAACCACTCGCCTTATGATTTATAGGGTCTGATTTCGAGGTTGTTGTTGTTGGTTGATGATTTTGATCCTCCAATTCTCCTTCCCAACAAATTTGTGGTGAAATCTCCTTAGAATTTCCCTTCCTTCCTTCTTTTGCCTTAGGAACTTGCTTCTCTCTCTTCTCTAATGGCTATGGTGTTTTTTCTTTCTTTCTAACCCTAGCCTCAACTCTTATAATTTGATTTAGGGTTTCATAATTCGTAGGTCTACTTACCCATAAATGTAAAGAGAATAAAACGCCCTCGAATGGTCCCGGTTTAGCCCGAAAATGACCCTCCACTCAACTAGTACCCCCGGGTACACTAATTTGACTAATTCGACCCTTTCGGAATCATCTGTGGACTCTAAATTATCTTTTGAGTCTCTTAAAATATTTTTCTAATCTCATCTTCAAATTTTGTCTACGCGTGACACTCGGTTGAGATAACTCAGGTACGTTCATAAAATCACTAGACCGTACATATCAACATTCAAGATTTACTACTCACATATAGTAAATTGTTAATCGTCGTATTAATCTTTATTAACATAATATCACGTTAAATTACTCTTCTCACGTAATTTAAGCAAAACGTATTTTATCACACTAAATTACTCTAGTCACGTAATTTAAATAAAACTTATATCGCATTAAATTACTCTACTCACGTAATTTAAATAAAACTTATATAGCATTAAATTACTCTACTCACGTAATTTAAATAAAACATAGTTTTCCTAATTAAACAAAATTACGGGGTATTACATACTTCCCCTCTTACAAAAGGAATTTCGTCCTCGAAATTAGAAAATACCTGTGGTGAATAATTCTGGATATTGATCTCGCATATCCTCCTCTCGTTCCCAAGTGGACTCATCCATATTGTGATGTCCCCACTGTACTCGCACTAAGGGTACCACCTTGGATCATAGTTTGCGCTCACTATAATTCAGAATAGCCACGGGTCTTTCTTCATACGAGACATCTGGCTGCAAGTCAATCTCCTCCAGTGGAATGTGCCAGAAGGCTCTCTCGCTCCTCTTGTATTTCTTCAGCGATGCCACATGGAACACATAGTGTATTCGCTGTAGATGCTCAAGGAGTCCCAATTTGTAAGCTACCGGTCCCACCCTCTGAATGATAGGAAATGGTCCCATGTATCTCGATGTTAATTTTCCTTTCTTGTCGAACCTCATAATCCCTTTCATAGGAGATACCCGAACTAACACTTGGTCGCCCACATCTAGGTCCACGTGTCTCCTACCGGCGTCAGCATAACTCTTCTGCATATCCTGAGCTATTCGAATACGTCCTCGAATCAACTCTATTTTGGAGGAAGTCTCCTGTATCATCTCTGGCCCTAATAGCTTGTTATCCCCCACCTCTAACCAACAGGCAGGAGAATGACAAGGCCTCTCGTATAGTGCCTCGAATGGAGCCATGTTGATAGTGAATTGGTAAGAGTTATTATAGGCAAACTCCACCAAAGGAAGGTATGGTTCCCAAACTCCCCCAAAATCTAGGACACACATCCTTAACATATCCTCCAACATCTGGTTTACCCTTTCAGTATGACCGTCCGTCTGTGGGTGATACGCCGTACTCAACCGTAAGTCGGTGCCCATGGCCTCCTGAAAGCTCTGCCAGAAATGTGACACAAATATTTTGTCTCGGTCCGACACAATATTAATAGGAACTCCGTGTAGCATAACAATCTCTGAAATAAATAGCTACGCATACCGCATCGTATCATAATCCGTACGAATTGGTAAGAAATGAGCTACCTTAGTCAGCCGATCCACTATTACCCATATGGAATCATGACCCTTCTATGATGTTGGTAACCCAGTAATAAAATCCATCGAGATACTCTCCCACTTCCACACGGGATTCTCCAGTGGTTGTAGCATCCCTGAAGGTCTCTGATGGTTAACTTTTACGAGCTGACACGTAACACACTTTGAGACAAATTCTACAATATCTCTTTTCATACCTGACCACCAATATAATCGTCGCATATCTTGCTACATTTTGTCCCCACCTGGATGTACCAAAAATTTTGACCTGTGTAACTCCGTCATAACGGCATACCTCAAATCATCATCTTCGGGTACTATCAGCCTACCATTAAACCGTAGTCCGCCCTATGAGCTGATGGAGTAGGACTCTGCCCCCTCGGCCAGTAACTGTCGTACTTTGTCCTGACAAAATGGGTCCTCGGCCTGTGCCCTCACTACCGGTATAACACTCTCGGGAGTGATAGCTAAAACTGCCATGCATGCTCTAGCTATCTCATCCTCATGTCGAAGTTCACTCCACTTTGCCTTCCAAATCTCTGCCAACTCCCCAGTAGGTCTTCTTCTTAACGCATCTGCCACTACGTTAGCCTTGTCAGGATGATACTGTATATCAAACTGGTAGTCCTTCACGAATTCAAGCCACCTCATTTGCCTCATATTCATATCCTTCTGAGTAAACAGATACTTCAGTGACTTATGATCCGTGAATAGAGTGAACGGCTCACCCAGAAGATAGTGTCTCCATATCCTCAATGCAAAAATGACCGCGGCCAACTCGAGGTCATGGGTGGGGTAATTCTTCTCATGTGGCTTAAGCTTTCGGGAAGCATAAGCTATAGCCTTCTCTTCCTGCTGTAACACACCCCCAAGCCCTTGTAAGGACGCATCAGTATAGACTCGGTACTCCACTCTACTTCTAGGCAAGGCAAGAACGGGTGCTGATGTCAACTTGTCCTTTAATTCATCAAATGCTAACTGACAACTGTCACTCCGTACGAAGGGCACTCCCTTCCGAGTTAAGTTCGTCAAAGGTCCGACAATTTTTTAGAACCCCTTGATGAAGCGACGATAATAACTGGCCAACCCCAAGAAACTACGAATCTCGATCGGTGTCATGGGCTGTCCCCACTCCCTCACCGCCGATACCTTACTTGGGTCAACAGCAATGCCTCTGCTAGATACAACGTGGCCTAGGAACTGAACCTCCCGAAGCCAAAATCCACATTTCTCAAATTTGGCGTATAGCTGATGATCCCGCAACCGTAGAACCATTCGTAAATGTTCAGCATGTTCCTCCTCCGTGCGAGAGTAAATCAGGATGCCGTCTATGAATACAATCACAAACTGATCCAAAAACTCCCTCAATACCCTGTTCATGATATTCATGAATACTGCAGGCGCATTAGTTAGCCCAAACGGCATCACTCTGAACTCGCATGACCCGTACCGCGACAGGAAAGCGGTCTTGGGTACATCCTCTTCACGAATGCGCAATTGGTGGTAACCCGATCTCAAATCGACCTTTGAGAAGTATGCATCCCCTCTCAACTGATCAAACAAATCGTCAATCCTCGGCAACGGATACTTATTACATATTGTCACTTTGTTCAGCTCTCTGTAATCTACACACAAATGAAGTGAACCATCCCTTTTCTTTACAAATAATACCGGTGCACCCCAGGGCGATGTACTTCGTCGAATGAAACCTTATCCTAATAGTTGTTGAATCTGTTCTCTCAGTTCTCGCATCTCCGAAGGAGCCATGTGATACGGTGCTCTGGCAATCGGTCTCGTCCCCGGTGCTAGGTCAATAACAAACTCTATCTCCCTGCTGGGTGGTAACCCTGGTATCTCCTGAAAGACGTCCTCAAAATCCCTCACCACCGGGATTGAGTCCAAAGAAGTGACAACCCCATGTGAGGTCTCCTCCTCAATATAATATAGATGAGTTCGCGATCCTCCCTCGGGGAGTGGCATTGACACAAGGAAAATATCTTGTCCCAGGATGGAGAACACGATAGTCCTCTCATAACAATCTACCATTGCCCTATAATGCGCTAACCAATTCATGCCTAGGATGACGTCATAACCCTCCATATCCAGCACTAGGAGGTCCGCCGCTAGACTCAATCTCCCGACCATAATGTCCACACCTTTACAAATCGAGTGTATGAGGGACTCACTACCCATCAATGACTCCACGCACATAAGATGAGTATCATCTTTCGCTAATTGGCCGGCTGCCCGTGCAAATCTAGTGGCAGTAAATGAATGCGTCGCCCCGTGTCAAACAAAATACTACCCTCAAGTCCATGAATAGGAAACATACCCGCGACTGTCGATGGTGCAGGAGGTGCTGGCTGAAAAGGAATATCATGGACGTTGAACACACGTCGGTACTGCATTTGTCCTGGCTGTGGGGCCTGTGCTACTGCTGGGGCTAACGGAGCCTACTGCCCCGACTGGGCACCCTGTTGTTGCGCCCTGTCTGGCTGTGGACAATTCCTACTCTTATGACCCTACTGGCCACAAGTGAAACACTGACCTGGAAAGTGTCTCTGCCCTTTGCCCGGTTGGCCCTAACATTGTCCCTGTCGCCCTTGACCTTGCTGTTCTCCATTTTGATTCCCTTGGCCCTATCAGCCCTGAGGAACTGGTTGTTGGGGACCCTGCTGGCCCTGTCTGTCAAAGCGGCGCCTTCCGTGCTTAAACTTCTTGGTAGAGTTCCCCTGTCGGGAATCCTGCCCTAACTGGCCCACTGTTTGATGTTGTGGTGTGATGTTGTCACTACTTCCGCCTACCTTGCCCGGTTGGCTAGGCTCACCTCTCTTGTTTCCCCTCGCATGGAAGCGGTGATCCTGACAGTGTAGTAGAGCGGCATTGACGACATCTGTGTAGGTTACTAACGTCGGATTACCGATCAAATGCTGTCTGATTCTCCAGGTCAGGCCATCCATAATTTTTGACTTTTTCCTCTCCTCATCACTCACCTCATTTGGCACAAAGTTAGCCAAGCGGTTAAACTCTTCCTCATAATCAGCAACTGAGCGATCACCCTGAACCACTTCGTTGAATTTCTTCCTCATCTCTCACTCTACTGCTGGAGGGAAATATTTGCGGTCAAACCGCACTCAAAACTCATAAATTCCCATAGTGTCCCTTTCCTCGGTGGTGGTAACTGACTCCCACCACTGTAAGGCCGCTCCGGACAGATGAAAAGTGGTTAACATTTGTTTCTGTACCTCGGTTCACTCTAGCATGCGCAAATGGCGCTGGATATTTTTCTTCCAATTACACGCCTCCACTACATCGGTACTACGCTGAAACTTGGGTGAGTGTCCTTTCTGAAATGTCTCTCTGACTCGCTGCCAAGTAAATGGTCCTGCTGGAGCCTGAACTACCTGTGCCACGGGGGAGGTACCTGGGGCTGAGGAAAATGGGCTTCCATGGCCCTCATAGCTGTCTCGACTGCCTGAGCCACTATCACTGCAACCTGAGTAGTGGAAATTAACTTGGATGGGGGTGGTGGTATCGGCACCTGTGGCTCCTGATGAGCCTCCCTCACCTCGTCTCTGGCTTCATCCCTCTTCGCTCGCTGTCTCCTTGGTGGCATCTGAAATAAGATTAAATTGTAGAAGTTCACAGTTTATACAAATTTTAAAAGAAGATGTACGATAACGCCAAAAGAGGATAATGAATCAACAGTCCTAACAGTAGGGCTCTAATACAACCAAACGTTACGCTGAAATGTAGTAAGCCGTACAGATCCTATGGACACTAGAATCTGATGCTCTGATACCATCTGTGACACCCCGCCCAATTAAACCTTGGGTGATCAAGCCTTAATTTAATTTAAACAGGTTTCTTAAATGGTTCATTCTTAGCATCACTGTCGAAAACTTTTTAAGTTACTAACCACCTAAGTGAAATTGAGCGATTGCCAAATTTTATCTTTCCTAAGCAAAACAAATAATCCATACAAGAACATTACAAGTCTAGTAATAGAACAGTTTACGTAAATAACTGTATGCAGATAAAGTCTTCCCGAAAACAACAACCAATAACAAATAATTCAAAATTCAGAATCATATTAACTGTAAGGGTAAACATAGGACAACATGTCCCAACTAAGAATACTAAGACTGAGATCCTGCACTAGAATTGAAAAGGAGGAAGCGTCTAAACAATCCCTGCAACATCCACATGTGCTGCAGCTCCCAAATCCTTGGAATGAAATCATGCTGGGTGTCCCTGTGGCTGGGCACCTAAAAGGTTTTAAAAAATTTACATAGCAAGAGTTATTACTCAAAACATTTTGAAAATATTTTGCAAGCAGTTATCACAATTGAGTTATTGATTACACATATTAAAGATTCGCACACCCCCTTGAACTTCCTCACCTCTCTTCTATAGCGCATGTCTAACGAGGATACTTAGTTCACCTGGTTATATTACCCATAAGCATAGGTAAATTAATTACTGCTTGGTATCCTTATTCTTGTAATAATTACGTCACGCTATAAATTATTACTAAGATATCTACAATTCATCTCATTATCTACTATTCTCAGTTTGTAGATTATGCACATAGTATAACTTTTATTTTATCACACTATCATGTATTGAATATTAGTTATCACTACATATCCTTTTACTACACATAAAGGACTCTTGGTTCGGAATGATTCGTCGACCCCAAGTGAGAGTTGGTTCGAAATTATCCATCGACCCCAACTATTTAAATATATATATATATATATATATATATATATATATATATATATATATATATATATATATATATATACACACACACACATATTCTGGTTCGGGACTCTTTCATCGCGACACCAGTTCAAGGTTTGGTTCGGCATTTCTCATCGACCCCAAACATATAATAACTTTATGTTAGTTCGGAATGTCTCATCGACCCTAACATAATTAATTTAGGTAAAATTCTCTTAACCCAAACTTTTATATAATTTAGTAGGTACACACTCGACCCATCAAATCATGCACGTACGTAATATATTTTACTTATATCCACCGTACTCATTAATTTACAATTTATTTCACTATTGCATTCATTCGAGTATTCACGCAACTCTAAGGGCCCTAGTTACCCCTCCCTTAATTCAGTAGTTAAGTTTACTTCAACCTACTGGTGTTATTCTGGAATTTACTCTCACTCTTTCCGTAGCTAAATCCTCACAATTCCAACATACGGCTATCAATCGTTCTCCCGTCAGTTCATTTCTCCAAAATTCCCGCTCAATCATTTATGAAAAAATCTAATGGTACACCTACTGGTATTTATAAAGTCTCATCGTAGGTAAAATATCATCACTAAGGTTCCCATCAAGCAATGGTAACTAAAAGGAAATTTTCACCGAATTTTTCTAAAATCCAGGTAGGGTCGATCGATCGATGGGATAAGGTCGATCGATCGATCAGGCAGTGACAAACCCAGTTCATCTTCTCCATACGGGTTTCACCATTTTTATCTAACTATCTTCCATGATAATCCACCATATTTGCAACCAACAATTTCTAATCATTCCTACATGTTTTGGGATGATCACTAACGATTTTAAACAACAAAATCATTATAAATCTTGGCCAAATTAACTAAAAATCTTAATAATATTCAAGTAACCTAAAAATACATTCTTTACATCTTTCATCATAATCCCAGATTTTTAGTTCGATTTAATCCTCTAGTTTTCTATGATATCAGAATATTTGGAGATCCAAAAACGTTCTACATGCAATCCCTACCAATCATGGATCATAATCAATTGTTTTACTCCTAAAAATATCATAAAAACCATGTTCTTCATAAAGCTTAAATATGGGTATTATAACTCAATTTATTTTGTAAATAATCACTTGCCTTATGATTTATATGGTCTGATTTCATGATTGTTGTTGTTGGTTGATGATTTTGATCCTCCAATCCTCCTTCCCAACAAATTTGTGGTGAAATCTCCTTAGAATTTCCCTTCCTTCCTTCTTTTGCCTTAGGAACTTGCTTCTCTCTCTTCTCTAATGGCTATGGTATTTTTTCTTTCTTTATAACCCTAGCCTCAACTCTTATAATCTGATTTAGGGTTTCAAAATTCGTAGGTCTACTTACCCATAAATATAAAGAGACCAAAACGCCGTCGAATGGTCCCGGTTTAGCCCGAAAATGACCCTGCACTCAACTAGTACCCCCGGGTACACTATTTTGACTAATTCGACCCTTTCGGAATCATCTGTGGACTCTAAATTATCTTTTGAGTCTCTTAAAATATTTTTCTAATCTCATCTTCAAATTTTGTCTATGCGTGACACTCGGTTGAGATAACTCAGGTACGTTCGAAAAATCACTAGACCGTACATATCAACATTCAAGATTTACTACTCACATATAATAAATTTTTAATCATCGTATTAATCTTTATTAACATAATATCACGTTAAATTACTCTTCTCACGTAATTTAAGAAAAACGTATTTTATCACATTAAATTACTCTACTCACGTAATTTAAATGAAACTTATATCGCATTAAATTACTCTACTCACGTAATTTAAATAAAACTTATATAACATTAAATTACTCTACTCACGTAATTTAAATAATACGTTATTTTCCTAATTAAACAAAATTACGGGGTATTACACACGACTCATGAGATACATCCGTCAATGAACAATCACTAAGTCACTCACCCACAAGGATAACATCCTATCAACTAGAACTGAGTGTAAACAACCTCAATCATTGTCCCACATTATTTACATGCTTTCCAAACTATCCATCAATCACGGCATTACCCAAAGGATCGGATTTACCTAATCACATCATTGTCACTAATCACCCATACGTGCCGCACCTGGGGGCTATATGCTTTTTAAGCACCAATATTCATTACTCAGTCACGACACCCTAACTATCAACCTCTATTAACATCTCAAAAGACTCTTCATCAATAAAGGTGGGACATAAGCACCTCACACTAAAAAGCATGGTGTCACTACTATCGACTTGTAATGACACTCGTAAACCACTAACATATCTAACAAGAGGTGAGAAAGCATTAATAACAACTAACTTAGTCGTATGCCCCTTGAAAATAATTCATCGATCTTGCTAACCTCTTTGACTTCACCGTCGAGTACATTAACTGAACCGTCACCAAAACTAGCGTGACTGGCCCAAACCAACACCGATGTTGAAAGATCCACTACCAAACTCACTACGTCAATCCTAAAGGAACCTTAAACCTAGTGCTTTGATACCATTTTTAATATCCTGACCTAGATTTATGGGTTACTGTTGTCAACCCGATCTGACCCGAGCGTTAGGTGTGAAGTGCGATGAAAAAACCTATATAATGCCAGTGATATTATTTTATTTTAATTAACGTTTCACTTTTTTAGAATGCAATTTCAAAAATAAAACTATGTAAGGGACCCGTGGGAAGCATCCCCGGAGTCCAAGCATACATAGATACTAACGTAATATAAAAGAGAGCACTTACTTGTGTAATACCTTCAAAATACGAACCCGCACCCAACCTGCCATAACAAAGGTGAGGGTGTGAGCCGAATGCTCAGTGGAAAATATACATACATAATACAAAGTTGACCGGCGAAAAGAAGACTCTAACATGATATAGCTACATGCACATGCAACTACCTTATATATATACACTTAATGGAAGAAACCATTTTTTTTTTCCAAAAACACGATTTATTTTAATTAAATAACCTTAATCTTACAAAGAACTTCCTCTTTCTAAACTTGCAATTTATCCCTTTACTTAACACATGCGGTTAAATACTTAAACAACTACACTTTATTTAACCACAAACCATTTCTTTATCAAAATCACTCTTTTCATTTAAACCAACTCACATTAGTATTTTCATTGAGAATCACCCCTTTCAACACACACGAACACCGTGTTAGAAAATACTTATTTAACATTTGAAAACCTTTCACAACACATCCAAGTGTTAATTATGGTTAAACCTTCTTAGGTTGCTTAGCTCACCTGTTTAACCATTATACTTTACCGTTCTTTTACTTTATGGACATTAATCAATTTACACATTTCTTATCAAATTTAACCTTTACCTAAACATTTATTAATTCATTCAAGTTAGGTTATCCTAACACATTTTCACCACACATCCCATTTATTGACATGTTCCTTATTCCTTTATCTTTTTCTAGGAATTTTCCAATAAATCATGTATTTTAATAGGCTACACATGGTCGGCGATGCCACCAAATGCTCTGGCCAGTGACTTTAGGTCTTTCACCCAAGGACTTCGGACCCTCCTTAATTATCCTAGTGTCATCTGAGTCCTTATTAATGTGTTTTATTATCTTGTAAATGTCCACATTATTCCATATTTTCCTTTTACCCGGTCGAAACCAGAATTCATCTTTCGACCCCAATTTGTGTTACACTTTGAAAATCAACATTTCATATCCGTTATACCTTATCTTTGATTTTATTCCAAAATCATGTTCATTTAGGAGCAATTTGTGCAACACCTTTTCTAATATTTTTATTTCATACAATTGTTCCACATTAAGTAAAATTACCATTTTATCATTTTTTTTCCAGATTTGTCCTTTTTCTTCCAGTTTTATAAGTGTTAATCTCCCAAAAATATTATTAAGTTATCCAGACTAACATCTCAATATGTTAACACATTAACAGTTATTCAACACATTTTCTAACCATTTTTCAAGTTAGGCATTTCTTTACTTTCTTTATCAAGAAACTTAATTCCATTTGAATACTATATTTGTACGAAAATACCTTTTCCTTTTATTAACACATGTAGTCTTAATTCCTTACACTTATCACATTTTCAACACCTTTTCACACACATTAAGGGATGAAATTTATTTCTTCTTTATTTCATGTTTAAACCCAAATAAACCTTCATTAAACTTATTTATATGTTTATCATAAAAAATACTACAAGTTCATATGCATGGGAAGATGGATTTTAAATCCTAAAATCCTATTTAATGGGTTTAACGTATGGTTTATTCTAGAAATTCATAACACTTACTGTAAGGAAAATTTTTCAATCGAGTCAATTTGTAGTGTTTTCTTAATTCTGGACAAAACTATTTCAGACATAGGATAGATGTTGGTTGTACCTCCAACCTATGACGTTTGAAGAGTTGAAGATGTAATGATCAAGCTAAATTGAATATATCATCATTGTTGGTTTTCATGCCATGTTTAAACATCATACACATTTGAATTGTTCCAAGGTCTCTAAAGGTATGAATGCATCAATATATATAGGGACTTGGAAATTTATTTTGGGTGTTATTATTTTTGTTAAATTTTTTTTGAATTCATATTATCTAAAGATTTTGTTCTCGGGCACCTTTCCGTAGAAATTCATAACTAATTAAAAAAAATACGAAATTGGCATCCACGCATTCGTATCGTAATTATCTAGATTTATGGCCTGAAATCTCGTTAGAAGGGTCGTTCGAACGGTCTTGCTCGAATGAGATTTCAAATGAGATTTTTTTTCTTTCTGAAATATCGTTAGAAATGTCGTTCGAACAACCTTGGAATGTCATTCGAATGAGATTACAATTTTCAAGCAGTTTTTTATCAATTTTCTCTAAAACTCCCCACTAACCCACTTTCTTTTTACCTTATTTTAATAGTACGAGAATAGATTTTTCAAAGTGAATTTTTTCAGATTTTCAAGGGCTCTTGATAGCCAAAAATTTTTCTAAGAAAAATCCATTGGTGTTTGTTTATCAAAAGGAAATTATTATAAGAACAAAACCAAGTTTTACACCCATAGTTTTAGTTTAATCCAAGTTCTTATTTATATATCTTTTCTTGGATATAATTTGGCATCGGGTTCGTCTCTACCCATCAAAGGAGAAATTTTGGGTTCCTTCTCTATCCCAAAAAGTAGATCGTTTTGGCTACGATGTTCTCATACGGTGAAAGGCACCGTGTGTGGGTTGATGGTAGTTGTGCTCCATTGGTGGATTCCAAGATTTTTGTGGACTCTGGAGTTATCGACTAGGCGGAGATTGAAGAACAAAGGAGCGTCAAGGTTTGAAGGGAGTCGAGTTGAAGAAGTAAGTCTCTTGTCATGTATTTTGTAAAAATACCATATTTAGTGGACTTGTAAGAGGGTTGTCCGATGTTTTTTCCATCGTTAGTGTTCCTTGTGCATCGCGGCGTAGTGTGATTGTGTTTATTTTATCTTGCAAACACATATAGACGCATGCTTAAGTCTAATCAAGATAAAATCTAGGTTTAACATAATTAGTTTAATTTGGTGCTAATTTAGTTTGGGTTAGGTTAATTTAATTTAATTCAAGTCGGCATTAATTTAATTTGATAATATTCATGCTTAGTTTGTTTAACTTAAATTGGATTGAATTTTGTTTAAGTGAAACTTAAAATTTTTGTGTAGTTTAATTTCACTTTAAGTTTAATAAAAATTTTCATGTGTTTGGTTGTGCTTTTAAAGAAAAGAAAATTAAATAATTTTTGAAAAATTAAAAATTGGTATATCATTGAGCCATCTCATAATTGGAAGTTTAAATTTGGGGGATTTCGCCCACAACAAGTGGTATCAGAGCATATACATTAAGAAACCACTTTCAACAAGTGGTATCAGAGCGGGTTACATTAAAATATTGTGTGATCCTAATTTTTAAGGATTTATTTGAATATGAAAAATATATCATTTTTAAAATTTTCTGTTTTTGATGGTTCCCACATGCTAGCACATGACTCATCACTATTTATATCTTGTGAGTAATTTCTTGCATGTTTGCATACACTAACCATGCTTCATGATATATTCTTGATAGTTGTATGTTTATTTATCATATTCTAGTCTATGCTTCATTATATAATTTGTGCTAGTATTATGACATGTTTATCTTGTGTATTTATTTTTATTTATTTTGTCTTAGTCGAAAAATACAAAAAGTATTTTATTTTGTGTTTTGGGTTATCCTTGTATATGGTTAAATTTTTTGAAAACTCAAAAATCTTTTTTTATGTGTATTTTAGTTTTATACATTTTATGTGGCATATACTTGTGTTTGAATCCAATATCATATTCGCTTACATGTGACTAGAATTTTTGGTTAAGATTTTCAATCCTTAAAGTGTTCTTTATCATGCTTGAATTGAGTATTTTTAGTTTGGCTTGCTTAATTGATTATCTTTTTATATGCCTCGATTCGCACATGCATGAGCTCACTTGAAATTTAACTTCACATGTATATTTAAGATAAGTGATATGTTCTCCTATCAATTTAGTCATCTGCATGTTGTTATGACTACGGAGGATTTATGCATGTAAGAATCGTTTCTCGGATTTAAAAAAGATAAAAGAAAAATATTTATCTGGTGTAGTTGTTTATCAATGGAATCAGGCTGCGAAAGACAAAATTACTTTGCATGAAAACTCACCATTGAAAGTTGTCCTAAAAAATATGGCATAAATTTTTTTTGCCAAGGCCTTCATTATTTAGTTGGTATGTTCATAAAGAAAAGAAGAAGAAAAAGAATATGTATGAGAAAGTTTGTTTATATATATCAACGGGTTTGCACAATGACTTTGTATCCTAGTTATGTTATTCTTCTCATGACTCTATTGGTTCGTAGAATCGTCAAAATTATAGGCTTGTGTGCATTGTGTATGTTTGTTTCGTGAGTTCACTTTATATTATCACATGATGCTATATTCACGTTAGATAAATTTTTGCAATCAAATGAGAACTCCATGAACATGTTTAAGTGATTAGGTATATATTTCTTTAGTCTCTAGTTCACACCCCTTCACTTTCGCTTACCACATGTATTTAGACACACTTTTGCCATATGAGTGTGGAAAGCTTAACGTATTTTTTTATCTTGTGTAGTGTTTATACCTATGTATATGTGCGTGTGAGTTATTAGTATGCTTGTGTATATATATGTATGGTATTTCTTTGTTTTGAGTCTTTGATATAACATCTAATCCATGTATGTATCTTGTTCAAATTAGTATCCGTCTCATTGTGATATTTGTTTGAAATCACATGTTTATGCTTAGTACATTTTAGTTGGTATCATTTTTTCTGCATCATAGTTAGTAGCTATGCAAATTTGTGGATTAGTTGATTTTCATTGTTTCCAATATGCTTTAATGCTCTTGTCACTTTATGCATCATTGCATGTTTAACTTGTTTTTCCTCATTCATATCCTTTGTTTAGTTTAGGGGAGTCTTTTCTTTAATTGGAGGAGAAATAAGGTATTCAATTCTTGACCTGTGTCTATTCCTGAACCAAAAGGGGAAGAAATGGTATCTAAACCTTTAGTTTAGGAGATCTAACTTAGGGGGAGATCGCTATCTTTTTAGGTAGATCATGTTAGATAAAGGGAGAGAATTTATTTTACGCACTTTATATTGTCATATTCCCTGTGTATTTGATGGTTTGTTTAAGTGTGCAGGATTTCATCATTAGTGGCAATCTTCTAAAGTGGCAAAGCTTTTCATTCTAAGTGTCAATTCAAGCAAATGTAATTTCTTATTTTGCGCGGGTTTTTGTACTTTTAGATGAGCTTGATGGCCCTTAGGATTTTTCTTTTGGTTTTGTCCCTAAATAGCCAACGGGGGATATTTGTAAGGGAAAATTTTCAATCAATTCAATTTGTAGTATTGTCTTAATTATAGACAAAACTATTTGAGTCCTATGATAGATTTTTGGTTGTACCTCAAGCCTATAACGTTTGAAGAGTTGAAGATGTAGAGACCAAGCTAAATTGAAGATATCATCATTATCAAATTTCGTGCCATGTTTAAACGTCATCAACATTTGAATTTTTGCAAGGTCTCTGAAGGTATGAATGCATTAATATATATAGGGACTTGAAAATTTATTTTGGGTTTTAGTATTTTTGTTAAAAAAAAATTGAATTCATATTATCTAAAAATTTTGTTCTCGGACACATTTCCGTAGAAAAATCATAACTAAGTAAAAAAATTATAAAAATACGAAACTGGTGGTCACGTGTCCGTATCGAAATTATCTAGATTCATGGCCTGAAATCTCGTTAGAAAGTTCGTTCGAACGACCTCGTTCAAACAATATTTCAAACATGTTCTTTCTGAAATCTCGTTAGAAATGTCGTTCGAACGAGATTACAGTTTTGAGCAGTTTTTTATCAGATTTCTCTAAAACTTCCCACTAACCTACTTTCTTTTTACCTGATTTTAATAGTGCATGAATAGATTTTTCTAAGTGACGTTTTCCATATTTTTAAGTGCTCATGAGAGCTAAAAACTTTTCTAAGAAAAGTCCCTTGATGTTTGTTTATCAAAAGAAAATTATCTTAAGAACAAAACCAAGTTTTACACCCATAGTTTTAGTTTAATACAAGTTCCTATTTATATATCTTTGCTTGGAGATCGTTTGGCATCGAGTTCTTCTCTATCCATAAAAGCAGAAATTTTGGGTTCCTTCTCTACCCCCAAAAGGAGATCATTTTTTCTATGGCGTTCTCATACGGTGAAAGGCACCGTGTGTGGGTTGATAGTATATGTGCCCTATTAGTGGAGTCCAAGATTTTGGTGGACTCCGGAGTTATCGACTAGGCGGGCTTTGAAGAATGAAGGAGCGCCAAGGCTTTAAGGGAGTCGAGTCGAGTCGAGTCGAGGAAGTAAGTCTCTTGTCGTGTCTTTTATAAAAATACCATACTTAGTGGACTTATAGGGAGGGTCGTCCGAGGTTTTTCCCGTTATGGGCTTTCCTCGTGCGTCGTGGCGTAGTGTCATTGTGTTTATTTTATCTTACAAACTCAAATAGATGCATGCTTAAGTCTAATCAAGATAAAATCTTGTTTTAACATAATTAGTTTAATTTGGTTCTAATGTATTTTGGGTTAATATTAAATTTAATTTAATTCAAGTTGACATTAATTTAATTTGATAATATTCATGCTTAGTTTGTTTAACTTGAATTGGATTGAATTTTGTTTAAGTGACACTTAAAATGTTTGTGTAGTTTAATTTTAGTTTCAGTTTAATTAAAGTTTTCATGTGTTTGATTGTGCTTTTAAAGCAAAGAAAATTAAATAATTTTTAAAAATTAAAATTTAGTATATCATTGAGCCATCTCATACTTGGAAGTTTAAAATTTAGGGGCTTTCGCCCACAACAAGTAGTATCAGAGCATATATATTAAGAAATCACTTTCAACACTTACAAATCATACTTTTCAAGAATAAAGGAAAATATTATTTCTTCAAAACTTCAAATAAATATCCCATTTTGGTATAAAACCTTCATTTTTGCAAGAAATAAAACTTAATTTACCAAATATCTTTAACAAGATAAAAATACAAATTTTAAATCTTTTTACTCCATAAAAATATGTAGCACCCAACTTCTTAAAACACACCATTTTTGGCAATTATTCCAAATCTTTATTTAAAGAAAACCTTAAAATATTCTCTCATGATTGATTCCTAAGAAAACAATATTTTTCTAACTTTTTTATTTCATAAAAATGTTTACGCACCAAGTTCTCTTGAAATATCTCATTTTTGTTCAAAACCATTAGAACTCATTTCTTACAACTCATAAGAATATCAATCTTATATCTCATATGCATCCTACTCTTAATTTCTATAAGAAATACTACTACTAAGAAAATAGAGTCATAAATCTAACAGTAGAATGTTTCCCACGTCAAATGAAGCTCCAACAATGGAAGGGATGAAATATTTAAGAATATGGCAACCTTAAAGAGGTTGCCTAGCTCCACCAAGCTTGTCTCCATGAAAACTCCATCAAAGCCCTCTTTAATCTCCATAAATTAACCATCTTCATCTTCTAAAAAAAAACACCTCCAAGATTTATGCATTTGCCCAACAATGGTGATATACATATAAATAAGGTGGTATAAGGTCGAGGAATGGTTTTTTGTAGTGGAGAAATATGCAAAATGGTGGGGGAAGACCCACCCAAGTCTCCATATATATCTCTTCATCTAACTCAAAATAACCTAAATGAGCCCAAACAACCCTTTAAAACCCTCCAAGTCCTCAAAATCCCTTTTTTTCCCAATCAAGGCTCACCAGAGTTCAAAAACTCATCAATCCAATGGCCCAAAATGAGACAATGCACAAGACAACCTGATTTAAAAGTTCAGTCTCTCTTGTTCGATCGTGAATCGCCTCTCGTTCGAACGAGAAAGGCATCTAGTTCGATCCCCTGCTTCGAACTACCTAGACCTATTATTTAGTGGGATCTCCTTTAATCCCCTATTTCGAACGACCTTGGTTTTTCGCTCGAATGACCTGAACTCGTTCGGGCGACCCTTCTTTATTTTTCTCCAAAATTTTCAATTTTTACCCCCAAATCTTTCAGCAATTACAATTTGGAAGCCAAAATAGTCAATTGCAGCTATGAACTCAATCATAATGATCCAAATTTCAAAATTTTCATATTATTACAACTTACGCGAGAAAATTAGTAAAATACTGGGGCGGGTATTACAATCACCATAAACAACAACCATAGATCAAGGTATAACTTTGGCATTTACATTTTGATATAAAGTTCTTTGATGAATTTTAATTTTTTGTATTTGTTCAAAACTTCCTTATAGATTAAAAATTTTAATTTTGGTCCCCCTCATCACAATGATGAAGGTATTTTCATATTATTTTATTTTATTTTTTATATCTGGGTACATGTTTTGAAATGTGAAGTCTCAGTTATTTACCTTATTGACTAAAATAACAAATTTCAATTTTTGACTAAAAATATCATAATTAATGCATGTAGAGTTCCTACAATCCTTCAATATGCTCGCAAAAATATCATTGTTATTTACCACATCATAATTCCAATCACCTCATTTTCTTCAAAAGAGTATGTTAGTAAACTCTTCAATTTCATTTTGCAGTTCTATAGAGTTTATTTGTTTTTTATGTGTTATAACATTGCATTATTTTGTATGATCTCAACTATTTGTTAATGGCAAGTGATAGTTATGTGGATCTTTCATTAGGAACTTGAGTTTATATATTATTTGTTTAGATTTATGTGCAATATATGTTTTAATGTTTCCATTATGCTCTTCACTCTTTTTAATGTTATTTGTTTATTCTTATATGTATTTTATTTGATAACCATAATTGAAAATTACCATAAGATGGAAGATTAATTTTAATTATTTTGGGGTAATGTGTGAGTGCATTATACCGAGACTACCTATGAAGTCTATGGAAGATTGTAGACTAAGAAAATTATAGATGGTGTTGAAACTTGAAAGCCCAACAGTTCAAAACTTGACTCTTCATTGTCATAACCTGTCAGTTTAAATGGATTAGATACTCTCGCATAATTAAACTAGATATTATAGGTATTGTGGAAAAATACAAAATATAAACGATGAAAATTATCAATAAAGAATATGGAAAAGAAATATTAAAGAAGAAAAAAAAGTAAATAAAGGTATTTGAAGGTTGTAACATTTATTTTTATACTAGATAGTCTTACAATTAATATTACTGACTTAATTGTGATGGTTGAGCAAAGCAAATGTTTTTAGTAATGTATACAATAAATTTTATAATACACATTATAATATGTTTTATATGGTAACCATTGGACATGGATATGCACCTGTTGTGACATTCAATCCCAAGTTCAAATATATTGGAACATAAAATTGAAGTGAACTTAGTGAAGATTAAAAGTAAAGTCTGCTTTCTCAATGCCTTCTCTAACTACAGTGGTAAAATTTGAATTTTCTTGAGGTTTGAAGTGTGAGGATCAGTTTTATATGTTGACTCACAATTGTTATCCATTACAAACTTTTAGACTTTGGTATCTATCACTAATTTTTATTGACTTTCGTATCTGTCTGAATATGTGTGACCTTTAAAAAATTCAGATATATTTATGTTTTTTATTTGAAGAATATATTAACCAAAAGTAATTTGTAACCTTAATTTTTCATGCAAGTTTGTTTGTTTGATTATCGTTTGTCGTTTGTTCATGTTTCAGGGGATAGAAATTTGAGGTTCCATGTACTTTAAGAAGAATGCATTGAGTTCTTCATGTGAACATTGTTCATAGTAAGGAAGTGATTCAACATTTATCCACGCTTCTTTTTTTAAAACAACCTTTTTCCTGATTGAAGTTCTTTTGAGTATGTAAAATCAAAGTCTTTTAACTAAGCAAATCATATTTTAAACTCTTTTAAGCTCCACCAATGACAATATTTATTTGTACATTATCGGTCCCAAGACCAAATAAAGGGAAATAGGAATGGTAATGTCCCAAGACCAAATAAAGGTAATGCCCCAAGGTATACTTTAGAATTTGGTGATATTGATATGGTGCTTTAATAAAGTGGCTAAATAGTGTGGAATGAGGCAACAAATCAAACCTTTTATATATTGGTTTTCTATTCTTATTTTGGTGGTTCCACAATAGACAAGTATTAGTGCATGATAAACTTAACTCGATAATCTCACATCAAGTTCAGTTCAACCCTATACGTTCTAAATGTGAAGATTTGTTAATTAGATGCCATCGATATGGATCTCATTGTGACTGGTGTCTGCTCGAGTGAAAGGATGGGAAAGTAGAATATGGTATCAGCTTACCCCAACATAATTTTGGATAAGATGCAAATGGGAGACCCTCCACTCGTATGTTAAAGGTGTGTTTCCTTTATACCATGTGAATTCTACATTACCCAATTAAATTTGTAACAACTTATTCTTTATTATATGTATATAGAATAAACTAGTGGGATGTTGTTTCTCGCCCTATTCTACGTTTTTTGGCAATTATATTCCTAGAATCATCTAGAAGTTATCATGTCAAGAGGAAAAAATTGTTGCTTCGGTAGAGTACCAGAAATATTCACAGTGGTCATTTAAATATAAGTGAAAAGCTTCTTTTAATTCAAGACCATTATGCATGGCGTGAATCATATCTGGTGTTAATTGAGGTATTTAGGAGCCTGTTGAAATGTAATGTCACTAGAATTTGGGATCTTCTCTCTTAAATTCCAACTTTCTTTGTAGTGCAAGAATAAAGGTTGATCACCCCATTATTCTATAGTTATTCACACAGTTCTAAAAAACCCGTCTAGGCTCCGTCTAGGCACGCCTAGGCTTGAGACTTGGGAGAAACGCCCCGCCTTAAGATTTTGACGCCTTATGCTTGGTAAAACCCTTGAGGCATTTTTTCCTCTAAAAACAACAATGCTTTAGTGAAACGATATCGCCTTTTAAAGATTTTTTTGCAAACCGGACCATTATCTCATCCAAAATAATCAAATAGTATTTTTATTTGCAAATATTCAGACATATTTTTATGATATGTACAATTTTAGTATTTTAATAGCGTTGTTATGGTTAAAAAATATTAAAATATATTAAAAAGACCTAAACGCCTTTTCACGCCTTTTTACGCCAAGGCCCGCCTAGGCTTCTAAGGCTTAAGGCTTGGCCTCCACGCCTCGATCACGCCCCGCGTTTTTTAGAACCTTGGTAATTCATACTCTAGATATAAGATAAACCTGATTTTTAATTGCATCTGTTAGTATCTTTTATCATTCATTTTATTATTTCTCCCTTCATTTCATTCTAGTGCAATTTTTGAATGGTACAACTTTTTCTGAAAATTTTGTTTGATGGGAATGCTGCATCATAATTGATGTTTTTCTATATAGTATTATGATTCAATATATATGTATATAATATATATGTATATATATATAATATTGTAGGTCGGTTTTTGAAAATGTAAAAATGTAAAAATGTAAAATCACATCAATGGTGAGAATTAGTGCCACGTCATCCAAATCAATGGTTGAGATCAAATTTTCTTTTGCACATTTTGAATTTCAAATGCTCTTTTATTTTCAATTTTCCCTAAATTTAACATACTTTTTTCATTCCCCCCCCCCCCCTAATTTTCTCCAAGAACGCCTTTTTTCATTTCCCGCACCCCCAAATTCCCTACTACTCTTTAGCGCGCCTTTTCCAACATACATCTTCCCCTGACACACTCTGATCTTTTCTTTCTCTCTCCATTGTCTCTCTCCTCTCTACACCAGGCATGGTATTCTCTCACATTTCTCTCGTTCTCGACTCTCCTTTATAATCAATATGATCCAATGCTTCATATGTTTTTTTTATTTAAATATAAAAACCTAATATCTATGTGGTTTATTTTGCAACCTCTTGAGGTGATTTTTGTTTATCTTTCTCTTTATTGTGATGATTTTTGTTAAATTTTCTCTGCATTTGCGGAGTTTTGATTTATGATCCAAGTGTATTATTTTTTAGAGAATAGCGGGGTAAGACATGAATGTTTCGGCTTCAATTTTGAAGATTTAAAGGTATTCTCTGTCTCGCACTCTTCATGTTTAGTTTCTCCTTTGTTAATATTAAGGATTTTTTTAGGGGTTCAATCTAAGGGTTTCATTTTTTAAATGGAATAATTAGAGTAAAAATAGGGGGTTTTAAAGTTTCATATTTTATTATCGATTATTATTATTATTATTATTATTAGTAGTAGTAGTAGTAGTAGTAGTAGTATGTAATACCCCGTACTTTTGGCTATATTTATTTTTGGGATTAATTAATTAAATGCGTATTAATTGGAAATTAATCCGGGTTATAAATACTAACGAGATGCGAGTTGGTATTTGATTATGTGCATACATGTTTTGATATATGTATTTGGTATTATAAAATTTGTCGTGAGATTGATATACGGCATTTTAGAAATTTAGTTGAGACGCGTGTGACCGCCGCGTCATGGTATATTATTTTAATTATAAAAGTGATTTTTATTTCTATTATCCGAATGGTCGTTTTGAGTGCGCCAACGCGTCCGGAAGGGTCGAGATAGTCAGAAAACACTAGCCGGGGGTGTAGTTTGGGTCTCGGGGTATTTTTAGGCCATACCGGCAACTTAAAGGGTATTTTGGTAATTTTTACATTTTGAGGAATTAAAAGTGACGAAAATTGGGAGTTTTAATCTGATGTGGATTTAACCCATTAAGCCCATTAACCAAACCATATTAACCCTTTAAGCTACGGAGGTTATCATTAGGTTTACAACTTTCCCAAAGAAAACCCTAGCCACCTTAAGCCACCATTGGAGAAGAAGCTTGGAGAAGAGAAGAAATTCTGCAGAAAACTCTATCAAACCATCATCCAAACTCAGAGACAACCAAGGCAAGTGACTTTATTCCATTTAATTTCAGAGAATGTCTTTTCCATGTTAGAAATTGGAGAATTTTAATTGTTCTTGAAAGTTGAATGAAAACCCATGTAGTTTGGAGTTTAGAACTTGAAAATTTTGAAGAGAATTGCATGTAGAATGATAGGTAGATTATTATCCCCATGATAATTGTGATTAGAAGAAACAAAAACGGATTTAATTCTGGGATTTGATGATGATATAAATCTAGGGTTCTTGTTCTTGATAAAATTGGGGAAAAGTATAAAATCTTGTGATTAAATGATGTTTAGGATGCATTAATGCCTTAAAAGATGTTAGTATATGACCTTAGCATGTTTTAGTATGATTAGAGGACTTAAAACCATGTTAGAACGAACTTTGGAGAAGACTTGAGGTGTTAAAAATGGTGAAAACGAGTTTTAGGAAAATCTGGGACGAATCTGGCAGGTCGTTAGAAGCCCCTACCCAGGTCGTTCGAACGAACTCGTTCGAACGAGCTTCTAACGAAATGACCAGTCATTCTAACGAAAGGGAGCCTCGTTCGATAACTTTGTTCGAACAAGATCTCGTTAGAAGGGACAGTTCGTTCGAACGAACTGGATCTCGTTCGAACAGCCTCGTTCGAACGAGACTTCTAACGAGTTGACAGAGGGATCTCGTTCGAACAGTCTCGTTCGAACGAGACTTCTAACGAGTTGACAGTTTGGTCCTTTTTGGACTGTTTTGATTTTTGGAGTCCCGTAAACTTGTTCGAGGATATAGATAGCCTTCCCTTGATGATGTAAGGATAGATTTGGGACTTTTGGGTTATTACGAAGAGTAAACTATATACGCGAGTTATATTAAATGGACGGTTTGGGTTGAGACGTGAGTGTCTACTACGACGTGAGAAAATTATGGCGCGTATGATTATAAACCGGAATAGTATAAAATGTGATAATTATAGTTAGTGCGAGAATGCGATATGTACTACAATTAAACTACGGTATTACTAAGACGGGTGTTTACTTAGTATTGGTATATGAATTGTGTGTATGACATACCTACCATACTTGCTATCACAGAAGGTTTGCGTTCGCTTAGGGCCCTCTAATCCTTGTGTTTCCCGGATTTAGACTGGTTACCTTGATGAACATAGGTCATAGAAAGACTTATTGGGATATTAATAAGTCCGCTGATCGTAGGAGCGTAGGTATGTGCGTGACCTATGTGATGTGACTGTGTTCGCCTCCATTATTTGTGATGTTGTTATCTGTGAACTATTCCTGAGAGATTCGGAATATGTGATCCTTATGTACGTGATGTACCGGGATGGATAGCAGAGTATGTGCGCACCACAGCTTAGTTCTCGGGGTGCTTGTACTGTATATTTATGATGTGATTAATATACACTTAATTAATGGTAACCTTCATGTTAATGTTGTGAATATAATTACGGTATTGTTTCGAGAAAAATAACGAGTTAACTGATAGTGTTATATATTGCATATTGAGCATTTGAGTTTACATTAAACCCTACTTGATTACGAGCGTTATAATGTTAATAGAACCGAGTAATATGGGTAGGACCTATGATAGTCTAGCTAGAGATTATGTCACTTAGCTAGTGGTTTGTGTAGTTATAGATGGGTACTTACGTTAGGAGTGCACAGTTAGACGAGAGGTGAGAATATCATGTGAGTGCACGTCCTAACATGTACTTTGCATTTAATGTTTTAAATGTTTTTAAAGCACTTGCAGGTTTTTAAAATAACTCCACATTCGGGCTCTGACCCGTTTGCTTTTCAAATCTTTTTCTTGTAAAACCATTTTAGGTGCCCAGCCACAAGGACACCATGCATAGGATACTCATTCAGGTGACGAGCTGTAGCTGTTTGTGGAAGCTACAGGGAATTGCTTGTAGACGCTTATATCGCTTGGATTCCAGATTCATTATCTATCAGTTGTAGGGCATGTTGCCCATTTCTATTAGAGTTACATTTCCATTTCAGTTTCAGACTTTGGCATGTACTGTTTTAGTTTTCGGTTTACTTATTTCAGTTATGGGATTGTAGTGAGGAGTTTTTCCTCCAGACTTTATTTTACATTATGTGATGGTTATTCTTTTTACTTCAGTACGGTGAATGGTGTTATTCTTCTTTATTACACTTGTTGCATGTTAATCAGACTTTAATTAAAATTTGGCACTTACTTTTTAAATACTAGGTGGTTAGTAATAATAAAATGTTTTCGACAGTGATGCTATTAACTGAGCCAACTTGGCATTTTGAATTAATTTAATAAAGGAGTATCTACCCGGTATTTAATTAGTCGGGGTGTCACAGGTGGTATCAGAGCATCAGGTTCTAGTGTCCTTTAGGATTTGTACGGATATTATGTTTCCGCTACGTTTCTTTGATATAGAGCCCTATCTTTTAGGACTGTTTTACTCTTTTTGTGTATGCTACGTTCTTCAGCTATTTTAAGTTTATAACTGCGAACTTATAAACTTCATTCTTATTTCAGATGCCTCCACGACGTGCACGACGAGTTCCCAGGGATGCAACGCCCGAACCCCAGCCCGCTCCAGTTCAGGGCATGATGAACACCGCTGAGGTTGCAGCTATAGTAGCCCAAGCGGTAAATGCCGCCATTGCCGTTGTTCAGCAGGCACCACCTCAGGCGCCGGTTGCCGCGCCAGTACAGGTTAATGCATTCCCGTCTTCTTGGGAACGTGTACATGACGCTTTTCAGAAAGCGCATCCGCCAGAGTTTGCAGGTAGCTCAGATGTAGTAGTCTCGAGCCAGTGGAGGAAGGATATGCAGAGGCACTTAAGGATGTATGAGTGCACGGATGTTCAGAAGCAGGTGCTAGCTACTTTCAAGCTAGTTGGATCTGCGCTACAGTGGTGGGAGTCTATTACCACCATGGAGGAGAGGGATACTCTCACGATTCAGGAGTTCTGGGTGCGGTTCGACCGCAAGTACTTTCCGTCAGCTGTTCATACGGAAATGAGGAGGAGATTGGTGAGTCTGAAACAGGAAGGTAAGACCGTGGCCGAGTATGAGGCCGAGTTCACGAATCTGTTGAACATCGTTCCAGACGAGATACCAACAGAGAAGAAGAAGATTGAGAAGTTCACGGACGGGTTGACATGGAGGATCCGTCAGCATCTGCTAGGGAACCTATCGTTGGCCACTTATTCTGATGTGGTTAACGCTGCATTGTTACACTGCCAGGACCACCGTTTTCATATGGCCGAGGGCAAGAGGTCGGGGGAGTCTAGCCATCAGGGCAGGACTGGAGGACATGGTACTAGCGGGGCACAATCTGGTCAGGGGCAGAGACAGAAAGAGCAGGGCTCCCAGCAGGGGGATAATAAGAGGTTCCGGTCAGGGAACTACAGGCAGGGACAGGGAGGTTTCCGTCAGGGCCAACAGGGTCCAAACGGCCATCAGGGCCAACAGGGGCAGAATGGGCAGCAGTTTCACCAGGGCCAGCAGGGCCAAGGGAGGAACGGTAACGGCCACCAGGGCCGGGGACAGCAGGGACAGAGAGGAGGGAACTTCCCAGGGAAGTGCTTTGTTTGTGGCAAGACTAGCCATAAGCGACAGGATTGTCCTGATAGGGGCAGGGCCCCACAGCAGTAGCAGCAGGGTGCTCGCCAGGAGCCACAGAGGCCTATGGTTTCCCGCCGCTCTCCCCGCACCGCCATAGATGGCAGCTTTGCCACCCATTCCAGCAGTCCCAGCTCAGCAGGGGCAGTTACAGTATGGACATGTCTACAACGTCCACCAGGCTGCAGTTCCACAGGCACCGCCCGCGATCGAGGGTACGTTTCCTATCCATGGCACTATGGGTCGGGTATTATTTGATACGGGTGCTACACACTGTTTTATAGCTACACACTTCGCGAAAGCTTTAGGATTGTTAGCTACGGCAGAGAGCACATTGACGTGTGTCGACTCACCATTGGGGAGTGGGTCACTTATTTTCTTTATATGCCGGGGAGTGGGGGTAGAGATTGGTGGTTTGGTATTACCTGCAGACATGTTAGTGTTAGACATGCATGTTCACGATGTGATTATTGGGATGGATTGGCTCGTAGCTTATAGGGCCATGATTGATTGCTTCAGCGGGAGCATTGTTTTTGCCATTCCGGGGCAAGAGATGTTTGTAGTGGTGATGCCTCGCCCAGAGGGAGGATCGACCGCTCATCTGTATTACATTGAGGAGGATACCTCTAAGGAGGTAGTGATTCCTTTAGATTCTATCCCAGTAGTCAGGGAGTATTCGGATGTGTTTCAGGAGATACCAGGCTTACCCCCCAGTCGAGAGATAGACTTTGTTATAGATTTGCTACCGGGTACGAGACCTATAGCACGCGCACCGTACCGTATGGCTCCAGCTGAGATGAGGGAGTTACGGGATCAGATAGAGCAGGTGTTAGGTCAGGGTTTTATTCGCAGGAGTATCTCACCTTCGGGCGCTCCAGTTCTGTTTGTGAAGAAGAGGGACGGTTCACTAAGATTGTGTGTGGACTACAGAGAGTTGAATAAGGTCACGATACGGAATAAGTATCCGTTGCCTCGAATCGATGACTTATTCGACCAGTTCAGAGGAGCTTCTTTCTTCTCGAAGATTGACTTGAGATCGGGATACCATCAGTTGCGTATCAGGGAGGAGGATGTCTCGAAGACTGCGTTCTTGTCGAGATATGGTTCTTACGAGTTTCGGGTTATGCCTTTCGGCTTGACCAATGCTCCAGTTGTGTTTATGGACTTGATGAACAGAGTGTTCAGGGATTTTCTAGACCAGTTTGTCATTGTCTTCATTGATGATATTCTGGTTTACTCCCAGACAGAGGAGGAGCACGTCGAGCATTTGAGGCAGGTTTTGCAGACACTTCGTCAGAACAAGTTGTATGCAAAATATGAGAAGTGCGGGTTTTGGCTGAAGGAAGTCCAATTCTTGGGACACATTATTTCCGACCGGGGAATATCTGTTGATCCGGGGAAAGTATCCGCGGTGAAGGAGTGGGGACAGCCCACAACACCAACGGAGATTCGTAGTTTTTTGGGTCTAGCAGGATACTACAGGAGGTTTATTCGGGGTTTCTCGGAGATAGCAGGTCCTTTGACACATCTGACACGTAAAGGTGTGCCATACATCTCGAGTGATGCCTGTCAGTTGGCATTCGATGATTTGAAGGACAAATTGACCTCAGCACCTGTGTTAGCATTGCCGAGACCGGGAGTTGAGTATTTGGTTTACACCGATGCGTCTTTGCAAGGACTGGGAGGTGTATTATAGCAGGAGATACAGGCCATAGCTTATGCTTCCCGTAAGCTTAAGCCTCATGAGAAGAATTACCCCACGCACGATTTGGAGTTGGCAGCAGTTGTATTTGCCCTACGGATTTGGAGGCACTATCTTTTGGGGGAGAAGTTCCAACTGTTCACGGACCACAAGTCCCTACAGTACCTGTTCACGCAGAAGGAATTGAATATACGGCAGCGTAGGTGGCTTGAGTTTGTGAAAGACTACCAGTTCGACATCCAGTATCACCCAGGTAAGGCTAACGTGGTAGCAGACGCGTTGAGCCGTAGGCCAGCAGATGAGGTGGCAGAGGTGTGGAAGGCTAAGTGGAAGGAATTGGGACACCAGGATGCAGTGGCCCGATCTTTCATGTCTGTGATGACCGTTACACCGCAGATTGTCACGAAGGTAGTACGGGCACAGGCCAATGACTCGTTCTGTCAGGAGCAGATAGTTCGATTACTAGCAGAGGGAGCCGAGTCCTATACCGTTAGCTCAGACGGGGGATTGCACTTCAATGGGAGATTGGTAGTTCCGGAAGGGGAGGAATTGCGACACGAGGTGATGGCAGAGTCGCACGGTTCACGGTTCGCGGTACATCCCGGAGGGGACAAAATGTACCAAGACATAAGACGCCAGTATTGGTGGAGCGGTATGAAGAGAGATATCGCTGAGTTTGTTTCGAAATGCGCCACTTGTCAGCTTGTAAAAGTGGATCATCAGAGACCGGCAGGATTGCTACAGCCATTGGAGGTCCCGGTGTGGATGTGGGAGAGCATATCCATGGACTTTATTACGGGGTTGCCTACGTCGCAGAGGGGTCACGACTCCGTTTGGGTAATTGTGGACAGGTTGTCCAAGGTCGCTCACTTTTTACCCGTAAGGACTGACTACACTACGGGACAGTACGCCCAGCTCTTCATTTCAGAGATTGTGAGACTTCACGGTGTGCCCCTGAATATCGTGTCTGACAGAGACAAGATATTTGTTTCGAGGTTTTGGGAGAGTTTCCAGGAGGCCATGGGCACGGAATTGCGGTTGAGTACGGCTTATCATCCGCAGACCGATGGGCAGACAGAGCGCACAAATCAGATGTTGGAGGACATGCTACGCATGTGCATTATTGACTTTGGGGGTGGATGGGAGCAGTACCTTCCACTGGTGGAGTTTGCTTACAACAACTCCTATCAGTTCACTATTGGCATGGCTCCGTTTGAGGCATTGTATGGTAGGCCTTGTCGTTCCCCAGCATGTTGGTTAGAGGTGGGGGACAACAAACTGCTTGGGCCGGAAGTGATTCAGGATACTTCGGCAAGGATTGAGTTGATTCGGAGTCGCATTCGGGTAGCTCAAGACACGCAGAAGAGTTATGCTGATGCGAAGAGATTTTTCAGAGAGTTCCAAGTGGGGGACCAGGTTTTGCTCAGGGTATCTCCTATGAAGGGGATTATGCGTTTCGGGAAGAAGGGGAAGTTGGCACCGAGGTATGTGGGGCCGTTTCCTATTATTGAGCGGATCGGACCGGTTGCGTATAGACTTGGACCACCGGAGCATTTGCATCGGATTCACGATGTATTCCATATCTCCTCGCTGAGAAAATACCTTAGAGATAATCTGGCTTATTCTCACATTGCTGTGGAGGACATCGATCTCCAGCCGGATAGCTCCTACGAGGAGGCGCCGATTGCTATTTTGGACCGAAGCGAGAGGAAACTGCGGTCAAAGATAGTTCCGTTAGTGCGTGTTCAGTGGCGACATCACAATGTCGAGGAGTCCACATGGGAGCGCGAGGATGAGATGCGCGAACGTTATCCAGAATTGTTTTTAGCAGGTACTTTCTAGTTTCGAAGGGACGAAATTCAGTTATTAGGGGGGGAGTATGTAATACCCCGTACTTTTGGCTACATTTATTTTTGGGATTAATTAATTAAATGCGTATTAATTGGAAATTAATCCGGGTTATAAATACTAACGAGATGCGAGTTGGTATTTGATTATGTGCATACATGTTTTGATATATGTATTTGGTATTATAAAATTTGTCGTGAGATTGATATACGGCATTTTAGAAATTTAGTTGAGACGCGTGTGACCGCCGCGTCATGGTATATTATTTTAATTATAAAAGTGATTTTTATTTCTATTATCCGAATGGTCGTTTTGAGTGCGCCAACGCGTCCGGAAGGGTCGAGATAGTCAGAAAACACTAGCCGGGGGTGTAGTTTGGGTCTCGGGGTATTTTTAGGCTATACCGGCAACTTAAAGGGTATTTTGGTAATTTTACATTTTGAGGAATTAAAAGTGACGAAAATTGGGAGTTTTAATCTGATGTGGATTTAACCCATTAAGCCCATTAACCAAACCATATTAACCCTTTAAGCTACGGAGGTTATCATTAGGTTTACAACTTTCCCAAAGAAAACCCTAGCCACCTTAAGCCACCATTGGAGAAGAAGCTTGGAGAAGAGAAGAAATTCTGTAGAAAACTCTATCAAACCATCATCCAAACTCAGAGACAACCAAGGCAAGTGACTTTATTCCATTTAATTTCAGAGAATGTCTTTTCCATGTTAGAAATTGGAGAATTTTAATTGTTCTTGAAAGTTGAATGAAAACCCATTTAGTTTGGAGTTTAGAACTTGAAAATTTTGAAGAGAATTTCATGTAGAATGATAGGTAGATTATTATCCCCATGATAATTGTGATTAGAAGAAACAAAAACGGATTTAATTCTGGGATTTGATGATGATATAAATCTAGGGTTCTTGTTCTTGATAAAATTGGGGGAAAGTATAAAATCTTGTGATTAAATGATGTTTAGGATGCATTAATGCCTTAAAAGATGTTAGTATATGACCTTAGCATGTTTTAGTATGATTAGAGGACTTAAAACCCTGTTAGAACGAACTTTGGAGAAGACTTGAGGTGTTAAAAATGGTGAAAACGAGTTTTAGGAAAATCTGGGACGAATCTGGCAGGTCGTTAGAAGCCCCTACCCAGGTCGTTCGAACGAACTCGTTCGAACGAGCTTCTAACGAAATTACCAGTCATTCTAAGGAAAGGGAGCCTCGTTCGATAACTTCGTTCGAACAAGATCTCGTTAGAAGGGACAGTTCGTTCGAACGAACTGGATCTCGTTCGAACGAGACTTCTAACGAGTTGACAGAGGGATCTCGTTCGAACAGTCTCGTTCGAACGAGACTTCTAACGAGTTGACAGTTTGGTCCTTTTTGGACTGTTTTGATTTTTGGAGTCCCGTAAACTTGTTCGAGGATATAGATAGCCTTCCCTTGATGATGTAAGGATAGATTTGGGACTTTTGGGTTATTACGAAGAGTAAACTATATACGCGAGTTATATTAAATGGACGGTTTGGGTTGAGACGTGAGTGTCTACTACGACGTGAGAAAATTATGGCGCGTATGATTATAAACCGGAATAGTATAAAATGTGATAATTATAGTTAGTGCGAGAATGCGATATGTACTACAATTAAACTACGGTATTACTAAGACGGGTGTTTACTTAGTATTGGTATATGAATTGTGTGTATGACATACCTACCATACTTGCTATCACGGGAGGTTTGCGTTCGCTTAGGGCCCTCTAATCCTTGTGTTGCCTGGATTTAGACTGGTTACCTTGATGAACATAGGTCATAGAAAGACTTATTGGGATATTAATAAGTCCGCTGATCGTAGGAGCGTAGGTATGTGCGTGACCTATGTGATGTGACTGTGTTCGCCTCCATTATTTGGGATGTTGTTATCTGTGAACTATTCCTGAGAGATTCGGAATATGTGATCCTTATGTACGTGATGTACCGGGATGGATAGCAGAGTATGTGCGCACCACAGCTTAGTTCTCGGGGTGCTTGTACTGTATATTTATGATGTGATTAATATACACTTAATTAACGGGAACCTTCATGTTAATGTTGTGAATATAATTACGGTATTGTTTCGAGAAAAATAACGAGTTAACTGATAGTGTTATATATTGCATATTGAGCATTTGAGTTTACATTAAACCCTACTTGATTACGAGCGTTATAATGTTAATAGAACCGAGTAATTTGGGTAGGACCTATGATAGTCTAGCTAGAGATGATGTCACTTAGCTAGTGGTTTGTGTCGTTATAGATGGGTACTTACGTTAGGAGTGCACAGTTAGACGAGAGGTGAGAATATCATGTGAGTGCACGTCCTAACATGTACTTTGCATTTAATGTTTTAAATGTTTTTAAAGCACTTGCAGGTTTTTAAAATAACTCCACATTCGGGCTCTGACCCGTTTGCTTTTCAAATCTTTTTCTTGTAAAACCATTTTAGGTGCCCAGCCACAAGGACACCATGCATAGGATACTCATTCAGGTGACGAGCTGTAGCTGTTTGTGGAAGCTACAGGGAATTGCTTGTAGACGCTTCTATCGCTTGGATTCCAGATTCATTATCTATCAGTTGTAGGGCATGTTGCCTATTTCTATTAGAGTTACATTTCCATTTCAGTTTCAGACTTTGACATGTACTGTTTTAGTTTTCGGTTTACTTATTTCAGTTATGGGATTGTAGTGAGGAGTTTTTCCTCCAGACTTTATTTTACGTTATGTGATGGTTATTCTTTTTACTTCAGTACGGTGAATGGTGTTATTCTTCTTTATTACACTTGTTGCATGCTAATCAGACTTTAATTAAAATTTGGCACTTACTTTTTAAATACTAGGTGGTTAGTAATAATAAAATGTTTTCGACAGTGATGCTATTAACTGAGCCAACTTGGCATTTTGAATTAATTTAATAAAGGAGTAGCTACCCGGTATTTAATTAGTCGGGGTGTCACATAGTAGTAGTAGTAGTAGTAGTAGTAGTACTAGTACTACTACTACTACTAGTACTATTATTGTTATAGATCTATCTCTTGGGTTCTCTTACACATCTGTTCAAAATTGTTTTAGAGAATTTTTTGTTTTAAAATGTTTTTTCTCTAAACAATCACCACCACATGGAGAGACAAAAGTTGTGTTCAAAATTGATTTTTTTCTTTAGTCAAAGAGTGTTGTTGTGATGTTCAACTTTAACTTAGATTTGTTTTGTGTTCAAAACTGAGTTTGTTTTATATTACCTTTCCATTACTCATTATTGGTACATCCCTCTTCTTATTAGTTAAATATGATTTGTATATCTCTCTGTTGACATATACATATACATATACCAAATGAATGTGCGAATGTGTTAACTTTATAAATGTTAGTTTTGACTTTCTAAATATGTCTTGGCTTAGTTTGTAGGTATATTGTAATTTAAATTAGTAGTGAACAATAACCAGATTTAACACCCCATATTTATGAGGATTTAGAATTTAATAAATTTGTTTTTGAGTGCACGGTTGATTCTGAATAGGTCGAAATAGTCGAAAAAGTGTACCCGGGGATAGTAATTGGGTCTCGAGACACTTTTAAGCATAACAGACGTCGCAAGGGAGTGTTTGGGCCATTTTAATTTATCCCACAAGCTTAATTTTAGAATTCACATAATAAAACCCTAAGTTAGAGAGTTGGTGGCAGTCACAACTGTGACAACCCACTCTAAATAATAACGGATGGCCAGCCTTATACTACATAAATCAGGTATCTCAGATGGTACAGTCTCAACATCAACATACAACACTATAATATAAGGCTAACTACCCATAATCATAAAAAGCGAATTGTCAAAAATTTTAAACTTTTTATTTAACAACAACAACAAAACCAATAGTGCAATCACAACCAACAATATACATCTAACTATGATGAGTGAAATGTGCAAAATCTAAAGATATATACAATAGTACAATACAATGTACAACAAAGTCTCAACAATAAAATACCCGAATATGATGTCGGCTAACAGACAATACAATACTCTGATAAATGAAATATGAAAGTGTTAATCTACAACACTTGAATACTAACTCAATACAACTGAATCATAATCTAGATATACAAAGATAGGAATCGACTAAAGCAAAGTGCCGCAACAGTCCGCTACTGCCACAGCCCACGAATCCTGAATGGATGAACAGCAAAGGCGTCCTTGCGGAGGAACACCTGAAGTAGTAGAATATATACATGGAGGAAGAAAATATAAACGGGTCAGAGCCCGAGTTTGAAAAATATTTTATAGTAAGTGTATTAAAATGCATAATAATTATAAATGCATTATTATATGATTTAGCTGGAATCGGTCTCTCCATAATAATTCAACTCACCTCTCATCTAAAGCGCACACTAAGCGTATGAACGTGATCTCCAAATGGATGTCCGATTCTAATTTAGGTAAGAGGATTCTAACTTAAACGCAAAAGAAGTATTTGAGTGAAATCATCTAACCTATCTCCCGATACATTTGTTTCCATAATTTATAAGTTATATACATTAACTTTAATGTAATAGTTATAATTACCTTTATAATGTTCATTTGTTGAACATATAAAGTTACATGATCCAATCATGTCCACATCATCACAATACATCAACAGTCTCATTTACTAGAATTTTTTTATTCTAGAGATGCCCTTATAAGGCATGAAACCATATATATAATTATTATATGAGTTATTAGCATCAAGAGTTAAGGACTAAACTCCTCCCGATTCTCAACACGGCGCTGCGTTTCGTGCGTGGGACGTCTCGCCGAAGAGAAATCCAAACAAGGAACCCCCCGATACACTAATCGTGACCATATCGATCATTGGGGCTCATTATGCCCTCAATGCAAGATGCATGTAACCCAAATGATTATTATCCAATTTTAATTAATTAATATTCCAAATTCTCAACAGTACACGACATTTCATGTGTGGGACGTCTCGCCGAAGCGAAATCCAAACAAGGAACCCCCCCGTTACACTACTCCTGGCACTGTCGATCGTCGGGATAGGTGATATATATATATATATATATATATACTAGGGTGTACCCGTGCCGATGGCACGGTGATAAATTTTCTCCCGAATATTTATAACCCGTTCGATGCACGGGAGCCTTTAACTTGTTTTTGAAAACAAATTTAACCTACAAATTTTGATAATGAGTGATTGATTTCTTGTCAACTGTACACTTAGGGTTAGCAATTTTTTACATGATAACCCGTTTATGGTAAGAACTCGAAATGACCCGAACATGACACGACTAGCATATATAGATTCAAGATTATCTAAAACTTATACTCAAATAAAAATCAACGCGACCCGAAAATGACACGACTAACCCGAATTGCCACCTCTACAGTACACTTCTGATTTAGTTTTATTTTATGAAATCCCATTTTTTGCAACCATATAAACTCCAAGTGATTTGGTTTTTTGAAAATTTTACAGGACATTACAACTCCTACCCTTTATGTTATTGTGGAGATCGAGGTACGAACGTCATTTTATTTCGATTTAAATTATATTGTGATTGTAATTATATCGTTGATTTTTTTAAAGATGGTGATTTAAGAGATTGGGTAAAATGTATAGTGGAGTACTATGTATCATGTAATGTAACAATTCAATTTGGCAATGTAATATTAGTTGATTTCCAATTACATTTTGGTATTGCTAAGCAGTTTTGCTATTGTTAGATTTTAGTAGTGATTATATAGAAACTTTCACTTTATACTTTACAATGGTATTGCTATATATTAGCAGCTAGTTTAAAAATGCAACTTTGGCCTTGTTATTCTTTAGCATCTTTAAGATTATAGTTTATAATGGTATTGGTTTAAAAATGCAGTACATAGCATATGGTTTACTACTCGAACCAAAATGTAAACTAAACCAACATATGAACTAAACCAATTCCATAATAGTGTTTCATCCAGTACATAAAATTAAAACTCATCCAGTACATAAACTGAAATTCAATCAGTACATCAAACTGATATGTTAATAGCCAAAATGGAAACTAAAATCCATCCAATTAAATATCAAACATCCATACAAAACCATAGCACCATCCAAAAAGAATGTTATGGCCTTAAATATCATAACCATTACACCACAACCTAAAAAATTAATATATATGTGGAACACCAAATATGTTAATACAAATTGTGTTTCAAGAAGAAATTGAGCCATAGTTTCTATAGTTCATATTAAGAAGAAAAAAAACAAAAAAGGACATATTTGATACCATGGTTCGTTTTATGTTATTTGGTTATGAACAACTGAGGCCTTAGTCCTGCCGCATTTCAAAGGATGCTCAGTTAGGACATTTTGTCAAACACCTGGCCAACAATAAACAAAAGATAAAACCTCAGCACCATTATAAACTTCACATACTGAATTTAAAAATAAAAATAAAAGGGGGAGCGAAGTAGAGAAAGTATTAGCGTTTACATTAGCACAAAGAAAATTAAACCAGACAAAATATACAATCTTCGTACCTCTGACAATGAGTAGAAATAAAATATGTTTTTGAGGGTGTAAGATTCTAAAGTTCATAATTCCCAACATAGTTTGAAACGTGTGAACATGAATAATTAAACCTCAAAAAAAAAATAGGGGATAAATAACTTCAACAGTTTGTAAGCAACTAAGGAACTAATCTGATCCTTATAACGTAACAGTTAGCAAGTAACAGTTGGAAGTTATAGAGAAATGGTATGTAGAACAGGTAACCAAAAATAATAACAGGTATGTATAACAGGTAACCAAATAGAATGGGGTACCGAATATAACATTATAAAACAAACACACGCAGATCCAGCACCTACAAAACAATTTTGCAAAATTTATAATGATCTGTAAAACAAAATGAAACATAAGACCGTATTGCAAAAATCCAAAAATGAACAGGGGAAAGAAATGACATTAACACAAACTTCACCGATATGCATAAATTTTTCTTAAAGTAACATCGGTGTAAATAGCCTGTAGAAATACATATCAAAGTATTAAATATTAACACAAAATTCGCCATAAAACCACTATGATCTGGAAATTAATAGCTCAAGTATCGTATCTTACCAAATCAGGGTACTTTTCCTTAAGCAACCGTGTCGTCTGGGGCACTAATCCATTTTCATTATATGATTGCACACCTGTGGGGGGTCTGAAGGGTAAAGAACCAGGAACGTTTGGAAAGAGCATGACATTGTTAACACCAACATCCCAGAGTTTTTGCTACCTACATCAGTAAGCAGATAATGCCCATAAAAATTAGAGAATTATCGTACCAACTACACTTCTTCAGGAATAAAAGTTGAAACCCTAGTTAGTATGACTTGTATAATATAAGAATAATGAAAAGTGTGTGAGCATTTAAGAAAACCATGGAGTGTTTTTATTCTCCTCGATGCCCTAAAAGTATGTTTCCTTCAACCAAAAACCAAGAGTGGGGAAAAATCAAGAGAAGCTAAACAAACAAAATAATAAGGTAGCAACAAAATCAGAAACTCTAGTTCAATGCAAAATAATAAGCACGTGTACCCCAAAGTAAGATCTGCAGAATAGGAAAATTGTAACAAATTAGAACAAAACATACAAATCAAACTTCTACAAACTCGAATTGAAAAAAAATGAACAAAAATCGAACCAAAAACTCAAAATAAAAATTGAGCCAATAGTTGGTTTGATTTGTGCCCGATTTTTGGTTAAATTTTTTAATAAACCCTTGAAAACCCTCGTTACATATGAAAACCCAATTTGAAAAAAATGATTTGAATCTCTACAAACCTGATCCGATAAAAACTGAACAAAAATAAACAACTATTGTAGGAGAGTGTGTGAGATCTAGAATCCTTGTACCTGGGATGGCGGCGTGTGTAAGAGAGTGGAGATATGTAGGAGTGTGTGAGAGAGAGAGACAACGGTGGACATGCAGAGGCAGAAGTAGCTGGTGAAAGGGAGAGAGAGGAGGGTTTGTGTTTTGAGAGGCAGCATCGGTTGAGTTGGAGAGAGAATGAGCTAGGGTTTTTGCAAGGGGGTTCAAACTCCAGAGACATGGAGTGAGCTTGATCCCATTTTGATAAGGGTTTTCAAAAAAAGTGGGCAAGGGTTTTGAAATCGGGATAAAAAGTTCCAAGAGAGAGAGAAGTACATCTTATCTTCAAACCTTACAGCCGTTCTCGAGCCACACCCAAAGATAGTGTGTGTCAGACATGTGAACTTTTGGGTTTCTCGGTCTCTTGACATAGTTTGAAACCATTAGATACAAAACCTCTTTACGTTTTGTATACAAAGTTGTATGACGTGGCTATATGACGTGGCAATAGTTGTATGATGTGGCAAAAAGACCCTCCTACTTTATTATATATATATATATATATATATATATATATATATATATATATATATATATATATATATATATATATATATATATATATATAGAGAGAGAGAGAGAGAGAGAGAGAGAGAGAGAGATAATTATGAGCATTAAGGACTAAACTTATCCCCAAGTTCCAACATTACACTGCGGTTCGTGCGTGGGACGTCTCGCCGAAGCGAAATCCAAACAAGGAACCCCCCGATACACTAATCCTGGCAATGTAGGTCATTGAGGTCCATTATGCCCTTGACACCCAAATACAAACACAAGCAATAATAACCATCCAACCGAGCTATAACTCGAAGGACGCAGGCTTACATGCTATCATCTTCCAGCATCCCATATACGTAGTAAACTGGGGCCACCTGGTGGGGTTCAACGACACCCACCTCGTGATATACTCACGCACACAACGTCCGGGAAGCGGTCATAGTTCCTAACCGTCAAGTGAGAGCGATACATACCCACGACCTCTCACCCCCAAAATAAATAAATATATATATATATGTCATTTGCTGACCACAAAGGACGACTATGACCTGGGGAATATCCACATCCTAATTTTCTAGTCAGAATGCTCACCCTCTACGCACGAAACTTCCCAATGATAGCAAGGAGGGGGTATGCTTAACATGTATATACACTATCATATAAGGTATACATACATCCCACATAATAAAGATATACCATTATATAAGGTATACCTACAACAACATATTTATTTTCATTATACGCTATTAGGGGCAATTTTATTAACATCATTGTTTAGTATATCTCTCTCATGATACACCAATCGTCAATACTCACACATTTTCCCCACTTAGTATATGCTATACTAATTCTCGCTTGAAGCTCTCATGTCGCTTCTAGTATGGATTGTCTCTCAATTCTTTTAAGTTAAGGGTATTCTTTACCCTAATGCACCTCAATTAGCATTTTTAATTCTCCATCCACAATAAGGTTCAAATCATTTTATGAACCTTTGAAATTATCCCATTTGGGATTGGATCCTAAGATCCGGTATCTCTAAATTATTCACATTCTTTCATATGAATTGAATTTATTATCCCCATGTAGAGTCTCCAAATCAAGGTGGGCTTCCCCACTTAGAATAAACCAAAATATTTAATCGGTATTCCTTGAATTTAGTCAATATGACTCCAATCATTCCTTACAAGGAAACTCTCTAAAAGTCTCCAAAACATACTCCAATTAACTCCCATAGAAATACCCAATCGATAACCTTAAACGAAACGGGATAAAATTCTTCCTAGAAAAACATCTCCAAAATCCCATGTTTCCGAATCGATTCGGCTCCCAAAAGCGAATCAATTCATCCCATCCGAATCGATTCGGTCCAAAAGACATGGGAGTCTGCTACATACCGAATCGATTCGCAAGGGGCGAATTGATTCGGCCCTAAAGACCTGGGCATTCTGCAACAGACCGAATCGATTCGGTAGGGGCGAATCGATTCGGCAAGTGCAGCAAGCTACGAAATGGCTTATTTTCCACAAAACCCAAATTTCCCAAAAATCATTTATCTCATCTTCCAAACATTTTCATCCATCCCAATCACAAATATAGCATTAATGTTTATCCAAGAACACATATAAACCAATTTCTAACCTTAAAATTCATTATACACTACCAATCTAAGGTTTTTCCCAAAAGTTAGGTTTTGTCAATATAAACCTAAAACCCACAAATTTACATCCACAAATCATGCAATAATTGTACACAACAATTATTTAGCAAGTTTAATCACTTGCCTCGGGTTCGTAGGGTCTGAATCCGCCTTGAGATCGCGTATTTGCCCGGAAATCCTCTTTCTCCCTCTCTTTTTCTCCTTCTTTCTTCTTCTCTCTTTCTTTCTTTCTTTTTCTCTTTCTCTCTTTGGAGTAGGGGTGGACAAAAAAAAGACCGACCCGAATGGACCGATTGGACCGAACTGGACCGAACCGAAAATTAAGGCTATTTTGAAACCGGTCCGAAAATCGGTTCACAAAAACTAAAAACCGATTAAATCGGTCCGGTCCGCGATCCACTGTATTAAAAGACCGATTTGGACCGGACCGAACCGATTCCCATATATATATAATAAAAATAATGTTATTGTGTTTCTTATGTATAGTTTTTGAATTAATGTATATAACTTATGAATTTAATTTGGAACATTTTATATATGTATAGACACTTTTTTAATTTGGGTTAAAAAAACCTATGTAAATATCACTTGGAGTTTCGAGTATTATTTTTTTGTATATATATTTGTGAGAAAAATAGATAAAAACATTCATAAAATGTACATATATATAAAATAGGGCCAGGACCGAATTTTACCCCGGACCGGACCGAAAAAGCCTGGACCGAATTAGTAGGTTAACCGAATTAATCGGTCCGGTCTCGGTCCAAAAAAATTGAGGACCGAATATTCGGTCCGGTCCAAAAAATAGGCAAAACCCGGACCGGACCGGACCGGACTGTGCCCACCCCTACTTTGGAGAATTATCTCTTGTAGGCTAATTAAGCCTAAATCCCAAAATACACATCTTTGAATGATAATACACACTTTAAATGACTCGGTAACTTTAATTCGAGTCAAACGGTCCTAAATTATTTCGGAACCTAAATAGACCCCCAAGTACAGTCATTTCGACTTTATCGACCCTTCCGGACACTATGGTACCCTCAGAATCGACATTCGACACACTTTCTAACAACTTCAAATCTCCATCTCAATTGCCAATTTAATTATTTCTCCAATAAAATATTATTTATTTCTCCCAAAATAAATTAATTACTGTTCCAAAAGTCTTGGGGTGTTACAACAACTCAAATAAAAAAAAACTAGTTGTAGAGGAGAAAAGAAGCAGAAAGCATGAGAGATTTAGGGAGCCAACCCAAGAAGCGGTCTAATTCCTTTGTTATAGACCCTACAAATTTATTCCGGTAAGTAGTCAAACTTGCTCTCATTTAATTTGCAGTATTACAATTCATATTATGGTGGGTGTAAATTATATTCGTTTTTGGGTGGGTATCACATAGAAAATAGGTGTAAATGAATTGGGGAGTTTATGCAGATTAAAAGAGAAATTATTATGTTGTTACGAATAGCTAGAGTTTGTATCTGATTTTTAATCGCATGATCTTAAACTCTGTTGTGTAATGTAGAGTTCAAACTCCAATTTAAGAAAAGCGTGTACGATAAATCATTTGAAGTATTTTCTTTTTAAGGTTAAGGATTGTAAATGGTTGAAGGAGGTTGAGGGAAATGATGAATCGAAACTGTTTGGGTAACGTATAAGTTAAAAATGGTCAGTTCTAGGTTGCATTATCAAATCTGGAGGTTTAGTAATGGTGGAATCAGTATTAAGGAAGAAGATGAAGTCTAGGAATAGCAAGGTCGTTCGAACGACCAGGTGTGTCGTTCAAACGACAATGAATGTTGTTCGAACGACCATTAGCCTCATTCGAATGACGGTGGGAGTTATGCATTTAGTCATCTCCCAGCCGTGTTGTTGTTGGAATTTTTACAAGAAATTGCTACGATAACCGGCCCAATCAGTCTTTTTGTTCCGGCTGGGAAATGTTAGACATTTTACTTTTCTTAGTTAAGGCTTTAGTAACTTTGGAGGATTTTAAGGAGATTTTTTATTAGAAATAATTCGAGGGAAATTCATACTTAGAGTATTGAGGGATGGGGTTAAGAAATTTCCTAAAGTGAATAAAATTGTGAAAGTATATAAGGGTTGTTTTGAAATAAATTCATAAGAATTTAAATTATGGACCAAGTAAGGGAGTCCAGGTATTTTCGATGAGTGATACTACGTAACAAGAAAATTAATGGTGGTGAAATTAATTTAATTAAGAGTCAAGAATTATGACTCAAATATTTTCAAGTTAGTGCGTCGGGAGTTGGGCAAGGAGTAGCCGACTTAATTTATTATTAGACATACATATATAAATTATTAAATATTGAATTTAACGAAAAGTGTCAAACTAACTAGTGGGATTTTGTGTAACAAATCCTAAGAGATAAAGTTGCGAACCGAGTGAGTGAGTCGAGGTATTATAGTTGGGTGACACAACTTAAATGGCAAATTAATTAATGTGTGATTAATTAAGTTACAAGTCGGGATATAGACTTGGGTATTCTTGGGCTAGTGCTACAGATGTTAGGCACGTGTTAGTCGGACCTTTATTAAATATATGTATACAATAGTGTGATAGTATTTATATATTTGTGTGCTTTATAGATATCGATATGAATGATATTTATACGAATACATACCCCTTTAGTGCTATCACAGGAGGTTAGGCGATGTGGGTGAATCCCCTGGCTAGTGAATGTCGGGCGAGTATAATCCCCAAGTCATAGGCATTTAGTATTCATATGTTGTGATTTCTTTTCGGGTTGAGACACTTCGTGTATGATTCGGTCTCACATCCGGGGAACTATGGCCGCCTCCGCTACGTTTATTTTTGTTTCACTGATTCGTGGAGCTAATGGTATCGGGGTGTTCAGGTGGATGAGTATATCTGGGGTGATAGAATTTTAGAAAAAACATCCGGTGAGTCCTTACTCGGGAGGATGTATATATATATACGTGACATGTGTGTGAATATTGTAGTATACTAGTCGTATTTAATATGATTATATAACTATATACGGGATTAATACATAAGTGTGAATGTTTTTCTTATATAACCCATGTGAAAGTTATATGATTTAACAACTATTGTGAACATTACAATATAGTAATTAATCGATTAATAAGTTGAGGATAAGATAACTTAATAATCAAAGTAAGAGTTGTAAGGACATGATTTTATAAATGTCCATTTTAAAATCTAGGAAATTTCTTAGCATCCTAGATCTCAGTTAGTATGTCTGATATCGTTACATTCGACACATCAACATGATCATCCATGATGTCCCCGATCACTATCTTTGACATTCAATCGTTCCCACTACTCCACTCGCAATTATGGTATAATGTTTAATATGGAGTTTTTAAGGGTTACATATTTATTTGGGAATTTTCTAAAAGATTAGGTTTATCAAAATGAGGTATTTTTACGGAAAATATTATTTAAATAATTACCTATTTTGGGAGTGTATTTTTTTAAGACTTAAAAAAGACGCTTCTGAGAGACATACTACAATAAGTCTTCAATTTCTTTAGTCCCGGACACCTTTTGTATTAACAAATTCTTCCCAAATACATATGTAAATCTTTATAAACCCTAAATACAATTGTTGTACTCATATGGAGTAATCTTGTGGAGAAGAAGGTTGTTCTCCATTGCTGACTTGGAGCTCTTGCTGGATCTCTTACTGACAACACCGACGACAACGAATCGACCCTTGCGGGTATTCGTGTGTCACTATATTTCTCTGTAATTGTAAGTTGTTACGAATTATAGTGAAATAAAAATGATTTGACCCTTTGGGGGATTTTCCTTATATTTTGATTAATTGTGCATGCTTGGTTTGATTTAATTAGTCTGTCATAATTTATTTGCAAGAGGTAGGATTTTTTTTGGATTAAAGATTGGAATTTAATTAAACAAGTTAATCATTGAGTACTGGCGCACTCTCAAGAGTACTCAGGTTAGAGTATTGTGGTAAAAAAGCTATGATACGGATAGTTAGGTGGGGTAGCTTAACTAGGAAGGTTAGAAGGCAAGCGCTAGGTGTGCACATTAGAAGAGGGGTGGCTTATACCTCAAGTGAGTGCGACACTAGCTTAAATATGAAACGTGTGCATGCATATTTATTTATTGCAATTTAACTTCTTGCTAAATATTTTTAAAATGTTTTACTTGGGCTCTGACCTGTGTCAAAATCATTTTCAAAACCTTTTAGGTATCCAGCAATAGGGACACCCAATTTGAGGATTCTATCCAGGGATGCGCAACTGCAGCTCATGTAGAAGTTGCATGACTTTTCTATAGACGTTTCATTCATTTATTCCTAGCGTAGGGATTTTGATTTCAGTACTCATTTGGGCATGTCGCCCTCAGATTTTATATTCAGTTATTTATGTGATATTGTGTATCCAGGTTATGATGTTAGATATTGCTGGATTTTATTATTGAACTGATAGTTAATTCGATCATCTTATGTATATCATTCATCTGTGTTGGATTCAGTTATCAGTTTTGTGTTGATGATTTAAATTATTATTTATTTTCTCATGTTGCTATTTAATGAAAGATAAAATTTGGCACTAGTCTAATTTAATGATTAGGTTGTTAGTAACTTTAAAAAGTTTTTGACAGTGACGCTGAGAATGATCCATATGAGACTAACGTTTTATTTTTATCATGCGTTGTCCACCCAGTATTTTAGTAGGCGGGGTGTCACAGATTGTAATAGAGCATCAGGTTCTAGAGTCCTTGGGATTTGTGTAGCTTATTACGTTTAAGCGTAGCATTCTTTGATACAGAGCTTTATTATAGGATTATTGTATTCCTTGACGTATGTGACTTATGTTCTCCTACTATTATGTATAGTTAACGTGATTCATATACGAGTTCAGTTGGGCTTCGTACATCGAACAACTTTGGGCGATTAGCGAGGGCAGTTAGAAGGACTATAGGGGGAGGTGCTTAGCACAAGCCATGGAATATTCTGGGAAAGAGAGGGAGTGTGATGGGTCAATAAAAGGAGATAACCCAATGGTAATTGTGTAGGGTGGAGTGAAGTGGCACCCAGGATTTAATACCAGGCGAACTTTTTAGCTCAGAGGAGGGGTGTTATAGTGATGGGAGTCAGTCACATTAACTATGGGGGGATAACATGAATAACAAAGAAGTGGGGCGTTGTTTGATGGAAAATCCTCTCACTAACTGGTTAAAAACAAAGGGGAATGACACATATAGGTGTCTTATTCATAAAGATTAGGAAGACATGCGTGGATCTTGATTGGAACAAATTGGAGTACAAGAATGGGATGCCCAGTAAGGGCAACAGTTATTAGAAGTTTTGGTTTGGTTAGGACAAGGGTGTTATGTCCAGGAAACATTTGAACTGTCAGTGCTATTGGCAATTGAAAGTATGAGTTTTATCCCGGGATGATTGGGGTATGTTTTATATGACACAAGCGAGTCACAGTAATTTATTAGTACTAGTTTCACATGATAAATGGGTTTAGTGGAGGTATCGTTAACATTATTATAGTGTATATATTCACCGTTGAGTTAGCGGGGCTCTCTTTAGTTCCATCTGCAGGGGAGTAGGTGTGGACACTGAGAGGATATATTTTATGAGGATAGCTCGTTATGAGAGGTGATATTCGAGTTATGGTTTTATCCTAGGTATGCACGGTTAAGCAATGCTGGGCGGTTACAGCAAGACTATCGTGTTCACGATTCTGGGTCAGGATTTATATTTTTACGATGTCTCACTTGAAAGAGGGTCGAGCCCGTGGTGATATTTTTATGAAGTAGACTTATGAGAGTACAGTTGTTTAGTTATAATTGATCCCGGTGCGTAGGGACCTTTACTAATGTGATTCAGGCTATATCGGGTTCACCGTTGAGCGAAAAGTTTTTAGCTCATTGTTGTATACATGATGAGAACTTCGTGATAGTGAGAACGTTGTATCGTGTAACACCTTGAGAGACGTGGGCATAGACAATTTGTTTTATCTCTTAGGAGACTGGATTTGTGATATCTTAGTTATATGCTTGAACCCGCGGATTTCGATAATCAACAATTCTGGGGAATAGTGCATTTGAAAAAGTTCTTTTGAGCTTCGTTATGGGATGTTACACGCGTGAACCGTAATAACCGTTGGGAGTGGTGAAACATTATTGGATGCTAGTGCATCGGCTTTAAATGTTAAATTATTAAGCGTGTAGAGGAAACACTTTAAGCTGAGAGCTATTACGATATAAGGTCAGTGGATTCGGGTAGTTCTGCGAAGGAAACAACGAAAAAACTTATGTACCACAAGTTAATGGGTGTGGAAGTGTCAAGAAGAACTAAATAGAAAATTGTGGGGTTATCGATAATATCAGTAGGATATAGCCACACCGAGAGTGTGGCGCTGAGCTTGAGGTAAGTATGTTACGTACGAGACATTATTATTATTTATGCTGGGATGTTTAGGCTATAGTATAGAGTATGAGACTTTGTGTTCGTTATTCTAAGATATGATTTACTTGTGCTAGTTATCACCTGAAAGAGGGTCCAGTCTATATATAAGTGTATGTATGTTATCGTGTGTTGCACAATAGACCTATAAGTAAGAGTTTTATATTGTTATATTTAATCCAGGTGAGTAGGTACATTTACTGAGGGAATTCAGGGTTGATAGGTTTATTATCAAGCTAGAAGATGTAGCTCGTGATTGATTCATGCTAAGAAACTAGTGATAGTAAGGGGTGATATATTGTATGATGTCTTTTGGAACATGAGAGTGGACGAGTATACTTTTATGTCAGGAGATAATAATTTGGGGGTACATGCTACGGACTGGGGGCCTAACGGATATCAACGATAAAAAATGTTAGGTAGTAGTGTATCGGGGGGTTCCTTGTTTGGATTTCGTTTTGCGAGACTTCCCACACATAAAAATTAGTGCAACATTGGAGGTGGGGAGATGTCTTGTGATTAGGACATGGGTTTGGTATCTTGGTTATTATACATATCTGTGTTTATAACTGTGAGTTGAGAGTTATATTACGATTTAAGGCTAATAGAGTCGGGTAACATTCGTGAGGGTAAGCACGGGTACAGGGTGTATGGGCGGCCTGGGTAATTAGTTTAATTTTAATATAATTCATGATTAGAAGGGGTAGATATATGTGTAGCGATCTGAAGGGCATGTGAGCAAGGAAGTATTCGAGGCCTGGAGTACTAGACTCATCTCAATTTTGAGGATGAAATTCCTTTGTAAGGAGGGAGTATGTAACACCCCGTATTTATGAGGGTTTAGAATGTAACAATTTTGGTGATAAAGGATTTAATTAATCAATTTAGACTAATTTAATTCGAGTTGTTTTTAAAATTCACAAGTGTCGTAATTTGAGATTGAGGTTGGAGATCTTAGTTAAGTAACTCAGATGATAATTATGAGTGAATGGTTGATTCCGAATAGGTCGATATAGTCAAAAAATAGTACTCGGGGTAGTAATTGGGTCTCAGGGCATTTTTAGGCATAATCGGACTCACATGGGAGTGTTTGGGCCATTTTAATTTAGCCCACAAGCTTAATTTCGGGATTCACATAATAAAACTTATGTTAGAGAGTTGGTGGCAGTCACAACTCAAATAAGAAAGCCCTAGTTACAGAGGAGAAAATAGGAAGAAAGTGGGAGAGCTTTTGGGAGCCAAACCAAGAAGAGATTGATATGTCATTCGTCAAATATTGTCTACAACAAAGGAAATCAGGCCTGACGAATTTATTTAGGAAAGTAGTTAAACTTTCTCTCATTTAATTTGCAATATTTCGATTCATATTATGGTGGGTATAAATCATATTCGTTTTTAGGTGGGTTATCACATAGAAAACGGGTGTAAATGAAATGGGGAGTTTACGCAGATTAAAAAAGAGAAATTATTATGTTGTTACGAATCACTAGAGGTTGTATCTGATTTTTTATTCGTAGGATATGAAACTCTGTTGTGTAATTTAGAGTTCAAAATCCAATTTGAGAAAAAAGTGTAAGAGAAATCATTCGGAGTATTTTCTTTTTATGGATAAGGATTGTAAATCGTTGAAGGAGGTTGAGGGAAATGATGAATTGAAACTGTTTGGGTAACATATATATTAAAAAGGTTTAGTTATAGGTTGCATGATCAAAGTTTGAGGTTTAGTATTGGCAAAATCAGCATTAAGGAAGAAGATGAAGTTGAGGAAAAGCAAGGTCGTTCGAACAGCCAGGTGTGTCGTTTAAATGACAGTGAATGTCGTTGGAACGACCACTGGCCTCGTTCGAACGACAGTGGGAGATCTGGGTTGGGTTATCTCCTACCTATGTTGTTGTTGGAATTTTTAAAAGAAATTATTGGGAGAACCGGCCCAATCAGTCTTTTTATTCCAGCTAGGAAATATTGTATAGGTAGTTAAGGCTTTAGTAACTTTGGAGGATTTTAAGGAGATTTTTTATTTGAAATAATTCTAGGGAAATTCATGCTTAGTCTATTGGGAGATGGGGTTAAGAAATTTTCTAAGGTGAATAAAAGTGTGAAAGTATATAAGGGTTGTTGTGAAATAAATCCATAAGAATTTAAATTACGGACCAAGTAAGGGGGTACAGGTATTTTGGGTGAGTGACACTACGTAATAAAAACATTAATGGAGGTGAATTTAATTTAATTAAGAGTCGGGGATTGTGATTCAAATATTTTCAGGTTAGTTCATAGGGAGTTCGGCAAGGAGTAGACGACTTAATTTATTATTAGAGATATATAACAAATTACCTAATATTGAATTTAACGAGAAGTGTCAAACTAACTAGTGGGATTTTGTGTAACAAATACTAAGAGAAAAAGTTACGAACCGAATGAGTGAGTCAATTTATTATAGTTGGGTGACACAACTGAAATGAAAAATTAATTAATGTGTGATTAATTAAGTTACAAGTCGGGATATAGACTTGGGTATTCTTGGTCTAGTGCTACAAGTGTTAGGCATGGGTTAGTCGGACCTTAATTAAATATATGTATACGGTAGTGTGATAGTATATATATATATATATATATATATATATATATATATATATTTGTGTTCTTAATAGGTATCGATGTGAATGATATTTATACGAATACATACCCCTCTAGTGCTATCACAGGAGATTGCACAATGTAGGTGAATCCCCTGGCTAGTGAATGCAGGGCGAGTATAATCCCCAGGTCATAGGCATCCAGTATTTATATGTTGTGATTTATTTTCAGGGTGAGACGCTTTAGGTATGATTCGGTCTCACAGTCGGGGAACTATGGCCCCCTCCTCTACGTTTATTTTTGTTTCACTGATTTGGGGAGCTAATCGTATCGAGGTGTTAAGGTGGATGAATATACATAGGGTGATAGAATTTTAGAGAAACATCAAGTGAGTCCTTACTCAAAAGGACGGATATATATACGTAACACTTGTGTGAATGTTGTAGTATACTAATACGTATTTAATACGATTAGATAACTAGATACGATATTAATACATAAGTGTGAATGTCTTTATTATATAACCATTGTGAAAGTTATATGATTTAACAAGTAGTGCGAACATTATAATATAGTTGAACCGATTAATAAATTGAGGAGAGATAACTTAATAATCAAAGTAAGAGTACTTGGGTTAAAGTACTGTGGTAGAAAGCGGTGTGATATGGCTAGTTAGGTGGGGTAGCTTAAATCGGAAGGTTAGAAGGAAAGTGTTAGGTGTGCACATTAAAAGAGGGGTGACTTACACCTCAAGTGAGTGCGACACTAGCTTAAATATGAAACGTGTGCATGCATATTTAATTATTGCAATTTAACTGCTTGCTAAATATTTTTAAAATGTTTTACTTGGGCTCTAACCCATGTCAAAATATTTTCCAAAAAGTCTTTGGTGTCCAGCCACAGGTATGCCCATCTTGAGGATTCTATCCAGGGATGCGTAGCTTCAGCTCATGTGAAAGTTGTAGGACTTTTCTATAGACCCTTCGTTCATTTATTCCTAGCGTAGGGATTTTGATTTCAGTACTCATTTGGGCATGTCACCCCCAGATTTTATATCCAATTATTTATGTGACCTTGTGTATCCAGGTCATAATTTCAGATATTATTGGATTTTATTATTAAACTAATAGTTGATTCGGTCATCTTATATATATCATTCATCTGTGTTGGATTCAATTATCAGTTTTTGTTACTTGTTTAAATTATTATTTATTTTCGCATGTTGCTATATAATGAAAAATAAAATTTGGCACAAGTCTAATTTAATTAATAGGTGGTTAGTAACTTGAAAAAGTTTTCGATAATGATGCTGAGAATGAGCCATATGAGACTAGGTGGTTATTTTGATCATGGGTTAGCCCTCCCGGTATTTTAGTAGGCGGGGTGTCGTACTAGATTAAGGTATACAAGTCATTACATGAAAAATAAATTGATACTAATTTTGTTTATTTGTTCTTTATCTTATAATTGTAAATTTATATGTTTCAACATACTTCTATCATTCCCTGTGAGTTTTGTACGTTTTCTTTTCCATCAAATTTATTTTTGCAACCTTTGAAAATGGATTCAAACAAACAAAGTAGAGCCAAATTCAAGAGCATATATATCTTCTTGGTCATGTATAATTCTTTAATTAGTTTTGCCTTGATAATTTTTTGTAATGCATATGTGCTAACATGACACTAGAAGGTAATAATTATAATCATAGTAAACTGCCAATGTCATTGACATGATAATAAGATTCATACTACCTCCTAAGATGATAATAACACCTATATTTTATTTTATATATCTACCAATTCTCATCTAGCTTTTTTATTTTTTTCACGCAACTCTTACATGAATTTGTAATTCTTTTGAAGTTGTGGAGTAATGCTTAAAAAATCATTTTTAACAGTTCTCCTGAAGCGATATTCTTAGTCTAAAATATGTTAAAGTTAGTTTTCTTCCACACTTTATTGATAAATTATTCAATTTCAATATATGGATTACATATGTTCACATTTCATATTTGGGTGGATAAAGTTCATACATCTTAAATATTTGACTTAAACTAAAAGGCTTTGTGTTTCAAATAGTCTGATTGTAATGAACATGATGTGAGCATATACATAAGACTAAAATTAATAGTCATTTTCATATAGGTCGCACGGCATATGCATAGGCATTTGAGAAATATTGTACATTCATGTATTTTAAGAAATCATGTTGTGTTGTTACTGTAAATGGTATCTTATATTAATTTGGCCCAAAGATTAAATTTATTCGTGTTCTCTCTACTTTGGCTATTAGGAAGAATATATTGATAAAACAATTAACTAGATTATTCAAGTTACTTTGGGGCATGCCAAGTGTTTAAAATAATTCCTAAGTGAGTCTTTTAGTTATTTGGGTTTAGGGTTCCTATTTTGTTAACTGAATTGTTCCATCATAATCACTTGGGTGTGGGTAACGATGTGTCCTTACCTATTTAAAATGTGGCATGTGTGTTGTGCGTTCTGGCTCATTATGATTTCGACTAAGTAATTTGATACTTACAAGAACATTTGTTTTCACTTAACAAATATATTCATTTCTTTTTTTATTAATAGATTATTGTCATTTGATATTAACCATAAGAATCCACCTTGATGTGTCATTTCATATGTTTTCGATGTCTTATTATAACGGTGGAGTTAACTGTTATTAATTATTTGTACCTTTACCAGCAAGGTATTTGACAAACTACCCAAGCCATTATTTTAATTTTTAGTGACTTTTTAGGCTTATACATGTTATAAGTCACGTGAGTTAAACAAATATATATTGCATTTAAAGAGTTGTATCTTAATAGTATTGAGTGATGATTCCCTACTTCATGATATGAGAAAAATATAGATTGAAGTTCAACGGTGATGCTACTTTATATCTCTTAGAAATGGTTCAAGCACTATTATGAAATTGAAAGATAGCTAAATCTTCTCCACTTAATGTGACAAGGTAAAAGTGAAAATTCATATGTTGTAAAGTTTCTAGTTAAACTTGGAGGCATTAATTTACCATTAACAATCTCTAATGTTAGTTAAAATTCATTATTTTTAATGATTTATATTCTCATATTTGAATGACAAACATATGACGAAATGTGTAATACATATTTTTCTCATTGACATATGGTTGAAAATTTTCAACTATAAACCATACTATATGGATTTGAGGAGAAATAAGTAGCTCTAAAATTTATGGAACATGAAAATAAGCTCAGATATATGAGGCATTTGAGCTAGGATGTCGAAATGACATTTTTCAACGGGTAGTGTAATATCGATTTATTCTTTTTATGCAACTTGATACACTTAAGAACTTTTCCCACTTGAAACAACACTAAAGCAAGGCATATTCACTTATTCTCTATTTTTCATTTTATACTTTGGAAATGTACCAGTGTTTATAAATAGAAATGATAAAAATGGAATAATGATTCTCTTGTTAACTTTTTGTGAACTCAAACTCAATGTGGAACAATTCATGTGTTGGCTTATTGGTGTAGGAAACTGCTCTATTGGTTGGGATAATTCGTTACAGTCGGGTGCTTTGGATGAGATGGGATTTAAATTTAACTTAAAAGTGAAGTTTCTCTTCAATTCATTTGGAGTGTGGGACTTATCCTTATTTTCTCTTCAATTTCATCCTCAAATCTCATCATATATCGTTAACACTACCATTCTTCATAATTCTTATGATATTCCTTTATGATCTGTTGATAATTGATCTTCTTTCTCTATATCTTCATCTTGGAACATAATTTGAGCCCATAAACCAACATCTTGGACTAGTAATTTCATTGGTCACAAATCCATCCCTCTCAAAATTTATATCCTTCTATGGAAAGTTCTTAAAGAAATTGTTCGGGTTGCCTAAGCCATTAAAAAACTGGGCATTAGAGGCCCCTCTAAATATCTTTATTGTACTCATTCTCAAGAAGAAGACACGTATCATCTTTTTTCTCAGGGTCAAATTTATTCTAAAGTTTGGATTCACTACAACTCAAAATTTGGTATTTCAATTTCAAACACTTCCATTAGAGTTGTCTTAATTTCTTGGTGGATTAGTGATATTGATCCCCATTTCAGATTCTCTATCCCTAGTTTCATTTGTTGGTGTTTTTGGTGTGCTAGAAACAAATGAAAATATGATAATGTTTCTATTAAAGTTGACTAAGTAATCATCCACATTGACTCTTTTAATACCTCATACCCCAAACCTGCTCTATAGAAAAATTTCCTCCCCAAATCCATTAAATGGATCCCTCATATTCATCCTAATTACAAACTTAATATTGCTTGGTATTTGAAGAATCATATGCAAGGTGTAGGTGTCATTATTAGAGATCATGAGGGAAAGTTAATTTTAGGATGTACAAGACATTCTCTGATTCAACCAGATCTTATTCCTATTTATGCTTTATGGTTCACTCTGTATCATTATGAAGATTTCCTCAAAAATATCACAGTGGAATCAAACTATCCTATGCTAGAGAAATCCATCAAACCCAAAGGTCATTCACTATAGTCCTATCCCAAAATTGTTGATCTTCAGATTTGGATCTCAAGTCATGATATCAAGTTTTCCAATATTCACTATTCTGGAAATAGGGCTGCATTTCTCACTACTAAATTTGGTGCTTCATGCAATTTAGATATTTGTTCTTCAGATTTATCTTATTTTCCAAGTTTGTTAAGAGGTCTTATTTTTATGGATAAGTTAGGAATGCCTAACTTTCCTCCCTAATCTCATGCTTTTGTTGTTTTTGCCACTGTTGGAGGGCTTTTCTCCATCTAGCTATTTATTTTTATTTTATTAAAAAAATAAAAAAATAAACAAAAAATAATAATTAAATAAAAAAATAAACCATAAACTGATATGTTTGATTAGAGTTAATCATTATCCTTTTAATATCTTAAATGCTTCTACCATTTGTTTTTGAGTCATATATTTACTGCGAGTCAAAGAAGGTGGTTTGTATTGAGTCCTTATTTCCTTCTGACGGACTTTTAATTATTTTTATAATGACAATGTATTGTGAAGTTTGCTAACTAATATTTTGTTATCTTATCGAATATTTCGTTATTATAGTTGATATTCAATCTGATTTCCATCTCTCAAATTTTTAATTTTTTATCATGTTCAATATTTAGTGTACCTTATAGTTATGCATGAGTCCGTTACGTTGGATAGTTACGAGAAGGATACATTATGAACGAGGAAGTTAAAAGAAGAATAAGTTGGTCACCACAAGTTACAAATTTTAAAAACCTAAATATTATTCTTAAGTTATTTTTAGCGAGCACACCGTTTTATAATAATGTGTTTGCAATTGTACTTAAGTTTATTAGTTACAATGTGTTGTAACTGATATATTGAACTTAAAACTACACGAAGAAAATCTTATTTCTTTAATTTTAACAGTATGTTGCATTTCAAAATTCTCTCTTTGAAATAAAATACCACATTTTTTTTCGATTTTTTCAAACTAAGTTGACATAATGCACTAGTTGACTATTTTTATATTTTAAATTTGTGTTCTTAACATATTTAAGTAGCTGGTTCATTTAAACTCATTTGACAATGGCAATCTGTACATTTGAACCTATATAACGGTGTTATGGGAATTTCTCCCAAATCATGGCTACTATCAAAAGTAAAGTTGGAGCTGCAAATCAACTTTGATTGAGTTAAGGTAAACTAAGGTTGTTTACCATTTGTAGAACAATGTCGTAAAAGATGTTATTGGTTAAGATCAATTGAGTCAACTACTCAGACTTTAATTTTGCAAAATTAGACTCTTATGTATTATAGCAATTTGTAATGTAGATTTTCCATTTTAATGAATAATAATATATTTGTTTTGCATTTTTTATATTCGTACCTTATTAATGGTTATTCCTAGACAGATGTGTTGGTTTTCCCTTAATGTAGTAGTAAGTTGTTTAGAAAAACTTGCTTATTGGTATTATTTCTTGAAATCGAGTTAAATAAATGAAGTTGTTTATACAAGGCATATGTCGGACTATTAGTATTGTAGTATTGTTATTGAAGTACTTTTTATTTCTTAAACAAGGTGGATAGTTCTATCAAAAGAGCTAAATCAGATTATATTTTTTAAATTGTTTGACTTAAATTAAACACGACTTAATCTTGAAAAAATTATCTTCGTGCCTTTAGGCACGAGCAATCCACTAGTGTGTGTGTGTGTGTGTGTATGTATATATATATATATATATATATATATATATATATATATATATATATATATATATATATATATATATATATATATATATATATCATTCATGCTTTCAGCATTTTATATTATAGATTTCTTATCACCATTGAGTTAAAAATGGTCGATAACTTTTGAAGTTTTAGACATTTAACTTATGCATAACGTATCAAAAGATATTCTTTTAGTTACTCATAGTTTGATATCAAACATGAAAATTCTATGGTTATTTCATCACTAACCTCGAAATGGTATGATCATCCATTTTGTTGTTTACGCATCAATCAATTAAATCCTATCGATACTTAAAATTTACTTGCACTTACTGGAAAAGTTGAAGAAGCAAAGTTCTGGAGTGGGAATCCACCTTCATGATGTTAATCTCTCTCTCTCTCTCTCTCTCTCTCTATATATATATATATATATATATATATATATATATATATATATATATATATATATATATATATATATATATAATTAATGTGATTGTCTTAATGAATTCACTCTCATGGCAGCTGGGAATCACACTTTCTATGCTCGCAAGTGAGGGATTTGTGTTCGTTCATGGTGAAAGTGTGAAGAGAACACATACTATATGGAGTGAGGGAATGTTTTACCATATTCGCCAAGGTATCCCAAAGTAAAAAATAAAGATAATTTATATGAAGATTTATCGACATGTATTGTGTTATTCAGACGAATAATAAAGTTCCTCACCAACACCGGCCTAATTATTGTGAAGTTTAGGGAAGTTATTGTATATTTGAGAATTTATTGAACCTTGTATAAAATGTAAAAGCTGAATATGGTGCCCTTGTTTATGAGACTAATTTTGTATATGTTCTTAGGATTGGAATAGTGTAGTAAGTATAATTCAATTTTTTTAAATTCAGGATATTTTAAAGAAGGATGTCGGATCTTCAAAAATAAATTTAATTTTAAATATGTATTAATTTTACTAATGAACATTCATCGTTACAAAATCAGACAAAGGCGTTATAAACTTGTGTAATAGTAGAACAATTATCCATTACAAAATATCTAGGAACAGTAAAATTCCGTTGGTAAGGTATAAATATAAATAGAAAAATTCGTTTCTAAATAACAATTAGTAACGGTAAAATACCGTTGGTAAGCTTATTATTAGTAATAGAAAAATATCGTTGGTAAATTTATTATTAGTAACGGTAATGATATGCTATGATTTTTCCCCAAGATTTTTTTTCTAACAAAAAATTACCGTTACTATATTTTTCTTACGATAAAATACTGTTACTGAAAGTGTATTTTGGTGGAGTGACCCAAACCTCTTAGCCAGTTCAAAACCCTCAATGTTTTACACTTAATACATTGGTGGACACACACACACACACACACACACACACACACACACACACACACACACACACATATATATATATATATATATATATATATATATATAGAGAGAGAGAGAGAGAGAGAGAGAGATTAGCGCTTGAGTGAGGATTACATACTTCTTTAAAAAATAAAATTATTTTTTTATTTGGGTGGTAAAAATACCATCATGTGCCACATGCATGATGAAGGTTCCATTGAAAAATTTAACATCATTAGAGTTTAGGGGTAAACTCGGCATTAATAAAGTTGAGGCAACTTAGAGAAAGGCAAATGAACACTAAGGCTTGGGATCCTATTGAATTCCCGACTAATTGTTTCAATTTAAATGTTAACCACAATATTATCTCTTTTTCCATGTTTAACCCTTCATTAAGTTCTGTTAAGACACATAACTGAATACCTGACTCGGTCTCTTATGTAGAAAAGTTTATTAAGTTGTTCAATTATTAACGCCCGACTTAAGAAATTCTCAAAAAATCAACATTAATCATACAATTAACAAAATGTTATTCACTATCTAATTAATGAATAAAAAAATATAATAATTCAACCCACCCACTAATAACTCAACCACTACCGAAAAATTACTACCTCTAAAATTACATCATTAAGATAACCTAACAATTATTAACATAATCAAACAACCATCAACGTCAAACCACAACCGCCAACATTACAACATTAACAACAACACCAACATGACACCATTACCACCACCACTACAATAACAACAATAACAAGACATCAACACCAACACCAACAATTCGATTTGTTCTCTTGGCAATGATGGTGCAGTTGATTCCGATTTGTTCACACATATTGTTATATGTGAACTTTTTTGTATCTGATTTCTTTGAAGGTATCACATACATAAAGTTGGTGTGGTGGGGGAGGCGAGGGCCCTCCTTTAACATAGACAATGGGTGTACTTTAACAATTTCCTTTTTTCCTATTTTGTGTTTGTTAAATTTCATTAAATTATTAGTACACTTGGTAGAATTTCTTTGTTGATAATTAAAGGTATTATAAAAACCAACCGCTAAGGGAGAGGAACCCGTATACCAGGATTATATACTATAATCAAACTAGAACCTAAAACCTGGCCAGCATTGGAAATGTACCCCGAACTGCAGTACCTTATACATATCTTCCAAAAAGTCCTAAAAGAGAGGAAGGTAAACAATATGTCTTTCATTGTACCAACTTCGTAAGGTACTCAGAAATAACTAACGTAAGCTAGAAGGCGCACTCTCCCTTCCTTCAAAGCACCTCGTATTCCACTCCTGCCAAATCATTCAAAACATACAACGGGGAACCCATTTCTAAATACCTCGAATCCTACCAAATCATTCACAAGATACAATGAGGAACCCCTTTTTAAATACCTCGAATACCTCTCCATGCCATCAGGGGATACTAAGACTCTAACATACCCCTCACCATATTGGACAACACCCACACAATCCGACTAAGGGAAAAGAAACCTCCCAAAGGTCTCTCGTCACTCAATAATGCAAGAGTAGGTGATTGGTTTATTGTTCCTCCTCCTTACATAACTAACAACGGCTAGCCAATGGCCGTATCCTCTTCTAAAAACCCTCGATTTTGAAAATTGCTTACTTGGCCATCGTTAAAACAAAGAACATAACTTTATCGCGGGGGGGAGGGGGGAGGGATGGGGCTTGGGCTTCCATATTTGTCTCCAATGGAAAGAAACATCCATGCATCCATTACATGTCAGAATGGAATAGTACTATTTCACCATGAAAACATCCCTTCTATCCTTACCCCAAACCAACTCATCATCCCCTCCCACTAGAGTAGGAGCCTCTCCAAGCCAATCAAATAAAGCCTCTGCGTCCTTGAGTTCCAAGTTCCATAAATGTCTATGAAACTTAGGATTCCACACACTCTACCTCCAACTCTTAAAAAATGCTCAGTATCCAAACTATCCTTATCTTCACCAATACGAAACATCCTAGGAAATAATTCCTCAAGGGACCCATCCTTACCCCTCCTATCCTTCCAAAATATTACCAAGCTACCATTCCCTTGAAGAAAACATGTATGTTGAAAGAAAGCTCCCCACTCTTTCGAAATATGCTTCCACGTACCCACCCAATGGAAACACCGCCCCACATTTGACCCCCAACCCAAAAGTAAAAAATATCCCCTAGCTACCACCAACCTCCTTCATAACCTATTCTGCTCATGTTAAAGTCTCCAAAGCCATTTTCCAAACAAAGCTTTATTAAAGTACTCCATATTTTTCACTCCTTCCCCCCTAAATCGTCTTGCAAACTTCCTCCCATCCCACAAGACTATACACTCCTCCTCCCCTCTCTATAGGAAGTCTCTTATCATCTTATCCAACAACTTACGCACATAGCATGGAAACAGTAAAATGGATATGAAGTATGTCGGCAGACTCGACAATGTGCTTTTTATCAAAGTTAACCTCCTTCCCTTAGATAGATAATCGTTCTTCCACCCTGCCTATTTCTTTCTCACCCTTTCGATAATCGGGTCCCATATAGCTTTGCTCTTAAATTTAGCCCCTAAAAGAAAAGCAAGATAAGTAGAAGGGAGTAAACCCACCCTACATCCTAGTGTACCTGCCAAACACCCAGCGTTCTCAACACCTCCAACCTAAAACATCTCACAATTCCCAACAATAATATGAAGTCCCGACGCTGCTTCGATGCACATCAGAATGAGTCTAATAGATCCAACTTATCACATTTCTGCTACGCAAAAGACAATCATATCGTCGATATATAAAAGGTGAGAAGCCCTAACTAGTAACGCATTCAACACCCAAATCACAAAGTCGCTAATCAAACCCATCTCAACCTCACGCCCCATCATCCGGTTAAACGCCTCCATGACCTAAATGAAAAGGAAGGGAGACAGAGGATCTCCCTGTTGAAAATCCCTGGGGAAGAAGCCTAACAGATTAAATACAATTATGAATCCAACGATATGACCCCATACCGAAACTTATCCTCTTTAATAAGTACAAATGGAATTCAGCGAAGAAAGCCAAGGGTAATGAACGACGCATTAAGACTCCTCACGAAGGAACCTCTAGCATGGAATTTCGCGAAAAAATCCATCACCTCCCCTCCCATAACTGGCCAATAATGCTGAAAGATGGCCATAGTGAAACCATTCAGGCCAGGAGCCTTATCCCCACTCATGGATCTCAGCACATGCACAACTTCTAGTTCCGAAAAAGGGAGCCTCCATATTCTCAGCATCCACCCCTGAAATTCTCCCTAACTCAGCCCCATCCAAGTTAGGACGCCAAGCTTCCTCTTCTTTATAAAGGCCCTTGAAAAATTGTATAATCGCCATCATGACTTCACTGAATTCTTCAAACTCCACCCCATCCCCCGAGATTTTCTAAATATGATTGAAACGACAATGTGAATTGGCAACCTTGTGGAAGAATTTGGTATTCTTATCTCCCTCCTTCAAACCACAGAGCTCGAATTTTTTTCGCCAACTGATCTCCTCCTAAATAAGCCGTTTCCCAATCTCATAATTTCTCTCTTCCTTCCTCACCTCCCTTCTTTTTCATCCAAATGCCAGACCTCCTCCATATACCTTATAAATACCTCTCTAACATTCCCAAATACCCTTATGTTCCACTGTCTGATATCTTCCTTGAGAATCCCCATCATCTTAGACAATCTGAAGCTAATCAAACCTTCCACCTCATACCCTTGTTACCACCCTTTCACCTTGGCCAAGAAATCCTCCTCCTTAATCCACGTATTTTCAAATCTAAAAGGAGTCCTCCCAACTCTCTGACCCTCACCCTCTAAAAGAATTGGTCTATGGTCTGGCGTAACACTCGGCAAGCAAGACTGATAACCCTAGGAAAGTGATCATCTCATCCATGGGAAATCAGAAGATGATTGAGCCGAGAAAGGGAAGGGAGGCATCGAGTTAGATTTTTCGTTAAGTGTCCAAACAAAAGTTTAAACAGTGGATTCAAATTGCAAAAATTGGCAACATTGGGGTTAGCATTGCAAATTGAAAGAATTGGTTCGGAATTCAAAATGACTTCAAACCTTGGGGCTAACTTTGTATTTTTTTTCCTAAAGAAATAGAGAGTTATGGGGCGGAAATGTTAGACGGGATAGAGTTAAGGAGTATAAGTGTAATTAACTCTAAATTAGTTTATTACCCACCAAATAATTACACGTTAGTTTGTGGAGTGACTAAATAATTTTTTGTTAGCCTTTTTTAAGCCTAATATATTGGTTTCACACGTTCACAAAGCCTATAAATATGGGGTTCTTGAGGATCCATTTAGCACGACAAAACATACTAAGAAAATGAAGTTGATGGAGAAGAAAAGTAGTCACGTGGAAAGGAAAAAAGGTGGATTGATCACCATGCCCTTCATCTTGGGTAAGCTTTTCTTTGTGTGGTTATTTTTCTAATCTTAAACATAAGTGTTTGTATTAAGTACTATTAACATTTGTGCAGCGAATGAGATATGTGAGAGATTGGCAGTGGTGGGTTTAGGCGCCAATATGATTAGCTACTTAACTCTTGAACTTCATATGCCACTGACTAAAGCAGCTAATACCCTCACCAACTTCAGTGGCACTGCCAGCTTAACGCCCCTGCTTGGGGCTTTCGTTGCTGATGCCTTTGCCGGACGCTTTTGGACCATAACGTTTGGTTCTATTATTTGCCAAATAGTTCGGACTCTCTCTCTCTCTCTCTCTCTCTCTCTCTCTCTCTCCTATATTTTGAGTTGCTTACAACCTAATCTAAAGTGAATGCATGGAGCTTTGCTGTGATGATAAGTAATTGGATTGGATACTTCTCATTATGATTATTTAAAGCAGCACATGTTATCTTTAACAACCTCGTAATATAACGTACCAATAACAACGGTATATTCTATGTGCCTAGTAATCCATGCGTCTGCATGTGGGATATATTGAATGTTTTAAGAAAGAAAAAGGTATAATGGAATGGTTAAAATAAAAAAAAATGTAAAGTTTACTGTGCATTTTTAATTAAGCTTCTTTATATTTTTAATTCAACAGGGTTTGGTATGCTTAACAATATCAGCTGTACTACCTAAGTTAAGGCCACCACCATGTAAAGGTGAGCAAGTGTGCCAAGAAGCCAATTCAGGTCAACTGGCGGTCCTTTACATATCACTCCTGCTAAAAGCACTCGGAACCGGTGGGATCCGACCCTGTGTGGTCACATTCGGGGCTGATCAATTTGACCAGACGGATCCAAAGCAAAAGCAAATAACATGGAAGTTCTTCAACTGGTACTACTTCTGCCTGGGATCATCCATGCTTGTGGCTGTAACAGTGATTGTTTATATTCAAGATAATATTGGATGGGGTTGGGGGCTCGGAATACCCGCCATAGCATTGGGTCTTTCAATAGTAGCATTCACAATCGGGTACCCTTTTTATAGAAATCTGGACCCTCCTGGCAGCCCATTTACCCGATTGTTACAGGTGTGCGTGGCCGCGTTCAGAAAGAGAAAGCTGCCTATGGTTTCGGATCCTAAATTGCTGTATAAAAATGAGGAGCTTGATGCCTCTATTTCCCTTGCTGGGAAGCTTCTTCACACTAAACATATGAAGTAAGTCTCTCTCTAAATTAAGACATATGGACATATGTTGATTAACTTTCGTTAGTTAAACAGTCTAACCATTGAATCCTTTTCCTAATCCTATTTCCATGATGCTGATACAATGACATAGCCGTGAGGTCATTGCGCACATATAAATGGAAACAAAACGCCAACGTGCCTTCAGTAGATGCCACCATTAAGCAATTGCTAATATTATGAAAAAAATAATAAATGAATAAAAAAAAGGTATTATTTGTACACCTTACAAGCTACTTTCGCAGTTTCATAATTCATGTTTAAAAACGCAAGGGTAAATTACCGCAAGTTCCACCAAGATTTGATGTTCCAATGGTTAACTCGTTAGGATTCAGTTCATTCAGTGGCATTTTTTATTTTATAAAGGAAATCCTCATGTGCCACGCAGATACCATTTTTTATACAAAATGACTAAACACCATTTACTTAATTAATTATAAGATAAAAAGAAATGAATTCATTTAAAACAATATGAACTTTAAATTGTGATAATAATAAGGCTAATATAATCCACTCCTACCCGTCAAAAATCTTGGGATGTTGATGTAGGTACAATTTGTTCATCATGTCCTCTCAAATGCCATATCTTTCTTTCCCTTTCTTGCCAAAATATTGTTTCATTAAAATCTAAAACTTAGTACGGTCTATAGGCTTTTTCTCGTTCTAGTTCCACTACCATTGTCATTATTTGATGCCTATTTGATATCATGTGGGGGGGAAAAAATGCCCCCATTGAAATTTTTCCTAAGCAATTGTTCAAAGTGTGTCAGCAGCTTGTACAATAGTGTGAGTTAGCACAACAAATCGTAAATTCTTATTTTCAGCCCTAAATTTTAGAATGTCTTTTCACTAATTCGAGGGGTTCGCTTCACATTTATATTAGGAAAAATTCCGTTCTTACTTCTCTTTCCCTTTTTCGGCTGAGATATTCTCAATTTTACTTGCTCATTTAACGTGAGGTGCAGATTTTTAGACAAGGCGGCCATCGTAACTAAAGAAGACAACCCAAAACCTTCCTCAACACCCAACTTTTGGAAACTCAACACCGTCCACCGAGTTGAAGAACTAAAATCCATAATCCGAATGGGACCCATATGGGCCTCTGGTATCATCCTCGCCACAGCCTACGCCCAACAAAGCACTTTCTCTTTTCAACAAGCCAAAACCATGAACCGCCACCTCACACCCTCATTCGAAATCCCCGCCGGCTCCATGACTGTCTTCACCCTTACCTCCATGCTCACAGCCATAATCTTCTATGACCGAATTTTCATTCCCATAACACGCCGCTTCACAGGGCTTGAACGAGGCATATCTTTCCTCACTCGAATGGGCATCGGCTTATTCATTTCCATACTTGCCACTCTAGTTGCCGGTTTCACTGAAGTAAAGCGAAAACACGCAGCTTTATCTTGTGGACTTATTGACACTCCTCATTCAATCATACCTATTTCGGTTTTTTGGTTGGCGCCACAGTATTGCCTTCATGGGGTGGCTGAGGCATTTATGTCGATTGGGTACCTTGAGTTCTTTTATGATCAGGCGCCTGAGAGTATGAGGAGCACTGCTATTGGGTTTTTCTGGTTGGCTATTTCTGCTGGGAATTATTTGAGTAGTCTCATGGTTTCGATGATTCACAGGTTTAGCGAGGGGAAAGGTGGGTCCAATTGGCTTCCGGATAATAATCTTAACAAGGGAAAATTGGAGAACTTTTACTGGTTCATCACATTGTTACAAGCTGTTAATCTTGTTTATTACTTGGGTTGTGCGAAGCTCTACACTTTCAAGCCCATTCAGGTGCATAGTACAGAAGGTGACTCCGCTAACGAAGATGGAAGTGAGCCACAGGGCCACGTCTAACTCAACTTTGACATTTTTGTCAGTTGAATCTACTTAAGTTTTCGAAGACAATATAAACTTGAAGCGGGTGAAAAATACCTTATATTTGTAAGAATGTAAGATAAGGACACGCATTTCGTGAATTGCTCAATAAGTCCTCGTGTATAATTATTTCAATGCTTAGTTAACTATGAGAACCAAGAGACCTGATATTTACGGATATTGTCGCTGCTAGTTTAATTCAGATATTTATCTATTTGTCACCGTTTTGAAATAATTTTTTTGTAGGCGTGTTATAAGTGTTAGAGATTTTTGTCTTGTAAATTGATTTTCGCTTAGTATTTCCACATATTTGTTTTCCCTCAAATCTTGATAGCTTTTAGAGAGAGAGTTTTGTACATATTGTTATTGTGATTGTAGTTTAGATATTTGAAGTTTTCTTAGGTCAATAGCAAGGTAAGCATGTGCATTATTTGATGATGATTAATGTGTGTATTTTATTTTTTTATGCTCTCTTTTATACATTTTGGAGTATTTTTGTTCAATATTTAATAATTGTTGTTTGATTATAGTAATGTAAAATATTTTTGTGTAGTAGTACTATTGTTTTGCCCTAAATTTTCAGAGATATTAGAGGTAAAGTATTGGAGATAGTTATTTGGAGATATTGTTCTTACGATTATCATGGTTTAGATATTTGAAGTTTAATTCATTCTATATCTAGGTAAGCTTGTGTATTATATGATGTTAATTGATGTTTGTGTGTTATTATGTTAATACAATGTTTGATACACTTTTTTCGGTAAGCAAATGATACCATAAAACACCCGCCTAAGGGGGCGGAATCTTGTATACAGGAAGTATACCAAGCAAAAAAAAAAAAGGGCCGGAGCCTAGAACAAACAAGCCTCCCACCTAAAATGAGCTAGCGACGAGTCATGCCTTTTCCTAAACCATGTAAGAAGAAGGCTCAGAAAGTTGTACCGAACTCGAGAGGGATCAATTTCGACCCCCTCGAAGCATCTCCTATTCCTCTCCTTCCAGACAGTCCAAAAAATACAATGAGGAACCATCATCCACATCACCCGCAGACCAGTCCAACCTCTAGGGCTCCTCCAAGCCGCCATCACCTCGCAAACTTAATGAGGCATAACCCAATGAATCTGACAAAGCGTGAAGAACAAGTCCCAAAGGCCCCTAGTCACCTAACAGTGGAGAAGGGGGTGATTGGACGTCTCCTCCTCCTTCTTACACAACCAACACCTGCTGGCCAACCTCCTCCCTCTCTTTTGAAGCCCCTCAATAGTCAAGATAGCCTATCTGGCAGCGGTCCACACAAAGAAACAAATCTTCGAAGGCGCATGACTCTTCCAAATGGCCTTCCAGAGTAAAGAGGCACCCCCATAACCCCTCAACCCAAGATAATACCTCTTAACGGAAAACAGACCATCTTGAGACCTCGACCACCTCAACCCATTTGCTCCAGAGGACGGGATAGGCACCAAATTCATCCACTCAAAGAACTCCTCTAGTTCCCAATCCTGAAAACCCCTCCTAAACTTCGGATCCCACACTTCCCGATCCCCTACCCTCCACCAATGACCCTCAACTGACCCCTCACTATCTCTCCCAATCCGGAACATCCCTGGGAAGAGAATCTCCAAAGATCCCCCCTCACCCCAATTATCCTTCCAAAACCTTATACGATCCCCACTCTAGAGCTGGTATGAGGTGAACCTAGAGAACTTCCCCCACCCCATCGCAATGTACCTCCACAATCCCATCCCATGATCATCGCTCCCCACAGTAGAGCCCCACCCATAAGGGCCAGCCCCATACCTAGCTACCACTACTTTCCTCCAAAGTCTGTCGTCTTCTTTATTAAACCGCCACAACCACTTGCCCAGTAAGGCCGTATTAAAATGTGTTAAACTCCTCACCCCAGCCCCACCCGCCTGCAGCGGCTTGCACACCACATCCCAACTAACCAAGAAGTACTTAAACTGATCATCACGCCCTTTCCATAGAAAATTCCTCATCAACTTATCGAGCCTCTTACCAACGGATGAAGATAGAGTGAGCACAGACATAAAATAAGTCGTAAGGCTCGATAACACACTTTTGATCAACGTCAATCGACCCCCTTCGGAAAGGTAACAATGCTTCCAACCAACTAATCTACTTTGGACCCTCTCAAGAACCGAATCCCACATCGAAGTAGACTTAAACTTAGCTCCTAAAGGGAGGTCAATATAAGTAGAAGGGAGCGAACCAACCCTACAACCAAGAACACTGGCAAAGAAACTGATGAGTGCATTATTTTGTATATTTTATACCCAAATTTATACTTTGTTAGTCCCATTTTAGTGTATTTAATAATTTCTTAGGACTATTTTGTTAAAAAGAGGAAAAAATGCGAGAATGATTGAATTCATATTGAAAATGGTAATTTTAACTCAAAAATGGGCACTTCGATAATTTTATAATATTCTTGTGCTAATTTGTGAAAAAAGCTGCCTAGTGAAATTTTTGCAGATAATGATGGAATTTGGTGCAAATTGATGATCAATTCAAAAAAGGCGCGAAAAAGCTGATTTTTACGGTCGTTCGAAAAAATGCTGTTTTTACACAAAAAGTCGGAAATTTTTATCCTCCGATTTGGACGAAACTCGGCATACGTGTTCAACGAGAAAATATAAGAGTTTTCGAGTGGGGGGAAATTCCGTCCCTTATCACGATCCAAAGATTAAAGAGGTGAAGAGATAGCTACCAACACTATTCGGCCAATCAGAAAGAGTCCCACCACAACTCAAATACCTCACCACTTGTCCTATAAAAAGGACCCTTGGGATCATAATTTCGGAGACAATTAGAGAGGGCTTTCGTGGAGGATTTCGGGGAGCAACTTTGAGTGATTGTAATCAATTTGAGGGCCAAGTTTTTATCATTTTTTTAGAGGATTCAAGATTGGTGTGAGAGAACTATTTGTAAGTTTGGTTTATTAATGAAGATCTCTACTCATTCTTGCAATTTCTCTTTCATTATGGTAGCTTGATTCTTATATTAGGAGTAGGGTGAAGTTTATCATAGTTAACTAATATTGTCACGTTAATTTTATCGTTGTTTATTCCCTACCTGTTTTAATTGTTATTAAAGATTCGGTATTCATTTTAAAGCGACACGAGAGTGTGTTTTAGAACCTTCAAGATTGTTTTGTCAAATCAAGTTTTGAGATTTAAAAATAGTAATTTTTGATGGATTATGCTTGCACTTTGATTGTTTTGATAGTCCATGCTTAAATACATTTGCGAATTTTAAAACTTGGATTTTCTAAGGGAATAGGGATTTTAGCCGTCTATTAGAGACGTTAAAAATATTTTGATCATAACCGTCACATTTTCCGAATTAAACACGGCGAGAGTCGGTTTAATTTGAGTTATAAAAAGGGAATGGCAACATTAAATTAGTGTGCAATATTAGTTACGTGATAAATGGACCCCGAATCCTAATTATTTCCTAATTGTTTACAAATCTCTTGCGTTACTCTCATTTATCGTAGTTGCTTTTATTTTGTATAATTTATAATTATTCTCTACCCCATTTGATCTAGTTGGACAGTTGTAATTCTTTTAATAATTAAAATTGACAAATCCTCGTGGGTTCGACCCGTACTTACACTCGCTATTCTATAATAGCCCGTGCACTTGCGGTATTTTATAAATTGACAACAAGTTTTTGGCGCCGTTGCCGGGGATTTGACAATTTTTTTTCTTAAAAGAAGTTGTGACTTTCGGACTAGTTTGTTTTACTTTTTGCATTTTTTTTGTAAAAATTTAAAAAAAAAAGAGAGAAAAAAAAGAAAAAAAAAACTCTTAACAAGGCTATAATTAAAAGCTACTCCAACGCGAACTTGTCAAATCGATTCCGTTTCACCTTGTCTAGGATTGGTGGTTTTTAATGAGTCTTCGTACCGACCACCTACCTGGAGGTGAAATCGAAATTTGAGGAGACAACCGTAGTTGGTCCACTTTTAAATTCTCCCTTGTCAAAGGGTAGTAGCTATCCAAAATAAATAAATGAATTCATGTGTTGTAAATTACAATGGGTGATCCTCATATTGTTATCCCGTCATCTTTCTCATATTCCTCAATGGATCCTGTGGACGTGTTTTTACAAAATACTGAAAATCTAGATGACTACGTATTTCAATTTAATTCAGATGGGTCAGTAGTCATTTTAAAAATTAAAGAAGGTATGGATGAGACTCCAACCCCTGTAATTACTATCGGTCCACCAAAGTGTATCAATTGGAGAGAGGTGAACAAACGATATAATGATGCTATTTCTAAAAATAACCATGAATTAATTGAGGATAATCAATTTTGTGAGGAGAAAAAAATTGACAATCTTGACACGTGTAATACTTGTGATGATTTGGATGTTTGTCAAGATTTTTCTCCTAATTTAATTGAGCAGAATGCTGCTTCTTTTTATATGTGGGAAAATTTATTTGAGGATTCGTCATCCGATTTTACTGATACTTCAAGTATTTATGACGATCCTCCTGTTTTTGATGAAGAAAGTGTATCACCCAGTGATAGATCTTCTTCCCACGCTTTTCATAAAATCTCACATTTAGGAGTAGAGTATGCATCCCCAATTTTACTTGACTATTTTCGAAAAAGGGATAATAAATATTTGGATCCTTATTGCAATTTATTACCTCCATGTGATGCATCGACATATGATTCAGGCGATTCAAATTTATTTATTATTGATGATGTCGGTACTCACCATTATGACCATAGATTTAAGATTGAAATTTGTGTTGTGCGGTCATGCTCTCAAATTTATGATATTTTGGTACTTAGTGCTATAAAGTTTATTAATTGGAATGACCCACAACTATTTCGATTATTAATTTATGGTGAGGATGGTAATTGTCATGTGTTTGTATATTATTTGTGCATTTTTTTTTGTTATTTTTTAGTTAACATGTATCATATTTTTACTTCTTTACTTTATTTTCTTTGTCCACATTTTCATTTGCGCATACATTGAGGACAATGTAAAATTTAGGTTTGGGGGTAAGGATGATATTTTTGAAAAAAAAAAATCAGATTTCAAAAATTCAAAAAGATTTTCAATATAATTGAGTTTTGGAACGATTTCTTAATATAGAATTAATTCATGGATCTCTCATCTTATGAAATTTTTACACATTAGCCATATAATACGATCGAAAATGGATATTGAGGCGAAAGTTAATATGCTTAACGAATAAATGTGGAGATTTTAACCCGATGAGATTTTGTGCCATTCATCGTTTTCCAGAGATTTAAATCAGTCCGAGTTAAAATTACTCAATCTTTCCTTCAGTGATAAATTCGTTGATGATCTCAAATTCTTTGTTTTGTTCGATTACTGAAAACAAAAAGTCAAAATGTGAATCTTAAGCACTAGAAGTCTTAGTAAGTCGTCTTGAGACACAAATCAACTGAACGAAACTTGAGAAATGAGATTAGGCCATCGTTTGAAAGCCCAAAATTAAGCCTAAAATCCAACCTTTTTACATTATTCCGTTGCAAGCCCATTTGAGCCAAAAAGAAAATATGTCTTTTATTGAAAACCCATTGTCCTACCTAACTCCAACTGAGAGTTTGAAGCCCATAAAAAGAAGTCATACCCATTAGCGGAGAATACTGGGGTAACATTACGGTTGAAAAAAAAAGGCCAAAAAAAAAAAGAAAAAAGAAAAAAAAATTCGCAAAAGGCTGATGTGTCGGAAAAAAAAGGGGAAGAAAAAAAAATGTGAAAAAAAAAATGTGATTTCGAAAAGAAAAGGCGAAAGAAAAAGAAAAATGGATGTTGGAAGAAAAGTGCCTAAAAGTCAAAATACCGAAAAACCTCTATATTCTCAGAAATTTTGAACTCCAAAAACAACCATTCTTTCTAGCCAAAATTCGAGCCTACAATACAACCAAAGAAAGTCCTAATAGATCTCATGGGAAGTTAGTTATAGTGTGGAGAGAAGACGAATAGGATCTATGGTGTGATTCAATGTTTTCAACAAGTAATCGATTTTCTGTTCATGAGATCATATTCATCCATTGTATAAAAATTCATTTTTGATTATGTATATGTGAAATTTGTTCATATAAATTTACTCTTTTATTCACATATACCGAGAGAAAATAACCCATTTCCGAGTGTTCGATTGTGAGTGCATTCTGTGAGATTTTGAAATCAAAACGAACTTTCGGATAAGAAATGCAACGATCAAATCTTTTGAAATTGACGGTTATATTGGCTATGCACACACAGACACAATAAGTTGAGATTGAGGAATGAAGTTCTACTATATTTATGAAGTTTGCATTCAAACTTGGTTATATTACTTTTTAGTCATTTGTATTGAGTCAAGATTTTGAATTTTGTGGGTATATTCACTGCAAACCCTCACGAGACAAAACTCGTCCACTAGGGTAACCTAGGGGTTTAACGGCTTGTTGCACATGCTAAGTGCAATCGTGATTCCTACGAAAGTGAGTTAAATTTTAAAAAATTTAGTTTTGCTCGAGGACTAGCAAAGTTTAGGTTTGGGGGTATTTGATGAGTGCATTATTTTGTATATTTTATACCCAAATTTATACTTTGTTAGTCCCATTTTAGTGTATTTAATAATTTCTTAGGACTATTTTGTTAAAAAGAGGAAAAAATGCGAGAATGATTGAATTCATATTGAAAATGGTAATTTTAACTCAAAAATGGGCACTTCGATAATTTTATAATATTCTTGTGCTAATTTGTGAAAAAAGCTGCCTAGTGAAATTTTTGCAGATAATGATGGAATTTGGTGCAAATTGATGATCAATTCAAAAAAGGCGCGAAAAAGCTGATTTTTACGGTCGTTCGAAAAAATGCTGTTTTTACACAAAAAGTCGGAAATTTTTATCCTCCGATTTGGACGAAACTCGGCATACGTGTTCAACGAGAAAATATAAGAGTTTTCGAGTGGGGGGAAATTCCGTCCCTTATCACGATCCAAAGATTAAAGAGGTGAAGAGATAGCTACCAACACTATTCGGCCAATCAGAAAGAGTCCCACCACAACTCAAATACCTCACCACTTGTCCTATAAAAAGGACCCTTGGGATCATAATTTCGGAGACAATTAGAGAGGGCTTTCGTGGAGGATTTCGGGGAGCAACTTTGAGTGATTGTAATCAATTTGAGGGCCAAGTTTTTATCATTTTTTTAGAGGATTCAAGATTGGTGTGAGAGAACTATTTGTAAGTTTGGTTTATTAATGAAGATCTCTACTCATTCTTGCAATTTCTCTTTCATTATGGTAGCTTGATTCTTATATTAGGAGTAGGGTGAAGTTTATCATAGTTAACTAATATTGTCACGTTAATTTTATCGTTGTTTATTCCCTACCTGTTTTAATTGTTATTAAAGATTCGGTATTCATTTTAAAGCGACACGAGAGTGTGTTTTAGAACCTTCAAGATTGTTTTGTCAAATCAAGTTTTGAGATTTAAAAATAGTAATTTTTGATGGATTATGCTTGCACTTTGATTGTTTTGATAGTCCATGCTTAAATACATTTGCGAATTTTAAAACTTGGATTTTCTAAGGGAATAGGGATTTTAGCCGTCTATTAGAGACGTTAAAAATATTTTGATCATAACCGTCACATTTTCCGAATTAAACACGGCGAGAGTCGGTTTAATTTGAGTTATAAAAAGGGAATGGCAACATTAAATTAGTGTGCAATATTAGTTACGTGATAAATGGACCCCGAATCCTAATTATTTCCTAATTGTTTACAAATCTCTTGCGTTACTCTCATTTATCGTAGTTGCTTTTATTTTGTATAATTTATAATTATTCTCTACCCCATTTGATCTAGTTGGACAGTTGTAATTCTTTTAATAATTAAAATTGACAAATCCTCGTGGGTTCGACCCGTACTTACACTCGCTATTCTATAATAGCCCGTGCACTTGCGGTATTTTATAAATTGACAACAAGTTTTTGGCGCCGTTGCCGGGGATTTGACAATTTTTTTTCTTAAAAGAAGTTGTGACTTTCGGACTAGTTTGTTTTACTTTTTGCATTTTTTTTGTAAAAATTTAAAAAAAAAAAGAGAGAAAAAAAAGAAAAAAAAAACTCTTAACAAGGCTATAATTAAAAGCTACTCCAACGCGAACTTGTCAAATCGATTCCGTTTCACCTTGTCTAGGATTGGTGGTTTTTAATGAGTCTTCGTACCGACCACCTACCTGGAGGTGAAATCGAAATTTGAGGAGACAACCGTAGTTGGTCCACTTTTAAATTCTCCCTTGTCAAAGGGTAGTAGCTATCCAAAATAAATAAATGAATTCATGTGTTGTAAATTACAATGGGTGATCCTCATATTGTTATCCCGTCATCTTTCTCATATTCCTCAATGGATCCTGTGGACGTGTTTTTACAAAATACTGAAAATCTAGATGACTACGTATTTCAATTTAATTCAGATGGGTCAGTAGTCATTTTAAAAATTAAAGAAGGTATGGATGAGACTCCAACCCCTGTAATTACTATCGGTCCACCAAAGTGTATCAATTGGAGAGAGGTGAACAAACGATATAATGATGCTATTTCTAAAAATAACCATGAATTAATTGAGGATAATCAATTTTGTGAGGAGAAAAAAATTGACAATCTTGACACGTGTAATACTTGTGATGATTTGGATGTTTGTCAAGATTTTTCTCCTAATTTAATTGAGCAGAATGCTGCTTCTTTTTATATGTGGGAAAATTTATTTGAGGATTCGTCATCCGATTTTACTGATACTTCAAGTATTTATGACGATCCTCCTGTTTTTGATGAAGAAAGTGTATCACCCAGTGATAGATCTTCTTCCCACGCTTTTCATAAAATCTCACATTTAGGAGTAGAGTATGCATCCCCAATTTTACTTGACTATTTTCGAAAAAGGGATAATAAATATTTGGATCCTTATTGCAATTTATTACCTCCATGTGATGCATCGACATATGATTCAGGCGATTCAAATTTATTTATTATTGATGATGTCGGTACTCACCATTATGACCATAGATTTAAGATTGAAATTTGTGTTGTGCGGTCATGCTCTCAAATTTATGATATTTTGGTACTTAGTGCTATAAAGTTTATTAATTGGAATGACCCACAACTATTTCGATTATTAATTTATGGTGAGGATGGTAATTGTCATGTGTTTGTATATTATTTGTGCATTTTTTTTTGTTATTTTTTAGTTAACATGTATCATATTTTTACTTCTTTACTTTATTTTCTTTGTCCACATTTTCATTTGCGCATACATTGAGGACAATGTAAAATTTAGGTTTGGGGGTAAGGATGATATTTTTGAAAAAAAAAAATCAGATTTCAAAAATTCAAAAAGATTTTCAATATAATTGAGTTTTGGAACGATTTCTTAATATAGAATTAATTCATGGATCTCTCATCTTATGAAATTTTTACACATTAGCCATATAATACGATCGAAAATGGATATTGAGGCGAAAGTTAATATGCTTAACGAATAAATGTGGAGATTTTAACCCGATGAGATTTTGTGCCATTCATCGTTTTCCAGAGATTTAAATCAGTCCGAGTTAAAATTACTCAATCTTTCCTTCAGTGATAAATTCGTTGATGATCTCAAATTCTTTGTTTTGTTCGATTACTGAAAACAAAAAGTCAAAATGTGAATCTTAAGCACTAGAAGTCTTAGTAAGTCGTCTTGAGACACAAATCAACTGAACGAAACTTGAGAAATGAGATTAGGCCATCGTTTGAAAGCCCAAAATTAAGCCTAAAATCCAACCTTTTTACATTATTCCGTTGCAAGCCCATTTGAGCCAAAAAGAAAATATGTCTTTTATTGAAAACCCATTGTCCTACCTAACTCCAACTGAGAGTTTGAAGCCCATAAAAAGAAGTCATACCCATTAGCGGAGAATACTGGGGTAACATTACGGTTGAAAAAAAAAGGCCAAAAAAAAAAAGAAAAAAGAAAAAAAAATTCGCAAAAGGCTGATGTGTCGGAAAAAAAAGGGGAAGAAAAAAAAATGTGAAAAAAAAAATGTGATTTCGAAAAGAAAAGGCGAAAGAAAAAGAAAAATGGATGTTGGAAGAAAAGTGCCTAAAAGTCAAAATACCGAAAAACCTCTATATTCTCAGAAATTTTGAACTCCAAAAACAACCATTCTTTCTAGCCAAAATTCGAGCCTACAATACAACCAAAGAAAGTCCTAATAGATCTCATGGGAAGTTAGTTATAGTGTGGAGAGAAGACGAATAGGATCTATGGTGTGATTCAATGTTTTCAACAAGTAATCGATTTTCTGTTCATGAGATCATATTCATCCATTGTATAAAAATTCATTTTTGATTATGTATATGTGAAATTTGTTCATATAAATTTACTCTTTTATTCACATATACCGAGAGAAAATAACCCATTTCCGAGTGTTCGATTGTGAGTGCATTCTGTGAGATTTTGAAATCAAAACGAACTTTCGGATAAGAAATGCAACGATCAAATCTTTTGAAATTGACGGTTATATTGGCTATGCACACACAGACACAATAAGTTGAGATTGAGGAATGAAGTTCTACTATATTTATGAAGTTTGCATTCAAACTTGGTTATATTACTTTTTAGTCATTTGTATTGAGTCAAGATTTTGAATTTTGTGGGTATATTCACTGCAAACCCTCACGAGACAAAACTCGTCCACTAGGGTAACCTAGGGGTTTAACGGCTTGTTGCACATGCTAAGTGCAATCGTGATTCCTACGAAAGTGAGTTAAATTTTAAAAAATTTAGTTTTGCTCGAGGACTAGCAAAGTTTAGGTTTGGGGGTATTTGATGAGTGCATTATTTTGTATATTTTATACCCAAATTTATACTTTGTTAGTCCCATTTTAGTGTATTTAATAATTTCTTAGGACTATTTTGTTAAAAAGAGGAAAAAATGCGAGAATGATTGAATTCATATTGAAAATGGTAATTTTAACTCAAAAATGGGCACTTCGATAATTTTATAATATTCTTGTGCTAATTTGTGAAAAAAGCTGCCTAGTGAAATTTTTGCAGATAATGATGGAATTTGGTGCAAATTGATGATCAATTCAAAAAAGGCGCGAAAAAGCTGATTTTTACGGTCGTTCGAAAAAATGCTGTTTTTACACAAAAAGTCGGAAATTTTTATCCTCCGATTTGGACGAAACTCGGCATACGTGTTCAACGAGAAAATATAAGAGTTTTCGAGTGGGGGGAAATTCCGTCCCTTATCACGATCCAAAGATTAAAGAGGTGAAGAGATAGCTACCAACACTATTCGGCCAATCAGAAAGAGTCCCACCACAACTCAAATACCTCACCACTTGTCCTATAAAAAGGACCCTTGGGATCATAATTTCGGAGACAATTAGAGAGGGCTTTCGTGGAGGATTTCGGGGAGCAACTTTGAGTGATTGTAATCAATTTGAGGGCCAAGTTTTTATCATTTTTTTAGAGGATTCAAGATTGGTGTGAGAGAACTATTTGTAAGTTTGGTTTATTAATGAAGATCTCTACTCATTCTTGCAATTTCTCTTTCATTATGGTAGCTTGATTCTTATATTAGGAGTAGGGTGAAGTTTATCATAGTTAACTAATATTGTCACGTTAATTTTATCGTTGTTTATTCCCTACCTGTTTTAATTGTTATTAAAGATTCGGTATTCATTTTAAAGCGACACGAGAGTGTGTTTTAGAACCTTCAAGATTGTTTTGTCAAATCAAGTTTTGAGATTTAAAAATAGTAATTTTTGATGGATTATGCTTGCACTTTGATTGTTTTGATAGTCCATGCTTAAATACATTTGCGAATTTTAAAACTTGGATTTTCTAAGGGAATAGGGATTTTAGCCGTCTATTAGAGACGTTAAAAATATTTTGATCATAACCGTCACATTTTCCGAATTAAACACGGCGAGAGTCGGTTTAATTTGAGTTATAAAAAGGGAATGGCAACATTAAATTAGTGTGCAATATTAGTTACGTGATAAATGGACCCCGAATCCTAATTATTTCCTAATTGTTTACAAATCTCTTGCGTTACTCTCATTTATCGTAGTTGCTTTTATTTTGTATAATTTATAATTATTCTCTACCCCATTTGATCTAGTTGGACAGTTGTAATTCTTTTAATAATTAAAATTGACAAATCCTCGTGGGTTCGACCCGTACTTACACTCGCTATTCTATAATAGCCCGTGCACTTGCGGTATTTTATAAATTGACAACAGAAACCCACGTTCCCCACCCCTCCAACGGCAATCATCTCACTCTTCCTAACGTTGATACGCAAGCCCGACATAGCCTCAAAACACACCAGTAATAACCTAAATGTCCTCACCTCATCCACCGATACCCCACAAAAGATAATAGTATCATCTGCGAACAAAAGGTGAGAGATCTCAACCTGATGGGGACTCACGCTTCCTATCAAAAAACCTGAGACCAGACCACCCTCCACCGTACGAATCATCATCCGAGAGAACGCCTCCATAACTAAAATAAAGAAGAAAGGTGAAAGCGAGTCACCCTGCCGAAGACCACGAGAACTCGGAAAGAAACCTTCTGGAACCCCATTCACAAGGACAGAGAATTTAACATAGGAGATACACCTATATATCCACCTGCACCACCTCTCCCCAAACTCCATCCTCCTCAACAGATACAAAAGGAATCCCAACTCACATGATCGTAATCCTTCTCAATATTCAACTTGCAGATAATCCCCGGATCACCACCTCTCAACCTGGATTCGATGCATTCATTCACCACCAATGTTGCATCAAGGATCTGCCGACCACCCACAAACACACTCTAGGCATCTGAAATAAGAGGAATCACTTTTCTAAGTCTAACCAATAAGACCTTATATACGAGCTTATACATGCTACCCACCAGACTAATGGGCCTAAAGTCTCTCACATCAGTCGCCCCACCTTTCTTAGGAACCAAAGTAATGAACGTGGCGTTCAAACTCCTCGAGAAGTACCCCCTATCATGGAACTCACTGAACACTGCCGTCACATTTGTCCTGAGTACCTCCCAACATTGCTGGAAAAAGGCCATAGTAAACCCGTCCAGCCCAGGTGCCTTATCACCGCACATCGACCCTAAAACCTGAACAACCTCCTCCTCTGTGAACACCCTTTCCAACCGGTCCGCCTCGTCCCCCGAAATGATTACCAAAAGAAACCCATCAATGTTGGGACGCCATGCCTCCTTCTCTGTATAAAGTCTCTCATCATACTGTCTGATCTCCCTACGAATCTCACTCTCCTCAGTAAACTCCCACTCCCCTACTACCACCTTCCCGATATGGTTAAAGAGGTTGAAGGGAGTTAGCCGCTTTATGAAAGTATTTAGTATTGTTGTCCCCTTCCTTAAGCCAAAGAGCCCTAGACTTTTACCGCTAGCTAATTTCCTCCTGAATCAATCTCTTCCCTACTTTCCTTTTTTTCTCTACCCTCACCACCCTCTCTGCCCCCGATATCCCCCTTGGAATGTATTATATTGTTCTTGCAATTTATGTTCAGTTAATGCTCTATTTTATACATTTTGGATTGTTTTATTTATGTTATGTTCTACTCCGTTAGGGTTTTGTATTATATTATTCTTGCAAGTTTTTGTTATTTTAATGTTATGTTTTATACATTTTCGATTATTATGTTAATTATGAGTTTCATTATGTTAATCTTATTTATTTTATTAATTTTAGAGCATTTATATGTTTTAGTTATATTTGATGAGCGTTAAAATTGTAAGTGACTTTAGACCCATAGGTGCTTCCCTCTGAACCTTAGACGGGTAAGAGGAGAGGAGTGTCAAGCTGTGAGAAAATGGTTTAAAGTGATTCTGACCTTAAATAAGGGTTCTAAGTCCACTGTCAAATGTGTTGTACTTATTTCTTTGGTCAGGAGAGTCTAAGCCCTTGCATCATTTATCAATGATTCAACATACCTTAGGAAATAACTAGCTGACTTCTCTAAGCATTCCTCGGTATTTCTTTAGGGTTCAACAAGATATACAAGGTGTTTGATAACTGAAAATGATCTTAGTTATAAGTTTTAGCTCTCAACAATGGGTTGAGAGAGTATATAATAAGGAACGAACATTAATGGACTCTAAAACTCTGGGTTCTCTGATAGCCTGATATTCTGGATGTATTAATCTCTTTGAATGATCGAGATTCGTTGCCCTTGAATTGCTCACCAACCTTCCTTTTATATGTCAACTCTAGGAGAGAGAATGACTGGATTGTCACAGTGTGCTTGTGGTTCCTTTGAGTTTTGGCAGTTTCAGCAAGATGGTGGAGTGTTGACCAAAGATTTTGCAGGTGGTACAAGATAGTTGTTGATAATATTAAATTTTGATGAGAGAATTCAATTCAAGTGGAACTAGGTAATGGTGGTAAGTGGAATAGTGTCATAACTCCCACCTACTCTACCAGATTGATCGCAAAGGCGATGACGAAGGCTTATGAGGTTGGGAGTGGGAGTTTCCCTTAGACTATTGTAAATTATGATCGAGTCATTCTTCTGTCATACAACCTTGTGCTAAGGGTTTGATGACTTTGGAAGGTCAGTTATCTTCAGGTTGAGGTATGTTCTGAGCGTCAAACTGGACTAAACCTTGTGCTAAGGTCTTCCAACATGGTTGGGGAGGTACAACGGAATGACCTACCATGTTAGGAAGGAATGGAGTTGAATGGGGTCTGATGAAGTTCCACGGCCTTCCCCTAAGTGTAGTGGAGGTCTTGGGGATCGAGTAACGATCTATCCGAGGGTCAGAGGTCAATCATAGGACCTTTGTTCTTTCCTAAGGGTAGTTGAGGGGCTTTGAGCCTTTTAAAATACCAAGTGTCAAATATAGTATCATCAATATTGTTGTATCTCTTTATGAATTATATTATACACAGTATTTGTTTACAAGAGACAGATTAATTATCAGTATGTTTATTGTGTTTGTATACATTTTCATGTGTTTTAAGTTTTTATTTACAAATGTTGTGGTTTATATGTATTCAAAGGCTCGCAAGTATTTAGTTTCAATTTTTAAGTTTCGTTTGTAGTCACTCCCGTGTTTTTATTTTCTAGTTGTTCGTCTTGTTGTAACAACTATGAGATAAGTGGCATTCTATGCGAAAAGGAAGAGGGGAAGTTAGAGGTGGTTACGAGGAGGTTGATGGTTTTTTCAGTGGTTATGGGATGTAATACAATTTAAAAAATACATGGGATGTGAGCCTAAAAAACTTTGGAAATGGAATTAAACAAAAAAAAACAATAGTTTTAATAATATATATAGAGTTACACTTGTAATTCCATATAAAGTTACATTAATTAATATAATTATTGTTACCATTAGTAATGTAAATACTGTTACAAGGATTATAAATGCAGTTACACTTTCTAATTGAGATAAAGTATTAGTGTTGTTATGCTATGCCACATACTTTTATGTCATTTAATTGGTAGAAAATAATAAATGAGGAGTAATAATTACTTGAAATATTGGGTAACTTACACTGTGCATGATTATGTGATTTGTTTGTACCGCATGCTTTGCATATTTAGATGATAATTAAGTGTTCATATTAGGTGAATTGTTTGTACATCATGTTATACAAATAATGAGTGTAATTAATGATATGGACTATAGCCAATTATCATATAAGATAATTAAGTGTGTCATTTTATGCCAAGAGGTTATTTTACGTCGAGAGGTTTTATCATGCGATTTGAGGTATACATGTTTTGAGTGGAATCCAGGTGATATGGAGTCTCGTTTATGTGTTTTAGACGTTTTAACTTGGGTCCGGGGGATATATATACCCTTAGGAGGTATTTTGGGCTATTCTAGATAGCATTCTAGGCTCTTTAAAGGGTCTAAAATTAGGCCTCGTTAAGTGGTGCAAAAATTATTATTTTTAAAGAGGCTAAGGCTCTTTTGTCAGTGATATATTACGAACTAAAATGTACCCTAGAATCCATAAGAACCTGGGAGAATTAAAGAAAGATTAAAGAGGAGAAATCAAAGGGATTCAAGAGGGAATTCTTCAACCTTCACACCTAAGGCAAGAATTTTCTTGCAACATCATTAAATAATATGTACTTAATTTAGAATCATGTTCTTCCCATGTCGATTTCAGGTTTTGGACTTATATTTGGAGATTTACTTCGTATTGTCTTAGTCAAGTTAATGTTGGGACTAATTAGGATTAGTTATTAATTATTCTCCTATTGAAAGTTGATCTTTTAGTGAGAAAACTTGAAATCGATATAGTGTAATAATTAAAAACCATGTTAGAATTCATTCTCTAGGATCTACTCACGTTTCTGAATTGAATCCATGTATTAACTTTAAAGGTTATTTTAAAATTTAAATAGAATTGCAAACCATAAATTCTTTAAGCAAATAGGTGACCTTTATTGATTAACCCCTGAAATTGATGAACTACTATGTGTTTGATGATTAGGAATCAATGGAAACTTGTTCCCATATTTATATTTAAGTCTAGTGCTGCTCAATTAAGATTTTGGAGTTTTAGAACTCATTAATGGAAGTTGGGGAAGAAAACCATTATGGGCCTACGGCTTGACGCGAAGCGATTTGGCCCCTAGGGAGAATCAATTTGGCCCCTGAGTCAGACTGTGTCAAGATGAGAAATGAATCATGGAGTTATTCCGAGTTGATTCGAGTATATGAGAGGTTATCGACTTGAGGAATGATTGATTTACTACGCAGGTGGGATTTGTATAGCGTGAACATAAAGACGTAAATTATTTAGAAAAAGGTTAATAATGGAGAATATTAGCTTAAAACATAATCCGAAGTTGTGGGAGTCTAACTGGAGGGATGCGTGAAAGGTGTGATATATTATGGGGTAGTTACATATATTGTGTATTGCATATATGTGTATTATATAATTATGTGATTATACCTTCACTTGTGATCAATCTATCGGTTAGGGGTTTGCATTGAATATCGAGACCATGTACCACGCACTAGTTGAGAAGTGCGGGACATAGTGGAGGTCATTATGTTAGATCATATATCAATCTCTACTTCATGATGATAGAATAAGGATATCTTGATCCATCGACATGGTCTGGGTATGGTTTGTAACGCTCGATCCAGATTAGAGTTACCATTGGAATAACCCGTATCCGAACCAAGGTGTTAAGGGGGAGGGGGATAAAACGTTTTATTAAATTGGAAAACAGTTGCCACATTATACTTCAAGAAAACCTTTGATTTCTTTTATTGTGAAAAGGTGAGGCCAATATTTTGCAAGTTAATATTCAATTAATAATTTAACAAGTAAACCTTTTATAAGATTTAATACATAAATAAAGCATAAATCCCTATATTATTACAATTTCCAAATAGTTCAAGTTCAAACCAAATTGTCTTAACAAAAAATAAGGGATTACGGTTCAACATAAGTCCATGGATTAAAATCGGTTACACAGCCTCTAACGACGACTAGCACTTTCCGCGACTTTTTCAATGTCCTTACTCGACATACCACCTATTGTACCTGGGGTTTTGGGAAAAAGGGTATGAGAGAAATGCCCAGTAGGGTTAGAAATACTAAGCAATAATTTTCATAGAAAAATACTATACATATACAATGCATTTTAGTAATTTCGAAAACCATCATTGTCCCATATTCATTAATTATCATTAATCATTATCTTAGTTAACATTTAACTATGCTAACAATATTCAAGAAGTCTTCATTATATTAAACTAAGTTATCATGTGTCTATACTAACAAGATTCTTTAACTTAGTCATAAATGCACCTATATGCAATGCCCTGGGCTACGTGCCCACTCACACTTAGCATTTTCGATGTCCCATGCCAGGGACGTAATTAATTCCAATTATGTCATCCACATAATTAATAATGAATTCTTATTCATTCATTAGTTTAAGTTTCATGAATTTTTCTCATTCGTTACCTAACATTATTTTTGAGATTTTGCCAACAAATACTCACGGACTTCGTGGCCTCACACCATCGGTCTCCGCTGCCATATACTACTGCAGTTGATTTGGGGTCTTTCACCACTAGGGACGTCATGCCCTCCTTAACGATTTTCTCTCAACGTCATCCAAATATTATTTATCTCTCATGTATTTAACATTATTCTCAATGTTCACATTCAACTTATCCAATTTTATCATTTAAAACCCGTTATTAGCCATTTTTTTAATGAGCCGAGGAGGCTACTTAGTGTCAACACTGAACACTAAAATGTATTAAATCACCATTTTACATTTTAATTTAACAAAATGCCATCTTACACTTTTATTATCTAAAAGGCATTTTCTTAGCAATTTTCAAGTATTTTTCATGCAAAAACACCATTTAAGTGACTTTTCCTCATATTTACCAAACCTGCCACTAAGGCATTGTTTTAAACTAAAAATCATCTTTTTAAGTGGGTTTTAAGTACGAAAATTATTCTTTAATGTACTACATGTTTCCACCAATATTTAAACCTTTATTAGTGATGTACAACTCATTTTAGCACAATTTTACATATAAATCCATCTACATGGTTATAAGCCTTATTTAAGATATTCAGGAGGCTTAAATTAATATTTCAACATATTAAATTTTGGGTTTGTTTTTATGAGATTTTGAATTACATATTTAAACCACTATATTTCAACATTAGTCATCTTAAAGTCAAGATTAACATATACTACATACATTATTTCATGAAAATGGGTCTTGTTCCATAGAAAGCCTAACAATGCATTAACTAGTCACTTTCTTGTAGAATTCCATTTTCTATGTTTATTTCATGAGATTATTACATTTATAGCATGATTTCAACATATATAATTATCTGAAAATTAATCTAAGCATCTTCTTCTCCATTTATCATTTCTCACAAAATGGGTTTTTCATAGTATAGGAAAATAGGGGAGAAGAGCTAAAAGTCATATTTTTAATCATTTTGTTCATATTATCATTTGAAATAAAAGATTTTAAGAGTGAGAAAACCCCTACTTGGAATAAGGAAGAGGAGGAGGTTGAAGAAGATGCTGAAGATGCTCCCAAAGTTTCACCAAAAAGTCTCCAACCGAGCTTTCTTTGAGCTTCAAAAAACCCACTTCAGATACACACTAGTTGTCCAAGCTTTGACAATGGCTATAATGGTATTTGGATACCCTTAGAGTGGTGTTTGGATGGTGGGAAAATGAAGGGGAATTAAGCTACGAATTTAGAGGGTGTTTACACTTGCTAGAACTTGAGAGATTTGTGTAGAAAAACGTTAGCAGCTGCCTTCTTAAAAACCCAAGGCTCTCTCTCCCTCTCTCTCTCTCTCTCTCTTATAAACCATTCTAGGAAGCCTTCAACTCTTGACCCACAATTCAGAAGTTTTTATGTCCTCAAATGTGTAAAACTTGTCCCAGAGTCTGATATTCTGAGTTGGAGAAAACCTCACGTAACTTTCATCCTTGTTTTTCCAACCAAAGCTTTAAAAACTTATAACCCGCCCAAGAGTTGTCCCAAGCATGCGTGGAGTATTTATTATTATTATTTTTGAAACTACAAACCTAAGGGTCTTATTCCTTGTATATTTTTGAGTGAAAAACCATATTCACACCAATCGTTTGGCCTCCCGAAATGTCCCACACATGGCGCACAAAATCGGTACCTCTATGCAAAAGTAATTTTTTTTCGATTTTTCTTTTCATAATAATATTCCTTATATTTTTATGAGACAAAAAACATATTCAAAATAGTTTTTTTTTACCTTCTGAGGCTTCTTACACAATACACGCAAGAAACGGGACTTTCGCGCAAAACTTATTTATTTTTTTCTTCACGTGGTAATATTCCTTATATTTTTATAAGTCAAAAAACATATTCACAATATGTTTTTAACCTTCCGACGCATCCTACACAATACGCGCAAGAAATAGGACCTCCGCGCAAAACATATTTTTTTTCGATTTTTCTTCACGTGGTAATATTCCTAATATTTTTATGAGTATAAATATATGGTTGGAATATTTTTTTGACCTTCCTAGGCATCCTAAACAATATGCGTAAAAGTAGAATTTCCCTGTGTCGCGCGTCGTAAGACAATTAGTACACAAGCTCGAGTAGCGTTTGTTGCTTGTCTGAATCACGTGAAACTTAACCAAACTACTTAAAATAATTATACAAACATAAATCATAACTCATGCGGTAACATGCAACATAAAAATTTCATTAACGGAGCGTCGCTAAATAAAAGGATAACCGTGCAAGTACAATTTAAAGGTGCGGGTATTACATTCTCCCCTCCTTAGGAGACTTCGTCCCCGAAATTCATCCTAAGTCACTTGAAAAGCTGTGGATGTTTCTCTCGCATCTCGACTTCTCGCTCCCAAGTGGCACCTTTGGCTCCCTGTGACTCCCATAGGATCTTCACCAACAGAATAACTTTGTTGCATAGAACCCTGTTCTCTCGGTCCAAGATGGATATGGGTTGAAACAAGAATTGTCACACCCCAAACCCAATTCAGTGCTAATCATTTATTTCATGGTAATTAAATCCTAATCATAAACCACTCAAAATATAATTCGTTTCAAGATTTCATATGTGATGTATACAATTAATGTAATTATGTACTCTCTATCATAACGTAATTAATATCAGAGTCATAATTAAGCAAACCTACCATACTATGATTAACTAGTACCCTCGTCAAATTAAACTTTGTTATCTCAGTATATTCAGTGTATGAGTGTAGTAAAATCCTCAGTGTGACAATAATAAAATTCCCATATTTAAACCCCACCTCTCTCTAACGGTGCAGCTCTCCAAATTACCGATCATAGGGTGTCCTAGCTGGAAGTATACAAACCTGAAAATGTAAACATATAAAACCATGAGTTAAAAAAACTCAGTGAAATTACTACATATCTATATAGTAAAAGTATTATATTAACATCTTAATTATATCAACATCTCTTGGCTGTTGATAAGCCATAACATCTCTTGGCTATAAATAAGTCATAACATCTTTTGGCTATTGATAAACCATAACATCTCTTGGTAGTTGATAAGCCATAACATATCTTGGCTATAAGAAACCCATAACATCTCCTAGCCATAAATAAGCCAAAACATCTCTTGGCTATAAATAAGCCATAACATCTCTTGGCTATAAATAAGCCATAATATCTCTTGGTTGTTGATAAGCCATAACATCTCTTGGCTATAAATAAGCCATAACATATCTTGGCTATAAATAAGCCATAACATCACTACAGAATACATACATATCATATTTATAATCAACTCAGTAACTATATCCATATCCAACTCAGTAACCACACATGTCATGTCCATATTCAACTCAGTAACCACACATATTATATCTATATTCAATCCAATAACCACCCATATCATATCCATATTCAAATCAGTAGGTACAACATACCATATCTATAATCTACTTAGTAACTATATCCCTATCTAACTCAGTAACCACACATATCATGTCCATATTCAACTCAATAACCACGCATATTATATCTATATTCAACTCAATAACCACCCATGTTATATTAATAATCAACTCAATAGGTACAACATATCAAATTTATAATCAACTCAGTAACTATATCCATATCCACACATATCATATTCATATTCAACTCGGTAACCACATATATTATATCTATATTCAACTCAATAACTACTAATATCATATCTATAATCAACTCAGTAGGTACATTCAACTCAGTAACCACATATATCATATTCACATTCAACTCACTAACCACACATATCATATCTATATTCAATTCAATAACCACCCATATCATATATATATTCAACTCAGTAACCACTCATATCATATCCGTATTCAACTCAGTAAGTATATCATATCTATACCCTATCCATATTCAACCTAGTAAGTACCACATATCATATCTATAATCAACTTGGTAACCATATGCATATCCAACTCAGTAACCACACATATCATATTCACATTCAATTCAGTAACCACACATATCATATTTATATTCAATTCAATAACCACCCATATCATATATATATTCAACTCAGTAAGTGTATTATATCTATACCCTATCCATATTCAACTTATTAAGTACCACATATCATATCTATAATCATCTCAGTAACCATATCCATATTCAGCTTAGTAACTAAACATATCATATCTATATTCAACTCAGAAAGTACCGCATATCATATTTATTATCATGTATAAATACATCTTACTAGTGAGTACACTCACCTTAACAACTTAATGGGGTTTTTCCTTTGCCTTTGTCTGGCACTTGTTCAACGAGTTATTCTTCCCTTCCTATCATTCCTACAATATCAGTAACGTCATAAGAATATAAAAAATCGAAAGAGTAACTTAAACGTAACTCAATTCATAAGCATCATATGATCCCATTCACATCACTTATCATAGATAAAGTTACATCTAAATACATGTCAATATAGTTAACGTATCCAAATCATTTACTAAACATGTTTTTTACTGTTAGTCCAATGATTATCATATTAGGTTTCCAATACAACAGGCAAAACATCATTTCGGGGTCCTAGACCAAGTTATGCCCATTTCTTCAATACATAGCAAATCTGCCCTATAAGCTCATCCATCGTTCGGTAAACTTCCAGGAATTTTTATAATTTCTCTAAATCATAAATTTCTATGATATTACATACAATATCAGTAAACATATTGAATAATACAAAATTAAAGTTTCATAATTTTTAGACTTCATTTGCTATGTCAGACCAAACATCAAACACATGGTATGCGTATTTACACTTTTGGGCCAGATTTTATACCCAAACTTTCAACTATCCCCCATGATTCATTTCTTTGTATATTTACCTAATATTTAGATATATTATACATATATGAGTATACTTTCATATCCAATTGGAATTACTCATGTCCAACGAGTATACAAAAATATATAGAACTTTGACTACACAAGGTTCCTAACGGAAGCAATTTTAAGGGTTTACACGTTCAATATTTGGCGTAAACTTGCATCTATTATTGCTTATCAACCCAGGCAAGAAAGTTATATATACAATATTTGATTTATACTATTTCAATCAGTAACACAAGAAAAATAACAAAAATTACATATAGAATTACCTTAAGGACTTTTCCGTAATTTTCCACAAATTTTTCTCCTCAATTCTTCTTCTTCGACTTCCCACTTCTCTTCCTCTCAAGCCAAACTCTTTAATGGCTTAGTTTTGGCAGAAGAAGGAGGTAATATAAAGGTTTTTAATTCGGCTAAACTCACCTTCTTCCTTAACCAATAGAAATCCACCATTTGTTATACGAATAAGACGAAATATCATTTTACGAATGGACAAGCTTCATAATTTTAGCATAACTTCTTGCTCCAACCTTCATTTAACACACTGTGTATTTTGTTACAAACCTAACTCATATATCTACAACTATGTAGTTTTCACCTCAAGTCAAGTATTATATTATAAGGGTCAAAACTAGTCTCCAACATGAGTATTCCTATCGAAAACTTCAAAAATTTGTGTTTGTAAATAATTCGATATTTCATGATTTATGAAGGTAGGATTAGACTAAATAAAATAAGCTAGTATTATAAATTAATACACATTATCCATATCCCTAATTATATTCGGGTTGTTACAACTCTCCCCCGTTAGGAAATTTCGTCCCCGAAATTGGCATACCTTGGTCTTTCAAATCAAATAATTACGGATAACGCATTGTCATTCTATCCTCACTTTACCATGTAGATTCTTCCATTTAATGCCTTCTTCATAATTTTCTGGTGATCCAGTTTCACTTGTTGACCTGTCACCACACTCAGAGTAACCTGAGCCTCTTACATCATAAAGAGTCGTCCACCTGGCCTGGAACCACTAGCTTGTCCCATGCCTGAGGTTCCACCTTTCATAACAGAATTATAGCAACCAACAGACACAGTTTATAATACTAAATCATTGGTTAGTACACAAATAATTCAATAATATCAAATCAAACCAAGAACTGTCATCTAACCGTCACACACGTCCAGAATTTATATCTAGTTGCTCTGATACCATTAATTATCACACCCCAAACCCAATTCAGTGCTAATCATTTATTTCATGGTAATTAAATTGTAATCTTGAACAACTCAAAATATAATTCGTTTCAAGATTTTATATGTGATGTATACAATTAATGTAATTATGTACTCTGTATCATAACGTAATTAATATCAGAGTCATAATTAAGCAAACCTGCCATACTATGATTAACTAGTACCCTCGTCAAATTAAACTATGTTATCTCAGTATATCCAGTGTATGCGTGTAGTAAAATCCTTAGTGTGATAATAATAAAATTCCCATATTTAAACCCCACCTCTCTCTAACGGTGCGTCTCTCCAAATTACAGATCATAGGGTTTCCTAGCTGGCAGTATACAAACCTGAAAATTTAAACATATAAAACCATGAGTTAAAAAAATCTTAGTGAATGTACTACATATCTATATAGTAAAAGTGTTATATTAACATCTTAATTATATTAACATCTCTTGGTTGTTGATAAGCCAAAACATCTTTTGGCTATAAATAAGCCATAACATCTCTTGGTTATTGATAAACAATAACATCTCTTGGCTATTGATAAGCCATAATATCTCTTGGCTATAAATAAGCCATGACATCTCTTGGATATAAATAATCCATAACATCTCTTGTCCATTGATAAGCCATATCATCTCTTGGCTATAAATATGCCATAACATCTCTTGGCTATAATTAAGCCATCACATCTCTTGGTGTTGATAAGCCATAACATCTCTTGGCTATAAATAACCCATAACATCACTACAGAATACACACATATCATATTTATAGTCAACTCAGTAACTATATCCATATACAACTCAATAACCACACATGTCATGTTCATATTCAACTCGGTAACCACACATATTATATCTCTATTCAACTCAATAACCACCCATATCATATCCATATTCAACTCAGGAGGTACAACATATTGTATGTATAATCAACTCAGTAACAATATCCCTATCTAACTCAGTAACCACACATATCATGTCCATATTCAACTCGGTAACCACACATATTATATATATAGTCAACTTAATAACCACCCATATCATATTTATAATCAACTCAGTAGGTACAAAATATCATATTTATAAGCAACTCAGTAACCATATCCATATCCAATTCAGTAACCACACATATCATATTCATATTCAACTCGATAACCACACATATTATATCTATATTCAACTCAATAACCACCCATATCATATATATAATCAACTCAGTAGGTACATTCAACTCAGTAACCAAACATATCATATCCATATCCAACTCAATAACCACTCATATCATATCCATATTCAACTCAATAACCACACATATCATATCTATATTCAACTCAGTAACCACTCATATCATAACCATATTCAACTCAGTAAGTATATCATACCTATACCCTATCCATATTCAACTTATTAAGTACCAAATATCATATCTATAATCAAATCAGTAATCATATCCATATCCATCTTAGTAACCACACATATCATATTCATATTCAAATCAGCAGGTACAACATATCGTATCTATAATCTACTCAGTAACTATATCCCTATCTAACTCAGTAACCACACATATCATGTCCATATTCAACTCGATAACCACGCATATTATATCTATATTCAACTCAATAACCACCCATATCATTTCCATATTCAACTCAGCAGGTACAACATATTGTATGTATAATCAACTCAGTAACAATATCCCTATCTAACTCAGTAAATACACATATCATGTCCATATTCAACTCGGTAACCACACATATTATAGAAGTTTGACTACACAAGGTTTCTAACGGAAGTAATTTTAAGGGTTTACACGTTCAATATTTTGCATAAACTTGCATCAATTCTTGCTTATAAACCCAAGCATGAAAGTTATATATACAATATATGATTTATACTATTTCAATCAGTAACACAAAAAAAATAACAAGAATTACATATAGAATTACCTTAAGGACTTTTCCGTAATTTTTCACAAATTTTTCTCCTCAATTCTTCTTCTTCGACTTCCCACTTCTCTTCCTATCAAGCCAAAATCTTTAATGGCTGAGTTTTGGCAGAATAAGGAGGTAATATAATGGTTTTTAATTCGGCCAAACTCACCTCTTTCCTTAACCAATCAAAATCCACCATTTGTTATACGAATAAGACGAAATATAATTTTACGAATGGACAAGCTTCATAATTCTAGCATAACTTCTTGCTCTGACCTTCGTTTAACACACTGTTTATTTTGTTACAAACCTAACTCATATATCTACAACTATGTAGTTTTCACCTCAAGTCAAGTATTATATTATAAGGGTCAAAACTAGTCTCCAACATGAGTATTCCTACTGAAAACTTCAAAAATTTGTGTTTGTAAATAATTCGATATTTCATGATTTATGAAGGTAGGATTAGACTAAACAAAATAAGCTAGTATTATATATTAATACACATTATCCATGTCCCTAATTATATTCGCGTTGTTACAACTCTCCCCCGTTAGCCAATTTCGTCCCCGAAATTGGCATACCTTGGTCATTCAAATCAAATAATTACGGATAACGCATTGTCATTCTATCCTCACTTTACCATGTAGATTCTTCGATTTAATGCCTTCTTCATAATTTTCTGGTGATCCAGTTTCACTTGTTGACCTATCACCACACTCAGAGTAACCTGAGCCTCTTACATCGTAAAGAGTCGTCCACCTGGCCTGGAACGTCTAGCTTGTCCCATGCTTGAGGTTCCACCTTTCATAACTGAATTATAGCAACCAACAGAAACAGTTTATAATACTAAGTCATTGGTTAGTACACAAATAATTCAACAATATCAAATCAAACCAAGAACTGCCATCTAACCGTCACACACGTCCAGAATTTATAACTAGCTGCTCTGATACCACTAATTATCACACCCTAAACCCAATTCAGTGTTAATTATTTATTTTATGGTAATTAAATTGTAATCTTGAACAACTCAAAATATAATTCGTTTCAATATTTCATTCGTGATGTATACAATTAATGTAATTATGTACTCTGTATCATATCGTAATTAACATTAGGGTCATAATTAAGCAAACCTACCATACTATGATTAACTAGTACCCTCATCAAATTAAACTATGTTATCTCAGTATATCCAGTGTATGAGTGTAGTAAAATCCTCAGTGTGACAATAATAAAATTCCCATTTTTAAACCCCACCTCTCTCTAATGGTGCGTCTCTCCAAATTACAGATCATAGGGTGTCCTAGCTGGCAGTATACAAACCTGAAAATGTAAACATATAAAACCATGAGTTAAAAAATCATAGTGAATGTACTACATATCTATATAGTAAAAGTGCTATATTAACATATTAATTATATTAACATCTATTGGTTGTTGATAAGCCAAAACATTTCTTGGCTATAAATAAGCCATAACATCTCTTGGCTATTGATAAACAATAACATCTCTTGGCTGTTGATAAGCCATAGTATCTCTTGGCTATAAATAATCCATGACATCTCTTGGATATAAATAAGCCATAACATCTCTTGGTCGTTGATAAGCCATAACATCTCTTGGCTATAAATAAGCCATAACATCTCTTGGCTATAAATAAGCCATCACATCTCTTGGCTGTTGATAAGCCATAACATCTCTTGGCTATAAATAAGCCATAACATCACTACAGAATACATACATATCATATTTATAATCAACTCAGTAACTATATCCATATCCAACTCAGTAACCACACATGTCATGTCCATATTCAACTCGGTAACCACACATATTATATCTCTATTCAACTCATTAACCACCCATATCATATCCATATTCAACTCAGCAGGTACAACATATTGTACGTATAATCAACTCAGTAACAATACCCCTATCTAACTCAGTAACCAAACATCAAACACATGGTATGCGTACTTACACTTTTGGGCCAGATTTTATACCCAAACTTTCAACTATCCCCTAAGATTAATTTCTTTGTATATTTACCTAATATTCATATATATTATACATATATGAGTATACTTTCATATCCAATTGGAATTACTCAATTCCAATTAGTATACAAAAAGATATAGAAGTTTGACTACACAAGGTTCCTAACGGAAGCAATTTTAAGGGTTTACACGTTCAATATTTTGCGTAAACTTGCATCTATTCTTGCTTATAAACCCAGGCATGAAAGTTATATATACAATATATGATTTATAATATTTCAATCAGTAACACAAGAAAAATAACAAGAATTACATATAGAATTACCTTAAGGACTTTTTCGTAATTTTCCACAAAATTTTCTCATCAATTCTTCTTCTTCGACTTCCCACTTCTCTTCCTCTCAAGCCAAACTATTTAATGGCTAAGTTTTGGAAAAATAAGGAGGTAATATAAAGTTTTTTAATTTGGCTAAACTCACCTCCTTCCTTAACCAATCGAAATCCACCATTTGTTATACGAATAAGACGAAATATCATTTTACGAATGGACAAGCTTCATAATTCTAGCATAACTTCTTGCTCCGACCTTCATTTAACACACTGTTTATTTTGTTACAAACCTAACTCATATATATACAACTATGTAGTTTTCACCTCAAGTCAAGTATTATATTATAAGGGTCAAAACTAGTCTCCAACATGAGTATTCCTATCAAAAACTTCAAAAATTTGTGTTTGTAAATAATTCGATATTTCATGATTTATGAAGGAAGGATTAGACTAAACAAAATAAGCTAGTATTATAAATTAATACACATTATCCATGTCCCTAATTATATTCGGGTTGTTACAACTCTCCCCCGTTAGGAAATTTCGTCCCCGATATTGGCATACCTTGGTCGTTCAAATCAAATAATTACGGATAACGCATTGTCATTCTATCCTCACTTTACCATGTAGATTCTTCCATTTAATGCCTTCTTCATAATTTTCTGGTGATCCAGTTTCACTTGTTGACCTGTCACCACACTCAGAGTAACCTGAGCCTCTTACATCATAAAGAGTCGTCCACCTGGCCTGGAACCACTACCTTGTCCCATGCCTGAGGTTCCACCTTTCATAACTGAATTATAGCAACCAACAGACACAGTTTATAATACTAAATCATTGGTTAGTACACAAATAATTCAACAATATCAAATCAAACCAAGAACTTCCATCTAACCGTCACACACGTCCGGAATTTATAACTAGCTGCTCTGATACCACTAATTATCACACCCCAAACCCAATTCAGTGCTAATCATTTATTTCATGGTAATTAAATTGTAATCTTGAACAACTCAAAATATAATTCGTTTCAAGATTTCATACGTGATGTATATAATTAATGTAATTATGTACTCTGTATCATAACGTAATTAATATCAGAGTCATAATTAAGCAAACCTGCCATACTATGATTAACTAGTACCCTCATCAAATTAAACAATGTTATCTCAGTATATCCAGTGTATGCGTGTAGTAAAATCCTCAGTGTGACAATAATAAAATTCCCATATTTAAACTCCACCTCTCTCTAACGGTGCGTCTCTCCAAATTACAGATCATAGGGTGTCCTAGCTGGCAGAATACAAACCTGAAAATGTAAACATATAAAACCATGAGTTAAAAAAATCTTAGTGAATGTACTACATATCTATATAGTAAAAGTGTTATATTAAAATCTTAATTATATTAACATCTCTTGGTTGTTGATAAGCCAAAACATCTCTTGGCTATACATAAGCCATACATCTCTTGGCTATTGATATACAATAACATCCCTTGGTTGTTGATAAGCCATAATATCTCTTGGCTATGAATAAGCCACGACATCTCTTGGCTATAAATAAGCCATGACATCTCTTGGCTATAAATAAGCCATAACATCTCTTGGCTATAAATATGCCATAACATCTCTTGGCTATAATTAAGCCATCACATCTCTTGGTGTTGATAAGCCATAACATCTCTTGGCAATAAATAAGCCATAACATCACTACAGAATACATACATATCATATTTATAATCAACTCAGTAACTATATCCATATCCAACTCAGTAACCACACATGTCATGTCCATATTCTACTCGGTAACCACACATATTATATCTCTATTCAACTCAATAACCACCAATATCATATCCATATTCAACTCTGCAGGTATAACATATTGTATGTATAATCAAATCAGTAACAATATCCCTATCTAACTCAGTAACCACACATATCATGTCCATATTCAACTCGGTAACCACACATATTATATCTATATTCAATTCAATAACCACCCATATCATATTTATAATCAACTCAGTAGGTACAAAATATCATATTTATAAGCAACTCAGAAACCATATCCATATCCAATTCAGTAACCACACATATCATATTCATATTCAACTCGATAACCACACATATTATATCTATATTCAACTCAATAACCACCCATATCATATATATAATCAACTCAGTAGGTACATTCAACTCAGTAACCACACATATCATATCCATAACCAACTCAATAACCACTCATATCATATTCATATTCAACTCAATAACCACACGTATCATATCTATATTCAACTCAGTAACCACTCATATCATAACCATATTCAACTCAGTAAGTATATCATACCTATACCCTATCCATATTCAACTTATTAAGTACCAAATATCAAATTTATAATCAACTCAGTAATCATATCCATATCCATCTTAGTAACCACACATATCATATTCATATTCAACTCAATAACCACACATATCATATTTATATTCAACTCAGTAACCACTCATATCATATCCATATTCAACTCAGTAAGTATATCATATCTATACCCTATCCATATTTAACCCAGTACGTACCATATATCATATCTATAATCAACTTAGTAACCATATGCATATCCAACTCAGTAACCACACATATCATATTTACATTCAACTCAGTAACAACACATATCATATCTATATTCAATTCAATAACCACCCATATCATATATATATTCAACTCACTAACCCCTCATATCATATCCGTATTCAACTCAGTAAGTATAACATATCTATACCCTATCCATATTCAACCTAGTAAGTACCACATTTCATATCTATAATCAACATGGTAACCATATGCATATCCAACTCAGTAACCACACATATCATATTCACATTCAACTCAGTAACCACACATATCATATTTATATTCAATTCAATAACCACCCATATCATATATATATATTCAACTCAGTAATTGTATTATATCTATACCCTATCCATATTCAACTTATTAAGTACCACATATCATATCTATAATCAGCTCAGTATCCATATCCATATTCAGCTCAGTAACTAAACATATCATATCTATATTCAACTCAGAAAGTACCACATATCATATTTATGATCATGTATAAATACATCTTACTAGTGAGTACACTCACCTTGACAACTTAATGGGGTTTTTCCTTTGCCTTTGTCTGGCACTTGTTCAACGAGTTATTCTTCCCTTCCTATCATTCCTACAATATCAGTAACGTCATAAGAATATAAAAAATCCAAAGAGTAACTTAAACGTAACTCAATTCATAAGCATCATATGATCCCATTCACATCACTTATTATAGATAAAGTTCCATCTAAATTCATGTCAATATAGTTAACGTATCCAAATCATATACTAAACATGTTTCTTAGTGGTAGTCTAATGATTATCATATTAGGTTTCCAATACAACAGACAAAACATCATTTCGGGTTCCTAGACCAAGTTATGCCCATTTCTTCAATACATAGCAAATCTTCCCTATAAGCTCATCCATCGTTCAGTCAACTTCCAGGAATTTTTATAGTTTCTCTAAATCATAAATTTCTATCATATTACATACAATATTAGTAAACATATTGAATAATACGAAATTAAAGTTTCATAATTTTTAGACTTCATTTGCTATGTCAGACCAAACATCAAACACATGGTATGCGTAATTACACTTTTGGGCCAGATTTTATACCCAAACTTTTAACTATCCCCCAAGATTCATTTCTTGGTATATTTACATAATATTTAGATATATTATACATGTATGAGTATACTTTCATATCCAATTGGAATTACTCAATTCCAATGAGTATACAAAAAGATATAGAAGTTTGACTACACAAGGTTCCTAACGGAAGCAATTTTAAGGGTTTACACGTTCAATATTTTGCGTAAACTTGCATCTATTCTTGCTTATAAACCCAGGAATGAAAGTTATACATACAATATATGATTTATACTATTTCAATCAGTAACACAAGAAAATTAACAAGAATTACATATAGAATTACCTTAAGGACTTTTCCGTAATTTTTAACAAATTTTTCTCCTCAATTCTTCTTCTTCGACTTCCCACTTCTCTTCCTCTCAAGCCAAAATCTTTAATGGATGAGTTTTGGTAGAAGAAGGAGGTAATATAAAGTTTTTTTATTTGGCCAAACTCACCGCCTTCCTTAACCAATCAAAATCCACCATTTGTTATACGTATAAGACGAAATATCATTTTACGAATGGACAAGCTTCATAATTCTAGCATAACTTCTTGATCCGACCTTCGTTTAACACACTGTTTATTTTGTTACAAAACTAAATCATATATCTACAACTATGTAGTTTTCACCTCAAGTCAAGTATTATATTATAAGGGTCAAAACTAGTCTCCAACATGAGTATTCCTATCAAAAACTTCAAAAATTTGTGTTTGTAAATAATTCGATATTTCATGATTTATGAAGGTAGGATTAGACTAAACAAAATAAGCTAGTTTTATAAATTAATACACATTATCCATGTCCCTAATTATATTCGGGTTGTTACAACTCTCCCCCGTTAGGAAATTTCGTCCCCGAAATTGGCATACCTTGGTCGTTCAAATCAAATAATTACGGATAACGCATTGTCATTCTATCCTCACTTTACCATGTAGATTCTTCCATTTAATGCCTTCTTTATAATTTTCTGGTGATCCAGTTTCACTTGTTGACCTGTCACCACACTCAGAGTAAACTGAGCCTCTTACATCGTAAAGAGTCGTCCACCTAGCCTGGAACCGCTAGCTTGTCCCATGCTTGAGGTTCCACCTTTCATAACTGAATTATAGCAACCAACAGAAACAGTTTATAATACTAAATCCTTGGTTAGTACACAAATAATTCAACAACATCAAATCAAACCAAGAACTGCCATCTAACTGTCACACACGTCCAGAATTTATATCTAGCTGCTCTGATACCACCAATTATCACACCCCAAACCCAATTCAGTGCTAATCATTTATTTCATGGTAATTAAATTGTAATCTTGAATAACTCAAAATATAATTCGTTTCAAGATTTCAAATGTGATGTATACAATTAATGTAATTATGTACTTTGTATCATAACGTAATTAACATTAGAGTCATAATTAAGCAAACCTACCATACTATGATTAACTAGTACCGTCATCAAATTAAACTATGTTATCTCAGTATATCTAGTGTATGAGTGTAGTAAAATCCTCCGTGTGACAATAAAAAAATTCCCATATTTAAACCCCACGTCTCTCTAACGGTGCGTCTCTCCAAATTACAGATCATAGGGTGTCCTAGCTGGCAGTATACAAACCTGAAAATGTAAACATATAAAACCATGAGTTAAAAAATCATAGTGAATGTACTACATATCTATATAGTAAAAGTGCTATATTAACATCTTAATTATATTAACATCTCTTGGTTGTTGATAAGACAAAACATTTCTTGGCTATAAATAAGCCATAACATCTCTTGGCTATTGATAAACAATAACATCTCTTGGCTGTTGATAATCCATAGTATCTCTTGGCTATAAATAAGCCATGACATCTCTTGGCTATAAATAAGCCATAACATCTCTTGGCCGTTGATAAGCCATAACATCTCTTGGCTATAAATAAGCCATAACATCTCTTGGCTATAAATAAGCCATCACATCTCTTGGCTGTTGATGAGCCATAACATCTCTTGGCTATAAATAAGACATAACATCACTACAGAATACATACATATCATATTTATAATCAACTCAGTAACTATATCCATATCCAACTCAGTAACCACACATGTCATGTCCATATTCAACTCGGTAACCACACATATTATATCTCTATTCAACTCAATAACCACCCATATCATATCCATATTTAACTCAGCAGTTACAACATATTGTATGTATAATCAACTCAGTAACAATATCCCTATCTAACTCAGTAACCACACATATCATGTCCATATTCAACTCGGTAACAACACATATTATATCTATATACAACTCAGTAACCACCCATATAATATTTATAATCCACTCAGTAGGTACAAAATATCATATTTATAATCAACTCAGTAACCATATCCATATCCAATTCAGTAACCACGTATATCATATTCACATTCAACTTGATAACCACACATATTATATCTATATTCAACTCAATAACCACCCATATCATATCTATAATCAATGCAGTAGGTACATTGAACTCAGTAACCACACATATCGTATCCATATCCAACTCAGTAACCACTCATATCATATCCATATTCAACTCAATAACCACACATATCATATCTATATTCAACTCAGTAACCACTCATATCATAACCATATTCAACTCAGTAAGTATATCATACCTATACCCTATCCATATTCAACTTATTAAGTACCAAATATCATATCTATAATCAACTCAAAAATCATATCCATATCCAGCTTAGTAACCACACATATCATATTCATATTCAACTCAGTAACTACACATATCGTATCTATATTCAACTCAGTAACCACTCATATCATACCCATATTCAACTCAGTAAGTATATCATATCTATACCCTATCCATATTCAACCCAGTAAGTACCACATATCATATCTATAATCAACTTAGTAACCATATGCATATCCAACTCAGTTACCACACATATCATATTCACATTCAACTCAGTAACCACGCATGTCATATCTATATTCAATTCAATAACCACCCATATCATATATATATATTCAACTTAGTAACCACTCATATCATATCCGTATTCAACTCAGTAAGTATATCATATCTATACCCTATCCATATTCAACCTAGTAAGTACCACATATAATATCTATAATCAACTTTGTAACCATATGCATATCTAACTCAATAACCACACATATCATATTCACATTCAACTCAGAAACCACACATATCATATTTATATTCAACTCAATAACCACCCATATCATATATATATTCAACTCAGTCAGTGTATTATATCTATACCCTATCCATATTCAACTTATTAAGTACCACATATCATATCTATAATCAGCTCAGTAACCATATCCATATTCAGCTCAGTAACTAAACATATCATATCTATATTCAACTCAGAAAGTACCACATATCATATTTATGATCATGTATAAATACATCTTACTAGTGAGTACACTCACGTTGACAACTTAATGGGGTTTTTCCTTTGCCTTTGTCTGGCACTTGTTCAACGAGTTATTCTTCCCTTCCTATCATTCCTACAATATCAGTAACGTCATAAGAATATAAAAAATCCAAAGAGTAACTTAATCTTAACTCAATTCATAAGCATCATACGATCCCATTCACATCACTTATCATAGATAAAGTTCCATCTAAATTCATGTCAATATAGTTAACGTATCCAAATCATATACTAAACATGTTTATTACTGGTAGTCCAATGATTATCATATTAGGTTTCCAATACAACAGACAAAACATCATTTCGGGTTCCTAGACCAGGTTATGCCCATTTCTTCAAGACATAGCAAATCTGCCCTATAAGCTCATCCATCGTTCAGTCAACTTCCAGGAATTTTTATAATTTCTCTTAATCATAAATTTCTATGATATTACATATAATATCAGTAAACATATTGAATAATACGAAATTAAAGTTTCATAATTTTTAGAGTTCATTTGCTATGTGAGACCAAACATCAAACACATGGTATGCGTACTTACACTTTTGGGCCAGATTTTATACCCAAACTTCCAACTATCCTCCAAGATTCATTTCTTGGTATTTTTACCTAATATTCAGATATGTTATACATATATGAGTCTATTTTAATATCCAATTGTAATTACTCAATTCTAATGAGAATACAAAAAGATATAGAAGTTTGACTACACAAGGTTCCTAACCGAAGCAATTTTAAGGGTTTACACGTTCAATATTTTGCGTAAACTCTATTCATGCCTATAAACCAAGGCATGAAAGTTATATATACAATATATGATTTATACTATTTAAATCAGTAACACATGAAAAATAACAAGAATTACATGTAGTATTACCTTAAGGACTTTTCCGTAATTTCCCACAAATTTTTCTCCATATTTTCTCCTCGATTCTTCTTCTTCGACTTCCCACTTCTCTTCCTCTCATGCCAAAATCTTTAATGGCTGAGTTTTGTCTGAAGGAAGAGGTAATCTAAAGGTTTTAAAGTCGTCCAAACTCAGCTCCTTCCTTAACCAATCAAAATCCACCATTTGTTATATTAATAAGACGAAATATCATTTAACGAATGGATAAATTAGCCTCTACTTCGTAATTCCAGCATAACTTCTTGCTCCAACCACCGTTTAACACACCGTTTGTTTTGTTACAAACCTAACTCATATATATACAACTATGTAGTTTGCACCTCAAGTCATGTATTATATTATAAGGGTCAAAACTAGTCTCCAACATAAGCATTCCTACCGAAAACTTCAAAAATTTGTGTTTGTAAATAATTCGATATTTCATGATTTATGAAGGTAGGATTAGACTAAACAAAATAACATAGTATAATATATTAATACAAATTATCCATGTCCCTAATTATATCCGGTTTGTCACAAGAATGTTGTATCCTCTTCTAATTTGATGTTCTGCTAGTTGATCACATGGCGAGGATCATGTAGATACTTCTTCAGCATAGAGACGTGGAAGACATTGTAAACATGAAATAGTTATGGAGGTAGCGCTAATCTGTATGAGACATCCCCGAAGCTATCCAAAATCTCAAAGGGTCCAATGTACCGAGGAGAAAGCTTGCCCTTCTGACCAAATCTCTGACTACCAGTCCTAGCCCTGACCTTCAACAACACTTTATCACCCACTTCGAATACTAACGGTGTACATCAATTGTCAGCATAATTATTCTGTCTAACCTGAGTCGTCACTAACCTCTCTCGTATCAACTGAACCTTGTCGTTCATCTCCCTGATCATATCCCAGTTTGTAAGATGCTTCTCTCCCACCTTTGCCCAACATACTGGATAATGTCACGGTCTCCCATAAAGGGCCTCGAAGGGGTCCATCTCGATATTAGCTTGGTAACTGTTATTGTATGAAAACTCCTCTAGCGACAAGTTTTCATCCCAACAACCCTGAAAATCAAGTGCACATGCCCGCAACAAATCCTCCAGAATCGAAATCGTATGCTCTAATTGTCTGTTTTTATCCATATGGTAAGCCGTACTCAAATTCAGATCAATACCCAGCCTGCTAAACCTTCCTCCTAAATCGAGAACAAAACGTGGATCCCTATCAAAAACCATGCTCAATGGTACACCGTGGAGTCTGATAATCTCCCGCATGTACAACCTGAGTCAACTTTGTTGTGTTGTCTGTGATCCTGACCGACAAGAAATGTGCAAACTATTCGAGGCGATCCACCATAACTCAAACTACATCATTAACCCATTCGGATTGAGGTATTATAACAAAGTCCATAGTGATGTGATCCCACTTCCACTCGGCCATCGAGAGTGGCAGCAACAACCTGAGTGACTTCTTGTGTGTGGCCTTCACCTCCTGGCACGTATAGTATTTAGCCACACACATCGCTACATCCTACTTCATCCTACACCACTAGAAATCTCTACATAGTCCCTTATACATCTTTATTGAACCTAGATGTATGCCTAATCGAGACTGTTGGAACTCTGCAAGAATCTCTAACTGCAGCTCCTTAGTGACTGACGTAATCAATCCACTCTTACGTTAACCCTATCATGGTGGACTATAAATATTTATTGTTAACTACCAAGCATGCCAAACATGCCCTCTCAATAATAAATTGATATATTATTTTTTTTCACCAAATACTTTGCTAACACAAAAAGAACTCGTCATCATGAATTTATTCCGAACGTCGTGATTTACAAGTCTATGTCTCGTCAATTGATTTGAATCTTGCCTAGCTTAGTCACACACATCCTCTACATCAATAATTATTCTCATCAATGATTTCAAGAAAGTCATTTAATCCCAATGGCCCATCCAACCGATACTTCCTACGAGACTACGCATTATTATAGAGTCATGTTAGGTATCACAACCTAAATACACATGCAACACTACATTCTCAATCTGCCAATTTCATACGGAGTGCAACACTAGTATTTAATGTCCCGTCAAGTTGTAATATTCATAATGTCTTAGAGTCATGACTTCAAATCCATATTATACATCGTTATTAGCTATACATGTTAACTAACGAGTCTGTCAACCTTATATTATCAAGTACAAATGTAGACTACATGCAATAAATCGCGAGACCACGCGTACATACCCACCGATGTAAAACAAAGGGGCTTTCTATGAAGAGCGTACTCAAGTACCGCGACACATTAGCCTTCACTTGGCATATCCCGTATTACTACTGAGCTTTACGTACACTTGAATATAGACCCACAATTGAAACAACAACTTCCCACTATCGGGATCAATGAAGACATAAGAAGATGTGACGAATTAATTGATTGGCATGCCATAATGAAATAATTGAATTTGGGCAAGGAACCATGCCACAAGAAGTGCGAACCACAATGTACACTTAAACTCTATAATTCTCACTTACCTACATATGTGCTAAAGTATTAGTCTAGTCACTGACCTACATACTTAAGTCTCCACAATATCTATATGAGATTTCTAACTTTTGAACCACAAGATCCTCCTTATTCTAACAAAACACAAAACTCACATAAACTTACCCTACGGACTATCGCTACAATCCTTAGCAACGTCATATGTGGTCTTAATTCATAACTATCGGACGAGTTACTATGACACCTTAATTTTTTTTCAAGCATTATCCATTTCGAGGACCTAATGAGTCTCCTCACTAGGGTCATACTAAACCATAAAGGTAGCATGCACATGTGCTATAATCAATCTTAACACTTCATCTTGAGTGCCATCCTAAACCCACGATGAGCGTCATTGTGTTGTAAGTCTCCTAAGTGTATAACCCACAATTATCGATCTGACATTTTTCATAAAATTCATACCACAATACAAGCTTATAAACAAAGCCATGGCCCTAACTCTAAGGTATTTCCACAATAATAATATGACTCAATCGTGCTATAACCATCAATAGTCAATTATGTAAATGTCAACATAGTAATTTCCTAGGGATACCATTTCAATCATCTCCAATTAAACACACACATCCAAGTGAGAGAATCGTCATGACATAAAACTATAATGTGTGTTGATACCAAATTTATTCTACTAACGTGGACCAATCCTATGAAGACACGTGGCTATCTACATGCCAACTACAAACACTTCCGAGGAACCCACACGCTCCGAGGAACAAGACTACAACAAGGAAGACTAGTTCCATGAGGAACACTGCTTATCCGAGGAACTCACATGCTCCGAGGAACTCATACGCTCCGAGGAACTCTTGAATACCAAGAAGCTTAGGCGGTCCGAGCAACTCAGGCGGTCCGAGCTGCATCTCGAACAAAGCATTAATAGCTAGATAACCAACAGTTCAACTGATTCATTAAATCCTTATCATTCAGACGCACACGCAAAGAGGGCATTAAATGTATTACCCTTTCATATGTATATCATTTAATGTATTACCCTTTCAATTTACAGCCTCAGGGCTATAAATACATTGTACAACCCTCATTGTAAGGGGACCGAATTCAGAACGAAATTTCTTGTAATCGAGAATCCCCAAACACTCAGCAATAAAACAACAGTGGACGTAGGCTATTCTTATAAGGATGAACCACTTTAAAATATTTTGTCTCATTTATTTATATGTGATTGAATTATTAGAGTGATCTAATTTTTTACATCAACAGATTGGCGCCGTCTGTGGGAAACGACTGGTAATATCGTTTTCTCATCAAATAAAATCCATTACCAATGGCTGATATTCCTGAATCCAGCAATCGAAACGCTGGAACCCCTCCAAATTCGTCTACTCCACCAATTGTTCCAGATCTGACTGGAATAATGGCAAATCTGGCTCAGGGCCAGACCGTCATGCAAGAAACGATGCGACAACTCATCCAAACCCTCCATTGCGGTGCATCAGCCCATTCCGGACCACGAAGCATTCAAAGAAATACCCGTGCGTCTTCTTCACGTACTAGGCGTACTAATTCATATCGCAATGAGGAATCTGAAGATTTTTCTTATCAACCTGGACGAACTTCATCAGTACGGGCCACAGATACTGAACAACGTGTCACCCTTTCCCCAGAAAGGACCAGCGCACTGGAAAGATTAAGTAGGGCTTCTCCTTTCGACCGATTAGGCCCTAGGAGGAACAAAAAGTCCTCTTAATGCAGCGTCGAGGAGCTTTCGACGACCATCAGATTTAAGGGAAGGATCTGCCCAGTCGCGACCAGCTGCTCGTCAAGATGGATCTTATGACCGACCAGCTGCTCGTCGAGATAAATCCCAGGAAGCCACTTCAACGAGATCAGTTGCTCGAACCAATAGGCCTGAGGAAGGAAATGATGCATGGAAAGGATCTATTCAGAGGCTGGAGGATAGATTAGGGGAGATGGCTAGGGCCAAGAACCCTCTACAACTATCCTTTGTTCGAGGAACACCTTTTGTCCAGGATATTATTGATTTTCCAACACTATCAAAGTTCAAAGCACCTGTTGTGACTCCCAAGTATGATGGGAAGACTGACCCTGTCCTTCATATAGAACAATATCAAGCTGCTGCCGACATCTATGCTGTCCCAGACGAGATGAGATGCAGGGCATTCTCGGAAACTCTTACCGGATCTGCTCAGATATGGTATAATAATCTTCCTCGGGGTAAGATTTCAACTTTTCTTCAACTGGCCGAGTTGTTCATTGGGAATTTCTTCTTTGGAGCAAAGCCAGTTAAACGAGTAGCACATTTGTTAAGTGTTAGATAAAAAGCTGGTGAAAGTATCAGAGACTATATAACTCGTTTTAATAACGAGAAACTCGAAGTCATTGATTACGAGGAGAAGACAGCGATTACCGCTTTGATGAATGGACTACTGCCAAACAAGTTGTACTACACTTTGGCCAAAGATCCACCTCGAACCATGTCAGACCTGATGGGAAAAGCGTCCAAGATTATGAACGCCGAGGAGGCTATGTCTGCGAAGAAGAATATGGACGCCAAAGAAATCAAGGTAGAAGGTGATAAAGCTAAGAAGAAAGAACATAAGAACAATGGTGGTGACAAACAATCCAAAAATAGGTCGTCATGGGAGGTCTTGAGGAAATTTGATAATTACACACCTTTGAAGGCAAATATCAACCACGTCCTGGAAGAAATTAAGAACAGCGAGGAGTTAAACTGGCCGAAGAAAATGAAGGCAGTCCCTGACACGAGAAATAGGGAAAAATATTGCGAATTCCACAAGGATCATGGCCATATGACCAAAAATTGCATAGCTCTTCAGAATGAAATTGAAACACTCATCCGACGAGGAAAGCTAGCAAAGTATGTTGATCGGGGAGGCGAAAGAAGAAACAATGACCGAACTAGAGAGAGGTCTAGATCTCATCGTCGAGCAGAGGAGAACAAGAAGAGAAACCATGAAGTTGATCCAGAGGATGACCCTGATCTTCCCAAGAAATCGAAGCAGCTAGAACGAGAGGTATTTTCAATACGCTTTGGGTCATTTGATTGTAATGTTATTATAGGAGGAGATGCAGGAGGAGGAGACCTTACTGCAGAAAGAAAAGCTTACCACGGTGAGGCTCAAGCTTGCTCGTACATTCAGCGAATAAATCTAGCTGAGGAGGATCGCCCGAGAAAGGTGAACAAGGAGAAATTGGTCATCGGTTTTTCAAAAAATAACCTTGCAGGTGTTTTATATCCTCACGATGATCCACTGGTAATCAAGATGAGAATGAAAGAGGTAATGATTTCAAGAGTGCTAGTCGACAATGGTAGCTCGGCAGACATTATGTTCTACTCGTGCTTCGATAGTTTAAATCTAAAGCTATCTCAACTGGAGCCTTACCACAGACCCCTCATCGGTTTTGCTGGCGAGAAAGTATTCCCACTTGGGACGATCAAGTTGGATATATTCATTGGTACGTGGCCTGCTTGTCGGACAGAAAGAATACGTTTCTTCGTGATGGATAAGAATGTCCAATCATCGTATAATATCATCATGGGAAGAGTAGGATTGAAGAAGTTCGAAGCTGTACCATCTACAGTGCATCAGTGCCTGAAATTTCCAACAAACTTTGGAGTAGGAGTTGTGAAAGGTGATCAGAAAGTAGCTCGGGAATGCTATTATTCATCCGCCGAGCAAGAAGAACTGGAAGAATCAAAGAAAAAGACCACTACCTATCAAGTGGATGAAGGTGCAGAAATTGAAACATTGGATCCTCGGGATGAGTCGCAACTCGTGAAGGGTCAAGTGGTGGAAGCTACTGAAAACATCATTCTGGACGACGAGTACCCTGAGCGAATTACTCAAATAGGTTCATCGTTGGAAGCCTCATTAAAACAGGAATTGATAACTTTCCTCAGAAGAAGACGACAAACTTTTGGCGTGGAGTCATGAAGATATGCCTGGGATAGACCCAAACTTCTTATGTCACGAGCTCAATGTGAATAAGGAGATCAAGCCTGTGAAGCAGAGAAGAAGAGTTTTCAGTCCCGAGAAGAATCAAGCTATACAGGAGGAAGTCGAGAAGCTCCAGAAAGCTTGTTTCATTGAAGATGTTAAATATCCAGATTGGCTAGCAAATGTGGTGATGGTAAAAAAGAAGAACAACAAGTGGAGGATGTGTGTAGACTTCACCGACCTCAACAAGGCATACCCCGAATTGATCAACTGGTGGATGCTACCTCGGGACATGAGTTGCTGAGCTTCATGGATGCTTATTCTGGATACAATCAGATCAAAATGAAACCTGAAGACAGAGAAAGTACTTATTTCATTACCCCTAGGGGAACTTATTTTTATAATGTTATGCCTTTTGGTTTGAAAAATGCAGGTGCGACATATCAGAGTCTGATGAACAAGGTCTTTGATGAACAAATCAGTGACAATATGGAAGTCTATGTTGACGACATGCTGACAAAGAGCAAGAAAGCTGCCGATCATCTAGTTGACTTAAGTCAGACTTTTGATCAACTAGATAAATATCAAATGAAGCTGAACCCGACGAAATGCATATTTGGAGTACGAGAAGGCATGTTCCTCGGGTACATTGTCAATCAACGAGGCATTGAAGCAAATCCTGAAAAGATCAAAGCTCTATTAGGGCTGCGATCTCCAACGACGAAGAAAGAAGTACAGAGTCTCACGGGACGAGTAGCAGCACTCAACAGATTTGTGTCTCGAGCAACTGATAGATGTCTCCCATTCTTCAAGACACTCAGAAAGACTTTTGAGTGGAATGATGAATGTGAGAAGGCTTTTCAAGACTTGAAGAAATACTTGGGAGCACCTCCACTGTTATCCATGCCAGTTATGGGAGAAAAATTGTATTTGTACCTTGCAGTGTCTGAGAATGCAGTTAGCTCGGCATTGATCAGAGTGGAGAATGGAGTGCAAAAACCAATTTACTACACAAGTAAGGCCTTCTGAGGAGCAGAGATCAGATATCCAAGGATGGAGAAATTGGCACTGGCGCTGATTGAGGTGAGTAGGAGAATGAGGCCATACTTCCAAGCTCATACTATAGTAGTATATACCGATATGCCATTGAGGCAAGCCCTTCATAAACCAGAAAAATCAGGGAGATTGATGTACTGGACAATAGAGCCCGGTGAATATGATATAATTTATGAACCCAGATCATCATTAAAAGGGCAGGCTGTAGCAGATTTTATAGCGGAGTTCACCTATCATGATACCCCCGAGGAGCAAGAGTTGCTCGCTGATCAACCTGTGGATGTTACAGGATCGATAAACATTGGCTCAAACCAACTCCGGTTGGTAAAAGGGCAAGTAGATGTTACTAGATCATCAAATTCGAGCTCAGATCAACTCCGATTGGTAAAAGGGCAAGAAAAGATGATCGACGAGGAGCGAGAAAAATCTGAGGAGGATGAAAAGAAGCAGCAAATATTTCACCGAGGAACTCTGACTGATTCGAAATTTAAAGACGAGTTACCTATATGGAGACTATATGTAGATGGCTCATCTTGCACTGCAAGATGTGGCGCGGGGATAGTTTTGAGAACTCCGGACGAGGTCGATATGGAATACGCCTTGCGTTTCCAATTCAAAGCTTCCAACAATGAGGCTGAATATGAGGCCATGATTGCAGGGATTAATTTGGCAAAAATTATGGAGGCTCAGCAAGTTGTGATCTTCAGTGACTCTCAATTGATCGTAAACCAAATGATGGGAGTATATGCAGTTAGAGGAGAATTAATGATCAGATATCATGCAAAGGCAAAGGATCTGGTGTCAGAATTTACCGCTATTCAGCTGGTTAGAATACCAAGAATGGAGAATGCGAGAGCAGACGCTCTAGCTCGACTAGCATCAGCTACTCGCACCGAGCTACGACGAACAATCCCAATTGAAGTGTTAGCTGGTCGGAGTATAGATGAAGATCTGACGATGAACTTTATCACCCTTGAGTTAGGACCATCTTGGATGGATCCCATCAGGGCGTATATCGAGGAGGGAGAATTGCCAATTGACAAATTCGCAGCCAAGAAATTGAAGTTTAAAGCAGCTCGGTATGTATTAACTAATGGTGTTTTATATAGACGAGGAATTATGGCAGGTTTGCAGAGATGCGTACATCCCTCCGAGGTGAAATAATTAATTGAAGAAATCCATAAAGGGTCTTGTGGAGCACATGTAGCAGGTCGGATGCTTTTGCAAAGAGTGATGACGCAGGGATACTACTGGCCGACGATGAGGGCTGATTGTATAGCTTATGCCAAGAAGTGTGACACGTGCCAGCGCTTTTCCTCAATCCGAAGAACTCCACAAGCATTGTTGACACCCATAACTTCTCCTTGGCCATTTGCCATGTGGGGAATAGATTTGGTTGGACCACTGCCAACGACCCGAGGAAGGTTCAAGTATCTCGTCGTCGTAGTGGATTATTTTACTAAGTGGGTAGAAGCTGAGCCACTCATTGACATGACGTACGAGAAGGTGTACCAATTTGTTTGGAAGAACATCATTTACCGATATGGTCTCCCTCATGCTTTCATCACAGACCATGGAACACAATTTGATAAAGAGGAGTTTGCCGCCTATTGTCATCAGTCAAACATTTTGAAGGTTCATTCAGCACCAGGACATCCTCAAAGCAATGGACAAACTGAAGTGACAAACAGAACGCTGTTGAACGGTTTGAAGAAAAGATTGGATGATGCGAAAGAAAACTGGATCAACGAGTTACAATCAGTACTCTGGGCTTACCGAACTACTCCCCGAGTAGCAACTGGAGAATCACCATACATGCTGGCGTTTGGAAGTGAAGCTGTCATACCTGCCGAGTTTGGTCTCCTAACACACAGGGTGCTAAATTTTAATTCCCCTGTCAGTGATTTAATGAGAAGGCTGGATTTAAACATGCTCGAGGAAGTTAGAGAAGAAGCAGCCATTAGAAATACTGCTTACCAGCAGCGAACAGCTTTGTTTTACAACAAGAGGGTGAAGAAGTGCGACCTGAAATAAGGAGACTATGTGCTTAAGAAATTAATTCAAAAGCATAACAAACTGGAGGCAAACTAGCATGGACCATACCGAGTTACAGAAGTTGTTTGACCAGGAACTTATCGAATAGCAACTTTAGAAGGCAAGGAGTTTAAAAATGCCTCGAATGCAGAGCACTTGCGCAAGTATTATCAGTGATGTATATGTAACGCAGTTCCATCAGTATGAATAAAATGAAAATATTCTGCAAGTCTCTCTGTTTATTGAAAAAATTTCGGGGAATACTAGTGCTACGCACTACTCGGCAAAGCTCGACAGACTACTCAACGAAATATTCCAAACTGTACCAAGTATGGTTGGTCGGGGATAAAAACCCACTAACTGTAGTTCGTCGACGAGGAGAAATATTCCTAAAAATGCCAACCTATTTGGCTAGAAAACAAAATATTCCAAACTGTACCAAGTATGGTTGGTCGGGGATAAAAACCCACTAACTGTAGTTGGTCGACGAGGAGAAATATCCCTAAAAATGCCAACTTGTTTGGCTAGGAAACGAAATATTCCAAAATGTACCAAGTATGGTTGGTCGGGGATAAAAACCCACTAACTGTAGTTGGTCGACGAGGAGAAATATTCCTAAAAATGCCAACCTGTTTGGCTAGGAAACGAAATATTCCAAAATGTACCAAGTATGGTTGGTCGGGGATAAAAACCCACTAACTGTAGTTGGTCGACGAGGAGAAATATTCCTAAAAATTCCAACCTGTTTGGCTAGGAAACGAAATATTCCAAACTGCACCAAGTATGGTTGGTCGGGGATAAAAACCCACTAACTGTAGTTGGTCGACGAGGAGAAATATTCCTAAAAATGCCAACCTGTTTGGTTAGGAAACGAAATATTCCAAACTGTACCAAATATGGTTGGTCGGGAATAAAAACCCACTAACTGTAGTTGGTCGACGAGGAGAAATATTCCTAAAAATGCCAACCTATTTGGCTAGGAAACGAAATATTCCAAACTGTACCAAGTATGGTTGGTCGGGGATAAAAACCCACTAACTGTAGTTGGTCGACAAGGAGAAATATTCCTAAAAATGCCAACTTGTTTGGCTAGGAAACGAAATATTCCAAACTGCACCAAGTATGGTTGGTCGGGGATAAAAACCCACTAACTGTAGTTGGTCGACGAGGAGAATTTATCGACCTTGGTTGGTCGGACACATTTTATGAAAAAGACAAAAATTTACCATGTATGGTTAGTCGGGGATAAACTCTCACTAACCGTAATTGGTCGACAAGCATAATTTAACAACCTTGATTGGTTGATACTCGTAACTTTATTATTAAGTGATCGAGCAATATTATTGAAACTTGGAACTTTTTAATTATTAATGAATTGGTTGACGAACATCACAATATTGTTATTTTTAACAGATATGCATAAATGTAAAGTGTTGATATTTATAAGACTTTTTCATTAAATTCTAAGTAAATTACATTGATGATAAAATGAAAGTTACATTGATATGTATGCTAACTATTACATCAAAAAATTCTATTCTACTGGTCTTTTCCCCTCAGCTTTTGATGCAGGTTCCTCGCCAGCAGGCGGATCATTTAAAGACTGAGGAGAATTGATGAAGTTCAAATCCTTCAGCATCCTGACATTCATCACAGAAGGTCGATCTAAAAGATGCTCGGGATGAGATACCTCAATTTGAGAATGTAAATTGTAGTCACCGAGGTATTTTGAAATTAATCTCCGAGGAATGGCACGAGCTGGGATCCATTCCATGTCCAAATTGTACGGTGTCACAGGCAAGTCGAGCAACCCGGGATCATGGTAGTCCCACAGATAGTGTCCTTGTTCGAGCTTCAGCACACCTAAGGCATTCAGCCAGCCTTGTTTGTAGCCCTCATTGTTGGCATTCTGGATACGATCGTCCAGGTGGAATAGTGCTTCGTTGTATCCATCCATCCAGAACTCCCTGGGCTGTTTGTGGAATTGATATGTTATCTTTTCTAGCTGCTCGTGGAGATTCTTGATGAAAAGCTCATTATTCTCCAAGACTGACTTCTGCGCGGAGAGCTATTTTTCCAGGTCCCTAATTTTTTTGACATATCAGATAACGCCTGGTTCTTTGCCATTAGTTGGAAGGCCTGGTTCTCTAAGGCAGACGCTGTCCTCTGTTCCTCGATAAGGACCCGAGCTGCTCTTCCTCGTCCTCGAGGAGCTCTTGCTCGACCGCGAAAAGATGTAGAGGTGCCAGAACTCTTCAAAGTCTCCAACTCTTCCCTCAACTTGGCATTCTCAACTTCTAAGAATGAAAATCCCTCGTCAGTCACTGGGATTAGGGATGTTGAAGAAGAGGCTGCAGACTTCAACTGTGATAGCTCTTTCTGTATATTGTTGTTTTCCTTTTCCAGCAACTCAGCAATCTGTCTACATTCCTCGACCTCACCCTTCAAAGTTCTCTCCCTCAGATCATACCCAACAAAAAGCTTCTCGTAACCCTTGTCAGCCATGATCAGCTTGTACTTCTTTTCGTACCCCTCATGCAACTGGGCAGTTAATTCCTTGTACTGATTCTGAAGGTCTTCAAAGGTACACTGGAGATCCTCGATCATTTCATAGTAAGCCACATTATTGGCCACAGCTCGGTCAAGTAGACACTTCAGGTACTGATATGCTTCAACTGCCTGTTCTGAAGCATCATGACCAAGGATGTCGGTAACTTGTGCAGCACTCAAGTCTGTGTGACCAGCCTTAAAGTACTCATTGCATTGTTGCAACAACTTTGTATCATGGGCAGATAGCAGTTCCATCCTGGCCAGAAACTAGCAGAGAAAGAAAGAGCAATCATCAATAAGAAAAACAAGCAGAGTATGAATAGAAGATGAACAACAGTATGAAAAAAAGTTCAAGTTTTATTAGATCATAAAATTCAGAATTACAAGTTGTGGATTATATTTGACAAAAAAGGAAAAATATAAAGGTAAGCCCGAAAAACACTACACCTTTTCCTTATCTCCCAAAACCTTCTCGGGAGGTTAGGAAGAGGAAGCAGGTTGCTCGGAGGGAACTGTGGGTTGTTTAGAGAGCATCAGTTGTTGCTCGGAAGAAGAAACGACTTGCTCGGCAGCGTACTGGATGGCTGGGGCGTGATCTCCCATCACTATTTAAGACTCCTCAGAGGTAGCTTCGTCCTCTTCTAATTCTTCTAGAGTAGGAGGGGGACTAGGGATATGTCTCTGGAAGAGCTCAGAGGACTCGTCGACCTTTATTTCCTGAAGGGCAGCAACCCATCCATCCCTAAAATACTTTAGACTGCCATAGTCCACTTGAGATACCATGGCAGAACACCCCTTGTTCCACCCCTTGTCCCAGCCAGAGCTGAAGGACTTCTTCACAGCAGCTTTCCTCTTAGTCTTCTCCAAGGCAAGCTTCTCGGACAGCAGGTTCTCAGCAGCCTTCAATTTATTTTCTACCTCCTCCTTCTGCCGACCTACTTCCTGGAGTTGGTCCAACCTCTCTTCAGCAACTTTGAGCTTATCTTCGAGCTCTCCAGTAGCTTTGAGCTTTTCTTCGAGTTCTTTATTTGCCTTCTCCAAGGCATTCTTTTTCTTCTCCAACTCCTTGAAGGCATCAACAGTCCGAGCTTTTTCTTGCTCGGAGGAGGCAAGTTTCTTCTCCCAAATAGCTTTGTCATCAGCGTATTTTTGGCGAGACTCTGCCAGAGACTTGGTAGCTTCTTTCAGAGCTCCCTCCACACTGGACGAGGAGCAAGAAGCCTTAATTGCTTCATCCTTCTTCAGGATAATATTGAAGCAGCTCGTCAACTGTGAACAGAAAAAGAAAGTAAGTTAGAAACAAGAAATGACAAAGGAAAATATGAAAAGTCCAAAGTAAAGAGACTTACTGAAGCAAGATGACGAGCAGCCAAAGAAGTAACCATGTCCCGAGTAATATTATCTTCATTACCTTGGACCTCAGGAATGGTCTGGGACTTCACCGAGCTCATGGCAGAGCTCAGAGGAACAAAAGTGGGAACTACAGTCCTAACAGCTGGGGGCTGAGCAAAGGAGTCAGCCAAATTGACCGAGGAGCTCTTCTTTAGCCTCCTTGGGGGAACTGGTACTGATTCAACCAAGGAAGAGCCCTTGGTCGGTGATATCACAATCACCTCTCCCGGAGCAGCAGACCTGCTCGGAGCCACTGCGGGCTTCTCGGCAACTTTAGCAGAAGCAGCTGGAGGAGCTGCATCAGTCTTCTTTGTCCCCTCCCTTGGGACATCAATCTTAATCCTTTTTACCTCCCCAGAACCGGAGGCAGTTTTCTCAAACAGAGCAGGAGTTCTTCTTTTCTTCATCCTTTCGCTTAAAGGAATATGGGATTCAGGCGATGAACTTGTTGAAGCTGGAACTGGCTCTGATTCACTAATCACGGGACGAGCAGTGAAGGAGGTGGTGTAGCTCTTGTACTGGAGCAAATACGAAGCTGATCTAATGTGTTCGTCGGCAACACTTTGATGCAGACTCCAGATAAGTTTTAAATGCCTTATGTTGACATCTGCTTCTTTTGGGCACTTTCTTTTGTTATCAACTGCAAATAAATAAACACTTGTTATCAGTGGCACATTTTATCAAAACACAAAAGAAACATGAATTTAAAATAAATAAAATGAAATAAAGATAACCTATCCCATTGCCATAAGGAGGGCATCTGGGACCCTGGTAGACCTCATCTCCAGTCAATGGAGGGTGTTGCCAATTTTTTATGACAACCCTATGTTCAAAATAATCCATATTGGCGTCAGGGAGATTAACTACTAAGGCTCTGTTTAAAAATCTAGTTTTTAAATAATAAATATTTTCATTGACTGCCCATCTATAGTAGTACATGATCTCAGGGATTCCTATACGAGTTCCATGCACTTGATTTAATCTATGCACCCCATTAAATATTCCCCATGTGTTGGGGGCTATTCGTGCAGGAACAACATCGAAATACTGACAGAATTCCAGACACAAGGAATTGGGTGGAAAAGAAAATCCACATTCAGCAAAAAAGAGACTGGGGAACCAATGTGCCTCAGCCAAATTGAAATAATCAGAAGGCTCAGAAAGTTTTTCCAAGACAACCCAAGAGGGGATGGAGAAATCAGAACGAAGTTTCTCAAGAGACTCAACAAGGTAAACCATGGTGAATAAAGAAATGAAGAAGAAGGAAGAAGATCTTACAGAAAAAAGACTGAAGTTGTTGACAACGAACGAAGAAAGAGATGAACGCACAAGAGAGTAGAAGACAATGAAAAACTCGAAGATAAAAATTTGAAAAGGTAGAAGACGATGGGAGTATCTGTGAAGTTTAAATACCTTGCCTTGGGAAATGGTGAAGTAATGATTACAAAAAAAGGGATGATTACGTTACCGGCGGCTAAAAAGATGAAAAGTGGCGCGGGAATCAAAGCGGGCAACAACGGCTAAAAAGACAAAAAGTAACGCGGGAATCGAAGCACGCAGAAAAATCCAAAAAAGCATGATTCTACGAATTTGGAAGGAGAAATAAATACAAAGGAAATGCTCCTAAAAATCAGGAAGACTATTTAAAGCTACCATATTCCGAGAAAGAATGTTCCATATTCCTCAAATTTCGAACTATGAAACATTGGGGGCTTCTGTTGATACCAAATTTAATCTACTGACGTGGACCAATCCTATGATGACACGTGGCTATCTACATGGCAACTACAAACACTTCCGAGGAACCCACACGCTCCGAGGAACAAGACTACAACAAGGAAGACTAGTTCCATGAGGAACACTTCTTATCCGAGGAACTCACATGCTCCGAGGAACTCATACGCTCCGAGGAATAAACCTCTCCGAGGAACTCTTGAATACCGAGAAGCTCAGGCGGTCCGAGCTGCATCTCGAACAAAGCATTAATAGCTGGATAACCAACAGTTCAACTGATTCATTAAATGCTTATCATTCAGACGCACAAGCAAAGAGGGAATTAAATGTATTACCCTTTCATATGTATATCATTTAATGTATTACCCTTTCACATTATAGCCTCAGGGCTATAAATACATTGTACAACCCTCATTGTAAGGGGACCGAATTCAGAACGGAATTTCTTGTAATTGAGAATTCCCAAACACTCAGCAATAAAACAACAGTGGACGTAGGCCATTCTTATAAGGATGAACCACTTTAAAATCTTTTGTCTCATTTATTTATCTGTGATTGAATTATTAGAGTGATCTAATTTTTTACATCAACAATGTGTAACAACCGATCATGACCACTAATTTAATTACTCAATGTACCAAACACTAATCCCATTCACTACATGTTACACCAACTATAACTTTATATTCTTGACATTATAAGGGATTCCAAAGTTTCGAAGAGGGACATCTTTATCACTAGAATAGACGGGTCATAATGTAAAGTTCACCATTAACAGGCAATATCCACTACCTGTACTAATAAATCATTAGATAATTCTTAGCACATATCTCCAAAGGACAATTTGATACAGATTCATATGCCTATATAAAATTCTACATAAAACAAATTTCATCATAACACATAATGTAATCTTTAATGACTATCCCACCATGATAACTAACTTATCTTTCTATGTAACCATTTCATTACATTCTAGGACTCATGTTATCTCATAAATTTCTAAAACCATAAATTAATACCATGATTTCTAATGCTAAGTCCTGAGGATTGTAGAGATTCATTCGAAAGTTATCTTGAATTAGTGTGACTATCTAAACCCAAATCAAAATCAAGTTACTTAGTCATTCTAATCTCCATAGAATCAATACTTATAAGTGTACTACCTAATAACCTAATCCCATAGACGGACTTAAAAGATTTTTAGCCAAGATGTAAAGAAAATTACTAGAAGTTCCTATTACAACTTAGTCTTCTCTAATTATCAAATTTCCACATGATGTACCACAGACAAGACTGCAGTATTCCCCCTCGACTAATGGGAGATAGTCTCAGCTAACTGGCACACTGCCTCCTACATCCTCTGTAACTCATTGTTGTCACTCGCAGTGTTGCGAGTAGGGGCCATCCTACACGATAGGAAAGTTTAGAACGATAATACTATAAGCGGAACGAAAGGGGACTAAAACGACAATCACTCCGACGCTCATGAGGATCCTAATGTTCTGATACCAAGTTGTAACGCCCTGATCCGAATTACAGTTACCGTTTGAATAACCCATATCCGAACCAAGGTGTTAAGGGGGAGGGGGCTAAAATATTTTATTAAATTGTAAAAGACTTGCTACATTATACTTCAAGAAAACCTTTGATTTTTTTTTATTGTGAAAAGGTGATGCCCCTATTTTGCAAGTTAATATTCAACTAACAATTTAACAAGTAAACCTTTGATAAGATTTAATCCATAAATAAAGCATAAATCCCTATATTATTACAATTTCCAAACAGTTCTAGATCAAACCAAATTGCCTTAACAAAACATAAAGGATTACGGTTCAACATAAGTCCATGAATTAAAATCGGTTACAGGGCCTCTAACGACGACTAGAACTTTTTTCGGCCTTTCCAACGTCCTTACTCGACATACCACCTGTTGTACCTGGGGTTTTGGAAAATAGGGTATGAGCGAAATTCCCAGTAGGGTGGGAAATAGTAAGCAATAATTTTCATAGCAAAATACTATACATATACAATGCATTTTAGTAATTCCGAAAACCATCATTGTCCCATATTCATTAATTATCATTAATGGTTATCTTAGTTAACATTTAACTATGCTAACAATATTCAAGAAGTCTTCATTTTATTAAACTAAGTTATCATGTGTGTATACTAACAAGAATCTTTAACTTAGTCATAAATGCACCTATATGCAATGCCCTGGGCTGCGTGCCCACTAACACTTAGCATTTTCGATGTCCATTGCTAGGGACGTAATTAATTCCGATTATGTCATCCACATAATTAATAATGAATTCGTATTCATTCATTAGTTTAAGTTGATGAATTTTTCTCATTCATTTCCTAACATTATTTTTGAGATTTTGCCAACAAATACTCACGGACTTCGCGGCCTCACACCACCGGTCTCTGCCGCCATATACTACTGCAGTTGATTTAGGGTCATTCACCACTAGGGACGTCATGCCCTCCTTAATCATTTTCTCTCGGCGTCATCCGAATATTATTTCTCTTTCACGTATTAAACATTATTCTCAATGTTCACATTCAACTTATCCAATTTTATCATTTAAAACCCGTTATTAGCCATTTTCCTAACGAGCTGAGGAGGCTACTTAGTGTCAACACTGAACACTAAAATGTACTAAATCACCATTTTACATTTTAATTTAACAAAATGCCCTCTTACACTTTTATTATCTAAAAGGCACGTCCTTAGCAATTTTCAACTATTTTTCATGTAAAAATACCATTTAAGTGACTTTTCCTCAGATTTACCAAATCTGCCACTAAGGCATTTTTTTAAACTAAAAATCAAATTTTTAAGTGGGTTTTAAGTACGAAAATCATTCTTTAATGTACTACATGTTTCCACCAACATTTAAACCTTTATTTGTAATGTACAACCCAGTTTAGCACAATTTTACATATAAATCCATCAACATGATTATAAGCCTTATTTAACATATTTAGGAGGCCTAAATTAATATTTCAATATATTAGATTTTGGGGCTATTTTTATGAGATTATCAATCACATATTTAAACCACTATATTCCAACATTAGTCATCTTAATGTCAAGATTAACACATACTACATACACAATTTCATGAAAATGGGTCTTCTTCCATAGGAAACCCAACCATGCATTAACTAGTCACTTTCTTGTAGTATTCCATTTTTTATGTTTATTTCATGAGATTATTACATTTATAGCATGATTTCAACATATATAACTATCTAAAAATTAATCTAAACATCATCTTCTCCATTTATCATTTTTCACAAAATGGGTTCAGGCAAATAAGGGGGAAGAGCTAAAAGTCACATTTTTTCATCATCTTGTTCATAATATCATTTGAAATAAAAGAGTTTAAGAGTGAGGAAAACTCTAATTGGAATAAGAAAGAGGAGGAGGTTTAACAAGATGCTGAAGATGCTTCTAAAGTTTCACCAAAAAGTCTCCAATTGAGCTTCCTTTGAGCTCCAAAAACCCCACTTCAGAAACCCACTTGTTGTCCAAGCTTTGATAGTGGCTATAATGGTGTTTGGAGACCCTTAGAGTGGTGTTTGGATGGTGGGAAAATGAAGGAGAATGAAGCTACGAATTTAGAGGGTGTCTACACTTGTTAGAACTTGAGAGATTTGTGTGTAAAAACGTTAGAAGCTTCCTTCTTAAAAACCCAAGGCTTCCTCTCCTTCTCTTTCCCTCTCTCTCTCTCTCTCTCTCTCTCTCTTATAAACAATTCTAGGAAGCCTTCAACTCTTGACCCACAATTTAGAAGTTTGTATGTCCTAAAATGTGTAAAACATTTCCCAATGTCTGATATTCTGAGTTGGAGAAAACCTCACGTAACTTTCATCCTTGTTTTTCCAACCAAGGCTTTAAAATCTTATTACCCGCCCAAGAGCTGTCCCAGGCATACGTGGAGTATTTATTATTACTTTTTTGAAACTATAAGCCTAAGGGTCTTATTCCTTGTATTTTTTTGAGTGAAAAATCATATTCACACTAATCGTTTGGCCTTCCGGAATGTCCCACACATGGCGCGCAAAATCGGGACATCTGGCAAAAGTATTTTTTTTTCGATTTTTCTTTTCATAATAATATTCCTTATATTTTTATGAGTCAAAAAATATATTCACAATATTTTTTGACCTTCCGAGGCGTCCTACACAATACGCGCAAGAAACGGGACCTCCGCGCAAAACATATTTTTTTCGATTTCTCTTCGCGTGGTAATATTCCTTATATTTTTATGAGTCAAAAAACATATTCATAATATGTTTTTAACCTTCCGAGGCATCCTACACAATACGCGCAAGAAACGGGACCTTCGCGCAAAACATATTTTTTTCGATTTTTCTTCACGTGGTAATGTTCCTTATATTTTTATGAGTCTAAATATATAGTCGAAATATTTTTTTACCTTCCTAGGCATCCTAAACAATATGCGCAAAACAAGAATTTTGTTGTGTCGCACATCGTAAGACAATTAGTACACAAGCTTGCGTAGCGTTTGTTGCTTGTCCGAATCGCGTGAAACTTAACCAAACTACTTAAAATAATTATACAAACATAAATCATAACTCATGCAGGAACATGTAACGTAAAAATTTCATTAACGGAGCGTCGCTAAATAAAAGGATAATCGTGCAAGTACAATTTAAAGGTGTGGGTATTACATTCTCCCCTCATTAGGAGATTTTGTCCCCAAAATTCATCCAAATTCACTCGAAAAGTTGTGGATGTTTCTCTCGCATCTCGGCTTCTCACTCCCAAGTGGCACCTTCAGCTCCCTGTGACTCCCATAGGATCTTCACCAATGGAATGACTTTGTTGCGTAGAACCGAGTTCTCTCGGTCCAAGATGGATATGGGTCGAGTCAAGAATGTTGTATCCTCTTCTAACTCGATGTTCTACCAGTTGATCACATGGCGAGGATCATGCATATTCTTCTTCGACATACAGACGTGGAATACATTGTGAACATGAACTAACTGTGGAGGTAGCACTAATCGGTATGAGACATCCCCGACCCTTTCAAAAATCTCGAAGGGTATAATGTACCAAGGAGAAAACTTGCCCATATGACCAAATCTATGACTACCAGTCCTAGCCGTGACCTTTAACAACACTTTATTACCCACTCCGAATTCTAATGGCGTACATCGATTGTCAGCATAATTCTTTTGTCTAACCTGAGCTGTCACTAACCTCTCTCGTATCAACTGAACCATGTCGGTCATCTGCCTGATCATATTCGAGTTTGTAAGATGCGCTCGCCCACCTCTGCCCAACATACTAGAGAACGTCACAGTCTCCCATAAAGGGCCTCGAAGGGTCCCATCTCGATACTGGCTTGGTAACTATTTTTGTACGAAAACTCCGCTAGCGATAAGTTTTCATCCCAACTACCCTGAAAATCAAGTGCACATGCCCACAACAAGTCCTCCAGAATCGGAATCGTACGCTCAAATTATCCTTTATCTCCATATGGTAAGTCGTACTCAAATTCAGATCAATACCCAACTCCTGCTAAACCTTCCTCCCGAATCGAGAACAAATCGTGGATCCCTATTAAAAACCATGCTCAACAGTACACCGTGGAGTGTGATAATTTCACGTATGTACAACCTGGGTTAACTTTGTTATGTTGTCTGTGATCCTGATCGGCAAGAAATGTGCAAACTTCGCGAGGCGATCCACCACAACTTAAACTGCATCATGCCCCGTTCATATTGAGGTATTATGACGAAGTCCATAGTGATGTGCTCCCAGTTCCACTCGGCCATTGAGAGTGGTTGCAACAACTTGAATGGCTTCTTGTTCGTGGCCTTCACCGCCTGGAACGTATAGCATTTATCCACACACATTGCTACATCCCGCTTCATCCCAGACCATGAGAAATCTCTACATAGTCCCTTATACATCTTCGTTGAACCTAGATGTATGCCGAATCGAGATTGCTGGAACTCTGTAAGAATCTCTGATGACGGCTCCTTAATGACTGATGCAATCAATCCACTCTTATGTTAACCCTATCATGGTGGACTATAAAGTTTTACTGCTAAATACCAAGCATGACTAACATGTCCGCTAAAAAATAACTCGATATATTATTTGTTTTTCACCAAATACTTTTCTAACACACAAAGAACTCATCATCACGATTTTATACTGAACGTCGTGATTTACAAGTCTACGTTTCGTCAAATGATTTGAATCTTGCCTAGCTTTGGCACACACATCCTCCACATCAATAATTATTCTCATCAATGATTTCAAGAAAGTCATTTAATACAAATGGCCCATCCGACCAGTACTTCCTACGAGACTACGTATTATCATAGAGTCATCTTAGGTATCACAACCCAAATACAAATGCAACCCTACATTCTCAATCTGTAAATTTCATACGGAGTGCAACACTAGCATTTAATGTCCTGTCAAGTTCTAATATTCATAATGTCTTAGAGTTGTGACCTCAAATCCACAATATACATCGTAATTAGATATACATGTTAACTAACGAGTTTGTCAACCTAACGTTATCAAGTACAAATGCAGACTACATGTAATAAATCGCGATACCAAGTGTACACACCCACCAATGTAAAACAAAGGTGTTTCCTAAGAAGGGCGTACTCAAGTACCGAAACACATTAGCCTTAACCTGGCATATCCCGCATTACTACTGATCTTTACGTACACTTGAATATAGACCCATAATTGAAACAACAACTTCCCATTATCGGGATCAATGAAGACATTAGAAGATGTAACGAATTAGGTGATTGACTTGCTAGAATGAAATAATTGAATTCGGGAAAGAAACCATGCCACAGGAAGTGAGAACCACAACGTACACTCAAACTCTTAAATTCTCACTTACCTACATATGTGCTAAAGTATTAGTCTAGTCACTAACCTACATACTTAAGTCTCCACAATATCTATATGAAATTTCTAACTTTTGAACCACAAGATCCTCCTCATTCTAACAAAACACAAAACTCACATAAATTTACCCTGTGGACCATCGCTACAATCCTTAGCAACGTCATATGTGGTATCAATTTATAACTATCGGACGAGTTACTATGACACCTTAATTTTTTTCAAGCATTATCCATTTCTAAGACCTAATGAATCTCTTCACTAGGGTCATACTAAACCGTAAAGGTACCATGCACATGTGTTATAATCAATCTTAACACTTCATCTTGAGTGCTATCTCTAAACCCATGATGAGCATCATTGTGTTGTAAGTCTCCCAAGTGCGTAGCCCACACTTATCGATCTGACATTTTCCATAAAAGTCATACCAGAATACAAGCTTACAAATAAAGCCATGGCACTAACTCCAAGGTATTTCCACAATAACAATGGCTCCATCGTGCTATAACCATCAATAGTCTATTATGTAAATGTCAACATAGTAATTTCCTAAGGATACCAATTCAATCATCTCCAACTAAACACATACATCCAAGTGCAAGAATCATCATGACATAATCTTATGATGTGTAACAACCGATCATGGCCACTAATTTAATTCCTCAATGTACCAAACACTAATCCCATTTACTAGATGTTACACCAACTATAACTTTATATTCTTGACATTATAAGTGATTCCGAAGGTTCGAAGAGGGACATCTTTGTCACTATAATACACAAGGCACAATCTAAAGTTCACCATTAACAGGAAATATCCACAACCTGTACTAATAATCATTAGATAATTCTTAGCACATATCTCCAAAGGACAATTTGATACGGATTCATATGCCTATCTAAAATGCTACATAAAACAAACTTCATCATAACACATAATTTAATCTTTAATGACTATCCCACCACGACAACTAACTTATCTTACTATGTAACCATCGCATTACATTGTAAGACTCAATCTATCTCATAAATTTCTAAAACCATAAATTAATACCATCATTTCTAATGCTAAGTCCTAAGGATTGTATAGATTCATTCGTAAGTTGTCTTGAATTAGTGTGACTATCTAAACGCAAATCAAGATCAAGTTACTTAGTCATTCTAATCTCCATAAAATCAATACTTATAAGTGTACTACCTAATAATCTAATCCCATAGACGAACTTACAACCTTTTTAGCCAAGATGCAAAGAAAATTACTAGACGTTCCTATTACTATTTAGTCTTTACTAATTATCAAATTGCCACATGATGTACCGCACACAAGATTAAGGTGTCACCCATTTACTGATGGGAGATAGTCTTAGCTAACTGGCGCACTGCCTCCTACATCCTCTGTAACTCGTTGTTACCGTTCGTAGTGTTGCGAGTAAGGTCCATCCTATACGATAGGAAAGTTTAGTACGATGATACTACATGTGGAACGAAAGGGGACTAAAACGATAATCACTCTGATGCTCATGAGGATCCTAATGTTCTGATACCAAGTTGTAACACCCCGATCTGTATTTGAGTTACTGTTGGAATAACCCGTATCCGAACCAAGGTGTTAAGGGGGATGGGGATAAAACATTTTATTAAATTGGAAGACAGTTGCCACATTATACTTGAAGAAAACCTTTGATGTCTTTTATTGTGAAAAGGTGAGGCCAATATTTTGCAAGTTAATATTCAATAATTAACAAATTAACAATTAAATCTTCGATAAGATTTAATCCATAAATAAAGCATAAACCCCTATATTATTATAATTTCCAAATAGTTCAAGTTCAAACCAAATTATCTTAACAAAACATAAGGGATTACGGTTCAACATAAGTCCATGGATTAAAATCGGTTACAGGGCCTCTAACGACGACTAGCACTTTTCGCGGCCTTTCGAACGTCCCTACTCGACATACCACCTGTTGTACCTGGGCTTTTGGAAAGGCTATGAGCGAAATGCCCAGTAGGGTGGGAAATACTAAGAAATAATTTTCATAGAAAAATACTATACATACACAATGCATTTTAGTAATTCCGAAAACCACCATTGTCATATTCATTAATTATCATTAATGATTATCTTAGTTAACATTTAACTATGCTAATAATATTCAAGAAGTCTTCATTATATTAAACTAAGTTATCATTATATTCAACTAAGTTATCATCTGTCTATACTAACAAGATTCTTTAACTTAGTCATAAATACACCTATATGCATTGCCTTGGGCTACGTGCCCACTCACACTTAGCATTTTCGATGTCTAAGTTATCATTATATTCAACTAAGTTATCATGTGTCTATACTAATAAGATTCTTTAACTTAGTCATAAATGCACCTATGTGCAATGCCCTGGGCTACGTGCCCACTCACACTTATTATTTTCGATGTCCCATGCCAGGGACGTAATTAATTCCAATTATGTCATCCACATAATTAATAACGAAATCTTATTCATTTATTAGTTTAAGTTTCATGAATTTTTCTCATTCATTACTTAACATTATTTTTGAGATTTTGCCAACAAATACTCACGGACTTCGTGGCCTCACACCACCGGTCTCTGTCGCCATATACTACTGCAGTTAATTTGGGGTCTTTCACCACTAGGGACGTTATGCCTTCCTCAATCATTTTCTCTCAGCGTCATCCGAATATTATTTATCTTTCATGTATTTAACATTATTCTCAATGCTCACATTCAACTTATTCGGTTTTATCATTTAAAACCCATTATTAGCTGATTTCCTAACGAGCCGAGGAGGCTACTTAGTGTCAACATTGAACAAATAAATGTACTAAATCACCATTTTACATTTTAATTTAACAAAATGCCATCTTACACTTTTATTATCTAAAAGGCATTTCCTTACCAGTTTTCAAGTATTTTCCATGCAAAAACACCATTTAAGTGACTTTTCCTCATTTTTACCAAATCTTCCACTAAGGCATTTTTTAAACCAAAAATCACCTTTTTATGTGGGTTTAAAGTACGAAAATCATTCATTAATGTACTATATGTTTCCACCAATATTTAAACATTTATTAGTGATGTACAACCCACTTTATCACAATGTTACATATAAATTCATCTACATGATTATAAGCCTTATTTAACATATTCAAGAGGCTTAAATTAATAATTCAACATATTAGATTTTGGGGTTGTTTTTATGAGATTACTGATTGAGGGTGAAAAGTGGCGCGATTCAAACGCTGATCGTTGTTTTCTGTTGACCGCCTCAATAAAAAAAAATCTAAACTATGACTACACTCTTTTAAGGGAGTATAGCGACTAGTCTGGGTATCGAATCCATAAAGACAAGTGGCTAGAATTTAATTGGTTTAATACTTCTAAATAAAAGTGTAAAAGGTATTTTTCTAACTAAAATAAAAGATAACAAAAGGAAAAGATTATACTAGGCGAATGTATTTAAACTAAATTAACAAAGAGAATAAAAACTATAGGTTGCATTGAATATCCCCCACTCCGAGTTAAGTAGTATAAAATGGTTACATGGGTTCACGAGTTATTAAGATTGCGTCTCGTTTCGACAGTTAATTAAATCCAGAGTTGTCACACCCCTAAATTCGCATAAAAGTCTAATAAGATTTTGGCGTCAACAAATATCCCAAAAATTAAGCACGCGAGGTCGTAAGTACGGAGCATACATGATATACCCCGTAAAATGTCCTAGGCGTAATAACTAGGACAACACACTCAAAATAAACCCGTAAACTTCATCACCAAAGCAAAGAAATACGTCAACCCTAGGTGACTTCAATCCGACACAACCTAGACTAAATTAGCCTAGAAAGCATGGTAAATGACATATATTAAAAGAAAGAAAGTAAACCTAATTATGAAATAAATAAATAGCAAGAAATAAATATTAACCAGGCATGGAAACGAAAGGAAACAAGTAAAGAAATCATTAAACAAATGAAAGAGACAAATAAAATCAAGCTTACATACATAAAAATTTGTAAAACACCCAAAGGAAATGGAGATGGACCAAATCTCCCTCCAAAACCTAAACCTAATGTAAAATGTAAAATCTGAAAATAGAAACCAAAATTGGTTTATATAGTAAGTGGGAATAGAAATAAAAGAAAAAAGAAAAGAAAAGGCAAAAGTGGCAAATATGTGGTGATCGCGGTCGGCCGGTCGCATAGGCGTGGTCGACCGCACTTTTAAGTTAAGCCACACTGTCTTCGAGCCAAGGCAAAATCAAAACTCGCGATCGACCGGCATCAGAAGTGCGGTCGACCGGTACTCTGTTTTCTGCAATCCTTTGGTCTTCACATGGGAGGAAAGGTTCATTACGAAAATGGCCATAACTTCTTTGTCCAAACTCGAAACGACGTACTGTTTGCGGCCACGCGATGCTAACTCAACGAACTACGCATCTGTGAGAATTTCATGAGCTGGAGATGAAATGTGAATTGACTAAAATGCCCTTGAAGTAGCGTCCGGTGATGGAACTTCTTCAAAATATAACCGATCCTCACTTTTAGCGTTCTAATACCTAAAAAAGCACAATTAACCCATGCAAAGCATGTATATATCTAAATACGAGATTGTCTAGTTAATGAGCATAAATATAGGCATTTAGGACCGTAAAAGTGCTAGAATGCATAAAGATATAGGGCAGAAATAACCAATATTCGATACGAATCACTCCACCTAACTTAGACATTGCTAGTCCCTAGTAATGAAACAAACAAAACCAGTCCACAGAAGGCAGTATAAGAAGTATATATGCGTCGAAATATAAATGCCACTTTCGTAGGGAACACGATTGCATTTACCGTATGCAATAAGCCGTTAAACCCCTAGGTTACCCAAGTGTAAGAGTGTCATCTCGTGAGGGTTTTCAGGGATGAAACCCACAAACATCATATGGTTTCCTCAAAATATGCCCAAACCAACATGCGAAAAGCACAACAATATCGAAAAGGATTTCATACGCATTATTAGCACAATGAAATAATTCAAACAAAAGTCTGTATTATTAACATTATATAATGCACCTCATAAAATTGAAACCTTAAAATGTGGGAGGGGCGCGAGCACATGCAAAGAATGATTTGGCAAAAACTTAAATAAATCGGATAAAAGTTAAAGAACCCATATATTCAATCCTCACGAGCATTACACTCTCAAGTTAATTCACTCGAAACAGGGAGTTAACACGCGAAACATGCAGGCATAAAGAGTAAATGAAAATGGAAACTTGGCCGCGCACATGTCACAAATAAAGAACGCTATATAGGAAATAAAAACTTGTAATCTCAATGAAAGATACCGCTCATTAAAGGAACGAAATGCATTTTCACAGATTATCAAAACTATTATGATTTTTAAATTAAATGCACCCTATGATCACATAGGACTTGATAGGGTTATAATGTGGGCTAGGCTAGGGTACGAAATGAAAGGAATGTATGTACAGATTCAAAGTGTTCGGGGATGAAAAATCGGGATAGTGGGAAGTGAGGGAAATTTCAAAATTGGAAAATGAGTTCCAAACAAGAATTAGATATGACAATTGGAGAGTAATCAAAGCTTATTAAACATTATACACAACATATACAAATTTCTCTTTCTTTTCTTTTCTTCTTTTTCTCACTTTTTCTTTTGTCTTCTTTTGTTTTCTTTCTTTCTCTTTTTCTTTTTCACTACACTTTCTTCTTTTCTTTACTTTTCTCACTCTCATATGCCTAAATTGCAACCACGACACAATAACATCATTCAATCCCAAGTATCATTCCAAAAAAAGGTATGGAAGATAATATGTATGGTTTAAACTCCAATGTGGAGTTAGTTATGAGATTTTTAGTTTATGAAACGAAAGGCAAATATTTAGGCTCAAAGGGGTTAACGAAGAAAAACATTTAAGGTGAGGTCAAGGTCAATATGGGTGATATAACAAAGATGGCCTATGATCATTTTCTAAAGTTTATGCAATTCTCGAGTTAAAACAAACTTTGAAAATCATGCTCAAGTAATACATTTCAAGATATAAACTCAATTAATGAACGATCAATGAAAAAATAGTGAGATTACCAACGAATGTAATGTTTTCAAAGAGGAAAGAATATGTATACACTTACAAACGATGAAAGGTATAAAACTTACTCGGTGTAAGTATATATAATGCAACAAAAGATTACCGAGTTATAAAACTTTTAAACTAAATCAATAATGCAAGAATAGTGCATCTGCTAATGGGATTAAAGTTTAATTCATGAAATTATTCATAATATCAATAATTAGGACGAAAGTCAAATAACTTCTAAAATCGAGAACATGAATTATTGGGTTGTCTATTGGATCGGGCAATTATTAAAATTTATCATCGGAAACAAAGGCAAAATGCCCAACAAAGGAGAAAAAAGAAAGAAAATATTTTTCAAAATTTTCAAATTTTTCATACTTAGTAACTAACATGTGATAAAATCAAAAAACTACCAATGAATGGATAGAATATCCCACACACCCTAACTTAAAACCTGACATTATCCTCAATGTGAATTAAAAACCAAGTTAAAGAGAGGAAAAGAGTGATATTACCCACAATGGAGCGATATTGTGAAGGTATAAGTCCAATGATTCTACAAAACATGTTAGTAACAAGCATAACAAAAACAAATAACAAAAATTTAACTAATTACACTAGACTAAATTAAAAAGGAAAGAGAAGATAAAAAGAAACAAAGAATAAAAAGCTAACAATATACAACCTACTATTTAGGCTTCACACTAACTATACACTAGAAGTCTAAATAGTTGAGGGTCCACTATGAAAACGATTTGACTTTAGAGGATAACCATTGTACCCTCAATCTTAAGCATGCCTTTCGAAAAATATGAATTTCATTCGAACAAGGGAAGACATGTGTAAGGCGGAAGAAATGAACCATCGCCAGTTAAAAGTTTTGGAGGGACGATGGGGGATTTGGATTGAATGGGTGACAAAAACATGTGGAGACCGAGGAAAGAAGAATATCCTCCCAAGGATTTTGAAATTGGAATAGGAGGTGGCGCACATAGGGAAAAGATGCCTTCATGGAAGGCGACTCGAGCAAGTACTCCTCATCGGCGAAAAGGTTTAATACATTAAAGTTTGAAACCAATTCATCGGGTACTTGTATCAGTGTGATAACAGAGAATAAAAATGGGGAGGAAAGAAATTCAAACTCAAGAGAGGAGTCATCATCGCTTGAAGATTGAGTTTCGAAGAAAATAAGATCATTTTAAATGAAATGTTCTTCTTTGGGGGCCAAAGAAGAAATCATTTTACTGTAAATGGATATTACTTCCATTTCATCCTCACTTTCAATATCTATTATACAATGGGCAAAGCCTGCAATGGTTTGTTCCAAAGTAGGCTCAAAAACCTCATTTGGTTCAAAACATTCCTTGACTTTAAAAGTCTCAGAAGAAAAATCATCATCGGATTCAAATAATAAATCCAATTCATGATCCTGCAAACGATTTTCTTCCCGATAACGGTTTTTAAGTTTCTCATTTTGAAGCATGCACAAGCCCTCACCTAAAGTCATAGGTCGAGGCGTGGATTCTTGGAAATGAGAAGTTTGGAAATTATTATCGGAACTATACTTGAACTCATTACTATAAGAATTTTGAAAATTATTGCAATTCGTTTCAAAATTCCTATTATAAGGAATTAGAGGCACAAAATCGTTATCATCATCCTCAAAATTCCCATAACCCGAGTTTTGACTTACGTTATACTCTCCCAAAGTTATTTTTGAATTTGTAATTTTTTGGGACTCTAAGTATTGACCGAAAATCATAGGATTATGGGAATTCTGAGAATTATAATAATGATTACTGGAAGAATTGGAATAAGACATGCTTACCCCAAAAAATGGCTCGAAGTGGAGAATTCCACAAGGTAGATGCGCGTGCGAAAAAATCAAGCGTTTCTTGGCGCTCAAATGTAGAAGTCCGACAAAAATATTAGAAAAAAAATACAAATAGAAAGAAAATACTACGAAATACTAAATCAAATAAATTCTAAAATAAACTAGTCCCCGGCAACGGTGCCATTTTGATTGAGGGTGAAAAGTGGCGCGTGTCAAACGCCGATCGTTATTTTATGTACACTACCTCAATACAAAAATTTAAACTATGACTACACTCTTTTAAGGGAGTATAGAGGCTAGTCCGGGTATCAAATCCACAAAGACAAGTTGCTAGAATTTAATTGGTTTAATACTTCTAAATAAAAGTGTAAAAGGTATTTTTCTAACTAAAATAAAAGATAACAAAAGGAAAAGATTATACTAGGCGAGTGTATTTAAACTAAATTAACAAATTGACTAAAAACTATAGGTTTTGAGAAGTCCCTGAGGCGATCGAAGAGCAGAGGGAAAAAAACATATAACTATTTATTCATCGAAGAAGGCGCCTTCTGAGCAGTTTGGTCGGATAAAGGCTTGTCTAACCCATTTCAGTTCATTTTGATGAAATCGACCCCACCCCCTGTTCTTAGACGAAAGCCTGGGAGTATAAAGCTCGAAAGCGAGTTTCCACCTCTGTATCTTTCTTTTCTCATCTCGGTGAGCCTTTCCCCTTAGAAATGAGAGAGGTCATGATAAAAGTTGACGAGTGAGGCGAGGGGCTTCTTTCCCTCAATCGACGAGGGCTTGAGTCCCCTACGGCCAAAACCTTCAATCGGAATTTGATAACTCAAAGAAAGTACTATGAGGCAAACAAAGGCCCTTTAAACCCACATGACGATGATTAATGCTTCCTCTATTGAAGAAAAAGGTGGGTTTTGAGCTTGTTTAGAGGGCGTTTAGAACCTTGTACGAGTGAGAGTAACTTGCTTAAAGAGTGATGAAAGTAAGGTGAGAATAGGAGCATCTTCTTTACTTGGGCCATCATGTCAGGCTTGAACGAAAGTGGAAGTTTGACACGAACTTCTTTTTTCCAAAGAAAATGGGGTAAGATATATATGCCTCTGACTTGTCAGAAAGGACCTTTTCGTGAAGCTCGCTGGGAGACGGACAGTCTGACTCTAAGAGTAGAAAATAAAGCAAGGAGGAAAAAACTATAGGTTGCGTCGGATATCCCTCAGCACAGCTTAACGCGTATAAATGGTTACATGGTTTTATAGATTCATTATGAATACGTCTCGTTTCGACAGTTAATTAAATCCAGAGTTCTCACACCCCTAAATTCGCATAAAAGTCTAATAAGATTTTGGCGTCAACAAATACCCCAGAAATTATGCACGCAAGTTCATAAGTACGGAGCATACATGATATACCCCGTCAAATCTCCTAGGCGTAATAACTAGGACAACCCACTCGAAATAAATCCGTAAACTCCATCACCAAAGCAAAGCAACACGTCAACCCTAGGTGATTTCAATGCGACACAACCTAGACTAAATTAGCTTAGAAAGCATGGTAAATGACATATATTAAAATAAAGCAAGTAAACCTAATTATGAAAGAAATAAATAGCAAGAAATAAATATTAACCAGGCATGGAAATGAAAGGAAGAAAGTAAAGAAAGCATTAAACAAATGAAAGAGACAAATAAAATGAAGCTAACATACATAAAAATGGGTAAAACACCCAAAGGAAATGGAGAAAGGACAAATCTTCCTACAAACCCTAAACCTAATGTAAAATGTAATATCTGAAAATAGAAACCAAAATTGGTTTATATAGTAAGTGGGAAAAGAAATAAAATAAAATAGAAAAGAACAGGAAAAAGTGGCAAATATCTGGTGATCGTTGTCGACTGGTCGCATAGGCGCGGTCGACCGCACTATTAAGTTAAGCCACACTGTCTTTGAGCCAAGGAAAAATCAAAACTCGCGGTCAATCGGCATCAGAAGCGCGGTCGACCGGTACTCTATTTTCTGCAATCCTTTGAACTTCACATGGGAGGAAAGGTTCATTACGGAAATGGCCATAACTTCTTTGTCCAAACTCAAAAGGACGTGCCGTTTATGGCCACGCAATGCTAAGTAAATGAACTACGCATCCGAGGAAATTCCATGAGCCATAAATGAAATGTGAATTGACTAAAATGCCCTTGAAGTGGCATCCAGAGATGAAGCTTCTTCGAAATGCAACTGATCCTCACTTTTAGCGTTGCAATACCTACAAAAGCACAATTAACCCCTGCAAAGCATGTATATATCCAAATACGAGGTTGTCTAGTTAATCAGCATAAATATAGGTATTTAGGACCGTAAAAGTGCTAGAATGCATAAAGATATAGGGCGAAAATATGCAATATTCGATACGAATCACACCCCCTACCTTAGACATTGCTAGTCCCTAGTGATCGAACAAACAAAACCATTCCACAGAAGGTAGTACAAGACATATATATGCATCAAAATATAAATGCCACTTTCATAGGGAACATGATTGCATTTAGCGTATGCAATAAGCCGTTAAACCCCTAGGTTACCCTAGTGGACGAGTGTCGTCTCATGAGGGTTTTTAGGGATGAAACCCACAAACATCATATGGTTTCCTCAAAATATGACCAAACAAACATGTGACAAGCCCAAAAACATCAAAAAGGATTTCATATGCATTATTAGCACAATGAACTAATTCAAACAAAGCCCGTATTATTAACATTATATAATGCACCTCATAGAATTGAAAACGTAAAATGTGGGAGGGAGCGAGCACTTGCAAAAATTATTTGGCAAAAATTTAAATAAATCGGATACAATTTAAAGCAAGCATATATTCAATTCTCACAGGCATTAAACTCATCAAGTGAATTCACTCGAAACAGGGAGTTAACACACGGAACATGCGAGCATAAAGAGTAAATGTAAATGGAAACTAGGTCGCGCACATGTCACAAATGAAGAACGCTGTATAGGAAATAAAAACTTGCAATCTCAATGAAAGATACCCCTCATTAAAGGAGCGAAATGCATTTTCACAGATTACCAAAACAATTATGACTTTTAAATTAAATCCACCGTAGGATCACATGGGACTTGATAGGGTTATAATGTAGGCTAGGCTAGGGTACGAAATGAAAGGAATATGTGTACGGATTCAAAGTGTTCGGTGATTAAAACTCGGGATAGTGGGAAAGTGCGGGCAATTTCCAAATTGGAAAATAAGTTCCAAACAAGAATTGGATATGACAATTGGAGAGTAATCAAAGCTTATTGAACACTATACACAACATATACAAATGTCTATTTTTTTCTCTTCTTCTTTTTCTCACTTTTTCTTTGGTCTTCTTTTGTTTTCTTTCTTTCTCTTTTTCTTTTTCACTACACTTTCTTCTTTTCTTTACTTTTCTCACTCTCATATGCCTAAATTGCAACCACGAGACAATAACATCATTCAATCCCAAGAATCATTCCAAAAAAAGGTATGGAAGATAATATATATGGTTTAAACTCCAATTTGGAGTTAGTTATGAGATTTTTAGCTTATGAAATGAAAGGCTAATATTTAGGCTTAAAGGGATTAACGAGGGAAAACATTTAAGGTGAGGTCAAGGTCAATATGGGTGATATAACAAAGATAGTCTATGATCATTTCCTAAAGTTTACGTAATTCTCGAGTCAAAATAAACTTTGAAAATCATGCTCAAGTAATACATTTCAAGATATAAACTCAATTAATGAACGATCAATGAAAGAATAGTGAGATTACCAACGAATGTAACGTTTTCAAAGAGGAAAGAATAGTGTATACACTCACAAACGACGAAAGGTACAAATCTTACTCGATGTAAGTATATACAATGAAACAAAAGATTACCGAGTTATAAAAATCTTAAACTAAATCAATAACGCAGGAAAAGTGCATGTGCTCATGGTATTAAAGTTTAAGTCATGAAGTTATTCATAATATCAATAATTAGGACTAAAGTCTAATAACTAATAAAATCGAGAACAGGAATCATTGGGTTGTCTATTGGATTGGGCAATTGTTAAAATTTATCATCAGAAACAAAGGCAAAATGCCCGACAAAGGAGAAAAAAGAAAGAAAATCTTTTTGAAAATTTTCAATTTTTTCTAAGAAAGCATACTTAGTAACTAACATGTGATAAAATCAAAGAAACTACCAATGAATGGATAGAATATCCCACACCCCCTTACTTAAAACTTGACATTGTCCTCAATGTGAATTAAGAACCAAGTTAAAGAGAGGAAAATAGTGACATTACGCACAACGGAGGGATATCGTGAAGGTACAAGTCCAATGATTCCACAAAACATGTTAGTAACAAGCACAACAAAAACAAATAACAAAAAGTTAACTAATTACACTAGACTAAATTAAAAAGGAAAGAAAAGAAAAGATAAAAAGAAATAAAGAATAAAAAGTTAACTATATAAAACCTACTATTTAGGCTTTACACTAACTATACACTAGAAGTCTAAATAGTTGAGCGTCCACTATGAAAACGATTTGACTTTAGAGGATAACCGGTGTACCCTCAATCTCAAGCATGCCTTCCAAAAAATATGAATTTCGTTCGAACAACGGAAGGCATGTGTAAGGCGGAAGAAATGAGCCATCGCCAATTAAAAGTTTTGAAGGGACAATGGGGGATTTGGATTGAACGGGTGAAAAAAACATGTGGGGACCGTGAAAAGCAGAATATCCTCCCAAGGATTTTGAAATTCGAATGGGAGGTGGCGCACATGAGGGCAAAGATGCCGTCATGGAAGGCGACTCGAGCAAGTACTCCTCATCGGCGAAAAGGTTTAACACATTAAAGTTTAAAACCGATTCATCGGGTACTTATATCGGTGTGATAACAGAGAATAAAAATGGGGAGGACAAAAATTCAAACTCAAGAGAGGAGTCATCACTTCTTTAAGATTGAGTTTCGAAGGAAATAAGATCATTTTCAATGAAATGTTCTTCTTTGGAGGCCAAAGAAGAAATCATTTCATTGCAAATGGATATTACTTCCATTTCATCCTCACTTTCAATATCTATTATGAAATGGGCAAATCCAGCAATGGTTTGTTCCAAAGTAGGCACAAAAACCTCATTTGGTTAAAAACATTCCTCGACTTCAAAAGTTTCGAAAGAAAAATCGTCGTCGGAATCAAATAATAAATCCAATTCATGCTCCCACAAACGATATTCTTCCCGATAATAGTTTTCAAGTTTCTCAATTTGAAGCAAGCACTAGCCCTCACCGAAAGTCATAGGTTGAGGCGTGGATTCTTGGAAATGAGAAGTTTGGAAATTATTATCGGAACTATACTCGAACTCATTATTATAAGAATTATGAAAACTATTGCAATTCGTTTCAAAATTCCTATTATAAGGAATAAGATGCCCACAGTCGTTATCATCATCCTCAAAATTCCAATAACCCAAGTTTTGACTTTCGTTAAACTCGTCCAAAGTCATTTTTGAATTTGTAATTTTTTGGGACTATAAGTATTGACCGAAAGTCGTAGGATTACGGGCATTCTGAGAATTATAATAATTATTGCCGAAAGAATTGGAATAAGACATGCTTACCCCCAAAATGGCTCGAAGTGGCAAATTCCACAAAGTAGATGCGCGCGCGAAAAATTCAAGCGTTTCTTGATGCTCAAATGTAGAATTCCTACAAAAATGTTAGCAAAAAAATACAAATGGAAAGAAAATACTACGAAATACTAAGTCAAATAAATTCTAAAATAAACTAGTCCTCGGCAACGACGCCATTTTGATTGAGGGTGAAAAGTGGCGCGTGTCAAACGTCGATCGTTGTTTTCGGTTCAACGCCTCAATGCAAAAAACCTAAACTATGACTACACTCTTTTAATGGAGTATAGCGGCTAGTCCAGGTATCAAATCCACAAAGACAAGTTGTTAGAATTTAATTGGTTTAATACTTCTAAATAAAAGTGTATAAGGTATTTTTCTAACTAAAATAAAAGAAAACAAAAGGAAAAGATTATACTAGGCGAGTGTATTTAAACTAAATTAATAAAGCGAATAAAAACTATAGGTTTTGAGAAGTCCCCGAGGTGATCGAAGAGCTGAGGGAAAAAAACCATATAATGATTTATTCATCGAAGAAGGCGCCTTCTGATCAGTTTGGTCGGATAAAGGTTTGCCTAACCCATTTCAGTTCATTTCGATGAAATCGACCCCACCCCCTGTTCTTAGGCGGAAGCCTGGGAGTAGAAAGCTCTAAAGCGAGTCTCCGCCTCTGTATCTTTATTTTCTCATCTCGGTGATCCTTTCCCCTTAGAAATGAGAGAGGTCATGATAAAAGTTGACGAGTGGGGAGAGGGGCTTCTTTCTCTCGATCGACGAGGGCTTGAGTCCCCTACGACCAAAACCTTCCATCGGAATTTGATAACTCAAAGAAAGTACTATGAGGAAAATAGAGGCCCTTTAAACCCACATGACACTGTTTAATGCTTCCTCTATTGACAAAAATGGTGCGTTTCAAGCTCGTTTAGAGGGCATTTAGAACCTTTTACGAGTGAGAGTACCTTGCTCAAAGAGTGATGAAAGTAATGTGAGAATAGCAGCATCTTCTTTGCTTGGGCCATCATGTCAGGCTTGAACGACAGAGGAAGTTTGACACGAACTTATATTCTCCAAAGAAAGATGGGCCAAGATAGATATGCCTCTGACTTATCAGAAAGGACCTTTTCGTGATGCTCGCTGGGAGACGGCCAGTCTGACTCTGAGAATTGAAAATAAAGCGAGGCGAAAAAAACTATAGGTTGCGTTGAATATCCCTCAACTCAACTTAATGTGTATAAATGGTTACATGGTTCTACATATTCATTACGAATATGTCTCGTTTCGACAGTTAATTAAATCCAGAGTTGCCACACCCCTAAATTCGCATAAAAGTCTAATAAGATTTTGGCGTCAATAAATACCCCAAAAATTATGCACGCAAGGTCGTAAGTATGGAGCATACATAATATACCCCTTCAAATCTCCTAGGTCTAATAACTAGGACAACCCACTTAATATAAACTCGTAAACTCCATCACCAAAGCTAAGCGACATGTCAACCCTAGGTGACTTTAATCCAACACAACCTAGACTAAATTAGCCTAGAAAGCATTGTAAATGACATGTATTAAAAGAAACCAAGTAAACCTAATTATGAAAGCAATAAATAGAAAGAAAGAAATATTAACCAGGCATGGAAATGAAAGGATGGAAGTAAAGAAAGCATTAAACAAATGAAAGAGACAAATAAAATCAAGCTTACATACATAAAAATGGGCAAAACACCCAAAGGAAATGAAGAAGGGCCAAATATCCCTAAAAACCCTAAACCTAATATAAAATGTAAGATCTGAAAATAGAAACCAAAATTGGTTTATATAGTAAGTGGGAAAAGAAATAAAAGAAAAAAGAAAAGAATAGGCAAAAGTGGCAAATATCTGGTCATCGCGGTCGACCTTAAGTTAAGCCACACTGTCTTCTAGCTAAGGAAAAGCTAAAACTCATGGTCGACCGGCATCAGAAGCGCAGTCGACCGATATGAGAGGAAAAGGTTTATTACAAAAATATCTGGTCATCATGTCATTTCGAGTTTGGTCTTCACATGAGAGGAAAGGTTTATTACGAAAATGGCCAAAACTTCTTTGTCCAAACTCGAAATGACGTGCCGTTTGTGGCCATGCGATGATAACTCAATGAACTACACATCCGTGGAAATTCCATGAGCTGAAGATGAAATGTGAATTGACTAAAATTCCCTTGAAGTAGCGTCCGGTGACAGAACTTCTCCGAAATGAAACCGATCCTCACTTTTAGCATTCCAATACCAACTAAAGCACAATTAACCCCTGAAAAGCATGTATATATCCAAAGTCGAGGTTTTCTAGTTAATGAGCAAAAATATAGGCATTTAGTACCGTACAAGTTCAAGAATGCATAAAGATATAGGGCGAAAATATGCAATATTCGATACGAACCAATTACCAATCACATATTTAAACCACTATATTTCAACATTAGTCATCTTAATGTCAAGATTAACACATACGACATACACTATTTCATGAAAATGGGTCTTCTTCCATAGAACACCCAACAATGCATTAACTAGTCACTTTCTTGTAGTATTCCATTTTCTACGTTTGTTTTATGAGATTATTACATTTATAGCATGATTTCAACATATATAATTATCTAAAAATTAATCTAAACATCATCTTCTCCATTTATCATTTTTCACAAAATGGGTTTTTCATAGTATAGGAAAATAAAGGAGAAGAGCTAAAAGTCACATTTTTTCATCATCTTGTTCATATTATCATTTGAAATAAAAGAGTTTAAGTGTGAGGAAAACCCTACATGGAATAAGGAAGAGGAGAAGGTTGAAGAAGATGCTGAAGATGCTTCCAAAATTTCACCAAAAAGTCTCCAACCAAGCTTCCTTTGAGCTCCAAAAAACCCAATTCAGATACCCACTTGTTGTCCAAGCTTTGAAAGTGGCAATATTGGTGTATGGAGACCCTTACAGTGGTGTTTGGATGGTGGGAAAATGAAAGGGAATGAAGCTACGAATTTATAGGGTCTTTACACTTGCTAGAACTTGAGAGATTTGTGTGGAAAAATCTTAGCAGCTTCCTTCTTAAAAACCCAAGGCTTCCTCTCCTTCTCTCTCCCTCTCCCTCTCTCTTATAAACCATTCTAGGAAGCCTTCAACTCTTGACCCACAATTCAGAAGTTTTTATGTCCTCAAATGTGTAAAACTTGTCCCAAAGTCTGATATTCTGAGTTGGAGAAAACCTCACGTAACTTTCATCCTTATTTTTCCAACCAAAGCTTTAAAAACTTATTACCTGCCTAAGAGCTGTCCCAGGCATACGTGGAGTATTTATTATTATTTTTTTGAAACTATAATCCTAAGGGTCTTATTCCTTGCATTTTTTTGAGTGAAAAAATATATTCACACTAATCGTTTGGCCTCCCGGAATGTCCCACACATGGCGCGCAAAATCGGGACATCCGAAAAAAGTATTTTTTTTTCTATTTTTATTTTCATAATAATATTCCTTATATTTTTATGAGTCAAAAACATATTCACAATATTTGTTGACCTTGCGAGGCGTCCTACACAATACGCACAAGAAACGGGACCTCCGCGCAAAACATATTTTTTTCGATTTCTCTTCGCGTGGTAATATTCCTTATATTTTTATGAGTCAAAAAACATATTCACAATATGTTTTTAACCTTTCGAGGCATCCTATACAATACGCGCAAGAAACGGGAACTTCGCGCAAAACATATTTTTTTTCGATTTCTCTTCCCGTGGTAATATTCCTTATATTTTTATGAGTCAAAATATACAGTCGGAATATTTTTTTGACCTTCCTAGGCATCCTAAACAATATACGCAAAACAAGAATTTTGCTGTGTCGCGCGTCGTAAGACAATTAGTACACAAGCTTGTGTAGCGTTTGTTGCTTGTCCGAATCGCGTGAAACTTAACCAAAGTACTTAAAATAATTATACAAACATAAATCATAACTCATGCGGGAACATGTAATGTAAAAATTTCATTAACGGAGCATCGCTAAATAAAAGGATAATCGTGCAAGTACAATTTAAAGGTGCGGGTATTACATTCTCCCCTCCTTAGGAGATTTCGTCCCCGAAATTCATCCTAAGTCACTAAAAAAGCTGTGGACGTTTCTCTCGCATATCAGCTTCTCGCTCCTAAGTGGCACCTTAGGCTCCGTGTGACTCCCATAGGATCTTCACCAACGGTATGACTTTGTTGCACAGAACTCGGTTCTCTCGGTCCAAGATGGATATAGGTCGAGTAAAGAATGTTGTATCCTCTTCTAACTCGATGTTCTTCCAGTTGATCACATGGCGAGGATCATGCAGATACTTCTTCATCATAGAGACGTGGAAGACATTGTGAACATGAACTAACTTTGGAGGTAGCGCTAATCGGTATGAGACATCCCCGACCCTTTCCAAAATCTCGAAGGGTCAAATGTACCGAGGAGAAAGCTTGCCCTTCTGACCAAATCTCTGACTACCAGTCCTAGTCCTGACCTTCAACAACACTTTATCACCCACTCCAAATTCTAACGACATACGTCGATTGTCAGCATAATTCTTCTGTCTAACCTGAGCCGTCACTAACCTCTCTCGTATAAACTGAACCTTGTCGGTCATCTCCCTGATCATATTCAAGTTTGTAAGATGCTTCTCACCCTCCTCTTCCCAACATACTAGAGAACGTCATGGTCTCCCATAAAGGGCCTCGAAGGGGGCCATCTCGATACTGGCTTTGTAACTATTATTGTACGAAAACTCCGCTAGCGACAAGTTTTCATCCCAACAACCCTGAAAATCAACTGCACATGCCCGCAACAAGTCCTCCAGAATCAGAATCGTACGCTCTAATTGTCCGTTTGTCTCCATATGGTAAGTCGTACTCAAATTCATATTAATACCCAGCTTTTGCTAAACCTTCCTCCCGAATCGAGAACAAATTGAGGATCCCTATCAAAAACCATGCTCAATGGTATACCGTGGAGTCTGACAATCTCCCTTATGTATAACCTGGGTCAACTTTGCTATGCTGTCAGTGATCTTGATCGGCAAGAAATGTGCAAACTTCATGAGTCGATCCACCACAACTCTACTGCATCATGACCCCATTCAGATAGAGGTATTATGACGAAATCCAAAGTGATGTGCTCCCACTTCCACTCGACCATCGAGGGTGGCTACAACAACCTGACTGGCTTTTTGTGCGCGGCCTTCACCTCCTGGCACGTATAGCATTTAGCCACACACATGCACTACAAGAAAAAACACATTTCGTTACATAGAAACTATGTCGCGAAATGTATTAATTATGTCGCAAATGACATTTTGCAACGTAAGACTGCCTATAGCCCCCGTGTCACCGTAGCCCCGTCTATATACCAATCGCGATAGGATACATGTCGTGAAATGTATATATTTATTACAATATATATTAATATTTACTTTTTATATTAAATAACACCTTACCTTTCGCGACATAATGACATGTCTCAGAATGTAGTTCTTTACGCGACTTGCCATACATGTCGCGGAATGTCGTTCTTTACACGACATGCCATACATGTCGCGGAATATCATTCTTTAGGTGACATGCCATACATGTCGCGGAATGTCTCCTTTTAGGCGACATGATAAACATGTCATGAAAGGTCATCAAATTAGGCGACGGTGTATATCGCTAAATATCATTTATAGTGCCACCAAAAGTCATTATTCAGAATATGATTTGATTTTTAGCAACACCCACGTTATGTCACTAAAAAATATTTTTTTTCAATAAATAATTCCAAAATTAGATTGCAAGATGCATATATATAAATTTTTTCCATGATATAACCTGTACAAATGTGCATCCAAACTATCACATAAAATGACACCATATTCAATTCTATAATTCTTCGTTAAAAGACAATTCATTTCATTCAAATCAATATGATTACAACAAATGTTCAAAATAACACCAACTACAAAATAAAACACTTTTCTCGAGAAACTTTGAGTCATCCAATACTCTAGCCCAATGAAATCCATCATTAATCTGTGACAAGAAACAAATAAACACGTGTTAACCATAATTGGATTACATGATATGGAAAAAAAATCTACTTTTATCATAAGTGTGCCTCTTTTTGCTATTTTTTATAGTCGTTTTACATTTTCGTGCCTCAGCGCTCGATTTTCAAATTCGGGTATGTTTGAATTAATCAATTTAGAATCTTCATAATTTTAGAAAATTTCGACAGAGTTTCCTTTGTTTATTCACGAAATCCAACCTGTTTTAACATTTAAAATTAACTCGGAGACATCAACAAAAGCCATAAATAAATAATCAACAAATCCCTTCCAACAATGGTCTTACTTTAGTTACACGCTCCACCCCCAATTCTCAACATGTTTCCTAAACTTATGTTTGGGTTGATCAATTTAAAACACTCAATAATTTTAAAAAAAATCGGCAGAGTTTCCTTTGTTTATTCAAGAAATCCAACATGTTTTAACATTTAAATAAACTCAATGACATCAACAAAAGCCATAAATAAATAATCAATAAATCCCTCCAAACAATGGTCTAACTGTAGTTACACGTTCCACCCCCAGCTCTCAACAAGTTTCCTAAACTTATGTTTGAGTTAATCAATTTAAAACACTCAATAATTTCACTCAATAATTTCAAAAAAAATCGACAGAGTTTCCTTCGTTTATTCAAGAAATCCAACCTGTTTAAATTTTAAATAAACTCAACGACATCAACAAAAGACATAAATAAATAATCAACAAATCTCTTCCAACGATTAAACATAAATAAGATCATAAATAACTCAATCGATAAAAAGCTTCACCTATTGGACGCTATTTTTGGTTTTCACCCATTAACGACATATTTTAAACCTAAGTCTAGATTTTAGCAAATTATCATCATATACTCGAAACGAGAGTCTTGTGGCTACGCAATAAGTTCCTACGTGTTACATTGGTCTCGTGTGAGTTGTTCGTGCCTCTTACGGGGTCGCTTGGGCGTTGTTTTGGATTTTCACCCTCTAAAGTCATGTTTTAAGCCTAAGTCTAAATTTGGCAAATCATCCTCGTATTCTCAGCCCGAGAGTCCCGTGACTACGAGGCAAGTCCCTACGTGTTAAGTTGGTCGTGTGGGAGGAGTTTGTGCCTCTTACAGGGTCGTTTAGGGGCAGTTTTGGGTTTTCACCCTCTAACAGCATATTTTTAAGCCTAAGTCTAGATTTTTGCAAATTATCGCCGTATTCTCAAAACGAGAGTCTCGTGACTACGTGGTAAGTTCCTAAGTGTTACATTGGTCTCATGTGAGGTGTCCATGCCTCTTACAGGGTCGTTTGGGCGTTGTTTTGCATTTTCACCCTCCAAAGTCATGTTTTAAGCCTAAGTCTAAATTTTACAAATTATTCTCGTATTCTCAACCTGAGAGTCCAGTGGCTACGAGGTAAATTTTTACATGTTATGTTGGTCCTGTTGGATGTGTTTATGCCTCTTACGGGGATGTTTAGGGCCTGTTTTGGGTTTTCACCCTCTAACGACATATTTTTAAGCCTAAGTCTAAATTTTTGCAAATTATCATCGTATTCTCAGTCCAGATTTTTGCAAATTATCATCATATTCTCAAAACGAGAGTCTCGTGACTGCGCAGTAAGTTCTTACGTGTTTCATTGGTCTCGTGTGAGGTGTTCGTGCCTCTTATGGGGTCGTTTGGTAGTTGTTTTGGATTTTTACCCTCTAAAGTCATGTTTTAAGCCTAAGTCTAAATTTTACAAATTATCCTGGTATTCTCAACTCGAGAGTCCAGTGGCTATGAGGTAAGTTCCTACGTGTTACGTTGGTCCCGTGGGAGGTGTTTGTACCTCTTCCGGGGATGTTTTGGGTTTTCACCCTCTAATGGCATATTTTTAAGCCTAAGTCTAAGTTTTTGCAAATTTTTCTTGTATTCTCAAAACGAGAGTCTCGTGACTACACAGTAAGTTTCCACATGTTACATTGGTCTCGTGTGAGGTGTTCGTGCCTCTTACAGGGTCTTTTGGGAGTTGTTTTAGATTTTCACCCTCTAAAGTCATGTTTTAAGCCTAAGTTTAGATTTTTGGAAATTATCATCGTATTCACAAACCGGAAGTCCCGTGACTACGTGTTAAGTTTGTCCCGTGGAAGGTGTTTGTGCCTCTTACGAGGCCGTTTAGGGCAGTTTAGGGTTTTCACCATCTAATGGCATATTATTAAGACAAAGTCTAAAATTTTTGCAAATTATTATCGTATTCTCAAAATGAGAGTCTCGTGACTATGCGGTAAGCTCCTATGTGTTACATTGATCTCGTGTGAGGTGTTCGTGCCTCTTAAGGGTCATTTGGGCGTTGTTTTGGATTTTCACCCCCTAAAGTCATGTTTTAAGCCTAAGTTTTGATTTTTTGAAATTATTATCGTATTCTTAACTCGAGAGTCTCGTGGCTACGTGGTAAGTCCCTATGTGTTAAGTTTGTCCGGTGGGAGGTGTCTGTGCCTCTTACGGGGCCGTTTAGGGTTATTTTCGATTTTCACCATCTACCGGTATATTTTTAAGCCTAAGTCTAAAATTTTTGGAAATTATTGTCGTATTATCAAAACGAGAGTCTCGTGAGTACGCGGTAAGCTCCTACGTGTTACATTGATCTCGTGTGAGGTGTTCGTGCCTCTTACGGGGTTGTTTGGGCATTGTTTTGAATTTTCACCCTCTAAAGTCATGTTTTAAACCTAAGTTTAGATTTTTGGAAATTATCATCGTATTCTCAACTCAAGAGTCCCCTGGCTACGTGGTAAGTCCCCACGTGTTAAGTTTGTCCAGTCGGAGGTGTCTGTGTCTCTTACGGGGCCGTTTAGGGGTTTTTTGGGTTTTCACCTCTATCGGCATATTTTTAAGCCTAAGTCTAGATTTTTACAAATTATCATCGTATTCTCAAAACGAGAGTCCCATGACTACGCGATAAGTTTCTACGTGTTACACTGGTCTCGTGTGAGGTGTCCGTGCCTCTTACAGGGTTGTTTGGGCGTTGTTTTAAATTTTCACCCTCTAAAGTCATGTTTTAAGCCTAAGTCTAAATTTTGCAAATTATCCGCATATTCTCTACCCGAGAGTCGAGTGGCTATGAGGAAAGTTCCTACGTGTTACGTTGGTCCCGTGGGAGGTGTCCGTGCCTCTTACGGGGCCGTTTAGGGGCTGTTTTGGGTTTTCACTCTCTATCGGCATATATTTAAGCCTAAGTCTAAATTTTTTCAAGTTATCATCGTATTGTCAAAACGAGAGTCTAGTGACTACGCGATAAGTTTCTACATGTTACATTGGTCTCGTGTGAGGTGTTCGTGCCTCTTATGGGGTCGTTTGGGCGTTGTTTTTTATTTTCTCCCTCTAAAGTCATGTTTTAAGCCTAAGTTTAGATTTTTAGAAATTATCATCATATTCTCAAATCAGAAGTCCCGTGACTAGGTGGTAAGTCCCTATGTATTAAGTTTGTGCCATGGGAGGTGTCCGTGCCTCTTACAGGGACGTTTAGGGCTGCTTTGGGTTTTCACCCTCTAACGGCATATTTTTAAGCCTAAGTCTAGATTTTTGCAAATTATCATCGTATTCTCAAAACGAGAGTCTCGTGACTACGCAGTAAGTTCCTACATTTTACATTGGTCTCGTGTGAGGTGTTCGTGGGCGTTGTTTTAAATTTTCACCCTCTAAAGTCATGTTTTAAGCCTAAGTCTAAATTTTACAAATTATCCTCATATTCTCAACCCGAGAGTCAAGTGGCTATGAGCAAAGTTCCTACGTGTTACGTTGGTCCCCTGCGAGGTGTCCGTGCGTCTAACGGGGCCGTTTAGGGTTTGTTTTGGGTTTTCACTCTCTAACGGCATATTTTTAAGCCTAAGTCTAACTTTTTGCAAATTATCAATGTATTCTCAAAACGAGAGTTTCGTGACTACGCGATAAGTTCCTACATGTTACATTGGACTCGTGTGAGGTGTTCGTGCCTCTTACGGGGTTATTTTGGCATTGTTTTGGATTTTCACCCTCCAAAGTCATGTTTTAAGCCTAAGTTTAGATTTTTAGAAATTATCATCGTATTGTCAAACCCGAAGTCCCGTGACTACGTGGTAAGTCCCTACGTGTTAATTTTTTTCCGTGGTAGGTTTTCGTGCCTCTTACGGGGCCGTTTAGGGGCCCTTTTTGGTTTTCACCCTCTAACGGCATATTTTTAAGCCTAAGTCTAGATTTTTGGAAATTATCATCGTATTCTTAAAACGAGAGTCTCGTGACTGTGCGGTAAGTTCCTACTTGTTACATTGGTCTCGTGTGAGGTGTTCGTGCCTCTTACGCGATCATTTGGGCGTTGTTTTAAATTTTCACCCCCTAAAATCATGTTTTATTCCTAAGTCTAAATTTTGCAAATTGCCCTCGTATTATCAACCGTAGAGTGGAGTGGATACAAGGAAAGTTCGTACGTGTTACGTTGGTCCCATGGGAGGTGTTTGTGCCTCTTACGGGGTGATTTAGGGGCTGTTTTGGGTCTTCACCCTCTAACTGCATATTTTTAAGCCCAAGTCTATATTTTTACAAATTATCGTCGTATTCTAAAAACGAGAGTCTCGTGAGTATGCGATAAGTTCTTACATGTTACATTGGTCTCGTGTGAGGTGTTTGTACCTCTTACGGGGTCGTTTGGGCGTTGTTTTGGATTTTCACCCTCTAAAGTCATGTTTTAAGCCTAAGTTTAGATTTTTAGAAATTATCATCGTATTCTCAAACCGGAAGTCCCGTGTCTACGTGGTAAGTCCCTACGTGTTAAGTTTGTCCGTTTCACCCGCTAACGGCATATTTTGAAGTTTAAGTCTAGATTTTTGCAAATTATTGTCCTATTCTCAAAACGAGAGTCTCGTGACTACGCGATAAGTTCATACGTGTTACATTGGTCTCGTATGAGGTGTTTGTGCCTCTTGCGGGGTCGTTTGGGCATTGTTTTGGATTTTCACCCACTAAAGTCATGTTTTAAGCCTAAGTCTAAATTTTAAAAATTATTCTCGTATTCTCAACTCAAGAGTCCAGTGACTACGAGGTAAGTTCGTACGTGTTCCGTTGGTTCCGTGGGAGGTGTTTGTACCTCTTACGGGGCCGTTTAGGGGCTGTTTTGGGTTGTCACCCTCTAAAGGCATATTTTTAAGCTTCAGTCTAGACTTTTGCAAATTATCGTCGTATTCTCAAAACGAGAGTCTCGTGACTATGCGGTAAGTTCCTACATGTTACATTGGTCTCGTGTGAGGTGTCCGTGCCTCTTACGGGGTCGTTTGGGCGTTGTTTTGAGTTTTCACCCTCTAAAGTCATGTTTTAAGCCTAAGTTTAGATTTTTGGATATTATCATCGTATTCTCAAACTGGAAGTCCCGTGACTACGTGGTAAGTCCCTATGTATTAAGTTTGTGCCGTGGGAGGTGTTCGTGCCTCTTACGGGGCCGTTTAGGGGCTGCCTTGGGTTTTCACCCTCTAACGGCATATTTTTTAGTCTAAGTCTAGATTTTTGCAAATTATCATTGTATTCTCAAAACGAGAGTCTCATGACTACGTGGTAAGTTCCTACGTGTTATATTGATCTCGTGTGAGGTGTCCGTGCCTCTTACGAGGTCGTTTTGGCGTTGTTTTAAATTTTCACCCTCTAAAGTCATGTTTTAAGCGTAAGTCCAAATTTTTTAAATTATCCTCGTATTCTTAACCCGAGAGTCGAGTGTCGAGGAGGAAAGTTCGTATGTTACGTTAATCCCGTGGGAGGTGCTCGTGCCTCTTATGAGGCAGTTTAGGGGCTATTTTGGGTTTTCGCCCGCTAACGGCATATTTTTAAGCCTAAGTCTATATTTTGGCAAATTATCATCGTATTCTCAAAACGAGAGCCTCGTGACTACACGGTAAGTTCATACGTGTTACGTTGGACTCGTGTGAGGTGTTTGTGTCGTTTGGGCGTTGTTTTAGATTTTCACCCTCTAAATCATATTTTAAGCCTAAGTTTAGATTTTTGGAAATTATCATTGTATTCTCAAATCCAAAGTCCCGTGACTACGTGGTAAGTCCCTACGTGTTAATTTTTTCCAGTGGGAGGTGTTCGTGCCTCTTACGGGGCCATTTAGGGGTTGTTTTGGGTTTTTACCCTCTAACGGCATATTTTTAGGCCGAAGTCTAAATATTTGCAAATTATCATCGTATTCTCAAAATGAGAGTCTCGTGACTATGCGATAAGTTCCTACGTCTTACACTGGTCTCGTGTGAGGTGTCCGTGCCTCTTACGGGGTCGTTTGGGCGTTGTTTTAAATTTTCACCCTCTAAAGTCATGTTTTAAGCCTAAGTCTAAATTTTGCATATTATTCGCGTATTATCAACCCGAGAGTCAAGTGTCTATGAGGAAAGTTCCTACGTATTACGTTGGTCCCGTAGGAGGTGTTCATGCCTCTTACGGGGCCGTTTAGGGGTTGTTTTGCATTTTCACCCTGTAACGACATATTTTTAAGCCTAAGTCTAGATTTTTTTAAATTATTATCATATTTTTAAAATGAGAGTCTTGTGAATACGTGGTAAGTTCCTACGTGTTACATTGGTCTCGTGTGAGGTGTTCGTGCCTCTTACGGGGTCGTTTGGGCGTTGTTTTGGATTTTCACCCTCTAAAGTCATGTTTTAAGCCTAAGTTTAGATTTTTAGAAATTATCATTGTATTCTCAACCCAAGAGTCCCGTGGCTACATGGTAAGTCCCTACGTGTTAAGTTTGTCCCGTGGGAGGTGTTTGTGCCTCTTACGGGGCCGTTTAGGGGCTTATTTTGGTTTTCACCCTCTAACGGCATATTTTTAAGCCAAAGTCTAGATTTTTTCAAATTATCATCATATTATCAAAACAAGAGTCTCGTGACTACACGGTAAGTTCCTATGTGTTACACTAGTCTCGTGAGAGGTGTTCGTGCCTCTTACGGGATTGTTTGGGCGTTGTTTAATGATTTTCACCCTCTAAAGTCATGTTTTAAGCCTAAGTCTAAGTTTTACAAATTATCCTCGTATTCTCAATTCGAGAGTCCAGTGGCTACGAGGTAAGTTCCTACATGTTACGTTGGTCCCGTGGGAGGTGTCCGTGCCTCTTACGAGGCCGTTTAGGGGCTGTTTTGGATTTTCACTCTCTAACGGTATAGTTTTAAGATAAAATCTAATTTTTTTATAATTATCATCATTTTCTCAAAACGAGAGTCTCGTGACTACGCGGTAAGTTCCTACATGTTACATTGGACTCGGGTGAGGTGTTTGTGCCTCTTACGGGGTTATTTGGGCGTTGTTTTGGATTTTCACTGTCGAAAGTTGTGTTTTAAGCCTAAGTTTAGATTTTTGGAAATTATCATTATATTTTCCAACCCAAAGTCCCGTGACTACGTGTTAAGTTTTTCCCGTGGGAGGTGTTCGTGCCTCTTACGGGGTAGTTTAGGGGCTGTTTTGGGTTTTCACCCTCTAACGGCATATTTTTAAGCCGAAGTCTAGATTTTTGTAAATTATCATCGTATTCTCAAAATGAGAGTCTCTTGATTATGCGATAAGTTCCTACGTGTTACACTGGTCTCGTGTGAGGTGTTCGTGCCTCTTACGGGGTCGTTTGGGCGTTGTTTTGAATTTTCACCCTCTAAAGTCATGTTTTAAGCCTAAGTCCAAATTTTGCAGATTATCCGCATATTATCAACCCGAGAGTCAAGTGGCTATGAAGAAAGTTCCTACATATTACGTTGGTCTCGTGGGAGGTGTTCGTGCCTCTTACGGGGCCGTTTAGGGGTTTTTTTCATTTTCACCCTCTAACGACATATTTTTAAGCCTAAGTCTAGATTTTTGGAAATTATTGTCATACTTTTAAAATGAGAGTCTCGTGACTACGTGGTAAGTTCCTACGTGTTATATTGGTCTCGTGTGAGGTGTTCGTTCCTCTTATGGGATCGTTTGGGCGTTATTTTGTATTTTCACCCTCTAAAGTCATGTTTTAAAATTTTTAGAAATTATCATCGTATTCTCAACCCAAGAGTCCCGTGGCTACGTGGTAAGTCCCTAAGTGTTAAGTTTATCCCGTGGGAGGTGTTTGTGCCTCTTACGGAGCCGTTTAAGGGCTTATTTGGGTTTTGACCCTCTAACGGCATATTTTTCAGCCTAAATCTAGATTTTTGCAAATTATCATCATATTCTGAAAGAAAGAGTCTCGTGACTACATGGTAAGTTCCTACGTGTTACACTGGTCTCGTGTGAGGCGTTCGTGCCTCTTATTGGGTTGTTTGGGCATTATTTTTCGATTTTCACCCTCTAAAGTCATGTTTTAAGCCTAAGTTTAAATTTTACAAATTATCCTCGTATTCTCAACCCGAGAGTCCAGTGGCTACGAGGTAATTTCCTACATGGTACCTGTATTTTTAAGCCTAAGTCTATATTTTTGCAAATTATTGTCCTATTCTCAAACTGAGACTCCCGTGAGTACACGATCAGTTCCTACAAGTTACAGCGAGTTGTTCGCACCTCTTACAGGGCCGCTTGAGGGTAGTTTTGAATTTTCACCCTCTAATGACGTGTTTTAATCCTAGGTCTAGATTTTTGCAAATTATCGTCGTATTCTCAAACCGAGACTCCCGTGACAACGAAGTCAGTTCCTACGAGTTACATTACTCCTGTTTGAGGTGTTCGTGCCTCTTACGGACCATTTGGAGTTATTTTGGATTTTCTTCTATTAAATGCATTTTTTAAGAGCAAGTACAGATTTTGTAAATTATCATTATATTCTCAAATCAGGACTCGTGACTACGCGATCAGTTCCTCCGAGCTGCATTGGTCATCTCCTGTTCGTGGCTCTCACGGGGACGTTTGGGGTTATTTGAAGGATTTTCTCTCTTTAAATGCGTATTTTTAAGCCTATGTCCAGATTTTTGCAAATTATCATCATATTCTCAAACCGAGACTTCCGGGGCTACGCGATCAGTTCATACGAGTTACATTGGTTCCGTTCGAGGTGTTCGTGCCTCTTACGGGACTGTTTGGGGCTGTTTTGGATTTTTTCCCTTTAAATGCGTGTTTTTATTAATTTTAGAAAATTTTGGGAGAATTTCCTTTGTTTATTCATTAAATCCAACATGTTTTAACATTTAAAATAAACTCCACCAATTTAACTAGATAATCTCATAAACTAAGTCATTTTACGTTTGGCTACTTTTTGTCGCTATTTCGGGCCATTTTGCTATTTAATGCTGCAATTTTTAAAGAGAATTTGAGATTTTCAGACTAACCAGATTTCATTTGCATTTTGATAGCCACTCGATGAACTCTCCCCGTAATGACTTCTTGAAAGTGTCCCGTTTTTCTCCAACAATGTCATCAAATTCTCAAATCTTTTATGACTGTTGAAGTGTTAGATGGCTTTGTACTGACACCGAATCCTCTCAAATATCATGACTTCTTCCCAAGAACCTCAATTTCTATCTCCTCTCGTGACATCTGAACTACGTCGGGCTCCTTTAATCTTGCATCTATCTTTAGAAACTCGTCTTACCATTTTTAAAAAAAGTAAAAAATATATGAGGTAAAATGTTTTTTTCATTAAACTAATGTTAGGTAAACAAACAATATGAAGACAAAAAGATTTATATTAGAAGGTTTGTCTTATAAAATACCAAAAAGGATAAAAGGGGGAAAGAACTAAAACATACATGTGTCTCCTTGCACTTATCATTCATCCAATCATCATTTCTCTTACTCCAATGAGATGTCTTGAAGAATTCGACAATGTCAGGTTTCACACCGGTTTCATGCTGAATCCAAAATTAATGCATGTAAAAATATAATCATAATAGTTGATGTTGCATGTGAAACATGTTTAATAAGCCTTTTACCTAATGTGTAATAAATAAAAATTAAGTTTTTCATGTGCTGGAAAAATGTATTTTCCCATAATCTTAGACTAAATTTAATAAATGTTTTTGAATTTGCATAATTAACCAAAAATAAGATCATCCCTACTTATTCTACAGGATGTTGTGCTTCATTATATTCCGTTATTCCTCAAATCGCTTATATGCAATCATTTGTGAGTTTAAATCTACAAATGTAAATAGGATTATTGATTTCTCATATTTGTGTCCTAGAAACAGTGTTGATTGCAACACAGTTTGAGCTTTACTTACAATGGTGAGGGTTATATGGCATGCATTCTCAAGAGGCAGCTCTGAAATGTTGCCTAAACAATTGCACTTCTCAAGGAAAATATATAATGACATTTTACAGGGAGGCATAATGTCCAATCATGTTGATGAATATATATATTTATTTAATCTTGATACTGTAATATTATTTGTGTGAGTCATGAAAAATTCAGCATTCAGATATAATATGATGAAGGATACATATATTGATCATTATATTATTTCCATTTTTGGGGATGTCAATAAATGCCCAACGGTTTTGGGGCATTTGTTACATTACTTAATATGTATATGTATATAAAGTTTCGCACAATAGCAACCAATGCCCAAAGGTTGTGATAATATTACACACTCAATTTTTAAAGAACAATCCGATTTTCTACAGACTCGCTGACTTAGACTAATTAAGAAGTTCCAATAAAAAAAAATATGACATTTTATTTTATTATTTTAATAGATTGTGTACTTTTAAGACTTAAAATAATATTGATTATGTATGTAGGACAACAAAATTTTCGTTTCCATTTTTAATCCATTTTTTCAAAATAAAGGGACACGTGACATGCTGTGATTGGTTGACGTTTTATGAACATGGGTCCATGCCAGCGGCTTCATTCAAAAATAGGGACTAAAACTATAAATAAAATGTTTATTGTCCTATTTCCAAAATACATATTACAATAGGTCCTAAATTTACAAAGCCCCTTATTTTAATTGAAACAAATAGAACAAAATTTTCAACTAATGAAAAAACAAAGGGGGTTACTATCTTCAAATTAATAAAAAAAAGGTTGAGATCAACTACGAAATACGAAAAATACCTTGATTCGGGTGCTTTGTTCGATGGCCAGACACGGTGGAATTGAAATCACCCAGAGACGAATCCCCTCCCCCTCTTCTGGACAGAGAATCCCCTCCCCATCTTTTGGACATAAACGATATCAACAAGAACAAAAAAAACAAATTGATTTGGAACATAAATCGGTATTGTGGAAATCGATTTGGAAACAATCCAAACAAAACAAATCGAAGTGGAGCAAATCGATTCAAACTAAATATCATCCAAATCATTACCAATACCAAGATGGGTTTGTGGGTGGTCGACGCCGGGGAAGAGAGATGGTTTTGTGGGTGGTTGATGCTGGCAAAGAGAGAGGTTTGTTGGTGGTTCGGTGACGGAGGAGAGAGGGAGCGATGAGTGTGGGTCAGCGTCGAGGAAGAGAGGGGGTATAGCCGGAGATGGGATTGTAGCCGAAGGAGAGAGGGGTTGGATGGAGACGGGGTTGTAGCTAGAGGAGAGGGGTTGGAGACGGGTATGGGAGAGAGAGTTTTGGTGTTTTTTTTAATGAGGTGTTTTTGTAAATAGGAGTTTTAGGAAATTTTAAGGGGGAACTAGTATTTTGTTTGGAAAAAAAAGAGAGAAATTAATTCTGATTTTTTATTTTTTTAAATTAAATTAAAATATATATCGCGACATGCATGTGATGAAGCTGAAAGTGTATATAATTTCGCGACATGATACACATGTCGCCAAAATTAAGTGATACTTTCGCGACATCTAAAACATGTCGCCAAAAGTAGGGGACCAATTCCGCGACATCAATCGGATGTCTCTGAATGTAAATGACATTTGGGGAGAAATGTAAGTAGGACGCCCACCAAAATAACAACTTTTCGCCACACGAAATCTATATATGTCTCCAAAAGTATATCCTTTGGCAACACGAAAACACTGGTGTCACTGAAACATGTCGCGAATTCTATTTTTTCTTGTAGTGATCGCTACATACCGCTTCATCCTAGACCACCAGAAATCTCTACGTAGTCCCTTATACATCTTCATTAAACCTAGATGTATGCTGAATCGAGACTGCTAGAACTCTACAAGGATCTCTGACTGCAGCTCCTTAATGACTGACGCAATCAATCCACTCATATGTTAACCCTATCATAGTGGACTATAAAGTTTTATTGCTAACTACCAATCATGCCTAACATGTCCGCTCAATAATAACTCGATTTATTATTTATTTTTCAGCAAATATTTTGCTAACACACAAAGAACTCATCATCATGAATTTATTTCGAAGGTCGTGATTTACAAGTCTATGTTTAGTCAAATGATTTGAATCTTTCCTAGCTTAGGCACACACATCCTCCACATCAATAATTATTCTCATCAATGCTTTCAAGAAAGTCATTTAATCCTAATGGCCCATCCGATCGATACTTCCTGCGAGACTACGCATTATCATAGAGTCATCTTAGGTATCACAACCCAAATACACATGCAACGCTACATTCTCAATCTACAAATTACATACGGAGTGCAACACTAGTATTTAATGTCCCGTCAAGTTCTAATATTCATAATGTCTTAGAGTCATGACCTCAAATCCACAATATACATCGTAATTAGCTATGCAGCTTAACTAACGAGTCTGTCAACTTAACGTTATGAAGTACAAATGCATACTACATGTAATAAATCATGAGACCACACGTACACACCCACCAGTGTAAAACAAAGGTTCTTACTAAGGAGAGAGTACTCAAGTACCGCGACACATTAGCCTTAACCTGACATATCCCGCATTACTACTGAGCTTTATGTACACCTGAATATAGACCCATAATTGAAACAATAACTTACCATTGTCGGGATCAACTAAGACATAAGAAGATGCAACGAATTAGGTGATTTCCATGCCAGAATGAAATAATTGAATTCGGGTAAGGAACCATGCCCCAGGAAGTGCGAACCACAATGTACACTTAAACTCTAAAATTAGATATGTGCTAAAGTATTAGTCTAGTCACTGACCTACATACTTAAGTCACCACAATATCTACATGCAATTTCTAACTTTTGAACCACAAGATCCTCCTCATTCTAACAAAACTCAAAACTCACATAAATTTACCATGTGGACCATCGCTACAATCCTTAGCAACGTCATATGCGGTCTCAATTCATAACTATCGGACGAGTTACTATAACACCTTAATTTTTTTTCAAGCATTATCCATTTCTAATACCTAATGAGTCTCCTCACTAGGGTCATACTAAACCGTAAAGTTAGCATGCATATGTGCTATAATCAAGCTTAACACTTCATCTTGAGTGTTATCTCTAAACCCATGATGAGCATCATTGTGTTATAAGTCTCCCAAGTGCGCAACCCACACTTATCGATCTGACATTTTTCATAAAATTCATACCATAATACAAGCTTATAAAAAATCCATGGCACTAACTCCAAGGTATTTCCATAATAACAATATGACTCAATCGTGCTATAACCATCAATAGTCGATTATGTAAATTTCAACATAGTAATTTCCTAGGATACCGATTCATTCATCTCCAATTAAACACACACATCCAAGTATGAGAATCTTCATGACATAATCCTATAACGTGTAACAACCGATCATGGACACTAATTTAATTCCTCATTGTTCCTAAAACTAATCCCATTTACTACATGTTACACCAACTATAACTTTATATTCTTGACATTATAAGGGATTTCGAAGGTTCAAAGAGGGACATCTTTGTCACTATAATACACAAGGCACAATCTAAAGTTCGCCATTAACAGGAAATATCCACTACCTATACTAATACATCATTAGATAATTCTTAGCACATATCTCCAAAGGGAAATTTGATACGGATTCATATGCCTATCTAAAATGCTATATAAAACAAACTTCATCATAACACATAATTTAATCTTTAATGACTATCCCACCACGACAACTCACTTATCTTACTATGTAACCATCGCATTACATGCTAAGACTCAAGATATCTCATAAATTTCTAAAACCATAAATTAATACCATCATTTCTAATGCTAAGTCCTGAGGATTGTATAGATTCATTCGTAAGTTATCTTGAATTAGTGTGACTATCTAAACCCAAATCAAAATTAAGTTACTTAAGCATTCTAATCTCCATAGAATCAATACTTATAAGTGTACTACCTAATAACCTAATCCCATAGACGGACTTATAAGATTTTTAGCCAAGATGCAAAGAAAATTACTAGACGTTCCTATTACAACTTAGTCTTCTCTAATTATCAAATTGCCACATGATGTACCTCACACAAGACTATAGTGTCACCCCTCTACTGATGGGAGATAGTCTCAGCTAACTGGCGCACTACCTCCTACATCCTCTGTAACTCGTTATTGTCGTTCGTAGTGTTGCGAGTAGGGGCCATCCTATACGATAGGAAAGTTTAGTACCATAATACTATATGCGGAACGAAAGGGGACTAAAACTAGAATCACTCTGACGCTCATGAGGATCCTAGTGTTCTGATACCAAGTTGTAATACCCCAATTCGAATTAGAGTTACCATTGTAATAACCCGTATCCGAGCCAAGGTGTTAAGGGTGAGGGGGATAAAACATAACATTATACTTTAAGAAAACCTTTGATTTCTTTTATTGTGAAAAGGCGAGGCCAATATTTTTCAAGTTAATATTCAATTAACAATTTAACAAGTAAACCTTAGATAATATTTAATCCTTAAATAAAGCATAAATCCCTGTATGATTACAATTTCCAAATAGTTCAAGTTCAAACCAAATTGTCTTAACAAAACATAAGGGATTACAGTTCAATATAAGTCCATGGATTAAAATCGGTTACAGAGCCTCTAATGACTACTAGCACTTTTCGCAGCCTTTCCAACGTCCTTACTCAATATACCACCTATTGTACCTGGGGTTTTGGAAAATAGGGTATGAACGAAATTCCCAGTAGGGTGGGAAATACTAAGCTATAATTTTCATAGAAAAATACCATACATATACAATGCATTTTAGTAATTTCAAAAACCATCATTGTCCCATATTCATTAATTATCATTAATGATTATCTTAGTTAACATTTAACTATCCTAACAATATTCAAGATGTCTTCATTTTATTCAATTAAGTTATCATTATATTCAACTAAGTTATCATGTATCTATACGAACAAGATTCTTTAACTTATTCATAAATGCACCTATATGCAATGCCCTGGGTTACGTGCCCACTCACACTTAGCATTTTCGAAGTCTGCCAGGGATGTAATTAATTCCAATTATGACATACACATAATTAATAATGAATTCTTATTCATTCATTAGTTTAAGTTTCATTAATTTTTCTCATTCATCACTTAACATTATTTTTGAGATTTTGCCAACAAATACTCAGAGACTTTGTGGACTCACACCATCGGTCTCTGCCGCAGTTGATTTGGGGTCTTTCACCACTAGGGACATCATGCCCTCCTTAATCATTTTCTCTCGGTGTCATTCGAATATTATTTATCTTTCACGTATTTAACATTATTCTCAATGTTCACATTCAACATATCCAGTTTTATCATTTAAAACCCGTTATTAGCCATTTTCCTAACGAGATGAGGAGGCTACTTATTGTCAACACTAAACACTAAAATGTACTTAATCACCATTTTACATTTTAATTTAACAAAATGCCATTTTACACTTTTATTATCTAAAAGGCATTTCCTTAGCAATTTTCAAGTATTTTTCATGCAAAAACACCATTTAAGTGACTTTTCCTCATATTTACAAATCTGCCACTAAGACATTTTTTAAACCAAAAATCACCTTTTTTAAGTGGGTTTTCAGTATGAAAATCATTCATTAGTGTACTAAATATTTCCACCAACATTTAAACCTTTATTAGTGATGTACAACCCATTTAAGCATAATTTTACATATAAATTCATCTACATGATTATAAGCCTTGTTTAACATATTCAGTAGGCTTAAATTAATATTTCAACATATTAGATTTTGGGGCTGTTTTTATGAGATTACCAATCACATATTTAAACCACTATATTTCAACATTAGTCATCTTAATGTCAAGATTAACACATACTACATACACTATTTCATGATAGTGGGTCTTCTTCCATAGAAAACCCAACAATGCATTAACTAGTCACTTTCTCGTAGTATTCCATTTTTCTATGTTTATTTCATGAGATTATTACATTTATAGAATGATTTCAACATATATAATTATCTGAAAATTAATCTAAACATCATCTTCTCCATTTATCATTTTTCACAAAATGGATTTTTCATAGTATAGGAAAATAAGGGAGAAGAGCTAAAAGTCACATTTTTTCGTCATCTTGTTCATATTATCATTTGAAATAAAAGAGTTTAAGAGTGATAAAAGCCCTACTTGGAATAAGGAAGAGGAGGAGGTTGAAGAAGATGATGAAGATGCTCCCAAAGTTTCACCAAAAAGTCTCCAACCGAGCTTCCTTTGAGCTCCAAAAAACCCACTTCAGATGCCCACTTGTTGTCCAAAATTTGACAGTGGCTATAATAGTGTTTGGATACCCTTAGAGTGGTGTTTGGATGGTGGGAAAAGGAAGGGGAATGCAGCTACGAATTTAAAGGGTGTTTACACTTGCTAGAACTTGAGAGATTTGTGTGGAAAAACGTTAGCAGCTGCCTTCTTAAAAAAACAAGGCTTCCTCTCCTTCACTCTCCCTCTCTCTCTCTCTCTTATATACCATTATAGGAAGCCTTCAACTCTTGACCCACAATTCATAAGTTTATATGTCCTAAAATGTATAAAACTTGTCCCAAAGTCTGATATTCTGAGTTGAAGAAACCCTCATGTAACTTTGATCCTTGTTTTTCCAACCAAAACTTTAAAAACTTATTACCCGCCCAAGAGCTGTCCCAGGCATGCGTGAAGTATTTATTATTATTTTTTTAAACTATAAACCTAAGGGTCTTATTCCTTGTATTTTTTATAGTGAACAACCATATTCACAATAATCGTTTGGCCTCCCGGAGTGTCCTACACATGGCGCGCAAAATCGGGACCTCCGTGCAAAAGTATATTTTTTTTCGATTTTTCTTTTCATAATAATATTCCTTATATTTTTATGACTCAAAAAACATATTCATGATATTTTTTTGACCTTTAGAGTCATCCTACACTATACACACAAGAAACGGGACCTCCGCGCAAAACATATTTTTTTCGATGTTTCTTCGCGTGGTAATATTCCTTATATTTTTATGAGTCAAAAACCTTATTCACAATATTATTTTAACCTTCCGGGGGGTCCTACACAATACGCGTAAGAAACGGGACCTCCGCGCAAAACATATTTTTTCGATTTTTCTTCGCGTGGTAATATTTCTTATATTTTTATGAGTCTAAATATATGGTCAGAATATTTTTTTGACCTTCCGAGGCATCCTATACAATACGTGCAAAACTAGACTTTTGTTGTGTCGTGCGTTGTTAGACTATTAGTACACAAGCTCGCGTAGCGTTTGTTGCATGTCCGAAACGTGTAGAACTTAACCAAAGTACTTAAAATAATTATACAAACATAAATCATAATTCATGCGAGAACATGCAACATAAAATTTTCATTAACGGGGCGTCGCTAAATAAAAGGATAATCGTACAAGTACAATTTAAAGGTGCGGGCATTACATGGTTGGTGGTGTTACTACGTAGTGATCGTCGTATTGTTTATTTATGTATTTTTGCTTACGACCATTAGGTGATGAACTCCTACAGACTTACCAATAGAGGCACGAGATGGACACCAAAGGTAGTGGCATTCGCATGATGTAATAACTATTGAAAAAGACTAATACGCTCTACATATAGACAATTGATAATAACCCTATGTTGTGTAAAATATATATCATGTGTTTTATTTGTATATTTTAGGGGTGATATTGTTGAGGTTAATACTAAGATTGTATTCGTACATGCGTAGGTAGTTGCATCCATATCATGTTATAGTTAGTTGTAATTCATTCTTTATGATAGTCTATTTACTAGTTATCATAGTATGACTTAGGTCAAGTAATGCATATAGTATTGCACTTAGATGAAGGGTGAGATACTTGTTGCATGTGAGAGCCCATGGGGAGCATGTATTATAAATCAACTGCACGATAATTTATTAATATTGAAGTTAATTCTTTCAACTTTAGGGCTCTGACCCAAAATTATAGAAATGTTTTTCAAGTTTACTTAGGCAGGACCAGTAGGGCTGAGGAAATATCAGACTTGCAGCACCATTTTGCGCAGTAAATTTCAGTCTTTTGATTCTAGCATAGGTTGTTATTTATTTCACTTTAGTTAAATCCATTACATAGTTTTATTTGAGCTTAAGCCCAGATTTATTATTCAATCATTTTTATTCAGAGTCGTAATGTGAAAACATTTCATACGTCAGTTGGGTTGAGAACTATTTAGTTATGTGATTATGTCATTTCAGTTCTTTTTCACATGCATGGATTGTCTAATTAGAGTTTTTACTTTGGGTTTGATAGTAAGAATGATATAGATTATTCGATAAGCCCCACCTTCAGCATATTAGCTTGGCCAGTTAGTGGTTGTCACATGTTAATACATTTACATTTACACTTATCAATGTATATGAAGTTATATTAATGAATTCACATACAATTATATTTACTATAATATATACAGTTACATTAATTAATATACATACAGTTACACTTAGTAATGGAGGCAAGTTGCATTGATTTCTAGAATTACATTTTGACATATATGTTGGTGACGAAGTTGAATATTTTTATTTTTTAATTACACATTTTTAGTGTACAGATAAGCAGTCAATTGTGAATGAAAGTCTAAGTTTGAAAGAAACAATATATGATGATTTATTACATTTGTTGGCCAAATGTAATATTTAATATTGCTTTATTTACTTGGAGTTTTTTGCTATAATTTTTAATTTCTAATTACAATTTTAATTACTTATATAGCTAAATTGATTTATATTTGTTATTGTTACATTTTGTAATATTGAAATAGTTAAAGTGATTACAGATATATTTACACTTTTTTTAATTTAGATACAATTAGAGTATTGTTACTATATTTATTTTTTACAATCATAAATGTACAAAGAGTTATATTGATGAATGCAAATAATGCTACATGTAGTAATTTATATATATATTCAATTATAATTAGATATGTAGTTACATTAATTAATTTGTTACACTTAGTGATGTGTATATAGTTACAATAATTACTGGAATTATATTATCACATATCTTTGAGTGATTAAGTTTCATGTTTCTATTTATTAATGTAAAGAGAAGAAGTTGGTGGAGGGTGGAAAAAAATTCTAGTGATGAAGAGAGGTATAATCAGGTGATTGAAAGTAATATTCAATATAAGTTTATTTATGCGTATTGTTTTTATTATATTTTAAAGTTTTTAAGTATTATGACTATTTTATTACAAATTTTTAGGGAAGGAGAAACTCAATAAATAAATGTTGGTTTTGTCAAATGATGTAGCCTAAGGTATTACCTTGAGTCTTTAGTTATCACAATTTGATTTTGTTCTCTATAATTTTACTAATCCTTAATTTTTCATTGTATGTAGACAAAGAAATTTTGGAGAAGGAAATTGGAAGTTGAAAAAACAAAATCAAAAATTTATTGAGTGAAAAAGAGTTGTTAGTAAAAGAATTGGACAACATCAACGCTGAATCAAGTCATAGGGAAGAACAACTAAGCCAGAAGTTTCAAACTTACAATGATGGTGTATCTTTTTTTGTATAGAATAATGTTTGTTATTATGCTAATGACTTTGTTCATCAATCATTTTGTTAGTTTATCCATGTTACATAAATATATTTTCTTATAAATGAGATGTTTATATAATTTTAACTTTTATTTTGGTGTGCCTAGTAATACGTAGTATAAATCATGTATGTTTTGGGTAACTAATTATTTGTGTTATGTTATATTTGTACCTATTCAATTTTTTAAGAGCATGATTCTGTCATATTTATATGTAACTGTTTATAAAAATGTTTAATTATTTGTAACATGTTTATAGTATTGACAATTGTTAGCAAATTTAAGTATTTCTTACTATTTTGTAATAAGTTATAGATATTATTTTTTTGGTTTTTAGTAACTAATTTTATAACCTAAGATGTTAATTATTATGTGTATTGATTCAAAGTAATTGTTATGTAGAATATAACAAATTACAAATGCAATTAAGAGATTTGAAGCATCAGCTGGAGACTTATTTGTTGGAACAAAATAAAAATTTTAACAATGAGAGAAAGAAGACAAATGTACTAAACATGATATGCACTTGACATTATTTTTTTCAATTAAATTATTTTGTTTATAATAATTTTATGATTCATTTTTTTAAACCTACATAGAACCTGAAGATAAAGAAGGAAATTCTAAAAATAAAGAATTGCACAAAAAATATGAGTATTGAGATGGACGATTTGAGATAGTCTTCTAAAGATAAATATGCGATTATTGAGGTATTGAATTTCGAGATAGACTTTGCACGGAAAAAGCAACTTGAACATGATGAACTTGCCAACTTAAAGAACAAAGTAGTGATATTTGAAGAGGAAGTTAAAGTTTTTGATGGTGTAGCCATTGATAAATATTTAGCCCTAAATCAGAGAAATGAGAAGTTTTTATCATATATAAATAATAATAAAAGAAAAGGTGAAAGTGTTGTAAGTGAAAAATTAAAAAAGAAGGTCAAAGATAATATTTTTTTTAAAAGTTGATGCTAGACATGTTATAAGTTGAAATCTAGACAAGAAGTAGGTTGTCAAAAGTCTCTCCAATGACGATAGGGATTTCATTAACAGAGTACATGAGAACTAAGAAGATGGGTTGGTCTATCACGATATTTTTTAATTTTTATTTATATATTTTTTTCCTAAATTAAATGTCATATGCTACTTATTTTTTTGGAAAACAATGCGATTTTTTGGTGTGTAAATAATCGTGAACCTGTAACTTTTGAAGATATTGAGGAAATTTGATATCAACGTTCAATTTCAATTTCAAATTCTGTAATTTATTTTTTGTATAATAATCCATAATTATTTATTTTCTTTGAAAGTCTTGCTTTGTATTTGTATCAGGTCCTCGACGTTTTCACTCTTATGCTGTAAGATGTGGAGAACAGAAAAAGAGATTATGCAAGTGAAGTGAATGGCATGGAATCTTCATATTTTTTCCAATAATATGCATTGATATGAAGGTACAAAACTACATAGTTTTAAAATTTTGATTATATTATTTTTATTTATTTATCAAACCTCAATTACGTTGCAGAATTATTTAATGGATTCTAATTTTAGTGATAGAGAAGTATATCTTGAAAAAAATTTACTTGAAGAGATACCAAATTATAGATTTCTACATTTTTTTATAAACTATACTTGAAGTGAAGGTGGTAAAATATATGACCATTGGACTTTGTTAGTGTTGGATACTGTCGAAGGAAAATTGATGAATTTGAACTCCCCTTATCCGAAAGGTGGAATCATAAATTACTATTTGATTGATGTGAAAAAATTGGTTCGTATAATTCATAATTAAACAACTCATATATATACAGACAGGTTCATGTGCACACTAAGTTTGCACATCATTTTTTTAAAATAGTAAAAAAAATATTTTTGAGTTGATTTTTTTTGTGTGTGATATTTAAAAGGTGTGGTATTTTTATGTGATTTTTTAAAAATAGCAAAAACGGTTTTTTTGAGTTGATTTTTTTTATATGGGTCCATTAAAATGTTTAAATATCACATAAAAAAATCAACTCAATTTTTTTTAATATTTTAAAAAAAATGGTGTACGTCAGCACATGTGCAAACTTAGTGTGCACAGGAGCATGTCTCTCTCTCTCTCTCTCTCTCTCTCTCTCTCTATATATATATATATATATATATATATATATATATATATAGATATATATATATATTATTTTAGTAATGAGACTAATATAAATTTGCAGAAAAAATTTGTTGAGAATTTTTCTAAACAGAGGAAGTTGCGTCTAAAGAAAAAAAACAATAATGATGAGTTCAAGCTTCCTTTGATTGAAATGACTTCTCCTCAACGGAGATATGGATCCTATGTTTATTAATTTGAAATAATTTATTTACATTTATTGCTTTATACTATTTTTATAAATTTATTTTTATTTTTTAAAAACAAGTTTGATTGTGGGATAGTGGTTGTTTATTACTAGGGGTACAAACTATCTAAGAATATATACCTTGAAGATATATATAAACGAGAAACTTTGATAGATTTCATAGTAGAAATTATATATAAGTTGTTGCATGATCCTCCAAGAACTATAAACTTGGACTCAGTTCAAGCATTTTTATTAGCCGAGGAAGAATCGCAACATGATAAGAAAAAAATGAACAAATAATTTGGTATTCTACAATAAATATTTTTATTTCTTTATCTTCTTTTTTTGTATATCATGAATCTGTAATTTTTCGTATGGTAAATAGAGTTACGCTTATGTATTTGTTCATTATATATATATATATATATATATATGTATATATATATATATATGTATGTATGTATGTGTGTGTGTGTGTGTGTGTGTGTGATTATTTATGTACAATTACACTTTTTAATTTATGTGAAGTTACACTGATACTATTACTTTTGTATTCACTCCTATAAATGTTTATATACTTACATTGATAATATTAATACAATTGCATTCATTAATTTACACATAGTTACAATTGTAATTACATATGCAGCCACACTAATGAATATAGATACCATAACACTTGTAATGTAGATATTGTATATAGAGTTACACTTAGTATCGCTTAGTAATATAGATATAGTTATATTTGAAATTACATATACAATCACAACAATTAATATAGATTCATTAACATTTAGTAATTAAACTCATCACTAATTTTTTAATATTCCAAAATAAATGTAGTTGTTTACATAAATAAACATATGTATTTATATATTCACATGTGCATATACAAGTGCATGAAACATGTACAATTATGTATATTAGTTTACATATAGTTACAATGATGAAAACAGTTACATTGTTTTATTTGTGTTGTTAATTCACTGCTCACATCATTTAATGAAATTCATGTTGTATGTTTGTATTTTAAAATACAAGTGGGAGAAATAATGCACCCACTAAACCCACTATCACTAGAAAAAAGTTTTGACTAATATAAACCCACTTTGACACCCACTACCACCTACTAACCCCACTAGTTTATCTATAATGGAAACAATGATTTCCTACTTATTTTTTTAGTGGTTGAACGGCTACATGAAAAAAGCTAAGGCTTTGATGTTGAAAAAAAAGCATAAGTAAGAAGAAGAGCTAGAGAGAGCTTGAGAGCTTAAAGTTTTTAAAATGAAAAAAAAAAAACTTGAGTTTAGTTTTGGAAGAGAAATCGCTCATTCTCTCCCTCTAAGATTGAAAATATTTTCTTCACGAAAATATTTATTCCCCTAAATTTTTTTTTTTTTGAACAGTTTGTTCCCCCAAACTGAAATTTCGGATATTGGGCAATTAATTTGAAATGGGTGTTAGAAGACATATAACTACTGTGCATGGTTATATGATACAGAGGTGATTCTGGGCTTGTTTTATCCTGGGGACGTCGTGACTGTAGATTACCTGCACAAAGAGGGTAGAGCCGCGAAACGTCTTAAAGAGAGCGACCTAGTCCGCGACTCAACCCAAGAATCGTCTACGACGAATTTATAAACAATTGAGGTAATATTGTTTATTTTTATTGTGCAGTATTTATTTGGAATTCACGCATGCGGTTCATATTTGCGATAATCATATGAGGTAATAATTTAATTTTGAGCCGTAGACTTAAAAATAATTTATGATTTTATTTTTCGATTTCTCCATAAAACTCTTTGATGTGATATTTAATCACAATATATAAAGTGTACCAACAATTTTAAGACGTTTTATGTCTACCATGGAGACCGAAAAATAAATCTTATGGGCATATATGATTATTTTTTTGATGTCGAAATGAAAAAAAGGCCAACTAAGTTTCTATGTTTAGAAATTATAATTTTGACCTTTACTTCTAGAAATGACCGTTTAGGCCCCGAACTTCCTAAATGTTAGATTTTGTGAAGTAGATATATAAATTTCAGTATTTTTGGTCAATTCGAAATCGATCAATAATTTCGTGAGAAATTATAATTTGAATAAAAATGAACCCCTTCATGGAAAACTTTTAAATAGGTCAATCCTATTTTCTAGTTATGAATGTGAAATATTATTTCACATAAGATGTTATTGTTGGAAATGGAATTGTATATTGTTTTTTGGACAATATATTTTGAGCCACTTGTGGTTAAGAAAACAAATTAAAAATTTGTTATATGGAATCAAATTATAAATTTGATATTTGGAAACAAATGAAAATTTGTTATATGAAAACCAATGAACATTTGTTATATGGATTTGAAGGGTAAGTTATAAACATTTGTGCCTTGCGCTATGTTTAGTACAAAAGAAATTTGTTCAAATATATTTGAAGTGTTTATGTGAAAGTGTAGTTGATATTTTTCAACCACACTAAAGTGATCGATGATGAAAAAAAAAACTGAAATTTTTGTTATGAATTCTGTTGGAATATCATCTCAGTTATTTAATGATATATATACTGAAATTTCGTGAATTTTGGCATGCATGTAGTATGTTTAGATTATAAATTTTGGGCTTTGGAATTTCTGAAAAAAGAGTTGTATATCTTTTATTATGATTTTTACAAATGAGATATGCAATGCTGAATTTTTTGGTCAGCTTGTAGTAAAACAAGTTTATCTTCACTTGTACTTAATATTTTTGAGTGATTCCAATTTTGGATAAGACTAGACTCATAAAGGATGAATTCTGGAAAATTTCATAAATTTTCAATAAGCGGTTTAGTCGTGGTGAAATTTCAAACTTGAAGTTTTTCCGTTTGAACAAATATTTTGGACAACATTTTTAAAAAAAAATGTATCATGTCGTGTTCCCAACGGATTCAAAATATTTTGATGCCTTTATAAATTTCTTATTCAAGAATTTATGAAGTACTTAGAAAAATTTGGATTCAAATTTATGGAAGATGAATTTCAAAGAAATTGTATAATGACTTATACAATATTTGAGTTTGGAGTGCAACCGCTAAAATTTTATATGAATAATTCTTTGTATTATTCATTTATACGAGTTGAAAAAGGTATACAATAAAATTGTATTCTGCTATGTTGGAATTAATTTGGTGTGCTTCATACGCGTGTAGAAATAAATTAGTTGGGTAAAATTATTTTGACCGTATGCTTTGATTTGGAATAGAGGTTTAAACTCTAATACGCAGTATTATTTTATACATTGTGAAAAATTGTATATTATAATTTTTTATGAAATAGATTGTATAATCTATATGTGATTTTCAGACACATGAAAATCTATTTTTTGATTCGGCTATGCATGATGACATTAAGCACGTATTTATTTAACAAATAAGATTAATTCTTATTTAATGTTGAAACTCACAAGTTTAGATTTTATTTTATGAATTGAAGATATAGTGGGGGCACATTATATGTTGCTTCTCAATGCTATACCTAGAGAATAGTGGGGGCACTCAAACGAGTACCTCTCAACTATAATTAAAGAACATTTAATAGAATTGAAACTTTGGTGTTCAAGAGAACTCTTATTTTTTGAGTTATGAGTTAAAAATAAAAGCTTGCTTATGTTATTGAAAAGGATTCGAAAAATCCTTAGAGAAGTCATGTCATAAATGATTGATTGAATTCCTTGGAATAAACTAGAAATTAGTTTATAATTGACTTGTCTTATAACTATAAGATAATGAGGTGTATACACATCCTTTGAAGGAATATTGAGATAATTATCATTTATGAATATAAGCCTTGTTTAATAGCTGAAATTCATCAATATAACTTAGTTATACATAATGCACATTAATTATTCTCATGAAAATGAAGAAGCTTCATTTAATTTGAATGCCATTGATACTATATATGATGTTGAGTTAAAAACTAAATATATATAATATTGTTTTTCGGATGGTGACCTATGTAAGGGAACTTACACGGACCAACGTGAAGTTGGAAAATTAATATGGAAGGGACCAATAAATGGCATGATATTTTGATAAATTATCAAATGAGAATGAATTGAGAATATTATGAATCGTGTTTATCACTAAGCATGTTGACATATGAATGCACTCTTATTTATTATGTAAGAATGATTAGCTAATATTTGGTTATAATATTTTGTTGCCTAGAAAACCAAATTCATGCTAAGTCAAAGTGTTAGCATAAAGAGTTTCAATGAAATAAGAATAATACTTGTTAATATTACAAGGCTATATGGATCAATTAATTGATCGAGTACATTGAAATACAAGAATATCTATTTATTAGATATATGCTTATTATGAACCATTTTGTACTCCACAAGATCCAAGTATAAGAACACTATATATAGTGATAAGAAAAGATGAAAATGCGAACATCTTAAGTAGTCTCAATTGAGCTACTAAATACAATTGACTTGGAATAATTTTTTGTGGGAGTACTATGAAGGTTTATAATTAAAAAGTGCATTCTTATGCTATTGAGAAAGGTTATGTGTTTTGATAAAATCACGAACCTAGAATTGATTCTGAATCAATAATGGATATGTGTTTAACACGTATTATGTTGCTATTTTTTGGAACTCCCAGAAATATTAATTGTTGGCACAATTAATGATGGAGTATATGGTGATACCAATAGCTATGGCTACTGAGTAAATGAATGGTTAAAAGACCTATTATAAGATACCATTTATGGTAGAGACTGACACAATCATTTTATCCACAACAATAGAACCATGGCTATTGTAAAATTTTAGAACCGTTATCATAATGAAAAGAACGACAAATATGTCGTAAGCACAACATAGTTTGAGAATTTAAAAACTAGTTGTGAGTGTGGATTATGATCGGAATGATGAGAATAGAACCTGACTTATCCTTTGACGAAAGGACTAGTGCGGGAGAAGGTGTTTAACATCTAGAAAGGGATCGGACTAAAGCCCGTTGATATTGAATCATTTGTGGTGGTAACCCAACCTATAGATTGGAGATCCCAAGAAATAGGTTCAAAGGGTAATAACAAGTCACGGTGATATGGGTTGAATCATGCTAATAATTATATACGGGGTTTTACTCCGAGTCCATCCCTATGGAGCATGATATCCTGAAGCGAGTTAAGGTTGAGTTAATTATAACTCTTAATGAAGATCTATAGCTCTATTTTGAGTGGGGTACCTAGCTACGGGAGTATCCTTGATAGACTCACCAATGTGGATGGTGGAAGTGTGGCCGCTTCCTATGGTAATTTTGGGCAAATTCCCTAGAGCTTTCACATACTGGGATATAAGCACATGGCCGTAACGTGCTGGCTTGAGGACTACACCCAAGTAGGGTTGTGAGTGGGATGTTGTCAGAGATAGAGTTCAAAACTACGAGCTACTCTAGTATAATCTGAATCATCTTTACTACGTAAAGGTTCAAGTCGAAAGACACCTTTGCTTATGCACAATTCTATTAATTATTATTGCTCAATAATTTTTTTAAAAATTTACAAGAGGGGGATTGTTTCTGATGAGTGTGTTTTAAAATCCAAGTGGGGGATTGTTGTATGTTTGTATTTTAAAATACAAGTGGGAGAAATAATGCACCCACTAAACCCACTCTCACTAGAAAAAAGTTTTGACTAATATAAACCCACTTTGACACCCACTACCACCTACTAACCCCACTAGTTTATCTATAATGGAAACAATGATTTCCTACTTATTTTTTTAGTAGTTGAACGGCTACATGAAAAAAGCTAAGGCTTTGATGTTGAAAAAAAAGCATAAGTAAGAAGAAGAGCTAGAGAGAGCTTGAGAGCTTAAAGTTTTTAAAATGAAAAAAAAAACTTGAGTTTAGTTTTGGAAGAGAAATCGCTCATTCTCTCCCTCTAAGACTGAAAATATTTTCTTCACGAAAATATTTATTCCCCTAAATTTTTTTTTTTTAACAGTTTGTTCCCCCAAACTGAAATTTCGGATATTGGGCAATTAATTTGAAATGGGTGTTAGAAGACATATAACTACGGTGCATGGTTATATGATACAGAGGTGATTCTGGGCTTGTTTTATCCTGGGGACGTCGTGACTGTAGATTACCTGCACAAAGAGGGTAGAGCCGCGAAACGTCTTAAAGAGAGCGACCTAGTCCGCGACTCAACCCAAGAATCGTCTACGACGAATTTATAAACAATTGAGGTAATATTGTTTATTTTTATTGTGCAGTATTTATTTGGAATTCACGCATGCGGTTCATATTTGCGATAATCATATGAGGTAATAATTTAATTTTGAGCCGTAGACTTAAAAATAATTTATGATTTTATTTTTCGATTTCTCCATAAAACTCTTTGATGTGATATTTAATCACAATATATAAAGTGTACCAACAACTCATCATGAAGTTTTTTTGTATTCCAAAATAAATATATTTTTATATACATACACATATGTATTTATATATTCAAATGTGGATATATAAGTGTATAAAATGAATACAGATACGTATATTAAGTTACATACAGTTATAATGATGAAAAGAGTACACTAACTAAATTAGATACAGTGACATTGATGAAAACATAATAACACTTATCAATGTAGATATAATTAAACTTGTAAATTCATATACAGTTATATTAAATAATATAGGTATAGTAACATTTAGCAATCTACATTAATTAATATAGATAAACTTAATTTACACTTATAAATGTATATAAAATTACTCTTATGAATAAAATACAGTTACACTAAGAAGTGTAAAAGATATTTCAGTTACACTGCGTAAAAATTCAGTTACACTTATTTAATATTTTACTTTAAAAATACAAATACTTAAATACATATGTAATTATAAGTGGTTATTTATGTGTGCAATTGTTTATATATGTAATTATAAGGGCATCACGATCAAGTGTGCAGAATAGCATCCAGCATGTGAACAGTGGGAAGGGTGAATTTATGATCGAACGGGTAACAAAAGGCATAAAAACGGCGTAGTAAATATGATTGCTTTGTGAATACAAACAACCTACCACAATCAGCCGAATGCTCGGGTTCATCAGACGAACGACCTCTAAACTATTTGAATCTCTAAGACTTTGTCAGTATACAATTACTCCAAATTACTAACATGTTCTCTATTAATGCGGTTGGGAATAACGGCGAACAAGCAACGTGGAAATATGGATGAGCCAAAGGCGAACACGTGCCTTCTTTAAATTCAAACTCTTCCAGTGTGCATGCTTTGAATTAGGGAAGACATTGTATATGCAAATCCTCTTACAGTATAAAATAACGTTAAAATTACAATATCTGTAACTATTTGTAATTCTCTAAAAACTAGTAAAAGAATACCCCCATCCCTTCACCCTGTGGATGTATGTCAAGCTTGGTCGAATCATGTACATCGAGTATCTCATATCTTTCACTTGAGTTGGCATATACAAATTATAAATTTATTGTGTTAAGAGCGTTAGTTAGATTTTCATCTCAACATTTATAAACAAAAAAAGATAAAAATATTTACAAGAAAAAACTATTTTTAGTGTTAATGATACAATTACAATTATCAATAAGTTCTATTTTCTTATTTTCTCAATCTGAAATTTGCAGCTTATATTTTTTAATATCTTAAGAACAAAGACAAAAAATTTATAAACATCTACATTTTACTAACCAACTTTTATTAACCAATTACATTTTACTAACAATAATCAGTATTACAAGAAAACTTAAAATAAAAAAATTAAACTTATAAAAAAAAAAAATTATATTTACTAACCAAAATTTTTAATTAACTTATTATGACACCCCGACTAATTAAATACTGGGTAGCTGCTCCTTTATTCAAATTAATACAAACTGTCAAGTGGGTTCAGTTCATAGCATCACTTTCGAAAACGTTTTTAAATAATTACTAGCCAACTAATATTTAAAAAGTGAGTTACCAATTTTATTAAATTAACATCTAATCAATTAAATTATAAGCTAACTATACCACATCCACATCATAATAGAATAATAATGGGATGATAACATGAGTCTAGAGTAACACTCCCCTGAATAATACAAATATTGAATAACTAAATAAATCCCAAAAACTGATACGAAGCTGGTAGTCTGAGAATGCTATCTCTAAATGGAAAGGGGCGGCATGCCCTAAATGATAATTGACCCTGAATAGAATCAAATGCAGAATGTGGAGGCGTCTACTTTCGAGATCCTGTAACTTCAACACCAGCTACAGCACACCAATGGAATGGAACTCCTATGCTTGGCGTCCCTGTGGCGGGGCACCTAAAAGGTTTTACAAGAAAAATAGATTTGAAAGCAAACGGGTCAGACCCGAGGTGAAAACAGTTTAAAATACAGCAAGTGTTTAATTACACTAAATAATAAATATTTTATACATGTTTGTTACGTGTTCTCACATGAGTCCTTCACTTTTCAACTAATGTGCACGCTTAACGTATACCCTTAACCCATCCTAGTTATGCTGCTAACTAACTAGTCTGTACCACTTCCTGTCTTCATATTACAATATAGGGGTCTATTCGTATAATTCTAATATTTTCTGTATGTAACTCACCTTTTCATTAATCAGCATTATTACATCAATTTTGACATGAATTATCACATTTTTAAATCCCATTCAAGTATCTCAAATATTCATTTTCACAATTTAACAATGAGTCAGTTATAAGTGCAAGTATGTCATTCTCAGCATAAATATACAAATATGGCACTACCAGGATAAGGTGTGGTGCACGCATACTCTGCTATCGAATCCCGGTACATCATGTACATAAGGACTACGCATTTCGAACATCTTAGGAATCATTTCAATAAGCTAAATCACACGAATGGAGGCGAACATAGTTCACATCTCCATGGGTCACGCACATATCTACACTCCCACAGTCAGCTGACTTATTAACTAAAAATAAGACATTCCGAACTATGCCCTTAAGGTACCAATCTAAATCCCCCCGTAGGCACACAAATATTAGATGGCCCTATATCAAAAGCCGACATCCTGTGATAGCAAGTATGATAGATATGTCATACACATAATAATCCATGTACTAAGCATTCACATGACTTAAATAACTTGTTATATTATTAAAAGTATATTCTCAGCCTTTTACCATTAGTCAAATTCATAACTATGATTATTCCGAATGATATATAATATATTTCCTCGATACGTCTCACGTCATAAATTTTGAGTACTTAATCCTACCCAAAGTGGTTACCAAGTCTCCTAACTTTATCACGTATCAATTCAGTACGCTTAACTCTTTATTTATGTCCCAAATCCAAACTTATCACCCCTAATAATTTAAATCATGTTCTTGAATCATAAAATAGGAAATTACTCGTCGGACACTCGTAAATTCAATCACTATGTTCCAAACCAATTCTAATATGTTATGGGCTTTAATTACGTCCCTACTGGTCTCCCTAAAGTACTAACGTATTTACATAATCCCCTTTCAATGGCCGAAATTGGTTAAATTACAAAAGGGGAAAACGTTCACTATTTTTGGGGAGGTCGATCGATCGACCTATGATCATCGAACGATCGAGCACCATCGATCGATCGACCTATGAATGTCGATCGATCGATCAACAGGTGCAGGCTACGGGTTTGCTTAATTTTTAGTCCCATTTTTGTCTCAAATCTTCATTACAAGGTATTAAATTCTAAAGTAAACATATAGGATCATTATACAACCAAATTATATGATTCTAAAGGTTCCATAACTGTCAATTCATCATCAATTAGTCTTTTATTGGATCAATCATCCTAATTTCATAAAAAGTCTTATTTTTCTATTTTCTTCGAGAATCATCAAAATCTCTTCATAAATCCAAAATTAATTACACATGGTTTATGATATAATAAGTGAGATTCTTCCAAAATACATATTACATAAACATCCTACCCATAATTAAGGTTTCATCTCCAAATTTCATGAGTTTTCAGATTTTTAAGGATATCATCAAATCCTACTCTAACATGGATAATTTATTTGTTGAGTCTTAATGGATTAAATCACTTGCCTTATATAGAAGTTCTGAACCTTTGATGATGATCTAGGTTGGTTCTCCTCTTTCCGGTCACAATTCCGGTGATCGCGACGGCGGGTGGTGGTCATGGCTTTGGAAGCCCCTTAGAACTTCTCCTCTCTTCTCTCTTTGATCAAGACTTGATGTGATAAGTAATGAACCCAAAGGGCCCTAATATAGGTTGATTGCAATACCCCATTTTTGTTGATTACTATTCCCCAAAAATGGAAATTACTAAAATACCCCCCGGGTTGCCGGTGTGGCCTAAAAATGCACCGGACCCAAACTAAACCTCCGGCTAGTCTTTTCTGACTATCTAGACCCTTTCGGACACACTGGCGCACTCAAAATGACTATATGTATGATAAAATTATAATTTACTTTTATGTCCAATTAAATTGATTCTTGACGCAATACGCGCGTCCCAACTAAATTTCCCGAATTATTGTATTTATCATTTCAATAATCATATATTATCATATTTACCCAATGATATTCATCCTTATCATCATAATCAAATACCAACTCAAATCTTGCTAGTATTTAAATCCGGATTAATTTTCATTTAATTTAATTAATCCCTTTAAATAAAATCTATAAAATTACGGGTATTACACTTAAAACAAAGAAAAACTTAAAAACTATTACAAGAAAATAGATAAGTAATAGTGTTACTCATTCAGTTACAAAATAGCTATTTTTTAACAAAATATCTCACACGGTAACATAAAAACATATAAGTAAATGAATCTAAAAATACATTAAAATGAAAATAGAGTCTCCTAAAAGTTAAGATATGCATTTGAAAAGTCATCCAGAGATTGTATGAAGTTTATCATCTTGTTGATTTTTTTTGTTAGCCACTCCTCAAGCAAACGCGGATACAAATCTCTATTTCAAACCATTTCTTCGTATTGTGGTATGACCACATGGACATAAAAATTACTAAATCGTCAAAGTTATGAGGAATGTGAACCACCTCACTTAGTTTCGTTATAAGGGGTAACCACGACCATTTACAATATATATGAAAAAATCATGATGTGAAGTTTTGTATTTATTGATAACATCGCTAATGTCTTGAACTTCTTGCTTATAATGTGATTCTATATTAAGGTAGTTTTCCAAACATCTTATTGGTTGAACCATTATTGACAACAGAAGTTGATAAGTTTTAGGATTTGTTGGTTGATAGATAAGGATTTAAATTTAAGGTGGTTAATGTATATATAGAGAGAGGAATACGTGTAGATATACGGGTAACATAAACATCACACAAGTTGATATGTTAATGCTTCAGATGTGGATTCAAACGTAATCACGTGAGTTGTCACCTCACTGCCCACATCATTTAATAAAACTCATCAATATTTTTTTTAGTATTTCAAAATAAATGTAGTTGTTTATATAAATAAACACATGTATATATATTCACATGTAGATATATAAGTGTATAAAACATATAAAGTTACATATATTAATTTACATATCATTACAATGATGAAAACATTTACATTGTTCTGTTATGTTTTTGTTTTGTTTTTAGGTTCAAGTCTTGGGGAGGGGGAGGGGAAGGAGTTGAGACTTGAACCCCCAACCTCTTGCAAAGCAAGGGTTGGTGGTATTTCACCGATCACATCATTTAATGAAATTCATCATTACGATTTTTAGTATTTTAAAAATAAATGTACTTTTTACAGACATACACATATGTATTTTATATATTTAGATGAGTATATATAAGTGTATAAAATAGATACAGTTATGTATATTAAGTTACTTACAATTACAATGATGAAAAGAGATACGGTTACACTTATTAAATTAGATACAATTACAATAATGAAAACAAATATATTTACACCTATTAATATAGATATAGCTAAAATGATTAAAAAAAAGTTACAGTTAGACTTATTAATTAATGTATATATAGTAAGATTTTATAATCTATATTAATTAATGTAGGTATAGTTACATTTACACTTACAAATGCACATACAATTACACTTATGAATACATATACAATTATATTTAGTAATTTACGTATAGTTACAGTTGTAATAATAAGTACATAAAATTTCTCTTGTAATTTACTAGTTTAGAAATAGTACATAGAATTATCCATGTAATTTAGTAATTTAATAATAGTTACATCTTGTAATATGCATATAGTTACGCTTATAATGTACATGCAGTTATAGTGGTGACTACACATTAAGTTACATTTGTTAAATTACATGTAGTTACATTTATATGAAATTACACTGATTTTATTACGTTTATATTTACACAAATAAATTTTCATAAAATTACACTAAGAATACGGATACAATTACATTTAGTAAATTATATATAATTACATTTGTAATCTAATATATAGTTATACTAATTAATCACGATAGAATAACACTTGTATTGTGGATGTTTTATATAAAGTTATGCTCAATAACACTTAGTCATGTAGATATAATTAAACTTGTAAATACATATAAAAATGCATTAAATAATGCAGGTACAGTAACATTTAGTAATCTACATTAATGTAGATAAACTAACATTTACACTTATTGATGTATATGTCATTACACTTATCAATACAACACAATTATACTGAGAGGTGTAAAAGATATTTCAGTTACACTTATTTAATATTTTACTTTATAAATACTTTTACATGAATACATATGTATTTATAAGTGATTATATATGTGTACAACTATTTATATGCAGTTACACTGTTGATGAGATGAATTTGCACTAATTTTATCTCATTTTCATTTACACCTATAAATGTTAATATTGTTACACTGATGAATACAAATACAATTACATTCATTAATTTAAATATAGTTACACTTATGAATACATATACAGTTACATTAATTAATGTAGAAACAACAAAACTCGTATTGTAGATACTTTATATATAGTAAGAGTTAGTAATCTCTTTTAATTAATGTAGATACAATTACATTTATACTTATAAATGCAGATATAGGTATCTCTCTCTCTCTCTCTCTCTCTCTCTCATATATATATATATATATATATATATATATATATATATGTAAAACTGTTTATATACAATTATACCTTTTGATCTAGATGTATAGTTACATCTTTTGATTAAGATGAAGTTACATTAATGTTATCACATCTACGTTTATACCTATAAATGTTCATACTATTATACTCATAATATGGATACAGTTACATTAATTAATGTAGATGCAATAAAACTTGTATTGTAGATATTGTATATGCAGTAAGATTAGTAATCTATATTAATTAATGTTGATCCATTATATTTATATAATTGTTTATATATAATTATATTCATTTATCTAGATGAATTTATACTAACGTTATAACATTTATATTTATACCTATAAAACTTCGTACAATTACATTCATTAATTTACATATACTTATAGATGTAATTACATATATAGTTATATTAATTAATGTAGATACAATAAAAATTATAATGTAGATTTTAAATATATATATATATATATATATATATATATGTGTGTGTGTGTGTGTGTGTGTGTGTGTGTGTGCGTGTTAAGTAGTAGAAGGTTTTTACTATTTAATAAGATGATAAGTTAATTAGGGGCTAGGATTGAATGGCGCAAAATTGAATCCAATGGCTCACATATTGTTGGAAGAAGATTGTAAAGGTTTTCCCCTCTTTTCCCATTCTCACTTTCACTTTATTTCAAATTAGTGGGTACTTTTGTAAGAATCCCTACTCTCCCCTCAATCACCTCACGATCAATTAACCTCATACCATATCCACTCAACCTTTCACGAATATCTCTCTCTGCTCCTATAATTTTTTGTTTTCATATCAACTCAACTCTCCCTCTCTCGATTTATTATCTCCCCCTCGTAACATTATGGAGGTAAATATCGATGATCTATCTTCTCTCTACTCTCTCTTCTAATCATTTTTTTAGGTTTTGTTTTGGTTGGTCTTATTTGGTTGGTTTGGGATTTTTGTGTTTAAGAACCTTAATTATACATATCTGAGACTATATCAGTTGTCATATTTTTTTGTAATTGTAAAGAAATATTTTACATAGTTCATTTGACATTTGAGTATGTCATATACCCTTACACTAGTCAAAGAAATTTCAAGTTCTAACATGCTTCAAGACGGATCCGAATATCAAAGTTCTTCCACAACAAGCCTCTCCTATATTGATCTTGGTAAAGTTGTGTTTAAAATTCATTAATGTTTCATTTAAGTGTTAGGATATTTTTTCGAAAATATTTTTATCAACTTCAGGCATTTCGTTGAGTCAAAATAATTTTTCTAAGACCTATAGGCAGAGTTTTAAAGAAAAATATTTTTTTCATTTCAGTCGTTCAAACAACGTATACATGTTGTTCAAGCAATAGGAGAAAGTCGTTCAAACGACTGCTTCAAAAGACATTGCATGTCGTGCGAAGGGTGCTTGAAGCTCGCTTGATGGCTTCATCTAATGACATCTACCGTTTCATGTTTTAATATGTTGTTAGAAGGTCGCGTGATCAAAGATCAAATGACATCAGTTGTCGTTCGAGCGATCTTCACATCTCGTTCGAACGACCCCTTTGACTCAGTTTTTTATAAATACTTGATTTATGAGTCCATTTTATTAAAGAAGACTTGAGAGTTTTGATACACAAAAACCGCAATCTGCAGAATTTATAGTCTTTTCTTTTAGGGTTTAAAAACTTCGTTTTAGATTCACAAATCATCCCAATTACTTTAGTGAATCATTTTCGAACCCAAGGCACAACTTATTGAAGTTTCCCTTGTAGGTATGATTTGTCTACTGCTGACTTGGTGGTTCTTGAGGGAATTACTGGCTGATGATTATGGTCACTTGGGAATGCTTGAGGGTGTTTTTTTGCTGAAGACAGAGTTTTGATTCTTGTGGATTTGTTGTGGTAAATTCATTGTTAGTTCTAGGTTGAGGACTATGTGAGTGTTCTGCTGAATAGTCATTGCAGATTCCATTGTTTATATGTAAGTTGTGATTTACTCTGCATAGTGAAATAAAAGGTTTTATCCAAATGGGGTTCTTTCCTAAAATCTATGTCCCAGCAATTTATGTTTGTGATGGAATAATTTATCCACATAGATGAATGTTTTAGGGTTTAATTAATTTGAATAAAAAATTAGCATCTAATTAAATAAGTATTAAAATGTAAATTTTCAAATCAACGAACAATCGATATCACACCGTATTCTCAAATTGGTATCAGAGCTTTTTAAGAAATCTTACCTCCACAAATTGGTATCACAGCGGGTTTCTCTAATTTATCTAGTGATCCTTTTCCCATAAAATTTTTGTGATATTGATTTTTTTTTTAAATCTAATTTTGAAAATTTTCACAATGTTTCCGAATGAAAACTTATATAATCGGTTGCCAGTTTTTTACGGGACAAATTATGCCTGTTGGAAATACCGCATGAAATGTTCCTTAAAATAAATCAACGAGTGTGTTTGGATTGTTTGTGAAAGAGGGTGGACTCCTCCCACTTTCACTGCTAATAATGTCACTAATCTTAAACCTATGACAGACTAGACTGAGGATAAATTTAAATGGATCACATTTAATTCTCGTGGGCTAAGTGAAATTTCTAGAGCTGTCACTCCTGATGAGTTCTGATGCATCATGAAGTGCACCATGTCAAAAGAAGCATGGGATATTCTATAACTTACACATGAAAGCATGAATGCGGTAAAAGAGTATAAATCGCATAATTTAACTACTCAATTTGAAATGATTACCATGATTGAATATGACTGTTTTGATAATTTTATGCATGTTTTTCTGATATGGTTAACACTAGTTTCAATCTTGGTGAGCATATTCCTGATGCAGGAGTAGTAAAAATATTTTGTGATCGTTGCCTAAATATTTTATCCCGAATGTGACTATTTGATAGTGATTTGAGATGCATCATCATTTCATTTTTTTCTTTACAATGTTTGGAGTCATTGAGATGTAATTAGTTGTTACTTTCTACATGTTTGACTCGTGATTTCCTTTATTGCACAATTGCATGGATGTGTTTTATTATTGTACTTGTCTATCACATATTGAATGATATGTTTCCATCTCAATCATGTCTTTAACATGAACCAAATGTGATAAAACTTGACAATGAAAGTAGTGCATGTAAGAACTGTTGCCCGTGAAGACTTTCTTTAAAATGATGAGTGAACGGGGAAGGTCTATGAAAGGTACACATATCCTTTGCGATTAAGCCACCATTTAAATCGGACCTAAATAAGTGTGGCATTGTAAAAAGTAGCCAAGGTCCAAAGAGATTGAAAAGAGATCGAAAAAATAAGGCAATAAAAAGATATATATGACAATATGGGGCCATTAGGTTTTAGATTATCTCAATAAAAGATTTTTTATTTTTTAGGGTGTTTGGCTGAAAATAAATCAACAAGTTCGCACGTCCTCACAAAGTCATGAAAAAGCATTACATAGTTTTAATCGTTATTGGTGTGAAAATCATTTTAGACTTTAATGTGTTGATATATTGAGTCGATGTCATTTAAATTTAACCCTTTTTGACACCTAAGGATGATTTTGAGTTCATTCGTTAGGAGTATCCATATTCATCGTGCCCATATGTTATGTTTGATTCCATTTATTTTTCTATCGAATTAGTTCACACCCATTCATTTTGTATTCACGATTTGGTTATCTTAGTGTAAATTCATGGTATGTGATGTTTTTGTAAATTATTTTTGTTTAAAAAATTAAAAATAATTGGTGAATGCTTTTAAGTTTATCCTTGCATGATCGTAATTGATTTTGTTTGGTTGTCGTGCACTCTATGCTTATTTTTATTTATTCTTTTCCTAGTCTATTTCGAATAAATAAAAAAGGGGAGAACGAATTATGATTTAATGGGGTAGTTTGACTTATGGGGGAAATTTGAGATTGATCTTTTGATTTGATTTATGTTTATCTCATTTCAAACTCTATGCGTCACGAAGGTATATGTTTCTTGTCTTATGTGTGTAGGTACAAATGTTAAGGATCATTATTTTGCACACTATGATGATGACAAAGATGTCAAAGTTGAAGATTTTGAAGAAAGTTTAAATGACTTGCACTTTTAGTACCTTTTCACTTTTGGGTTCATGGGAGGGTATTAGATTTATATTGGACATTTGATTTGATAATTCGAATTATTTTTAATTTGTACCGGCATAGACATTAGGGGGAGATTTGTAAGGACATATTTTACATAGTCCGTTTTACATTTGATTATGTCGTATACCGTAACACCCGTCAAAGAAAGTTCAATTTCAAACATGCATCAAGACGGATCTGAATAGCCAAGTTCTTCAATAACAAGCCTCTATGAGATTCATTTTCGTAAGGTTGTGTTTAAACTTCATTAATGTTTCATTGAAGTGTTGGGATATTTTTTCTAAAATGTTTTTAATAAACCTGAGGCATTTCATTGAGTCAAAATAATTTTTTTAAGACCTGTAGGCAGAGTTTTAAATAAAAATATGGTTTCATTTCAGTTGTTCAAATGACATATACATGTCGTTCGAACGACATGAGCAATTCTTTCAAACGACTGCTTCAAATGACATTGCATGTCGCGCTAAGGGTCGTTTGAAGCTCGCTTGATGGTTTCATCTAACGACATGCTCAGTTGTCGTTCGAGTGACTTGCACATCTCGTTCAAATGACCCCTCCGACTCAACTTTTTTATAAATACCTGATTTATGAGTCCATTTTGCTGAAGAAGACCTGGGAGTATTGATACACAAAAACTGCAATCTGCAGAATCTTTAGTCTTCTCTTTTGAGGTTTAAAAACTTTGTTTTTTATTCACAAATCATCCCAATTACTTTAGTGAATAATTTTGGTACCCAATGCACAACTTTGTTGAAGTTTCTATTGTACGGAAGATTTCTCTACTGCTGACTTGGTGGTTCTCGAGGGAATTGTTAGCTGATGACTGGGATTACTTGGGAATTCTTGAGGGTATTTCTTGTTGAAGATAGATTTGCAGTTCTTATGGGTTTTCTATGGTAAATTCATTACTGGTTCTAGGTTGAGGCCTATGTGAGTTTTCTACGGAATACGCTGGAGGACTTAAAATAAAATACTAGATCATTTGATTTATATGATAATTGGGTTTCAAAAAATTAATTATGGTTTATATACATAGGAGATTCAAGATCTCATACCTTTGCGGTTCCTTCTGGCTTGAACCATAGAGATTTGATCTCCTTTGTTTTGCATTGATCTGTGGGTGTGGCAGCCACAAAATAGAAATGATTTTCTAAAAAAATATTTACAATGTCAAAATAAGATCTTTCATGATTTTTTTTTATATATTTTGTCCTCTAGAACCCACATAAAAAATTCCAGCCCATCCGATCAACATTTCTCAAGTTATGGCTCTAACAAGTATATACCATGACGTATCGTACATTTGCTTGGGCAGATGAAATCGTGTGTTCTTGAATTAATTTCATCCCCAAACATTCATATCCATGATTCCAAAAGTATTATATCAGGGTTTATGTATATTATAATAATTTTTTGAAAATTTAATTCTTCTTTTTGATCCGTTCTTGATTCGATTCCAGATTTAATATGTGTTATCAGATCTACTTCGTGAATCAATGTTTTGTAAAGATGCGTGAAGCAGGGGAAACAAACGATCTCCAAATGACTTGAAATTTCTTATGCCTCTTCCTCTATATATGTCAGGAACATGTGGTTCTACTTTTAGAATTTTTGGACTCTCCAATTTCTCGTAATCGATTTTACAATATGAGAGCTTTGAAAGAGACCTCAAGATCTTCCATGCTATTCCTTTAAGCCAATACATGTCATTGGTGTGTGGGAACCAATGATCACGACCCTACCACTCTTTTTTAGGTGTTTTTCTGATCTATATTGATCCCTCATTCATTAGGAGACAAGGGGTTGCTTATATAGGCTAGCACGGGGACCCCAGGAGAAATAAGAGACTAATGTCCTACTAAATTAGGAATCCTAATTAAACTCTATAATTAATACTAATAGTGTGGCAGCCAAAAAATCAAAATAATTTTTTTCAAATATATTAACTGGGTCAAAATAAGAACTTTCACATTTTTTTATATATTTTGCCCTCTGGAACCCGTAGAAAAAATTTCAGCCCCATCTGATCAACGGTTCTCAAGTTATGTCTCTAACAAGTATATACCATGACGTGTCGTGCATTTGTTTGGGAAGATGAAATCGTATGTTCTTGGATTGATTTCATCCCCAAACATTCATATCCATGAATACAAAAGTATTATGTCAGGGCTTATATATATTATAATACTTTTTTGAAAATTTAATTCACCTTTTTATCCGTTCTTGATTCGATTCCAGATATAATCCGTGTTACCATATCTTCTTCGTGAATCACTGTTTTGTAAAGATGCTTGAAGTAGGAGGAACAAACGATCTCCAAATAACTTAAAATTTCTTGTGCCTCTTACTCTATATGTCAGGAACACGTGGTTCTACTTTCAGAATTTTTGGATTCTCCAATTGCCCGTAATCGATTTTACAATATGAGAGCTTTGAAAGAGACCTTAATATCTTCCATGATATTCCTTTAAACCAATACATGTCCTTGGTGTGTGGGCACCAATGATCACGACCTTACAACTCTTTTTTTAGGTGTTTTTATGACCTATATTGATCTCTCATTCATTACGAGATAAGGGGTTGCTTATATAGGCTAGCAAGGCGACCCCCGGGAGAAACAAGAGACTAACTTCCTATAGAATTAGGAATCCTAATTAAATTCTATAATTAATTCCATAATTTTATAAATTATTATTCATTCCACTAAAGAATAATAATTTCACTCTAGTCTACTATCTCAAAATTATAATTTCGAGCTCCTCGTTATTAAATATGTAATAATCTCCCCACATTAAGATCACACATACCTGTCGATTAAATTAAATTACTGACAATTATATCTAATCGACCTCTATTAAATTCATTGAGACCGTCCACTTAACTTATTTGATATGTCGGATAATTAAATCCATTGGTCGAGTTTGACATAATCAAAACTTATAAGCTATATCAAGAGGGTTTTATCAATCTCTATACATAGATGTGGATTCCATTCATAATTAACTTTCACCATACACTAATCACCATTACTCAATCTACCAATCTTATTGATCCATAAATGAATCTCACTCAATGGGTCAAAGTAATGAACAATTGATGCACGTGTCCATCAATTATGTGCGGATTAAGAGCTTAAGCACTCATAACAACCATGAGATATGCATTATCTTATATAGTCAGTATAAAGACAATTATCTCTAATTTGTCCCGTTCAATACACACAAAATGTACTAGCACAATAAGTCAAAACTATACCATTTCCTGTAATCAAGATAGACCTACTAAAATAGTGTTCTACAATCCTACTGATGGTGTGTCCATCACCATCTAAGATTGTGAACCAGTCTTATATTCTATAAGTACTGATGACCTGATCTTCCATGTGTAAAATGGACTCTACACACCAAATCATCTAATGTGTTGAATAAATGACACCTATGCATAAATATATAAAATAATATGATACAAATATCACTTGTGAAGATTCTCATTAAATAGACATACTAAAATTCACTAGTGAACCATGACATTTAGTATACAACCACAACATAATAGTCATTGCAGATTTCATTGTGTATCTGTACGTTGCGATTTACTCTTCATAGTGAAATAAAAAGGTTTACCCGAAAGGGGTTTTTTCCTGAAATTTGTGTGCCATCAATTTATGTTTGTGATGGAATATTTTATCCACATATATGGATGTATTGAGGTTTAATTAATTTGAATCGAAAATTGGCATCTAAAAAAATAAGTATTAAATTGAAAATTTGCGAATCAACGAGCAATCGATATCACACCGCATTCTCAAATTGGTATCAGAGCTTTTTAAGTGATCTTACCTCCACATTAATGATACATATCTGTATAAGTTGTCCAATTTTTTTTTTTTTGCAATGACATTTCTGTGTGGGTAGAAGAAAATGGCCTCATGTGTGTTTGTCTGAATGCTCCAATGACAATCATTTGTTGCTAAATTCTTCTATTCATTGCTATTGGTATCACTCTTTAATAGGATATGTCAAATGCTTTATTCTTATCTACTAAAGTTCTTAGTATATTTTATTAGTTGAAATGACCTCATTATTATTGTTGTGTATTAGTTGGCATTATAAAAAAAATATTTTAGTTTGTGTATTAGTTAAATGTATGTTTGATACATTTTTATGTAGTTGCAAGGCTTTTATTTCTCACTTCCTATATTGAATGTACTGAATCTAAATTATGGTGGAGTTTCAACTTGAAAAAGGACACGAGTTTTCTTAATGGAAGTGGTTCCACATGAGTTTTCACATATTATGAGTTTTCACATGTGTTTGTTCACCATACGTTTGAAAAATGCCTAAAACAGTCTTCTCATTCACTATCTTCTAATATAGGGATTTGGTATCCGTTCTCTCTTTCTCTCATATTGGTATGCATTTTGAACATACCTTACTGATATGCATAGCAAATCAAAAGTATAAAAATGCTCAAATCCCCTGATATAAAAAGGCGTAGAAGAGGTTTGGTATTTTTCAACAACTCATATAAGTAAGGGTTCAATTTTTTTTTGTTACTATTTTTTATGAATACTTCATTCATATTGGCGTTTTAATTATGTGAGGTGTTTTTATGATTGGTTCAATCATGTTAACTTACATATATCTAACTAAAGAAATATGATATATAACATATTTCTACTTTTTAATGGAAAACATTTTTAATTTGTTGTCATTAGCTTACATATTGTGGAAAATAATTAGAGGTGTAATGGCCTTTGTATTTTCAATTCTTTGTCTTGCAATCTTTCACCCAGCAAGAAAATATATGCTTTCATGCACATTTTCCTTAGGTGGGCTATTTTTCTTATATTTTGAAATTTTGGTATAGTTCTAGGCTCAACTATTATTTTTTATTAATATGTAACTTTTAACATATGAGCTTTTTAGCGTCTTGAATTCAAAAATCCTCGAAAATCTTCAAATATGAACTCGGTTTGTTTATAATATACTGGTGACCAAAAAAAAACCCATATACTATAAATCGTTTTTGTTTTGTGGTGTTTTGGTTTTGTTTTTGTGATTTTTAGAAGTTTTTTTCTTTTTTCCCTTTGCATCTCAATTTGGGTTTTACTGTAGTGACTAGAGAGAGGGAAGCTCAGTGGGTACTATTTGCATTTTATTTTTCTCTATTGGTATATTATATTTGTATTTCTACGATAGTTTTTTCGTAGTTAGTTGGTTCATAATTGTTTGGATACAAATTGATTTTTATTGATAATGATCTTAGGGTTTATTGTTCTCATAAACTTTTTCTTTATTTTTAGAAGGTTTATTTAAAGGTTTATATTTGGTGATAATTATATGATAGTTTTCGACCATTTTGATTTGATTATTTTAACACTATATTACGTATTTTTTGTTTTTTGATCATTTGATTGTTCTTCCTCAAAATGTTCTGTTTTTATTAAGGACCGACTTAGTAGGCATTTCATATAAGATTTTTCATTTTGAATAAGATATTGCATTTTACGCTCAATTGTATATCTAAATATTTATTGATCATATTTTTTATTGTGTATATACTAACAGCTCACTTAGTCATGGACCTTAGAATAGAATCTCAGGTGGATGTAGAAAAATATTAAGATTGAGAAGATAAAGCTTCATGAGAAAACACAATGCAAATAAACTCGATATCAAAAGTACCATACCAAATCCCATTAATCGAGACACCTAAGAGTAGTTAAGATGCTCTGGTACAAGTAGCATTTTTGGATCTGCTGGTAAATCTTGGTTACATGATTGATTTTTTTGGTCCTTTCTTTCAAACTTGATTTTAATTACATATTTTGTACATCTTAAAGGGAGTGTAAATGTTGATGAAGTTCAGTTTATTTTTTTTAGTTCTAGGTTCAATTATATTCTTTATGTTGTACTGAATTTCCATATCTTATTTGATTTAAGAATTATAAAACTCATTCATGTTTTAGGATGTGGGTTATGTTGGTTTCCATATCTTCATTGATTTTATTAAATATAAAATATATGTTTCTCATCGTTTTTTTATCACAAATTGGTAGATGAAAGTTTATTCATACAGTGTCTCTCAAATTAAGTTTTTCAAATCACTTTTCATATTTTATTTTCTAAACAGAGCAAAATTCATTTCTAAATAGAGTAAAGTCATTGTTTTCATTTGTTTTATTCAACATTTTGACTTGGTGCTTTAAATCAATATGGTTTTGTCACATGCTATTTGTGGCTATAGTTTTAAGGGTTTCAGGGTGGTTGGGGAAGAAGAGGTGGTGATGTTTGTGGATAGAATGTTGATTTGCATATATGAATAAGTTAGTGTTTGTTAGACTGTGAGAGGTTTAGAATGCCATCTTAAGGAAAAAAAAATTATAAGAGGTACTCTTTTTGTATTTTCTTATATTGTTCATTCTGAATAGGTATTAATAGTTTTTCTCATTCTACTTTAGCCTTACACATTCCCACGTGATGTTCTATATTTTTAAGTAATATTTTTCTTAGAATTTTGGATCCTACTCATTAGAATGTCAAGTTGAGTTATATCATAAAGAATGAGTGTTTATCCTGACGACTTCTTATGGAGTAGTTATATTAAATAAGTTGTATATTATCATTCATATTGAAAAATTACGGTGCTTTGGTGTTGGTTGGTGAGAATTCTGGATGAGTGGTAGCTACCTCCATATTAATACAATCCATATATTATTGAATTTTAAAGAGTAATTTTATTTTCATATTAATACAATATGTATATTATTAAATTTAGTCATGGTGTGTCCTTGGAATAAGATTAACCTAAGCGCAACGATACTTGGAAGAATATTAACATCGTGCCGAGGGCACGGGCATACACTAGAGTTAGTGAATCATAACCTTCTTAATGTGACAGTAAAAGTGTTTTGGACTGGGGATGTATTTATGTGATGTGGGAAGAGCATAATTCATATGTTTCTATACACTATATGAAATTGATAATAATATCAGTATTTGTTACCTTATCTAACATTCACACTATTCAAGTTCCAGTGGATTTGCTATCATATTTACTTATGTTACATATTTTGAATGAATTCCATAGTGTATTCTTTACACCGTGCCATAGGTGTTGATATGAGAAATCGGACACATGTCTTTCTCATACCAACATGTCAAGTATAGAATATATATAAAGCAACTAAAGAGACAAAATGCAAGATATAGAGTGGTTCGGCTATTAAAATGAGCTTACATCCACTTTGTTTCCCTACTCTCATTATATATGCGCTGTAGTACAAGTTTACAATTTCGTAATTAGCGTACAAGAAAGATGAGAGAGAAGAATACATAACTGTAGCGGTTCTGTAATACCCTGTATTTTTACGCATATTTATTTTATTATGAAATTATGGAAATTTGGATAAATTCATTTAAGAGAGAAATTTTAATTTATAATTAATCCGATTTTAATGGTAATAATTACTAGCGTGACGAGAATTAGTAGTTATCGAAAATAATTATATTGAAATCATGTTGAGTAATAACAATGTTGAACACTACGTAGTGAGTAATGTAATAGATGGTTTCGGAAATAATAATATGGTCGGGGACGAGATACACGACAGTTAAAGATATAACTATTTGGGACACGCGTATGAGTCGCGTCACTATTATATATTTGGGAGTTAAAAAGGTAAATTATTTTTATATAACTTGTATGACTATTTTGAGTGCGCCAGTGTGTCCGGAAGGGTCAAAATAGTCAGAAACGCTACTCGGGTGTTATATTTGGAGTCCGGGGCATTTTAGCCCAAAATGACACCCCGGAGGGGTATCTTTGTCTTTTGGGTTTTTTGAGTAATTAAATGGACGAAAATAGGATTAAAATAGGAACATTGAGGGTTAGTGGTCTGTCAGTTGCAACCTATGTGAGAAAGAGATAGAAAGAGAGGGAGAACCAAAGAGGAAGGATAACCATAGGAGAGAAAGGGGCAAACTCAAGAGATTTCACACAATAGTTACACCAAAGAGTAGATCGGGATGAGAGAATCAACCACATACCAAATTCAACCAGGGAATCAGAAATCCATTACAAGGCAAGTGTTTATCTTGCTATCCTTTTAGGATATATTGTTCTTGTTAAACTCTATTTGATGATATAAATAATTCACAATGAAATTCGGGTTTGTTTAGGTTAATCGTAAAAAAAATATAGAAATTGGAGATGGGTATGTATGTAGAGGATTTTCCCTTTGTAGATTGTTAAATCTGAAGGTTATGTTCTAAAATCGAATTAAATTAAAGGTTTGGAAAAATAAAAACTTGCTGGGTTCATTATATGAGAATTTTTAGAGATTGAAGAAATTTTTGGATTTCCTTTGAATATAGATAAGGATTTGTACTCTAATTAGTGTTAGTCAAGCCCTATTGTGATTAGGAATATTTTAGGAACATTAAATTAGAGTTGGGTTGAGTTTTGGATTGATATTGAAGATTGAAAGTTGAAAAAAAATCGAATTTGGGGAAGAACTGGGTCTGTTCGGATTTCTCGTTCGAAGTCTGCCCAGGTCATTCGAACGACCTCGTTCGAACGATACTTCCAATGATAATTCCAATAGCCCTTCTAACAAAATGATGGAGTTCGTTCGAAGTGAGAACTTCATTCGAACGGACTCGTTCGAACGACCTCATTTGAACCAGATTCCCTTGACTTTTAACGAGATTTCAGAATGGCTTTTTAGGATCCGATCGAGTTGAAATCATCCTAAGTTTATCCAAGTGAGAGTAATAACCTATATGAGTATCGAGCAATGTAAATTTCAAGTTAGTATTTAGTTAGGAGTGTGATTGTTCTCGGAATATAGAAATTTTATAGAACCTAGGAAGGAAGGTAGGTTCAAGAGAGGTTATTTATGAATGAATAATCGGTGAGAGTAGAAATGTTAATATTACCTACGTACTATGGGAATTCGATTTCGTGAACGCCTATTAATTCATATAAGTTTTGTGCATGCTTATTACTTGGAATATTTTGTGTATGGCATACCTAGCTACTGGCTATCGAACGGAGGTTAGCGCATTGTGGACAACCATATCCTGTGTGCCTTCAGGGGATTTTGAGTCATACCACTAAAGCATGGAACCTAGGTACGGACTATCTATGAGAACGATAGTGATAACGATTGTATGGGTGCGTAGGTATGTGCGTAGCCCATCGACTTGGAACTATGTTTGCCTCCAATATGTGTATATGTTTTATTTGTTCCTGAGAGATTGAACCTACTGTCCTTCATGCGTGAGCATTGCAATGGGACTAAATAGCCGAATATGCCTAGCACCAGGTTTTTTTTAACCATAAGTGCGGTATTGATATATATGTATATGTATACATAGTGAGATTTTATGTATGTACACTAAGTTTCTATTATGTGTTTCATATTTTCCACTTTATTAAAGTATATACTTATTTGGTCACCAATTGTGAATTAAGAAAGTTATGAGAATGAGTTAAAGTATTTTTAAACATGTTCCTAAATACTGGAAATATATTGTCTTCGGGTTATTTGGATATTCTATCCAGCATAGTGGTTATACTACGTATATTCAGGCAGAGTATCGTGACTAGTATGGGTAGGTAGGTTCACTAAGTGCGCACATTAGATGGGAGGTGAGCATCTCAAGTGAGTACGCTAAGTTAACATGAATACCATTTGTGCTAATTTACCAATTTAAGTACTTGCTATATTTAAACTGTTTTCTACTCGGTCTCTGACCCGTTTCTTTTTGCAAATCTCTTCTCTTATTACTTTATTTTAGGTGCTTAGCCACAAGGACACCAAGCTTAGGAAATTCCATTCAGTTGCCGAGTTGTAGCTGTTGTAGAAGCTACAGGACATTGCTAGTAGACGCTTCACAGTCTATCCTTCTTTATCTATCAGTTATTTACTTCAGTTGGACATGTCATCCCTTCTTATTTTACATTCAGAGATTTAGATGTTTTATTTTGATAGTAGACTTTTATTTCATGGCTTTGGATTATTGTACGGGATTTTAACTAGATGTGTTTACTCCAGTTCTTTATATTATTTCAGTTAGTTCTTTCCTTATGCATTTGAGTTAAATGGTGATGTTTAATTATTTCCTTTTATGGCGATTACTGTTAATAAGATAAAATTTTGACATCAACCTTTTTTAAATATTAGGTGGTTAGTTTTAATAATAAAGTTTTCGACAGTGATGCAGAATTTGAATAAACCGAATATTCTGATTGAATTTTATAAAGGACTGATCACCCAGTATTTAATTAGGCGGGGTGTCATATGTGGTATCAGAGTACGGCTTATTATGTTTCCGCATAGCATCCTTTGATAAAGAGCCCTATATTTTAGGATTGTTGTACTCTTTATGCTTTTTACGTTCTTCAGCTATTTTGAGATAATAATTGTAGACTTATGAAACTTTTCTCTACTTTCAGATGCCTCCTCGACGTGCACAGAGAGTCCCAGGGATGCCCAGCCTCAGCCACAGCCTGTACCAACTCAGGGTTTGATGAATTCCACTAAAGTTGTCGCCATTGTAGCTGAGGCGATAAATGCTGCATTAGCAGTTGTGCAGCAGGCACCACCTCAGGCATCGATGGTGGCTCCATCTCAGGCCCAGGCCTTCCCGTCTTCTTGGGAATGTGTTAGGGACACCTTCCAAAAGGCGCATCCTCCAGAGTTTACATGGGGCTCCTATGTGATAGTAGAGAGACAATGGAAGAAGGACATCCATAGGAATTAGAGGATGCATGAGTGCACGGAAGTTCAGAGTTAGATACTGGCCACGTTCAAGTTAGTGGGAGCAGCAATGCAGTGGTGGGAGTCTATTACCACCGCTGAGGAGAGAGACACACTCACAATTTAAGACTTTTGGGTGTGGTTCGACCACAAATATTTCCCCTCGGCCATTCAGACAGAGATGAGATGAAAGTTGGTGAACTTGAAGCAGGAGGGAAAGACCGTGGAGAAATATGAGGCAGAGTTTATCAACCTTTTGAACATTGTACCAAATGATATCCTGACTGAGGAGAAGCAGATTCAACATTTTATGGATGGGTTGACATGGAGGATCCACCAACATTTGATAGGCAATCTCTCTTTGGCCACCTATTCGGATGTGGTTAATGCAACACTGCTCTACTGCCAGGACCAACATTTTCATCTGACAGAGGTTAAACGAGTAGGAGATGTTTTACTTATGGAAACACTAGCCACAAGCATCAGAACTGCCTTCAGAAGGGTAGAGGCAAACAGCAGGAGCAGTAGGGTGCTCGTCAGAAGCCCCAACGACCGTTATTTCTCACAGCTCTCCCAGTACCCCCACAGATACCAGCACTGCCACCCATTCTAGCCATCCCAGTTCAGTAAGGGAAGCTTTAGTATGGATGAGTCTACCATCTTCACCAGGCCGCAGTCCCACAAGACCCACCCACGATTGAGGGTATGTTTTCTATCCAGGGGACTTTGTGATGCATTTTATTTGACATGGGGGCCACACACTGTTTTATTGCCACGGGGGTTGAACCTACTACAGGATTATTTGATACAACAGAGAGTACGGTTATTTATGTGGATTCGCCATTGATTAGAGGTTCCGTTATTTCTTTTATTTATCGGGGAGTGGGTATAGATATTGGGAGGTTTATCTTACCCGCTGACATGATTGTATTGGATATGTTCAGTACGATGCGAATATAGGTATGGATTAGCTTGTCAGGTATAAGGCCATAAAAGATTGTTTTAGTAGGAGTATAGTTTTTTTCATACCCGGTCAGGAGATGTTCCTGGTGGTGATGCCTCGCCCTGAGGGGGGATCTTCCACACATTTATACTACAAAGAGGAGGAGCCCTCTAGGGAGGTGGTGGTACCACTTGACTCAATTCCTATTTTTCGAGAGTTTGCCGATGTGTTTCAACAGATTCTGGGGTTACCACGGAGTAGAGAGATAGACTTCATTGATTTATCACTGGGCACTCGGTCGATATCCCGTGCACCTTACGGTATGGCTCCAGCAGAGATGAGGGTGTTACGTGACTAGATTAAGCAGTTATTGGGGCATGGGTTTATCCGTAGGAGTAATTCATCGTGGGGTGCTCCCGTACTATTCGTTAAGAAGAGGTATGGATCGTTGAGGTTATGTGTCGATTACCGGGAGTTGAATAAAGTCACGATACAAAACAAATAAGCCTTGAATCGATGACTTATTCTACTAGTTGAGAGGAGTTGCCTTCTTCTCGAAGATTGACTTGATATCGGGATACCATCAGTTGCGTATCAGGGATCAGGATGTGTCGAAGACTGCCTTCTTGAGAAGATATGGACCCTATGAGTTCAGGGTTATGACTTTCGGGCTAACCAACGCCCCAGCCGTGCTTATGGACTTGATGAACATGGTGTTCAGAAAGTTACTAGACCAGTTCCTCATCGTCTTCATAGATGACATTTTGGTTTACTCGCAGATCGAGGAAGACCATACCGAGCACTTGAGGCAAGTTTTATAGACACTGAACCAGCATGATTTGCACGCAAAACACGAGAAATGTGGGTTTTGGTTGAAGGAGGTCCAGTTTTTGGGACATATCATCTCTGACAGAGGGATATCCGTGGATTCGGGAAAAGTGTCAGCAGTGAGGGAGTGGGGATATCCCACTACACCGATCGAGATATGCAGTTTCTTGGGCCTAGCCGGATACTACAGGAGATTCATTCGAGGGTTTTCGAAGATAGCGTGTCCGTTGACACATCTGACTCAAAAGGGGTGTCATTTATCTGGAATGACGCCTGTCAGTTGGCCTTTGATGAGTTAAAATACAAGTTAACCTCAGCACCAGTGTTAGCATTACCCAGGTCGGGATTGGAGTATCTAGTCTACACTGATGCGTCCTTATTAGGACTTGGGGATGTACTTCAGCAGGAGAATCAGGTTATAGCTTATGCCTCCCGTAAGATTAAGTCTCACTAGAGGAATTACCCCACCCACGACTTGGAGTTGGCAGCGGTCGTATTTGCACTTCGGATTTGGAGATATTACCTCCTAGGGGAGAAATTTCTCTTATTCACGGACCACAAGTCACTACAGTACCTCCTCACACAGAAGGAGTTAAATATGCATCATAGTCGGTGGCTTGAGTTTATGAAGGATTGTCAATTTGATATCCAGTACCACCCGGGGAAGGCTAACGCGGTAGCATACGCATTGAGCCGTAGGCCAGTAGGTGAGGTGGCTGAGGTGTGGAAAGCAAAATGGAAGGAGTTAGGATTCCAGGATGCGGTGGCTCGATCATTCATGTCTATGATGACAGTTACACCCCAGATTATTATGAGAGTAATACAAGCTTAGGCAGCTGACTCGTTCTGCCAAAGTCAGATAGTGCATCTTCTAGCAGAGGGGGCTGAGTCTTATACCGTGGGTTCAGATGGGGTTCTACATTTCAATGGAAGGTTGGTTGTTCCTGAGGGAGAAGACTTGCAGCACGAGGTGATGACAGAGTCGCACGACTCACTATTTGTGATACATCCCGGTGGGGATAAGATGTACTAGGATATGCGGAGATAGTACTAGTGGAGCGAGATAAAGAAGGATATTGCTGAGTTCGTCTCGAAATGTGCCGCCTATCAGTTAGTAAAGGTGGACCATCAGAGACCAGTGGGACTTCTACAGCCATTAGAGGTTCCTATGTGGAAATAGGAGAGCATTTCCATGGAGTTCATCATGGTATTACCTACATCGCAGATGAAAAACCTTATAATCTTGACTCACTTGAGTCTACATTGTATAAGTGATCATCTAGTTTGGAAATAGTTACAAAATTGAGTCCATTCCCTAGATACCAAAGAGCCTCGGACTCTACTTCTTATGCCACACTTGATTCAATTGAAGGTATAAATCTCATTCACACACACTAGGGTTGCATACATTGTTCATATAGTGTATTATTGATTGTGTGTGAGTTGTGTATGGTTAATCCCATTTAAATTGGCTTTAACAAGTTTCTGGGAATTTTTAATAATTTTAAAATGATTTTTTGGAAATTAGAATGTGGTTTAAAAAGCTTTTGAGGTCATTTTGTAATTACTGGTTTTATGTTTTCATACCTGAATGTTTGGTTGGGTAGAATCCGAATGCGCTTGAGAATTTAGGGTGCGTGTGTAATTATTTTGAAAACACGCGTTTGTGAGTTCATATGGGCCTTACACCTGTCAGCATCATAGCGGTTTGATCTGTGTTTGTTGGTAGACTCATAACTCGTACACCTTCTCAGCCTTTGGATCAATTCTATCAACGATCTCCAAGTGTTTGAATCAAATCCATGTGAACCTCTCTAGACTAATCAGAGGATGTCTAATCCACCGTTGTTCTTTAACCGTTGGATCAAAGTCACTTGCCTTAGACCAAATCTCAGCCTTAGATTTGGATATCCCTTCTCGATCCTTCCTAGCCTACTATATAAGGAGGCTTACCCTCAGCATTTGGGAACTTTTGGCAGTTCGTCTAAAAAGAGAGAGAATAGAGAGAAACCAAAGAGTGAGAGAAACCAGAGAGAGAAAGAAACCCTAAATCGTCCAAACCCTTTTCGTTTTCAAACCCTAAACACATTTCTCCAAAACAACTTATACCAAACACTATACCTGTGTGTTTGAGAGTGTTGTTGGTGGGGTTTGAAGAGTGTTTAAAGTGTTTAATCATCTGGGTTCGAGATCTTGTTTCCAACTTAGACATTACTTTTTAGATCTCTATTTCTCTTTAATTGAAATAGTAGATCTTATTATTGCATGTCATATTACACTTAGATCTGCATATTTTAGTTTCTCATCTTGAGAAATCACTAGAATCAACAAATATATTTTCGTACAAGAATTTTGTCATATTACATTACTTCTGTAATGTTTTTCAAACCTCTAGAATCAACAAATATATTTTATGTTTCTAGTTCTTATGAAACAAGACTGTTGACCTAGTTGGAATCGCAATTGGTGGTTTTTAATTTAAAAATCATTTTTAAAACCCTCTGAAATTGGTTATGACCTTGGCAGTCTTACGAGCAAGGTAACCTTGGATTCCGGTATTATTATAAAGGTAAAATAAAGTCTTTTTCGTTTCTAAAGAAGAGAGAAACTGAAAACAGCATCATTTAGATCTGATCTGTAATTTTCTAGGACTATTTGTATAAAATAAGTGTGTGTGTGGGCATGCATGTGTTAGATCACCATCACAAACACTTGACACACTACAACACATAAGTGTTGGCTATAAGATCTTGAATTAACAAGAGTCGACATAAAGACTGGAACAAAGTGGAGAAGTTAGCAAATTGGGAAAGGCACATCAACATCAGAACTGCAGATAAGTTAGAATCAAACCAGTGGGTACATTTCTAAACTTGTATAGGTCTGAGTAGTTTGCAAGTGTGTTAAATAGTTTGTAACTTGTATATTTTGTTTTAGTGGATTTTTGGTTTGTGACTTAGAAGTCACCGTGGATGTTTCCTCAGTTGGGTGAGGTTTTACCACGTTAAAAACGCCATGTCCTTAATCTTTATACATCTCCTCATCTCATTCTTGTGGTTGCGCTGAGTTTAATTGATTTATACTGATTTACTAAACCTGTTATAAAATCTTGAACAAATCTCGTGCATGTTTTATTAAACACATCTTGTGATTAATCTATTTTCATTTAAAGAAAAGAGTTTTCTCAAAAAACAGTTCGGAGTTACTGCAATATTTTAATCTTGTATTAAACGGCCAATATAACAGGTTTTTCAATTGGTATCAGAGCTTTGGAAATTTTGTTTAAAGATATTGTGTTTCTGAAATTATTTTCTTAAAATCAAACAATGGACAAGAAAAATGAAAGATTTTGTAACTTGACCAGACGTCCTCTCTTTGATGGAAACAACTTTGCTTACTGGAAAGTAAGGATGGTTGCTTTCATACAATTCATACAAGGAACCTTGGGAGATGATGTCTGGGATATTGTTGAAAATGGATATACTTATCCTATAAAACCAGCCACTGAGGGAAGTAATGAGAGGATTAAGAAAGTATTAAGTGAATTCACTCAAGAAGAGAAACAAGCTTCTCGAAACAATAACAAAGGCAAGAATTCCATTTTTATGTCTATAAATGAACATGAGTTCAAAAGGATCTCATCTTGTGCCACTTCTAAGGAAGCTTGGGATACATTGGTTACTGCACATGAAGGTGACACTATAGTTAAAGCTGTTAAAACACAAATGCTTATCCAGCAATATAACTCTTTAATCATGTCTGACTCTGAGTCATTTGATGACTTTTACATGAATTTGACTGATATTGTGATCGAACTGCATGCTAATGGGATAACTTATGATAGACATGAAATTGTCTCTAAAATTCAAAGATCATTACCATAGAGATTTGATAACAAAAGATATGCTATTGAGGAAATGAGTGACCAAAATCTCACTCCTGAATTACTCAGTAGTAAACTGAGAACTGTGGAAAGGGAATTCGAATTTAAGAAACAATTAACCCAATCCCATAGGAAACAGACTAGTTCCAATTTGAGTTTTTCCTCTAAACTGATGAAACCTGAGCTTAGTATTCCCAATAATGACCCTGATGAGGAATGTGATATAGATAGTTTGGATAATCAAATTGCCTTGATGTCAAAGAAGTTTAAGAAAATTATGAACTTTAGAAATAAAATGGAAACCAAGCAAGGCAAGACAAATTATCCAACTCAGTGTAACTACAACCTCATGAGAAAGGTCAAGACAATCATCGCAAGGACATTCATACGAGACCTAAGAAAGACTTCAAGAATATTGAATGTTTTAGATGTGGTAAATTGGGTCATATAGCACAAGACTGCAGAGTTAAATTGAACACGGCCAATAAACATACTAGGGCCAACATTTGTAAGACATGGGATGATTCAAGTGATTCTAAAAATGATGAACCTGAGTCATCTGATGTTTTTGATCCGTGCATGTCTTTATTTTCCAAGATAGTCTATAATGATGATATGCATATGCCTATGTATGAGAATGATGTTAATAGCTCTACCTATGTTGTTATGAATCATGCTGCTACTGGTTTAGATGCTTTAATTTCTGAGAACAATGCTAGTTCTACTACAGGGTATGTGAGTCAAAGGGAAAGCGATAATGACGATGTCAATGTGTGTATGAGTTCAAGAAATGAATCCTTAGGGGTCACTTCACACACTTCACATAGTGATTCTGACACTGAAGGCCTTCCTAATATTCACATACTTTATGCCAAAACTCTCAAGAAACGCACTAGACTATAGAAGACTATGAAATATCTCACTAAGAAACTAGAAGACCTAAGTCTAATGGTTAAACTTAACGCTGAAGAGTATACTACCCAATGTCTAACTCATGAGAATGAAGTCAAACTTTTTAATCAAAAATTGAAGAATTTTATTGAAATAAATGAAACTCTCGAGAAAAAATATAAGGGGACATTTTTAGAATTGGAACAATCTAAAGAAAAGACAGCAACTGTTTTCAAAAAAATTACAAAATTTGAAAATAATTCCAACTGTTTTGATGGTTTTGTTGCTGATTCAAAAACTAATTCTGATGATCGAACTGGAATAGGATTTTGCCAAAATTTAAAGACACAAACTAAAAACTTTGAATCAATCAAGTTTGTGTCAGGAGGAAGAAGACCTATAGAAACTTTCCCATATTTTCATTCCCTAAAAGATGAGTTTGATGAAAAACAACAAAATTTTGATATTGGGGAATCAAGTTACTCTAAGTGTGATAGTCAACCTAAGGCTAAATACGTCTACCCACAGATTAGGAAGAGTGATTCTACTTTTCAAACTGTACTTCCTAGGAATAAGGCTCGATATCAAAATTCCATGAAACCTATGTTTAGTGACTTTCCTAAGGAAATAAACTCTTCAAGCTATTTATATTGCTCTTATTATGACATATACGGTCATTCTTTTGAAGGTTGCTACTCTAAACGTTTAGTAAAACCTATCTGTAATACTCCTCTATACCAGAACTTTAACTACTCTAGGAGAAGCCGTAATAATTATGTCCTGCCTAGACAACCAGATAAAAACTCTAACTATATAAAGAAAAAGACCAAACCTAAAAGATCATTTCCAATAAGGACAAAAAGGCACTTTCCTAAACCAAATGCTCATATTTTCCAGAAAAATCAAACTCATGCGCAAAACAAAAACAAGAGTTATTTGGGTTAGAAAAGATGAGCTATTACCCCGGATGAAGTGTAACATTGTGATTACTGCTTTAAAAGCTGAACACACCTCTTCTGGTTGGTATTTAGACTCTAGGTGTTCAAAATATATGACTGGGATGATAAAAAACTTTTAAACAAAACCAGCCTTGCTGGAGGAAAAGTTATTTTTGGTGATGGTGTATCATCTCAAATCATTGGTAAAGGAACACTCCAAGAAGAAGGATTACATATACTTGAAATTTGTTTTCTAGAAAAAGGTCTTAAGGGTAATCTACTTAGTATCTCGCAATTTTGTGACTCAAATCATACTGTCACCTTTTCAAAGAATAATTGCAAAATTTTAAATGAAAAAGGTGAATGCATAATTACAGGATTGAGGACTCCAGACAATTGTTATACTGTCATGAACACTACTGAAATATGTAACGTTTCCAGAATGGATGACAATGAAATATGGCATAATAGGATGGGTCACATAAATTACGATAACCTTAGTAGATTATCTTCACAAGAAATAGTTAGAGGAATTCCAAAGATCAAACCTATTTCTAACATTGTCTGTGGATCATGTCAAGAAGGAAACAATATTAAGGCACCTCCTAAGAAAGTTAAAGATATCCTTACCTCTAAACACTTGGAGCTCATCCATAGGGACCTAATGGGTTCCTCTCGAACTGTTAGTCTCTGTGGACACAGTTACATTCTTGTTATGGTTGATGACTTCACCAGATTTACTTGGGTGGCATTCTTAAAACAAAAGTCTGATACTCTCCAAACTTTTTTGAAAATTCTTCTTCGGATTGAAAATGAGAAGGACACTCAAGTAAATAGAATTCGTAGTGATAGAGGTGGAGAATTCATAGATACTTATATTATAGAGTATTGTGACTATAATGGTTACAAACATGAATTTAGTGATCCTAAGACTCCTAAATAAAATGGAATTGCTGAGAGAACGAATCTTACTCTTGAAGAGATGGCACGTGTTATGATTCATGCCAAGTGCTTACCTAAGTATTTTTGGGTAGAATCTATTCGTACTGCTTATCACATTATCAATAGGGTCTATCTTAAGAAGAATTCTAAACAAACTCCTTACGAACTATGGTATGGGAAAAATCCTAATCTTAAATACCTTAGAACCTTTGGTAGTATGTGTTATGTCTGCAAAGACAGAGAACACTTATCCAAATTTGAGACTCGTGGAGATAAATCTATCTTCCTAGGATATTCTCCTGACAGTAGAGCATACAGTGTCTATAACCATCGCACTAAGACCTTAATGGAATCCATAAACGTTATTATAAGTGACACTACTATTGAGAGTAAGACTCGAGAACCAACTATTATGGAAGAGTCTGAAAATGTTTTAGAAAATGACTCTACAGAAATAGATAATTCTTTACCAATTAAGACACTTGAAGTACCTAACTGGGTTTCTAATGATCATCCCATAAAGAACGTTGTTGGTAACCCTAGTGAGCCTGTTTATACAAGATCTCAATTAAGAAACTATTCTCATTATGCATGTTTTGTTTCCCTTGTGGAACGAAAGAATGTAAATGAGGCATTGAATGACCCTCATTGGATTTCTGCCATTCAGGAAGAACTTCTTCAATTTATTATTTATGATGTTTGGTATCTTGTACCTAGGCCTGATTATAAAAAGGTTATTGGCACACATTGGATATTTCAAAATAAATCTGATGAAAGTGAGATAATCATTAAAAACAAAGACAGATTAGTTGTTCAAGGATACTCTCGAATTGAAGGAATAGATTTTAACGAGACTTGGGCCCCTATTACTCGCTTAGAATCTGTTTGTCTTCTTTTTGTAATAGGTTGTTACTTGCATTTTACGCTTTACCAAATGGATGTCAAATCTGCCTTTCTTAATGGAATCATGACTGAAGAGACCTATGTTGAACAACCCAAAGGGTTCATTGACCCTGAATATCCCAACAATGTTTATCGTCATAAAAAGGCTTTGTATGGCCTAAAACAAGCGCCAAGAGCTTGGTATGAGCGCCTTTCCAATTTTCTCTTAGATAAAGGTTTTAAGAGAAGTGGAATTGATCAAACCCTATTTGTCAAACATTTTGACAAAGATATCATTATAGCTAAAGTCTATGTCGACGATATCATTTTTGGATCCACTTACCCTTCAGAAGTTAAATATTTTTCTCAAATTATGCATAGAGAATTTTAAATGTCTCTTATGGGGGAGTTGCAATTTTTCTTGGGTCTCCAAGTCAAACAAAATTCAGAAGGTTTATTTGTTTCGCAGTCTAAATATGCTTTAGAGATTGTCAAAAAATTCAGGCTTGAAAGTGCCAAAAATGCTAAAACTCTCATGAGTACTACGGTCAAACTATCTAAAGATGAGAGTGGTAAATCCATAAACCCTACTCTGTATCGAAGTATGATAGGAACCTTGCTATACCTTACTGCCTCGCGTCCTGATATTGTGTACGCAGTTTGCATGTGTGCCCGTTATCAAAACAATCCAAAAGAGAGCTACTTAGTTTGCGTAAAAAGAATTATAAAATACATAAAAGGCACTCTTAATTTAGGACTTTGGTACACCAATGATACTCCTAGTACTATAATAGGATACGCTGATGCCGATTGGGCAGGGTGTACTGATGATAGTAAGAGAAGTTCAGGAGCATGTTACTATATCGGTAATAATTTGGTAGGATAGAGTAGTAAGAAACAAAACTACACTACTTTATATACAGCTGAATCTGATTACATAGTTGCTGGTAGTTATTGTGCTCAATTACTTTGGCTTAAGCAAATGCTAAGTGATTATGGTATTCAAGAATACCAATTACATCTCTATTGTGATAATCAAAGCGCGATCAATATCTCTAAAAATCCTATTCAACACTCGCGAACTAAACATAAAAAAATTAGACATCATTTTATACGCGAACTAGTTGAGACTAAGGAATTAGAAATCAATTATCTTCCTACTGATTTGTAACTCGCGGATATGTTTACCAAACCTTTGAATTATAATAGATTCATGCTTTGCGAAAATTGATAGGAATGGTGTGTGCTGAATAAACTCCTATGACTTAAGTAATATTCCCTTTGTCCATTTGAGACAAAATGAGGGAGAAATTTGAGTCTTATGAGTTCATTTTTTGTACATATTTCTAAAAATCTCGATCTTAGTATTAAAATTGATTCTACTTTTCAAACTGTACTTCCAAGGAATAAGGCTCAATATCAAGATTCCAAGAAACCTATGTTTAGTGACTTTCCTAAGGAAATACCCTCTTCAAGCAATTTATATTGCTCTTGTTATGACATATATGGTCATTCTTTTGAAGGTTGCTAGTCTAGATGTTTAGTAAAACCTGTCTGTAATACTCCTCTATACCAGAACTTTAACTACTCTAGGAGAAGCCAAAACAATTATGTCCTGCCTAGACAACCAGACAAAAAATCTAACTATAGAAATAAAAAGACCAAACCTAAAAGATCATTTCCAAGAAGGACAAAAAGGCACTTTCCTAAACTAAATGCTCATATTTTCCATGAAAATCAAACTCATGCGCAAAACATTTTTCAACAAAAATCTAATGCTCGCAAATTTTATCAAATGAGAGCAAATATGCGCAAAACAAAAACAAGAGCTATTTGGGTTAGAAAAGATGAGCTATTACCCCAGATGAAGTGTAACATTGTGATTACTGCTTTAAAAGCTGAACACACCTCTTCTGGTTGGTATTTAGACTCTAGGTGTTCAAAACCTATGACTGGGGATGATACAAAACTTTTAAACAAAACCAGCTTTGCTGTAGAAAAAGTTATTTTCGGTGATGGTGTATCATCTCAAATCATTGGTAAAGGAACAATCCAAGAAGAAAGATTACCTATACTTGAAAATATTCTTCTAGTAAAAGGTCTTAAGGCTAATCTACTTATTATCTCGCAATTTTGTGACTCAAATCATACTGTCACCTTTTCAAAGTATAATTGTAAAATTTTAAATGAAAAAGGTGAATGCATAATTACAGGATTCAGGACTCCTGACAATTGTTATACTGTCATGAACAGTACTGAAATCTGTAACATTGCCAGAATGGATGATAATGAAATATGGCATAATAGTATGGGTCACATAAATTACGATAGCCTTAGTAGATTATCTTCACAAGAAATAGTTAGAGGAATTCCAAAGATCAAACCTATTTCTAACATTGTCTGTGGATCATGTCAAGAAGGAAAAATTGTTAAGGCACCTCCTAAGAAAGTTAAAGATATCCTTACCTCTAAACACTTGGAGCTCATCCATATGGACCTAATGGGTCCCTCTCGAACTGTTAGTCTTTGTGGACACAGTTACATTCTTGTTATGGTTGATGGCTTCACCAGATTTACTTGGGTGGCCTTCTTAAAATAAAAGTCTGATACTTTCCAAACTTTTTTAAAAATTCTTCTTCGGATTAAAAATGAGAAGGACACTCAAGTAAATAGAATTCGCAGTGATAGAGGTGGAGAATTCATAGATACTGGTATTATAGATTATTGTGACTATAATGGTTACAAACATGAATTTAGTGCTCCTAAGACTCCTCAACAAATTGGAATTGCTGAGAGAAAGAATAGTACTCTTCAAGAGATGGAACGTGTTATGATTCATGCCAAGTGCTTACCTAAGTATTTTTGGGTAGAATCTATTCGTAGTGCTTGTCACATTATCAATAAGGTCTATCTTAGGAGAAATTCTAAACAAACTCCTTACGAACTATGGTATGGGAAAAACCCAATCTTAAATACCTTAGAACCTTTGGTAGTATGTGTTATGTCTGCAAAGACAGAGAACACTTATCCAAATTTGTGACTCGTGGAGATAAAGCTATCTTCCTAGGATATTCTCCTGACAGTAGAGCATACCGTGTTTATAACCTTCAGACTAAGACCTTAATGGAATCCATAAATGTTATTGTAAGTGACACTACTGTTGAGAGTAAGACTGGAGAACCAACTATTGTGGAAGTATCTAAAAATGTTTCAGAAAATGACTCTCCAGAAATAAATGATTCTTTACCAATAGAGACACCTGAAGTACCTAACTGGGTTTCTAAAGATCATCCCATAAATAACATTGTTGGTAACCCTAGTGAGCCTGTTCGTACAAGATCTCAATTAAGAAACTATTCTCATTATGCATGTTTTGTTTCCCTTGTGTAACCAAAGATGTAAATGAGGCATTGAATGACCCTCATTGGATTTCTGCCATGCAAGAAGAACTTCTTCAATTTGTCATTCATGATTTTTGGTATCTTATACCTAGGCCTGATCATAAAAAGGTTATTGGCACATGTTGGATATTTAAAAATAAATATGATGAAAGTGGGATAATCATTAGAAACAAAGCCAGATTAGTTGCTCAAGGATACTCTCGAATTGAAGGAATATATTTTAACAAGACTTTTTCCCCTGTTACTCGCTTAGAATATGTTTGTCTTCTTTTTGCAATAGCTTGTTACTTACATTTTACACCTTACCAGATGGATGTTAAATCTGCCTTTCTTAATGGAATCCTGACTTAAGAGACCTATGTTAAACAACCCAAAGGGTTCATTGACCCTCAATATCCCAACCATGTTTATCGTCTTAAAAAGGCTTTGTATGGACTAAAACAAGCGCTAAGAGCTTGGTATGAGCGCCTTTTCGATTTTCTCTTAGATAAAGGTTTTAAGAGAGGAGGAAATGATCAAACCCTATTTGTCAAAAAATTTGACAAAGATATCATTATAGCTCAAGTCTATGTCGACGATATCATTTTTGGATCAACTTCCCCTTCAGAAGTTAAATCTTTTTCTGATATTATGCATAAATAATTTCAAATGTCTCTTATAGGCGAGTTGTAATTTTTCTTGGGTCTTCAAGTCAAACAGAATTCAGAAGGTTTATTTGTTTCGCAATCTAAATATGCTTTAGAGATTGTCAAAAAAAATTCGCTTGAAAGTGCCAAAGATGCTAAAACTCCCATGAGTACTATGGTCAAAATATCTAAAGATGAGAGTGGTAAATCCATAGACCCTACTCTGTATCGAAGTATGATAGGAACCTTGCTATACCTTACTGCCTCACGTCCTGATATTATGTGCGCAGTTTGTGTTTGTGCCCGTTATCAAAACAATCCTAAAGAGAGCCACTTAGTTTGCGTAAAAAGAATTATAAAATACATAAAAGGCACTCTTAATTTAGGACTTTAGTACACCAATGATACTCTCAGTACTATAATAGGATACACTGATGTAGATTGGGCAGGGTGTACTATTGATAGTAAGAGCACATCTGGAGCATGTTACTATATCAGTAATAATTTGGTAGGATAAAGTAGTAAGAAACAAAACTGCACTTCTTTATCCACAGCTGAATCTGAATACATAGTTGCTAGTAATTGTTGTGCTCAATTACTTTGGCTTAAGAAAATGCTAAGTGATTATGGTATTTAAGAAGACCAATTACATCTCTATTGTGATAATCAAAGCGCGATCAATATCTCTAAAAACCTTGTTCAACACTCGCGAACTAAACATATAAAAATTAGACATAATTTTATACGCGAACTAGTTGAGACTAAGGAATTAGAAACCAATTATCTTCCTACTGATTTGCAACTCGCAGATATGTTTACCAAACCTTTGGATTATAATAGATTTCTTTCTTTGCAAAAATCGATAGGAATGGTGTGTGCTGAATAAACTCCTATGACTTAAGTAATATTCCCTTTGTCCATTTGAGACAAAATGGGGGAGAAATTTGAGTCTTATGAGTTCATTTTTTGTACATATTTCTAGTAATCTCGATCTTAGTATTTATTTGCAGGAATATGTACAGTTGTATTCAACAGATGTTAGGGTATTGGTTTGTAATTAGTTGAGTTATGTAATTTTCTTTTTCTAGGAAATGGGTAGATAGAATTTTTGTATAGGAATATGTTTTTCCTTATTTCTTTGTATCCCTACGAGTCCTAGATGACTTAAAGGATATTTTGTCTCATATTTCCAAAGGGGGAGATTGAAGCACCTTATACTCTTGACTCACTTGAGTCTACATTGTATAAGTGCTCATCTAGTTTGGAAATAGTGACAAAATTGAGTCCATTCCCTAGATACCAAAGAACCTCAAATCCATCTTCTTATGACACACTTGATTCAATTGAAGGTATAAAGCTCATTCACACACACTAGGGTTGCATACATTGTTCATATAGTGTATTATTTGATTGTGTGTGGTTAATCCCATTTAAATTGGCTTTAATAAGTTTTTGGGAATTTTTAATAATTTTTAAATGTTTTTTTGGAAATAAAAATGTGGTTTAAAAAGCTCTTGCTATCATTTTGTAACTACTGGTTTTATGTTTTCATACCTTAATGTTTGGTTGGGTAGAATCCGAATGCGCTTGAGAATTCAGGGTGCATGTGTAATTATTTTGAAAATACGCGTTTGTGAGTTCATCTGGGCCTTACACATGTCAGCATTATAGCGGCTTGATCTCTGTTATTGGTAGACTCACAACTCGTACACCTTCTCAGCCTTTGGATCAATTCTATCAACGATCTGCATGCGTTTGAACCTAATTTATGTGAACATCTCTAGACCAATCAGAGGACGTTTAATCCACCGATGTTCTTTAACCGTTGGATCAAAGTCAATTGCCTTAGACCAAATCTCAGTCTTAGATTTGGATATCCCTTCTCGATCCTTCCTAGCCTACTATATAAGGAGGCTTACCCTCATCATTTGGGAACTTTTGGCAGTTCGTCTTAATAGAGAGAGAAGAGAGAGAAACCAGAGAGAGAAAGAAACCCTAAATTGTCCAAACCCTTTTCGTTTTCAAACCCTAAACACATTTCTCCGAAACAACTTATACCAAACACTATACATGTGTGTTTGAGAGTGTTGTTAGTGGTGGTTTGAAGGGTGTTTAAAGTGTTTTATCCTCTGGGTTCGAGATCTTGTTTCCAACTGAGACATTACTTTTTAGATCTCTATTTCTCTTTCATAGAAACAGTAGATCTGATTATTGCATGTCATATTACAGTTAGATCTGTATATTTTAGTTTCTCATCTTGAGAAATAACATTTGTTGATTACTGTTTTGTAAATGCTTTTCAAACCTCTAGAATCAACAAATATATTTTCTGTTTCTAGTTCTTATGAAATAATACTGTTGTCCTAGTTGGAATCGCAATTGGTGGTTTCCAATTTAAAAATCATTTTCAAAACCCTCTGAAATTGAATATGACCTTGACAGTCCTACGAGCAAGGTAACCTTGGATTCCGGGATTATTTTAAAGGTTAAATAAATTCTTTTTCATTTCTAAAGAAGAGAGAAACTGAAAATAGCATCATTTAGATCTCATCTGTAACTTTCTAGGATTGTTTGTATAAAATAAGTGTGTGTGTGTGTGTGTGTGTGTGTGTGTTAGATCACCATCACAAACACTTGACACACTACAACACAGAAGTGTTGGCTATAAGATCTTGAATTAACAAGAGTCAACATAAAGGCTGGAACAAAGTTGAGAAGTTAGCAAACTGGGAAAGCCACATCAACATCAGAACTTCAGTGAAGTTAGAATCAAACGAGTGGGTACATTTCTAAACTTGTATAGGTCTGAGTAGTTTGCAAGTGTGTTAAATAGTTTGTAACTTGTATATTTTATTTTAGTGGATTTTTTTTTTGTGACTTAGAAGTCACCGTGGATGTTTCCTCAGTTGGGTGAGGTTTTACCACGTTAAAAATGCCTTGTCCTTAATCTTTCTACATCTCTTCATCTCATTCTTGTGGTTGTGCTGAGTTTAATTGATTTAAACTGATTTACTAAACCTGCAGTAAAATCTTGAACAAATCTCGTGCATGTTTTATTAAACACATCTTGTGATTAATCTATTTTGATTTAAAGAAAAGAGTTTCCTCAAAAAATAGTTCGGAGTTACTTTAATAGTTTAATCTTGTATTAAACGGCCTAAGTAACAGCTTTTTCAGCAGAGGGGTCACGATTTTATATGGGTGATCGTGGATCGGTTGACCAAGGTTTCCCTCTTTCTTTCAGCCCGGACGGATTACAATACGGGTCAGTACACCCAGATATTCATTGCAGAGATAGTGAGACTTCAAGGGGTGCCTCTGAATATCATGTCTGACAGAGATAAGGTGTTTGTGTCTCAGTTTTGGGAGATTTTCCAGGAGGTGATGGGTGTGGAGTTACGACTGAGTACAACTTATCATTCGCAGACGTATGGAAATATCGAGCGAAAAAATCAGATGTTAGAGGGCACTTTGTGTATATGCATCATTGATTTTGGCGGAGGTTGGGAGTAGTACCTTCCGCTGGTGGAGTTTTCCTATAACAACTCCTAACAATTTACTATCGGTATGTCTCCATTCGAAGTACTATACGGCAGACCTTTTCGTTCCCCAACATGTTGGTTAGAGGTGGGGGACAACAAGTTACTTGGTCCGGAGGTGATTCAGGATACTTTGGGCAGGATAGAGTTGATACGGAGCCATATTCGGGTTGCTTAATATTGGCATAAGAGCTACGTCGACGCAAAGAGGTATTTCTGAGAGTTCAATATTGGGGACAAGGTGTTACTTCGAGTGTTTACTATGAAGGGAGTTATGCATTTTGGGAAGAATGGGAAGTTGGCGCCTAGGTATATAGGGTCATTGCCTATTATAGAGAGGATGAGCACTTGCATAGATTCCATGACGTGCTCCATATCTCTTCGCTGAGGAGATATCATCGAGATGATTTGGCCCATACTCACACCGCGTTGGAGGAAATCGACTTACGGCCAGATAGCTCCTACGAGAAGGGGTCGGTTGCTATCCTAGACCGTAGCGAGAGAAAGTTGAGGTCGAAGATAGTACCACGAGTCCGTGTTCAGTGGCGGCACCATAATGTTGAGGAATCCACCTGGAGCGTGAGCATGACATGCGTGAACGTTATCCAGAGTTATTCTTGCCAGGTATATTTTCATTTCTGAATTTCCGAAAAAAATTCTGTTATTAGGGGGGAAGTATGTAATACCCCGTATTTTTACGCATATTTATTTTATTATGAAATTATGGATATTTGGATTAATTAATTTAAGAGAGAAAATTTAATTTATAATTAATCCGATTTTAATGGTAATAATTACTAGCCTGACGAGAGTTAGTAGTATCGAAAATAATTATGTTGAAATCATGTTGAGTAATAACTATGTTGAACATTACGTAGTGAGTAACGTAATAGATGGTTTCGAAAATAATAATATGGTCGAGGACGAGATACACGGCAGTTAAAGATATAACTATTTAGGACGCGCGTATGAGCCGCGTCACTATTATATATTTGGGGGTTAAAAAGGTAAATTATTTTTATATAACTCATATGACTATTTTGAGTGCACCAGTGTGTCCGAACGGGTCAAAATAGTCAGAAAACACTACTCGGGTGTTATATTTGGAGTCCGGGGCATTTTAGCCCAAAATAGCACCCCAGAGGGGTATTTTAGTCTTTTGGGTATTTTTGAGTAATTAAATGGACAAAAATAGAATTAAAATAGGAACATTGAGGGTTAGTGGTTTGTCAGTTGCAACCTACGTAAGAAAGAGAGAGAGAGAGAGAGGGAGAACCAAAGAGGAAGGAGAACCATAGGAGAGAAAGGGGCAAACTCAAGAGATTTCACACAATTGTTACACCAAATTGTAGATCACGACGAGAGGATCAACCACATACCAAATTCAACCAGGGAATCATAAATCCATTCCAAGGCAAGTGTTTGTCTTTCTATCCTTTTAGCATATATTATTTTTGTTAAACTCTATTTGATTATATAAACAATTCAAAATGAAATTTGGGTTTGTTTAGGTTAATCGTAAAAGAAATTTTAGAAATTGGAGATGGGTATGAATGTAGAGAATTTGACCTTTTTAGATTGTTAAGTCAGAAGGTTTATGTTCTAAAAATGAATTAAATTAAAGGTTTGGAAAAATAAAAACTTGTTGGGTTCATTATATGAGAATTTTTAGAGATTGAAGAAATTATTGGATTTCCTTTGAATGCAGATAAGGATTTGTACTCTAATTTGTGTTAGTAAGGCCCTATTGTGATTAAGAATAGTTTAGGAACATTAAATTAGAGTTGGGTTGAGTTTTGGATTGATATTGAAGATTTAAAGTTGGAAAAAAAATCAAATTTGGGGAAGAACTAGGTCTGTTCGGATTTCTCGTTCGAAGTCTGCCCATGTCGTTCGAATGACCTCGTTCGAACAAGACTTCCAAAGATAATTCCCATGACCCTTCTAAAGAAATGATGGAGTTATGGACTCGTTTAAATGACCTCATTCGAATGAGATTCCCTTGACTTCTAACGAGATTTCAGAATGGCTTTTTAGGATCCGATCGAGTTGAAAATCATCCTAGATTTATCCAAGTGAGAGTAATAACCTATGTGTGTATCGAGCAATGTAAATTCCGAGTTAGTGTTTAGTTGGGAGTGTGATTGTTCTCTGAATATAGAAAGTTTATAGAACCTAGGAAGTAAGGTAGGTTCAAGAGAGGTTATATATGAATGAATAATCAGTGAGAGTAGAAATGTTAATATTACCTAAGTACTATGGGAATTGGGTTACGTGAACGCCTATTAAGTCATATAAGTTGTGTGCTGCTTATTACTTGGAATATTATGTGTATGACATACCTATCTACTGGCTATCGAACGAAGGTTAGCGCGTTGTGGACGACCATATCTTGTGTGCCTTCGGGGGATTTTGAGTCGTACCACTATAGCATGGAACCTAGGTACGGGCTATCTGTGAGAAGGCTAGTGATGACGGTCATATGGGTGCGTAGGTATGTGCGTAGCCCATCGGCTTTAAACTATGTTCGCCTCCAATATGTGTATATGTTTTATTAGTTTCTTAGAGATTGAACCTATTGTCCTTCATGCGTGAGCGTTGCAATGGGACTAGACAGCCGAGTATGCCTAGCACCAGGGGTTTCTTAACCATGGGTGCGGTATTGATTTATATTTATATGTATACATAGTGAGATTTTATGTATGTACATTGAGTTTCTATTCTATGTTTCATATTGGCCACTTTATTAAAGTATATACTTATTGGGTCACCAGTTGCGAATTAAGAATGTTATGAGAATGTGTTGAAGCATTTTTAGACTTGTTCCTAAATAATAAAAATATATTGTCTTCGAGTTATTTAGATATTTTATCCGGTATAGTGGTTATACTACGTATATTCAGGAAGATTATAGTGACTAATGTGGGTAGTTAGGTTCTCTAGGTGCGCACATTAGATGGGAGGTGAGCATCTCAAGTGAGTACGCTAAGTTAACATGAATAATATTTGTGCTAATTTACCAATTTAAGCACTTGCTATATTTAAACTGTTTTCTACTCATGTTGTGACCGGTTTCTTTTTGAAAATCTCTTCTCTTGTTACTTTATTTTAGGTTCTCAGCCACGGGGACACCAAGCTTAGGAAATTCCATTCAGTTTCCGAGCTGTAGCTACTGTGGAAGCTACAGAACATTGCTAGTAGACGCTTCACAGTTTATCCTTCTTTATCTATCAGTTATTTACTTCAGTTGGACATGTCGTCCATTCCAATTTTACATTCAGAGATTTAGATGTTTTATTCTGATAGTAGACTTTTATTTCATGGCTTTGGATTATTGTATGGGATTTTAATTGGATGTGTTTACTCCAGTTCTTCATATTATTTCAGTTAGTTCTTTCCTTATGCATTTGAATCAAATGATGATGTTTAATTATTTCCTTTTATGAAAATTACTGTTAATAAGATAAAATTTTGACATCAACCTGTTTTAAATATTAGGTGGTTAGTTTTAATAATAAAGTTTTCGACAGTGATGCAGAATCTGAACCAACCGGATATTCTGATTTAATTTTATAAAGGACTGATCACCCGGTATTTAATTGGGCGGGGTCTCACAGGTTTTGGGTGAGCCAGTGTGATGACTACGAAGCAGATGCATAGCCCCCAAGTTGTAGCGGGGTTGTGTAGAGAGTTTGGTGGGGCTTCGCCAAGTGTAATAGTCTCGAATCTCAGGATCTGAACCCGAACTCGAATATTGGAATCCCCAATCTCAAGGTGTGGACCTCTATTTATAAGAGGTATGTGTTCTGTGTCTTGCGCCCTGAGCACGTGACATATAGCTAGTCTGAAGTAGCTGTGAATAAAAGGGGGGATGCAGCCTATCAGGGGGGAACATGTTGTGGGTGCCTCACCCCCTATAATACAGGGCTATGGCTTGTATTTGAAGAGCCCCATAAGCCTCCACGGCCTATAAGCTCCATTTTTTTTCCTTTCAGTAATTCCGCGGAAGGGTACTATATTTATCATATCAAATCCCCCAAGTCGTAGTTACAAGGGGTGACTTGGTGCTTCATCTTGATGGCGTGACTGTCGTGGCATGCCATCTCCGTAGTGGCAATTTCCAAAACGACGCTTCGTCTTCCTTCTCCCTTTTATATAAATGGATCTGGCCATGGCCTTCATTACGTTTCCCAAACCTTTGAGAGCAAATCGAGAGAGAAATTTTATCATTTATTCTTTTGGGTTTTTCAACGATCTTCAGGCAGCATTCAGTGGATGTTAGAGGTTAAACAACCGATTTCTTTCAATTCCCAGGTAACATTAAAATAAAAAAAATCCCATCGATAGCATCTATAATTCTTATTTTGTTGGTTGTTCTTGATTTTTGCTCATATTCATAATGAAATGAACTATTTGAATCCACTAATTTGCCTGAACTCATAATAAGCAACTAATTTTGAATCGAATCGGCGTCAATCAATGAAATGAACTATTGAATCCATAATAATTGTCCGAATCCCTTAAATTTGTGTAGGATCTAGGGTTTGAACTGAATTTGTTAGTTTAAGCTTAGGTTTTCAGGATTTTTCATTTCTACTTATAAATGAAACTTATATTTCGTAGATTAGAAACATACCAAATTTGTTCTTGATGTTCTTCGTGCTCTTGATTAAACCCTTCGAATTCTAGGTTTTCAATTTTTAGACTAGATAATTTCCAACATTAAGTTGTTTGTATGTCTGGACACTGCAGGTAGCATGACGTGCTATTTTTCTGTCACAACATGCCAACGCTTCAACGATAATAGTCCCTATGACTTTAGGGTTTAGTTTTAAACTGATTGTCCATAGCCCATTTACCTTTAAACTGTAGGACTACGACATATAAGAGCATGTCAAATGTTTATTTTCCCAATTAAAAAACTTGTCACGGCCTGTACCTTGATCTTTAGGACTAAGGTTGAAACTTAGTATAGTTGAGTGCAATCCTTGAGACCTCCATTTTAGCATTCAAACTTTTGTTCATTATGTTGTTCCTGTCGCGGCCTCTAAGAGGCTTCTCTGACCATATTGGTTGCGGCACCTAACAACGGACTCTTTCTTCTTTTGAGGTCTTGATATGGTCATATGAGTTGGAATCCTGGCAAATTTTTGAAGGACTTATGGAGAACACACTTTGGATTTTCTCATCCTAAAATTCCATTTATGCATCCTCTAAAGACATTTGGGCCTTGCCTACTCAAAATTTTCCCCAACTGCGTCGTTTTACATTTTGACTCCGCAGACTCTACTTATAGGGAAGCTACTATGGCTGCAGAAATGGAAGAAGAAACCAACTCCAGTAGCCAACCTATTAATACTGAGGCCATGGTAGTTGGGCCTTCTGAGGCCAAAGATGCACTTGTGGGCCCATCTAATAGAGCTGAGAGACCTTTCGTAGCCTTAAATGCCAGTTTCATCATGACTAAGGAATGGGTCAATCAGGTTGCTATAGTTTTTGAGTTTCTAGACAATGAACTTTGTTCAGCTCCTTTCGCAGAGCAGAGGCCATACTCTACGGTCCCCAATGATGGGGTATGTTTTCCCCTACATGCTTTTATGTATGGGCTGCAACTTCCTGTGTCTATCCCAATTAGGAAGATCCTTAGTGCAATGATGTTGTCCCTAACCCAATTAGATCCAAAAAGTTGGAGGGAAATTCTAGAGTCTCTAGTCCTTTGGAAGGAAAAGTTCAAAAGGGATACAACTCTCGCGGAGTTATTTGATTTTTACAGACCAAAAGAGAACTACATCAGTTTGCCTGGTATTACTACTTTGCCATTCGTAATAATAAAGAGGTCTTGAATACTAGAAGAACTTCCAGGGTAAAGAACTGGAAGGGTAAATATTTTTACGTTTCTGGAGAAGTTTGGGAGACTCATCCAGAAGAGATAGAGAGAGAGAAATCACATAGGATGCCGCGGTAATGGGGATGCCCATCCATGATAGGTTTGTAGTGATGTAGCCTTTTAATCATGCCGCGTTTGGTTCTTGAAGTTGTATTTATTTTGTATCTTTTATTGCATTATACTAATATTAACCCCTTATGCAGCTCTTGATAATTTACCCCTCAGCGAGAGGAAAGAGAGAAGAGTAGGAAGGGCTGCAGCCTTTAGTGCTAAGGATAAAATTTTCAACACTTTAATGACTTCTTCTCCAATCTTTGAGGGAGGCTAATTCCCCAACAAATCTTTACCAAAAAGGATGGCTTCGAAAGGTAATAGTCCCTTACTTTTTAATCAGGCTGCGGAAGTTATCTTCAAACTTTTACTATTTGATATTTACTATGTTGCTTTTTTAGGTGAGGAGATAGATAGAGACCTCTTGGCCACCCAGTTGGCAGAGATGGATGTGGACACAGTTGCCCTCAACAACACTACGAGGAAGGGAAAAAAGAGGAAGATAACAAAGGGCAAGAAACTTGTCGCGGCCAATATAGAGCCCCAGTAAGATCCTACAGCACAAACTGTGCAGGCTAATGATGCCGCGGCCTGGGGGAGGCCTCAGGGTCAGTTCGATGATGATATTGGCAGCCACTTAGACGCGACAACCTTACTGCCAACTGAATCTTAGTTTTAAAGTGGCCGAGGAGTTTCTCAAGCTACCACCTCTAATTCTCCCCCTTCGCGGGTTATAATGGCTGTAAATGCCAACTTGGCGCCTACCCAAAGTTGTTCCAGTGTTAGCCCTGATGGCCGCCCACGGCCCCAACTACGGACTCCAAACCCTTAGTCTTCCCGAGACACAACTTCCAGGGCGGTCTACAGGATGCGGAGGGTTCCAAATAATATAGACTTGGACTGCTTGGTGGATGAGGACCATGAACACCTGGAGGAGTATTCGCTCCACAGCCTACTACGAGTAAGGGAAATTTTACTTTTCACTTGATAATTATTTTTTTAATACAATTTTTGTTTCTAACATATAATTTCTCTACAGGGCGCAAACATTATTATGTCCCAAAGGATAAAGTATGAAGGCTTGTACAAGCTGAAGGAGGCTGCGGAGAGGGTTCATGTAATTGACCTGGAGAATGCCAAGAACTCATCCTTTGAGGCGGGCAAACAATCTGCTGTCGCGACAGTGCAAGATGCCCAGATGGACCTTGAAACTGTTGTTAAGGCCAAGAATGATGCTAAAGAAAAACTAACAACGGTCGTAGCATCTCTTCAACCTGAACAAACTAAGGTTGCGGATGCTACCAAGCATGCCTCCAATCTTGAAATCCAACTGAAGGAGCTCCAAGAAAAATATGCCCAAAGGGAAAATGAGCATGTCGGAGCTATGAAGCAAATGCAGAAGTCTCATTCCACAACCCTCACTCAGACTGTAGAAGCTGTCGTGGCCGCATATAAGAATTCCAGGGATTTCTTCCTTACTATATCCACGGCTACGAGGAGTTAAGGTACAGGGTCATCAAGAACTTTCCAGAGTCTAAGGACCAGATCATGTCCTAGAGTGTTGGTGACACTGGGCACAATGCCTATGTGGCTGAAATAAGGGTTGTAGGTGAGGAAAGATCCAAGAAGCAGCTAGAGGAGGTCGTGACAGAGGATGAAGAAACAGAGACAGCCGTAGAGGGGGAAGAGGGCGATGATGAATATGATGTTGCCTCTTAGACTTAGAATGCAACCCTTTAACATTTGAACTTAATTAAGGCTACGGCCTCTATCCCAAATTTGATAATTTTTGCCTTTATATCTGCATGCTTTTTATTCCTCTCCTTTATTTACTTTAATACTTGAATGAATGCTTCATCTCTCTATATATTTTTTACTGCTTGAATGTATAATTATTCCATGGAAAAATGCTCTTCAATAATGAAAATATGGACATATGACCGCGGCAGCACCTTATAAAGGACTTCTCGAGTAAGGTTGTGGCTTCTTATTTTTTACCTTGAGATTTTTCATTCCATATTTGTGACTATTATCCCCCAAGCTGCGGTGCCAAAGGAAAAGGACTTTGGGACCGCGGCTTAAATCTTTTGCCTCCTGGTAACTTTTCCACAATTTTTGCGAGCCTTAGTGAGTAACAACTTTGAGGCTACGGCTGGGTTGCTAACCTGTCGCGACATTTGAGCTGTCATTTCATTGTTGAACTTTATGCTAGACTGCAACTATGTATTCCTTGTAGCTTTCATATTCTCCATGATTCTAGTGCCACAGCACCTTTAGTCACTTTAATTGCATGGAATATCTTCCATGGCTTCCTTCAGTCGCTTTATCATAAAGCCACTTTCGCAGCTTCTCTTAGTCGCTTTAATGGGGTTATAATTAGTCCTACCTGGGTTAGGTATTATAAAGCTTCCCCAAGCTATATTTTGATATATATAAAGCCTTCCAAGGTTATTTTTTAATTATACTCAGACAATTAAGTCTTCGGCCCCTTTAAATATTGGATTATCCGCAAACAACTAAGTCTTTAGCCCCATTGAGTTATTATCAGGCCTCCCCAGGCTAGGTATTATATAGATCCCTAAGCTATAATTGGATATATATCAAGACATACCTAGTTAATTGAAGCTTTCCGGAAGTGAATAACGGGCATTGTAAGCCCCCGTGGCTAATAACATCATCTGAAAGCATATATCGGGCATTATAAGCCCTATGGCTAGTCAAATCATCCCGAGAGTTGCTTTTGCAATTTTTAAATATCATATTCCTTCGTATGTTTAGGCATCCTGAGGGGTGTTATTAACCCATTAAGATAATTTCTCCCGAGATAGTTTGTTGCCGTTATTTTTAAATTTGTTTAAGATGAGAGCCTTTTATGAGTTAACAGATAATGAAAACAAAAGAAGTGAGATATTCATGTATGCATATATTCACGACTTTGATAGGAAAATAAAAAGTATAAAGGAAACATTTAATTGAAGATTTTTCAAAAATGAATATAGAAACGTAGTCGAAACTAAGACATGCAGCCTGTAGGACTAGACTTCATCCCTTATGCATCCTTCAGAAATCGCTGCATCATCCCTTTCTCAACCAACCTCTCAAGTTCATTCTTCAGAGCATGACACTGTTCAGTGAGGTGGCCATGGTCTTGATGAAATTTGCACCACTTGGCCCTATCCCTATTATGAGGTGGAGTCTTCAACTTCTCTGGCCATCTAAGTAATTTTTCCTCAATTCTTCCAAGGATATATTCCTGGCTAGAGTTCAGTGGTGTGAAGCTCTCATATGGCTCGCATGCCTCTTTTTCCTCCTGTTTTCTCCTACTTTTTAGGGCCTTGGCCACATCCTTACCTCCTGCAGCCAATGCTTTTAGTTGGGAGGTGAATTCTCTAATTTCTAGTTCAATGGCCTCTAGTGTTGTGGCCTTTGGCAAAGAGGTAAATGCTGCAAACTCCATCATGAGGACCCTCTAGGTCAGAAAATTGACCAGAGTTTGGAGTGAGGCGTGGTTGTCATATAGATGGTTAAGGTGGTTGTACAGATGAGCAATCTCATCTTTCAGCTCTGCACTTTGGTTGGATTCTCCTTCCATTTATTCTTTGTTAGCCTTTAAAATATATATATTCTGAGACAAAACTAGCAAGATTGAGTGATAAAAGAAATGCAGAGGAGATAACAACCCGCGTAATTTTTGGGGTATTTTCAAAACATAGAGGAAAATAAAGTTTTTAATAAAATTATTTTTATTTCTCAAATATGTTGGATTTTATTTTTAATGGCGAGATTTTCAAATGGTTTCGAAATCGAAATTAAAACGGATTTTTAATTGAGTTTTAAAGATTATCCCTTATAAAACATTTTAGGTCGAACTGCTAAAATACTTGGGTGATCGATTGATCGACGCCAGGGGTTGATCGATCGACCAACTCAAGTTTCATGCGCAGTAGGTTTTTGTTAAGAGTTTTTTTTTTTTAAACTCCTACTTCTTTGCCTTATAAAATAAGGTCGTGGATGACCCTTTGAGGCACAACTTCTGACAGCAAATATATTTTATTTCCTCTCCTTTTTATATACACTTAGCCCCTTTAATTTATGCATTCAACCTTAGTTTTTGGAGGTGTTCTTGGGGCTGTTTTGGTGTTGATTGTTAGAGGAGTTTTTATGATCTTTGGGAGATGATTTTGATGGTGTAATCTGACTTTTCTAGGCAGATTCTTATTGGTTCCTTTTTGGTGGTTTAAGGTATGGGTTCTCGTTGTTTTCTTGTGATTATTGACTCACACTTGAATTGTTAAATTCTTTTGGAATCGGAAATTTTTTGTTGGAATCTAATTTTGATTCATGTGGTATTATTATTGTGTTGGGCATTTTGTCATGAGATTTTAATATGGCACTGATGTTGGGCACCCGCCAAGACTCCAATTTTTAGCTACTTGATAAAGTATGGGTGAGGTATGGTGAGGCCTGGTGATTCTGATTATGTTGAGAAATTATATTGATAAAAATGCTTGTGATTCGCATTTGGTTTGAACATTCGTACTCGTATTGTTAGGTTTTATTCATCGCTAATATTTGTTGAGCATCTTTCCTGTCGTATTGTGTACTTCCCCATATTTTCATTTAGTGGCAGGTTAGCGCGTTTTTTTGGGGCACTATGGATTATTTGGAGATGGATTTTAGCGTGAATTATTTTGGGAAGAATATTCGAGAATACAATGAGAATATTTGTATTTATTTTTTATGTATAGAGCATTGGCGATTTATTTTATTTCGAGATAGATAGTTGTATTTTTTCAAGAGACTTTTTGTTGTATATTTATTTGGAGAAATTTGAGATTAGTGGATTCTCTTTATATTATATTATGGGTTTAGATGCTCTATACTTGTTGATTGATGGATTTAATTTAGTTTTATTGTAGTAGCACGTCGCGTGTCACTTTTCGGGCGCTCGGGGTGTTACAATAGCCAAGTATAGTAATAAGGATATAGACTGTGGCAATCTGCAAAACTACAGTGTTGTGGCCACGGTATGCTGAACACATGAAGTCACTGCCGTTGCCACTCCAAGGGAGCACCAGAGTTGAATCCGAGGACAGTTTTACCATGTCCTCTCCCAAGTGATGAAATGAAGCTATGCAGCATCCTCCATAAGGGCTGCGACACTCAAGCAATTTGCTTGCCGAGTCGCATCCTTCTTGCTGCAGCATGATGCGATTCCAAGGACACATAGGATGAGTTCAAACCATCTAGCAATCATGAAAAAATAATTCTACTAGGGGTCTAACAGGGACAGATCAGTCTTCAAGTTCTTCCAAAGTGACACAATCATGGTAGAAAGTCTTAAATCATAGGCTGAGAAGGTAAAAAATACAATTCATCCCTATTTACCCACTTTTGCGAGGCTAACGCCTTTTTACATTTTTTAGCACTATTTAGGTGAGATAACATCATCGGGGTATACAAAATAGAGATAAGGTCATAAAAAGGAGACCAACGAACAAATCATAAAATGTGTGATACCCATTTAAGGGTGTATATACAAAATACGAGTTCAATAACCAAAAATCACCCACGAGATGATGACCCAGGGGATCCTCATGAATGAAATAAGGTGCTAAGAACTCGAAATATAGAGAAACAAGATAGAAATACATCATTCCCACAGACGGCGCCAGAATGTTGATACGAGAAATCGAACACATGGCATTCTCATATCAACATGTCAAGTATATAATAGATATAAAGCAAGTAAAGAGACAAAACACAAGATATATAGTGGTTCGGCAATTAAAATGAGCCTACGTCCACTTTATTTCCCTACTCTCATTATATATGCGTCGTAGTACAAGTTTAGAATGCCATAATTAGCGTAGAAGATAAATGACAGAGAAAAATACATATATCTAACGGTTTCGGGTGAGCCAGAGTGATGACTACGAAGCAGATGCGTAGCCCCCAAGCTGTAGTGGGACTGTGTAGAGAGTTTGGCGGGGCTTTGCCAATTGTAGTAGTCTCGAATCTCAAGATTTAAATAAGTACTCGAACATTGGAATCCCCAATCTCGAGGTGTGGACATCAATTTATAGGAGGTATTTGTGATGTGTCTCACGCCTATAACACCCAGCCTAATAAAATATCGAGTGATCAATCATTTACCAGATTAAAAAAGGAATCTCATATGGTTCATTCTAAGCATCATTGTCGAAAACCAATTTAATTACTAATAACTTATTTGGCTAGCGTCAAATTTTCATTTAACTAATCTTTTTAATCAAACCAACCAAGTAAAACAATCACAGCTGTTTAAATACACGAAACTGAAATGAAATAAAATAACCAAACTCTCGGTACAAACTAATACAACCAAATCGAAATGCCTCAAGCTAAAATGCGGTAAAAGAATAAATGAATACAGTTGGGCCATCAGCTCGAATGTTTCTACAATACCTCCTATCAAGATCTCAAGGATAGAAGTGTCTACAATAAACCTTCTTGTATCCACAGCTACTGCAGAAGACGTCTGACTCGAAAGAATCATCATCCAGGCATCCCTGTGTCTGAACACCTAATATATATACATATATAGCAAGAGAGGGGAAAATAGAGAAGCGGGTCAGAGCCCGAGTTTTGAAAATATTTAGCATGTGCTCAAATGTAATATTTTAAAACATGAAATCTCTCATATTTAAATTGGTATCACACTCTCATGAGATACACTTCACCCCTCCTCTAATAGTGCACACCTATCGCATACATTTTGGACAACCCAGTTAAGATACCCTGCCTAACCAATTTCTTTCACCCATCCTCTAAGTCCTCATAACTATCACCTACCATGCGTGATATAATATGCGTTATACCATAAGCTATCACCTAAGCTTTAGTTACCCTATTTTTTTTTTTTTTGGAAATATAAATTTATTCAGTCATGATAGAAGAACTAGCCTCTTCTAAATACCTAACACCCCAAACATATAAAAGAGGTTCTTTATATATTAGAACCTTTATAAGAGCATAAATGAAAATGAAATCAAAGAAGGCTTGAAGCAACCTTTCAATAACAACATGCTCCCATGATCCCTAGGCATGTCTAAAATTAGGAAAACCCCATTTGTCTAAGCTGATGCAACCCTTTAACTGCTTTGGAAAGTCTTTATAGCTAGTTAAAAAGGAACTTTCTGTCTTTGAGCTTCCCATCTTGGCAAGAAAATCAGCTACTTGATTGGCTTCCCGGAATACATGAACAAGTTGGATGTTTGAACTCCTCAACAAACTAATAATTTTATGAACATAGCAATTTATTTTCCAAGGAATTTTCCCTTTATTTTGGACAGCATCCACTAAAGCTTTGGAGTCACTTTCTATCTGAAGATCATAATGTTTTAGGTCCTGATAAAGTTCCAATCCTTTCAACATAGCCAATGCCTCTGCCTCCATATTGGTAACTTCTCCAAAATGCTCATGGAAACCCCAAATCATATCTCCTGATTGGTTTCTGAGAATTCCTCCTCCACCTCCCATTCCTAGATTGCCTCTGGAAATTCCATCTACATTAAGTTTTAGAACTCCTGAAGGAGGATTAATCCACTTGATCTTCATCCTTTGCATAGGGCCCTGAACTTCAGTGAAAACTTTGTGAATAATGAGCTCTTGCTTGATGTGAATCATAACTGACTTCACATTTGGGGAACAAGCATCATATTTATATTTATTTCTTTGAAGCCATATGCACCAGCAAACAATAGAAGGAACAGCTATACGGATCAGATTGCTAGCCTTTGTCCCATAAAGCCACCACTGGAACAATTGATTTCTAACACCACCTCCCTTGGTTCTAAAAATGCCATATTCTTTTGACAATTGATCCCATATTTCACCGGAGCATATAAAAATCGCGTATATTTAATTTCCATTTTAATATACGATTCACATTTGTATAAATTCGGATATAAATCTCCCGGAAGAAGAATAAACCTTTATTCATCTTACACCTTGCACAAGTCTAAGTTATATGATATCTCATATTCATGCATAAGCAATATACTATACACAATAAGTATATTTATACATATATTACAATCATAAGTATAATAACCATCCCACTAAGGTATAACTCGAGGATGCAGTCTTAAAGTGCTATGACCATTCAAGCATACTCAACTTAACCCTGGTACCAAGTCAGACTCACTCATGATCATGGTAGAAAAACTAAATGGTGGAGGCGATCACATTTCCTCCTAAAAGTGGAATCATCATCGCACCCCTATGCGGGACGATATGACCTGGGGATATACTCTCCCTGCTCCTCAATCCAGGGGATTCACCAACATCGCGCAACCTCCCTGGATAGCACTATATATAATTTGGATGTCCATCCCTATGCCTGTGGAACTAGCCTCTAAAATACAAATGATTAGGCATAAATTCTTCCAAATTTATCCCTTTAATTTAGCTACTTTTACCACCTCGAACAACGTAATCGATTGGATTTTATCTCATAATCTTGCTACTGACTTATCCTAACAAGTACACCGAGCTTCGGGTATTTCGTGCTAATTTTGCAGGTATTTAATGTCAATAACGAAAGAAAGAGACCAAAAGAATCAAGAAAGAAAAGAAGGAAAAGTCAAAAGGGAAAAAGTGTAATTTCTACCCGAAATTCGGATGAGGTACAGAGAAGTTGAAGATATCAAGTTCACGAGCACATAGGAAGAAACGGAACCTCAATCGGAGTCCCAGTGTGAAAGATATGAGCAGTCAAAGTTGAGGAAAAAGTCAAACAGGCAAACCGATCCACAGTAGGACCGGAACGGTCCGCCAGAAAATTAAAAGAATCGATCCGCTTTCCAGGAAGACCGATCCGCCTAAGCCCCAGACCGGTCCGGTTATCGTGTTTTGATTTTTTATCCCTCTCTAATGGAGAGTCCTAGTGCAGCTAAAACTCCTGAAATTTTGTAGGGTATATAAACCCGAGTTTTTATCATTTTTAGGATGGAGAATTTTAGTTAATTTTCCATTCTTTTCAGAAAACCCTAGTTTGGAGATATTTTATTCTTTTAATTCCAAGATTGAAGCTTTGTTCAGATTTCAGTGATCACCAGTAATTGTAGTTAATGCTTTGAGTGCTTTGGTGAGATTAGGGAGTAATTTCCTCTGTTTAATTCCTTTCTACATCTTTTTACAAATTTTCCTTAGTTTAATTATGGTTTTCTGCAAATCAAAAATTGTTTTCATTAATTTCAGCATGTTGGGCTATATTTTCTAAGGCCGGAATACATGAACCCAGCCTGATGTGGTGATTGCATGTGTATAACATTAATCCTCTGAATTTAGTGATTTTTTACGACCGTATTGTGTAGGAACATGACAATTATAGATCTTTGGGTCTCCTTTACTTCCGGATAATCGGGATGCTTTAGAATGCAATTCGAGTGTCACTATCGCAATACCGATTTACTTGTCCTCTGATTAAGTATGGTGCAGGCTTGAACCTCATATACGTAATGCTTGGGAGTACTAAATTCTGGGTCGAATTAATCATTTAAATTTACGATTAATATTTTACCTGCAATACACTAGGGTTGGGGGATTGTCTTCCCGTCCTGTTTGTCTCATCATATAGTTTAAAGTTTTAAATCAGTATTCATCAGTATTTTAGGTAATTTAGTATAATTGCATCTTTTCATAATTTCATAAATTGCATCTAGTGTAGTTATTCTGCAAACCAAATCATTTTTCTTTCCCCTTTAGAGTCAGAGTTAGGATTTCCTTGTCTATCCTACATCGTTACAATTTCATTGTCCTATTTCCCTGAGGATACGATCCCGACTTACCAGGTTTATTACTAATGCGACAGGCTTGCACTTGAGCTTAGAGAGAACGCACATTAGAGACACTTTCTGAGTCGCGTCAACAAATCTACCAACCACACACAGATATATTTATTTTCGTATCATCTCATATATATACTACAACAACTCCCGTGTATATGATATATATCACTTCTCAATATATTATGTCTATAATTGCCAAACTCTTAGAGCGATAGCCAAAACTCCGAAAGTTCCTATTCGTAATAGTATATAAGTATTTACACACTTAAAATACTAAACCTATAAGTATTAACATACTTAAGATTAATTCATACCATATTCACTTCTAAGGATTTGTATATAATCCCGAATATACCAATTCATAATAATTAAATAAGTATACTATTAACTTATTTTAGTTCCATAGGTATCGCATCACTTATAATAATAGTTGTCAATAGACGTACCGGATAGCCGCTCGATCCTCTTTAGCCCATATCCTAAATTCCATCCTACTCATATCCTAGGATTTACTCAAATTTAGCAACTCGTATTTATTCTTTACGCATAAATATATAAACACACTTGTCGAGATTTCTCTCAATTGTTACTCGTCCTAAACATTCATTTAAAATATAACCCGAATTTCATTCTACAAACCCAAGGTTTTTATATCTCCTCGAGTCATTTAGAAGTCCTAAATATTTATTTAGGAACCCCTAATATTTAGCTCCAAAAATTTCTAGCCTTCATTCCCCCAATATCAAGTTTGATTTATGACTAACAATTTCGATCTCGGACACCCTTCTGTAGAAAAATCATAACTAACTATAAAAATCAGAAAAATACGCGGTCGGCTCCCACGCCTTCATATCGAAAAGATCTAGAAAGTTTATTTTTTAACAAAGAGATGAATCGATTTTCTTCCTGACCGAATCGATTTGAAAAGGACGCTGAGTTACTATTCATAATCTTCTCCAATTTTCTCTTTAATCCAACACAATCCTAACTCCAATCCCATGATTTTACCTCAACAACCAACAAAATAATCATCTATATATAATGATATAACCAACACATCAATATCTTTATGGGATTCAACCTATAAATCAGTAAATTAAACCCCTTTCTTAATTAACCCACCATTTTCATTTCTTCCAATTTCTCAACAAGATTTACACCATTAACAGGGTTTTAACACTAGAATTCTTAAGGAGTTAACAACACATCAATATGTTAACTCTCAATCCAATTTTCCTAAATTTATTTAAAGGGTTCTAACCCAAAATTATCTAGTTACCAACTATACTATGAGATATACACACTCAAATGAATAAAGAAATTAAACACTTGCCTTGTGGATAAAATCTGACAACCTCGAGTCGAATCACGCGGAGTTTGGCCAAAAATTCCCTTTTCTCTCTTACTTTCCTTACTTTCTTCTTTTCTCTCTTTTCTTTCTTTCTCTTCCTATCACTCATGACTTATAAGAGAGAAATAAGGGTGACTATAGTCTTCATTCTCAGATTAAATTATCTCATCCCGAGCATCTCTTGGATACTCCTTCTGTGATGAACGCCAGAATGCTCAGAGATATTAACTTCATTAATTCTCCTCTTTGCCTTGAGGATTCTCCTGCTGGAGAGGAGCCTGTTTCAAAAGCTAAAGGAAAGAAACCAATAGAATAGGTTTTTCAGTGTAACAGTTAGCACATATGTAACTTGTAATTTATTTTGAATTTTAATGAAAGATTTTCATTTTCTGTTTGCAAATCTGTAATTGCTATTCTTTTGTACTTGTCTAACACTTTTACATCTGTGCATATGTATCTGTTAAAAAGATAACAATATTGTGTTGTTCATCAACCAACTTAGTAATAAAAATTACAAGTATCAATGTTGCTCAATCACTTAATAATAAAGTAATGAGTATAAAATGTTTAAAACGTTTCCAATCAACCAAGGTTGTTAAATTGTGTTTGTCGACCAACTACAGTTGATGGGTTTTTATCTCCAATCATCCATACTTGGTAAATTTTTTCATAAAATGTGTCCGACCAACCAAGGTTGATAATTTATCCTCGTCGACCAATTACAGTTTTGATCACCGACCAACTATACTTGGTTCAGTTTGGAATTCTTTGTATTTTCTGGAATGATTTTACCTTCCGACCAACATAAATTGGCATATTTTGTTTCTTAACCAGCCAAAATTGGCATTTTTAAGACTGTTGTTCTTGCCCTCTTACCAACCGGAGTAGGTCATGGGTTTGAACTATCGGGTTCTTTCGAACTATCTTATCCACAAGCTCTTTTACCAACCGAAGTTGATCACGCAAGTGTACACCTCCTAACCAAAGGAGTATAATTTGTTCTCGCTATTTTACCAACCGAAGTTGATCACGCTCGAACTATCAGGTTCTTTCGAACTATCTTGTCCACAAGCTCTTTTACCAACCGAAGTTGATCACGCAAGTGTACGCCTCCTAACCCAAGGAGTATATCAGGTTCTTTCGAACTATCTTGTCCGCAAGCTCTTTTACCAACCGAAGTTGATCACGCAAGTGTACACCTCCTAACCAAAGGAGTATAATTTGTTCTCGCTATTTTACCAATCGAAGTTGATCACGCTCGAACTATCAGGTTCTTTAGAACTATCTTGTCCACAAGCTCTTTTACCAATAGAAGTTGATCACGCAAGTGTACGCCTCCTAACCAAAGGAGTATATCAGGTTCTTTCGAACTATCTTGTCCACAAGCTCTTTTACCAACCGAAGTTGATCACGCAAGTGTACGCCTCCTAACCAAAGGAGTATATCATTTGTTCTCGCCCTTTTACCAACCGGAGATGGTCGTGGGTCTGAACTATCGTCTTCTTTTTGCTGTCGAGCAGCGTAGTGTACAATACTAGTATTCCCCGAAAAACTTTCAAACAAAGGAGAGAAAAATGGTGAAAACATCATCGTTTTATTCATATTGATGGAACTGTTGTACATTTTACATCATTGATAATACTTACGAAGGTGTTCAGCATTCCAAGCATTCTTGAATTCCTCTCCTTCTAGAGTTGCTATTCGGTAAGTTTCTGGTCGGACAACTTCTGTAACTCGGTAAGGTCCATGCCAGTTGGCTTCAAGCTTATTGTGCTTCTGAATGACCTTCTTTAGCACATAATCCCCTTCTTTTAAGTCGCATTTCTTCACCCTTTTGTTGTAGAACAGAGCTGTGCGTTGTTGGTAAGCAGCATTCCTAATGGCTGCCTCTTCTCTAACCTCCTCGAGCATGTCTAATCTAATCTTCTCGTCAAGTCACTGACTGGGGAATTGAAATTTAGCACTCTATGTGTTGGGAGACCCAACTCAGCAGGTATTACAGCCTCACTTCCAAATGCCAACATGTATGGTGATTCTCCAGTCGGTGCTCGGGGAGTTGTTCGGTAAGCCCACAATACTGATTGTAGCTCATTAATCGAATTAGCTTTAGCTTCACTTAGCCTCTTCTTCAAACCACTTAGTAGTGTTCTGTTTGTCACCTCAGTCTGCCCATTGCTTTGAGGATGACCTGGTGCTGAATGGGTCTTCAGGATGTTTGATTGTTGACAATAGGCAGCAAACTCCTCGTTGTCAAATTATGTTCCATGATCTGTGATGAAGGCATGAGGGAGACTATATCGACAGATGATATTCTTCCAAACAAACTGGTATACCTTCTCGTACGTCATATCGATAAGCGGCTCAGCTTCTACCCACTTAGTAAAATAGTCCACTGCAATGACGAGGTACTTGAATCTTCCTCTGGTGGTCGGCATTGGTCCAACCAAATCAATTCCCCACATGGCAAATGGCCAAGGGGAAGTTATTGGTGTCAACAATGCTTGTGGAGTTCGTCGGATGGAGGAAAATCATTGGCACTTGTCACATTTCTTAGCATAGGCTATACAATCAGCCCTCATCGTCGGCCAGTAGTATCCTTGAGTCATTACCCTTTGCAAAAGTGTTCGACCTGCTACATGAGCTCTACAAGACCCTTCATGGATCTCTTCAATCAATTCTTTCACTTCGGAGGGGTGTACACATCTCTGCAAACCTGCCATAATTCCTCGTCTATACAAAACACCATTAGTTAGTACATACCGAGCAGCTTTATACTTCAATTTCTTGGCAGCGAGCTTATCTTCCGGTAATTCGCCTTCTTCCACATATGCCCTGATGGGATCCATCCAAGATGGTCCTAAATCGAGGGTAATAATATTCATCGTCAAGTTTTCATCTATGCTCCGATTTTCCAGTACTTCAATTGGTATCGTTCTTCGCAGATCGGTACGAGTAGCTGATGCTAGTCGGGCCAGTGCGTCTGCTTGTGCATTTTCTATTCTGGGTATTCTGATCAACTGAATCGCATCAAATTCTGCCAATAACTCCATTACCTTGGCATGATATTTGACCATTAATTCTCCTTTAACTGCATACGTTCCCATCATCTGATTCACAATCAATTGAGAATCACTGAATACCATCACTTGTTGCGCTTCCATAATCTTTGATAAATTAAGACCTGCTATCATGGCCTCATACTCAGCCTCATTATTGGAGGCTTTGAATTGGAATCGCAAAGCATATTCCATGTCAATCTCGTCTGGGGTGTTCAAAACAATTCCTGCCCCGCAACCTGCTGTGCAAGATGAGCCATCTACATATAATCTCCATATGGGCAACCCGTCTTCAAATTTCTTATCTGACAGAGTTCCTCGGTCAAATATTTGTTGCTTCTTTTCTTCCTCCCCTGACACTTTTCGCTCCTCATCGACCATCTCTTCTCGCTCTTTTACCAACCGGAGCTGGTCTGAGCTCGAAGTTGATGATCTTTCTTCATCTATAAGCCATTTTACCAACCGGAGTTGGTCTGGATTTATGTCTGTTGATCCTGTAACATCCACAGGTTGGTCAGCGAGCAATTTTTATTCCTCGGGGGTATCAGGATATGTAAATTCTGCTATAAAATCTGCTACAGCTTGCCCTTTCAATGATGATCTGGGCTCATATACAATATCATATTCACCGAGCTCTATTGCCCAGTACATCAATCTCCCTGACTTTTCTGGCTTATGAAGGGCTTGCCTCAGTGGCATGTCGGTATAAACGACGATGGTATGGGCCTGGAAATATGGCCTCATTCTTCTACTTGCTTCAATTAATGCCAATGCCAATTTCTCCAGCTTTGGGTACCTGAGTTCCGCACCTCGGAAAGCCTTACTTGTGTAATAGATTGGTTTCTGGACTCCATTCTCCAATCTGATCAATGCTGAACTGACTGCATTCTCTGATACTGCCAGATACAAGTACAACTTCTCTCCTGTTATTGGCCTGGACAACAATGGAGGTGCTCCCAAATACTTTTTCAAGTCTTGAAAGGCCTTCTCACATTCATCAGTCCACTCAAAAGTTTTTTGAAGTGTTTTGAAGAATGGGAGCCATTTATCAGTTGCTCGGGACACAAATCTGTTGAGCGCTGCAACTCGTCCTGTAAGACTCTGCACTTCTTTCTTCGTAGTTGGAGATCGCAGCCCTAAAAGAGCTTTGATCTTCTCTGGATTTGCCTCAATCCCTCGTTGGTTGATGATGTATCCGAGGAACATTCCTTCTCGTACTCCAAAGGTTCACTTCGTCGGGTTGAGCTTCATTTGGTATTTATCCAGTTGATCAAAGGTCTGAGCTTAGTCAACTAGATGATCAGCAGCTTTCTTGCTCTTTGTCAGCATATCATCGACATAGACTTCCATGTTGCAACTGATTTGTTCGGTGAAAACCTTGTTCATCAGCCGCTGGTATGTCGCTCCTGCATTTTTCAAACCAAAAGGCATAACATTATAGCAATAAGTTCCCTTAGGGGTAATAAAAGAAGTACTTTCCCTGTCTTCAGGTTTCATTTTGATCTGGTTGTAGCCAGAGTAAGCATCCATGAAGCTGAGCAGCTCATGTCCCGAGGTAGCATCCACTAGTTGATCAATTCTGGGCAATGGAAAATGATCCTTTGGGCATGCCTTGTTAAGATCGGTGAAATCAACACACATTCTCCATTTATTGTTTTTCTTTTTTACCATCACCACGTTTGCCAACCAGTCTGGATACTTTACGTCTTCAATGAATTGGGCTTTCTGGAGCTTCTCGACCTCCTCTTGTATAGCCTGATTCTTCTCGGGGCTAAATACCCTTCTTCTCTGCTTTACAGGCTTGATCTCCTTATTCACATTGAGCTCATGACATAAGAAGTTTGGATCTATTCCTATCATGTCTTCATGACTCCACTCAAAAGTTTTCTTCCTGTTTCTCAAGAAAGTTATCAACTCCTGTTTTATTGAAGCATCCAACGTAGAACCTATCTGAGTTACCCGTTCAGGGTGCTCGTCGTCCAGAATAATGTTTTCTGTAGATTCCACCACCTGTCCTTTTACAAGTTGGGATTCATCTCGAGGATCCAGTGTTTCAATTTTTGTGCCTTCATCCACCTGGTAGGTAGTAGTCTTTTTTCTTGAATCTTCAAGTTCCTCTTGCTCGGCAGACGAATAATAGCATTCCCGAGCGACTTTCTGATCACCTTTCACAACTCCTACTCTAAAATTTGTTGGGAATTTTAAGCACTGATGCACTGTAGATGGAACTGCTTCGAACTTCTTCAAACCAACTCTTCCCATGATGATGTTGTAGGCTGACTGCACATTCTTATCCATCACAAAGAAGCGTATTCTCTCTGTTCGACAAGCAGGCCAAGTTCCAATGAATATGTCCAACTTGATCGTCCCAAGTGGAAAAACTTTCTCGCCAGCAAAACCCAGGAGGGGTCTGTGATACGGTTCCAATTGAGATAATTTTAAATTCAAGTTGTCAAAGCATGAATAGTACATGATGTCTGCCGAACTTCCATTGTCTACCAACACCCTTGAAATCACTACTTCCTTCATCCTCATTTTGATCACCAGAGGATCGTCGTGAGGATAAAGAACACCTGCTAGGTCGTTTTTTGAAAAGCCAATGACCAGCTTCTCTTTGTTTACCTTCCTCGGACGATCGTCCTCGGCTAGATTTATTCGCTGAATATATGAACAAGCTTGAGCCTCTCTAAGGTAAGCCTTTCTTTCTGTAGTAAGGTCTCCTCCTCCTGCATCTCCTCCTGTAATGACATTACAATCAAATGACCCAAAACGTATAGAAAATACCTCTCGTTCTGGCTGTCTTGGTTTCTTGGGAAGGTCGGGGTCATCATCTGGATCATCTTCATGGTTTCTCTTCTTTTTCCCTTCTGCTCGACGAGGAGATCTAGACCTCTCTCTAGTCCGGTCGTTATTTTTTCTTTCACCTCCCCGATCAACATATTTTGCTAGCTTTCCTCTTCGGATGAGTGTTTCAATCTCGTTCTGAAGAGCTATGCAATTTTTGGTCATGTGACCATGATCTTTATGAAACTCACAATATTTATCCTTACTCCTCGAATCAGGGTCTGACCTCAGTTTCTTTGGCCATTTTACCTCCTCGTTGTTCTTGATTTCTTCCAAGACATGATGAATACCCATTTTCAAAGGAGTATAATTGTCGTATTTCTTCAGGACTTCCCATGATGATTTATTATTTCTGGAACGTTTGTCACCGCCATTGCCCTTATGCTCTTTATTTTTAGACTTGTCGACGTCCACCTTGGTGTCTTTATCCATATTCTTCTTTGCAGCCATAGCTTCCTCGGCGTTCATGATTTTGGCCGCTTTTGCCATCAACTCTGACATAGTTTTAGGTGGATCTTTCGCCAAGGTGTAATACAATTTATTAGGCAACAACCCACTCATCAAGGCGGTGATTGTTGTCTTTTCTTCGTAATCTATGACTTCCAGCATCTCGTTATTGAAACGAGTTATGTAATCTCTAGTACTCTCACCAGATTTTTGTCTAACACTTAACAAGTGTGCTACTCGTTTTACTGGCTTTGCTCCAAAACAGAAATTGCCAATAAACAACTCGGCCAACTGAAAGAAAGTTGAAATCTTACCCCTAGGAAGATTATTGTACCATATCTAGGCAGCTCCAGTAAGAGTTCCTGAGAACGCTCTGCATCTCATCTCATCGGGGACGACATAGATGTCGGCAGCAGCTTGATATTGCTCTATGTGAAGAACAGGATCTGTCTTTCCATCATATTTGGGGGTCACTACAGGTGCTTTGAACTTTGACGGTGTAGGAAAATTCACAATGGCCTGTACAAAAGGTGTTCCTCGAACAAAAGTTCGTTGTAGGGGATTCTTCGCCTTAGCCATTTCTCCCAATCTATCTTCCAATCGCTGAAGAGATCCTTTCCACGCTTCATTTCCTTCCTCGCGCCTATTGGTTTGAGCAATTGATCGTTCTGAAGTAGCCTCTTGAGATCTATCTTGACGAACAGCTGGTCGTGACTGTGCTGATCCTTCTCTTAGATCTGATGGTTGTCGAAAACTCCTCGATATGGTTTTAGGTGGACTCCTATTCCTCCTAGGGCCCAATCGGCTGAAAGGAGAGGCCCTACTTAACCTTTCCAATACGCTGGCCCTTTCTGGGGAAAGGGTGACACGTTGTTCAGTATCTGTAGCCCTTATTGACGAAGTTCGCCCAGGTTGATAAGAGAAATCATCAGACTCCTCATTGCGGCGTGACTCAGTACGCCTGGATCGTGAAGAAAGTAAATAAGTTTGCCTCTGACCACTTTGATGTCCTGAACGTCCAGGTGCACCACCATGAAGGGTTTGTATGAGTTGCCTCATTGTTTCTTGCATGGCGGTTTGTCCTTGAGCCAGATTTGTCATGATCCCGATCAGATCTGGAGGTGCAGAGGGATTTGAAGGATTTCCAGCATTTCCAGCGTTTCTATTGCTAGATTCTGGGTTATTCGCCATTGATGATGAATGATTTGTGGTGAAAAACGATAATAACAAATCGTTCCCACAGACGGCGCCAATCTGTTGATGTAAAAAATTAGATCGCTCTAATTATTCAATCACAGATAAATAAAATGAGATAAAGATTTTTAAAGTGGTTCAGCCTTATAAGAATGGCCTACGTCCACTGTTATGTTATTGCTGAGTGTTTTGGGAATTCTCGATTACAAGATCTATCAAGAAATTTCGGTCCCCTTGAATGAGGGTGATACAAGGTATTTATAGCCCTTAGGCTGTACATGACAGGGTTGATACATTAAATGATATACATATGAAATGGTAATACATTTAATGCAGCGTGTGCGTCAAGATAAACATTCAATGAATAATTGAACTGTTGATTATCTGGCAATTAATGCTACGGCCGAGATGCAGCTCGGACCGCCTTAGTTGCTCGTTGCTTAGGAGTTCCTCGGAGCGCTAGAGTACCTCGGAGTGCTGAAGTTCCTCGGTGTATCCTCGTTGCTCGGAGAGAACATGAGTTGGTCGGGGAAATGAACTTCCTCGTTGCTATTGTGCCAAGTAGATTGACACGTGTCTTCATATTATTCGTCCATATCAGTATATTAATTTTGGTATCAACAGCTATAATTGCCAAACTCTTAGAGCGATATCCAAAACTCCGAATGTTCCCATTCGTAATAGTATATAAGTATTTACACACTTAAAGTACTAAAACTATAAGTATTATCATACTTAAGATTAATTCATACCATAGTCACTTCTAAGGATTTGTATATAATCTCGAATATATCAATTCATAATAATTAAATAAGTACACTATCAACTTATTTTAGTTCCATAGGTATCGCATCACCTATAACAATAGTCGTCAATAGACGTACCGGATAGCCGCTCAATCCTCTTTAGCCCATATCCTAAATTCCATCCTACTCACATCCTAGGATTTACTCAAATCTAATCATCCCGTATTTATTCTCTACGCATAAATATATAAACACACTTGCCGAGATTTCTCTCAATTGTTACTCGTCCTAAACATTCATTTAAAATATAATCCGGATTTAATTCTACGAACCCAAGGTTTTTATATCTCCTCGAGTCATCCTAAAAATTTATTTAGGAAACCCTAATATTTAGCTCCAAACAATTCTAGCCTTAATTCCCCCAATATCAGGTTTAATTTCTGACTAACTATTTCGATCTCGGACACCCTTTTGTAGAAAAATCATAACTATTTAAAAAAAATCAAAAAAATACGCGGTCAGTGCCCACGCGTCCGTATCAAAAAGATCTAGAAAGTTTATTTTTTAACAAAGAGCCAAATCAATTCGAAAAGTAAGTTGAGTTATATTCATCATCTTCTCCAATTTTCTCTTTAATCCAACACAATCCTAACTCCAATCCCATGATTTCTACCTCAACAACCAACAAAATAATCATCTATATATAATGATATAACCAACACATCAATATCAATATGGAATTCAACCTATAAATCAAGAAATTAAACCCCTTTCTTAATTAACCCACCATTTTCATTTCTTCCAACTTCTCAACAAGATTTACACCATTAACAGGGTTTAACACTAGAATTCATAAGGAGTTAACAACACATCAATTTGTTAACTCTCAGTCCAATTTTCCTAAATTTATTTAAAGGGTTATAACCCAAAATTATCTAGTTACCAACTATAATATTAGATACACACACTCAAATGAATAAATCAAGTAAACACTTACCTCATGGATAAAATTCGACGACCACGAGTCGAATCCCGTGGAGTTTGGCCAACAATCCCCTTTTCTCTCTAACTTTCCTTTCTTTCTTCTTTTCTCTCTTTTCTTTCTTTCTCTTCCTCTCTCTCGTGACTTATAAGAGAGAAATAAGGGCTTGTCCGTTATAAACCCAAATTCACTCGTTTGCTCAATTGTGAGTCCCTACTAGTCCAAAAATTCCAGGAACCCAAACACTACCGCCGGGTACACTATTCTGACTATCTCAGCCATGGCGAAACCAATCGTGCACTGAAAATCTCCATCTGAGTTGCCTAATTAAAATTCGATAATCAGACCTAACACTTCTCAACACGCATTTTCTCCAACGTGAAGTAATTATCGTCGCTTTACCCAGTTGCGACATGACATAAAAATATTCTGACTCATTTACTTAGTCCCAAAAGTAAATGTAACACATCGGTAAACATTTAACACTCATAAACTCCAAAAAAATTTACTCATAAACTACAAAAATCATTATTCAGAGTAATTCCTCAAATTTCCAAATTACACCCACTTATGTAATTTAAATATCCATTAAAGTTTGGGGGATTACATTCTCCCCCTACAACGGAATTTCGTTCCCAAAATTTGGATATGAAAGGTACTACCAACCAGTGGCGGAGCCAGGAATTTAAATCAGGACGGGCTAAGAAGCAACTTACATATTATTTGAATGAAATAAATGCAAATACTAAAACTTATTAACAATATAATACCAAAATTCTAGATTCAACATAGGCAAAAGAGCGTTTTTCACTATATTTAGTCACATGTGACACAAAAAATACATCATATGAGCTAATGGAGTTGAGCCCTACGATCCTTTCGTGAATCAAAATCATCTATTAGCAAATCCAAATCAATGTCTTCAGCAAGTTCTCTTTCAATTGTGAGTATCATGCAATCTTCTAGGTAATCATCACCCATCTTGTTACGGAGAGTTGTTTTTACAAGTTTCATAGCTGAAAAGGCACGTTCTGTTGATGCTGTGGATACTGGAAGAGTCAATACAAGACGAACCAATCTATCAATTAATGAATAGATATTCCTTTTCCTTGTTTCAGCTAATGTTCTACACAATTCAGAGATTCTAGACAAATTTTGAAAACTAGGATGATTTGGAATATCAAGCTCATAGTGTTGCAACTGACGCCTCAATGTGAATACATCATCTTTGGAAAATCATGAGGATAAAATGTTTCTGCAAGCTTGCATGTATCATCAATTTTAAATGACTTATAAGCATCACGAGGATCCAAAGCAGAGCTAAGAGTAAGAATTTCCATTGCCCCCTCGGAAAATCTGCAATTTAACTCCATTATTTGAAAGTCGGTCGCAGCATTGAAAGTATCAATTTGATAATGATGATGAATTGTTATATTATCGCGTTGCTGACAAGAACGCTGAGTGCCCACTTTATAAGAAGCGTCCATATTTGGGATCTCAATGCCATGTCTTTCGTAAAATGATCGCACTTTATCAAAGAAGGAATTCCAACCAGTTTCCCTTAACTTTTGAAGAAGCTTTTTTATTGTTGAAACAAGTTGCATAGAATTCACAATGTCTTGAGACTTTTGCTGAAGTGCTTGATAAAGTATATCAGTGATCCCCATGATCTCATTCAATAAATGTAAAATAAATACAAATTCAAAAGAGGTCATCGCATCATAAGCACCTTTAGCCTCAGAGCGTATAGGATGAATAGGACCATTTAACCAAAGATTTTCAACAATTTCACAAGATGGGACAAACAAATTAATCAAACTGCGAATAGAACTCAAGTGAAAGCTCCAATGAGTGGCTACCGCACGATGTACTGTCGTCCTTTGATTAACGCCTCTTCCCGTTTGAAGTTCACCAAGTTCCACCTTATTTGCAACTTCAACAGCTTGTCTAGACTTTAATTCACTTTGACGTTTTGGAGAAGCACCAACAATATTCACAATAACATTTAACTTTGAGAAGAATAACCATATATCTTGCACATCTCTCGATGCCGAAACTAATTCTAGTTGTAACTGGTGGGCAAAGCAATGCACGTAATAAGCATATGGACACTCCTTAAGAAAGTGTGCTTGCAATCCATTCCAAGCTCCCCGCATATTACTAGCTCCATCATACCCTTGACCCCGTATTTTATCAATATGAAGATTATAACAAGAAAGTAACCCAACAATTTCTTTTTTGAGTGTCAAAGCAGTGGTTTCTTCTACACTCACAATACCAAAAAATCGTTCACGTACCATCCCTCCCTCATCAATAAATCTTATGACAATGGCCATTTTCTCTTTAACAGAGACATCTTGTGCTTCCTCGACCAATATGCAATAACTCCCATCACCAATTTATTTACGAATCTTACTTCTCACATTATCACCTAGAACATTCAAGATTTCTTTTTAAATCATTGGAGATGTATACTTCGCATTTCCTTTAGCATTTTTTAAGACAACCTCAGCAACTTTCTCATCATGATTCGCTGTGTGTTTTATCAATTCAATGAAATTTCCAGCATTTTGTGCGTCGGGAGTTTCATCATGAGCTCTAAATGCACATGCTTGTAATGCAAGCCAACGTGCACATTCAACTGATGTCTTTAAACGCAATAGATTCTTTTCAACAACTTCTTTATACTGTGAATTCAAAACTCTACGAATGTGTTGAAAAGGATTCATCAAATCTTCAGCTGACTGGACAACACTCATATGGACTGAAGGAGTACAACCCATGTGTTTCAAAAAAGAACATTTGGGGCCACCAATCCTTTTCCAACTTTGGAACCCTTCAACAGTAAATTTCGGTCGGGTGGGTGGATTAGTTTCAAACAAGAAACAATAAAAACAATATGCTTTATTTTTTTCAATAGAATACTCAAGCCAAGGGTATCTTTGAAAGTGACGAATTTGTTTTTCGTCTTGAATGGGTGGATATTCTTGAAGTATGGGTTGATAAGGTCCCATTTTTAGGTATTTCTTTCGAATCTCATCTCGGTCATCAACGGGGTGTTGCCATATTTGTAGACGTAATCCAGGATCTCGAGTGAAAGTGTTGTCTTCTTCAATAGATTCAACCCTTTGAATTTTAGGAGGTGGCTCGGGGGAGATTGAACGAGTATCATCCGTCAATATAGGCGCATTTGAATCATTTTTTGGTTTAAAAAATGATAACAAAGTTTTTCTTGACATTAGAACCTAAAATGAAAAAAGAATTAAAATCCCTAATTTCAACAATAAATGAAAATAAATACGGAGCAATAATAATCCTACTTACAACAATAAAAAGCCCCAAAATTAATAAGAAGCCCTAATTTCAATATTTAAAATTACACTAATAAAATGTCTAAAAAATATTGATACTATGTTTTCAATAATAAATAAATATTGATACTATGCGAGAAATAATGAAACATTTGGAGATTATCATATAAGATTTGAAGTTTCTTTAACTTAAGTATAAAAAAATACCAAGTGATGAGCATTGAGCAGCGCAGCAAACAGATGAGAGAAGACGTGGCGGGTAGGGGCGTCGGCACGACGGTGAGAGAAGAAGGTGAGCAGGACGGTCGGCTTCTGCTACGTGTTTCCGGCTAGACAGAGCCGATATGAGAGAAGATGAGCAGGTCTTGTCTGAAAGCAGGTCTCTCGTCTCGTCTGGTATTTTTTTTGGACGAAAACTTAAAGGGTTAACTGCTGCTCGTGGGTATGGTTTGCTGTTAGGCTGCTGCGTGTTTTGTTTAAGGTTTAGGATATTTATAATTTCTCCCCTCAATTTCAAATGTTAGTCAAATATTACCTTACACTTTACAAATAAGGGGAGGGATGAACTGTAATTACCCGAAAAATCATCACTGTTTTTTTTTCTGCTTTCCGAGACGGGCTGGCGCCCCCCCCCAGCCCTCTCATGGCTCTACCCCTGCTACCAACCTAGGATCGCTAATCACACTACATCCTAATATACCGTAATCGAATGGTACTAACACAATGGTACCCTACCATATACCTGTTCGCGGTACCCACCTATCTCAAGGATTATGCTCTAACCCACTAGCTTAACAACAAGCTTGACTAAGTCTCTACAAGTTGAAAACGATGACACATCGCACCTTGTATTTTTATAATCGTATTTAAAGATAATGATCCTATAATCACGGCTCTAACGTATCAATTTGATCGTAAATTCGCATCACCCTAAGCGCTCTATTCGTCTACACCATGACAAAGAATGTCGCCTAAAAAGGAAACTACATTGGCACTTGACTACTACCGTCAGTCTTATCGCTAATCGCAGGTGTGCCAATTCTTATTGCACCTACATAATTGGATTATTGCGTACCTTATACGACGTTCAATCCAATGCACTCCAATTTCATTCATAACTTCCCCAAGGCAAAATATTCGGCTGTATATACTACTCCCCCTTTCTATCTCAAACGGCATATAAAATCAACACACTTCCTCAGCCTGGTGCTAACATCTGGGTACTCCCAACCTGAATAACTCAAAATTTAATTCCTCCTATACCTAGAAATTTAATCCTTCTCAAGGTTAAACTTTATATCTTCTCGTGGTTAACCCACTACAATCACCCTATTTCAGCGCTACCTGCCACACTGGCATTAATTATGATACTCTAAGATCGGTGTGTTTCCTACACACGTAAATCGAGCACTATACTAACTATGTCCCTAGTGCCCAAGACCTTTCACAACTTTCGGAATTTGCTCAGTTTCATGCGTGGGTCATCTCGCAAAGCAAAATCCATACAAGGAACCTTGTCGTTACACTACTTCCTCGCATCGTCAGTCATCAAGATATGATGGCCTAAGGCACACAACTGAGACATTCTAAAACCTAACTGATAAACACACTAACAAGTTTCTACCACTATGTATTTCCAATTTGACTAAATGGAAAGTCTAACTAATCGGGGCTCCTACACTCTGCACAATTGTTACGAACATCGTACCCAAAATATATTACATCACAATTTGCCATCTAATCAAGGCCTGGCTATAAGCCTCAAACCAATTCTCCTAATCTTACCTTGCCCATTAGTTACGGTGAGAGAACCATTTTAGTGCGTTTCCACAACATTTCCACTTTAATTAGACCCTAATCATCACATGGATCTTATTTTATAATGATTTATTCACACTAGGTAAGTTATCATCAAAACAAACATCCTTGCATCCCATAGCATCTATCCACTCCCGACGTCATTAAGGTTTATGTGTGGAGTGTCTCGCAAGATAATTCTAAATAAGGAACCCCTCTGATACACTACTATTTAACTTTATCGGTCGTGGAGGTCCGTTAGCTTCAAATATGCAACTGGGATACTCCCATCCCATCTATCAACAAAATGGTGTTAGAACTCGTACTTTTTTATGGAGACATACAACAAGCGCTTGTATTAACACTAAGTCCTTTACGCGAACAATAATGAGCATAAACTCACAGCTTAACTATAAATCAATCATACATTAAATCATATCTATTAGGTCCCCGTGCACTAAAATGATGGTAATGAAACATCTACTCATCGAAGTTCCATCTAAACATATAACAAAAGGCGAGCTCAACCCGTATCCAGGTGAGATATCGCAAAGCAACCAGTTCCTCCCTCTAACTGCGAATACGATAGCCTTACAATCATTAGCCTACTATCGCTCCAATCATACACGAACATAATATACTCATGATAGTACTATACCCGTATAACACACAAAAAATGAGTAGTGTAGACCAAATATAAGCTCAAAGTACTAACATCTACTTCCACAGCGAATGAAGAAAAATAAAACCCCGCTACCGCGGAAAAGCATACAGATATACCCTCCATAATATTACCGATACTATCACTAAACTCGAATCACACACACGAATCTAGGGCTAACAAAATACCGTGACTCAATCATGCCACACAAAATATACCTCCTCTATCCGAGGTGAATTCATAATAACATTCTTGCCAATCACCCTGTCTTCCCCAAATGGTTCCCAGACATAGTACACTTGTCTTAACCGAACCAAAAATTTATTAATCAATGCCCCATCTAGGCACCCTACTCTTGTCCGTTAAATCATACCGGGAAAGATCAAAGCATGTGGTTGTACCCTCCACATTACAGCATACCCTATTTCTGGAAACCCTGATCATGTTAAGGTTATCAGTATCTCAGACTTTATAGCCTCGATCCTGACAATCACCCTCATAGTTCCCTTAACTTCTTCGTTAAAAAGAAACTACACTACCGACCTCAACAACCATGTTTCAATGAATCCCTAGGCAGATTTCCACCTGTGGGGTCTCACGAATACAAATAATTTTATTCTTTACCCTAGGACTTAATTTTTCAACTCCTCCAGCTCCACTCTCATGTAAGCAATTAGCATTCCCTATAAAAGAGGTATGACATTGCCCTCACATATACACGAAATTTGGGTAAAATATCCATAAGCGTTAGTAACACTTATGAGTGAGCCTATCATTCCACTGAAGGACTCTTTCTTCATTGTAACCACTTTAATTCGGTACAAAGTTCACTTATACATGTAACTCTTCATTTCCTATTGACCTCTGACCGATCCTCACGTGAATAATTCATAAACTGCATTCTCCTCATTTCTGATAAACCAAAAGAACTCGTGGTTAAAACTACCCGTAATTTTCCTCTATGTGCCAAACATCCAGCTCCCCCAAATATGGTGACTACTGTTCCCACCATTTCAACATTTCTCCAACGAGTGAAACATTTTCCCAAATTTTCACATCTGGGAATTTCTATACCCTGCTGTAAGCCAAAGCTTCCGAGCCTCCTACTTCTTTTGGATAATGCTACACCTCCTTCGCATAAATTGAACTTCAATGTATGGTCCTTATCGAATACCTTTTAAACTTTTTCCCCATTTAACTTCACAGAGTAAATCAAGTTTAGCACCACTCCCTACTATAGCAGTACGTGGATAACTATAACTACTATACTTTAGTAGTCGTTCCAGCAATCCTTGACAATTCCACAAGGGGAGTGACCTCTATTGCGGTCCTCATTCCCAACTTCATCTTACAGCTCCAACTAAGCCTCGCCTCCTTCCACCCTCGCAACGGCCTTCCCTGGTCACCCTTCATCGATCAGCACACGAATCTCACCCGATCTTGCAAAATATTTACTATAATCTAACATAATAGCAAGAGAACGAAATCTCACAATAGGAATCAACAATCCTAATGATAAGGATCTATATCAAAAGAAAGTAACGCTGAAAGGGTAGTACGTCCGCACAGATTCCTAAGGACACTAGAACCAGATGCTCTGATACCATCTGTGAAACCTCGACTAATAAAATATCGTGTGATCAATCCTTTACCAGATTAAAACAGGAATCTCATATGATTCATTCTTAGCATCATTGTCAAAAACCAATTTAATTACTGATAACTTCTTAGGATGGCATCAAAATTTTATTTAACATATCTTTTTAATCAAACAAACTAAGTAAAATGATCACAACAGTTTATATACACGAAACTAAAATTAAATAAAATAACCGAACTCTCCGTACAAAATAATATAACAAAATTGAAATGCCTCAAGCTAAAATGCGGTAAAAGATTAGATGAATACAGTTGGGCCATTAGCCCGAATGTTTCTACAATACCTCCTATCTAGATCTCAAGGATAGAAGCGTCTACAATATACCTTCATGCATCCACAGCTACTGCAGAAGACGTCCGAATCGAAAGAATCATCATCCAGGCGTGTCTGGACACCTAATATATAGACATATATAGCAAGAGAGTGGAAAATAGAGAAACGGTTCAGTGCCCGAGTTTTGAAAATATTTAGTAAGTGATCAAATGCCATATTTTAAAATATGAAATCTCTCATACTTAAACTGGTATCACACTCTAATGAGATACACCTCACCCCTCCTCTAATAGTGCGCACCTATCGCATACATTTTAGACAACCCAGTTAAGATACCCTGCCTAACTAATTTCTTTTGCCCATCCTCTAAGTCCTCAGAACTATCACCTTCCCTGCGTGATATAATATACATTATACCGTAAGCTATCACCTAAGCTTTAGGTAGCCTATTCATCGATTTAATATATATATACACCATTAATTCTCCAAAACTTTCACTAGTTTAAAATACCAATTTCACTGGAGCTTGTAAAAATCCCATATATTTAATTCCCATTTTAATATACGATTCACATTTGTATAAATTCGGATATAAATCTCTCGAAAGAAGAATAAACCTTTATTCATCTTACTCCTTACACAAGTATAAGTTATACGATATCTCATCTTCATGCACAAGCAATATACTACACATAACAAGTATATTTATATCTATATTACAATCATAAGTATAATAACCATCCCACCAAGCTATAAATCGAGGATGCAGTCTCAAAATGCTATCACTATCGAGGTGAGCTCAAATTAACCAAGGTACCAAGTCAGACTCACTCATGATCATGGTAGAAAAACTAAATAATGGAGGCGGTCATATTCCCTTCTGGAATTAGAATCATCATCGTACCCATATGCGGGACGATATGACCTGGGGATATACTCTCCATTCTCCTCAAGCCAGAGGATTCACCCATATCGCACAACCTTCCTGGATATCACAAGAGATATATATATATAATTTGGCCATACATCCCTATGACCGTGGAACCAGCCTCTAAAATTCAAATATACTAACCACACAGAGATTTATTTATTTTCTTATCATCTCATATATATACTGCAACAACTCTCGTGTCTATGATATATATCACTTCTCAACATATTATGGATATAATTGCCAAACTCTTAGAGCGATAGCCAAACCCCCGAATGTTCCCATTCGTAATAGTATATAAGTATTTACACACTTAAAATACTAAACCTATAAGTATTATCTTACTTAAGATTAATTCACACTGTAGTCACTTCTAAGGATTTATATATAATCCCGAATATACCAATTCATAATAATTAAATAAGTATACTACCAACTTATTTTAGTTCCATAGGTATCGCATCATATATAACAATAGTCGTCAATAGACGTACCGGATAGCCGCTCAATCCTCTTTAGCCCATATCATAAATGCCATCCTACTTGCATCCTAGGATTTAATCAAAAATTAATCGACCCATATTTATTCTCTACGCATAAATATATAAACACACTTGCCGAGATTTCTCTCAATTGTTACTCATCCTAAACATTCATTTAAAATATAACCCGGATTTAATTCCATGAACCCAAGGTTTTTATATCTCCTCAAGTCATTTAGAAGTCCTAAAACTTTATTTAGGAACCTTAATTCCCCCAATACCAGGTTTGATTTCTGACAAATGATTTCAATCTCGGACACCCTTCCGTAGAAAAATCATAACTAATTAAAAAATTAGAAAAATACGCGGTCGGCGCCCACGCGTTGGTATCGAAAATATCTAGAAATTTTATTTTTTGACAAAGAGACGAATCAATTTGAAAAGGACGCTGAGTTACTATTCATCATCTTCTCCAATTTTCTCTTTAATCCAACACAATCCCAACTCCAATCCCATGATTAATACCTCAGCAACAGACAAAATAATCATCTATATATAATGATATAACCAACACATCAATATCTTTATGGGTTTTAACCTATAAATCAAGAAATTAAACCCCTTTCTTAATTAACCCACCATTTTCATTTCTTCCAATTTCTCAACAAGATTTACACCATTAACATTGTTTTAACACTAGAATTCATAAGTACTTAACAACACATCAATTTGTTAACTCTCAATCCAATTTTCACAAATTTATTTAAAGGGTTCTAACCCAAAATTATCTAGTTACCAACTATAATATGAGACACACACACTTAAATGAATAAAGCAAGTAAACACTTGCCTCGTGGATAAAATCCGACGACCTCGAGTCGAATCCCGCGGAGTTTGGCTGGAAATCCCCTTTTTTCTCTTCCTTTTCTTATTTTCTCTTTTTTTTTTCTTTCTCTTCCTCTCTCTCGTGACTTATAAGAGAGAAATAAGGGCTTGTCCGCTATAAATCGAAAAATGACTCGTTTACTCAATTGCGAGTCCCTACTAGTCCTAAAATCCCCGAAACCCAAACTACCCCGGGTACTCTATTCTGACTATTTCAGCCATTTCGAAACCAATCGTGCACTCAAAATCTCCATCCTATTCACCCAACTAAAATTCTCTAATCGGACTTAACACTTCTCAACACGCATTTTCTCCAACGTGAAGTAATTCTCGTCACTTTACCCAGTTGTGACATGACATAAAAATATTTTGACTCATTTACTTAGTCCCAAAAGTAAATGTAACACACATCGGTAAGTATCTAACATTCATAAACTCCAAAAAAATTTACTCATAAACCCCAAAAATTATTATTCAGAGTCATTCCTCAAATTTCCAAATTACACCCACTTATGTAATTTAAATATCCATAAAAGTACGGGGTATTACAGCGCCCTAAGCACATGACATACATCAAGTTTGGAGTAGCTTTGAATAAAAGGGGGGATGCAACCTGTCAAGGAGGCACATGTAGTGGGTGTTTCACCCGCTATAGTACAGGGTTGCGGCCTGTATTTGAGGAGCCCCATAAGACTCCGTGGCCTATAAGCTTCATTTGCATTCCTTTTAGTAATTCCGTGACAGGGTACTATATTTGTCATATCAATCGGCACGGGTACACCCTAGTATATATAAGTGGTTTTATATATGTATAATTATTTATATACAGTTACACTTTTTGATAAAAATAAAGTTACACTAATGTTATTACATTTACATTTACACCTCTATATGTTCATACAGTTACACTGACAATACGGATATAATTACATTCAGTAAATTACATATACTTACACTTGTAATTACATATACAATTACATTAAAACTTGTAATGTAGATATTGTATATACAGTAAGAGTTAATAATCTATATTAATTAATGTGTATTATACTTATAAATGTACATATAGTTACAATTATAGATCTAGTTACATTGATAATTTACCTATAGTTACACTTATGATTATAAGTACTTACATTTACACTTGTAATTTAGTTATTTACAAATATTATATACATTTAACCTTGTAATTTAGTTATTTATAAATATTTACATTTAGTAATTTACATATAGTTGTAGTTATAAATGTACATACACTTACAGTGATTGATATATATTCAAATATATTTATTATTTTACATATAGTTATATTTAGATGCATTTACACTAATGTTATTACATTTACATTTACACCTATAAATATTCACACATTTACACTTACATAGAGATACATTTACATTTAGTAATTTAAATATACTTACACTTGAGATTCAATCACATTATTGAATGTGGATACAATATTACTTGTAATGTAGATTTTTTATATGGGGTTACAACTAATGATAATTAGTAAGGTAGATATAGTTAAATTTCTTATTACAGATGCAATTATATTAATTAATGTATATACAGTAGCTAAAGATTCACATGCGACTCCACGCAATTTCATGATGCAAATGTCATACTCACCTTTTTGTTTAGTGCCTCCTTCTTTTTACATTGCCCTTTTCCATTCAATAATCTACATTAATTAATGTCGTTATCCATACATTTACACTTATATGTGTACATACAATTACAATTATGAATAAAATACAGTTAAATTTATAAATGTAATGTTGATAATCACTTACAATTGTGTGAAAATTCAGTTAACGTGTGAAAAAAACATAGTTACAATTATGTATTTATATAAACTTTTCTTAAAAATTAGTTACAATTTGTAAAAAAAAGATATGGCAGCATATATAGTTGGTGGAAAGTAGATTCCTTCATCTATGTTAAATTTTTTCAATCAAATTACAATTAATCAATCATTGCTTTACAGATTTTTTGTTATGGTTCCCTATATTTCCATACCTACAACACTTTATTCTTCTTGTTCCATCTCCTTTTATCTTGTATCTATTTTTCTTTAGACGAACACTTATTTTTTTGTTATTAGAGGAAGTATTGCTACGTGGCCTTTATGATGTGGCTTGTATATAGTGGGTACTAAAAAAATTAAGAGATTGTAGGGCATTCGATAGTAAGATGTATGGAAATACAAATCTAAAATTTTTATCACGTCTTTACCATTATTACGTATTTCAGCTGCAACACGACCATAAGGAAACCTATGTATTTTCCAAAATCCACAAGAACACACTTGTTTATGTAGATCAACAGTAACCGATGGTAGACTATGAACCTATAAGATGGATTAACTTGAACATAAGACAGACCATGGTATCTATTGTAATTCAAGTTGCTGTAATTTTTTTATCCATATATGTACAAAAGAAGTTCACTTTTTAGTTGATTCCCTTCTTTTCTCCTTTAGATCGAATATTTATATCCTTATGTGACTAACCAACTGAGTTATCAGTAAATGATGTGCTTCCCTTCGTTTCCATCACTTGTTGTTGTTGTGAGTAGTACACACTTATTGAATCATTTCAAGAACTTGATATCAAGGAAGAGAATTGGACGAAAAAAATTGAATCCTTAAATGCAATCATTGAAAGGGACAAATAGATGTTTGAATCATTTTGTCGTTAAATTGGAATCTATTTTCTATATGCTTCCAGGGTTAGATGACTTTGATGCATCAATATACCACCTCACCTCATTATATGATAAAGATTTATCATCAAAATCTTTTGAATGTCTTTTTTCACAGGTTTGTAAGAAATATGGTAAGAAATGTCATATCCTTTGACTTTCAGATGGTGCAATACACCAGTTAGGCTGAGAAGTGGTTTGTCCTTCATTTGGTAAACTATACCAATAATAATACCAGAATTCATTCTAAATTCTTTAATATATGTATTGATGCTACACATGTATGCTCTTTGTCAAAAGTTATTATGTAGAAAAAAATTCAGTTTTCTTGAGTGATACATGTATTTTCTACATGAAACCATTGTATTTCTGTTGGGAAAAACTGATGTAATTCTGGTGCTTTTATTTTGTAGATATATGTAGTGGAATACAAACTCTATTAAGTATTTTAATAATGTAGTTCTGAATTGATCATCTCCACCAATACATTCTTAGTTTACATCATTAATGCCACTAGACCAACTGCTAAATAATAAACTTGATGTACTAGTTGTTAAAAAGTTACCTGAGATTTTTTTTCTTGTATTTACTTTTGTCTCTATTTACTAATATCGAATTCGTACAGACAACACTATCAATTTCAGAGCTATTCTGAACTTCAGTTGTTTCATGGTTAGAATCATCTTTAATTTCAACATCTATGGTTTTTATTCCTTCAATTAATAATATGACAAATATTTCACGAACATCATAATTGGATTCAACAATGCAATTCGGATATCAAGGAAGTGAGTATGCCAAGCATGTGCTATGTCAAATCAGTATGTTTTGGTCATAAAATATGTACGTTATCTTGAAATTTTATTGTCAAGACAACGAGTACCATTGTTGATATCTTCTTATATTGACACATTAAAATCAAAATGTCATCCATTGTCCCTGAATTGAAATAAAAATGTCACAATATGCAGTATATTAAGTATAAAAAAGATAATATTTCGAACTGAAAAAATATACAAATATTATTATATGCTGAGAAACTTATATTGATATCGTTCAAACATATGTTTGTACAATTACAAACATATAATATACAGTTACAAACATATTTTGATACAGTTTCAAACAATTATTGACACAGTTATAATATAGACATAGTTACAGCTGTATAGATACATTTAGAAAATATATATATATATATATATATATATATATATATATATATATATATATATATATATATATATATATATATATATATATATATACAATTACAAAACATATGTATATTCATTTAAAAAAAGAAAAAAAGAGATATAATTATTTAAATAAAGGTAGAATTAGAAAAAAAAATATATAGTTATAAAACTATAGATAAAATTTGAAAAATATAGATACAATTAAAATAATTCTGATACAGTTACACAAATAACGATATATTAATAGAAATTTACGTATAGTTACACAATATAAATGCAGTTACACAAAAAATAAATACAATTACAAGAATAACATATACAGTTACAAACTTTGTTTTCACACAGTCTAGTTAAATAAATAAAAATACATTTACAGCCTTATTGATACAGTTTCAAATTTCAACAATCAGTTACATTAATATACATAATTACAATGTTAAACATAGAGTTACAATTTTCACCTGATAGTTAAAGTAAGAAAATATAGCCTCTTTCAAGTGTGAGGTTTGAAGTTACAATGCATAGATATAGTTATAATTGAAATTACAAAAGTTCATATTAATATCCAATTTTTACTAATAAACAAACTAAAAAAATAAACAACTATAAATACAAAAAAATGGATACAGTTATAAATGCATAAATACAACTGCAAGTGCGTGGATACAATCACTAAAATATAGGTATAGTTACAAAATAAATAGAACTGCTAATATAAATACAATTACAAGGGAAATAGATAAAATTAGAAAGAAAATTGATAAATATATACTATAACAAAAATACATTTACAAAAAAAATAGTCACAGTTACAAATAAATAGATACAATTACCAATGAATACAAATAATTATAAAAAATAGTTACAGTTATAAAAAAATAGATACAATTACAAAATTCAAAATCACTTATATTAATAATATATACAGTTAAATTATTACATTAATCAATTTTCAAAAGACAGTTACATTAAATAATTTTCAACAAACAGTTACAAACAAATAGATACAGTTACAAAATGAATATATATATATATATATATATATATATATATATATATTCATTTTGTAACTGTATCTATTTGTTTGTAACTGTTTGTTGAAAATTATTTAATGTAACTGTCTTTTGAAAATTGATTAATGTAATAATTTAACTGTATATATTATTAATATAAGTGATTTTGAATTTTGTAATTGTATCTATATATATAGATGTGTGTGTGTGTGTGTGTGTGTGTGTGTATGTATAAAGTTAAAAAATAAACATTGAATTAATTTAGACATAGTTACAAAAATATAGATACATTTATAAAAAAAATCACACAATTACCCAATATAAATACAGTTTTAGAAAAACAGATACATGTGCATTAAAAATATATACAATTATGAGAATAAAATTAAATTTAGAAAGACATCATGAACAACAATTAAGTATGTTTAGTTATTAATTCGATGGAGATTTTATGCGACATGAAGAATTAAATCCATCTAATAACCTTCAAAATAAATCCTTATAACTCGTGTAAAATTCTTGTAGATCATCCGATTAAATCCTTATGAAACATGTTCAAAATAAATCTCTCTAATCGATATGTAAAATGCTAATCAATCTCTCTAGTCCGTGTAAAATTATTGTTACTCTTTACACATTAGTATATAAGATTATACGCTTGTAGATCATCGACGATTTGTAAAACTCAACAATCTGTGTAAGCATGTTCAAAATAGATCTCTCTAATTGAAGATTTTTGTTTTTTTGCTCTGTATTTTATTTTTTCTAATGTGTATATATATGTATATGATAGTCTCTAAATATATAGATACGCTTAAGTTTTTCTAGTTCCAAGAATCTACAAAAACAGAATAATTATTATACAAGAAGAAAAGTCACTTATCGAGTGCAGAGAGAATATAGAGTCATCACAAAAGTGTATTACCAAGTCCAATGAATAATGCGATTCAGTAAAGAGGGTTAAGCATTCAATAAGGGTAAAAGAGGAAACTTGCGTATATGACTTGTGGATCGTGGACCTATTGTTAATTAAGTGAAAAGTTTATGGGTTTAAGATACCAATAAGACTACCATTTGTAGTGGTCATACATAAATAGAGTTTTAAGGGATTTAATAGTTTATTCCCTTAATATAAATAGTCATCCTAAGATTAGTTATGACAAAAGCTTACATGTGACACTTTAAAAATCAAATATGTTTATTATTGTAAACACTACAAGGGTTAATCAATATTTAATCATTAAAAATATTTCAGTTAATATTAAGTTTAAAATAGTTTAAGAATATGTGGATGGAAACATTAGCTATATGTCTCGTTAATGTCATTAGTAAATACTTGTATAGTCAACGTTATTATTCATATGTTGACGAAAAATCATTTTCAAAAATATAATGACCTAAGAATTAAATAGAAATAAATTCTCAACCTTTGTGATATGACCTAAAACAATATAATAACAACAATATTAATGGGAATTTGTAAGAACAAGATTTTATAATTGCTCATAGTTTAGATAATTTAGCATATCTCATTACAAACCGGACACTACATCTGCATATACTTCCACGATCTTTGAAGATATATTAGTTACTAAGCAATGTTCCAAAGTTCACGGAGTTAAAACCACCATGACTCTATATGGAGGAATATGGAATTTACGTTTTTTATTTAACTTAGTCAAATTTATTTTGGGATGTTTTCATTTAAAATGAGGCTTTTTAATAAAAGAATTTTTAAAAACACATTTTTTCTTTTTTAGTTCATAAGAACGAAAAGTGCACCTCGTTAAAATGAGGTTGTTTTCTCGTTCTAATGAAGATGGTAGTTGATTCGAACAAAGTGTATTTTTCATTGGAATGAAGTTTTTCAGTTCGTTAGAACGAACTTCTAATGAGATTCAAGTAGGGTCTCTATGTTTGGTAGAGATACACCCATTGGAAGTTCATTCGAAGCAGGTTCGAATGAACTAAGCCTTTCGTTCAAATGAAAGTCAACCTCGTTAGAACGAAATTTTTATTTTCATACGAACAAACCGCATCGCCTTAAAAATCGTGTTTTCAATAAATTAAACTTTTGTGGACTCATTTTCTCAGATATTTTGACAAAAGAAAATTTATACCTATTCCAAAAGCCCCATAAGTTTTGTTTCAAAGAAACACTTTTGTTTTCCAAATCTTCATCCCTAGAATGATTTGTTGAGTTCGTCAAATCCTAGTTCCATACACTACATAACCCTTGTAGAGTTTTCTCCACAGCTGAATTGTGAAGTTTTAACTCTATTAGTGATGAATAAAGGATTCTGTAACATAAGGGTGATCGGTATATGCCAAGGGATGATTTTCTTCTTGTGGTTAATGTTGAACCTGCATCACATTTTATTGAACATTTGGAGACCTTATGCATTATAATTAGTGGATCTCTCAGTAGTCTGTAAGTCATTCGTGTATGTTAAAATCTTAAACAGTGTTGAATATAGGTTTTACCCAAAAGATATTTTTCCTTCATTCTTCTTCTGTTTGGTTTAGTTTTGATTTGGCATATTTTTTTTCTTTGGATAATATCTTCCATGCACACAAATTTTTTAAAAAGATGTAATTTGGATAAAAAATGAAATCTTTGTGTGTGTGACCAAAGATACAAGTGAATCCATATAACCCGTACTTTCTAAATTTATATTAGAGCCTATTATACTAATTTATCATGTGATCTTTATTCAGGAATTATATGGATAATTTGTATAATAGGCTACCAGTCATTGATGGGTCTAATTACGCATATTAGAAAGCTTGAATGAGGTCAGCACTAAAATCGATTTATGAGAAAGTCTTTATTGTTTGTAAAAGAGGATGGACTCGACCCACTGTGACTAATGATGATATCGTTAGTCTTAAACATATTAATTCCTGGACTGCTGATAATTTTAAATGGTGTAATTTTAAGTGCAATTTTTGGTGCAGTCCCTTCTGACGAGTTTCATTAAATCATGACGTGTACCATGTCTAAGCAAGCATGGGATAGCCTCTGATTCACTCACGAGGGTACCAACGCTGTGAAAGCTTCGAAGCTACAAAACCTCACCACATAGTTTGACACCATTACCATGCCCGAGACTGAGACTTTTAATGAGCTTAATGCATGTTTATCAGATATATTCAACTCTAGTTTTAGTTTGGTTCAGAGAATTCTTGAGACGATGGTAGTTAAAAAGATTTTGAGATTTCTTCCATCCACTTTTATACCTAAAGTCATGGTTCTTAATTCATTGGAAATTTTATATACACTCAAGTTAGAAAAAATTGTAGTAGATCTTCAAATTTACGAAATCGATATGTTCTCCAAAATTCAATCCAAAAAGGAAAATGAGATTGCTTTGAAAGCACAATCTAAAAAGAAAGATGAGGTCTCTTCTAATTCCATATTTGATTTTGATCATGATTATCTTTCCCTTTTTGCGAAAAAGTATAAAAAAATTCACAAACTAAGAAAGGAAAATTCTTCCAAAGAAAATAAAGGTTTTAAGAAAAATAAAATTTTAACTCGGGCAAGAAAGGTTTGAAAAAAAATAAGATGAGATTACCCTAAGAAAGACGAAGATAGATACTATGAGTGCATGGGTAAGGGTTACAATTCCGATGAATGTGCTACGAGGCTAAAGAGATAGGGAAAAGGCAAAGCAGCCTACAATGCAACTCTTAACGACTGTTATGTTGAGTCGGTGAATTCCGAGGATAAATCACTGTATGGGGAGTAACTTCACTGTGTTCGTGGCCAGGCGTGTTAGTATATTGAGTATATCTTGAATCGATGAAGACATTTCTAAATATGATAACCTGGACAATGAGTCTAGTCATTCTGAAGAGAGTGAGGAAGAGGGAAATTTGAGTGAGGGAGAAAGTGGCCTCCGACGAGCCTACATTGAGTCCTTTAAATTAAAAAATAAAGGAAAAATACAAATTTAGCGCTCAGGGTGTTACCATTAAAGAAAGAGTTGAGAGATTCAAGAGAGAGGGAGACCTTAGTTAGATTTTCTTTAAGAGAGAGTTTTGATTTAGTGGAGGGGGAAACTGGTGACTTAACCAACAAAGTGACTAGTATTACGAGAGATATTCAAGTTTCATCAAAGACCCGTGAAAAACATAAAGCCCTTGTATCCAAAATCGAGAAAGATCTCAAACTTTCTCGGGAGGTCAAGGTAACTATAGAGGATACATGGAAGAAGGTAGGAAAGATATTCCTTAATCTCGCTTTAGAGTTTGGGGAGAGGTAAGGAATAGGTTACGAAGGTGCATCCACTTCTCACATCTCTCCCTAATCAGTTACTAACTTTTTGGTAGATCCATATGGGCCTCAACTTAATCCACCAAAGAGAGTTCAACCTAAATGATCTAACCAAGGTATACCCAAACAATTCTATGTTTACACTTATTATAAAAGGAGAGGTCACCTTAAGGATTTTTTCTACAAGTTAAGAAGAACTCCACGTATACATCCTCCCGTGCACTGCTTTAGTGAATTTTCTAGTCTTAAAAAGCAAGTTGAGTTTCTAGTTGCGACTACTCAAAGCTTAATGGAATAACTACAAAGGATATCTATTCCTCTTAAGAACGCTTCCAACGCTACGATTAGGGCCAACAATGATAGATAAAACAAAAGGTTACTGCCATTTAGGTACCTAAGAATGACGACAAAGCCCTTGTTGTTCTCAAGGTTCAAGATACTTCCTAATGGTATTGTGATAGTGGGGAATCTAGGCACATGACCGGTGACAAGTCATATTTTACAAACCTTGAGGATCTCAAGGAAGGAGAATTGACCTTTGGAGAAGGGCGTAAGTCTATCATTCTAGGACATGGTTATGTTGAGATACTTGATTTCCTAAGCTAGAAAATGTGTTTTATGTCAAAAGGTTAAAAGCGAACATAATTAGCAAAAAGTCAACTATGCAAACTTTAAGATAAAGTTTGATCAGTTCGAGTGTAACGTGTATGATTAATCCGGTGAAATATTAAAAAAGAGTGAGTGTAACACCCGCCCTCGTGATTTTAACTGTACCCGTGTAATTTGTTGACTTCATGTTACCCCATTTGATCTTTAGACCTTGTTAAATGAATTATGAGTCAAATTTGGGTAATTTAGTGGCCTTGATGTAATTAATTGGATTTAGAATGGCCTAAAATTCATTTTGGAGAAAATTAGGGTCGTTCGAACGAGATCCCAATCTCTTTAGAACGATGCTTCTAACGATCTTCAAATTAAATGTCTTTGTTTAGAAAACTAAATCTCTTTATAACCTCATTTAAAGTATGTTCGAATAAGATCCATTCTTATTCGAACGAGACTGAAAAATTAGTTTCTGCAGATTTGGAAAATGCTGCCAAAATCTAGACCATTGGATGGTTTAATCTGTCAAGCTCTCAATGGACCAAACCATTTGGGGATTAGATCTTTGGGTAATTTAGGGATTTTATCCCTAAGGGTTTTTGAATATTTAAGGGGTGCTAAGGACCATTTTGGATTATTTTAAATCAGATTTTGTCTCCCTCTCTAACTCTTGAGAGCTCTTCCACCATAAACCGCCTTCTACCACCCTCGCACCACCCCACCCCTTAACCCTAAACCACCATACTTTAACCCTTTTACACCATATTTAATCCCAATAACTCACCTACACCATTTGTTAGGCAAGATATGAATTCATGGAGATATTGTTTTGGGGGGGGGGGGTGTGAAGAAGAAATGTAGAAGAAAATAAGAAGTTTAAAGGGGGTTTTCATGGAGATCTCAAGGAAGAAATCTTAGTGGAGCTAGGCTACCTCTTTAAGGCTACTTTATGATGTGGGAGGTTGCCATATTCTTCTACATACATACACCATCTTTCGAGAGTCCACCGAGGTGGAAAACTCTACTCTTTAGCTTAAAAACTCTATTATCCATAGTATTGGTCATGTAGTTAGAGTTTGCAAGAGTAGAATGCATATATGATTTAAGAAGGTTATTTCTTATGGTTTGTGTAAAATAGTTTACGAAGGATTTCAAGAGTTTTAAGTAAACTGATATATTTAAAAAAAACTTCGTGTTAAACATTTCATGCAATAAATTATTTTGAAAATAATATTTATCCTATTGAGATATTTGATGAACAAAGTCTTGGAGTTTTCTTCTAGAAATGGTATTTTTGTGAAAGTGGTCATTTGTGCAAGTTTGAAGAACAAAAATGTCTTAATCTTAAAAAGCATTTTTTTTTCAAATATTATGAAATTCTTGAATAAAACATGTGTTGAACTCATTTTCTTGGATTTTTAGACTCAAAATCCCTCTTCCCATATACATAAACTTGTAGTATTTTGATGATAAGTACATTAATAAGTTTAGTGAAGGTTTTAATGAGTTTTAACATGAATTAGAGAAAATAAAAAATTCAGCCCTTAAAGTGTGTTTATAAGTGTGAAAAATGTGATAAGTGTATGTTTTCAAGATTACATGTGATGATAAGGGAAAATGGTGCTTTCCTTGTAAAGTAGTCTTAAAAATGCCAAAAATTTTCTTTGATAATGACAGTAACGAAATAAAGAGATTTTCAACTTGAGAACTATGTTACTCCAAATTGTTAGCTAAGTGTTAATAAGTTAAAACATTTAAGAAGTTAGTGTGTGTAATATATGATAACATGATTTTTGTGTGTCAGTCATTGTGTTCAAAAGTCTAGTCTCAAAATCCCTTAAATACCTACAAAACTTGTTAAAAAAAAACTCGTATTGCGGTAAGTACGGGAATCAATCCAACTTTCAAGTGGAAAACAAATAGTGTAAATACTTGCAATTTCAATTTTTTTTTATTAAAACCTTTTTTTCTATTTTTTTTTAAAAACTAATCTCAAGGGAGAATGAAAATGCTAAAATCATACGAGAGAAAATGAAATAAACTACACTTAACCGAGTGTGATAAATGTGAGAAGGTACAAAAGATGCAATTTCATCGCGTGATCAATTAGTTTAATGCCTTAATATATTGAATTGAAATAATTTGAGATAGTATTAAATTGATAATTCGACTCTCGTTACATTTATGAATTGAATAATATCCTTTTCAGAAAACTAATTTAAAAATGTGATACTATGAAAATCTAAGATTTATACTCTTTCTAATAAACTACCTGCTAAGATCAATGTATTAAAAAATGTATGAATCCTCGAATTTCAACAACGAATTAATATTCAAATTGTAGGAAAAACCTATCTCTAGTTCGATTCCAAAACCAAATATTAAAACTAAATTAATTAACTATCTCTCGATACGTAGATTAATTTGTGATAATTCAAAATTAATTTTTCTATAACTATAATAATCAATTAAATTAATTAATTAAATTAACATCCTACGCGTTTCATCCCACCAATAATAACCAATAACCAATAATTAAGAAAAAAATAGACATAAAAATTAATCAAGAGATAAAACACAATTGGCAAGTCTCCTTGTTGAATTGCAATCTTTCAATGCGTCCAATGCGTCACAGTTCTTCACAATATTTTACTTGATAACCAAAATTAAACCTAAAAACTATTCTAAATCTAAACTAATTTTTCTATTTTTTTATCTTTCTAAACTGTACAAATAAATTACATTGACTTCTCTCTTTATTCCCTCTGTGTGAGAGTCCTCTAAATGAGTTGCCACTTCCTTCTTTTAAAAGCCATGAATATGATTGTTTTGTTGGAAGATTTTGTGGGATTCGAAAATGTCTCAATATATGGTGACTCCTAATTTCATAGGCACGTGGGATTTCTTTAGATAAAAAGGATATGGGTAGGTTCCTATAAATAGGGATATGAGGTAATGGTTGGAGGCATATGGGTTTTGGTTTTGAATTGGGACGATCGAGTCAGTGGTTACAAGTAGAGGTGGAATTGAATGGTGTCGGGTTTCTTAGTTTCGGGTTAAGTGTTTGGTTCACCAGATAAAGTTTTAACTGGGTCTTGGGTACCGACTTTTGTATGGTTACGAGATGGGTTTTGGGTTGGTGGGGTTTTGATCAGAAATGGGGATAATGGTATTAATGGGTTATCGGGCTTAGAAGGTTGATCGTGGGTTGTAATTATAGGTCCAAATTACTACCAGGGTTTTAGGCAGGGCAGTTGGTATGGTTGTCCAGGTAATGGGCATGTCAGAGCAAGGTTTACTAGAGCTCGTGGGATCCGGGTAAGGGTTGGAGGTTGGTTGGGTCAGGCCGACTTGGGTTTAAACAGGTTAGGTCGCCAGAGATTGGGTTTATATTGCTAGCGACCATGGTTATTCTTCGCCGGATGTTTTGGTAGGCTGTAATGGAGTTTTGGGGGTTTAGGAAAAGTGGAGAGATGACAGATATGAGCGAGAGGAAAGGGGTAGAATTGTGTGTGTGTTGGTTTTGAACCTAAAAATAAAATTATGACTCAACTATTATAAAATCAATAAAACTAAAAAAATAAATTCCTACCCTATAAATAAAAGACTCAAATAAAAATAAAACAAAATCAAGCAATATAATAATAGTAGTAATAATAAAATCAAGCTAACAAAAACAAATAAATGAAAACTTAATAAAATATATACACCTACTATACAAAAATATATGAAAACACTCGATACAAGCTAACTGAACCTAATATATACAACTATACGCAAGAAAATAAGATATAAAAATCCGAAAAATTATATACGACACAAATAAAAATCTAACAAATAATAAAATTACAAACTAAACACACACGAGGCTCGGGTGATGGCTTACGCTCGGTTTAGGCTTATACTTGGTATGGGATTGGGTCTAGGGCAACGGAACTGATCGGAGAAAGATCAAAATGGAACTTCAGACTTCATGGCCGCCTTGATTTCCTTCATTGAATGCTTTTGACTGCTAATTTGTCGGAATTAACTTGATTTAGCACTACGAATACCAAATGACCTACGAAATAAATAAATACGAACATAAGGCCAATTTTATTGAGATCGAGCGACTAAAATACATATATTTGGGGTATAAAATCAACACGTTTGGGTGCTTATCACACCACCTCTAAACAGAACATGGTTAGTCCCCGAGCAAACAATAGAGAGAGATAGAGATAAGTGACCAAAAGTGTGCCACTTTCGCAAGCACTTACGATTGCACTTATCATATGCAACAAGTCGTTAAACCTGTAGGTTGACCTACACGACAAGTGGTGTCTCGTGAGAGTTTGTAGTGAATGTACCCACAAAATTCAAAAATTAATATAAAGGCAGTCTCTTAATTGACGATGAAAAGCTATTCAACCCAACTAAAAGAACATTAAGGGACACCATTGTTTATCTATAAAAGTATGGCATAAAATTATTTAATACCAACAACATAATCCTTCCTATAACTCATCACGTGTTTGTGTGAAACAATATTAAGTATCATTAGAGTAATTCCTAGACCGCCTTTTTAGAATCAACGCTTTGACTTCAATTCTCACTAAATATATCTCTCTGATTTTAAACTCTCCGAGAATCGGATAAGTGTATCTCTGTAGTGTATGAGAATGTGAGTAAATGTAAACAAGGTCAAACGTTTTACACACTTATAAGAAATGACGGATATATGAAAGAAATTTTTGATATCATGAAGGAATATTAACCACTATGTTCAGAATGTCAAGTTATTCACCATATAGACTTCTCATTTGACCGAGCACCTTACCAAGGATGAAAAATGGGATTTATGTAAGGCCTGATGAAAAAATGATATGAAGAAGATGGATGATGTAATGGTAGTGTTTTTTAGAACAGTGGAACACCATTTGAATAGCTAATGTCTTCATTTTTTCTCTATGATCGCATGCTTTCCTTTTCTTCTTTTCAATTTTTTTTCTTTCTTTTTCTATGCTTATTTATTTTATTTTATTTTGTTAAAATTTTATTTTTTTTCTCTTTTTTATTGAGATGCATTTTTCTTTTCATAACAAAAATGAAGACAACTTTTACATTGACAATTTTAAAGACTTTTTTTTCTCAAAAATGATGGTAGTGATGGAGAAATGATATGTAGATGGTATCTGGAATATATATGGATAAGGGAAATATGGAAAGGTAATGGGTGAAGTGAATGGTAATATGATATGGAAAAATGGTAAGTGTATAATTAAAAATGGTTTAGTGCTCGGGACAAACTATAAGACAAATGTTTCTTAAAACTCAAAAGTGATGTTATTCTCAGTGATTATGTCAAAATTAAATAATAATGAGACCATGCAACGATTAAGTGTCGTACCCAAAGAAAGTTGAGTCAGCTTGTGACTCGGAGAGTACGTAAAAACTCTAAAAAAAGTGAAAGGCTCAAGTCTCACGGGTTTAAGTCTCCACTAGTGATCTTTTAGGGCTCTCTTGAGAATGTTGTTACTCTTTAATTTTTTTTTATCATAAATGTGATAATGCAAAGGTTTTCGAGTTTAGCAATTCATAGTGCAAGTACGCTTTAAGAGGTACTATTTTATTTTATGGTAAAGAGCGTATTTGCACTATGAATTCCTAAACTCGAATATCCCTAAACTCACCCAAAAAATAAGATATAATCTAGCATAAATCGGGGTGGAAGAAATGGTATGGATGATAGATACCACCCCCAAACAGGACTGAAAAGTCAGTCTTGGTGGATAAAGGCTATATGATCAATGCACTTGTATAGCAAAGTGTTTCAAGCTATGCAAGGCATTAGTGGACCATAGGTGGGTGGGGAGAAGGGTGTATGGAAGAAAGACAAGGTGGAGAGTAAAGATACGCCGATCACGGGCCTTAATGAGCGTAATGGTGAGGGAAACAAGGGCCCTATAAGTATGGTTCTCTAATTGGATGGGAAGGCAATATGGTTTGGCAATTGGAATGTGGTGGGGCTCATAGAAATTGCACGGCCGTTCTATAAATGGATGATAATAGTGGGTGCGTCGTGACACATTAAGGAGCTGATGGGAATAAAAATCACTAAGAGAGGAGAGTGGCGGGTAGGGAGGAACAAGCTTGGTGTCACATAAGTGGAGGGTAACACAACAAATACTCTCATGGATAGTGGAGTTGATGAAAAATTCCTGAATGGGATTGTGGATCACTAAGGTGGATGAAGGGTTCATGTGAGGTTCTAAATGCATAAATGGGAACATGAGAGGTATAATAGCAAGGTCCAAATAAGTGGTGGCATGGAAGGAAAAATGTGTGGCTCGGGTGGGACAAAGGGTATGGGAAGATTATCCAACTCAAAATTAGGGGAAACACGCTCATCAGAAAGATCTGAGTGATCCTTAAGGGTACTCGCAAGGGGAAGTGTTGAAGTAATAGATGGAGAGATCAATTTATCCACCCATAAGTCACCATAAGAGGTGGTGGGAAAATCTAACAAGACACGAACATCTGAGATAGAGGGATTATCATCAAAATCGAACTCAAAGTGAGCCAAGCATGGGTGGATAGGATCCATATCCAGAGAGGTAGGGACCGTTTTGGATTCAATATCAGAACATTAGTGAGCACTCGTAGCCGGAGCTAACCTATAAGGAAGGGGTGCCTAGGGACACACACGAAAGGATCAAAAGGTGTAAACTCAGGAATATTTTTAGAATCATCAAAATTAGGAATAGGATACTCAATGGCCGGAGTTATAAGATAAGACGGGGTTGGATCAGTCTTATAATCAGGGGGAAAATCAACACAATTATCAACTTGGGGCCCACACCACGGGGGTGGTCTCAACGTTGAGACTATCGGGATAATAAGGTCGATCACACTCAATATGAATGTCACAAGATGAATCATCATCACTCCACATGTGTGCAACAAGGGGTTGACTTGGATTGAAATCCAACTATATCGCACACTCAAAATCATTTAAACTTTATTCAAGTCGTTGAGTAACATGCTCTTGTTCGAGGATGAAATTTTTTAAGAGGCTTTCGAGAGAAGATATGTAAGGTGGTGATGAAGTGTTGGCGGGTGGTGGTAGTAAATGAGGTGGACACAACTCACTATAGACACTAAGCCGCGAATAATACTCATATGAGGCGTGGGTAACAAGGTGTAACACCCCGTATTTTTATTATATTAAATAATTATGGGATTAATTATTATTATTGGATTAATTAAATTAAAAAGGTGAGAAAATTGATTATTAATTAATTCGGATTAAGAATAAATATTAACTAGCGTGATAAGGGTTAATACTTATTGTTGAGAATTATGGAATATTACTGTGTGAATACGTAATACAAAATTATGAAATTTTATAAATTTTTAAGAGTGGAAAATATGACAGTTTGGTACATTATTAAGTCAGGACATGCGTGTGAGTCGTGTCGGGACTAATTTAATGGATTAAAGAAATAATTTTTTTTAAAGTAACTCATATGATAATTTCGAGTGTGCCTTTGAGTCCAGAAGGGTCGAGATAGTTAGAAAACTCTACCCAGGTATTTTATTTGGACTCCGGGATGTTTTTAGGCCTAACCGGAACCCCGTAGTGGTATTTTTGTCCTTTGAAATTTTGGGAAAAAGTTATGGACGAAAATTAGGAAATTAAATATGGATGTACGTGGGTTAAAGGGGAGTTATCAGTTCTAAACCTACAAGCGAGAAAAGAGAGAGGCACTGAGGAAGGAAGAAGGAGCCATAAGAGTTCTTGGTGCATAACTCAAGAACTCACACCAAAAATCTCACCAATGCGTAGATCGGGAGATGAGGAACCTACCTATACCAATATCACTAGTAGATCAGACCTTCGAAATTGAGGCAAGTGCTTATTACTTGCTTTCTTTTAGCACCATTTATGTTCATGTTAGTGTAGGATTGTAGAAACTAGGTTTGTACATAATTTTGGGGAAATTAAGGAAGTTAAATTCTTAATCTAGTATGCAATTGAGGATATATTGATTTATCCATTTATGTAGAGGAAAAACCATGATGATGTATGTTTAGATGATGAATTAATTTGTAAATTACATATTCTTGGGTCGGAGATTAAATAACTAGGGTTCTGATTTGTTAAATTGGGGATTTTGAATTTTATAGATGAATTATGATGATTTAATGATTTTTAGTTAAGGGAAATCATTTATACATGTTAGAATATCCATTAGAATTGTTGTTTTGGTGTTTAGGTTGATAAATTTAGAGTTTGTAGGACTGAAATTCTGAGGTAGACAAAGAAGTAACATGAAAACGTAGCAGATTTGTTGGAACACGAGGCCCCCAATTTTTAAGTTTATAAAAAATAATTTCCTTTTAGAGATGCGGAAGCGAGATAATTCAATACAGATTCCAAATTTTAATTTATCTTCTTAAATTAAAATTAAACCAAGTGAAATAAGATTAAACATATATATTAATTTCACTCAAACCAAATTAATTAACCCAAGTCCTAGAAATTTGCCTAAGTCATATTCTCAATTTTACCTAATTAGGCCAAACTAATTTGAACCAATTAAATTAATGACTTGAATTAACTACACATTACCCAATATTTATTTAGCACCAAATTAAACAAGTAGTAGTTAGAACCAAATTTTATCTTTTTACCTAAGCATGCGTTCTAGGTGATATAACAAGATAAAATAAATAACAAACCACAACGCCGCGATGTACGAGGAAAACCCCACAACGGGAAAAAAAAACCTCGGACGGCCCTAGCCTTAAGTCCACTAAGTATGGATTTACAAATTACAAGACGGATGACTTACTTCCTCGACTCGACCCCTTTCAAGCCTTGATGCATCTTATTGTAAACACCTCCGCCTAGTAGACAACCCCGGAGCTCCATCGGAATCTTGGACTTCACCAATGAGACAATAGGTACACCGTCAACCACACATGGTGACTTTCACCATGTGAAAATGCCGCAGTAAAATAATGAACTTCTTCTTTGAGGGATGTAGAAGCAAACCCAAACTTCTCTTCTTCAAGGTGTAGAGATAATCGGTGCCAAATGCTCCAAGCAAAGTATATACATAAATGAACTTAGATAAACAAACTTTGGGTGTAAAACAGGAGTGTTGTAAAGATTTTTCTTTGAAAAATTAAACACTCAAACATGAACTTTTTCTTCTATGAATTTTGCTCTCAAACACTCTCTTAGAGATTGTAGGATATGAAAATTTTAATTCAAAAATGTTGGTTCCCGCACTAATAAAGTTTGGCAAAAGGTAGTGGGAAAAGTGGGAAAACTGCTCAAAAACTGCCAATTAACTGTTCCCGCCAAATCTCATTCGAACGAGATTTTCGTTCGAACGAAGTCTCGTTCGAACGATACTTCTAACGAAGTTCCAGTGGAAGGTCGTTGGAAAACCTCGTTCGAACGACATTCTCGTTCGAACGACAAACTCGTTCGAACGATAATATCGAACGAAAAACCAGAAAGATGAAAATTCTATTTTTAGCCCAGAAACTTTATTTTAAAATTTTAATGAAACTTTCTGAAACCATAAAACAGTTTAAACAAAAATTACACCCATATAAATATTGTTCCAAGCTCCTATATATATATATATATATATATATATTAAAATTCATTCATACCTTAGGAGCAATAGAACCATGTTGATGACGTAGAAATGAGGTACAATACACACTTCATTTGATGAAGCTTTAATATCTTGGCTGCTACGTCTTCAACAAACTCGTCATAGGCTTGAATGGATACAATTTAAAACTATCCTATAACATAAACGTTTTTATCCGAAATTGAGCCAAAACTACATTAAGACTCAATCGGAGAATTGTGTCCTTACAAGTTTTGGCCAAACCAGAGAAATGCTCAATCTCGTTCGAACGAGATTGAGTCTGGTTCAAACGAGATAGGGTCTCACCCGATGTCGTTAAAACAACATCAGGTCTGGTTTTAACAATAATCCTCAAACTGGATAATTTCCAGTTCAATCCAAATTGAGTTATGTGATTATTTTGAGTGGGGGAGAACTGGCAGTTGATGATTTTTAGCCGAGTGTAGAATTATTTGGGGAAGTATTCCTAGTGTAGTACTTTAGTATTTGGATAGCTGAAATAACCTTGGAAATTTTGAGAGAGTAAATAATCAAGTTAATTACATAATAAGTAGTAGTGAGAAGTATACTAAGTGTAAAAATATATGTATGGTTGGGTGAATACCTGGATTTTTTTGTAGGACGTGGGGAATGCCTATTATTATATAATTATTATTACTGTGTGTATAACATACCTACACTGCTTACTATCAGGAGGAGGTTTTCACGTAGTGGACAGTATTATCCTTTGTGACCCATTAGCGGGATATTTTATTTGTAACCTGAGCATATGAACTTGGCTACGTGCTATCTGAGACGTAGGATGGTTTCGACGGCTGAATGGGAGCGTAGGTATGTGCGTGACCCATTTGGCTGGTGAGTATGCTTGCCTCCAATATTTGTGTTATGAGACTATGGTTCGTGAGAGATGCCGAGCCAATTGTTCATATGCGCGCGAGGGATGCACCGGGACATGATAGCAGAGTATGCATTGCGCCAAGTGGTCCTAACCAAGGGGCGCAATATATATATATATATATATATATATATATATATATATATATATATATATATATATATACACACTTGTGAATGATTCTAATGTGTGAAATTAGCAAACTTATAAATGTTGGTAAGCAAAGTAATTTCAGTGGGTAAAAGATTTACTATCAGAACAGTGAATGTAAAATAGGGTTAATTGGAATAAATGATCTTAATAGCGTATTATATGGGCGATATGGGTTACTCTTTTGAGATATTTAGAAGTATAAGTCTATGACCTAGTTGGGAACGTTATGGGTAATTAGGTTAGAATAGACATACGTTAGGCGTGCACAATAGTGGAGAGGTGAGAATCTCATGCGAGAGTTCGAAATTAACATGCACATAATAATTGCATTATTACAGTTTTAAATACTTGCTAAAACAAATATTTTTACAACTCGGGCTCTGACCCGTTTCTTGCCATTCTTCTCTCTTTTGCTATATATATTATTTATCAGGTGCCCAGTCACAGGGTTACCCGACTTAGATGCGTGGATCATTTAGCGAGCTGCAACGGTTGTGGAAGTTGCAGGTCCTTGCATTAGACGCCTCTATCAGTTCTTTCTGTTCCTTTCTGACATTTCTCTTAGGGCATGTTTATCCCATTGTCAGTCGTTTTATTACAGATTGTACTCAGTTTACCTTAGTAGTTTATATATGTTACACTTGCAAATTTTATGGTTTGTTAGTTTGAGACTTTGAACTGGAATATTTTATCCAGTCTGATTTATTTTAGTATTTAATTCATGTCGGGTATTTATTATAATCTTATGGAATATGAATAGCTTATATCTTAAAGAATGGAAATTTATTAATGGATTAATTGGGTATAATTAAATGAGAAAATGTTTTGACACTTAACTTAATTTTTTATTAGGTGATTAATAATATTAAATGTTTTCGAGAGTGATACTAGGAATGAACCCATCGAACATTCTGTTTTAATTTTAATAAAGGACTGATCACCCGGTATTTAATTAGCCAGGGTGTCACACAAGGTCAAGTTAGTCACACACGAGAGAAGCATCTTTGTGAGAGACAAAAGGTTAATAAGCATGAGGAGCATAGTGAGGGAACTGGTCAGGGTGAGGTGCACTAGGTTTCCTTTACGACTATCGAAAAATGTGAGGCTCCACAACTTAAGGCTGGGATTCATGTTGCATAGGGGGTGATCAGGTCTCCATAAATAGCTTGGGTGCTCAAACTCACCCCTCGGTATTGGATATGTCGTGACAATAAGCCTAGGTGGGTTCCGAAGCAGTGTCATATGGATACACTTAGGCTATGGTTCGTTCAGATGGATATTGAGGATATGGACAATCATGGGACAAGTGATCGATGTGAAAGAAGTAGGTGCATGACGAAGCATTAGACGGGCTGACACTCATCACCAGAGGCAGTGTAATATGGGATGCGTGCATGGACAACACAAGAGTATCAACAGTGTTTGTAAGAGAGTTAAAGCCACTAATTAAAGTATGGAGGTTGGACTCGGGCTCAACTTCAAACAGGCTTCGAGGTGATGGGAAATGGTCGAAGTATTCCCTTAAAGGATGTTCTTCAGCTATGACGAGAACAACATTTTTGGATTTTTAAATAATTTTTAAAAGGAAAATATTTTTGTGATTTTTTTGAAAATATTTAAAAAAAGAGAGAGGAAAATAGTTTTGGGATTTTTCGAAAAGGGGATAAAATGGACTCTTTTTGAAACTCAAAAGGAAGGAGCATTCAACCGACTACCAAAAGAGTCAAATTAGACACGTACAAGCAAAGGAAAAAATCCTAATGAGCACATCGAAATTATTATCTTCAATTAAATGATAGTGTATTCAATTTTTTAATTAATTTATGGGCGAGAAAAGCACCGAGTGTTATACGTCGCATTTGAAAAAAATTCTCCTACTTTCTTCCCGAGAGAACAAGAGGCTTACTAGTTAAGGCTCACCACATTATCTACTCAACGATCGACTGTCTGGTATCATGCTCGGGAAAGCAAAAACCCATTTTACTAGGCGACCTCACTTAAAACCTAGTTTCCCTAGACAATTGTCTTAAGAAAGTTGATTGAAGATTGACAGGGGTGGAAAGGACTCACTAGAGTATCCTTCGAGTGTCTCGTTCCAAGGGGGTACTAATGAACACCGATCCTACTTGGCTTGCTAGTTTATTGATTTTAATTTAAGTGATAACACAACTAACAAGAAAATGGGATAATGTGATTGAGTGGCCAATGAAATCTCAACTCGTTGTAATGACTAGGTCTAGGTTTTAGGTAGATTAATTCATCAAACCATTCAAATTAAGTTTGATGCAAGAATTAAAGTCACAGAGTAGAAAATAATCACAAGAAATGAACTCGCTTGTAAGAGAATTGCGAGTGATAAAGAAATGTACCTCCCATGACTTTACCACACGTGGGGTGAAGACCGAGTTGGGTCGACCGGGGGGAAGAACTTTAGTCATCCCCGGGAGTCCTACGGACCCAAAATAGAGAGGCTTCAAAATTCCACTCCAAGGCGCTTTCTCTATGTTTTCCCATTTCCCTTTTCGCCTTTTTGATTATTTTGTAAATAATTATTACAAACAATAGGTGTAAAAAATGAACCGAAATAAATACAATGCCTCAATAATCCTAATACAAGAAGTCTAATGAATAATAAAATTAAAAAAATTAAATAACAACTACAAATGAAATACAAGTCTTCACTTTGTCTCCTTGTCAAGAAAGCGACAACGACGCCATTTGATAACAAATTTTTCGTGTGTCAGTCGTTGTCTTCAAAATCCTTGTCTCAAAATCCCCTAAATACCTACAAAACTTATTAAACAACTCATATTGTGGTAAGTACGAGTATCAATCCAACCTTCAAGTGAAAAACAAATGGTGTAAATACTTGCAATTTCAGTTTTTTAATTAAAACCTTTTTTTTAAATTTTTTTATTTTATATATTTTCTTAAAAACAACTTCAAGGGAGAATGAAAATGCTAAAATCACACAAGAGCAAATGAAATAAACTACGCGTAACCGAATGTGATAAATGTGAGAAGGTACAAGAGATAGGATTATACCGCTTGATCAATTAGTTTAATGTCTTAATTTATTGAATTGAAATACTTCGAGATAGTATTAAATTCATAATATAACTCTCGTTACAATTATGAATTGAATAATATCTTTTTCAGAAAATTAATTTAAAAATGTCACAATATGAAATCTAAGATTTATACTCTTTTTATTAAACTACCCGCTAACATTAATTTAATAAAAAATGTATGAATCCTCGAATTTCAACACCGAATTGATATTCAAATTTTAGGAAAAACCTATCTATATTTTGATTCCAAAACCAAATATTAAAACTAAATTAATTTACTATCTCTCAATATGTAAATTAATTTTTGAAAATTCATAATTAATTTTCCTAGAACTATAACAATCGATTAAATTAGCATCCCGCGCGTTTCATCCCACCCCTCCAACGGGGTGTTTAGCCTAACATTATCATATGAGAACATAACCAATAATCAAGAAAAATAAAGACATTAAATTTAATCAAGAGATAGAACACAATGCGCAAGTCTCCTTGTTGAATTTCAATCTTCCAATGCAAAAATTAAACCTTAAAAACTATTCTCAAGCTAAATTGATTATTTGACATTTTTTCTGAATTTTTTTATCTTCCTAAACTATACAAAAAATTACATTCGGTTCTCTCTTTATTCCCTCTGTGTGAGAGTCCTCTAAATGATCTGCCACTTCCTTCTTTAAAATCCATGAATAGGTTTCTTTTGTTAGAAGATTTTGTGGGATTTAAAAATGGCTCAATATAGGTTGACTCCCAATTTCATAGGCAAGTGGTATTTCTTTGAGTAAAATAATATGGGTTGGTTCCTATTTTAAAGGGATAACATGTAATGGTTGGAGGCAAATGGGTTTTTGTTTTGGATTGGGACGATCGGGGCAGTGGCTATAGATAGAGGCGGAATGGAATGGTGTCGAGTTTGCTGGTTTCGGGTTAAGTGTTTGGTTCGTCGAATAAAGGTTTAACTGAGTCTTGGGTACCGGGTTTTGTATGGTTGCGAGATGGGTTTTGGGTTGGCAGGGTTTTGACCGAAAATGGGGATGATGATATTAATGGGTTCTCAGGTTCAGAAGGTTGGTCCTGGGTTGTAGTTGCAGGTTGGGATTATTGCCCGAGTTTTAGGCAGGGCAGTGGTTATGGTTGTCCGGGTAATGGGCAAGTCAGAGCTAGGCTGACCGGATTTGGTGGGATTCGGGTAAGGGTTGGAGGTTGGTTGGGTCAGGACGACTTGGGTTTAAGCAAGTTAGGTAGCTAGAGATTGGGTTTTTGTTGCTAGTAACCATGGTTGTTCTTGGACGGATGTTTTGGTGGGTTGTAATGGAGTTTTAGGGGCTTAGTAAGAGTGGAGAGATGACAGATAGGAGTGAGTGGAAAGGGGTAGAATTGTGTGTGTGTGGTATAGGGTATTAAAGTGTGTGTGTTAGTTGTGGACCTAAATATAAAATTAAGACTCAACTATTATAAAATCAATAAAACTGAAAAAAAAAATCCTACCCTATAATTAAAAGACTCAAATAAAATAAAATAAAATAATAATAATAAAATCAAGCTAATAAAAATAAATAATTGAAAACTTATTAAAATATATACACCTACTGTACACAAAAATATGAAAAACACTTAACGCGAGCTAACGAACCCTAATATAAACAATTATATGCACGGAAATAAAATATAAAAATCCTAAAAATTATATACAAATCAAATAAAAATCTAAAAAATAATAAAATTAGAAACTAAACGCACACGAGGCTTGGGTGATGCTTGGTATCGGTTTAGGCTTAGGCTTGGTATGAGACTGGGTCTAAGGCATCAGAACTAATCAAAGTAAGATCAAAACGGAGCTTCGGACTTCACGGTCGCTTCAATTTCCTTCACTGAATGCTTTTAACCGCTACTTTGTCACAATTAACTTGATTTGGCACTATTTGATATTGCGATTACCGATTGACCTTTGAAATAAATAAATACGAACATAAGACCAACTTTATTGAGATCGAGAAACTAAAATGAATCTATTTGGGGTATAAAATCAACACTTTGAGGTGCTTATAAATATCCAAGTATTTTTGGAAAATAACATTTGTGAAAATGAAGGAAATGACAAGTTTGGAAACACATGGGTAAAATGATAATCTTATGTAAAGTGGAACATTTTTATGAAATAAAAATATTGGAAAAGATGTACACAAAATGGTCCTAAATGAAAGTGGTTTTGGGGAAAAAATCAACGCAAATGTATAAAGGATAAGAAATGGTGATTTTTAAAGTGTAACACAAGGTGGTGTGAAATCCTCGTCATTTTAGCTTAGGGGATAATAGTGGAACAATGTGGACATTGAATAAATGTTAAAAGACATTAATATAAACCCAAAGGAGATCGGGAATAATTAAGAAGGGTCCGGAGCCCTGGGTGAAAGACCTAAAATCACTGGCCAGAGCATATGGTAGCATAGCCGGTGGTGTGCAGCCCATTAAAGTATGCACATATTTGAAGCGTTTCGAGAAACATATATTGAAAGTGGAACATATCAAGACATTAGTTATGTGATGAATGTATATATTTTTTTTGAGAAAATATGGTATAGTTTTTAATAAGGTTATTTGACTTTTTTTATATTAAAAAAAACTTTTGTATTTGAAAAGAATATTTTTTATAAATTAAAAAAATGCATTGTTAAAAAACACTATTTTAATATAAAAATATATATTTTTATATTTTTAAACACTTTTAAGAAATATAAAAATTGTTTTCAATGTTGGAAATAAAAAAAAGAATCAAGTTTAAAAATAAGGGGGCCGCTGACGCGGACCTTTAAAAATAAGAGAATATTGGGTAAATAGGTATTTATGAGGATTAAATGAGTTCAAAAATTAAGTTTAAAAATAAAACGTGCCGCTGATGTGGGTGTAATTAAGTTTAAAAATAAGCGGTGCCGCTGCCGCGGAACTTTAAAAATAAGAGTATATTGATAAATGAGTGTTCGAGTGACTAAATAAGTTAAAAAAATTAAGTTTAGAAATAAAGGGTGCCGCTGACGCGGACCTTTAAAAATAAAAGAATATTAAATAAATGAGTGTTTGAAAGACTAAAATGAGTTAAAAATAATTTAAAAAGAAATAATTTAAAAATAAAAAAACTATAAAGTTGTTTTTAACTCCTGTCACATGAGAAACCAATTAAAAGAAAAAAAAAAGAAAAAGAAAAAGGTCCCCGGGTTTCACACGCCGGTTGTCTAACATTATTCAAACATAAAGCACCAAAAATAGTCTCAGAGATGTAATATGGTTCATTTTCTTACGGAGACTGGAACCAAAATCTACAAGTTCTCAGCCTTCACCTAGTATTAGGTTTTAGATCTTAAAGAGGTCAGTGTTTTTTTTCCTATTGCAGAGATGGGTATAATATTTGTGCATTTTTAGTTTCTTAATAGCACACTTGCTGTTCGACTAAATGCCATAAGGTTTCTGATGGGTTCTTTTGGATCGTATATTGTTCTTTGGGTTCACTTCCAATGAATTCATTTAGACCAGTTTTTAATTCATTCTTTTCTATTGATCCACAAGCTTTTTATGGTGTGTGTGTTAGTCGTATGATGTCCACATGAACTTGTGTAAAAACATTTAACACAATATTATAATCAAAGCAATTAGCATGACATACAATCTATTCTTAAAACAATAGCTTTATATGGATGACCTTTTAAATGGTTTGGTATAATCAGTATAACTCAACTTGTTAAAATTGCAGTATATAAACCAGCTTCAACTAGCTGTGCGCACGGTTTGGTCGGTTCAGTTTTGAGGCCGTAATTATCTGTTCGGTCCGTTCGGTTTTGGAGGGCATTTTTTTAGCAAGACCTACCATGTCCTATTTCCCATCTTAGGAACCAAGACAGATGCAATGTACTTTGGTTTCGAGACGTTTTGATGCGGTTCAAGACGTTTTTTCAGTTTGCAGGACTTTTTGCGCAACCCTTTCTGCATCAGAGTTATCAATTCAGAGATGTTATAAATATATACATCAGCATAATATAGTTTGGTTTTTTTCTTTTATATAAATTAAAGACTAAATTACATATATGACCCCTAAACTATTATCATATCTCGTTTAATCCTTTAAATTATTTTTTGTCTCGTTCACTTCAAAGCATACGATCGAAACTTATCTGGCAAATTTGATTCGCTCTCTCCTTCTTCCTCTTTCCTCTGCTACACACACAACACACACGCACTGGCCACTGTGAAACTCTCTTTCTCCTCCTCCTCCTTTCTCCTTTTTCTGCTTCACACACAAAACACACACCACATGTTGTCAAACATAGATACAAACACAAACACAAAAACATTTGACAACCTGGAGAGCAGCTTCACAATTCTCACACACTAGCTCTTTCCCAGTAACCTGAATGGAGGCCCGTCCTCACGTAATTTTGGCGTTATTAACTTTTATGCTTTCCTGCGATATAGAGGTCGTACCTTTTGCGATGGCAAGTTCCCTCGCTCAAGCTACGATTCGTTTCGGATTCGAGACATGGGAGCAGCCTCTCCATATATGAGGGTAAGGCCAGCCGACATCCGCCCCTCCCAAACTCTGCAGTTAAGCAGAAATCTTGTGCAGGAGTCTTAAGCATTGGGTACGATCTTAATATAATGTTGTGGCGTACATATTATATAAATTATCATTCATTATTTTTACTTGTTTTATTTTTATTATTTGTTTATATGTAAGAACTATCTGTATGTGTCTATATGTATTTTGAGTTATTTATTTATCTTTCTTTACAAACATTTAATTGATCCATTGAGGGCCTCTTAATCTCTCCAATGCAATACATCTAGCCTATATGCTCTTTCTCTTAGTCATAAAGGTCCTCACACTAGTGGGCATAATTGTGTATGGGGATAAGCCACTCTTTGGTCTAAACTAGAAAATTACTTTCTTTGTTTATTTTATTTAGTGATAATCTTTTGATTATTATATTTACTAATTAAAATGCGTAATTTTCTAGGCTTCTCTCTTAGTTAAATGATAAAATTAGATTTTTAGTTTAGCCTTTGTCCTTGCATTAATTCAATATTAATGAGAGTTTAGTGATAATTTGTGTGTTCACATCAAGTGGTATGAGAACTATTTCAATTGTAGTCTTAGACTAAGATGCTGCCAAATAAGCCAGAGTACGTGAGGAGGTTGTTAGCCACTTGACGACTTGGATCCAAGCTTTGGTAGCATCCCTCGCTCCACCAGTTCCAGTTGCTTTGACCACCACAGCCACCCCATCATTGTCATTGGTGGCCACCTTATCCACCCAGCCATTGTTCGCAATCCGACACCCTGCCTCGTGGGTCTTGCCTGTTCTGGTCTCTCCCACTGCTTGCGCCACAGGATTGGCTGCTGCGAGCCAATTGATACACGCCGCGCCTTACGTCATCTCGCCGCTGGATTCGCTGCTGCCACCACCTTTGTGGCCCCCTTTATCTTTTATTTTTTAGCCTATTGCCCCAATTCCTACCTCGCGTACCCGTTTTCGGACCAACAGTCGGCGTCGCCACCTCTCGATGGCCTTTGATGAAACCTTGTCGGACCTTCTCGACCCCAGGTGAACACATAATGACCAACCACCGTGATGAATCCAGTCCACATCCTGTGTTCTAACCATTTAAACTCCATGAACCACCAACCAAACCCTAGATCTACCCCTCCCCGGCACTCGCCGGCATCAGGCGACTCTCTTTGACAGCTGATGAGGCTCGTAGGAGGAATCCCTTAAAGTGAGCTATAGCCATGTTACAAACAACAACGATCTCAAACCCTTGAAAATTACATTGTTCCACCTTTTCCTCGGACCGTCCATCCTGCAACGTTGTCGAAGGTCAACGAGTTATTGGTGTTGTGCGATGTAAGATAGATCCTCGACAAGTAATACCCCTCCTGCCATGTGTGCACTTTCCCTTGTCCGACTGAACTCCTAATCAAATCCGATATAATCCAATATAACTCTTCTGTTGCAAACCCTTAAAACACAAGGCAATTACAAATCTTCCCCCGTTACTTCGAATCACAGGGCATCCCGTCTCCTTAACTTTCCAAAATGACCCTCAAACTTTTCAAACAAATTTGGAAACCTTCCAAACAGCCCCTCTGTCGATTTTATGTTTTCACGAGATGGAGGGAGAGCTCCTGAATGACAACCCGTAACATGAACTTTTGGGACAAAACGCAACATTAAGTGCTCGATGTGTTTATTCGGCTCCATGGATTCAGTGGCATGTATGAGGTCGGATTGAAAGTTTAAAAAGGGTCTCCAAATTTTTTCCTGGGTGTGCAGCAGCCCTGAACCCCTCCAGTAGTGTTATGGATGTACAGTGCCTTTCTACCTTCGGTGATTTCTTCAATGTGTTTGTTGAAGAGGGTTAGGTTACTCTTACAAAATTCAAAGAATGATGTTTTTGATATTTGTAATTTTTCTATACATTTGGGGAAGTCACGGAGCACTTTCGTATCAGAGATTTCTTCAGTATTTTCCTACTGAGTTTATATGGGGATGATTTCATATGCATGGTTGATTTCTCACTTTATGACAGTCGGCCCATTTTTGATAAAGAAGCTATGGATTTGCTGATATCTATGTGAATCCGATATGGAATGAGTTTGAGTCCCATAATAAGTTGGTGGGTCAACGTTGGGAGTTGTTGGAATTGATTGCGTATGCTCCGAGCAAGATATGGTATGGCCAGCTTCCTTCGACGCGTGTTAGTTCAAGGCCTCCTAGTGGCAAGTTCTGGGCGATAATTAATTCGTCTGAACCATGGTTTGACTCCAACACAACTTGTGGTCTTCCTTTTGCAAGTAGGTAGTAAAGAAAATTTTGTGGAAGAACCTCTTTCATCCTTTCAAGATCAAGGACGAGCTTTTTCGAAATTCATTCATCTCAACCATGGTTCGACTCCAAGACAGCTTGTGGTCATCCTTTTGCTAGTGGGTACCAAAGAAAATTTCTTTGAAGGACCTTTTTCATCCTTTCAAGATGAAGGATGAGCTTTTTTACAGAGGGGGAGACTGATGTGTCCAAGGATAAGCCAAACATTTAGTTTATTTATTTATTTTATATTATTATTGTTTTTAGATTATCTTTAAAATGGTAGATTTAATTAATTAAGATCCATAGTTATCTAGGCTTATTTCTTACTTAAATGATAGAATTAGAAGTCTAGTTTATTCTTACAATAAATAAGGCCTTGGCCCCACTCATTGTATCCATTCAATATAAACGGCAGTTTAGTGATAATTTGTGTGTCCACATCACGTAAACCTTAAATTTAGATCCTGAGGCGCAAGTCTCAAGTCTGTTTTTCATGCCTCGCTTCGAACTTTTTATAACATTAAACACCAGAATTCATTCATTGTGCTTCCTTTTTTCCTCGAAGGATTGATAGACATCATAGGACGAAGATAGCCATATATAACTAATCATGTGAATCATCTTCTGCCTCAGAACAGCAGGTTGGAGGGTGATGGGGCTGTGATAGGGGAGGGGGTTGTGGCCGGATGAAGGCCCCTCCGTTTTGGTCGAGTGGATCTGGCCCCCATTGAGGATATGCGGCGAAGGATGGAGATCAACCCATTTAGGGTTTGAGTTGTTTGGGCTTGTTGTGCCGCTAGGGTTTGATTTTTTGGGGCTAGGGTTTGCCACAACTTTAGCAAGGTAGTAATAGGATCATTCTCCTTTGCATTGATCGTGTTGTTGTCATTACTTCCACTTACTCACAAAACTTGATTTTACTCGCTCACTAGACTTGCTCATCCAAAGCGAACTCAACTATGATACCAATTGATGCAAACAAGCGGAAACGAATTTACTCAACAAGCGGAAACGAATTTACTCAAACACAAATAATGCACAAAGAAAGAATTTTGATTAAACATTGAATTCCTAATTACAAGAGGGGAGGCCTTTATTTATAGGCAAAGAAGAAGACTTGATAGACAAGACTCCTTACCACTAAGGAAACCAAAAGATAATTACATATAATAAAGGACAAATATTACCTAAAATAAAAATGGAGAGATAATTGCTGGAATAAAATAAAATTAAAAAAAGGAAAACAAAAAATATTCTATCTCCTTCTTGTCTAACCCTATGTCCAGTTGCCCTTAATCCACTCGCCTCATCATATTGTCTTTGTTCTTACCCTTCTTCCCATCATTTGAAGATGTGTTTTAGTCAACAATAGCAAAATGCAGATAAAAGATCCTTCATTTGGAGTCCCAAGTAATCCTTTTGTGCCCATGGTTGTAAACTGAAGTAGAATAACCCAATGCTATGGACAAGTATGACAGAAAGTATCAAAAGAAAATTATAGGCAAGTCACATAGTCACGAAAATAAAGAAAAAAGCATTAGTGAGCTTCAGAAAAAATTGTGCTTCCAATCCTCCGCTTATGAATTTTTAGGATTAACCAATTTTAATTCCAAGGTTCGTAGACAAAATTATGGTCAAAATCAGATTCATACTGCAATATGGTTTCTCCCTGACATTTATAGCATCGAACTTCTTTTTGTCATCGGTAGGACTGTTTTAGCAACGTTTCCCAGATCTTGGTAATTGTTAACGCTTATCGTTAATATTATTGAGTTCTTGTTGGCATTGCTCAGGGAGGTAGAGGATTTTTTGGAATTTCTTTGTATAAAGGAGTTTGATGTAAACATGCTTCTCAATCCTTTTGCCAAGGGGGATCGTATTTACGCGGTGGAGTGGCTCTTATTTCTCAAAAGATCATGGATGATTAAATTTATATGATGGTTACTTTGACGTATTAGGGAACGGTTGTCATATGAAAGGTTCACCCTCTTCACATTGGATTTAACATTTCCATTTTAGGTGCAACATCTTCTTACAATAATAGTTTGGGTTGGAATGTCTTAGAACTTGTTAGTATACTAACAGCTCTGACACGTGTTGTCTGTTTTTTTTTTAAATGTATTCTACTTTACTTTCTTACAGTGTTAGTTGATAGTCTCTCCCCCCTTGAGTATCACGTTCCAGTTCTTGGGTACCTGTTTAGGGTACTTTAACGTCACAGTTCTCCAAATCTTTTGTCCCGCTTTTGTTCTGAAGAGCAGAAGTAAATAACAAAGCAAAACTAGAAATAAATCATGCATGCTACTAAATTTTTTTGATTTGCTGCAGCATGACATATCTACACAAACTAGGTACTCCAATACTATTTACTGAGTAGAGAAACTTGATTTAAATAGTGAAGAAAAACTCAGTATATGTGTTTGGGTAGTATATATATATACACTTTATATGGTACCCAAACCAATCCAAATAATGATTCTACGCGAACCGAAATAGCGTCCTAACTAAGCCTACATCCAACATACCACGTAGCATGCACGGTAGCGTACCACATACCCGTACCTGTACCACGTTCCACATAACTTCGCTTTGTTCTCATAATCATTACCTTGTTGTATATTACAGCTTTAATTCGATACATGGTGTATGCATCCACTTATTATATATTTATTTTTTAAATTTTCTATTATTGTTATTATTATTTTTTTGTGTGTATTTCTTTACAGGCTTGTGATCTTTGCATTGGTTGTTCTTTCAGGATTTACACCTGGGGTTGGTCCCCACTTTGAGGGATACTAGTAGCCGGTAGACAGAAATACACATTCATAAAGAGACTATCGCTCGATCGCCAAGTTTTTGCAGTTCTTTTTTTTTTTTTTTTTTAAGATGATGGCAAGACGAGTCATTACAACTCCTAATCTGTTTAGTGAATCAAGTAGACGTACAATCAATGAGCTTTCACATTCTTCTATGGCAAATCGTTATATAAAATCAGTCATCAACCACATCTATATGACATCACAATCGCGGTCAATGACAACGAGCAAACGAGTCCAAGACCGAAGCCAGAAGAAAAGGGTACACGATCTTGAAATCGCAACAGAGAAATGGAAGATAGCCTCAAAAGTCTTGTTTCTGATGGAGGTTATAAGGCTAGAACCGGAGCAAATTATAAACGTAAGGTCACTTGACCATTATCGGCGACAAATCAGTTTGCCGAAGCCCCATAAAATATCAGACTTTATCCGAAAATCACCAAAGTTATTTGAGCTGTACAAGGACCAAAAGGGAGTGTTGTGGTGTGGATTGACTAAGGAAGCTGAGGACCTAGTGCGGGAGGAGGAGAGGATCATTGAGGAGAATGAAGAGAAAGCAGTTGAGCACGTTACAAGACTGTTGATGATGTCAGTCAGCAAGTGTCTTGCGTTGGACAAAATTGCGCATTTTAGGAGGGATATAGGTTTGCCTTATGATTTTCGGACCAATTGGGTGTACAAGTATCCCAAACACTTCAAGGTTGTTAAAACCGAGGATGATGTGGAGTACTTGGAGCTTGTTTCATGGAATCCATCTTGGGCTATCACGGAATTAGAAAAGAATGTTTTGGGTGTGTCAGAATCAGTTGATCACGTGCCTGGATTGCTTTCGCTCCCTTTCCCAATGAAATTCCCACCAAATTACAAGAAGGTGTATAGATATAGTGGACAAATTGATCACTTTCAGAAACGGACATATTTATCCCCGTATGCGGATGCGAGAGAACTTAAAGCTGGGTCGCAAGAATTTGATAAGAGGGCGGTTGCGGTAATGCATGAGATGCTAAGCTTTACTAATGAGAAGAGGTTGGTTACAGATCACCTCACCCATTTCCGACGAGAATTTGTGATGCCCCAGAAGCTGATGAGGCTACTCTTGAAGCATTTCGGCATTTTTTATGTTTCTGAGAGGGGAAAGAGGTTTAGTGTGTTCTTAACTGAAGCTTATGAAGGTTCAGAATTGATTGAGAAATGCCCATTAGTCTGTTGGAAGGAGAAAGTCAATAGTCTTACTGGTTATAGAGGAAGGAAGAAGAAAATTGAAACTTTTGACGACTTTTCAGGCACAGAAGATGTAAATTTATTTGAGAATGACTCTGAGGATGATGGTATTCGTGTGGAAACTATGGAGGAGGAGACCTTAAGTGCTTTTGACATTGCTTCGCTTTCGGAAGACTCCGACATGGAGATTGAAGATTTGTAGTTCATACAAGGGTTGCTGAATAGGGATCACACATCTTTAGCACAATAGAATGCAGGTGTAACCTAATTGGTTTGCACTTGGCAAGAAGTCGGACTACACGATGAGCATGTTCTGAAATGCTTTTAAGTATTCTCTTCCAGCGATGGAGTAGATTGTTATCAATTTTTCCTTTTCTTTTTTTGGGAAGGTGTGTGCTGGTGGTGGGGTGGGTGGGTGGGTTGGGTGGGGTGGGGGGTGGGGGTTGAGAGCGTGGGGGGAGATGAGTAGATTGTCATCATTTAGAAAGATTTATTATAACACAATAACACACACAAGCTGAGAAAAAGTGGAGTTAATATATATATACAATTTTCCAACATTACTTCGTCTCTATAACAAACTTTACTTTCTCTTGTCTCAATCATGTAATTAACTGGTGGTCATATTTGTGTCCACAAATCTAACCATTGTGTTTCTCAAGACGTGTTACATGAATTAATTTCAGTGTTAAATCCTTCATGCTGCCTATAACTATTCGGGTTTTTTTGGCCATTCTAGCACTAAAGGACTTGTTACGAAGAAGGAAATGATCGAGAAGTAAAGTAGGCATGTTGAAAGGATTAAGGGTGGATTGATCACCGTGCTCTTCAGCTTTGGTTGTTTTTACAAATCACAATCTTCTGTTCTACTGTCACTTAAGATTTCTGCAGGTCTTGTTTCGATGCTCATGACAATGTTTCTTTGCAGCAAATGAGATATGTGAGAAGTTGTGATGTGAATCAAGAACTAGGGGTTATTTTTAGTATTTTATTGTATTTTTGTTATTTTCTTTATTTGATGTATTTTTTTTATTAGTTGTTGGTTTAGTATTTAGAAGAGGAAGGTTATTGGCTCTTAGGGACAAAATTGTAATTAGATTCTTAGTTTAGAGGCCATGCAACCTCCTTCCTATAAATACTCCTATGTAGCCTCATTTGAGGTATTCTTCCATTTTAAGATATTGAGATTTGAGAAAGTTTAAAGAGATTTATCTCTTCTTGCTCCCATTTGACGTTATTTACGTCAATTGGTATCAGAGCCTAGTCGGTTCTGCCCGTTGTTGTTGTTATACAAAAAAAAACTCGTAAACAACGTCAAGATGGGTCCAAGCAAAGATGAACACCTCCGCGGAAACTTGTAACGCTCATCTTTTGGAGGTCATCAATCGATTGATGGCCCGGGTGGATGACATCACCGCTCGCCTCCCTCCACCACCACCCAAATTGCCATTACACCACGACCCTCTCCTCCTCCAAATTTTGACTTATCCCCGCCACCACCTCAAAGACACCTCGAGCCACCCGCCACCATTAACCCTAACCCTAACCCTAACCCTAACCTTAATTCAAGAATCCTAAACCCTATCCCCCAAGACTTCTCTACCTACGCTTCCGCAAACCATTTTACACCTTTACCCTAAAACAATCAAACCCTTGCCCCTTATACCTCCAAGAAGGCACCACCACGAAGGGTGCCACCCCACCGCCCCAACCTGCTGGCCGAACAGCCCAAAACCACCTCCAAACCCTAGCCTCCCTAAGAGAACCAAAACCTAAAACTAAATAAGAGAATATATATCTACAGAATAAAACAAAGGTTCTATTTATAGAAAGTGTGAAAAAAGAAAAGAAAAAAAGGAAAAAGAAATGAAATAAGCCAAAATGCACCATATTTAGCATGACTGGTCGACCGCGGCCAGGGGGGCGATCGACCGAGGCCTTGGTTTAAAACCCATTATTTCCTTAGTAGGCTAAATGCTAAATCACCGATCGCCCAGGGGCTGAGGGCCGGTCGATCGGTCCCCTGCTTTGAGCAGGTCTTGGTTCATAAAAGGGAAAAAAGTTCCAAACATAATCGACTATAACTTCTTCGTCCAGACTCCAGACGACGTGCCGTTTGTGGCCACATGAAGCTAACTCAACGAACTATGCTTCGGTGAAATTCCACTGAGCTGAAAATGAAGTATGAAATATTTAAAATTCCCTTGAAAGTTGAGTCCGATGACGAAACTTCTCTTAAATGAAACCAAACCTCACTTTAAGCGTTCCAATACCTACAAAAGTTCAATTATATATATATCCAAAATCGAGGTTGTCTGGTTTAACGAGCTTAAATATAGGCATATGGAACAAAAAAAAGTGCTAGAATGCATAATGATAACGGGAGCGAATATGCACTATTCGTGACTAATCACACCCCTAACTTAGATATTGCTAGTCCCTAGTGATGAAACAAACAAAATCAGAGCACAAAAGGCGGTGCAAACCGTATATAAGCATAAAAATATATAAATGTCACTTTTTAAGGAACACGATTGCATTTAGCATATACAATAAGCTGTTAAATCCCCTGGTTACTCTAGTGGACGAGTGTTGTTTCGTGAGGGTCTTCAGGGATGAAACCCACAAACATCAAAGTTTCCTCAAAAAGTATGCCTAACCACATATGACAAGACCAAAAATAACGAAAATATTTTAATCACGTTATTAGCAAAGTTATTGAATTCACACAAAAGTCCGCATAATCAATATTATATAACGAACCTCATAGAATTGAAACCTTAAAAGTGGGAGGAAAAACGAGCATATGCAAAGTATGGTTTGGCGAAAAACTTAAATAAATCAAATAAGCATTAAAGCCTGCATATATGTCAACCCTCTCGGATATTACACTCAACAAATGAAATCACTATGAATGGGAGGTAATACATGGGACATGCGGGCATAAAGAGTAAATGTAAATAAAAACTGGGTTGTTCATATATCACTAAAGAAGAACGCTATATATAAAATGAGAAACACGTAATCCCAATGAAAGACACCGTCATTAAAGGAGGCGAAATGCATTTTCACAGATTATCAAAACTATTTAAACTTTTGAATTGAATCAACCTAGGATCATATAGGACTGTAAGGACATATTTTATAAATGTCCGGGGTAGAATCAAGGAATTTTCCAAGTGTCCTAGATCACAATTAAGTAGGTCTAATACCGTTACATTTGGCACGTCTCTATGATCATCCACGGCTGTCGTAATCTGAATTCATGCATCTATCATCTTTGTATGTGCATCATGGCTCAAGCAACGTACACTTCAACCATTCCCACTACTCCACGAACTTATGGTAAAATAATTTTAATTGGAGTTTTTATTTATTTACATAAATAATTGGGAATATTTTTAAAATAAATTTTGAAGTCTGAAAGATGATAAACGCGCATAATCTATTTTAGGAAGCCATTTTGAGTCACGTCACTGATGTGGTTCTAACGATATCATTTGTGGTTCAAACGAGATGCCATCTCGTTCAAACAACATCGTATGTCGCTCGAATGACGCTCCACCTCAAAATGTGTATTTAAGCAGTGATGATTCTACACGTTTTCCCAAGTCTGCATACCTCCATTTTTGCAAAACTGTACCTATTTCTAGACTTCATATTTTAAGGTTTTCATATCTTTTTGATTCACAAATAATTCCCAATCCTTTATGTGAATCCTCTAAACTCCAAGGAAGAGTACACTTGTGGAGAAGACGAAGTTTTTTCCATTGCTGACCTTTTGGAGCTCTTATAGGAACTCTAGTCGACGACATCGAAACTGATGCCTGCGGGTATTTCGTATGCCACTACTTATATTTTTATTATAATTCGTGTAAACCGGGCTTTACAAATTATAGTGAAAATAATATGGTTTTGCCCCTGTGGGGGATTTTTCCTCAACTGTGATTGTCTTGCATGCTTAGATTATTTCTTTGTTCAATCACGTTTGTTTGCAAGAGTTAAGACTTGTTGGGACTAAAATTGGAATTTAATTAAATAAGTTTGACATTTATTGCTGGCGCACTCTCAAGGACTTTATGTGGTTGTAATGTAGGTTTGGGTTTAAGGTTACGAAAGAAGGAAATATGTACAGATTCAAAGGTGTTTGGGGATGAAAAACTTTGGATAATGGAAAATTGTGGGCAATTTCAAAATTGGAAAATAACTTCCATAACAAGCATTAGATATAAATTAGAAGAGTAATAAGGATTATCGTGCACTATATACATGAATGAAACTTTCTCGTTCTTTTCTTTTCTTATTTTTCTCTTATTTTTCTTTTTTTTTCTTTTTCATTACAACTTTTTTTTTTTCACTCACATGCTTAATTGCAACCACATAACAATAACATCATTAAATCCTAAGTATTATTCCAAAAAAGGTATGGAAGGTAATATGTATGGTAACTCCAATGTGGAGTTGGTTATGGGATTTGGGGGTATGAACGAAAGGCTATATTAAAGCTCAAAGGGTTTAATGAAGGAAAATATTTATGGTGAGGTTAAGGTCAATATGGATGATATAACAAAGATGTCCTATGATCATTTCCTAAAGTTTACGCAATTTTTGAGTCAAAATAAACTTTGAAAATCATGCTCAAGTAACACATTTCATATATGAACTCAATTAATGAATGATCAATGAAAGAATAGTGAGATTACAAATGACGGTAACATTTTCAAAGATGAAAGAGAAGTGTATAACACTCACAAATGAAGAAAAGTCCAAAGCTCACTAGGTGTAAGTATATACAATGTAACAAAAGATTACTGGGTTATAAATTTTTTAAACCAAATCATTTAAACAAGAAAAGCGCATGTGTTCATGGGATTAAAGTAAAATTCATGAAGTTATTCATAATATCAATAATTGAGGATTAAAGTCTAATAACTTCTAAAATCAAGAACATGCATCATTGAGTTGTCTATTGGATCGGGAATTTATTAACATATACCATCGAAAACAGAGGCAAAATGCCCAACAAAGGAGAAAAAAAAATAAGAAAATCTTTTTGGAAATTTATAATTTTTTGCAACAAAAGCATGCTTGGAAAGAACATATAATCAAATCAAAGAAACTACCAATGAATGGATATAATATCCTACACTCCCTAACTTAAACCTGACATCGTCCTCAATGTGAATTAAAAACCAAGTTAAAGAGAGAAAAATAATGATATTGCCCACAATGGAGTGACCTCCTGAAAGTACAAGTCCAATGAGTCTACAAAATATTTTAGCACCAAGCATAACAAAAAACACATAAGAAAAACTTAACTAACTACACTAGACAATATGTAAGAATAAAGAACAATAAGAAAAAAAAGAAAAATAAAACAAAACAACTATTTACAACCTACAATTTTAACTTCTAACTAACTATATACTAGAAGTTGAAATTTTTGAGGATCCACCCAAAATACGATTTGAATTTGAAGGATCAAGGGTGTGACAACCCGAATATAATTTTGATAAATTATATTTAAATCATGTTTATATTATGTGATATGAATAATGTATTATTAGTATATCTAATATTAAGTGCTTATGTTTAGTCTAATCCTACTTTCATAAATCATGAAATGTCGAGTTATGTACGAACACAAGATTTGGTTATTTTCGATAGAAATGTTCCTGTTTAAGACTAGTTTTGACCATTGTAACATTACAATTGAATTGAGGTGAAAACTACATAGTTGTAGACATGTGAGTTAGGGTCGTAACACAACAAACGGTGCATCAAACGGATGCTCGAGGAAGAAGTTAGGTCGAAATTACGAGAAGGGGCAAATATGTCAATTCCCTTAAGTAGTAAATTGTCTTTTATTAAACCAAATGGTTTAATTTGATTGGTTGGATTGGGAGGCAGCCTTGGCCGACCTTATACCCTTGAAATATCCTTATCCTTCAGCCAAAACCAGCCATGAAAGGGTTTTAAGCTTAGGGAAAGAGAAAGTAGAAGTTAAGGAAGAAAAGTGAGGAGAAAAAGTGTAGAAAAATTCGTAGAAATTACGTAAAAAGCCCTGAAGGTAATCCTAATTGTAATTCTTGTTATTTATCTTATATTACTGATTTATATGATATAAATCATCATAAGTTAACGAAAGTTTCATCCCTTTATATATATGTATGGTTAGATGCAAGCTTATGTTAAGTTGAGTGTAGAAACCCTTGAAATTGCTTTGTGTTGAAACCCCTTGTATTCAAATCTGTATATCTCTTTGTGTGATTACTGTAATTGAGAAATTACAATTGGAAATGAAAGTAGACTCATATATGCATATAATATCTGAAAATTAAAATTTATCTCCTTGTGGTTAGACCGTAATGATGATTTCAAGTTGGTACATAGTTGCTGTTTGTATACTTGATTTCGGTATGCCCTGAGTTTGGTCAAGATTTTGAGATAGCAAATGAAGTCAAACAATTATGAAACTTTAATTCTGTATGATTAAGTATGTGTACTGAAAATGGGTTGAAAATCATGGAAAGTTATCCTGTAGAAAAATTATGAAAATTCTTGGAAGTTGAAGGAACAATAGAGGAGCTTGTAGGGCAGATTTCTTGTGTTGTAGAGAAATGGTCATAACTTGCCCTAGGAAACTTGAAAAATTACACCGTCACTTGTACTGGATAGTATATTCATATATGTTTTCATAGTGATGAGGTTGGACCCCTGTATTTGTACAATTTAGGAAAATAGGATGGGTAAGTATGTAAGACCATAATTTCAGGCCATACTGGGTACCCCTTGAATGAATGTTTGTATTTCGTCCTTACAAAGGGTACTTTGAGTACATGTTTCATGCGTATATACATTGAGGAGTATAATTTCATGTTTACTTGACTTTGGTTATAAATTCCTCATAAGGTATTTCCTACGGTTGAATGTGCGTAACTTTATCAATATGTACATCATTGTTTGCCTTTACCTATGTTTTATGGAATGTGACTTAATTGGAATTATATTGTTGATGTATAGCCATGAAAAGTTACATAATTATGTTTGGATAATATTTATGATTGAGGTTCAGTACTGATTTAGTTGGATTGACAGGTGTAAGGCCTAATCAACCCAGTTCAGCTCCACCAGAAGGAAACCTGAATACGTAGTTGTCAACCAAGGTGAGTGTACTCACTGGAAAGAGATATTTGTATCGTGTTGTTGGTATGATCACAATAAAATGAATATGAAATTGTTCATTTCGGTTTATCGAAATGAGGGGTTACTCCTCGACCAGGAATGTGGGAGAATTGTCTATTTAGACCGGATATGTGAATCATGATTCGGAAAAGTTGGTCATTCATTATGAATGAGCAGGATAAGTTAATACATAAGTATATGGACATGATTTATTGTATTTAAATTCATGCAGTAGTATAGTAGTGATGCATTCACTGGGCTATTTTGCTCACGGTTCCTATGTTCACATTTTTCAGGTAACGCGATGTCACTGCCAAATCTAGGAGGTCTGGTTGGGTTAGCCAGGAATGGGAGAAACTATGATTTTGTGTAAATGTAAATGATGTAATTAAGTTAACTTATCCTTCAAGAAAGTTTTTATGGGCATGATTACTCTGATGTTGTAAAAAGGTTTTCAGTTATATGAATTTACAATGATGACTCTGAAATCAAAACTCGTGATTATGGTTTGGTTAGATTAATTATGGTTTGACTCACTTTGACTTTCAAACTTAATTATAAGTAACTGGGTTGGGGTGTGTCAGCTTTTGGTATCAGAGCCTAGGTTTTAGAGGTTCTGGAGTGAGAAGAGCCTAGATTTGGCAGTGAATGTCAGAAATATATTTTATTTGATACTAACGATCATGTTAGGAAAGATATGTATATCTGCATGTTGTTATATCTTTGATCCATTTCAGATATAGAAGAATGGAAGGAGGGAATGTGAATGTGGAAATAGAAGATGAGGCTTCAAACATGGAAGCAGAGGCAGAGGTTGAGCAACCTGTTCATGGAAATATGGAACCTGACCCAGAACAATTGACAGACATGCAAAAAATGGCACGTGCTATGACTCTAATAGCAGAGCAGCAAGCTAGATTTATGGCTCATGTGGAAGAACAACAGACCAGGAAACTAGAGGCACAAGCCTTGGCTAGGGCTGAGGAGGTGATACACCGGGAAGAAAGAAGTACTTCACATGAGAAATTTATTAAGATGAATCCACCATCGTTCGAAGGAGCAGTTGATCCCGCAGAGGCAGAAGTTTGGGTTAAAGAGATTGAACTTATCTTTGGGGTGATGAAGATGCCTGAAAATCAACGAGTGACCTTGGCGACGTATATGCTGAAAGGAGAAGCTAAATATTGGTGGGATGCCACAAAACATTTGTTGATTACTCCAGAAGGTGGGGATGTGATCTCATGGAATGCTTTTGTCAAAGCTTTATATGATAAGTATTTTCCCCCAATGTATCAAAAACAAAAGGAGAAGGAATATTTCCTGTTGAATCAAGGGAGTATGACAGTTAGAGAATACGAAGCTAAACTTACAGCTTTATCTCGATTTGCTTCGAGGTTTATACGGAATGAGGAAGATATGTGCAGCCGATTTCTCGATGGGCTTGAGTTAGTCATTAAATCTATATTGTCGGCTTTAGAGACTTATAACTATTCCTCCTTGGTGAACAAAGCCATGCTAGTAGAAAGGGACGTGAATGAAGCTAGAGGGAATAGAGAACGAGGTGTAAAGAGAAGCAGATTTGATCCAAATTATCAAAAGAGTAGTGGTACAGAATATTCGAGGTTTGGAGGGCAAAAATTCCAACAGGGTAGAGGTGGAAGTAGTTTGCAAAGGGGTGAGGCTAGTGGTGGAAGAGGTTCAGGAGTTTCAGCACAAGGAGATCTTAATGTTTGTTTCTTTTATGGGTCATCGGGTCATATAAATAGAAATTGCCCAAAGTTACTGAATATAGAATGTTTCAACTGTCACCAAAAGGGTCATTTGAGAAAGAATTGTCTTATGTGGGCAAGAACAATTTCAGTCAGTAGTGTGGGGCCTCATAAAGGATCTTCTCCAGGCAGTGCCACCAGGGGGAGAGGTACAGAACAAGCAACTGGATCGAGGGCAGGAGGAAGAGTGTTTGCGATGACGCTACAAGATGCCCATGCTACACCTGAAGTGGTTACAGGTAAACTTTCTATTGCAAACAAAGATTTATATGCACTCATTGATCCTGGATCTACGCATTCATTTGTGGCATTACATATTGCTTCATATTTGGGTAGACCATGTTCATTTCTCAATTGTGCCTTATATATTTCTACCCCAATGGAAAGTGTGATTCTGGTTGAGCATGTTTATAAAAATTGTGTCTTACGAATGGGTGAGCGAGGTTTCTAAGTTTATTTGATACCGTTAGCCATTCGGGATTTTGATATTATATTGGGGATGGATTGGTTATCATCGTATCATGCTTCCATTGATTGTTTTCGAAAAGAAGTTACATTTCATCTTCCTAGTGAATCGGAGTTCCAATTTACGGGGAAAAGGAATGTTGTCCCTACTTGTCTCATCTCAGTAATTAAGAGCAGAAAGTTATTGAGTAAGGGTTGTACAGGGTATTTAGCGTATGTGGTTGATGTTAGTAAGGAAGCACTTAAAGTTGAAGATATACCAGTGGTTAGAGAGTTTTCTGATGTCTTCCCAGAGGAATTGCCAGGATTGCCACCCGATAGAAGTAGAGTTTTCTATTGAATTAATTCCAGGTACTGGTCCAATTTCTCTTTCTCCATATAGAATGGCACCAGCGGAGTTGAAAGAATTAAAAGTGAAATTACAAGATCTGATAAGCAGAAATTTTATTCGGCCTAGTGTTTTACCATGGGGAGCACCCGTGTTATTTGTGAAAAAGCAAGATGGAACAATGCGATTATGTATTGATTATCGGCAATTGAATAAGGTGACCATTAGAAACAAGTACCCTCTACCTCGTATCGATGACTTGTTTGACCAATTACAGGGGGCCACTGTATTTTCGAAGATTTATTTGAGATCGGGTTACCACCAACTGAAAGTGAAGGATAGTGATGCTTCCAAAACAGCTTTTTGGACTCGATATGGGCACTATGAGTTTTTGGTGATGCCATTTGGATTAACTAATGCTCCAGCGGTTTTTATGGATTTGATGAATCGGGTATTCCACCCTTTCATTGATTCATTTGTGATTGTATTCATAGATGATGTGTTGATTTACTCACGTAGCATGGAGGAACATGAGAAACATTTGAGACTTGTATTGCAGATTTTGAGAGAGAATAAATTGTTTGCTAAATTCAGCAAGTGTGAGTTTTGATTGAATGAAATTGTGTTTTTAGGGCACGTTGTCTCGGGAAATGGGATATATTTTGATCGAAAGAAGGTGGAAGCAATGGTTGAATGGGAGAGTCCTAAGAATGTGACAGAAATTAGGAGTTTCCTAGGATTGGCAGGTTACTATCGCAGATTCATTAAGGGATTTTCAGCAATAGCATTACCATTGAAAAAGTTGACCCGTAAAGAAATGAAGTTTGTGTGGGATGAAGAATGCGAAAGGAGTTTTAAAGAATTAAAGAAGCGGTTGGTTTCAGCCCCTATACTTGCTATTCCATGTGGGAATGAGTCTTTTGTGATCTATACAGACGCTTCATTTCAGGGGTTAGTGGCACGACTCAGAATGTGTCTCTAAGGTGTGTACTCTCTAGGCTCAAGTGCAAGCCTGTCGTTCAAGTAATAATCCGACAAGTCGGGTATCGATCCTCAGGGAAAAAGGACAACGGAGTTGTGACGACGGGATAAGAAAGAGGAATCCTAACGATGACTCTAAGAAGAAAAGAAAAAGATTGATTTGGCTTTTTGGGAATGGTTAAACTAAATGCAATTGTGAAAATATAATGAAAAATGCAACTAACTAAATTATCTAAATGAAGAATGAAGAATTAAATTGAACTTTTTAACTAAATGATGAGAAAATAGGATGGGAATACACTCCCCCAACCCTAGTGTAATGCAATGATAACGTTGATCATAAATTTATCCGATTAATTCAAACCCGGAATTTAGTACTCCCAAGCATTATGTATACGAAGTTCAAGCCCGCGTCATACCTAATCTGAGGATGAGTAAATCGGTATCGCGGTAATTACATTCAAATTGTACTCTAAATCATCACGAGTACCCAGAGGCAAACGAGATATAAAGATCTACAATTCTTAAGAAATCACGCGATACGATTTAAATTAATCATTAAATTCAGCGGATCGACGTTATACACACGCACTAACACATCAGGTTGGGTTCATGCATCCCAACCTTGAAAAACCTAGCCGGACATGTTAAATTGCCTAATGCATGAAATAATGATGTTGCATGTGTAAGAATTCATGATGAAACTAAATCTAAACATGTAAATACGTATTATGAATGCGAAAACAAGTTGAATCTAATGGGAAAACAAAGCATGCAAGAACAATAATAAGAAACAAGAATTTTGAATTAAAACTAGAAAAGCAAACCCGAAACAATGAATTCTTGAAGTAATTTTAGCCCTTGATGTTCCTAGATGTTCCTCTCCTTTTTCTCTATCAAAAACTCTCTCCAAATAACCCTAAAAGCTGCTCCTAGGTTAATGCCTACGTTTTTTACAAGTTTGGAGTCTTTTAAACCTAATAGGAGACTTGGAGACCAATCCAAATGAAAGACAAAATTCGCGTGTCAGGTACAGCGAACCGGTTCGCCCCCCCGAACCGGTTCGGGGTGGGGTTCGCATGTACCAGCCTGGACTTGCTCTCAACACTTAGATTTTTTTTCTGGTTTTTCTCTCCTTTTCTTGGATTTTTCTTCAACTTCAACTGAGCATAACTTTTCAACCGTAGCTCGGATTTGGGTACCGTTTCTTCCAATGTGCTCGTTGTTCCGAGCTCTTCAACTTCCCAGTTGACTTCTTCTTCCGGATCGGGCTGCAAAATTACCGACATGCCCTTGAACATGCCTTCTTAGCTTTTCTTGCACAGTCTTGTTTCCTCCTTTGCACTGCTTGCATAATTAACCTGTAAAACCAATAGGAGAAGCACGAAACACGCAATACTTGCCAAGAAGGTTAGAAGCATAAAAGTGAATCAAATCCATATATGTTACATCATTCGGGTTCACAAAAGTACTGAAATTAGGGGGATAAATATACAATATTTATGCCCAATCAAACCCCCCTAACTTAGAACTTTGCGCGTCCCGAGCAATGTAAAAGAATGAAATTAAGAGTTAAGGACACTTCAAGGACTTTATTGGGATAGAATACCACTTTCGCGGGCAAGCGATTGCATTTAGCGCATGCAACAAGCCTTTAAACCTCTAGGTTACCCTAGTAGGACGAGTTGTGTCTCGTGAGGGTTTGCAGTGAATATACCCACAAAATTCGACTCAAAGAAAATTCAAAATACGCAAAAATTGTACAATTCAAACTTTTCCATAAAATAGTCATCATCAAGTCATATTTACAAGTCTCAAATCGTAGTGTGTGTGTGCGAAGCCGGAAATATAACCGCCAATTTTCATCGATTGATCATTACGTTACTTATCCGAAAATTCGTTTTGATTTCAATTTCTCACGGAATGCACTCATAAACGAATCTCTCGGATTATGGCTATTCTCTCGGTATGCGTGATATAAGGAGTAAATGTAGTGGAAGCAAATACACGCATGCAATTAGAAAGACGGAAATTTTATGGTGAAAGGATCTCTTCAACGGATTACGGTTTTAAAAACGGGAACATCGCCTCTATTTCGCGCATTTAACCTCTTATATTATCTTTTGGTGTATTAACTCTCCACGCGGTACTCAATTTACGCAATTTGGACTCGGTTAGGACTTTTTCGGGTTAAAGGTTGCATTGGGTAAAATAAAGGAGGTATGGAGGGTTGGAATTGGAAAAGTCATTCGTGATGTCCGTTTGTGCATTTTTCGGGCTATTGCTCATTTTTTTTTTTCCTTCTTTTTCTATTTTTTTTCTTTTCTTTTTTTCTTTGTTGCTATTTTTGTTGAGCATTCTTTTTTCTTTTTTTTTTTTTTTTTTCCGCAATTCCGGGCTATTTTGGGTTTTTCGGGTTGTCAAACGAGAGGGAAAAATATTCGGCTCAATTTGGGTTACAAAAGGGATAATTTTTCGCTACTTTTTTCCTGGCCAATATTTTTGGGTGACAAACGAGGGCCTACTTCATTGTCCAAAATACCAATTGCGTTACCATATGCGTTTCGAGGTGAATTTAAGTTTAGAGACTAATTTGGCACGATTTTCAAGGCAACATTGCACACATTTTTCAAAACCGATCAAATGAAAAAATTTGAGATCCTTGACAACTTATTAAGCGCTAAAAAGAACTTTGAGTTAACAATTAACTCGGATTGATTTAAAATCTCGCAAAACGTGATAGGCTCGAATCTCACCGGGTTTGTTAATCTCCACATTTATTCGTTAAGTCGTCAATTTTCGCACAATTTCCATCTTTGGTCAATTTCGGCTTTGTGTATGTTGAATGTTTACAATTTGAGACTTTAAACTGACTTTTAATGATATTTTTGAAAAATTTGAATTCCAATTTTTATTTATTTTGAACAAAAATATTTTTGGAAATTTTGGGCATTTTTGAAAATTTGTGAAGTTTTAGAAATACGCACTTGTGACCCCCCTAACTTAGACTTTTGCATTGTCCTCAAGCAAAAAGGACGAAAATCGAAATTAAGGCGAATAAAAAGTGCGGAAAAATAAAACAAACAAATATGAAAAAAATGCAAGATTGTATTATAATCAAGAGAAGCCTGTGTTACATAAGAAATGGGTAAACAACTGTGAACAATGTGCAATCCCTACCACCACTAACAATTAAACCAAAAGATAAAAACAATAAAAGCTCATGGGGGAGGTGGGTGGGAAGAGCTTGGTGCATTCGGGTCATATGGGTCATAAAAGAAGGGGGGAGGAGGACCGCCAAAGTTGAGCTGGTGAAGATGGACTTGAAGTTGATACATCATCCGGGTGTCCCTTCGGTAGTCCGCTTGGTCTTGATTGTATTGGTTGATGAACCCGTCGAGACGGGCCTCAACCGCCGAAATGCGCCTATCGAAGTTGGCCCCCGGGGGCTCGAAATCGGAATCATCCTCCTCATCCTCGAATTCTTCCTCGTCTACATCCATCATCGGGTCATCGGGAGCTTCCTCGGCCACGTCCTCCTCGTGAATAGGACGGTCGGGGTGAGCCACGCGCATTTGGCGCTCACTACGAGTTGTGGACGTGCCGCTTACGGGGCGAGGAAGTCGAATTTGGTTTCCGGGTTCATCCACTCCCACATCCATCAAGAGCTCCGTAATGAAACGGGCGTATGGGAGGGCTACCTTGCCATTCTCGTCATAGGCGGCATTGATGATATCCGCGTAGAAGACTTGGGCAAGGTTGATGGTGCTCTCGGGGTCCAAAAAATAGTAGAGGAAATTGGCGTGACGGGACCGGACCACCGAGTCATTGGTGGTTTGGTGGATGGCACCACAAACGATGATGTGAGTGAAGCGGACCGTGGCGGCCAAACCACCAATGGGGAAGGATTCGCATGTCCATTCCGCCCCGGGTGCCATGCGGGCAACGCATTCGTCTTTTGAGTGTGGGGCACCATTGTTGGGGTATTGGAAGGGTACGGGGAGGATCACCCCTTTGGCACGCATTTTGCGTGCAATGAGAGCTGCCGAGAGGGGAATGGTGATACCGTCGAGATACGCCTCGTGAAGTGTGGAAGATTTGCGAACCAAGGTCGCATAGAATTGACGAATGGCGGTCTCAAACACAGTATTGCACGTAGGGGCGAGGAACGAGCACCACCCACGGTGGTCAAAAAGGGCGGTGACTTCGCCCGGAAGGGTGTCCCAATCCACGAAGCGCTCGATGTGAATGGCACGCGTGGAGGAGAAGTAGATCTCGGACCAATGGCGTTCTAGGACGCATCGGAATACCCCCCTACCCGGGTCATCAAGTATGGTGGTCTCATCATATTTCCTTGGGCGGGGAGCGGGGCGGCGCGGCATTTTGATGGAAAAGAGGGAGAGAGAGGGAGAAAATATGGGAGAAAATATGGGAGAGAATAGAGTGAGGGAGAATGTTTTGGTGTGAAAAATGGAGGAGGGGTGAGGTGTATTTATAGGTGTGAAGGGGTGTGTTTTTGGTGGGAAATGTGAAAGGTTGGGAAGGAGAGGGTGGAGGGAATGAATTGGGATGAATTTGGGAAGGAGGGAAAGATTTGGAGGGAAGAAAAACGAAGGGGAAGAAGGGGGAAAGAATGGAGGGAAGGGGAATGAATTTGGAGAAGAAAGGGGGGAAGAATCTGACAGGTACAGCGAACCGGTTCGGGGGTACAGCGAACCGGTTCGCCACTCCGAACCGGTTCGGAGGTACAGCGAACCGGTTCGGGGGTACCAGGCTGGTCCAATCGAGGAAATTCACTCTTCTCTTCATTTCTAAGTGCTCTCTCATCCCCTAACTTGTGCATACGGCCCCTAAAACCCTTCTAGACCCTAGGGCTCCCAAAAACTTCCTCAACTACGACCTTGAAAAGCGTAATAGCATCCTCGAAAAACGTGCTAACCTATCTCTCATGCAACGCAGGCTCCGGACTCCTAACTACCCTATTTACACACGACTATTTTACACACAAAATCACCCCATACGCGTCGGGGGTGCGACGACCTCACTCGCTTAGCTCAATTGACCCCGTAAACAGGGTCCGACAACCAAATCGTGTCGACCTCATCCACAAACGCCTCTAGGTATGGCTTTAGGCGTTGTCCATTTACCTTGAACGTGTTTTCCCCTTTTAAATCGTTTAGTTCAACAGCGCCATGGGGAAAAACGTTCTTTACCACGAACGGGCCAGACCATCGTGACCGCAACTTGCCTGGGAAGAGGTGAAGCCGAGAGTTGTATAGAAGAACTTTTTGCCCGGGATGAAACTCTTTTCGTCGAATGATGCTATCGTGAGCAAGTTTCATCCTCTCCTTTGAAATTTTGGCATTCTCATACGCATCATTGCGTAGTTCTTCTAACTCAATCAATTGTAGCTTCCGGGCTTCACCGGCCTTGTCCAAGGCAAAGTTCAATTGCTTGATTGCCCAATATGCTTTGTGTTCGAGCTCAACAGGGAGGTGACAAGGTTTGCCATACACAAAACAGAAAGGGGACATTCCAAGTTGATTTTTAAACGCGGTACGATAGGCCCAAAGTGCATCGGTCAATCTAAGGGACCAATCTTTCCGGGTAGGATTGACGGTCTTTTCAAGAATGTTCTTGATCTCCCGATTCGCTAGCTCGGCCTGCCCATTCGTTTGTGGGTGATAGGTCGTCCCAACCTTGTGGACGACCCCATACTTTCTCATGAGCTTTTCAAATGGCCTATTGCAAAAGTGCGTGCCATTATCGCTAATTATCGCTTTCGGTGCTCCGAAGCGAGAAAGTATGTGTTCCTGTAGAAACTTTATCACCACTTTGTTGTCATTAGTCTTAGTAGCTATAGCTTCTACCCATTTAGAAACGTAGTCTACCGCGACTAGGATGTATAGGAAACCAAGGGATGGGGGGAAAGGACCCATGAAGTCAATACCCCAACAATCGAATATCTCAATGATGAGTATGGGGGTAAGGGGCATCATGTCGCGTTGAGAAATGGCTCCCATTCGTTGGCACCTATTACATGACTTGCAAGCGTCATTTGCATCCCGGAAGAGTGTGGGCCAATAGAGGCCGCATTGCAGAATTTTAGCGGCCGTCTTTTTCGCCGAGAAGTGGCCTCCACATGCTTCCGAATGACAAAACTGGATGACCTTTGGGATCTCGTCATCCGGTACACATCGTCGGATGATTTGGTCGGCGCAATATTTAAAAAGGAAGGGATCATCGTAAAAGAACATGCGCGACCAATTAAGAAACCTCTTCTTATCTTGCGGTGTCCAATCGGGAGGGACGGCTCCCGTGACTAGATAATTTACAATGTCCGCAAACCAGGGATAAGAAGAGGTGGCAAATAGTTGCTCATCCGGAAAGTGCTCGTCTATGGGTATGGGATCACTAGGTACGTCGGACGAGAGCCGAGATAAGTGGTCGGCCACGACGTTTTCTACTCCTTTCTTGTCTTTGATGGAGAGATTAAACTCTTGTAGGAGTAGGACCCACCTTATGAGGCGCGGCTTGGCGTCTTTCTTCGCGAGTAGATATTTTAAAGCCGCGTGGTCGGTGAAGACAGTGATAGGAGAACCAATGAGATACGATCTGAACTTATCAAGGGCAAAGACCACCGCTAGCAACTCCTTCTCCGTGGTAGAGTAGTTGAGTTGAGGTCCGGCAAGGGTTCGGCTAGCGTAGTAGATGGCATGAGCTTGCTTATCTTTACGTTGGCCCAAAACGGCCCCAATTGCGTAATCGCTCGCATCACACATAAGTTCGAACGGTAGGGACCAATCCGGAACTTGCATGATGGGAGCGGACACGAGCATGTTCTTTAATCTATCAAAGGAGCTTTGGCATGCCTCGGTCCACTCAAACGGGTTATCCTTCATGAGAAGGTTACTTAAGGGTCTAGCGATGGCGCTAAAGTCCTTAATGAACCTTCGATAAAACCCGGCGTGACCCAAGAATGAGCGCACGTCTTTAAGCGATCTCGGTGGGGGAAGGTCAGCTATGACATCTATCTTAGCCCTATCAACTTCTATGCCCTTGGATGATACTATGTGACCAAGAACTATTCCCTCAGTGACCATGAAATAGCACTTCTCCCAATTCAGCACTAAGTTCTTGTCCACACACCGGGTAAGTACTTTTTCCAATTTTTCTAAACAATGATCGAAAGAGGTGCCAAAAACGCTGAAATCGTCCATGAACACCTCGAGTCCTCTCTCGACCATGTCGCTAAATAAGCTCAACATGCACCTTTGAAAGGTCGCGGGTGCATTACACAAGCCAAATGGCATACGTTTGTAGGCAAACGTACCAAACGGGCAAGTGAAAGTCGTCTTCTCTTGGTCAAGTACATCTACCTCAATTTGGTTATATCCGGAATAACCATCAAGGAAGCAATAGTAAGGGTGGCCCGCAACTCTCTCAAGCATTTGATCGATGAATGGCAAGGGGAAATGGTCTTTTCTTGTTCCCGCATTGAGTTTCCGGTAATCAATGCAAACACGCCAACCGGTGGTGGTGCGTTGGGGAACAAGCTCTCCCTTGGTATTCTCAATCACAGTCATACCCGACTTCTTCGGGACGACTTGAATAGGGCTCACCCATTTGCTATCCGAGATTGGGTAGATAATCCCGGCATCCAATAGTTTGATGATCTCGGTTCTCACAACTTCTTTCATATTGGGATTCAGTCTTCTTTGCATTTCTCTAGAGGGCTTGACATCCTCTTCGAGATGTATCTTGTGGGTGCAAATCAAAGGACTGATCCCCTTCAAATCAGCTATACACCAACCAAAAGCACTCTGGTGCTTCCTCAGAATTCTCATCAATTTGCCCTCCTGCCCTTCGTTTAGGCTAGAGGAGATAACAACAGGGAATGTCTCATCCTCTCCTAGGTATGCATATTTGATATGGGAGGGGAGTTTCTTTAATTCGAGGGTTGGAAATTTTTCACTGGAAGGAGCCATATGTATATCCCTCGGAGGTAGTTCCTCGAATCTAGAAACCCAATCAATCTCTCTCACGTCCTCGTCCGACGCACTCTCATTGAGTAATTCTCTCAACCTTCCAACATCCCTCTCGAAGTGGGTAGACGTCCCCTCACACTCATAGCTCGTCGCTAAACATAACTCTAAGGCATCGCCACAAAAAGTTTCCTCGAAGTACTCTTCTACTACCTCATCTATGAGGCTCACCGAGTGAAGGTCATCTTCCTCCCCTGCATTTTGGGCTACGTGGAAGATGTTGGTTTCCAAGGTCATGTTCCCAAAGGTGAGTTGCATTCGCCCATTTCTTGTGTTGATGATGGCATTAGCTGTAGCTAAGAAAGGGCGACCAAGGATGATGGGAACATGGTTGCTTGAGTTAAAGGAGGGCTCCGTGTCCCAAATGACAAAGTCTACCGGGAAGTAGAAAGTGTCCACTTGGACGATCACGTCCTCGACTATGCCTCGTGGAATCTTCACTGATCGATCCGCTAATTGGAGAGTGACCTTTGTGGGCTTGAGGTCGCCCAAGTCAAGTTGCCTATAAATGGAGTAAGGAAGTATGTTTACACTTGCTCCCAAGTCAAGTAAGGCTTTCTCAATTTTATTATCTCCAATGATGCATGATATGGTGGGTGCACCGGGATCTTTGAATTTAGGCGGGAGATCATTTAGCAGAATGGAACTCACGTTCTGAGCTAGAAAGACGTTCTTTTTAACTTTCATCCTCCTTTTCACCGTCAACAAATCTTTGATAACTTTGCCGTAGGCTGGAATTTGTTTGATGGCATCAAGGAAGGGTAGATTCAGCTTCACTTGCTTTAGAACTTCTAGCACTTCATCACGTGGAGTCCCTTTTTGAGTAGGAATCAACCTTCGAGGAAATGGTGCTGCGGAGGGTGGTTTAACTATCACCTCAGGCTCACTAGTGCCTTCCTTATCACTCTCGTCCAAGGGGACATCTTCGGCCTCTTTCGTGCCGGGCGAAATCTCCTTGTCTTTTGTTGTGTCGTGTGGAGGAGGTGATAAATCAACGACTCTTCCACTACGAAGAGTGGTCACTGCTTGACATTGCTCCTGATGTTCAGTAGATGTGGAGTTAACACTAGTTTGACCTTGGGGAGGTCATTGGCCTTGGGCAGGGAATTTTCCCTTCTCTTGGACACTCAACGAGGATTGTATCTTAGACAGGTTTGCATTTAGGTCGCCAATGAGACGATCATACTTGGCATTGGTTACGGCCTGGCTATTGATGAATTGATTCACAGTATCCTCAAGAGTTCTCCGCTGTGGCGGAATATAATTTCCATGATGTGGTGGTGCTTGCACATGTCCTTGCATGTGTGGAGCTTGTTGAAATTGTTGTGGAGGAGGAGGGGCAACATGCGAAGGAGGGTTCATTGCGGCGTGTTGTTGCCCGTAGCTAAAACCGGGATGGTTTTTCCACGAAGGGTTGTATGAATTTCCGTGCGGGGCACCGAAATTTCCCTTAAAGCCTCCTATACCATTAACTTGCTCCTGTAATATTACTTTGCAGGCGGGTATCGTCGGGCATTCCTCAGTTGAATGTCCCGCCTCACAAATTGCACACACCTTTTCGATGGGATTCTTGATGGATCCAACTACCTCACATAAATCTCGCAGTCCTCTCTCAATGGTGTCCAACCGACAGTCCGACATCGAATTCTTATCTACGTGGAATAGACCGGATGTCGACGGAGCTGTGGTAGATTGTCGATTTCGGTTTTGAGCGTTCGGATCAGAGGTATCCCAGGATTGGGTAGTCTCGGCAACATACCTCATGTGAAGATCAGCGTCATGGGCATCTAGATCGACAAATGGACCACTTCCCATGGTTTCAACAAGCTGTTTAGAATTAAGATTTAACCCATTATAGATAAAGGAGATGATTTGTGAGGGATCAAATCCATGATGGGGGCACGAAGCCACTAACTCGTTGAAACGTTCATAACATCGATGGAAAGGCTCATTTTCTTGTTGCCTGAATGCTTGAATTTGAGCCTTTATAGAGATTGTTCGATGTGTTGGGAAGAATTTCTTGAGAAATTTAGACTGTAGCTCATTCCAGGATGGAATCGAGCTTGGAGGTAAAGACCATAGCCAAGCTTTGGCTTTATCTTTAAGCGAGAAGGGGAAGAGTTTGAGGCGGATTACCTCTTGTGTGCAGGTTTGATCGTTGAGAGTATCACACACGTCCTCAAATTCCCTTATGTGGAGGTATGGCTTTTCAGAATCCATACCGTGATAATGTGGTAGCGTCTGGATCATCCCATTTTTGAAACGAAATTGCCCGGCATTATACGGGAGTATAATGCATCCCGGAGTGACAGTGCGCTCGGGATATAAGAATTCTCTCAACGGGCGGTACGGAGGCTCTTCCTCACCGGTAGTTGCATTACTGTGCTGCGACATCTCTCTCTCACTCGACGACTCGGCGTTCTCACTGGGTGTGCACGACGTGTGTCCTACGAAGGAGAAGGGAGTGTTGCTAGAGATGGAGTGTGACGGCGTGGGAGGTGGAATCCAGAACTGTGGGGCTTGTGGAGTGTGGGGACTGTCAGGATTATACTCAACAAGTGGATTTTCGTGAATGCTGGTTGGAGTATTATGGGGTGTGGGAGTGGTTTCAGAATTTTGCATTAAGCTCAGGAGAGATGATGATTGTGAATCTTTTTGAATTTTTTTTTTTTTTTTTTTTTTTTTTTTTTTTTTTGTCAAAGTTTTGGATTAACTCGATCTAATCCTAAGTCTACCTAATTCCCCGGCAACGGCGCCAAAAACTTGGCACGACTCAGAATGTGTCTCTAAGGTGTGTACTCTCTAGGCTCAAGTGCAAGCCTGTCGTTCAAGTAATAATCCGACAAGTCGGGTATCGATCCTCAGGGAAAAAGGACAACGGAGTTGTGACGACGGGATAAGAAAGAGGAATCCTAACGATGACTCTAAGAAGAAAAGAAAAAGATTGATTTGGCTTTTTGGGAATGGTTAAACTAAATGCAATTGTGAAAATATAATGAAAAATGCAACTAACTAAATTATCTAAATGAAGAATGAAGAATTAAATTGAACTTTTTAACTAAATGATGAGAAAATAGGATGGGAATACACTCCCCCAACCCTAGTGTAATGCAGTGATAACGTTGATCATAAATTTATCCGATTAATTCAAACCCGGAATTTAGTACTCCCAAGCATTATGTATACGAAGTTCAAGCCCGCGTCATACCTAATCTGAGGATGAGTAAATCGGTATCGCGGTAATTACATTCAAATTGTACTCTAAATCATCACGAGTACCCAGAGGCAAACGAGATATAAAGATCTACAATTCTTAAGAAATCACGCGATACGATTTAAATTAATCATTAAATTCAGCGGATCGACGTTATACACACGCACTAACACATCAGGTTGGGTTCATGCATCCCAACCTTGAAAAACCTAGCCGGACATGTTAAATTGCCTAATGCATGAAATAATGATGTTGCATGTGTAAGAATTCATGATGAAACTAAATCTAAACATGTAAATACGTATTATGAATGCGAAAACAAGTTGAATCTAATGGGAAAACAAAGCATGCAAGAACAATAATAAGAAACAAGAATTTTGAATTAAAACTAGAAAAGCAAACCCGAAACAATGAATTCTTGAAGTAATTTTAGCCCTTGATGTTCCTAGATGTTCCTCTCCTTTTTCTCTATCAAAAACTCTCTCCAAATAACCCTAAAAGCTGCTCCTAGGTTAATGCCTACGTTTTTTACAAGTTTGGAGTCTTTTAAACCTAATAGGAGACTTGGAGACCAATCCAAATGAAAGACAAAATTCGCGTGTCAGGTACAGCGAACCGGTTCGGGGGTACAGCGAACCGGTTCGCCCCCCCGAACCGGTTCGGGGTGGGGTTCGCATGTACCAGCCTGGACTTGCTCTCAACACTTAGATTTTTTTTCTGGTTTTTCTCTCCTTTTCTTGGATTTTTCTTCAACTTCAACTGAGCATAACTTTTCAACCGTAGCTCGGATTTGGGTACCGTTTCTTCCAATGTGCTCGTTGTTCCGAGCTCTTCAACTTCCCAGTTGACTTCTTCTTCCGGATCGGGCTGCAAAATTACCGACATGCCCTTGAACATGCCTTCTTAGCTTTTCTTGCACAGTCTTGTTTCCTCCTTTGCACTGCTTGCATAATTAACCTGTAAAACCAATAGGAGAAGCACGAAATACGCAATACTTGCCAAGAAGGTTAGAAGCATAAAAGTGAATCAAATCCATATATGTTACATCATTCGGGTTCACAAAAGTACTGAAATTAGGGGGATAAATATACAATATTTATGCCCAATCAGTTAGGATGTGTTCTTATGCAGAATGGGAAGGTAATAACATATGCTTCCAGACAATTAAAGACGCATGAACGAAATTACCCTACAAAAGCTTGGATCTAGCGGCCATTGTTTTTGCTTTAAAGTTGTGGAGACATTACTTGTATGGAGAAACTTGTGAGATATTTACAGATCATCAAAGTTTGAAATACTTGTTTACACCGAAAGAACTGAATTTGAGACAAAGGCGTTGGATAGAGCTGATTAAAGACTATGACTGTACCATTCATTATCATCATGGGAAGGCCAATGTGGTAGCAGATGCTTTGAGTCGGAAATCATCCGGAATTCTTGGTTGCATACGGTGTGCCCGTGTTGGAAATATTCTTGACTTGGCATCGATGGGGATTGAATTGAAGTTTTCAAAAAGCGGAGGATTATTAGCACATGTCACAGTGAGACCTCTATTGGCAGAACGCATACGAAATTTGCAGACCAGTGATCCATTCCTCGAGAAGAAGAAACAAGATGTCCTGGATGGTAAAGAGAGTGACTTTAAGATTAAGAATGATGAATCATTGTGTTATAAGAATAGAATGTGTGTACCGAATGACCCACCCTTAAAGAAGGATATATTAGAAGAGGCACATAGTTCTATTTACTCTATGCATCCGGGAGGTACCAAAATGTACAGAGATTTGAAGGAATATTACTGGTGGAACAATATAAAACGTGAGATTGCAGAGTTCGTAGCTAAATGTTTAGTATGCCAGCAAGTGAAAGCGGAGCATCAGAAGCCGGCAGGATTATTTCGTTGCCTATTCCGGAATGGAAGTGGGAGCATATAACGATGGACTTTGTTACAGGATTACCCCGGTCACCAAGGGGGCATGATTCTATTTGGGTAATTGTAGACCGATTGACGAAGTCGGCCCATTTTCTTCCAGTTAAGATCACCTACACTGTTGACAAGTATGCACGTATGTACGTTGATGAGATTATCCGTTTACATGGGGCACCAGTGTCAATTGTATCAGATAGAGATCCAACATTCACTTCCAAGTTTTGGCCTCGTCTACAGAATGCCATGGGCACAAGTTTGAAGTTCAGCACTGCATTTCATCCACAAACTGATGGGCAATCAGAAAGGACGATCCAAATATTAGAAGACATGTTACGAGCTTGTGTGTTTGACTTCAAGGGTAATTGGGATGATCATCTTCCATTGATGGAATTTTCGTATAATAATAGTTATCAGTCCACCATTGGTATGGCTCCTTATGAAGCTTTATATGGGAGGAGATGTAGGACGCCTTTGTGTTGGGATGAAGTAGGTGAAAGAAAAATTTTGGGTCCGGAATTGATAGATATGACAACTGAAAAGATCAAAATGATTCGGAAACGGATAAAGATAGCGCAAAGTAGGCATAAATTTTATGCAAATAAGAGGAAGCATCCATTGGAATTTCAGAAGGGAGATTTTGTATTCCTGCGTATTTCACCGTGGAAAGGCGTTATGAGATTTGGCAAAAAGGGTAAACTAAGTCCAAGATACATTGGACCATATGAAGTGTTGGAAAGAATTGGGCCCCTGGCCTATAGATTAGCATTACCTCCAGATTTATCCCGTTTACATGATGTGTTTCATGTATCGATGCTTCGTAAGTATTTGGCGGATCCATCTCACCAGTTGAAAACTCAACCAATTGAACTGAAGGAAGACTTGTCATACATCGAGGAACCATTGGAAATTATTAATCGTAAGGAGCAGGTATTGAGGAATAAAGTTATTCACTTAGTTAAAGTTATGTGGATGAGCCATGGAATTAAAGAAGAAACTTGGGAAACGGAGGATAGCATGAGGAAACAGTATCCCCATTTGTTTGGTAAGTGACCTTTATATTAAATTTCGGGGACGAAATTTTCTAAGGGGGGGAAGTTGTGACAACCCGAATATAATTTTAATAAATTATATTTAAATCATGTTTATATTATGTGATATGAATAATGTATTATTAGTATATCTAATATTAAGTGCTTATGTTTAGTCTAATCCTACTTTCATAAATCATGAAATGTCGAGTTATGTACGAACACAAGATTTGGTTATTTCCGATAGAAATGTTCCTGTTTAAGACTAGTTTTGACCATTGTAACATTACAATTGAATTGAGGTGAAAACTACATAGTTGTATACATGTGAGTTAGGGTCGTAACACAACAAACGGTGCATCAAACGGATGCTCGAGGAAGACGTTAGGTCGAAATTACGAGAAGGGGAAAATATGTCAATTCCCTTAAGTGGTAAATTGTCTTTTATTAAACCAAATGGTTTAATTTGATTGGTTGGATTGGGAGGCAGCCTTGGCCGACCTTATACCCTTGAAATATCCTTATCCTTCAGCCAAAACCAGCCATGAAAGGGTTTTAAGCTTAGGGAAAGAGAAAGTAGAAGTTAAGGAAGAAAAGTGAGGAGAAAAAGTGTAGAAAAATCCGTAGAAATTACGTAAAAATCCCTGAAGGTAATCCTAATTGTAATTCTTGTTATTTATCTTATATTACTGATTTATATGATATAAATCATCATAAGTTTACGAAAGTTTCAGCCCTTTATATATATGTATGGTTAGATGCAAGCTTATGTTAAGTTGAGTGTAGAAACCCTTAAAATTGCTTTGTGTTGAAACCCCTTGTATTCAAATCTGTATATCTCTTTGTGTGATTACTGTAATTGAGAAATTCCAATTGGAAATGAAAGTAGACTCATATATTCATATAATATCTGAAAATTAGAATTTATCTCCTTGTGTTTAGACCGTAATGATGATTTCAAGTTGGTACATAGTTGCTGTTTGTATACTTGATTTCGGTATGCCCTGAGTTTGGTCAAGATTTTGAGATAGCAAATGAAGTCAAAAAATTATGAAACTTTAATTCTGTACGATTAAGTATGTGTACTGAAAATGGGTTGAAAATCATGGAAAGTTATCCTGGAGAAAAATTATGAAAATTCTTGGAAGTTGAAGGAACAATAGAGGAGCTTGTAGGGCAGATTTCTTGTGTTGTAGAGAAATGGTCATAACTTGCCCTAGGAAACTTGAAAAATTACACCGTCACATGTATTGGATAGTATATTCATATATGTTTTCATATTGATGAGGTTGGACCCCTGTATTTGTACAATTTAGGAAAATAGGATGGGTAAGTATGTATGACCATAATTTCAGGCCATACTGGGTACCCCTTAAATGAATGTTTGTATTTCGTCCTTACAAAGGGTACTTTGAGTACATGTTTCATGTGTATATACATTGAGGAGTATAATTTCATGTTTACTTGACTTTGGTTATAAATTCCTCATAAGGTATTTCCTACGGTTGAATGTGCGTAACTTTATCAATATGTACATCATTGTTTGCCTTTACCTATGTTTTATGGAATGTGACTTAATTGGAATTATATTGTTGATGTATAGCCATAAAAAGTTACATAATTATGTTTGGATAATATTTATGATTGAGGTTCAGTACTGATTTAGTTGGATTGACAGGTGTAAGGCCTAATCAACCCAGTTCAGCTCCACCAGAAGGAAACCTGAATACGTAGTTGTCAACCAAGGTGAGTGTACTCACTGGAAAGAGATATTTGTATCGTGTTGTTGGTATGATCATAATAAAATGAATATGAAATTGTTCATTTCGGTTTATCGAAATGAGGGGTTACTCCTCGACCAGGAATGGGGGAGATTTGTCTATCAATGACAAGGGGTTACTCCTCGACCAGGAATGGGGGAGAATTGTCTATTTAGACAGGATATGTGAATCATGATTCGGAAAAGTTGGTCATTCATTATGAATGAGCCGGATAAGTTAATACATAAGTATATGGACATGATTTATTGTATTTAAATTCATGCAGTAGTATAGTAGTGATGCATTCACTGGGCTATTTTGCTCACGGTTCCTATGTTCACATTTTTCAGGTAACGCGATGTCACTGCCAAATCTAGGAGGTCGGGTTGGGTTAGCCAGGAATGGGAGAAACTATGATTTTGTGTAAATGTAAATGATGTAATTAAGTTAACTTATCCTTCAAGAAAGTTTTTATGGGCATGATTACTCTGATGTTGTAAAAAGGTTTTCAGTTATATGAATTTACAATGATGACTCTGAAATCAAAACTCGTGATTATGGTTTGGTTAGATTAATTATGGTTTGACTCACTTTGACTTTCAAACTTAATTATAAGTAACTGGGTTGGGGTGTGTCAAAGGGGGACCCTCCCTTTTATACATACCTTCCAAAAAATAGGCATTCCGTTCAAACAACGGAAGGTATGTGTAAAGCGGAAGATATGAACTATCATCAATTAAATTTTTTTGGGGGGATGATAGGGGATTAGGATTGAACGGGTGACAAATACACACGGGAATAACAAAAACTGAATTTCCTTCTAAATATTTGGAAATTGGAATGGGAGGTGGCGCACATGGAGGCAAAATTGCCTTCATGGAAAGTAACTCGAGCAAGTAATCCTCATTGGTGAAAGGGTTTAACACTTTAAAGTTTGGAACTGATTCATTGGGTACTCGTATCGGTGTGATAGTATAGAATAAAGATGGGGTGGAAAGAAATTCAATCTCAAGATATGAGTTATCATCGCTCAAAGATTGAATTTCGAAGAAGAAAGGATCATTTTAAATGGATTTTTCTTCTTTGAGAACCAAAGAAGAACTCATTTCATTGCAAATGGATACTACGTCCATTTCTTCCTCATTTTCATTCTCTATTATACCATGGGCTAAGTCAAGAATGGTTTGTTCCAAAGTAGGCACAAAATCCCCATTTGGTTCAAAATATTCATCAACTCCCAAAGTCTAGAAAGAGAAATCATTGTTTGATTTGAATAATGCATCCAACTCTTACTTCCAACAACGATTTTCTTCTTCATAACGATTTTCAATTTTTTCATTTTCAAGAATGCGCAAACCCTCAGGCAAAGTCATAGGTGGAGGCGCCGATTCTTGAGAATGAAAAGTTTGGAAACTATCCTCGGAATAAAGCTATTGCAAATCATTTCAACATTCTTATCATAAGGATTTTGAGGCCCAAAATTGGAATAATTATTCTCAAAATTCCCGTAATCCATAACTTGACTTTGATAATACTCACCCAAAGACATTTTAGATGTTTCAAGTTTTTTACTTTGTGAGTATTCACTAAAAGTCATAGGTTTAGGGGGATTTTGAGAATTATCACTACGATTACTGAAAGAATTAAAATGAAAATAAGACATGCTTACCCAAAAAATAACTCAAGATAACAAATTTCACAAAGCGACGTGCGTCTGAGAAATTCAAGCATTTCTTGGTGCTCAAATGTAGAAGTCCTACAAAAATAGTTAACAAAGAATACAAATAGAAAGAAAAAATACTACGAAATACTAAATCAAATAAATTCTAAAATGAACAAGTCCTCGACAACGGCCCCATTTTGATAACAAGGGGAAATTCGTGACCAGTATCTTTTAAGGGAGTATAGCGGCCAGTTTGGATATTGAAATCCATAGAGATTAGTTGTTAGAATTATGTTGATTTAATACCTCAGGAATAAAAGTGTAAAATATACTCGTTAACAAAAGAAAAGATAATATGGGCGTGTGTTTAAACTAAGATTAACAAAATGGATAAAAACTATAGATTGCGACAAATATCCCTCACCTCGGCTTAATGCATATAAATGGTTACATGGGAACACGAAGTTAGCAAGATTAAATATCATTTCAACAATCTATTAAATCTAGAATTGTCACTCACTAAATTCACATAAAAGCCTAATATGATTTTGGTATAAACAAATACCCTGAAAATTACACACGCAAGGTCGTAAATACGGAGCATACATGATATACCTCGTTAAATCTCTTAGGCGTAATAACAAGAACAACCCAATTGAATTAAATACACGAAACCCATCACAAAGCAAAGCAACCCATTGAAACCAAGGTGATTTCAATCAATCATAACCTAGGTTAAATTAGCTACACAACATAATGAAAGACATAAATTAAATGCTAGAAAGTAAGGAAAGAAATAAACAAAGCAATAAACCTAAGTTAAAAAGCTTGCAATAAATCACACAAAACAAGAAATAAATAAATGGAAACTCGAATTGAAAGAGAAGATGATGTATAGTGTTCTTACATAAATTATATAGGTAAACCCTAGGAGGGAGAAAATGGCACACCCAAAACCACCTCCAAACCCTAGCCTCCCTAAGAGAACCAAAACCTAAACTAAATAAGAGAATATATATCTACAAAATAAAACAAAGGTTCTATTTATAGTAAGTGATAAAAGAAGAAAAGAAAAAATATGAAAAAGAAATGAAATTAGCAAAAACGCACCATATCTGGCATGACCGGTCGACCACAACCAAGGGGTTGGTCGACTGGCATCTTGGTTTGAAGCCCCTTATTTCTTTCGTAGGGTAAATGCTGAATCACCAGTTAATCGGGGGCTCAGGGCCAATCGATTGGTCCCCTATTTTGAGCAGGTCTTGGTTCATAAAAGGGGAGAAAGACTTCCAAACAAAATCGGCTATAACTTCTTCGTCCGGACTCGAAACAGTGCATCGTGCTAACTCAATGAACTACGTTTCCATGAAATTTCATTGAGTGGGAGATAATTATAAAATGTATAAAATGCCCTTAAAGTTGAATTCGACGACGAAACTTCTCCAAAATGCAACCAAACCTCACTTTAAGCATTCCAATACCTACAAAAACTTAATTAAACCCTGCAAAGCATATATATATATATATATATATATATATATATATCGAAAACTGAGGTTTTCTGGTTAATGAGCTTAAATATAGGCATAAGGAACACAAACCATTATGGAATTTATAAAGATAACGAGTGCGGATATGCATTATTCGTGAGTAATCAGGTTGTAACGGTATACGACATACACAATGTAAACTACGAACGATGGAAAATCTATCCTTACAAGGTGATTTGGGTCAGTGATTATGCGGTGGGGGTATGGATGTAGTAATTTGGATCGAGGCCTTCGTGTTATTCTTATATGTATAATTAGTTTAGTTATGGGCATAACTATACGTGGTTATTAGAATGTCTACGTAAGGTTAATGTGTTTTGATTGCTTTATAGAGTTCATGTGTAGTATATGGGTACTACGTATACATGTAACACTTCTTGTATGACGGGTGATTTATGATTTTGTGTTATAGCACTAGGCAGTGATTTGTAGCTACTTTCGTGGAACTAAATGTTTATTTATGTTGTGTATAATTGGATAGTTAACTAATGAGGGGTATAAACTCCTAAGGGTTTAGTTTGTAAGGATATCGTATAATATAACAATTATATTATATATGTGTGTAGTTCACCGAGATGGTTGGTAGTATCGTTGTTAGCCTAGAAAAGAGCCTATGTAGGTATTATGCAGAGGGGCTTAACCTAGTTAGATATCAAGTGATATAGGGATGTTATGGGCTGGTGTTGGCATTAGTATTTTCTTATCGGTGACATTATTATTTTGGATAAGTTGCTTACCGGTGGCAACATTATATTGTAATTCGAGGTAGAACTTACACAGGGTACACGATTAGTCTTGGGATTTGAGTGCTTATATTGTTTAGTATCAAATTTGGGCTTATGGATATTTTAAATCTTTGGTAGAGCTGATGTAAGATCAGGTATTTTGGGTATGAGTGCCGACGAGGACAGCAGGAGACGTAAATGAGTCATATTTAATATTGTCGAGGAAAGTAAGTTATTTCTTGCTAAATATGGGATGCAACCTGCGATATTTTTACAAAAATATTTTCAGGAGTCCCTAAGACAGAACAGTAAGATTGTGCAGATAGACTTGTAGTCTCACTACACCAAAAATAACAATCTGGCACAGTTTAAAACTGTGCTAGATTTTAATCAGGCATGCTTGACACCGTGCTAGATATTGAATCTGGCAGGATTTAGATTTTCATTTTTGGCACGCTTTTGGCATGATTATAAAGCGTGCCATACTATTTTATAAGTGTACTCATATTTTACAATTTGATATGGGTTTGACACGGTTAAACCGTGCCAGATTTTTCAATCAATAAAAAAATATTTATTATTTGAAAACAAATTAGGAAAATTAGCAAACTGAAAATTTGGCAAAAAAATATTTATTATTCGCTTAAAAATCAAGAAAATTCAAAAATTATGAATCTTGCACGTTGTTGATAAACAAATGTTCATATTAAAATTCAAAATATTACACGCCTTAATAATTCATAGAGAAAAAATATGGGCAGAGTTTCCTCTGTTCCTGGTCATTCTGAAATGTATTAATATAAATCTACTTTATCATAAATCCCGCACGACCATAAAATTTAAAAATAAAATTACAAAAGTCAGTATGACCATAAAATTAAACAATAAAATTTACAAACGCTCGCGCGGTCATAACACATCAAAAATTTCAATCTCGAATGTCAACAATAATAAATAAATAAACTTTCTGCTATAAACCAATGACTTATTCGTGTATTCCATGTGGATAAAAGCTACCGCTGAAATCTTATTCTTAAAAAAAAATACGACACAAAAAAGAGATGCTACCAGTAATCAAATACTTTGTAAAAATTTGTATTCAAGCGGAAAATTGCACATACTTATCGTCGTATTTGCAAATTATCGTCTTATTATCAATTCGAGAGTTCCATGACTATGCAGTCAATTCTTATGAGTTATATTCATCCCATGCGAGGTGTTCGTGTCTCTTACGGGGCCGTTTGAGTGTTGTTTTAGGTTTTCTCCCTCTAAATACACATTTTAAGCCTAAGTCTAGATATTTGTAAATTATGATCATATTTTAAAATCGAGAGTTCCGTGATTATACGGTCAGTTCCTACGAGTTATATTGGTCCCATGAGAGGTGTTTGTGCCTCTTACGGGGTTGTTTTGGATTTTTACCCCATAATGAAATGTTCATCATTACTCAAATAGAGAGTCACATGACTATGCGGTCAGCTCCTATGAGTTACATTATTCTTGTCGAGATGTTCGTGCCTCTTACAGGGCTTTAGGGGGCGTTTTGGGTTTTCACCCTCTAACGGCATGTTTTTAAGCCTAAGTCTAGATATTTGTAAATTTTCATCATATTCTCAAACTTGGAGTCCCGTGACTATGTGATCAGTTCTTACGAGTTATATTCGTCTCGTACGAGGTGTTCGTGTATCTTACGGGATCGTCTGGGGACTCTTTTAAGTTTTTGCCCCCTAACGGCATGTTCTTAAACCTAAATCTAAATATTTGCATTTTTTTTTCAAATTCTCAAATCTGTAGTCTCATGACTGCGCAGTCAGTTTCTACAAGTTATATTGGAGTCGTGCGAGGTGCTTGTGCCCCTTACGGGGCCGTTTGGGGGATGTTTTGGGATTTCTCCCTCTAACGACATATTTTTAAGCCTACGTCTAGATATTTATAAATTATCATCATATTCACAAATCGGGAGACCCACGATTACGCGGTCAATTCCTATGAGTTACATTATTTTTGTGCTAGGCATTTGTGCCTCTTACAGGGTCGTTTGGGTATGTTTTGGGTTTTTGCCCACTAATGACGTATTTTTAAGCCTAAGTCTACGAGTTACATTATTTCTGTGCGATGTGTTTGTGCCTCTTACGGAGCCGTTTGGGTCTGTTTTGGATTTTTGCCCTCTAATGACATGTTTTTAAGCCTAAGTCTAGATATTTATAAGTCTAAATATTCTTAAATCGGGAGTCCCCTGACTATACAGTCAGTTCCTACGAGTTGCATTCGTCCCATGTGAGGTGTTCATCCCTGTTATGGGGTTGTTTTGAGTTTTCACCCTCTAATGATATATTTTTAAGCCCAAGTCTAGAGATTTACAAATTATCATCATATTCTCAATCCGGGATTCCCATAACTACTTATCAGTTCTTACTAGTTACATTCATTAGTGCAAGATGTTCGTGACTCTTATGGGGCCGTGTGGGAATTATTTTAAGTTTTCACTCTCTAATCGCATGTTTTTAAGCCTAAGCCTAAATATTTAAAAATTATCGTCATATTCTCAAACCAAGACTCCTGTGACTACGCTATCATTATTGCCATTTTACTAAATGGTAACTGAAATATATGAGGCATTTATTAAAACCTCTCAACTAATGAACATTGGGATATATAGTATATGTACAGATATAAATTTTTTACAAGTATCCGTAAGCCAATTCATTCTTGAACTAACCTCCTCATCCAACTATCCTCTATATCAATATGATATTCCATAAACCTCTTTATGCAGTAAACACATCATAAAGGTCCCTATCTTACTCTTGGTTCCATATTATAATGAAATTATAGTGTTTGGAATTATTCCACAAATATGGGTTCTGATAATAACTTTTGTCCATGTGATGGGATAGTGAACCCTCTTGGGCATAGGATGAAGTACTCCTTATCTACATCATCTTCACATACCTCCTGTTCTCCACTTTATCCATATTCCTCTTCACCCACCTCCTAACTACCCACATCATTTTTTATTCCCTTTCTAGCAGCTAAATATTTTTTACAAACTCTCTTGACCTAATAATATTTTTACTCCAAACTTTCCTTTCTGACGCCATAGACGATAATTTTATTTAGTCATTTGCTATTCTGAAAAAATAAGCAAAAATGTTAGTATTTTAATCAACTATAATTATCAGTGAATATATAGTAAAGAGCAAGAAGCCCTCAATTCCTAGTAATCATGGCCAATGTAAAGTCACTGAGTCCCAAACCTGAAGCAAAGTGGACCATTAATTTCACGGATACATGGTGTCCATTCACCATAATGTGGTTGTTTTTCTATCCGTTGACTAACACTAAAAAATACCATGGACATCATCCCAAGAACAATGAAAAGTCACCATCAATAATGGTTTAAGGTTGATCAAACTTAAGGTTAGAAGGAACTATGAACATTGACCACCATACGATAGAAAATCACTAAATCATGATTGTTTAATAAGGATATCAATGACCGTGAGAAGACACCGATTAGGTTTGTCAATAGTTGGTGGTTTGTTACTATGTGTATTTCAACATATTACTCCTTAAGTCATGGTGACAACTTACCATGGAAACTAATCTTTCTCGATGACCAATTAGCAAAGTTATTATTCATAATTGTAATCTTTTACTTTTCATTTTGATATTTTTAACACGGAAACAACTACATTTGCATTCTATAATAACCTTAAAACTCATTTTGGGTTCATTAGGACTTCATGGTGTCAATAAATTAAATCATCACATAGAATACCCAAATTTCACAGTTATTAGGGATCATGTAATGTACATTTATATAGACGTGTATATATTGATTTCGATGACAAAACTCATCATAAGTTAACAAAGTTATGAGATTTATGCTTCATATTTTCTTAAAACCCCAGCTAAACCCTAGTCTACACTTATTTTAAATTCCAAGCTTTGTAAGAAATGAGATTTTAAAGAGGGGAAAGGAATTCCAAAAATGATTAAAAGGGTCAAAATTGGTTTGATTTTGGTTAACTTGTGGGATGCCTTGTATGGTTGGAAAAAAATGGCCACTAATGTAGGTTAGTATATGGTGTCGGGAGTAAAATTGTAATGTATGTTTAACAAAATCCTAATTAAAAGGGTGCTAGTAAGGGCCTTGAAATTTTAAACTTGGGAATTTTAAGTTAAAATATAAATTTTTCTTTTTGTAATGGACCTTCCTAATACAAAACACTAATACACAAACATCCATGATACGAGTTTTGTATAGCCTTTAAATTTCTTTTTTACATTTATATAATTTATCAAATTTGGGTATCTTCACGTTCTTTGGCTCTTAAAAAAACAAAGTTTGGTATAAAAGTCAAAACAAACTTAGTTGAAATTGGGGTCATAAATATTAGTTACTTGATTGAGATTGAGTTATGATCCATTACAGGGAAATACACCAATTAAAATAATTTACCAAATTTAAAACTGATGGCGAATAAAACATCCTAAAGTTTTATGTGACAACTTTTACCATCAATTCATTGTGCAAGATAAATTTTAATTTTTTTAAACATTTAGATTTTGATTAACACAAAAAAGGTAAAGTAACACACATGACTGGATGAACAAGGAAAAAACTCCACTTACTAGGAAAAAGCCTCGAGTCAATGCAACATTCTCATTAAACTTGAGAAATACTTATAAAGGGGAACAGCGACTTACACTTTTTTCGTGTTACTTATACAAATCACTTATTCCACAGAAATAACAAGATGATAACTTTACAACGCAAGTGGGTTTCTCAACATCCCAATGTCTGGATCCTTAACTAGGGGTGGTAATTCGTGTGCGTCGTGTCGTGTTTGGATCGTGTCATGTCGGGTTCGTGTTAAGTATTAGTCAATCCTAACTCGATCCATTTAACTAATCGTGTCAGATGACCAAACACTAACCCGACCTATTTATTATCGTGTCGTGTTCGGGTTGACCCGCATAACCCATTAAGTAAAATATAGAATAATTTTTTTCTTCTCTCTTAACCAATCATACCACTCATAGGGCTACAATAACTTAAATTTAATTAATTTCAACTTCTTGCAACACATAAATAATTTATCATCCGATTCTCCATGAATTTTATAGAATGCCTATCAAGATATATGAATTATCTAATATATTCTCCATAAAATACGAGTTAAACGGGTCTATTCGTGTCATTTTCGAGTTATACGTGTTTGACACTAACCCAACCCGTTTATTATTCGTGTTGGCGGGTCGTGTCATATTCGGGTTCGTGTCAATAAATCGTCAACCCTAACCCGCTAACTTCGTGTCGAGTTTGTGTCGGGTTATCGTGTCGCGTCAAAAATTGTCACCCCTATCCTTAACCCACTTTCTTTCCCTTGAACCAAATGATTCAAAATGTTACATTTAAAGATGAAGAGTATTTGTATCAATAAAGGAACCACAAATGACCTATAATTATCAAAATATCTCATAAGGATAAAACCCAAAGTGTATTGGAGATTTGTTTTTTTGATGAATCTCAACAAATGTCTTCTTCCTCCTTGTTATCGCCAACCTTGAGAAAATACGTCATCAAATTCAAATAAAGGGGAGGAAATAAAGATATGATATAAAGTAATATTCTCTCTTTCTCAAGAAAAAAAGTGAAACTCTTAAGTATTTTAAAGAGACGAACAAGCTTCAACACCTTTTGCACTTTTAGCAAATCATATTTTCTCTCTCTCTCTCTCTCTCTCTCTCTCTCTCTTGATTGGAGAGGAATGTTAATTCTATACACATGACATGGTGTAGAGAAAATGGTAGAGACTAACAAATTAATGGACTTTCTCCTCCAAAGACAGTATTTGACATAATTTTCAAAGTAAGACCTAACTTTTGAGCCCTAAATCACGCACGTGATCAATTTCGCTGGGAAGTTTGTGAGAAATTTGTTGTAGTAAAGTTGAAACTTCTCTCGAAATATCTCTGGCAATAAGGTTGCAAAAAACTTACAAAAAATCAACCCAAAACTAATATAAATCGCTACAAGCAGCAAATAATACCTTCTTTGTAAAAAAATAACTTCACTTGTGTGAGAAATAACAGACTTGTAGTCGATATGACATATCATAAGCTTCTCCTCAAACATAGGCCGAGAAAGGAATGGTGTTAATCCTATATATCACTTGAGGTTTTAGATGTCCTTTTCAGCCTACTCACCCCCATACGAAGACCTTACTAAGTATTTTGAGAGAAAGCACTTATCCATGTCTATGGAGATGGATATATTAAAGGATACTACCCGACTTGTGAATATTTGAACCTCTTTAGCCTTCGTGAAAAACTACATATTAAATGCCTTCAATTTTTCATGCATAGATTTAATTGCTCTTTGATTTGAAATGAATTAAAATAAATTTCTTGATCTCAAATTGAAAATGCACTTGGCAGGATTTAACTTCTTTGGATGCTTGTCCATTGTATCAAAATATCTACACAAATACACAACGTGATGTTCTAATTAGAGGTTCTTAGTTAACATATCATCCATGTATATATCCATCATTTTATTAACTTGAAGTTTGAATATCTTAGTGACCAGCCGCTAATATATTGCCTTATTATTTTTCAAGTTGAAGGGAATCAAACTGTAGCAATACATGCCTTTATCCATGACGAAGGACGTATGTCATCTTTATCCATTGGGATTCAATTATATCATGTGTAGACATCCATAAAACTCATGAGATGGTGACATGTTTCATCGACTATCTAATCAATTCGAGGGCAAAGGAAAATAGTCTTTTGGTCAGCCTTTGTTCAAATTTGTAACTCCACACACACATGACATTTTTTTGTTTGTCTTGGGACTATTACAATATTTTCCAACCATGATGGATATTTCACCTTATTGAGAAACTTATCCAAAAGAAGCTTGTTGATTTCTTTTTGAATCACCAAGTATCTTGTAATACCTAGTATATTTTGGGAACTTATTTGGAGATTATATATTGGAGGAAATTAATTATTGGTTATAAATAATGCTTCATGGGTTCAATTCAGGAGTAAAAACACATATTAATGGTTTTTGGTCCTTGTTGAGTAACTAACTAATGGGTGGATGTTAAAGTCAAATTGTATTTTTACGTCTTATGTTGTATCAGAATAGAGATGAGTTTAAAGTAACCAAATAATGTTAAAAATATATGGAATTGTCATATGGGTTGGGTGACCCATTAGCCTAAGTTTGGAATGCTTTGAACCATGTTTTGTAACAAATAAGATGGTTTTATTTTAGGGTAAAAGTAAACTCTAAAAGTTTAGCTTGTATCAATATGAGATTAGGTTAAACCAAAATTATACAATACACCTAAAACCAAACCCTGACACTTAGAGAAAGATATCACTTGAGAGCATTTGAGTGAGAGAAAAGTCTTGGATATTCAGACATAATTGGTGAAACTCATCTCACGCAAACCAAGGTAATAAACTAGTTCTACTCTTATCCTTTGGTATATTATAGTTGTAGTAAAATTCATGTTATGGAAACCATAGTTTAGGATGTTAATCTCAATTCTAAATGGATCATAATGTTTAGATTCTATAATTGAATTCAGTGGAACTACTTATCTTGCTTTTGGATGAACAAACTAACGTTTAAGTTAAATTTTGAACTTAGGCCCATTGATTAAGAATCTTATCTTGATATATAGAAATTATGATTAAATAATACTAGAATAATTATATATGATTCAATTTCTTAGTTAATTACATTGATTGGGTAAAGATGATAAACAAGGAATCAATGGGTTAAGGAGTTGGGGTTTATATAGAAGTTACTTTGTAATTGGTTAGGGATTAATGTGGGATTTGTTAAATTTATGTTATATATGTTATTTAGGTGATACTTTTAGTCCCCAAACCTTCCTTTTGTTAGATACCGATTTGGAGGTCTAGATTTTGAGTTATGAGAAGTTTGGAGTTGTAATTATAGACATTCAAGATTGTCCACGATTGCTCCAAAGTTGAATCGATTCTAGCATGGTTCGAATCCATTTGACCTTGATGGTTTGCCATGTGAGTGTTATTGAGGTTGGTTTATTATTTTGGTTAGATATTATATCTAAGGTTTTATTGGGATTTATATAAACATGGCCGGGACCAATTGGGGATTTAATAAGGTTATTTAGTGATTATTTAGATTTTATCACTTTGAGGTACCTTTTAAGAGATATGTTATCGTTTAGGAACTAGATACCATCGGTGAACCTTTTAGGGTCAAACTTAAGATGTGTGTTTCCTTATTCACGTGATTTTATATGCGTCAACCTTACACTTGTTGGGGACAATACTAGCTGTGTGAACTTACCCTAGGGTGGTTTAGTTAGTAGCCTGGTTTAATGCTTTATGGGCTAATATAATAGGTGGGTTAGTTAGTGAGATAATTTAGATCTCCATGAGCTAAGGTATTGAGTTAGTTATGGAGATAGTTTACTTCTTAGTATGATAATATGTTGGTTATGGAGTTGGTTTAACACTCTCTATGATATCATGTTTGTTGGTGAGTCATATAGTTCTTTGTATTGTGATAGGTTGGTTAGTGAGTTGAGTTAGTGCTTCGTATTTTAATATGTCAGTTAGAGTGTTGGCTTAATTCCCGTCTTATAATGTAATTGGTTGGTTGGAGGGTCGATTGAGTGCGTACGACTTTATACATAATTTCAGAATGGCTCAAATGTGTGCTTGGAAGCACTGTGAGGTACCATTGGTTGGGGTTGGTCGAATGATCTGTGAATCATTATACTTTGAAATGAGTTAAGTGAGGATCGCTTGGACTTTTAAGAAAAGTGATTTGTGGGATGGATTTGGTTATGTTCGGATTATGCATGGTAGTTGAAAGGATCTCATGACATTGGTCCCTAATGAACACCTGAACTAAATAGGATTTTACCAATGGGTTGCCTTTTTTATTAGACGTCTCAATCATAAAGTCTAGTTTATGTTAGGATATGGGAGATGATGGGGAATGGATACGATTGGAATGTTGGCGATGTTCAATAATTGTGGTTTTGGGTAAGTGATATTGTTTGGGGAAGTATTAATGGTTTAATGGAAAATGGTTAAATAAATGAGAAAACATGAGGAGTTCCGATTAATCAGGTATGAGGTTGGAATACCTAAGTGTTAGGGTTTTTATTAGATATCATCCTTAAGGTTAGAGCTTACACTTCTTGTTAGAATTCTTTAGGCAATGGTTACTCGCAATCTTGCATTGGATTTAGTATAAAACCTTTGGATTACAACTGGTTTGATGGACCAGTTATTATTATTATTATTATTATTATTATTATTATTATTATTATTATTATTATTATTATTATTTATGTTTCACCGTGAGGGCATGATTTATATTACTATTATATTTACCTCAAATTTAGATCACATGGAAATTTTTGTATAGTGGGTTTGAGCCGTGTTTCGTTGTTAATATTTTTAGGTGTTTTTGTGATGTATAAAGGATTTTCATGAAAACATTGAGTAATTTTGAGAGGAGTGAAACTGCAGTTATCATAGTGTAGGTTTCATTCAGTTGCAAATCTTTTGTATATTAGTTGTATAGTTTGTGAATCAAATGTTTTGATTAGTCCAGTTGAAGTAATTTATTTTTAGTCAAATTATTAGTTTTATTTTCTTATGGATCTAGTTACTTATTCTTAAAATTGTATTGATTTGTTCGATAGACCTTACTTATTATACATAAGTATGGCTACCTTATATGTGGAAAATAAGGGGTGTCACGTGTTTGTTAACGGAAAATTGACTCCTCTTTTACATGATCCCCTTAATAGTAGGATCAACATCTAAAATGTGTCAGATAGTATTTAGTTCTATACTAAGCATATCTTTATGACTACACACATAGATTTATTTCCTTCTGTACACGAGTTCAATAAGATTTTTCGTGAAAAGTTTAAGGGATGTGATAACTTGGATGTTTTTGGGGGGTTATCCTCATCAAGGATGATGGATTCTATGTCCTCTTCCACCTCATCATTATTCAACTTTTATTCATCTCTGGGAGGCAAAGTATTACTATTACATGTTTGAGTCTTTCTTATAGGCGTCCATCGACCGACATGAAATAGAATTGTCAGGCCTCAACCATGTCACCATGATTTCATCAACCCAAAAGTGGGTAGAGAGCCTCATCATATAGTGAACCATAGAGGGGATGACTTCAAATGCTTTGATGTTACCCGAACTAAGATAACTTTATATTATGATATAAAGTTTTGATCCATAACAAATAAATTGACTTTCTTGGTTAAGTTGGTTGACTAGGTGTCCATGATTACTTTAAGTCCTACCATGCCCATGAGTTATAATTTCTCCCTAAATAAAGTTGTGATATGTTAACAGTAAGGTTTCCTTCTTGATAAGTTGAGGCCCTTAAAGAATTCCTAAAAGATAACATCAAGAAAGGTGTATCCATCACCTAAGATCCTTTAAATTCTATACTCATGCACCAATAGGCTGGCCACAATTGGGCCATCATGATTGTACAAGATATTCTTAAAATCAATCCAAGAAAATCCAATGATAATATTTTTGATGTTCCGTTTCCTTATCCCAATCTTTATTTTTCTAGGAAAGTTGACTTCCACGTGCCTTAACCTAACTTTAGCTTAAGTGGCATACAAATTTCTATTATTCATGTCGATATCACCTTCTACATATCCTCCTGAAATCATTCCCTCACCAATGTAAATCATACTGTGGGCTTCCACATGGTTTTATTAGGTTTTTTTTATGATCGGGATCATCCTATTCAGCTTCATTAGTGCTTTACTCACCTTAGACTCATGTGCCTTCTTATGCTTTGGCATTCAGGGAAAATGTAAAGAGATTATCATCATCATTATATTGGCCATTTTGATCTATGAATTGTCCCAACCGACCCTATTTGATGACATTCTCAACATCATATTTTAGGGCATAAAGAATATCAGTGGTGTGACCACAATCTTTATGGAACTTGCACCATTTGTTCTTATTTATCTTCTCCAATGGGGATTTTAGTTTAGCTGGCCATTTCACATTATCCTCATCCTTGATTTCATCAAGGATATTATGCACATTTGTCGTCAGAGGAGTGTAGCTTGTGTACTTACGCTCAACTTTTTGTTGATCGTGATATTATGAGCATTTGTCTTTAGAGCAGAGCCACGCACATTCTTTGCTAGTACCACCATCCTTATGATCACCTTTTGTTGTATATATAGATTATTTGATGTCCATTACACTTTCCCGACCTTAACTAAGAAATAAATTTGCACATAGGCGGGTACTTAAAGAAGGCCCAATAGAGGTTCCAAGGATGAGTACATTCATGAGTTGAATCACGGCTATATTCTTGTCATAGTCCACCAATCCCATATTTTACTTATTTAAATGAGTTATATATGATAAGGAAATTAGTCATCCTCCTATCATCATGGTTACTTCTACTGAACATAAGCATAACCAAGTTTACAAATCTGTTAGAGTTTTGTAGTTAGTTAACTAGTATAGGGATCTGTATTTGTATTATTTCGGTTGTAACAAACTCTATCCAGATGACATTATATATATATATCAGATAAACAATCTCCGACATTCATTGAGAATCAATGAGTTTTCATTAATCAAACTTAAAACATATTCATGGTATCAAAGCTCCACGGTTCAACGTCATTCAAATAGGTATCATAAAATGGATTGTCTCTTTTAGGGTCTCTCCATCAACTTGTAGTGATATATTCCGTTAAACTCAATCCGTTAAACTACCTTATTTAAAGAACTCAAATGTTACAACTCATGAAGACAATGAAGTTATCTGACTTAATTAAAAGTGAGACACATAAATAGCATGACGATAAAGGAAGCCAAACTAAATAACGTAAAGAATGGAAGATAAAGATGTATTCTTAGAAGTTTGATTATAGGAATATTGGCTGAGGAATGCATGTTCCTTATAGTTGGATGTGACACAACCAAACATGCTTGGGATTTATTAGAAGAAAATTACTTGCAAGCTACAAAGGAAACATATTTTTAATTAAAGGAACAAGTACATTATATCAAGCTTGATGGTTGGAGACTTGGTGACTACATCAAATAATTCGAAGGACTGTATGATGACCTTGGATAAATCCAGAATCCACTTGATGGGGATAAAAAGGTAATAAGTTTTATAAAGAAATTATGATTAAAATAACAGACATTTATCACAATAATGTCGGATAAATCTCCCTATCCATCATTACCACAATTAATTATAGAATAATGCTTTTGGTACCGGTTGAAAGCAACCGGATTAGTGCACCGGCTTAGGTGGCTGCTGAGGTGGCGGCTGAGTAGGAATGATTTGGAGTTTTTTTGGTGGGTTGTTACATGTGTTAATTGTTTTATCCTTTTTTTTTTTGAAAAACTGTTTTTTAAAACTATATTCTAAAAATATTTTTTTTTGTTATAAACTCTTTTTATTGTTAAAATTATTTTTTTAGAAACTATTTTTTTAATAACCATTTTGTGGTAAGTTTTTTTTTGATTAAAAAATAATTTTTATATATCAGTTTGTTAACAATTGAGACATCAACGATCGTTTATTGTCGCCGGCGCGAATCTGCATCATTTAATGGATGTGGGTCCGCGCCAGCGGCACTAACAAATCGATTTTAAAAATATTAAATTTTTTTGTTGCTAAAATCTATATGTTAAATACAAGCTATATATAAATATATGTAAAAAAAATATACGAGAAAACTATACGTCAAAATATACATCAGTAATCGATTATTGTCGCTGGCGCGGATCTGCATCATTTAATGGATGTGGGTACGTGCCAGCGGCACTAACAGATCGATTTTAAAAATATTTATCTATATGTATATATATATATATATTTTTTTTTTTGCTAAAATCTATACGTTAAATACACGCTATATATAAATATATGTAGAAAAATATGTCAAATATTCTCTTATTTTTGTATTTCTCCCAATTCTCATGTTTTTTTAACTTAACACAAACCAATTAAAAAACAACACAATGCGATTATGAATATTTTATTTTTTAACAAACACGATCACGATCGAAATAAAAACGCTACGTGACATTGAGTCGTACTTTTTTTTTATTACGTTGGCGCGGATCATTTTTACTATTTTAAAAATAGTATTTTTTTTTTTTTGTGAAATAGTAAAAAATAATAAAAACAATAGCATTGCGCTTTTTGTGTGGCCAATAGCACTGCATAAAAACGTTGATATCTTTAATCGATGTGGTTATTTAATATATAAGACATTTTTATAAAAAAACAATTCTTGTAAAACAACACAGTTTTTAAAACAGGTCTTTTATAAAAAAAAATTATTAAAAAACACTTTTTTTAATAGTTATAGCACTTTATTTTTATAAAAATAGTTTATTTTTTTTATAACACTTTAACATAATCTAGTTTTTTACCAAGCACGAACAGTGTTCGTGTTAGGTAAAAAATGTCATGTCGCGTCGCGTCGCGTTTTAATTCAACTATGTTTGTGTGAGGTAAAATATATTTTTTTTGCTAAAATCGATTTTTTGTGTTATAAATATATGTAAAAAAATCTATATTAAAATTATATGTGTTAAAATACAAGAAGACGACACAAAGAATTTTTGTTCTAAAATCTTTTGTTTTTTTATTAAAAACGTCTTTTTGCTAAAAAAATGTTTTTCTTTTATTTTTATCGTGTCGTGTATATGTGTCAGTTGACACTTCACTGTGTCGTTTTACTTTTGTCATGTCGTTTTTTTTATCCAATAATTTATAATACTTTTTTTGGTGTGTTATAACTAGTTTAAAAAATATATATTTTTTTGTTATAAACTCTTTATATTGATAAAACTATTTTTTAAGAACAATTTTTTTCCGTTATAAGTTGGTTTAGTGTAAGAATTATTTTTTTAGAAACTATTTTTTTAATAATTATTTTGTGGTAAGATTTTTTTTTTGTTAAAAAACAATTTTTATATATCAATTTGTTAACAATTGAGACATTTTTTTTTATTTATAAGTTTGGGAAAAAAAATTGGTCTCTTAAACATCGAAACGTTGAAATCTTAAATTAGCGGATCAATTTTTGTCGTGGCGGGGATCCGCATCATTTAATGGATGTGGGTCCGCGCCAGCTGCTCTCACAGATCGATTTGAAAACTTTTTTATTTTGATAAAATTGTTTTTTATGTTTTTTATTTTTCGGTAAAACTGTTTTTTATTTTTTGCTAAAAAAATATTTTTTTCATTAAAAAAAATCTTTTGTTTTTTAATGAATGTGGGTCCGCGCCAGCGGCATGTTGACATGATGTGACGTGTTGCGATTGACACACTGACATGACATGTTGCGATTGACACATCTCTTAATAAATGTGGGTCCGCGCCAGCGGCACTAACCAATTGCGATAAGAAAGGGCACTAAAAAAATATTTTTATAAAAAAAAATCCTAATATGCTCTTATTTTTAAAACACTAATTTTCTCAATATTCTCTTATTTTTTAAGGCCCGTGACAACAACGCACCTTATTTTTAAAACAGCCCCAATTTTCTCTATATTTTTTTATTTTTAAAGGTCCATGCCACGCCAGTGGCACAACATATTTTTAAAACACACCTTATTTTTAAAACACCCATATTCCCAATATTATCTTATTTCTTAATAATTATTTTTAACGCATTTAATCTCTCAAACACACATTTACCAAATATTCTTTTATTTTTAAAGGTCTGCGCTAGCGTCGCACATTATTTTTAAAACACCCAATTTCTCAATATTCTATTATTTTTAAATGGTCGCGCCAGCGTCCCACCTTATTTTTTAAACACCAATGTTTTGAGGTTTAAGAGACACCAAATTTTTTTCCCAAACTTATATATTAAAAAAATGTCTCAATTGTTAACATATTAATATATAAAAAATAATTTTTAACCAAAAAAAATCTTACCAAAAAATAATTTCTAAAAAAATAATTTTTACACTACAAGCATTCTTAGAAAATAGTTTTGAAAAACATTTTTGAAGAAAAAAAAAACAGTAAAACAATTAAACACATGGAACAGGAAACAAAAAACACTCTCTCCTATTAAGCCACCTCAATCGGTGTAACAAACCGGTGCATCTAAACCGGTACCATTAGCAATCCTCTTAATTATATCTCTTAAAGGATTTGACATTAGGGAATAAAGAAATGATGAGACCACACAATAACTTACATCCACTATAGACCATTTAATGGCCTTTATAACCATTAGAGCACCAAAGGCAGAAGAAAATCAAATCGTGGAAGAGGTTATAATGGAGGTTACAATCAAGCCTTCTTTGGATCTTATAATCAATTTAATTAAAGAGGAAGCAACTTTAGGCCTAATGGTCACAACTATCATAATTATGGAGGTCAACGCAACAATCATCATCATCACACATCACTAATAATATGCATCCTTTCACTAGTACATCTAACCAACAAAAAATCTTAAAAATACCCAACAGAAGAACAATTGGATCTAATGGTTTGCCAAATTTATGGAAGAATAAATCATGTAATACCCACTTACTACTATATGTGGGATTTTTTATATCAAAGTAAAGGAGCATCACCGCAAACAATGACAACCATGAACTTTCAATCAAATGTTGATAATGCAATGCACGTTGATTTAGGTGCTATATATCATATAACTCACTCTCCAGGTAACCTATCTCGACTTAGACCCTACCGGGGAAATGATCAAGTAATTGTGGGAAATGGTTCAATACTAGATATCACACATGTAGGTTATAAATAGTTAAGCAAGGACTTAAAACTCAAACATGTGTTAGTAGTGCCCAACGTTAAGAAAAACCTAGTTTCTGTTAGTCAATTATTACAAGATAATGAATGCTCTATGGAACTTAAGAATGATGGATTTATTGTTAAGGATAAGAATACTCAACATATAGTTGCGAAGGGCACTAGATAAGGTTCATTATACACCTTTGATGAAGACCATAAGGAAATAATGATTGTTATTACTAAAGGAGGAAACAATGCTCAGATATGGTTGGGGCATTCACAATCCAAGTCTCTTAAAGTTCTAAATCAAAATAATCTTGCCCATATTAGTGGTTATAATAAAACTCCCATTATTTGTGTTAGTTTTCAAGTGGGAAAGAGTTGTAGACTTCCTTTTGGATTGAATGATAAAATTTCAAAAATAACATTCGAAAACGTCTATTATGACGTTTGGGGTCCAACACGTGTTACTTTTTCTTAATGCGTTATATTTTATGCGCAATTTATATATTACTGTACTATATTTACTTGGTTGTATCGTTTAAAATTTGAATTTGACTTTCACCAAGTTTTTATGAATTTTCATAAAACGATTCAAACCCAATTTAATGTAAAATTAAAAATATCCCAATGTGATTAGGGGGAGAATTTTCTAACAATGACATTGTGGACTATCTTGAAAGTAATCGGATCTTAATGTATATATCATGTTCAGTCACACCTGAACAAAATGGTGTGACTAAGAGGAATAATAAACATGTAGTTGAAACTAGTGTACCTTTACTCTTTCATGCTAATATCCCAATGCATTTGTGGGTTGAGGCATTTCTTACTCATATCTATCTCATAAATAAACTTCTATATGCACCATTAAGCAAGAATCACCAATCTTTAAACTATATGATGACCATCCCATGTACTAAAACTTTAAAGTGTTTGGACACAAATGCTTTCCCTATCTGATACACAAAATCCAAAACAATTTCACCCCAAATTATATCCTTGTGTATTCATTGTGTAATGCCCCGACCCGAATTTGGTCTACCGTTAGGTCAACCCACACCCGAGGCAAGGTGTTAAGGGGGGAGGGGGAAAGTTCAATTTTATTATTTAAGAAAACCCTTTAATTTGCCCCATTTTATAAGGAACGAAACATAATTTAACCTATTTTAATTTAAGAAATAAATTGCCACTTTAAGTAATTAAGTAGATTAGCAAGATTTCTTTAGAAAATTCTGTTAAATCCAAAAATGCTAATAATAAGGAAAATAAATCATAAAAATCTTGTATTATTACAACATATGGCACAAGGGCCGAATAAAATATTATCTAAAGTGACATAAATTCAAATGTCCCGAAACACATATTTTTGAAAATGCTATGGTAGAGCTCTAACGACAACTAGTATTATCTGGAGCCTTATCAACATCCTTGCGAACGCCCTTACCGAAAGTCCCTGGATTATAATTTTTAATATAAAAAGGAGGGGTGAGCGAAGCGCTGGGGAGTACTAAGTAATACATTTTTATAGAAAAATACTATACATATAACATTTATTTTAGAAATTCCAAAAATGTTATCATTTAATGAGTACAAATGTAACTACCATGCAATGAAACCCGAATTATATACTCATACCCACACTTAATCGTTTTACACAAACTTTTCACATGACTAGAGGCCATTTAATCACCTTTGTCTATTATTATCCATTTTGATATTTCATTAGGTTGTCTTTCTTACACTTCCTAGGTGCAACCTTATTTATTTCCATTGACATCATTCTGTTATCAACATTATCCTTTTTTAAAAAAATTTACCAAATAACCGTGTACTTTAAAGGGCTCCACATCACCGACTACCCTACTATATGCTTTGGCCAGTGATTTTGGGTTGTTCACCCTAGGGCTCCGAGCCTCTCTTCATTCTTTCCTGGTAGAATCTGAGTCCATATTAATGTATTTTAACCTCTAACCAAATGTCCATATTATTCCACTGTTTTTATCATTATTATGATTCACGTTTACGTTTCATGTCACTTTATTCTTTTCATCCGTTTATCACAAAAACGACCGATAAGGTCAAATGGGGAAGTTCAACCACTAGGACCCTCTATTTTACTAAAATTGATACTTTGCCATTTGTTTTGCCAACGCATTATGAAAAATATATTTTCATCATTATAACATCAAAAATCCTCATTTTATGTCCAAAAACCATATTTCATCATTTTATTTCAAGAAAATCCCATTTCTTCATATTTCTTAACAAGAATACATTTAATATTTTGAAAGCCATTTTTACCAAATTGTACATTTTAGCCTTATAATCATATGTTGTCTTAAACATAATTTTTTTCTCATTTTATCAACATTTCACAACATATTTAGGGGCTGAAATTATCAACTTCTTTATTGCATCTTGAAACTCACTTTATTCTCCATTTATCATGTTTGTATTCCCTCTACTAACGTACTACATGGTTCTACACATGTGAGGATGGATTTCAACCTAGAAATCCTATAAAAATGATTCTAAACATGATATTAACATGAAATTATATTTTATGTTCATATTCATCATATTTCTAAAATAAAAATGATACTTGTTCCTAAAAAATCCTTTCAAGTTTAGCTTTCTTTAAAACTTGCTTTTTTCATAAGAAAACTTTGAATAAACATACTAAAAAATAACTTTGCAAGATTATTTAATATTCCAGTGTGCATCCTAATATGTAGCTCAGGTTTTGAACTTGAAAACATAGTGAGGAAAACCCTACCTTAAATTTGAAAAGGGGGAACTAAGAATGATGACTTGAAATCTCCTAAAACCCCAAGAAATCCTCAAGAAATTTTCTAGCATCTTCAAAGTTCCAATAAATACACCAAGTCCTCTTGAAAGCTCCAAGAACAATCCTTCAACCCAACTTTTTTCTTGGACAAGGCTTGAAATGGGTCTTACAAGCTAGAAAATGGGCTAAATGTGGCTTGGAATGGATGCTTGAAGCTTTGAAATGGATGAACTATGGTTGGAAATGGATGATAGGTCTTTGAAGTCTAGAGAGAGAGTGTAAAAATATGATGGAAATGGAGATAAATGCATTCATTCCATCCCTCACCTATATTTATACCCAAAAGACCTTAAACCCTTTAACCTTTGGTCCACCAGAACCTTGACCCCCATTTGATTTGCTCCATTAGGAGCATTGCTATCTAAAAATAGAGTGGGTCCAATTTTATAATCACAATAAATAATAAGAGAAATCTAAACAAACACACAAAAGATAAATACTTATAAACTGGGTCCACTATTGGTATTACTATTGATGTTTACAAGAGCTCAGTATGGTGAGCTTAAGATTGATTTAATTGTCCCCTCGAGCAAAGGGAGATTATTTATTAATAGTGGTCCAGAGCCCTAGAGATGGAATGACTATATATTTCCAGGGATTTACATTTGTATACAATAAATAAGACTATTGGCATTCAGTGCTGGTCGCCCTTCTATCTGAATAACCTTTTCTATTCCTGATAGTTCACATTCTGGAGTTAGTCGTCATGCTAGACGACTAGGTTCCTCTAATGCCGATCAAAATAGTTGAATGGCCACATAGGATGACATGTGTCTATTTTTCATTGGTCTACACGAAAAGGTAGTTTTTACATACAACAAAATCCCCCAATGATCCATGCCCGATGATAATATGGGATATTTGTTCAAAATATTACTTGGCATAAGATCCGAGTGTTGGTCAATAGTTGACCTTCTAGACTTGTAAGTATTTTTACTGGAACTATTGGTAATGGCATTTTTGCAAATAATTCAAACTTTTTCGAACGACCAAAGGGTACGCTGGTCATATTATCCTCTGGGAAGAGTGCAATCGATGGTAGTTCAATCGTTTGTGCAATTAATCATTTCATCTCTACTATCGAGGCAACCCATAAATAGGAAGAAATTTCCTTCCTTTTCTTTTTACCTCAAATGTTATACACTTAGAATTTTCTCTCATTTTCGATCTTTCTTCTGTGATCTTTTACTGCCTGCTACCTATCATCATTTTTCAATCCTTGTTGTTATCTCTGTTATTCCCCTTATTTCAATCATGGTTTATATCATTGATGAGGATTCCTTAGAGGAGTTTAGGGAGAAAAGGAAAATTCCTAATTAGGTTGGTCTAGAGATTCCTTAGGGTCCTGTGAATATTTATTCTTTAGCAGAGGGTCATTGGATTCCGGCTCTTTTCATTACTGAATGTGGTATTACATTTCTCCCAAATCTTCTTTTTCTTCAGTTATGTTAGTATTTCGATGTTGTTCCTGCTAGGATATCTCCAAATACATAGAGGGTGGTGAATGGAGTACGTAGGTTAAATGAGATTTATGGGACTCATATTGGGATTCCTGAGTTAATGTTCTACTACAAATGGGGAATCCTTAGAGATAACACTTACTATTTAAATACTAGGTAAGCCAATAGGGCTTTAGTAGTTAATCTGCCAAATTCCAGTAAAAATTATTCTTATTATGGTGTTGTTGCTAAGAATTAGCAATATTCCCCCTTCATGTGGGGGTATCCTACACTGGTCCCAAGTGTCCCTAAGAAGGGCGTGGCATAGGTTATAATTTTCCTTTTAGTTTTTATTGCTTTTCATATGTTTGTAGACTTGTCGAATAATTATTATTTTGTTTTCTTTGCAGGGGAGAGTAAGAAGAAATGTCCCAATGAGGGAGAAGTAAATCTTGCAAACCTCAAATATTTTTGGGGTCTTAATCAAAGGTTGGAGAATAACACCCAAGAGATTCTTCTGTACTGTTGGAGTACAAGAGATCCGTTACATCCTTCATTGCTCGGCCACTACTTGCACTACCTATGGATGCTATCAACTTAGACGAAGAACCTATGCCCACTTCTTCGGCTGTAGAATCAACTGGAGCTGAATTCATTTAATTAGGAACTTCTTCTTCCATTGATTCTATAGAAATTACTACCATATCCACATCTCCTTCTACCGAGATGGTGAAAATAAAAACCCCGAACTTGATGATTAAGTTCTCTCCTCATGCTACTAACAAAACTAACCCAACCGAGAAGAAATCTCAAGCTAGTGAGAAGAGACCACTGGTTTTAAATACTGAGGAGGCCCAAATTGAAGCGCCTCAATATAAGAGGTTGAAGAAAGGCTTGCCTGGCTAGTAAGATCGGGCTAAAAATCTTTGGAGTTGTCTAAAGCTACTAAGTTAGCCGAAAAGTCTTCTACTGATCAAGGACGAATTGAAAACTCTTTTGTCACAATCAACCCTGGGCTAGCTAGGGAGTTGATAAATTCTGGGACTCTACCTGTAGATAGGTCGACTGTAGTACCCTTGACTAGAGCTCGTATAACTTAGAGGGATGCCCATAATTTGGCTTTGGTAACTAGTCAACTTTTATGTTCGTTTGCAATGACTTTCAATGCTTCTCTTTTAATAACTCTTTCATTTTTTTCTAGTTCTTGGTCGATTTCAATCAAATGATGGAGAAGGATGACCAAATAAGATATTCTTCCTCGGCTCATGTTGAGGATGTAAAAGTGTGTGCGCGATACCGATTAAACCAAATTCACAAATTTCCAAGTTAAACTTTTTTAATTCGTGTCAATATTTAAACCAAATAAATTCAGCCCCTAAACATGCAACTACGTGTGTGTGTGTGTGTGTGTGTGTGTGTGTGTGTGTATGTGTGTGTCAAACCATCACAAATAAAATTGCAAACTCACAAATTTTATAAAAAATACCTTTCGAGCAAACCCACTTATTTCAGTATAAAATAGTAAATGCAACGTATAAAGATTATAATGAAATCTGCAATGAACTCCCGCAAGAATCCTCAAAGACACGCAGTCTTGAGTCAGCAATGGAACAACCACATCAGTCCACACGAACACGCAGTCCAATTCATCCAGGAACACCCTCGAGCACTCCCAATAAACACGCAGCCATCAGCCATAGATTTACCCTCTCTATAAGGGAAAAACTTCACCAAAGTTGTATCTTGGGTTCCAAAACAATTCATATAAATATTGGGACGTTTTGTGAATTGAAAATAAAAAGGATTAAACCCTAAATGAAGAAGACAAAGCGTTCTGTCGATTTGCAGTGTTTGGGAAAACTAAAACGTCAGTTCTTCTTAACAAAAACGTAGTGGTTTAATACGCTTTAAATAAAAAATTAAGGTGACAGATCACTCGAACGTTGACACGCGTCACTCGAACGAGGTCTGCGCGACATTGCCACATCACTCGAACGAGCTCCTCTGTTGCTCGAACGAGATAAAATAAAAATAATTTTTTATTTCGTTTTTAAAAATCCGCCTCAAAACTTAAAAAAATTGACGAAAACCTCCCCTCCAACACTTAGAAAATATTTTGTAAAAAATATCACAATACTCTAAGTGAAACGCTAAGGTACCTAAACATAATTGATCTTGAATAAGCCTTTGACGGTTGTAGCGGTATACGGAATATTCAAATGTAAGTCGAACAATAAAATAATGTCCTTACAAATCTCCTCCTATGTCTATGCCAGTGCAAAATAAAAACATCTGAACTATCAAATCAAAATGCCTATACAAATCTAATACCCTCCCATGAACCCAAAACTAAAAAGGTACTAAACATGCAAGTCTAAAACGTTTCTTCAAAATCTCCAACTTCAAAAATCTTCAAACCTTTAAGCTTTTCTCATCAGGGTGTCCAAAATAATGATCTTCAATTTTGTACTTACACACATGAGACAAAGAAAATACATTCATGACGCATCAAGTTTGAAATGATATAAGAATAAATCAATCAATAATCAAATCTCTCCCATAATGCAAAAACTCCCCCATAATTCGTTCTCCCCCTTTTTATTTGACCAAAATAGACAAGGAAATGAATAAACAAAACAAACATAGAGTGTTACGACAAATATGCATATCAAACATGGATCAAACTATGCTCATGCAAAGGAGTAACCCAAAAGCTTCTACAAACTATTTTTCATTTTTTATTTTTCATATAAAATTGTAAAAATGATTTTGCAAAAAATCACACGCCATGAATTTACACTAAGACAACCAAATCGTGGGAACATAATGAATGGGTGTGAGCATATTCAATAGGCAAATCAATGCAATCAAACATAACATATGTGCATGATGAATATGTGTACGCCTAACAAATGAACTCAAAATCGTCCTTAGGTGTTGAAAATGTGAATTTTGATGACATCGTCTTAATCTAATCGACAAATCAAAGTCAAACACGATTTTCACACCAATAACGTCTAAAACTATATAATGTTGTTTCATGACTTTGTCAGGACGTGCAAACCCGTTTTATATTCCATCCATACTCCCTCATAAATAATAAAGATTTCATTTTTCTTTTGAGGTGATGAAACTAAATTCTCTCCTTAGAGAAATCCTATTGGCCCATTTTCGGCATATTTTTCCTTTTATTGCCTTAATTTTTTTCTTTTGGGCTCTTTTAAATGGTGAATTTCACTACGAGTTAATTTTGTACTCTCGCAGCCCTTTCCCATGAACACTCATCATTTTTTCAATTTAATTCCTCACGTTAAACGGTTATTACATGCCCTACTTTCATTGTTAGGTTTTATCGCATTTCGTTCATTTTAAAGACAAAATTGAGATGAAAACACATCGACCAACATGTGATAGACAAGAACAATAGTCAAACAAATCCGTGCAAGTGTGCAATAAAGGAACTCATGAGTCAAACATATAGGTAGTTACAACTAATCACATCTCAATGACTCCAAACATTGTAAAACACATAAATGGAATGATGACGCATATCAAAACAATATTAAATAATCACATGAATATGGAATGAAATTGTGACCCAGTCATCCTAAATGTCCATTCATATACGGTGCAAAACAAATTACAAAACTCTTTTTGTCTTTTCAAAATTTTTATTAAAATAAAATCTTTTTATATTTTTCAAAATAAAAAAATCTAATATAAAAAATACACAAGCCATAACACTGGCAAACATATAACATGAAGCACAAGTTACGTATGACAAATATGCAAACACAATCTTCTATATGATATAGCAAGAGAAGAATCATGTGCAAGAAATCGAGAATCAACTAGTCTAACATCTAGTGCCTCAAAAAGTGATTTCCTAATCCAAATAGGTGTGCAATGACGCATAGGGGTTTTGGGAACCAAGGGAATACTAGACTTCAACTTCCTAGGACTTTTTGGAAGATCGAAATAAAATGCCCAAGGTGCCCTTTCCTACCACAATGTGGACATGCGTAAAGGGGTGGAACGACGCCTATGGGTTGACCTTTTCTAAAATCCTTCGTATTTATTGACCCTCTAAAATAAATAATGGTCTTGGATTTAACACTCAAAACATTAGAACACGACGAGCCACTACCATTGCTACCAACACTACTCGAGTCTATCAAATCATTTTTCATCTCTAAAATTTTTTACTCGAGCAAATAATTAAACTCTTCCAATTTTAGGGACTCCTTCTCTAAATTTTCAATAACTCCTACAAAGTTATCACGTTCATTTTTAAAATACGCACACTTATCCCTAAGAGTCTCCTCACATGCCACAAACTCACCGAGTAAAATATTTTATCCATTTTGGCACAAACACAAATCCTATAATTTTTAAGGTCCTCCAATTATTTTTCTAAAACTAGGACCCTATCACCACTCTCCCTTTTGGACAATTTTAAAGCATTAAATTCATGGTCCAAAGAAACAAATTTCTCATGATAAAAATCGCTTTAATTTTGAACCGTTTGCAAAAGATCCGTCGTGGACTTACAACGACAATTTTCTTTTTCCAAAAAATCAAGTTCAAACAATTTTTCTTTTAGACAACGTCAAGTTCAAACTATTTAAATCATCAAAACTGTGACTCGTGTCTTCAAAGGGGGTATCCTTTTACATAAGTGCCCCATTGAAAAAATTGCAATTTTTCACAAAACAATTTTTTCAAAAAAATTCACTATCGCACAATTTCGCGGAAAACAGATCAAACACAACAACTTAGCTCCAAACGCTCCGATACCAATTTGTAAAAGTGTGTGCGCGATACTGATTAAATCGAATTCAAAAATTCCAAAGTTAACCTTATTTAATCGGTGTCAATAATTAAACCAAATAAATTCATCCCCTAAACATGCAACTACGTGTGTGTGTGTGTATGTCAAACCATCACAAATAAAATTGCTAACTCACGGATTTTAGAAAAAAACCCTTTCGAGAAAAAACTTTTATTTCACTATAAAATAGTAAATCGCAACTTACAAAGATTACAATGAAATCTACAATGAACTCCCGCAAGAATCTATACAGACACACAGTCTTGAATCAGGAATGGAAAAATCGTAGCAGTTCACACGAACACGCAGTCCAATTCAGCCAGGAACACCCTCGAGCACTCCCAATCGGCAAGCAACCATCAGCCGTAGATTTACCCTCTCGACAAGAGAAAAACATCATCAAATTTTTATATTGGGTTCCAAAATAATTCACATAAATATTGGGACGTTTTGTGAATTGAAAACAAAAAGGAATAAACCCTAAACGAAGAAGACAAAGTATTCTGTTGATTTGCAGTATTTGCAGAAACTAAAACATCAGGTCTTCTTAACAAAAACGGTGTGGTTTAACACGATTCAAATAGAAAATTTAAGGCGAAAAATCGCTCGAACGAAAACATCATGTCTCTTGAACGTTGACACGCATCGCTCGAACAAGCTTCGCGTGACATGGCCCTATCTCTCGAACAAGATAAAATAAAAATAATTTTTATTTATTCTTTAAAAATCCGCCTCAAAACTTATAAAAAACTTTTGACGAAAAAATCCACTCCAACACTTAAAAAATATTTTGTAAAAAATATCCCAATACTCTAAGTGAAATGCTAAGGTACTTAAACACAACCTTACCAAAATTCATCTCGCGGAGGCTTGAATGATGAAAAACTTTGATATTCAGATCCGTCTTGATGCATGATTGATTTGAATAGGTATTCTACAGTTGTAACGGCATACGACATACTCAAATGTAAGTCAGATAATAAAATAATGTCCTTATAGAGGAAGCTCTAGAGGGTTTGCAAATATCCTTAAAAGCATCCATCGATGCTTGGGTGAAGGAAAAGAAAGCCTGGCAGGACAAAATCAAGATGGTCGAGGACTAGCCAAACCAGCGGAGGAAGAACAAAAAAATAGCCTTTGATGGGATGACCCAGGCCAAGTTAACAATTGCTGAAGGTGAGCGCCGAACAAAAGTTATTGAGAATAAGGTGGTGGTCTTGACTAATGATAACTCACCCTAAAGGACAAGGGAAAAAAGAATAAGGAGGAGGCAGCAAACAAGGAATGGGAGAAATCTTTTACTATGGTAACCATCCAGATTGAATACGCTATGAAACATTCCTTCAAGGATGGTTAGTAGGAGGCACTAAAGGAGGTTGGTACTCTAGCAGACTCTGAACTTTTTCAGAGATATGACCCAGGAACTCCCCCCAATTTTGAAGATAACGAGGAGGGTTTCGAGGAATCCTCTATGATAACTGCTGAGAATGATGACCTACCTGCTGCCGAATAAGACACGACAAAGCAGAAGGAGAAGGTTTAACTCCTTTTAGTTAGTTAATTTTTGCCTTTTTCTTTATGTAAGTTTCATTTCTTCTTCTTCATTCTTTCTGATGTACTCAACTCTGTAACACTGACATAATCAATGAAAGGACATTTTTTTGCTCAACTACTTCTAGCTTCTAGTGATGTCGATTTCTTGTTGGTTATTGTATTTAATATTATGTATGTTGTTTATTTTTCTTGATTGTCCCCATAAAATTATATTTATAAATTTCCAGTTTGATGCCAGGAAGACAATTATAGTTCTACTGAATCTGACTTACTCAGGTAGTGTAAAAATCTTTTTGAGTCTAATAATGTCCCATTAACTAAGGAAGAGTTGATAGGGTTGCTCAGCCCAGATGCCTCCGACCAAGTGAAAGAGTCTTACATTCATTTTAATTGCCTTTTGGATAGAGCCGTAGAAAATAATGTTAGTTATTATGAGATGATTGAGCAGATATAGGAATACCATAAACTCTCCAAGGCACTACTTCATTCTGATTATAATGCTAAATATCAAGCCTTGAGTGAAGGCTGAGGATTTGATAAGAAGTTATAAGATATCACTTTTGACATGAATAAGAATGAAATGGCCTTGAACCAAGAATTAGAGAATGACTGGTCAATTAATGCCCCATTGGAGAAGGAAAATAATGCTTTAAGGAATGAACTTGATAGTTTAAAGAAATCAGCCATCACTGGTCCAAATGAATGGGTATTATTTTTGTAGACTGAAAATGCTAGGCTGATCGAAGAGTTGGAGGCCTTGTAGAAGAAGAAAACCAAGCCAGGCCAACCTTCTAGGCAAAGCATTATTGTCCGTCCAACCATTGATGAAGAGAGAACAAAAAAATCCTTGGCCGAACAAGCTGATCAACTTAAATAGAAGGATAAGGCCATCATAAAGCTTCAAGATAACGTGGATCGACTTACTTTCCATTTTCATAAGCAACCCAAAGTTGTTTGGATGGACGAGTATGATGAAGCCCTAAATTACTCAGACAAGCACACGGAGTGGGCTAGGAATAAGGGATATAATAGGGTTAGATGAAATTGTTTGCTCTGATGAAGATAACCAAGGGAAATGAATTATGATACTAGCATGACCCAGGAATATTAGAATATAGTGATCCTCCTTTCTCTATTAACATCAATTGGATTTCCCTTGATGCCATTCCTCATAGCTTGATCAGAAAATACATTGAGGATTTCAGATTTGAAGGAGAAGTGGAGTATGTTCATTCCTAGCATCTATTTGATAGGATGAGTAGCCGAAGGCAAACTAAGAGGAGAGATTTTAGATCTGTCAATCATCCGAGGACTCTTGATGAATCTCCTATTGGGATGAGCAAGGCTAATGGGAAATGCCCAATAGAATAAACTTGTATTTAGTTTTTTGTTGATCTTCTCTTTGTAATACATATTCGTTGGAATGAAATGAAGTTATTTAAGATACTTTGTATCCTTTATTTAAGCTTGTGGTTACTAAAAATCTTATTATCGCCTAGTTAGTCTGTATAATGACTAGTTAGTTAGCTTATTTTAATCATTAACCTGCTCAAACATCAAATGTTTGATTCATGATTGAATCTACTTGCAATGCCTTAGATTCAACTAATTTTTTCTTAAATAAAGATGTAAATAGTTTTGTTGAAATAAGTTGCAGCATTAGTTATTAGTGGTGACCAGGTGTATTGGGAATATATGGTTATCCATGTGTTTTAACTTAGTTGGGTAAAACCTCTTATGTTCGAATTTGAGCATTATATGAGGTTTTACTAACTTCTTGTTCTTGATTTGTCAAAGATGAAATCATACATGAAGTTGTTAAAGAGAAACTTTTCTGAAGTTGAAAAAGTTTGAAAATGACTTTTCTGAGGTTAGAAATTTTTTAAATGATTTTTCTGAAGTTAGAAAAGTTTTGAATTAACATTAGCGTTTAATTTAATTTTAAGGCGGTACCACACCATACTCCAAAAAACAAAACATAAAAAGGAAGTATAATGAAGAGAAACATGAAAATTCATTAACTTGAATAACTGATTACATTGAAAATGAAATTCCTATTAATATCTGTGGAAATGGTCGACGTTCCATAGGTTCTTAAACTCTTTGCTTTCCAATATTTCTAGGCGATATGTTCCTGATTGGATCATTATCGAGATACGATAAGGACTGTGCTAGTTGAGCTCTAACTTGTTGTTTTTTTGAATCATTTTTCTTCAGTATAAGATCTCCCAAGTTCAAGTTAGTCGGCTTGAGTCGCCGATTATAGAACCTAGTAGTCCTTTGTTGATAGGTAGCCATCCGAATTGCAGCATCTTCTCTGACTTCTTCAACCATGTCCATATCTAATCACCTCATTAGATCACTCTTAGGTGAATTAAAATTCATCACCCTTTGAGTTGACAGACCCATTTCAGTTGGTACCACTGCCTCACTATCGAAAGAGAGCATGCACAGAGTTTTTCCTGTTGCCATTTTTGGAGTAGTCCTGTAAGCCCAAAGAATGATGTGTAGTTCATTGATCCAAATTTTCCTTAGAGCCATCCAAGCATTTCTTTAATTCATTAAGTAGAGTTTTATTAATGATCTTTATTTGAGCATTACATTGTGGATGTCTAGGTGCTGAATGTAGCTTCTGAATTTTGGATCGGATGCAATATCCTTAAACTCTTCATTATCAAATTGAGTACCATAATCGGTGATAAAAGCATAGGGAATCATATAGCGTCATATTATTTTCTTCCATATGAACTGAAACACTCTTTGATAGGGCATATCTATCAAGGGATCAACCTCCACCTATTTGGTGAAGTAATCCATCGCGATAACTAAGTACTTAAACCTTCCTTTAGTGGTCGGCAATGGCTCAACCAAGTCTATTCCCCAAATAGAAAAAGGCCAGGGAGAAGTAATAGGAGTTAGGTAAGCCCCTGGTTTTATGTGAATGGAAGTAAACCTTTGGCACTTGTCACACCTCTTGGCGAAGGAAACACAGTCTTCTCTAATTGTTGGCCAATAGTATCCTTGTATGGCTATCTTTTGTACTAAAGATCTTCTAGCCGAATGGGAACCACATGAACCTTCATGGACCTCTTTAATCATATCATTTACTTATGTTGGATGGACACACCGAATTAAAGAGACTGTGTAATCCCTTCTGTACAGAACACCTTCCTTGCATCTTATTTTCCTTACTTACTTATGGTTAGCTAGTAATAGTCCTTTAACAATGTATTCTTTAATTGGATCCATCCAGAAAGGCCCCAACTCTACAGAAATGATGTTGCTACTTCAACGCCAATACTTCTACTGGTGAGAATCTCTACTGGAATGGTTCTTATGAGCTTCATTGGAGTTGTTGAGGTTAGCCGAGCAAGGGCATCTACTCGGGCATTGTCCACTCCTAGAATCTGAACCATTTTGACTGCGAAATATGAGGAGATAAATTCCTTGAACTTATTTAAGTATCTCAACATTATTTCTCCCTTAACTCTATATATCTGAAGTAATTGGTGAATAATAAGTTGAGAATCACTGTGCGTTATCACCTGCTAGACACCTGTTGATGAGGCTAGCTCCAGCCCAGTAATTAATGCTTTATATTTGGCTTCATTATTTGAGGCTTGAAATTAAAATATCAATACATACTCTACATCCAAATCATCTGGAGTGTTAATGACGAGTCTAGATCCATTGCCATTAGTGCATGAAGAGCCATCTACGAACAACTTTCAAATTGGGACATCACTGTTGAAGTCTTACTCTGCCAGTACTCCATATTTGAAAAAAAAAATTCTTTGTTCGGCTAATCACAGAGCTATTTCTTTAACAACCAATAATTCTAGTTAGTCGACGACCATCTCAGTTTTATTTTGAGCTGAGTTATCATCCAGAGAAGTTTGCTCAGCAAGCAAACTTGGCTTATTGGGTAACTCTGCATAAGTGAATTCCGCTATGAAATCCACCACTGCTTTTCCTTTCAATGAGGTTCTTGGCTCATAAACAATTTCATATTCTCTAAGTTCAGTCGCCTAAGATATTACTCTTCCTGATTTTCAAGTTTTAGCAAAGCTTATCATAGAGGTAAGTTAGTGTATATTACAATGGTATGGGCCTGAAAGAATGGCCTCATTATTCTAGATGCTTCAATAAGTGCCAATGCCAACTTCTCCAAGCATGGGTATCTGATTTTTTCTCCTCAAAATTCTTCATTAGTATAATACGTGGGCTTTTGAACACCTTTCTCTAATCAAATCAAGGTTGAATTAATAGCAGACTCTGAAACATCTAGATATAAGTACAAATTCTCGCCTAAAATTGGTCGGGAGAGTTGTGGGGGAGAACCTAAGTACTTCTTCAAGTCCAAAAAAGATTTTCACATTCGTTGTTCCATTCAGGTGTTTTTAATCACCTTAAAGAATGGAAGACATTTGTCTATGACTCAAGAAACATAGCGATTTAGAGTCGCCACTCTTTCTGTTAATTTTTGCTCATCCTTATCACTGTTCGGGAATTGCGTCTCCAGTAAAGCCTTTATTTGATTAGGTTTGTCTGCAATTCCCCTTTGATTTATGATGTACCTCAAGAACATACCTTATTGTACTCCGAATATACACTTGGTTGGATTGAACTTCATTTGATGTTTTTCTAGCTAATCAAATATTTAGGCCAACTCTGCAATATAGTCGGAAGCAAATTTGATCTTGGTGAGCATATCATCTACATATATTCCATTTCCTTGCCGATTTGGTCCTTAAATACTTTATTTACCAACGTTTAATACGTTGCTCCAGTATTTTTTAGCCCAAAGGGCATAATATTATTACAGTAGGTTCCTTTGCTGGTGACGAAGGACGTGCTCTCCTTATCATCTAGCTTCATCTTAATCTGGTTATAACTAGAAATAGCATCCATGAAGTTGAGTAGCTCATGACCTACTGTTGCATCTACCAATTAACCAATCCTTGGTAAAGGAAAGTGATATTTTGTGCATGTTTTATTGAGGTCAATGAAATCTACACACATGCACCATTTTTTGTTTTTCTTTTTTACCATTACCACGTTGGCCAACCAAGTCAGATATTTTACATCCTCTATAAACTGTGTTTTTTCATCTTTTCCACATCCACTTGGAATTACTATATTCTTCTCGGGATTGAAAACTCCGTGCTTCTACTTAATTGGTCTGACATCCTTATAAATGTTGAGCTCATGGCAAATGAAGTTAGGATCAATTCCTGACATATCCTCATGATTCCAGGCGAACGTGTTCTTACTATCTCTAATGAATGTAATTAATTTTGGTTTTAGAGATGACGTGAGTCTTTAACCAATTTGATTGGTCCTTTCTGATTTCTCATTGTCAAGCACAATAGTTTTTTTCTTCCATAACCCGTCCTTTCACACGATTTTCCTCCTCATGGGGGTCTAAAGTGTCAATATGGAAAGTAGTTGTGCACCTCTATATCTCCTGTTGGTCGGCTGAGGTATAGTAGCATTCCCTAACTTCCATTTAGTTACCATTCACTACGCCAACTCCATAATTAGTAGGAAACTTCATGCACTGATGCACAGTAGATGTCACTGCCTCTAATTGCTTTATCCCTACCCTACCAAGGATTATGTTATAACCAGAATATACGTTCTTGTCCAGCATAAATAATAAAATTCTTTCCTTTCTTCTTGATGTCCAAGTGCCTATTAAAACATCCAGTTTGATTTTTCCCAGAGGATAAACCTTTTTTTCCTGAGAACCCTATGAGAGGCTTGTGATATGGTTCTAGCTTACTGTTTCATAACCCTAAGCTTTGGAAAGAGTTATAGAACATGACGTCCACCAAACTCCCGTTGTCAAATAAAACTCTTGCTACTCTACCATAGTGAACTATGCAAGTGATGACTAACGGATAATCATGAGGATAAAGCACCCCACTCAGATCATTTTTGGAGAATTCGACCACCAATCTATCTTTGTTGACTTTCTTAGGATGACCATCACTGCTCTCGGACATGTTAATCTTCCTAATAGTGGGACGTGCTTTAGATTCATTTAGGTAGTCTTTCCTTTCTGCAAGTCCATCTCCTCCACTGGCATCTCCCCCTATAATGAAATGACAATCAAAGGAAATTATCCTTACATCCATATCTGGTTCATCAGGATTCTTGGGCAGGTCAGGATCATCCTCATAGTTATTGTTGCATTCCCTTTTTGTGTCATCTTTTCCTTAGTTGGGTGACTCAGATATTCTCCTGGAATCTCGACCACCATTTCGATCAATAAATTTTGCTAACTTTTCTCACCAAACACGAGTCTCAAATTCATTCTTGAGAGATATGAAACTATAAGTAGTGTGCCCATGATCTCGATGGAAATCTAAGTATTTGGACTTGTCCCTCTTGTTGGGAGGTAAACTTAATTTCCCAGGCCAGTCCAGATCTTTATTGCCCCTGATTTCCTCTAGGATGTGGTGGACACCTTTAGTGAGTGGAGTATACTCATCGTAATTATTGATGTTGTCAGAGTTCTTGTCTTTTTTATCTTTCTTGAACAAATTGTTCTTCTGACCTTCAGCTTTGTTATCTGGCACTTCTTTTGCTTCCATAGCTTCATAGGCATTCATAATTTTTCCAGCTTTATCCATCAACTCTGTCATAGTTTTGGGTGGATTTTTCTCTAGAGAATATTAAAGAGCTTTGGCCAGTAGCCCACTCATCAAGGCCACAATGGCTATATTTTCTTCATAATCCACCACTTCTAGTTTCTCATTATTGAAAATGGTTATATACTCCTGTGTAATTTCTCTAAATTTTTAGAAAACGGTCAAGAGATAGGTAACACTCTTGTTCAGCTTAGCCCCAAAGAAAAACTTATCAATGAATAATTCAGCCAATTGATAAAAACTAGAAATTTTACCTCTAGGTAGATCGTTGTACCATATTTGAGCTGGACCAGTGATGGAACTGGAGAATGCCTTACACCTCATCACATCGGGGATAGAATAAATATCAGTAGAAGCTTGACACTGTTCAATATGGAGGACTAAATCAATTTTCCCATCATATTTAGGAATGATAACGGGCGGTCCAATTTGGAAAGTGTGATGTAGTCCACAATATCCTGGACAAAAGGTGAGCCTTTAACAATACTTCTTTGCAAAGGATTTTTATTTTTTTTATTCCCCCAGTCGATATTCCAATCGCTATATGGATCCCTACTAGGAATGTTCCTCTAGTTTGAATTTGGAAGAAGCATCTTTTGTGGCTTTGTTGTGCATATGTATTGAACTCTCTTCCATAGAAGTCTGTTTGGAACGTACAGAGCCCCTCATGCCAGCTCTAGATCTCACAGATCCATCTTTGTGCTCAAGGTGAAGTTCTTACTCCCTGTGATAACCTCTGGTTACTCAGGCACCCAAACGGTTAAAACCAGATTTCCTACTTAGACTTTTCAATACACTTCGCCTTTCCTTGTAAAAAGATCTACCATCATAGTAATCCATTGATCAGAATGAAGATGTTACGCAAGGATGGTAAGACATGTCATGAGAAGACCAGGAGTGGTAACTCCTTTCATTCCTAGCTGGTGGTGGTGGCATATCACTCCTGGAATTTGAGGATTTATCTTGCAAAATATGAGCCAATTGTCTGACTGACTCTTGCATATTTTCCTTTAGTCAAATTGAGTAAAAACATCTGGAGGTCTGTCTCACCAGGGGGAGCAGTCATTTCTAGGTTATTGCTTATGGCCACCAGGATGCTTTTCAGAATGGTGATCATTATTTAAGCCAAAGAATGAATACATAAATGTAAGGGTAGAGAATGATAGGAAGAAGTCGTTCCCATAAAGGTGTCAACCTATTGATGTCTAAAATGGAGTGGGTCCAATTTTATAATCACAAATAAATAATAAGATAAATCTAATCAAACACACATGAGACAACGATTTTTAAATGGTTCAACTGTTAAAAGACACCGTCCATCGTTGGTATTACTATTGATGTTTACAAGAGCTCAATATGGGGTGCTTGATATCTATTAAATTGTCCCCGTGAGATAAGGAAGATTAATTATGAATAGTGGTTTGGAACCCTAGAGACGGAATGCCTTTATATTTCTAGGCATTTACATCTGTATACAATAAATGACACTCTTGGGAGTTGGTCGACATTCTATCCGACTAGGTTCCTCTGATGCCGATCAAGATATCTAGATGAACACATAAGATGACAAGCGTATATTGTTCATTGGTGCATATAGGAAGATAATTTTTACATACAATAAGGAGCTTGACAACTCAACCAATCCAAGGGCCCACATTGCGACAGCACAAAAATTTCGCAAAAATTTGATGATTCTACAAGCTCATTCAAATAAGACTAAACGTCATTTAAATGACATCCCATCTCGTTCGAATGGGGTCCCATGAGAATCTAATGAGACTGTAATTTCGAATAGGTGTTTTTCGTTTAATGGTCGTTTGAAGAGCTATTCGAACGAGATTTGAATCTTATTCGAATGACCTAACATATCGTTCAAACGACCTCAAACTTTTCATATTTTAATTTTAGGCTATTGAATACCATTTTAATTACAAAAAGAACACAATAATATTTGAAAATAGACAACCATCCATTATATTAAGTCCATGTGCAATAGGCATGCAAATTTCAAGAAACGGAGGTACAATCTCAGGCATGGTCATCACATTTTACCCTCCTTAGGAGATTTTGTCCCCAAAATCAATACAACCAAGCTAGGAAAAGAGTTTCGGGTGCTTCTTATGCATCTGATGCATTTTTGAGTCGCGCTCCCAAGTCACACCTTCTATACCTTGGAATTCCTAAAAGACCTTCACTAACGGGATGACCTTATTGCGCAAGACTCTGTCCTCATAGTCCAAGATGGACACATGTTATATAGGAAACATGATATTTTCCTTTAACTCAATGTGGTTCTAATTAATGAAGTACCGAGGATTTGGGACGTACTTCTTCAGCATAGATGCGTGGAACACACAATGGATGTGGGATAATTGAGGAGGTAATGCCAAGCAATACAATACTTCTTCGATCCGTTCCAGGCTCTTAAAGGGACCAATATATCAAGGGGCAAGCTTCCACTTCTGGACAAACTGCTGACTGTCAATTTTCTCCCTAACCTTCAACAACATATGGTCACCCACCTCAAAATCTAGAGGTATTCATCGATTACCAGCGTAATTCTTCTGTCGACTCTGGGCTATCATAAGTCTCTGCCAAATCACCTAAACTTTATCAATCATCTCCCTCATCATGTTAGAGCTCATGAAATGCTTCTCACCTACTTTTTCCTCACAAATTGGAGAGCAGCATGGCCTCCCATAAAGAGCTTCATAGGGAGCCATACCAATGTTGTCTTAATAGTGTGACACCCCGCCTAATAAGATATCAGGTGGTCAGTCCTATACCAAATTAAAACAGGAATCCCAGTTGGTTCACCCTTAGCATCACTGTTGATAAACCTTTTTTTTTTTTAACTTACTAACCACCTAGTATTCCAAAAAGCTAGTGCCAAATTTTATCTTTTTAATTAAATCAATAAATAACATGCGGAAAGATAATATGATTCATACACAACAACTACATGCCGAATAAACCATTGTCCACCAAAGTAAATAGTCCAGTACAAACATCCAACCCTGAATACATAAATCTGAAAACTGTACTTAAAGTTTGGGCGACCAGCCCTAAGTAACACTGAAACTGATAAATGATTCCTACTCTAGGAAGGAATGAACGGTGCGTCTAAACCAAACTCCTGCTAGCATCCACATGTGCCGCAGCTCCGTGTCCCTGGAATAGAATATAAAGTCTGGCGTCCCTGTGGCTGGACACCAAAAAAGTTTTGAAAATAATTTTATAGCAAGGGTTAGAACCCAAAACATTTTGAAAATATTTAGCAAGTGAATTAACTGCAGTAATTTAAAATGCATGAATGCGCTCCATATTTAAGTTAGTGTTGCATTCTCTAAATGACATACTCACCCCTCCACTGTTGTGCACACCTAACGGTTCCCTTAACCCCACCTAGTGTTACTACCCCATCCAACTAGTCCTGGTATAATCTCCCATTGCATTTCTACTATAAACCGAGTATTATTATCCATGGGTTATAACTTATCTCACCAATTAACTTAATTAATTCCTTTTAAATAATATCATATAACTGTGACACAAGTTATACAAAGTAAATACATCACACATTGTATTATTACCCGCATAAAATATTTACTACCATTATATAAGTACCTTTACTACAACATCCCCACATATAGCATATGTATATCCATCCCTCGGTGTATACCCTCTCCGGATGATTCCCTCTAAAGTGCTATCTCATTAGGTGTGCTCACATAACCTAGTTACCCAAGTTGGAATCGCTCAACAACTTGGCCCAAAATATAAACGTAGTGGAGACGGTCATATTCCTTTCCTAAAAGTGAGATAAGACCCTCATCCATATACTGAGCGCTATGACCTAGGGATATACTCACCCTACTCCTCAAGATAGGGGATTCACCCACATCGCGCAACCTCCCTTGATAGCATTAGAGTACATAAATTAAATAAACATCTAGTCCCTGATATTTAATAACACACACATAAAGTACACACATGTATATATACTATCACCACACTGTATATATATAATATAAATCCCGACATTACTGTGTACTAAAATATGTAACACTAGCCTGTATATTCCCGAGTCTATGGTCCGACTCTAATTTAATTAATTTACACATCAATTAATTTAATACTTGGTGTCGCCCAACCAATATACCTGGACCCGCTCCCTTGGACCGTACCATCATTAATACCCGATAAATTATTAATTACACCTCAATTCCTTTAATAATGGAATACCACTCAACCACAATACCCGAACATTTTCCCTCGATCCGAAAATCAATACCTACGAAATATTTCCCAAAATTTATTCATCTCGTGACATACAATTATCACCCTCCTAAACCTAATTATATCCCCTTATAATTGCTAAGGAATATGTGCTGCATATGCATTTATCACTAAATAAAAAGTAGGGGAAGAATCTTAAATTAATTTCCCTTTATATATAAAACTGGCAAACCTGCCAGAAATCTGGGACCACCGATCGATCGATCCCTTCTATCGATCGATCGATCGAATAGGTCTGTTTCTTCTCCGACCCTCTGTTTCGCCATTGGCGACTTTCTCCAAGGTTTTATCTCCTCCCCTATTCTAACCCAAGCACAACTAATGATACCTCCACATCAGAAAAAGGTTCTAAACAACCTAGAGACCTTAATTCATCATCAAATTTATATAAAACTCTGGGTATATCTGATTTGGGTTTTTCACCCGAGTCTCATTTTTATCGAATTCAACCTCATCATTCTAAGTCAATTTAATCACTAATACATGTTGTAATCTGCCCTACAATTCAATCCTAACAGTCCCAAATCATAACTTAACATTCATTGAGTAATTCAATCTATCCATTACTCTAAATTCAGAAAAACCCAATTTTAGTTATGGTTACACACCCAAAACGAATTTTCATATACACATACTATAATATGAATGGGTTATCACTTATTTTAAGAATCATAACAGTTAACCACTTGCCTGTAATTGTTCGTAGAGTCTGATTCATTGGTGTAGGGAATGGTTTGATGACGAACACTCAATTAGTCCCTTCATTTGACTCCAAAAGATCCTCAATTGGCTCTTGATTAGCTCCCTCTGTTTCTCTCTCAAACCCCAGGTTTAGAATTTTCTAACTCCGTTCAACACTCCCTCAATTAGGTTTAAAACTCCTAATCCCGTTTTTGGTCACATGGGCCTAATTAAAATGGCCCAAATTATCCCGTGTGGGCCCGACTATGACCAAAAATGACCCCAGACCCAATTACTACCCGTGGGTAGTTTTTTCTGACTATCTCGACCCATCCGGACTCAACCGCGTATTCAGAATTGTCATCCAAAATACTTTATCACATTCTCAAATTTTGACCTCAAAATGCAACACACGAAGTTTTGAATAATTAAACTTAAGTCGACAAATATAAATAATTCTTTCCACTCAAATAAATTCTCCAAATCATAATTTTAAGTTTCTCCAATTTAAATGTTTTTATATCTCCCAAAAACAATTAAATATTAAATTCTCAAAATTATGGGGTGTTACATACTCCCCCCCCCCCCCCCCCCCCCACAAAGGAATTTCGTCCATGAAATTAAGATAAGCCTAGTGCTCCAAGTCTCAAACATCACTCCCTAGTCCTGTGCCTCTAAGCTCGCTACATTTATCTATCCCGCTTTTACTCTGAGTTACACAAATATGTATTTTAATTAACTAGGGCGCCCATACACCCTGTACCCGTTCTTATCCACCCAAAAGTTTCCCTAATTTAGCCAGGGTGCCCATATACCCTGTCCCCGTGCTTAACCGCACGAAAGTTACCCGACTATGCTAGTGGTAACCCGTAATATAACTTTCAACACGTAATCATATCACATATATGAGTAATAATCGGGGTACCCAACCCATGTACTAACGACCAAACACCTCCCCACTTCCAACGTTGCGCTAAGTTTCATGCGTGGATGTCTCGCAAGCGAAATCCAAACAAGGAACCCCCTCGATACACTACTACCTAACATTGTCGATCATTGAGATATGTTAGACCCTTAGTCCATAGTACGTACCCCCAAATACTTGTCTCCTAACACAAAAGCATGCACTCCTACTCTTATGCTACAAAATACAACCTCAAATACTGTGTCCTTACTATCACTAGTTCTTGCGCAAACTAAACCCCAAGCTATCTCTCTCCACTCGAAAATAAATTTAACAACCTTGACTCACTTCAGTAGACACCCCTACTTACCAGGATAAAATATGAGAACACAAGACATCACTATGTGTCTATCGGGCCACACAATATAACATATATACACATATATATATGCTAGATGCCCTCTCAGGTGATACCTAGTAAAATCATTCATACCATGGTGTCGCGAACACCAAAAGTTACCCTTACTATTCATAATAGTTCAAATCCATCGTTCAGACGATATTTGAAAAAAAAATCATCTACCCTACTCCCATAATTTTCGAAAGTAGTAACCCCGCGCATAATTCAAACCTTCTCTCTGTGTACACCCCCACTCTCTCGTGGTTAACACCAAAGAAATCCACTAAATTCGACTTACTCGCGAATTCTAGTGAAAATAATTCTTATATTGTGACACCCTCACTGTCACTCAAAACATACCCCATGCCTATAGGATAAAAAGATAATTTCCTCCATACTCTAGCTGCAGTGGATGATCCTCGGGTTCCTGAGCAGCTTCCCCCTACCCAAACGTACCCATGACTTGGTGTAGTAGTTGTACATCCAGGACATCATCCTATGGTTGACCCCTTCCTCGTTTAGGATAATCTATCTTCACGTTTCCCGCTTCCCTACAAATAAAACACCTCATAATAGATTCACCCTTCCATTGATCCCTTCCTTACTGGCCTTATCGGAAGTCCTGAACATCCTGTCAATAGTCTCTATATCTAAATTTCTTGGCCTGATTCCCCTGTCGAAAATCATATCCCTGATGTCCCCCTGTCTGTTGCTGGGATACCCCACTGGTACTATTCCCTCCCGCTTTATTCGACTGGCTGGGTTCCACTCCCCTCTTACTTCCTTTAATATGGAAGTGATATTCCTGGCAGTGCAGGAGTGCTACATTAACAACGTCCGTATAAGCTACTAATGTGGGGTTACCAATCAAATGTTGTCTGATCCTCCAGACTAGCCCATCCATGAACCTCAACTTCTTCCTTTCTTCGTTTCTTACCTCATCCGCTACAAAATTTGTCAAACGAGTGAATTCTTCCTCGTAATCGGCCACTGAGTGGTCCCCCTGAGTCACCTCACTAAATTTTCTCCTCATTTCAGCCTCGACTGCTGGCAGGAAATACTAGCGGTCGAACTGAACCAAAAACTCTGCAATAGTTAATGTATCTCTTTCCTCAACTGTGGTGATCGACTCCCACCACTTTAGCACTGCTCCCACTAACCTAAAAGTGGCTAGAATTTGCTTTTGCACCTCATTGCAATCTAGCATGTGTAGGTGACTTCTCTTCCACTGACACGCTAGCACCACATTTGAACCCCCTCGAAACTCTGGTGGATGGCCTTTTTAAAAGACCTCTCGTACTTGCTGCCAATCTGACTGCCCCGGGTGGGCCTGAGCATCCAGTACCACTAATGCCTGTGGTTGATCTCGTGGAAAGTGCCTTTCCATTGCTATCATCGTCGCTTGAATTGACTATACCACTAATTCAGTTACTTGTGCAACCGAAATCATATTTGGCAGTTGCTGCGGTAACTCTGGCTCCTGGTGAGACTCCCTAGTCTCATCTTCCCCTGCTGCCCTAGCTGCTCTCTCTCTCTCCTGGGCGGCATCTGAAATGAGAATCGAATGGTATGAGTTCACCATCAAAAATAAAGAAATTGGCAGAAGAACGTAAATGCTCGTACGTATAAGAATATAACGATCCTATGATAGGGCTCTACATCAAAGGACGCTAAGCTAAAACGTGAAAAGTGGCACAGATCTTAAGGACACTAAAACCTGATGCTTTGATACCATCTGTGGCACCCCGCCTAATAAAATACTGTGATTAGTCCTATACCAAATTAAAAAAGGAATCCCAGTTGGTTCATCCTTAGCATCACTATCGAGAAACCTTTTTTTTAAACTTAATAACCACCTAGTATTCTAAAAAGCTAGTGCCAAATTTTATCTTTTTAATTAAACAACCAATAACATGCGAAAAGATAATATGAGTCACACACAATGACATAATTAACTCAATTGAATAAATAATAAGCTACATGCCGAATAAACCATCGTCCACCAAAGTAAATAGTCTAGTACAAACATCCAACCCTGAATACATAAATCTGAAAACGGTACTGAAAGTCTGGGTGACCAGCCCTAAGTAAAACTGAAACTGATAGATGATTCCTACTCTAGAAAGGAATGAACGATGCATCTAAACCAAACTCCTGCTAACATCCACATGTGTCGCAGCTCCGTGTCCCTGGAATAGAATATCATGTCTGGCGTCCCTGTGGTTGGACACCTAAAAGGTTTTGAAAATAATTTTATAGCAAGGGTTAAAACCCAAAACATTTTAAAAAAATTTAACAAGTGAATTAACTGCAGTAATTTAAAATGCATGAATGCGCTCCATATTTAAGTTAGTATCACATTCTCTTGAGGACATACTCACCCATCCACTATTGTGCACACCTAACGGTTTCCTTAACCCTTCTTCGTTGTACTACCCCGTCCAACTAGTCCTAGTATAATCTCCGCTTGCCTTTCTACTATAAACCGAGTATTATTATCCATGGGTTATAAGTTATCTCACCAATTAACTTAATTAATTCCTTTTAAATAATATCATATAACTGTGACACAAGTTATATAAAGTAAATACATCACACACTGTATTATTACCCGCATATAATATTTACTACCATTATATAAGTACCTTTACTACAACATCCACACATATATCATATGTATATCCATCCCTCCGAGTATACCCTACTCCTCAAGCTAGGGGATTCACCCACATCGCGCAACCTCCCTTGATAGCACTAGAGTACATAAATTAAATAAATATCTAGTCCTTGATATTTAATAACACACACACAAAGTACACACACACACACACACACACACACACATATATATATATATATATATATATATATATATATATATATATACTATAACCACACCGTATATATATAATATAAATCCCTGCTTTACCGTGTACTAAAACCCGTAACACTAGCCTGTATATTCCCGAGTCTATGGTCCGACTCTAACTTAATTAATTTACACATCAATTAATTTAATACTTGGTGTCGCCCAACCAATATAACTGGACCCTCTCCCTTGGCTCGTACCATCGTTAATACCCGATCAATAATTAATTACACCTCAATTCCTTTAATAATGGAATGCCACTCAACCACAATACCCGAACATTTTCCCTCGGTCCGAAAATCAATACCTATGAATTATTTCCCAAAATTTATTATTTTCGTGACATACAATTATAACCCTCCTAAACCCAATTATATCACCTTATAATTGTTAAGGAATATGTGCTACATATGCATTTATCACTAAATAAAAAGCATGAGAAAAATTTTAAATTAATCTCCACTTATATATAAAACTGGCGAACCTACCAGAAACCTGGGACGATCGATCGAACAGGTCTGCTTCTTCTCCGACCCTCTGTTTCTCCATTGACGAGTTTATCTAAGGTTTTATCTCCTCCCCTATTCTAACCCAAGAACAACTAATGATACCTCCATATAAGAAAAATGTTCTAAACAACCTAGAGACCTTAATTCATCATTAAATTTATATAAAACTCTGGGTATATCTGATTTGGGTTTTTCACCCGGGTCTCGTTTTTACCGAATTCAACCTAATCATTCTAAGTCAATTTAATCACTAATACATGTTGTGATCTTCCCTATAATTCAATCCTAACAGTCCCAGGTCATAACTTAACATACATTGAGTAATTCAATCTATCCGTTACTCTAAATTCAGAAAAACCCAATTTTAGTTATGGTTACACACCCAAAACGAATTTTCTTATACACATACTATAATATGAATTGGTGATCACTTATTTTATGAATCACAAAAGTTAACCACTTGCCTAGAATTGTTCTTAGAGTCTGATCAGTTGGTGTAGGGAATGGTTTGATGACAAACACTCAATTAGTCCCTTAATTTGACTCCAAAAGATCCCCAATTGGCTCTTGATTAGATTCCTCTGTTTCTCTCTCAAATCCTAGGTTTAGAATTCGCTAACTCCATTCAACACTCCCTTAATTAGGTTTAAAACCCTAATTTCCTTTTTGGTTACATGGGCCTAGTTAAAATGGCCCAAATTACCCCGTGTGGGTCCGGATATGCCCAAAAATTACCTGACACCCAATTACTACCTCTGGGTACTCTTTTCTGACTATCTCAACCCATTCGGACTCAACCACATACTTAGAATTATCATCTGAAATACTTTATCACATTCTCAAATTTTGACCTCAAAATGCGACACACGAAATTTCGAACAATTAAACTTAAGTCGCCAAATATAAATAATTCTTCCCACTCAAATAAATTCTCCAAATCATAATTTTAAGTTTTTCCAATTTAAATATTTTTATGTCTCCCTAAAATAATTAAATATTAAATTCTCAAAATATACGGGGTGTTACAGATAGCTGTTGTTGTAAGAAAATTCGACTAGATACAGATTCTCCACCCAACTACCCTAGAAATCAAGCGCACAGGCCCTCAACATATCTTCCAGAATCTTAATGCTCCGTTTTAACTGTCTATCTATCTCGGGATGGTAAGATGTACTCATGTTCAAATTGGTACCCAATTCCTATTGAATCTTTATCTAGAACTGAGATAAAAATTAGGGATCCCTGTCCGAGACGATCGAGACTGGGACGCCATGGAAACGGACTATCTCTCAGACATATAACCTTGTAAACATAGCCACGTTGTCCATCACCCTAATCGTCAAAAAGGCACTAACTTCGTAAGTCGATCCACTACAACCCAACCCGCATTATGACCACGTTCAGACCATGGTAAGGCAGTGACAAAGTCTATCATAATGTTCTCCTACTTCCATTCTGATACTGGTAGTAGTTTATAAGCACCCAAAAGTGTTTAATTTAGACCCCAAATATGTGCATTTTAGTCATTTGTTTTTAATAAAATTAGCCTTATGTTCGTATTTATTTATTTCTCAGGTCGATATGAAGTCGCAGTATCAAATTGTGCTAATTCGACATAATTGCGACAAAGTAATGGTCAGAAGCATTCAATGAAGAAAATCAAAGCGGCTGCGAAGTTAGAAGCCCTTTTTGAGCTTGTCCCGATAAGTTTCGATGCCCTAAACCTAGTACCGTATCAAACATAAGCCTAAATCGAGCCCAAACCATCACATGGGACTTGTGGGTGTTTAGTTTGTACTTTTCTATTTTTTTAGAATTTTTTATTTGACTTGTATATAATTTTTAAGATTTTTATATTTTATTTGCGTGCGTATAATTGTAAATATTAGGGTTCGTTATCGTGTGTCGAGTATTTTTATATTATTTATGTAAAAATAATAGGTGTGCATTTTATTAGTTTTTTATTTTATTTTATTTCTCTTTAGTTTTAAGTTTATTTTATTATTCGTTTAGTTTTATCTTCTTTATTTTATTTTATTAGGTTAGTTTGATTTTATTATTATTTTATTTTTATTTTTATTTTCATTTGAGTATTTGTTTTTTATGTTTGGATTTAATTTTTTAATTTTAATAGGTTTTATATTTTCTTTTATTTTTATGTTTAGACTTGTAAAATATTTATTTTTTTAAGTTAGGATTTTTGTTAGATTTTATTTTTATTAGTTGGGTTTTAGTTTATTTGAATTTACTTAGGTGCAACTAAACACACACATATCCCTACAAACCATACACACTACAACACCCAATTACACCTCACTCTCTCTCTCTCCTCTCTATCTCCCTCCCATCTCCAACCCAACTAAGCTACCATGGCAAAAAATCCGATACCCACGGCAACACCAACACACCCACCTCCATAGCCAATCTAATTCTCCAGATTCAAAACCTAACTCCAACCCGATTTCGACCCAGCAGCCCCCATTAAACCCAAACCCACCTCCTTACTAACCCATGCACTCGACTACCCCAATCGACCTATAAACCCATTCCATAACCCCCATGCCCTCTACCCAAGATCCAAACCTCTACCCATGCTCCAAAACCCAACCTTGAAACTAGATACCCATTACCCGAATTCAGCCATATCTCCTACATTATAGGGGCTTCTTTGACCTTTTGTTTTTTTTATCCCATGCCAACAAAAACCACGTGCATATCAAGCCAAAATTTTGACTGAACCAAATTCAAATCCCATATATTTCTCCATCAAAATCAACTATCATGGGTTATAAATTAAAAGGGAACAACTCATTTTAAAAAGAGACTCTCACAGACTGAATAGGAGACAAGACAATGTAATTTTTGTAATGTTTAGGAAAATAAAAAAAATCAAAAAAATATATAAAAAAATATTTTAGTTTAGAATAATTTTTAGGACTAGTTTTTATTGTTTTCTTTGTAATCAAGTGAAGTTGATTGTGGAAGAAAGAGATGCACTTCAACAACGCGATTCGAAGGGATACTTTTGTATCGTAATTCATTCTTTTCTCTTTAATTCTTTATTGTGATTGTGCTTCATTATTTAAATATTCTTGGCTAATCATCCCGTTCAAAGGGTGGGGCGAAATCTTGTAGGATGTTAATTTAATTAATTAATTTTCTCAATTGTCATATTTTGAGTAGAATAAATTTTTAATTGTCAAAAATTAATTTACGTATCGAGAGATAGTAACTTAATTTAGTTTTAATATTTGATTTTGGAATCGAACTAGAGGTAGGTTTTTCCTAAATTTTGAATATTAATTATGTGTTGAAATTCGAGGATTCGTACATTTTTTATTAATATGATCTTAGTGGGTAGTTTATTAAAAAGAGTATAAATCTTAATTTTTTTTAAAGTGTGACATTTTAAATTAGTTTTCTAAAAAATATATTATTTAATTTATAATTGTAACGAGAGTTAGATTATGAACTTAATATTCTCTCGAAATATTTCAATTTAATAAATTAAGAAATTAAAATAATTGATCACGTTGTGTACTCTCATCTTTTGTATTTTCTTACATTTATTACACTCAATTACGTGTATATTTGTTAACTTAAGATTTTAGCATTTTTATTCTCCCTTGAAATTATTTTTAAAAATATAAAAAAATATATTAAAAAAGATTTTAATAAAAAATTAGAATTACAAGTATTCACGCTATTTGTTTCACATTGAAAGTTGGACTGATACCCGTACTTACCACGATACAAGTTGTTTAATAGGTTTTGTAGGTAATTCAAGGGAATTTTGAGACTCAACTTTTGAAGACAATGACAATACATAAAAGATAATATATCAATTGGCGAGATATCAAATGGTGTCGTTATCGCTTTCTTGATGAGGAGACAAATTTAAGACTTGTAATTCATTTGTAGTGTAGTTATTTTTTTTATTCGTTATATTGGTTGTATTAGCATTATTGAGGTGTCGTATTTATTTGGGTGCATTTTTACACCATTTTTTTGTACTAATTATTCATAAAAAAGGGAAACGGGACAAAATAGAGAGAGTTCCCTAGGAGTGAATTTTGAAGTCTCTTTATTATGGGTCCATGGGACTCCTGGGGACGACTGAAGTTAGGATAACTTCCCGCCAGTCGACTTAACTTGATCTTTACCCACGTGTGTAAAAGTCGTGAGATGCAGATTTCTTTATCCCTCGTGAATCTCCTGCAAGCGAGTTCATTTTTTGTGTGATTAATTGTTCCTCTGTGCTTTTTATTATCGCATCACACTTAATTTGAATGATTTAATGAATTAATGAACCTAAGAACTAAACTCGATCATTGAAACAAGTCGGGATTTCATCACCCACTCACTCACTTTATCTCCTTTGCTTGTTACCCATGCTATCACTTAATTAAAATCAATGAACTAGGAAGCCAAGTAGGAATCGATGTTCATTAGCACATTTTTGGAACGAGACACTCGTAGGATACTCTAGTGAGTCCTTTCCACCCCTGCCAATCTTCAATCGACTTTCTTAATACCATTGTCTAGGGAAACTGGGTTTTAAGTTAGGCTGCCCAGTAAAACGGGTTTGTGTTTTCCCCAGCGTGGTACCAGATGGTCAATCATTGTAGTCGCTAGTGTGGTGAGCCTTAACTAGTAAGCCTTTTTCTCTCTCGGGAAGAAAGTAGAAGCACATTTTTTCAAAGGTGACGTATAACACTATGTGTTTTTCTCGCCTGCGGATTAATTAAAATTTGACTACTCCATCACTTAATTGAAGATAAAAATTGCCTACGAGCTCGTTAGGATTTTTCCTTTTCTTGTACGTGTCTACTTCAACTCTTTTGGTAGTCAGTTTTTTGTTCCACCCTTTTTTGAGTTTCAAAAAGCATCCATTTTATCCTCCTTTTTGAAAAATCCCAAAAATATTTTCCTTTTTTTAAAAAATATTTTCAAAAAAATCACAAAAATATTTTCTTTCTTTTTCAATATTCAAAATTCCAAAAATATTTTCCTTTTCTTATATTCAAAATCACAAAATATTTTTTTTTCTTCTAAAAGATATTTAATAAATCCAAAAATATTCCTCCCGTTATAGAAGAAGAATGTCCTTTAAGGGAGTACTTTGGCCATTTCCCATTATCTCGAAGCATGTTTGAAGTTGAGCCCGAATCCAACCTTCATACTTTACTTTATGGCCGTAACTCTCTCTCCCACACCATTGATACTCTTGCGTCATCCACGCACACATCTCATATTCCACCACCTCCGGTGATGAGTGTCAACCTATCCACTGCTTCGTCATGCACATACTGCTTTCACGTCGATCACTTGTCCCATGAGTGCCCCTACCTTCCCATTCCATTTGAACCTACCATGGCCCAAGTGTATCTGTATGACACTGTTTTGGAACCCACTTCATCTTATTATCACCACATATCCAATATTGAGGGGTATGAGCACCCAAGCTAATCATGGAGGCTCGATCAACCTCCTATGCAATATGAATCCCAACCCCATGTTATGGATCTTCTCAATTTCTGAAATTTGTCATGGAAACCTCGTGCACCTTATCTTGATAAGTCCCCTCCCTATGCTCACCATAATTATCAACCTTTTATCTCTCACGGAGACACTTCTTTCAAGCATGATGACCTTGACCCCGTTCCTCGTGCTCCATATGAGTATTATTCGCCTCTTAGTGAGTTAAACTACCTCAGCCACCACCTCCACCCACCAATACTTCACCACCACCATCCATATCTACTCTCGAAAGCCTCTTGCAAAAGTTCATCCTCAAACAAGAGCATGCTACTCAATCTCAAAATGAAGACCTTTAACGGCTTGAACAAAGGATAGATGAATTTGAATGTGCGAGAGAGTCGAATTTTATCCCCATTCCACCCATTAATTCGTCCATATGGAGTGATGATGAGTCATTTTGTGATATAACTTTTGAGTGTGACCAACCCTATCACCCCTAGAATCTCGAAGTTGAGACCACCACGTGGTCCAAGGACCAAATTGAGAATTATTTTGACTTACCCAAAGATTGTGAGATTGGTCATACCTGCCTTGTCCTATACAATCCACCATTGACGATCATATTACCCATCCCATTGAATCCAAACATATACCGACTCTACACCTATTGAGCCCGTCGTGTGTGTCCTCGAGGAACCACTTCAGTATAGGTTAGCATTGGCTATGAGTGCTCACCTCTATTTTGAGATTGAATCCGAGTTAGTTCCTCCCTCTCTGAATATGGATCCTATCCAAATATATTTGGATCACTTTGAGTCCAATTTTGATGTTGATTCCTATATCTTAAATGTTAGTTCCTCGTTAGATTTTTCCACCACCTCGGATGGTAACTTATATGTGGATCTATTGATCTTTCGGTCCTTTACTTCCACACTTTCTCTTGCGAGTACTCTTGATGATGACCCTGCGCCTAATGCTAAATGTGTATCCCCTACACTCGAATTGGATTATATTCCTCCACGCTTTGCCCCACCCAACCCACCATTTGTCTTTTCCACCCCATCACCTGTCTTGGACCTTGATATTATACCTCATATGTTCCCATCTATGGACTTAGGTCCTCACCTGCACCCACCCTTCACCCTTTTGTTCCCCGAGACCACTCTTAAGTTTTTCTTCCACCCCACCGTCCATGAAAGTTTTTGTAATACTCTCTACTTATGTGACACCAGGATTGTTCCTCTATTCCTGCCATTCTCCTTTCGTGGTGATTATTATTCCCATCAGCTCATTGACGTGTCACGGCCTGACCATTATCATCGTCCATTTATAGAATGGTCGTGCATTTTCTATGAGCCCCACGACATCACAATTTCCAGCTCATTTTGCCTTTCCATCCAATTAGATAGCTATGCTTATAGGACCCTTGTTTCCCTCACCTTTATGCTCAATAATGCCCATGATCGTTACTTCATCACCCTAACCCTTGCCTTTATTCCTTATACCATTCTCCCCACCCACCCTTAGTCCACCGATGCTTTGCATTGCGTGAAGAAAATTTTCATTAAAGTGCATTGTGTCCTTTATCCAACAAGACTGAATGTTCAGTATTATTTGGGGGTGATTCCCATCACCCATACCATTTTGACCACCTCGATCCATCCTAAATTATATCTTATTTATGGGTGAGTTCCAATCGGTATGGATGAACACATTAAACTTAATGCTACCGGGAGGTAACCCTTTGTATCTTGTTTCTGAGTATGAGTCTTATCCAGTTTGGGGGTGATGTTCTATCCTCCCCAATGATTTTCACATGCTTTGTATACTTGGATATATTTTTGTGCCGCAATTATTCTTCAGGTTCAACCTCTGCCACCACCATATTGTTCATTTTCATTAGCGATTGATTATGGTAATCTCTTTTCTACCTTGTGCTTTCTATTTTTATATATAGTTTTAAGCTTTGAGGACGAATTTCTCTTTTTTTTGGGGATGGGAAATTTATCAAAATCATATCTCTTTTGAATTTTTTTTAGAAACAAATCATTTTAAAGTTTTTTGGTGCAGTTCAACTCCAATTTTTTATGACATAAATTGTCTATCATCCCTCTTTTAGAAGTCTCGAAATACAAGTGTCGACCCTATAATTATGCTTTTTATCATAAAATTAAATAATACCTCTTAAAGCGTACTTTCACTATGAATTCCAAAACTTGGAAAAATTGCACTATCATGTTTTACAATCAAAAGTTGAAGAGTAACATTATTCTCAAGAGAACCTTAAAGATCACTAGTGGAGACTTAAACCCGTGAGACTTGAGCTTTTCTCCTTTTTGAGGGTTTGTACGTAATCTCCGAGTCACAAGTTGACTCAACTTTCTTTGGGTACTACACTTACTCGTTGCATGGTCTCTTTATTTTTTATTTTTTGGCATAGTCACAAAGAATGACATCACTTTCGAGTTGCAAGAAACATGTGTCATGTAGTTTGTTTCGAGCACCAAACCATTTAACCGTACACTACCATTTTCCCATCGTATTACTATTCACTTCACCCATTATCATTCCATATTTCCCTAGTCCTTATATATTCCAGATACCATCCATATATCATTCCCCATCACTACCATTGTTTTTAAGAAAAAGAGTGCTTGAAATTGCCAATGTAAAAATTATCTTCATTTGTGTTATGAAAAGAAAAATGCATCGCAATTAAAAAAAAGAGGAAAAAATAGAAAAAATAAGCAGAGGAAAAGAAAGAAAGAAAGAAAAATAGAAAAGAAATAAAAAAGCATGCGATCATAAAATAAAAAAATACAAAATGAAGAATATAGAAATTCCAATTGTGTTCGACTATACTCAAATCCCTACCATCATATCATCCATCTTCTTTATTTAAATTTCCCCTTACGCTTTACACATACCCTCTGTAACACCCAACGAATTCTTGGCATCGGCCTCCACCAAGACTACGTCGGGTGTCATTAAATAAATTATCATTCTTAGCATGTGATAGATACGAGACATATTAATTTTTCATCCACAAGACAATAATCAGATTAATCAATAAATAATCATCCATGCAATAATAAAAACCGTCACCATGATAATCCCTAAAAATAACCCAACTCCATAATTTATTTAAAACTCCAAATGAAATAATCCAATAAAGTAACTGACTGAAACCGTAGACAACTTTGGAATCGGAACGCCCAATCAAATCCATAATGAAGCAACTGAATAAAATAAACATACACTAGTAAAGCAAGTAAATAAAATAGAACTCCAGCTGCACCTCCAAAACGATCTCCAGTAACTCATATGCAGCTTCTCCAGCACAACCTGAAATGTTAGTCAACGCCATGGGTCATAACCGACTGCATGGATATCAGCAACTCCTCTCAAATAGGATCCTTGAACGTAGACAATAGCATAATAGGCAATAAAAACGATAGTAGAATATTTTTAATTAAACGATATATATTAATATGCGATCCAAAATTGAATCACTACCTACCCCCAACAAGGTCCACCTAAAATCCAAGTCCCGTTATTTAATTTCTAACCTCAAATTTATTATTTTTCTCATTTTATTAATATTAGTCGCGGGACTCCCGCGTAAAGTCTTACACCATTTTAGATGTGGGACTCCCACAAAGTTTTAAATAATTTTAGTCGCAAAACTCCGCTTAAAGTTTTATACCACACCCATTCCCCTCACATGGGCCAGTCAGCCCGATTTACTATTCGCTCTGCACACACTCGTGAGGTCTATGCACGACACATCACTATAGCCCGCGATGTAGTTTAAGTGTTAGCCCGCCCATACTCGTGACGCCCCACACACCCACACCGTTATAGCCAGTCGGTTCATTTAACTGTCATCCCTGCACACACTCTCGTCGCCAATATCTTTTCATACCCGTTTATTATCTTAGGCATTAATACACAATATCTTTTAATACCCGTTTATTAAAACACTATTGTTGCTGACTTAGGAGAACCGTATCGGCCTCCCCCCGAACCGGTTTGGATGCCCTGACATTCAAAATTCCCCCATTTTATTTTAAAAGTTGTAATACTTAGAATTTAACTCTGATTTCAATTCCGATTAAAATTCTATTTTTCATAATTAAAATCCAACATTTTACACTACTAAAAATAATTAAATTCAAAATTTTATTTTTTAGAATTCTGGAGTCATTTAATTTAATTAGCGATTCAAATTTATGGGGTGTTACACCCCAATTTCACCCTTCGTAACGTGTTCGGACAAGCGAGAATTGTAGATGGTGAATAACTCGACATTCTCAGCATAATGGTTAACATTCCTTCATGAGATCAATCTTTTTCGTGTATCCGTCATTTCTTATAAGTGTGTGAGATGTTTCACCTTGTTTACATTTACTCACCTTCTCACATATTATAAAGATACACTTACCCAAATCTCAGAGAGTTCGATTCAGATAGATATATCCAGTTAGAATTGAAGTCAAAGCGTTGACTCTATAAAGGCGATGTAGGAATTACTCAAATGATATTTAATATTAGTTTAGACTAACACATGTTGAGTTTTAGGAAGGATTACGTTGCTGGTATTAAGTAATCTTATGCCTTTCTCTGATAGTTGAACACAGTGTTGCTTGATGTCTTTTTAGTTGGGTTGTATAGCTCTTCATCATCAAATAAGAGATTGCCTTTAAATAAATTTTTTGAATTTTGTGGTTACATTCTCTGCAAACCCTCATGAGATACCACTCGTCCTGTAAGGCCACCTACAGGTTTTACGGCTTGTTGCACATGTTAAGTGCAATCGCAAGTGCCTATGAAAATGGCACACTTTTTCTCACTTATCTCTTTTTCTCTCTATTTCTGCTCGAGGGCTAGCAATGTTCTATTTGGGGGTGGTGTGATCAACACCCAAAAGTGTATAATTTATACCCCAAATATGTGCATTTTAGTCGCTTATTTTAATAAATTAACCTTATGTTCGTATTTATTTATTTCTCTGGTCAGTATGTAGTCGAATTATCAAATTATGATAAATCGACGTAATTGCGACAAAGTAGCGGGCAAAAGCATTTAATGAAGAAAATGAAAGCGACTGCGAATTATGAATCCCTTTTTGAGCTTGTTTTGATAAGTTACGATACCTTAAACCCAGACCCGTAACAAACCTAAGCCTAAACCGAGCCCAAGCCATCATTTGAGCCTCATGTGTGTTTTGTTTGAACTCTTATATTTTTTATCTTTTTTATTTGAGTCGTATATAATTTTTAGGATTTCATATTTTATTTTCATTTGTATAATTGTAAATATTAGGGTCCATTATCTTGCATCGAGTATTTTTATATTATTTATGTAAATATAATAGGTGTACATTTTATTAGATTTTTATTTATTTTATTATATTTTTGTTCATTTTTAGTTTTTATATTATTATTAGTTTAGTTTTATCTTCTTTATTTTCTTTTATTAAATTAGTTTAATTTTATTATTATTTTACCTTTATATTTAGTTGACTCTTTTATTTTAGTTAAGGATTTAATTTTTCAATTTTAATAAATTTTATATCTTATTTTAGTTTTCTTTTATATTTATTTTTAGACTTGTAAATATTTATTTGTATAAGTTAGGATTTTTATTAGATTTTATTTTTATTAGTTGGGTCTTAGTTTATTTGAATTTAATAAGGTGCAACTAAACACACATACACACACATCCCTATATACCATACACACTACCACACCCAATTACACCTCACACTCTCTCTCCTCTCTATCTCCCTCCCATCTTCAAACCAATAAAGATGCCATGGCCAAAAGCCTTGTACCCACGACAACACCAACACACCCACCTCCATATCCAATCCAATTCGCCAGAACCAACACCTAGTTCCAACCCGATTTCGACCCATCAACCCCCATTAAACCCGAACCAACCTCCTTACTAACCCATACACCCAACCACCCAACCAGGCCTTCAAACCCATTTGATAACCCCCATGCCCTCTACCCAAGATTAAAACCCCTAAAAAAATGATATGTACCGGAGTTTGTACCATAAAGAGTCCTTACAAAAGGGGGCTCATATATATATATATATATATATATATATATATATATAGAGAGAGAGAGAGAGAGAGGCTCTCACATACGGACCAAATTATATACATACTTACACACGGACTCAAAAACCCAACCAACAACAATCAAAATTGTTTCAATAGCACTCTCTCTCCTTTCTCCTCTATCCTCTGTCAAACCCCAACAAACAACACTCTCTCTCCTCTGTAAAACCCCAAACTACACGCATATTATTCACCTCTATCTCCATATGGCACATAAGACAAAGTACTAAAACCTTGGCAAAACAAACCTTGTATAAACAAATGATAACAGCTGAAACTTCCACACCTTTAATATTATGCACCTTTTACAGACCACCAATGTTGTTAAGGTATGTATCCCTTATTTTTAATCCACCATAATTTTTTACCTGCTTTGTTTAACTCTTGAAGATAAAAAAAATATTATATTTTTTAAGTTATGTATCCCTTTTTTATCTTACCTGTTAAGAAAAAATGACATGTTAAACCATTATCTGCTTTGTTTTTTCCGGGCTACACCTTTAACCATTACCTTTACCTGCTTTGTTTTTATAAAAAACTAGATAAAACATTATATTTTTTAACACCATGCTTTGTTTTTTTAGGTTTTTGGTGTAAAGTCCTATGTGAATAAATTTTATGGGAATCGATGCCATGTTCTTTTTTTATCAGACATTTGTTCCATAATTTCCATATCTGCATAAGTGGGTTGGTTATATCTTTGATAACCACTCTTACTTTGAACGTCAGTTGAGTATCAATAGGACTATTACCAAAATCCTTAACTGCTTGGGATTGTTTGCTAAAAAAATTTACTGAATGGGACTAAACCCCCAAAGCCCCTTGTTTTATCGGAGGTACACACCTTCCACACTAATTATTTATTAAGAAAGAATTACCTGTTAAAAAAATTGACCTGATAAGAAAGAATGACTTGTTAAGAAAACCACCATTGTTAAGAAACGTCAAACATTAAAAAAAATTTGAGCAGGTCTCAAAAAAATTTATTTGTTAAAATTTTATTTAAAAAAGGGATACATGAAAAATTTATTTGTTAAAAATTTATCTATTTAACAAATTTATTTGTTAAAAATGCTAGTGGTTGATTTTTTTGAAGTTAAATGGAGAACGATTATGATGGTGTGGGTAGTATAGGTGAGAATATTAATTTGGATTTATAAAGTCGACATAATTTAGAAATAGCCCTTGTGGATGAAGGTGGGGACGTCCATGTTGATTTAAATTTGACGGCATCTTCCTTAGAATATTACCCTCGAGTCCCCGAGGACATCACTCCCAAATTGAGCCAGGAATTTCAATCACTAGAAGAAGTCCACGGTTTTTATAATGTTTATTCCAAAGTCACGGGCTTTAGTGTTAGAAAGTGGAGCGAGAAGAAAAAACGTGGAACTGATGAGATTATTCAGAAGGAGTACGTATGTTTTAAAGAAGGCAAGGGTACGGTGATTGCAGACCCAAGTGCTAAAGAAAGCGAGGTGTAGTTAGAGAAGGTTGTCGTGCTAGACTTGTTGTAGTGAAAGGGACAATTGGGTCATTCATAGTCAGTCAATTTATTGCGGCCCATAATCATCCCTTGTCTACTCCAGGAAAAACACATCTTTTGCAATCTCACCGTAGACTTTCAGAATCTCAAAAGTGTTTATCCCAACAACTTAGTGCTATTAACATCCCAACACATCAACAATTTAATTTTATTAGGTTGCAGGCGGGATGTCTTGAGAGCATTGGATGTACGCTAAAGGATCTGTATAATTACGAGAGGGACTTGCGAGCAGAGATGAAGGAGCATGACGTAAGTGTTTTTTTGAATATTTAAAGCACGAGCAAAGTAAAAATCTTTCTTTCACGTTCGAAATGAAGTCCGATGAAGATAACAAAATAACACATTATTTTTGGTCCGATGCTTCTTCAAGACGTTCATACAACTTTTATGGTGATGTTATAATATTTGATACAACGTAAAACACTAATCGGTATGGTTTGATATTTGCACCATTATTGGGTGTTAATAATCATGGTCAGACTATTGTATTTGGTTGTGCATTCTTGTGTGATGAGACGGTCGATTCATTCATATGGCTATTCAACCATTTTCTAGATGCTATGCCTGGCGGCCCCCCGAAAATGATTATCACTGATCAAGATCCGGCAATGACAAAAGCAATATCACTCGCCCTTCCTACTACGTTTCATAGATATTGTAGTTGGCATACATTGACAAAGTTTTCTGAAAAGATAGACTCCATGACATATAATGCTTACTATAGTGAGTTTTCGGAATGCATTTGGAATACAGAATTAAAGGAAGAGTTTGATATGGTATAGATTGATCTCATCGAGAGGATTGGCTTGACTTCCAGTAAATGGCTACGCAATATATTTGAGATCCATTCGACTTGGATTCCATGTTATGTGAGTCATGTTTTCTCCGTCGGCATGTCGAGTAGCCAACGAGCGGAGACTGCTCATTCATTCTTCAAAGGGTATGTGTCTAAAATAAATTCATCAGTAGATTTTATAATTCACTTTGGTAGGGGACTTCTTCGGCAACGTCATGAAGAAAAAAATTTGGACCACAAAGATCTAACGGAGAAACCGAGATTATTTTTGGAAAATGAAGTGTTGTTGCAAATGGTTGACTTATATACACGGGAAGCGTTTGAGAAATTTCAAGATGAGATGCGAGACTTTTCGAATTATAAATTTGAACAAAAAGATGACGAGTGCAATAAAAGTGTTTACAAGGTTACTCGAAAAAAATGGAGTCGTACAAATATCGAACAATTACATATGACAAGGTGTCCAACTTCGCTACATGTACTTGTCAGAAGTTTGAAAGCTCCAGTATCCCTTGTAGACATATTTTATCATACTTACAAAAGTTTCATGACTTTGAAGAATTACCGGCCTCTTATATTTTAAAGCGATGGACAAAAACGGCAAAAGTTGGGGATGTTGTCAAGGGTGGGGTAATTATAAATGATGAGAAATCATATTTCTCAAATCGAGCTCGGTTGATTCAACTTGCGTTGAATTTGGTTGATAAGGCTCTCACAAACGAAGACACAATGAGAGCATATACGGATGCTATAAATATTGCAAATGATAAAATTAATCAAATAGTTGGTGTTGTGGGATGTAGTGGTAGTGACCGTAGAACAAATCGATTGGGAGTTAGCCCAAATGCGCGGATGGAGGAAAGTTTCAATGAGCCAAACCAAGTACGAGCAAAGGTGGCAAAAGATTTGAAGCAGGAAAGGAAAAGGCACTTCGAAAGGCAAAACAAAACAAATATCGTCGTTGTAACAGTTGTTGTTTAATTGTCCAATCACACGATAAGAGGAATTGTCCCGTTGCAAATGGGTATGCAGTACATTTATTTTCTTTAATTTCTTCGTTTTAATAATAAATGTTTTATATTGTACTTATTACGTTGTGTTTCGATCTTATATGCAGCATTCAAACAAATCTGGACCGAAGTGCATTCGTGACTTTGGAAAACGATGAATATTCGACCGATGAATCCATGGATGAAGCTTCCAAAGATGATATTGGAATTTGAATCATTTTAATGTTAACTGTTTGACAGTTAATTATTAACATTTTGTAATCTTTTGAACCTTTTGGAGGTTAACTGTTAACATTTTGTAAGTCGGATATTTTTTTTATGCATTACCTTTTGAATGCTACCTGTGAACCTTTTGAATGCATTACCTTTGAATTAACTTTTGAGTGTTAACTGTTTACATTTTGTATGCATTAGCTTTTGAACCTTTTGAATGAATTTCCCTTTAATAATCTATTAACACCACTTAAACTATTTTGAATGTTCATTCTTCAAGGATAGTAAACGTTATAATTCATTCTTCAAATAATAAATAATTGAACACTACAAAATAGCCATTACCATTAAAACATTATAATTCATTCTTCAACGATAATAAAAAAGTAGCAATAAATACGATAATAAAAAGTACAGATAACTACGGCAATAAAAAGGTTGCGAAACCTACGACACCAACAATGACATTAAAATAAATAGCTTCTTCAATATCCCTTTCAACTTCTCATTTTTCGTCTCCTGCTCAATTAGCAATTCAAGTAGATGCACATTCCGCTCTCTTTCAATTGCAATCAACATTTTAAATTTTTCATTTTTTTCCTTCTCGATATTATTCAGTTCTGATAGTATATCAACTTGGTTTTGAAGATTTAGGAATCATTCAGAAATTGTTGTTTCCGAATCAATCCATTTGAAATATCCACATGATCGCGCTTTGTAATTTGGACATGCAACGAAATGCCTTCCTGGATTTTTCACAGTGGTACTCAACTTGATCGGTGTTTCGTGCCTGCAATAGCACGAGAATGGTGTTTTCTCTGACCCAACGCTAGATTTAATTTCTGAAATGAAAAAATATATACAAATAAATATTTTACAAAGTTAAAAATAAATAAATCAACTAATAAAATTTTTTTCGAACCTGCTTAAAAACTATAATAATTTCGGACCTGCTTAAATAAATCAACTAATAATAATTTGTTCGGACTTGTTTAAATCAACTAAATCATCAAATAATAATTTCGGACCTGCTTAAAAAGTATAAATTTTTCGGACTTGCTTAAAAAATGAACTTATTTTTTCGGACCCGCTTATCATCTAGAACTAATTTTTCAGACCTGTTTAAACATAAATTTTTAACATTTCCTTTTTTTGGTTCTTAACAAAAGTAACATGAGGTCTAAAGATATAAAACCATAACACCTTTAACCATTAAGGTCTATTGGCATTCTGAAGATATAAAAACAATAAAAGGTTATTGTTTATATAAAAACAACAAGAAGATTTTTAGATGATAACAGGTAAAAGCAAAAAAAAAAAGACCTTTAGATGATAACAGGTAAAAGCCATTAAGGTCTATGGGCATTAAGGTCCATTGGCGTTCCTTTAGATGATAACAGGTAAAAGCCAAAAAAAAGAACTAACAGTTCTTTTTTAGATGATAAAACATGAATCAAAGCAAAGCCAACCAAAAAACGGTACAAAAACTAGAAAATTTTTACCTGAACTGGAAGAAGCCATTGAATGTTGATCTTCAATTTTGAGTCCCTAAACGTTTTTTGGTAAAGTTTTGGTAAAGAATGGTTGATATAAAGATAGAGGTGAATAATATGTGTGTAGTTTGGGATTTGACAGAGGAGAGAGAGTGTTGTTTGTTGGGGTTTGACAGAGGATAGAGGAGAGAGGAGAGAGAGTGTTGTTGAAACAATTTTGAGTGTTGTTGGTTGGATTTTTGAGTCCATGCGTAAGTATGTATATAATTTGGTCCATATGTGAGAGCCCCTCTATAGATAATGCTCCTGCGCGGACTAGTCCGTATTTTAAGAATGCAGACCGAACATGCGTCACCTAACGCTGCGCCTACAAATTATCGCCTAAATTGTAGGCACACTCTCTCTCTTTTCTAGCTCACCGTTAGGTGACACATGTTCGGTTTGCATTCTTAAAATGCGGACTAGTTCGCACAAGAGCAGGACTGTATATATATATAACTGATGTCTCTTAAAATAGTTTTTCTGTGTATCTCATCCAATTTACTCCCTCATTGAATATAGGAGCTTCTTTGACCACATGATTTTCCTATACCATGCCAACAAAACCCACGTGCATATTAAGCCAAAATTTTGACTGAGCCAAATTCAAATCCCATATATTTCTCAATCAAAATCTACAATCACGGGTAATAAATTAAAAGGGAACAACTCATTTTAAAAGGGGACTCTCATGGACTGAATATGATATAAGTCAATGTAATTTTTGTATAGTTTTGGAAAATAAAAAAATTAAGAAAAATATTTAAAAAAAAATAGTTTAGTTTAGAATAATTTTTAGTACTTGTTTTTATTGTTTTCTTTATAATCAAGTGAAGTCGATTGTGGAAGAAAGATACACACTTCAACAACGCAATTTGAAGGGAGATTTTTGTATCGTAATTCTTTTTTTTCTCCTTAATTCTTTATTGTGATTATGATTCATTATTTAAATATGCTCGGCTAATCACCTTGTTCAAGGGGTGGGACGAAAATGTGTAGGATGATAATTTAATTAATTCATTTTATCGGTTGTCATATTTCTAAGATAATTAATTTTTAATTGTCAAATTTAATTTACCTATCGAGAAACAGTAAATTAATTTAGTTTTAATATTTGATTTTGGAATTGAACATGAGATAGATTTTTCCTGAATTTTGAGTATTAATTCAGTATTGAAATTCGAGGAGTCATACTATTTTTATTAAATTGATCTTAGCAGGTAGTTTATTAAAAAGAGTATAAATCTTAGTTTTTTTATAGTCTGACATTTTTAAATTAGTTTTCTCAAAAAGATATTATTCAATTAATAACTATAATGAGAGTTAGAAAATGAATTTAATATTATCTCGAAATATTTCAATTCAATAAATTAAGAGTTTAAAATAATTGACCACACGGTGTACTCCTATCTCTTGTATCTTCTTACATTTATCACACTCGGTTACATGTAGTTTATTCTATTTGTTCGCTTAAGATTTTAGCATTTTTATTCTCCCTTGAAATTGTTTTTAAAAATATAAAAAAATATTTAAAAAAAGGTTTTAATAAAAAATTGGAATTACAAGTATTCACACTATTTGTTTCACATTGAAAGTTGGATCGATACTCGTACTTACCACGAGACGAGTTTTTTAATAAGTTTTGTAGGTAATTCAAGGGAATTTTGAGACTCGGGTTTTGAAGACAATGGCAAACACATAAAAAGCAAGTTATCAAATGGCGAGATATTAGTAGTTGTCGACTTCTTATTTTTTGCCTTCACCTGCTGGAAGGTATAACACTTGTCCACATACATCTACACATCCTTTTTCATTCCAGACCACCCGAAATCTCTGCATAGGTCCTTACATCTTAGTGGGACCGGGAAATATGCTGAAGCGTGAATGATGTGCCTCTGCCATCACCTCATCCTGAAGTTCATTGATGAATGGAGAAATCAACATTCCCTTATGTCGCACACCCCCATCCTTATCCAGAATAAGTGCGTCTAACACCTCATCGCTTTGGATGCAGTTGTAGTAATGTGCAAACTATGAATTGTAAGATTGACCTTCCAACACCTTCTGTTGAATGAACGGTCTAGCTATCACTCCTAAAAGATATGCCTTGTTAGATTCCCGTTGGACATTCAAGTCGAAATTCTATAACTCGCCGAACATATTTGCTCGATAACACTTCATTGTCATTATTGTGATCCCAGGCTTTCGATTAAGAGCATATGCTACCACATTGGCCTTCCCCACGTGATACTCTGAGGAAAAGTCCTAGTCTTCCATAAACTCAATCCATCTCCTTTGATGAAGATTTATATCTCACTGAGTGAAAAGTACTGCAGGCTCCTATGATTCGTATACACCTCAAACCGTTCACCATATTGGTAGTATTTACAGATCTTTAGCGCAAAAACCACTACGGTTAACTCTAAGTCGTGGGTGGGGTAGTTCATCACATGCACCTTTAAATGACGAGATGCATAAGCGACCACCTGACCATTTTGTATCAACACTGCGCCAAAACCTGATCCGAAAGCATCACAGTATACGGTATAACCCTTTCCTCATTCTGGGAGGATGAGAACAGGAGCCGAAGTCAACTTAACCTTCAACTCCTGAAAATCTGACTCGCAATCCTTTGAGCACTCAAAGTGAACATCTTTTTGCGTCAATAGAGTGAGAGGAAACACAACCCTCGAGAAATCTTGCACAAATCTCCCATAGTAATCGACCAAACCCAGAAAATGGGGCACCTCTATAACTGTCTTTATCCTATCCTAACTCAGAATGACCTCGACCTTAGATGGATCAACGAAAATTCCCTTATATAAAACTACATGGACAAGGAAGTTGACCTCATTCATCCAAAACTCGCACTTGCTAAATTTGTTGAATAACCGATTCCACCTGAGCACTTACATCATCGTGCAAAGGTTCTCCTCATGGTCCATATCGAAGCCCAATAAACCAAAATATCATCCACAAAGACCACCACAAACCGATTTAATTACGGACGATAGATATAATTCATCAAATATGTGAACATTGCCAATGCATTGGTCAAATCTAAGGGCATCACTAAGAAATCATAATGCCCATGTCGCGTCCAAAATGTTGTCTTAAGAATGTCTTCCTCTTTGACATTCAACTAATGGTACTCGGATCAGAGGTCAATCTTCAAAAACCTTCATAACCCATACAACTGGTCGGATAAATCATCGATATGGGGCAACGGGTACTTATTCTTCACATCACCCTATTCATATGCCTATAATCGATACAAAGTGGTAGGGAGTTATACTTCTTCTTGATAAAGAGGACTAGAGTGTAATAACCCTCGCTTATGAGACCGTATTTTATAGTAATTACTTAGTATAGTAATTAAAGACAAGTGTTGGGTTATGATTTGAATGTTAATTCAATGTAGAGAAGTTGGTATCTATTTGGAGTTTGCATACATATCATAATTATGGGTAAATATTGCTATGTCATGCTTATTAGTATCATTTGAATTCAAAATGATATTTGGCTTAATAATGAGACAGGAACCTAAATTGAATTTTAAATTGTCCAAATGATAATTTGGAGGTTGCAGTTGATTCCGGAACGTGCGAAATAGTCAAATAATATACCATATTGTATTTTGTAGTTTTGGGCATTTTTGACTGGTTGTGCCTTAATTATGCAGTTGCGTATTATTTTATCGCACTATTAGTTAATTTAGTGGGATATTTGTCTTAGGTCACGACTTAAGCTTTCTAAGTCTTCCAATTTCCCTAATTCCCTTCCTAAACCTAAAGAGAGAAAGAGAAGAGTAGAGAGAAAGATTAGAGCTTTGGAGATTTTGAGAGATTCTTGCTCCTATAACCAAGAGACCTACAATTTGCTGAATCAAGGCAAGTTTTTACTTGCTATTTATGTCTTGAGATAGATGATTTGCTATGGTAATGATGTATTGATTTTGGTTTAGCAAACTTAGGGTTTTTCTTATGTATTTATGGATTTTGATTCATTCAAAGATGATTAGGATGATTCATGAGGCTTAAGATGGTTAATATTATCATTGATGTTATCTTGATGTTGGTATATAAGTATAGTTTGAAGAAATCTGAGTTGGGGTAGAAAATGGAGTCCAAGACTCCATAGCCAATTCTTGGCAAAATCGCAAGCCCGAATCGATTCGGCCCCCTGGGCGAATCGATTCGGTTAGGTCCAGTGCTCAGGTCTTGTGAATCGAATCGATTCGGAATTGGTCCGAATCGATTCGGCAGTTATGCAGAAACCCAAACTTCCTAACCGAATCGATTCGGTTTCCATCTGAATCGATTCAGCAACTTTTCAGAAACTCAAATTTTCTGGCCGAATCGATTCGGCCAAGGGGGCGAATCGATTCGGTAGCCCTGCACTTTTCCAAAATTTTTCTTTTAAATTTTAACCCTTTTTCTTTAGGATTAGTAATTAGGGACCTTCTTAAATGAAGTAAACATAGGGTTTAGAGTATTAGTTGAGTTGGGTCGACATCCTAGACTCGAAAGGGTTCTTTTAAGGGGGAATTTAAAGTGATGTTTAGACATTACTTTTATCTTGTAGTTCTATAAGGGTCTAAAACATATTAAGGTCAATTTGGAGACTTTAGAATGTAACTTGAGTTAGAATTTGACTTGGTGGTTTATGTTAAAGCCTAAAGGAGGCTTTGGAAATAACTTTGGAGTCTGAATTTCTTATCGAGGATGTTATGACGGTACGTAATACGTATAGGCCCGATTTAAGCTTATACATTTGTTAAAATGGGAAATTGATAAGGTAAATGATAATTTACTAAGTCACGAAATGGGAATAAATAAAATGGATGTTACACACCTCTCTAAATACCATCTTAAGGGAAGTCCGTGCGAGAGGTGAAGCCCCCTGGCTAATGAATGCAGGGTGGATATAGTCCTAGGCCATATGAGCGCTTGTTTTATTTTTCTGCGATGGGTAGGAGATTCTGGGTGTGGTCTTGACTACCCCGCAGGCATATGGCCGCTTCCCAACGTTTTCGATAGGATCCCATGTTGTCTTATGTTAGGCCCTGGAAGATGATGGTTATTTAGGGACGCGCACAGTGGGGAAACCCGGACGGGCGGTCTTAGAATTGTTATATTTATATTTATGACTATTCTAATTATCAAGTTGGACTTGATAGAACATGAATGCCATAAAGAGCAAATTTATGCCACAAAGAGCATGCTATTGAGATTAGTGCCATTAAGAGCACATGATAATAATTGTATTCCTGATAAGGAATGTCAAGGAAGATTTAAATTGAAATATGATGAAAGATGAAAAAGGCTCAGTAGTACTTTAAGTTCTTGTATAAGTGAGTTTCATTTCATATAGCTAAATATCAGTTTAGTCCCTTACTGAGTGCTACCATGCTAAATTATCATTCATGCTTACTTGCGCATCATTGTCATACCTGTCATTTATCTATTGATCAAATATATCCGGCCCTGACCGGTTTTCACTTCTTGTTGTGTATATATATATATATAATCCGTTCAGGTGTTTCGCCGCACGGTCGCCCGAAATGATCTTTCCTTCCATATGTTTTGAGGAGCCGTGACATCGTGCGGGTCTCACGGGATGTTTTGTGTAGACGCCTCCATTTATGTTTTCTAGTTATGATCAGTTTATTCGAGCATGTTGCCCAAACCATTGTAATTGTATAATGGATTTATTATGTAACACCTGGAGCTTATTATATGTTGTATGGTTGTTATTTGACCGACGTTTCATTCGGTCCTTTTGTATCTTTGGGTTTCTTATATACGCTTGTGGGGGTTTCCACCCTCTATTCCTGCTATGGGTTGTTGAAAATGTTCTCTTCTTATTTAGTAACCAAAGTTTTTGATAACCCGTTTTCTGGAATATAGTGTGGTTATTCCTTATACTTTGCATATTGTAGTGATGCTGAGAATGATATTTATCAATGATTTCCTATTTTATCGAGGTATAGGGCTGGCCACCCTTTATTTCGGATAGCGGGTTGTCACATAGAGCTCCCCAATGGGATACACTGGGATGAATGAAAATATTATTGGTCAACTTTTCTAACTGAACCCTCAACTCCCTTAATTCCACCGGAGCCATCCTATGAGGTCGTATATAGATAGGAGAGGTTCTCTGATGCACCTCTATAGCAAAGTCCACCACCCGGTGTGGGGGTAAAATAGGAAGATCATCGAAGAACACATCGGGAAACTCTCTCACAACTGGATAATCCAACATTCGATCAAGCTCCTCTTGATCCACCATACTTCTCAACCAACTGAAATGTCGCTTCTTCACTCGTGTAGTAAAGAAGTTACAAGGATAACCTATATCTTGATTGCTACTGAAACGATGGCGAGATCTGTCTGGAAGAGACACTATACCGATGGCATTCAATGGTAGCATCAAAAAATGATAGCCAATCCATACTGAGGATCACCTCGAACCCATCCATGTCCATGAGAATCAAGTCATACTCCATAACATAAACTCTAGCCATGACTATGCAACTACATCAAACACTATCGAGAACTATGCCACTGTCGATCCGTAGTCCTATAAAATAGGAGGGTAAAACTTGTTTACCTCTAAACCCAAGTTGAATGATAAAGAACTCGATATAGATGAATGAGATATGCCTGAATTGAATAATGCCTTTAACCAAGTACTGAGCAGTAAAATCATACCTTCCATTAGCGATTGATAAACGAAAGGAGTTATAAATTGGGACATCGCATAAGTTCATCTGGGGTTAAACCTACTACTCTAACCACTGAGCACCTGACCATGCCCTCGACTACTCTGACTCTGACTGGAGCGTGAACCATCCACATTATTTCTCACTGGCTGATAATACCCGAATGGAAATTGCAGTTATTATTAGGTGGGGCTCGTATGACTAGAGCTACGTCCTGGTACATAATTGACAGTTTGCTAACTACCCTGTCAATTCTTACAAGATCTTTAGAGGAAGTCTCTCTTAAAATGTTTGGGGACCCACATGCAAAACACGTCCTCTCATTAAGGGCTATAGGGTTCTGATCACTGGTACACTGGGAAGAAGATGAACCAACATCCATAGGGACTTTGAGCCTCGTAAAGAAAGACCTGGCAACGCTCTTAAATTTCTTGTTATTACTTACCTTAGACCCACTGTCTTATGATTTTTCTCCTGAATAGCCATACCATCCTCTGCCTCAATCTCAAACCTGATGGTTTTATTAACTACGGCCCTGAAGTTTAGCAATTCCAAACTAGCTAAAATTCGTCGAATGTTAAGGTTAAAGACCTTGACAAGCAACCTCTCTTCCCAGACTCATCATTCTGAATCGTGTCCACATACTTGAACATGATATCAAAATTAACTTGTTACTCGTTAACGGACATCTTTCCCTGCATCAAATTAAATAACTCATCTATCTTGTCATCTTTGAATGATTGAGGGAAATACTAATCTAGAAATTTAACCCTGAAACCTTCCCAATCTACGATCTCCGTCACACTGACTGAGTATGTACTCCACCAGCGTTGAGATTGCTCGGTGAGATAAAAGGTATCTATCTTGATCTTGTTCCTAGTTAGCATGTCAAGGATATCCATAACCTTGGTGGCCTCATCCAGCCACTCCTTTGCAGCATCGGGGCCAGTTGCCTCGTTGAAGGTCAGTGGATTCAACCTTTTGAACTCCTTTAAAATTGAGTCTGAAGTAGTTCTTTCAACCATCCCACTGAGGTTGTCTCTCTACTAATGAGAGAAGGAGTCGAAAAGCTAATGCACGGCCTATTCCATGCACTTGAGCTCGCTATTCCCAGATCCACTAGCACCACCGCGAAGTGTAGTCATCTACACAAGATAGAAGTGTTCAATACATCAACGGTAATGGAAACGAAAGCAAAAGATATAACTAAACGCATAAGGAAATATACTAAGAAATCAAAAAGCACTCAGTCACACATGAGGATCCTAATGCTCTAATACCATTTGCAAAGCCTCGATCCGCATTCGGGCTCTCAATGGGTCAACCCTCACACGAGTCAATGTGTTAAGGGGGAGGGGGGAATTCAATTTTATTAATTAAGAAAACCCTTTAATTCACACCATTTTATAAGGAACGTAACATAATTTAACCAGTTTTAATTTAATAAATAAATTTCCACTTTAATAATTAAGTTAATTCGCAAGATTTATTTAGAAACTTTTCGTTAAATCCAACAATGCTAAAAATAAGGGAAATATATTATAAAACTCATATATTATTACAACATATGGCTGAAGCCCCAAATAAAAGATTATCTAAAGTGCCATAAATTCAAACGTCCCGAAGCACATATTTTTGAAAATGCCATGGTAGAGATCTAACGATGACTAGTATTCTTTATAGCCTTATCAACATCCTTGACAACATCCCTATTGGAAGTACCTAGGGGTGGGGTTTTTAACATAAAAAGTAGGGGTGAGCGAAGTACTCAGCAAGGTGGGGAGTAATAAACAATACATTTTTATATGAAAACACTTTACATATAATGTTTATTTTAGCAACTCCGAAAAGTTTATCATTTAACAAGTACAAATGCATCTAACATTCAACACAACCCTAGCTATGTGCTCATACCCATACTTAACCATTTTACACCAACTTTTCACATGACTAGACACCATTTAATCACCTTTGTCTATTAGTCTCCATTTTGATATTTCATTAGGCTATTCAAACCCATTTTAATTGCACAAAGGCCACAATAATAGTTTAAAATAGACATTCATCCATTATATTAAGTCCATTTTTAATAGGCATGCAAATTACAGGGAAATGAGATACAATCTCGGGCACGGTCGTCACACATTGACTATAGTGCACTACATAAGGGCTATCGATGTTAAGACACTTACACCAAGAAATTTTTCATCTCACCATATCCTGTGTTTGATGAAAATAACCTACCATATATCATACATTTCCACATCTTCATCCAATCCACTCACACATTGATTTTATATGGGGAAATGAAAATTTTCTTGGTGGAAGTGTCTTAATTAGTTCAAACCCATTTTAATTGCACAAAGGCCATAATAATAGTTCAAATTAGACAACTATCCATTATATTAAGTCCATGTTTAATAGGCATGCGAATTACAGTGAAATGTGGTACAATCTCGGGCACGATCGTCACACATTGGCTATAGTGCAGTACATAAAGGCTATCGATGTTAAGACACTTCCACCAAGAAATTTTTCATCTCCCCATATGTTCTGTTCGATGAAAATAACCCACCATATATCGTGCGTTTCCAAATATTCCTCCACTCCAATCACACCCTGATTTTATAACCTATCAAGACCTCTATAGATCCCACTTTCATCCAATTCCACCTCACTGTTGACACCAATCAATCATCACCTTCTCTCTTACCAACCTCATTTTACCTCCACTTCAAAACCAACCTTTAACTCTACCACCTTCTTCTGATACCTATATGCATTCAAATAATACCTCATCCACTTACAACTCCACATCACCTATCATTACTTCACATTATACTAATAATTTCACACCATCTTCTCCTTTAGACTCTGCCACTCCCTCATCATATCTCAATTCTCCTTCATCTTTACCCTCAACTTCTCTTATTGTCCATAACACCCAAGGTATTTCACTAAAAATGGATATGTCTATAATTTTAACCATTATATTAGCCTCCTCACCTAAGTCCACAATCCTAATTGCTTATTCTATAATACCCCATTCAAAGGAAAAAATATGTTCCAACCCACCTCCCACTGCCTTACACACTACTACCATTATAATTAGACCTACATCAATTAATCATACACTTACTTAACCTCATTGGCTCAACGCAATGTAAGTTGAACTCCAAAATCTTAACCACAATCAAACTTGTACTTTATTTCCTAAACAACCTCATATGCACATTATTGGATCAAATTGGGTGTATAAAACCAAGATCAAGGTTGGTGGCACTCTTGACAAATAAAAATATAGGTTGGTTGCCAAGGGTTTTAATTAAATAGAGAAAGTAGACTTTGGTGAAACATTTAACCCTATTATTAAACCAACCACCATTCTCATTATTCTCTCTTTGGCAATCATAATCCAATCTTATATTCAACGCATTGATGTAAAAACTGACTTCCTTTATGATCATCTAAATAAGGAAGTCTCTATGAAGCAACCACCATTATTTTTTCATCCCTTGTATCCTAGTCATGTTTGCCTCCTCCACAAATCTATCTATGGTCTCAAGTAGAAACCCATGGATTGATTTGATAGATTCAAGTTATATCTTTTACATTTGGAGTGCAGTAAGGAAGATTCTTCATTTTTGTGTGCAACACTCACCTCATGGGACCATTCTCGTAATCCTCAATGTTGATGATATCATCCTCACCAGCAAAAATTCTTATTTTATAGCTCATCTCATCTCAAAGCTTTGGTTCTCAAAGATGTTACCACACTTCATGACTTCCTTGGTATCAAGGTTCTTCAATTATGTAGGCAACTTTTCTTGTCTCAACACAAATATCTTATAAGTATTGTCAACAAGTCAGATATAATTTCTTTAAATCGATTCAAAACACCACTCTAAATTAAGGATGCACTATCTTCCTCACTACTTGTTATAGATCCCATTAGCTTCAGGTCATTAGTTGGACCACTCCATTACCTCACTTTGACCAAACCAGACATTACTCACAAAATTAATATCATATGCAAATCGATGCATACTCCCATACATGGGAATCTTCATCAAGTAAAAAGGTTTCTCAAGTATATTAAAGTCTCCTCAACTCATGGATTAAGGTTATTTTCCTAATCCTCAAGCTCTTCATGATTTCTCAAATACAGACTATGCAAGTTATCCTGACCCCCTAAATCCACCTCTAAATTTTTCTTCTTTTAATCCTAAATTTCATCTCATGGTCTGCCAAAAATCAACCTATAGTGGCTTGATCAAGACTTGAAATAAAATAGTGTGCCTTAGATGCAACTATACCTGAACTCACTTAGCTCCCCTATTTACTCAGGGAAATTGGGTTCACTTTTCCCTATAATTTTGTTCTTTTATGACAATTTAAATACACCCTACATGATCGTTAACAATGCTCTCACCAAACAGATTGAACTTGACTATCATTTTGTTCAAGAAAATGTTGCTCAAGGCCTCATTATTACCCAATTAGTTCGATCTTAAGACCAAATGACATATATATTTACAAAGACATTAGCTTCTCCTCAATTCACTTTCCTCATATCCAAACTTGGTGTGTGCTCCTCACGCATCCTTCACTTGAGAGGGAGAGATGAAGAACCTAGTCAGCATGGTAAACCTCCTATTATCATGGTTGCATCAACTAAATATAAGCATGACTAGGTCCATAATATGTTAGAGTCTTTGTAGCTAGTTAGTTAGTATAGGACTCTACATTTTGAATTAATTTGATTGTAACAAACTCTATCCGGATGACATTATAAATATCAAATAAACAGATTCTTGCATTAATTAAGAATCAATGGTTTTTTTTAATTAAACTCAAAACTTCTTCAATATAATTACACAAAGATTCACCCTTAATTAACATTCCACAAGAGAGCGACCCTCTCATTAGGATATAGGTCGAAGAAGTAGTACCTTGGGGCAGTAGGTGTATTAAACTTGGTCAACACTAGTAAGGTTTTCAAAAAAGCTCGACACATCATTTTGTTCTCCATTCAATAGATATTAGTTATAAATTTATAGATATCGATAAGGTGAATGGCATTGGTGACCATGTCATACTTAAGATTCACCAAATGGGGATTAAACTTAGTTAGTGCATGGAAGTTGATAATGGCCAACACAAATATTTATCCTCCCTTGTGACCCCTTTAAATATGATCATTTCTCCTAATGGAATCATCTAACTTGTTTTCCTATATCGAATGGAGCTATTCCTCAACTTGTTCTCAATTATGAGATGCCATCTAACCCTTTGTCCTTAATAATTCTCTTGCAACAACTAGATAATCCATGGATAAGATCCTGAGAGTTAACATAAGTCAACCCTCTCAGGGTAAAGGGACTTTGATGTTCTCTACTGTGATTTCTAATGTACATGTGATTATGTGAGCTAAGGAGTGGTGATTTGAGGCAGTTAAAGGTTGTACTCCAACTAAGCAGAATAAAGACATTATGCTAAGATTATTATGTTATTTAGTGAAGTTCATTGTATAGTAGTATGAGTAATTGATGTTTAGGTTGTAGGAGGTGTCTCTTGATAGTGTCTAAGATTATGCCTTAGCTTTTTCATCCTCCTTAGATATTTATTCAACCCCCTCACTCAGATGCATGTTATAACACCCGCCCCACGATTTTGATCATACCCAAGTAATTCAATGACCTTTTATGAACCAATTGGGATCTAGACCACGTAAGATGAATTATGGCTGATTTTAGGTAATGAAGTGGACCTGATGCAACTAATTGAAAGAAGAATGGGCTTAAACATAATATTGGGAAAAATTTTAGGTCGTTCGAACGACATCTGAAGTCGTTCAAATGAGATTGGAATCTTATTTGAACGATTTTCAAATGACCATCAAACGAGACCCCAATGCATAAGAATATACACCTTTGTTAGAACCTTATTAGAAGCAGATCGAATGAGATATCTTTCTCATTTGAACGAGTTGTAACTTGCTTCGAATGAAATAGAAGTTCTCATTCGAACGTGACCTATTCTTTTTCGAACGAGACGTTCAGAAATCCATTTTTGCAGTTCAAAAGTGTTGTCATATCCATTGGATAAGGACACGTGTCATGTTCCTACAATAGAAGATTAACTCTTGCATAGGATTTGGAGATTTTAGGTATTTGGGTCAAAATAATTTTGGGGTATTTGAAGAATGTTTGGTCCATTTTGTGCTCATTTTTATAAGATTTCCCCCTCTATCTACAACTTTGAGATCTTTCCCACCACCCAGTGCCTCTTACTACCCAAGAACCACCACCTCGCAACCCTAAATCACCACACTTTAACCCTATTTCGCCATATTTTAGCCTATAAGACCCACCTACACCATTTATTAGTCAAGGTGCAAATTCATGGCGTTGTTGTTGGGGGTTTTTGAAGAAGAAACATAGAAGATTAATGGAATTTGAAGGGGTTTTCGTTGGGGCTTCAATGGAGGCAAGCTTGATGGAGCTAGGAAACCTCTTTAACGCCACCTTAGGATCTGGAAGGTTGCCATTTCATTCTACATTTATTCAACTATTTTTGGAGCTTGTTTTGAGGTGGGAAAACTCTACTCTTAGCTTAAAACTCTATTTTCTCTAGTATTGGTCTTGTCATTGAGTTTGTAAAAGTAGGATGCATATATGGTTTAGAGGGGGTATTCCTTATGGTTTTATGAAAATGCATTAAAAAAGGATTTCGATATTTTAAAGTAAATGATGTATTTTAAGAAAATGTGGTGTTAAACATTTTATGGAATAAATTTTTGGAATTTTTCCTTGTTAAAGATATTTTGTGAGCAAATGTTTTAAAGTTTACTTGCAAAATTTGGAATTTCATAAGGATGGGCATTTATTCAAGTTTTGAAATATAGAAAATATCTTTAGCCTTGAAAAGCATGTGGCTGCAAACATTATGAAATTTCTTGAACAAATCTTGTGTTAAACTCATTGTTTTGGGTTTCTGGACTTAAAATCCCTTTTCATATGTATATAAACTTGTAGTATTTTGATGATAGCCGTATAGAAAATTTAATGGAGATTTTAATGAGTTTTAAATTGGAATAAAGGAAATAGAAATTTTAGGTCTTAATGTGAGTGAAAAAGTATTGAAATGTGATAAGAGCATGGCCTTAAAACTACATAGGTTATTAAGGGAAATGTTATTTTTCTTATAAACTAGTCCTCAAATGTTCAATGATTTCCTAGAGGAGGAAAGTAATTATGATACCCCGCCTAATTAAATACCGGGTGATCATTCCTTTATTAAATTAAAAATCAAGGTGAACGGTTGGTTCATTCTTAGCATCACTGTCGTAAAATAAATATTTCCAATTTGACTACCCTAAATAATTAAGCTAAGTGTCAAACAATTTAAACTCCTCATTTATTTAATTCCGTAGTAAAACCTTTTTAATCATAATCAAATTTGAATAATACAAATGATAAGGATACCAATCATCCAACGAACCATGCCAACTAGGTTATCAAATTAAAATAATGAACCACATACCACAGATAATGAGAGAGATGAAATAATCCCAAATGAAAATAGAGTACTGAAATGATAGAATTATGAAATCTCTATCAAGTCTAAACAAAAGTCTAGGAATGGGCGACACGTGCCCTAACCAAAAGATCTAGACAGAAGTCTGAGGAGCCAAAGTAAGAAGCGTTTACTGCAATAACATGTAACTCCCACACAAGATACAACACGTCCAATAAAATGATTCTACACCTTACACCCTTGTGGCTGAGCACCTGTAATATTATCATATATATATATATATATATACAAGAGAGAGAAAATTACAGAAAACGGGCCAGAGCTTGACTGTAAAACAGTTTAAAAATAGTTTAGCAAGTATTTAAATTACTTACCAGTTAATATAACCACTAGGTTAGTACGCGACACTCTCTTGAGAATTCTCACCACTCATCTAGTGTGCACGCCTACCATATGACTAAATACCTCATAAGTCTATCTAACTTATCCCTCTATGATTTTATCTCGAGAAGTCACAAGGCTATGATATTTAGTTTAGAGATCAATATCTTCATGATTACTATTGATACCAAATTTAGTTAGCTGGCGTGAACCAATTATATGAAGACACATGTCAACCTACGTGGCAAATACAAATACTTTCACCGAGCTACTCGAGCGTACCGAGCAACTCAGGCGGTCCAAGCTACTTAGCGTGCAGAGCATCCAACCAAGAAAACTAAAAGGCGATTACGCATTAAATGCGCGTTATTATTGTACAGATGTATATGCCTACTAAATAATAGCGCATTACCTTTTCATATGTACAGCCCCAAGGCTATAAATACATTGTAACCTCGTCATAAGAAGGGGACTTTTGGGGATATCTGGGTGAACCTTTCATCGAGATTCAAGGCAAACAGTCAGCAATTCAAAGCAGTGGACGTAGGCCATTTTCATAAGTCCGAACCACTTTAAAATCCTTTTCCTTATTTATTCCATTTTTATCTGTGATTGATTAATTAGATAGAATCTAGTTTTTTACATCAACAGATTGGCGTCGTCTGTGGGAATGACTATACTTAGCGTTTCTTACCAAAAAATCATCATCGATGGCTGAGATTCCAGAATCCAGTAATTGAAATTCTGGGGTCCCACCAAACCCCTCTACTCCGCCAAATATTCAAGATCTGGCTGGCATAATGGCTAATTTAGCCCAAGGGCAAATATCCATGCAAGAAACCATGCGTCAACTTATTCAAACTGTTCGAGATGGAGTTCCTACCCAATCAGGACAACGAAGCATTCAGAGAAATACCCATCTCCCATCCTCAAGAACCAGACGAACACTGTTCCCGATGGTCTCGCAATCTAGATGTATTGATTCATATCGTACTGAGAGGTCTAGTGATCCTTCATATCAACCTGGTCGAACTTTATAGTTAGAGCTACAGATTCTCAATGAAATGTCACTCTAACTCCAGAACGGACCAGTGCTCTGGAAAGGTTGAGTAGAGTCTCTCCTTTTGATCGACTGGGCCCCAGGAGGAATAGAAACCCTCCTAGGATCGCGTCGAGCAACTCTCAACATCCATCCAATTTAAGGGAAGGCTCTAACCAATCACGCCCAACAGCTCGTAATGAAAGGTCCAAAGAGGAAAACTCAATGCGATCAGTTGCTCGGACAAATAGGCCCAAGGTGGGAAACGTGGCATGGAAGGGTTCTATTCAAAGGTTGGGAGATAGGTTAGGGTAAATGGCTAAGGCCAAGAATCCCCTACAAAGAACTTTTGTTCAAGGGACACCATTCGTGGAGGCAATTGTGGATTTTCCCACACCATCAAAACTCAAAGATCTTATGATGACACCTAAATATGATGGAAAAACTGATCTAATCCTCCATATAGAGCAATACCAAGCTGTTGTCGATATCTATACGATTCCCGATGAGATAAAATGCAGGGCATTTTTAGGAACTCTCATCGGGTCAGCTCAAATATGGTATAATTACTTTCCTCAGGGGAAGATTGCAACTTTCCTTCAACTGGCAAAGCTTTTCATAGGAAATTTATGTTTTAGAGCGAAACCAGTTAAAAGAGTAGCACACTTACTGAGCGTTAGATAGAAGACAGAAGAAAGTACCAGGGACTATATTACTCATTTCAATAACGAGAAACTTGAGGTAATTGATTACGAGTAGAAGACAGTAATTACTGCTCTGATGAGTGGACTGTTACCAGACAAGTTGTATTATACTTTGGCCAAAGATCCGCCTACGACCATGGCAGAACTGATGGAAAAGGAGCCAAGATCATGAACGCTGAGGAAGCCATGGCTGCGAAGAAGAATATAGACACTAAGGAGACCAATGTTGAGGCTGGTAAAATCGAAAAGAAGGATCAAAAGAACAATGGTGGCAACAAGCAGTTGAAAGGTAAGCAAGCTCTGGAGCAAATGAGGAAATATGGAAATTATACTCCCTTAAAAGTAGATATAAATCACATTCTGGAAGAGATCAAGAATAGTGAGGAGCTAACCTGGCCAGAGAAAATGAAGGCAGATCCTGATAAGAGGGACAAGTCTAAATACTGTGAATTCCACAAAGATCACGGCCACACGACTAAACATTGCATAGCTCTTCAGAATGAAATTGAAGCACTCATCAGGCGAGAAAAACTAACTAAGTATGTTGATCGCCAGAATGGTGGAAAAACCAGCAACAGAGGAAGGCAAAGATCTAAGTCTCCTCACCGAGCAAAAGAGGACAAGAAAATAGATCACGAAGATGATCCAGAAGATGACCTCGATTTCCCTAAAAGGCCAAGATAGCCAGAGCCTGAGGTATTTTCAATCCATTTTGGATCATTTGAATGTAATGTCATTACAGGTGGAGATGCAGGAGGTGGAGATCTTACCGTAGAGAGAAAAGCTTACCTCAATGAGGCCCAAGCTTGCTCTTACATACAACGCATAAACTTGGCTGAAGATGATCACCCAAGGACGGTGAATAGGGACAAACTGGTCATCGTATTTTCTAAGAACGACCTAGTAGGGATACTATATCATCATGACGACCCCTTGGTGATCAAGATGAGAATGAAGAAGGTGGTGATTTCACGGGTACTGGTGGATAATGGTAGCTCTGCGGATATCATGCTCTACCCATGCTTTAACAGTTTGAATCTGAAGTTAGCCGAGTTGGAGCCATATCATAGGCCCCTCCTCAGTTTTAATAGCAAAATGGTTTTTCCACTTGGGACGATCAAGTTAGACATGTTTATTGGTACATGGCCTGCTTGCCGAACAGAAAGAGTACGCTTTTTTGTAATGGATAAAAATATCCAATCAGCCTATAACATCATCATGGGGAGGGTAGGTCTGAAGAAGTTCGAGGCAGTACGATCTACTGTGCATCAATATTTAAAGTTCCTAACCAATTTTGGAGTGGGAGTTGTGAAAGGCAACCAGAAAGTAGCTCAGGAATGCTACTATTCATCTGCCAAATAGGAAGAACTGAAAGAATCCAAGAAAAAGACTACTATATATCAAGTGGATGAAACAGAAGATGCAGAGATTAAAATATTAGACCCTACAGACGAGTCTTAGCTTTTGAAGGGCCGGGTCTGGGAAGCTATTGAAAATATCATTCTGGACGATGAATACCCAGAATGAACAACCCAAATTGGTGTGTCATTGGATGTATCAATAAAATAGGAACTGATAACATTTTTAAGTCGTAGAAAATAGACCTTTGCATGGAATCATGAAGACATGCCAGGGATAGACCCGAGTTTCCTATGCCACGAGCTCAACGTTAATAAGGAAGTCAAGCCAGTGAAGCAGCGAAGAAGAGTGTTCAGACCTAAAAAGAACCAAGCTATACAGGAAGAGGTAGAGAAACTACAGAAAGCCTTTTTTATTGAGGACGTCAAGTATCCTGATTGGCTAGCAAATGTGGTGATGGTAAAGAAGAAAAATAATAAGTGGAGGATGTGTGTGGACTTCACTAATCTTAGCAAAGCCTGGCCAAAGGATCATTTTCCTTTGCCCCGAATCAATCAGCTAGTGGATGCTATATCGGGGCATGAATTGTTGAGTTTCATGGATGCTTACTCCGTTATAACCAGATTAAAATGAAACCCGAGGACAGTGAAAGTACCTCTTTTATCACCCCCAAGGGGAACTTATTGCTATAATGTTATGCCTTTCGGACTTAAAAACACAGGTGCAACATATCAACGGCTGATAAATAAGGTGTTTGTAGAGCAAATCAGTTATAATATGCAGGTTTATGTCGATGGCATGCTGAAGAAAAGCAAGAAACATGCTGATCATTTAGTTGACCTAGGTCAGACTTTTGATCAACTAGAGAAATACCAAATAAAGTTGAATACCACCAAATGCATATTTGGAGTACGAGAAGGTATGTTTCTCGGATATATTGTTAACCAATGAGGTATCGAGGAGAACCCTAAAAAGATCAAGGCCCTATTAGAGCTACGGTCTCCAGCTACGAAAAAGGAGGTGCAAAGTCTCACAGGGCGAGTTGCAGCACTTAACAGATTTGTGTCACGACCAACAGATAGATGCCTCTTATTCTTCAAAACACTTCGAAAAACTTTTGAATGGAATGATGAATGCGAGGAGGCCTTTCAAGAGTTAAAAAAATATCTAGGGACACCTCCATTGTTATCTAGACCAGTGATGGGAGAAAGGTTATATTTGTACTTGACGGTTTTAGATAACGCAGTTAGCTCAACATTGATAAGAGTGGAGGACGGAGTGCAGAAACCAGTCTATTACACCAACAAGGCCTTTCGAAGAGCAGAGGTCAGATATCCAAGACTGGAATAGTTAGCACTAGCATTAATCTAAGCAAGCAGAAGGATGAGGCCGTACTTCCAAGCCCATACTATAGTAGTGTATACTGATATGCCATTACGACAAGCTCTGCATAAATCGGAGAAATCAGGAAGATTGATGTACTAGGAAGTGGAGCTTGGTGAATATAACATAGTTTATGAGCCTAGGTCGTCACTTAAGGGGCAGACAATAGCAAATTTTATCGCAGAGTTTACTCACCCTGATACATCCTAAGAGCAGGAGTTTAATACAAACCAACCCGTGGATGTTACGGGATCACCGAAAATAACACCCGACCAACTTCCTTCCGTGGACAATCAAGAGAAGATAATCAACGAGTAGTGAAAAGTGTCGGGGGAAGACAAAAGGAAGCATCAAATATTCCATCGAGGAACTCTATCTGACCAAGAGTTTGATAATGAAGTACTTGTATGGAATCTATATGTGGATGGCTCTTAGTGTACCACAGGCAGTGGAACAGGAATAGTTTTAAACAATTTTGATGGAATTGATATGGATTATGCTCTATGTTTTCAGTTTAAGGCTTCCAATAATGAGGCTGAATATGAAGCTATGATAGTGGGTCTAAGTCTGGACAAAATTATGAAGGCATAACAGGTCGTTGTATTCAGTGATTCATAATTAATCATAAATCAAATTCTCGAGTCGTATGAAGCAAAGGGAGAACTAATGGCCAAGTATCATGCAAAATCTATGGATATTCTCTCAACCTTTACCGCAGTTCAATTGATCAGAATACTGAGGTTGGAGAATGTAAGAGCCGATGCCCTAGCTCGACTGGCATCAGCAACACGCACCAAGCTACGAAGAATAATCCCAATAGAAATCCTGGTAGATCGGAGCATAGACGAAGATTTGATGATGACCTTCATTGCCCTCGACTTGGGGACATCCTAGATGGATCCCATTAGAGCCTATATCGAAGAAGGGACTGTGCTACCTGATAAACTCGCAGCCAAGAAACTGAAGTTTAAAGCTACTCATTACGTATTGACCAGTGGCATTTTGTATAGAAGAGGCGTTATAGCAGGACTACAAAGATGTGTCCATCCCTCTAAAGTTGAAGACTTGATTGAAGAGGTTCATGAAGGATCATGCGGGGCCCATGTAGCAGGTCGGACGCTCTTATAAAGGATAACAACATAGGGGTATTACTGGCCAATAATGAGAGCTGACTGCACAGCTTGCTAAAAAGTGCGATAAATGCCAATGTTTCTCTTCCATCCGAAGAACTTCCCAAGCATTGTTAACACCCATTACGTCCCCTTGGATATTCTCCATGTGGGGGATAGACTTGGTCGGGCCACTTCCACCGACCAAAGGGAGATTCAAATACCTCGTAGTTGTTGTGCATTATTTTACCAAATGGGTGGAAGCTAAACCTCTCATTGATATGAAGTATTACAAGGTCTATCGGTTTATTTGGTAGAGTACTATTTACAGATATGGTCTTCCACACGCATTCATTACTGACCATGGAACCCAATTTGACAACGAGGAATTCGCCGTATATTGTCATCAATCCAATGTGCTAAAGATCCACTCTGCGCCAGGCCATCCCCAAAGCAACGGGCAAACTAAAGTGATAAATAAAACCCTACTGAATGGTCTAAAAAAATGGCTGGCTGGCACAAAAGGAAACTGGATTAACGAGCAACACTCTGCGTTGTGGGCTTATCGCACTACACCACGAACAGCAACTGGGGAGTCTCCGTACATGTTGACATTTGGGAGTGAGGCTGTCAAACCTGCTGAATTGGGTCTACCCACACATAGCGTGATTAATTTCAATTCTCTTGTAAGCGACTTGATGAGACGTTTAGACCTGGATATGCTCGAAGAAGTTAGGGAAGAAGCGGCAATCAGGAATGCAGCGTATCAACAACAAATAGCTTTGTTCTGAAGAAAGTGATCCAAAAGCATAACAAACTGGAGGCCAACTGTCATAGAACTTATAGAGTAACTGAAGTTGTTCATCATGGGACGTACATAATTGAAACTTTCGAGGGAGAAGAATTTAAGAATGCATGGAATGCAGAGCATCTGCGCAAGTACTATCAGTTAGGGGTGGCCGTGGGCCGGGCCTGGGCAGGCCCGGTCGGGCTCGGGCCGGGCTTGAAAAATTAAGTGCTATCCCAAGCCCGCTCGGGCCCAGATCGGGCCTTATTATGTAATCCCAAGCCCGCCCAGATTTGAAAGCTCTTTACCCAGGCCCGCCCAATCGGGCCTTGTTATGTTAATTAAAAAAAAAATTTAAATTAAAATACCTATTTTTTTATTTAAAGACCAATTTCTTTAATTAAAAATATGTTTTAAACTCCATGTATTACAAATTCCATATATAAAGTTTTCCACTCTATATGAAAAGACTTGATATACGTTTTTATATTTATAAAAGTTTCCCCCCCCCCTATATATATATATATATATATACATATATATATTTTCGGGCCTCGGGCCGGGCGGGCCTCATCGGGCTTAAGAACTCATGCCCAAGCCCGCCCGAAAAAAAATCGGGCCTATAAAATTTTGCCAGGCCCGCTCTGTGGGCCTATTCACCTTACCCAAGCCCTATTTTTTTATTGGGCGGGCTGGGCGGGCTTGGCGGGCCTCGGGCCTATGGCCACCCCTACTATCAGTAATTAAAATCCATATGTAACACATTGGTTTCAAGATGAATAAAGTGATATTTCGCCAATATTTCCTCCTTTATTGAATTTTTTTTTGGAATATTAGTGCTACACACCAACACAAACACAAATTCAGAGCAGCAACCACCAACTCCAGTTGGTCGGCAATTCAGTAACCACCAACTCCGGTTGGTCGACAATTCATTAACCACCAACTATGATTGGCCGGTAATATAATAACCATCAACTTCGGTTGGTTGGTAAATAACAATCATACAGTGCAAAAGTCTGTCTGATCACGGGTGATCTCAAGGGACACCCCAAACTACGCAAGAAGATGGGTTACCTCCCGAGGCATCCGATGTCTAGGCAACAAGGTAATCTTGGTAAGGTTACTACAACTAAGAATGAACATGGGATGAAAATCATTCCGTTGCCTAGCCCAAAGAGTGACAAGTCACTATAATCAAATAACAAATGGGACAAGTTCCCTTATTGAAAAACGAAACAGGATATTTCTTCCTTCTACATATATATATATATTCACCGATAACGAAGACAATCTACAAAATATTCCCAAGGTAATGAAATTGCACAGAAACTAAATCTTTCTTTATTAAAACCAAGCAGATTACATACGATATGAAAATTGATTCACTACGGACAAATGTCCTATTGTATGGGTTTCTTTCCCTCTGCTTTTGAAACAGGTTCCACCCCAGTTGGAGGATCATCTAATGCATAAGGGGAGTTTATAAAGTTCATATCATGCAGTATTCTAACATTAATTATGGATGGTTGATCAAGAAAATGCTCTAGACGAGATATCTCAAAATTCGAATGAAGACTATAATCACCGAGATACTTAAAGATCAAAACTCAAGGAATAGCACGGGCGGCAATCCATCTAAGGTCAAGTTTAAAGGGAGGCACGGGTAAATCAAGAACTCCAGGTTCATAATAATACCATAAGAAATGACCTAGCTCTAGTTTCAAAACACATAAGGCATTCAACCTTCCCTGCTTATATCCTTCGTTGTTCGACTGCTGCAAACCAGCATCAAGATGATACAGAGCTTCATTATACCCAGCCATCCAAAATTCCCTGGGATGCTTGTGAAATTGATAAGTCAATCTATCAAGTTACTCGTGGAGCTTTTTCACCAGAATTTCTTTACTTTCCAGTGCAGAGCTTTGATTGGAGAGTTGGTCGGTGAAACTCTGAATATTTTTAGACATTTATTTCAAAGCCTGATTCTTCACCGTTAATTGAAGGCTTGATTTTCTAAGGCCAATTTAGTTCTTGTCTCATCAATATTAACCCGATTAGGCCTTGCTCGTCCACGGGAAGAAGATCTTGCTCTGCCACGAGTAGGTGTGGAAAGTTCAGCTCATTTTAAAGTCTCTAGCTCTTCTTGTAAGCTAGCATTTTCTGTTTCTAAAAAGGAAAAACCATCATCATTAATTGGGACCAAGGCTCCCGAAGAAGAGGAGGCAGCAGATTTGAGCTATTTCATTTCCTCTTGCAAAGCGATATTCTCTTGTTCTAGCAGCTTGGCAATATGTCTATGCTCTTCAATCTCAAGCTTTATCACGCTTTCATTTTTCTCATGGGCTGAAATGTACTTATCATATCCCATATCAGCACTCAATTGTTGGTACTTTTTCTCATAACCTTGATGCTAAAGTGTAGTGGATTCTTTGTATTGTTGTTGAAGTTCCTCGATCATTCCTTAAAGATCTTCAATAATTTTGTAATAAGCCACATTGTTAGCTACAGCACGATCAAGTAGACACTTCAAGTACTGGTAAGCATTAATTGCTCATTCAGAGAAATTTGATCCGAGTGATGATGCTTAAATCTATCACCACTAGATAAGTGATGATGAGCTCAAACTGTAGTAACCATGGCAGCCATAGAGATGTATATGTATATGTGTATAAGTGTATAGAAGGAGATGAGTATAAGAGAAATAAGATAATGATGTATAGTGGTTCAGCCAATTAGGCCTACATCCACTGTGAGTGTGTGATCCACTAAGTATGGGCACTAATGGCCTTGGATACAATGCACATAAGCTCACTTTCTCTCTCTATTGTGTATACAAGCAGAGTTTCAACTAGGGTTGTAATTATTGATCCATTCATCCCCTTATAAGTTTGTAGGTGACAAGTATATATAGGTCTTAGGGGATGTAGTGTACCCCCTAAGTATCCATGGTGCTTGTGAATGATCATTTAGCCAGTCTCCTGTTGACACCTGTAGATGAAAAATGATGACATAATATTCCCTCACATGAGGGTGTGATTTTGTTATAACGGTCTTCCACGTGCCATGTGAGCCTCACGCGCACTATTTCACACGTCTTCCAAGTCATGCGCTGTGATGATGTCACCCTCGGCCTATGATATGATGCCGAGGGCAAAGTTCCTTCCGGCAGTGAGTCTGGCCCAATTTGGGCCTCGTACTATCGTACCCTCAGAGGGTCGTTTGGAGCCTGATGGAGGGTAGGCCCCTTAGAGGGTCGTCTGGGCCTGATGGAGGGTTGGCCCCTTGGAGGGTCGTCTGGGCCTGGTGGAGGGTCGTCTCCTTGAAGGGTCGTCTGAGCCTGACGGAGGGTCAGACCCTTGGAGGGTCATCTGGGCCTGATGGAGGGTCATGAGACCATCTTGGGCTCGTCTTGTTGGAGGGTTCCCTCGGCCTGGCCGAGGGGATATATGGGCATATCAATCACCCCCCACCCCTTTAGCCATCGATGCTGTTGAGATGGCTGAGGGATGATGTTTCCCCAGGGATGAGTGCATGGTCAGTTAAATGAATGACATCTGTCACGCTGGTGTGACACGTGTCAAATTTTCATCCAATGTCGTTCTAGTCTTCTAGGCATGACGGCTGCACACTGCCTGGAACTTTGTGCCCTAACAATGTCCTCCTCGTGGGATGTGCTCTACATTGGTTAGTGGTCCCACTCATTGGCAAGGTATTTAAACCATTTTTGAAGTTTCTCTTTCTTCTTCTTCTTCACGCCTGAACTCTCTCTCTCTAACTTTTTCTACAGCACCATTGCCATAACCATTTCTGCAATTTTAGCATCAAGCTCTGCCATTCTTTCTCAGGTAATCCTTCTGAGCTGGTGTCCTCTTTACATTTCATTGCTTTTTACACCTCGGCTGCTTTAGGTCTGTAGGACTAGGCTTTCTTTTAGTTGTCTCATAGTTTGTTCGGCGTATGCTCCGGTGGTCTATTCTTGTACGTTCTTGACAGAAACCCTTTGATTTCTTTGGTTTTGATCTAAAAGTCCAACCTGGTCAACTGTGAGATTATTTGTAGTTAGCTTAGCCAAATTCTTCTAAGTGTAGGGTCATTACCTTAATGCTTAGGAGACTTTACAGTTTAGCTAAAGAATTCCCTTACCTGAGAGAGAAGTTATTTGTTGAGATCAGATGAATAGAGGAAGAGGAGGAGAGAAGATGAGGGAGCGACCCTAATTGGGTACGACCCATTTTCCCCATTCCTCTAGCCACAGTAAGACCATCTGAGTTTAGTGGGTCGTCCTGTCGTCCAGCCGAGAGTTATTCAGGAGAGATGGATGAGAGAGCTTCGTCGCTAACTGGCACTGGACCTTCTGGGAGGAACGAGATGTCTGATCTAAGCCCAGGACGACAGGCCGAGGGTACGATCACTTTCGAGGCTGTCCCGATGACAACTCATTCCCCACGCGCTTTTCAGATGGCTTTTCCTCAGGGGCCTCTGATAGGTGATGAGGCCGAGGGAGAGGGAATCGAGGATGATGATGGGGACCCAGATGCTGACCCTGTTGACACATATCATGCCTCGTCCTATATTTCCTCAGTTAGGGATCGTGACTTCCTGCTATGGAGGCATGCATATGGTATGCCCCTCAACATAAGTATGAGGGTTCCCTCTGAGCCTGAGAGGGTATTTGAGGGTGAAGAGGGAGAGATATCGGTGTACGAATAGATGTTTAAGGCCGACGTCAGGTTCCCTCTGCACCCTGCCATTGTAGACATATTGTCAGCCCTCAGCATTGCCCCCTCTCAACTTCCTCCTAACTCCTGAAGGACTATCCTTGGCTACGTCTCCTTATGGAAAAATTCCTTTACTGACGAGCCCTCGACCGATCTGTTCTTGGCCTGCTATAATATCACTTCCTCGTCTAAGCAGCCTGGGTACTATCATCTGGGGGTGAGGAAGTCCGATAAAAAACTTCTCCACGTGGCCCAAACCTCCAACCACGATTGGAAGAAGAGGTTCTTCTTCGTCTCTAGAGAATGGGAATTTTCAGCCGAGGGTCAACCTTTAGTCGATAGTACGAGGGTCCCCAGAAGATGGTCTAACCCCTCTATGAAGGCCAAGCCAGACCCCAGACTTAGTCTGGACGAGAAAGACATAGTCGAATATCTAAGAGAACGAGGGAAAGGGGGAGAACTTGCAAAGTTTGAAGATCTTATGACCCCACGGTTCCTCAAGGAAGATGGTCTGAGGGTCACCCCCCTGACAGAGCTATGTGAGTTGTATTATTTTTTGCATAATCTTTGCTTTTTTCAAGTGTTTTATCTTTACCTCTGCATCTTTTTAACGTATCTTCCTCTTTTCAGGTTGTCCTTCTGGAATATCTGATCAACTTTGGGAAATGACTGCCCCAAGTTTTCTATCTGGCTTGGGTAAGGAGCCTCAGCAAGCTCCGAGGAAGACGAAGACCGTGGGGCCGATGCCTGCCGAGCTGACCCCCGATAGACAGAAGAGGAAAGAGCCATAAGTCCTTATCGACCCTCGGCCAGATTCACGGACGAGGGCAAGGGTCAAGGCGTCTGAGGGGACCGCCTCTTCTTCCAGCATAGGGGCGTTCTGATCCCAAAACTTGACATTACTGAAGGCCGAGTCGTCCTCTCTGATTGCCAACCTGAGGGCGGCCAAGGCGTCAATGTTATCTGCCCCCTCGGCTGACGATTATGAATTCCTGTCCAAGATGCCTCCGGCGAAGGTGTATAACTATGGTCTGCACACCCTGGCTCAGGTACTTGTTCATACTTAATTTAATTTTTCACCTTGTGTTTTCTCGGCCTCTTAACATTTGTTTGTCACTTTTCTGTGCAGTCTGTCTGTGCCTTTACTTCGGCCACCAACTGGATGGTGGAAAATCAACAGAAATTTTATGAGGCCGAGAGGGCCATTCAGCACGAGGCTAATTTGCAGACTGAGCTGGAGACTGCAAGGGCTGAATTGGAGAGCGCCAGGATCGAACATGCCAGGGTCTTGGATGAGCTGACGAGGCAGCACGATGCAGACTTATAGGCCAAGGACGCGCTTATAAAGGAGAAGGAAGAGGCCTTGACCAACTTGGGGGCCCAATTCAAGACTCAGCTATCTGAGGCAGTGAAGAAAGCCGAGACTGATGCTGTGGAGGCTTACAAACTCTTTGATGAGTTTCAAGGATTTGGTCTTGAATACTTAGAGAGGGGGATTAGGACGGCCTGTCGATGGGTCGTCCTTAAGTTTGCTGACGCGGTATCATCTGTCCGCCCCTCTATCGAAGCAGTCCAGCTGGACGACCCCTTGATCGTTGAGGCTTTGTCACAGGTGGAGTCTCAAGTGCAGGTCGAGGGTGTCGGCACATCTGAGGATCAACTTGTATTGGTCATCGAGGAAACCCCCGTCATTAACGTTGAATCGTTGCCCTCTGACGTTGCTCAATAGGGTGGTTGTTTGTAGCCCATACCCTCTTTATGTAATTAATATTTTTGTACTCTTTTATCAGACAAACATCTTCATTTTGTAATGTAATATAATGCCTCTCTTTGTCTTCTGTATTTATCTCTCGTATGACATTCATTATGATGTTTTTAACAATATCACTAACCCCTCCCTCGTCTTTCTTGGGGGCCATGGTGGGGTCGTCCCCTGCATTGACCCTCATTATAGCCGAGGGTTATAATTACCAAATTAATGGTTTTAAAGTCCTCCCTCGTCTTTCCTGAGGGCAATGGTGGGGTCGTCCCCACCATTGACCCTCATTATAGCCGAGGGTTATAATTACCAAATTAATGGTTTTAAAGTCCTCCCTCGTCTTTCTTGAGGGCAATGGTGGGGTCGTCCCCACCATTGACCCTCATTATAGCCGAGGGTGGTCTTCACCAAATTAATGGTTTTTAATTATGTCCTCCCTCGTCTTTCTTGAGGCCAAAGGTTGGGTCGTCCCCTCCATTGACCCTCATTATAGCCAAGGGTGGTCTTCACCAAATTAATGGTTTTTAATTATGTCCTCCCTCGTCTTTCTTGAGGCGAAAAATGGGGTCGTCCCCTCCATTGACCCTCATTATAGCCGAGGGTGGTCTTCACCAAATTAATGGTTTTTAATTATGTCCTCCCTCGTCTTTCTTGAGGCCAAAGGTGGGGTCGTCCCCTCCATTGATCCTCATTATAGCTGAGGGTGGTCTTCACCAAATTAATGGTTTTTAATTATGTCCTCCCTCGTCTTTCTTGAGGCCAAAGGTGGGGTCGTCCCCTCCATTGACCCTCATTATAGCCGAGGGTGGTCTTCACCAAATTAATGGTTTTTAATTATGTCCTCCCTCATCTTTCTTGAGGCCAAAGGTGGGGTCATCCCCTCCATTGACCCTTATTATAGCCGAGGGTGGTCTTCACCAAGTTAATAGTTTTTAATTATGTCCTCCCTCGTCTTTCTTGAGGGAAAAGGTGGGGTCGTCCCCTCCATTGACCCTCATTATGGCCGAGGGTGGGCTTAGCTAGAATTATCCCATTCACACTTGCTTTAATCGAACACAAAATGAGGGACCAATGAGACATTCTCATTCTCATTATTTTTCCAAGTGTTCTGTTGGTGCAACACATTCATTACAACTTTCGTCTAATAGGACTTTTACAAAATTACTGAGAGTATTTTTTTCAAATGATCTGCATTCCAGGGGTTCGAAAAGGGTTCCCCTTCTAGGTTTTCTAGTCTATTGGTCCCTGGGAAAACTTCATCGATGACCCTATATGGACAGTGCCAATTAGGATGGAGTTTTTTGGCTTCTGCCAAGTATTTTTAAGGACCAAGTCCCCGACTGCAATTGGTCTCTGTCTCACCCTCTGATTGTAAAACCTTGCAGTCCTCTGCTGGTAGGCGACTTGCCTTATCTCAGCGTCTTCCCTCCTTTCCTCAATCAGGTCTAAGTCAAGTCTCCTCTCTTCCGTATTTCTCTAGGGGTCATACATTTGGACCCTATGAGTAGGAAACCCAATCCTAGTGGGGATGACGGCTTCTGAGCCATAAGCTAGAATGAATGGGGTCTCTCCGGTAGAGGTCTTTATCGTCGTCCTGTAGGCCCACAGTACAGCATATAACTCTTCAACCCATATTCCTTTTGCCTCCTCAAGTCTCTTCTTGATCCCGTCTAGGATCATCGTGTTTGTGACTTCTGTTTGCCCATTAACCTGAGGTCGGCCTGGGGTAGAGAAGAATTGTTTGATCACAGTACTTCTGTAGAGATGTATTCTTAAATTGAGTCCCGTTATCCGAGATGAGGGTGTTTGGGAGACCATATCTGCATATAATGTTTTTCCAAATAAACAGGAAGGTCTTCTGCTCTGTGATCGTTACCATCGGCTCCACCTCCACCCATTTTGAAAAATAGTCAATGGCCACTATAAGGAACCGAAAGATATTGATGGCCCTGGGTAAGGGTCCTATTAGGTCAATCCCCCATACTGTAAATGGCCACGGGGATGTAATGGAAGTAAGAGGCTGGTGGGGTTGGTGAGGGATGGTGGAAAATCTTTGGAATCTGTCACACTTTTTTACATATGCTGGGACATCTTTTCCCAAGGTCGGCCACCAGTACCCTTGGGTGATCACCCTCTTCGCTAAGGACCTGCCCCCAATGTGGCTTGAACGTGATCCTTCGTGCACGTCTTGCAAAATGGATGGTACTTCAGATGGGTGCACACGCCTAAGTAAGGGGAGTAAAAACCCCTTTTTATACAAGGTGTCCCCAATGACAGTGAACTTTGTAGCCCTGTATCTCAACTTCTTCCTTTCTTGCCTTGCTTCTGGAATCTCCCCCTCTTTAATATATCTTATCAGAGGGTCCATCCTTGAAACTTCCTTAGTAATATTCAGGCAAGTGCCAAGTGTTCCCTCAGCCTCTTCAATAGTTGGTCGAAGCAAAATTTCCAATGGGACTGTCCTCTTGATGTCTGTCCTAGTCACCGAGGCCAACCTAGCAAGGGCATCAGCACGACCATTGTCGAGCCTAGGTATCCTCTTTAATTTCACTTCTCTGAAGCTCTTCAGCAATGATCTCACCTTCTCGAGTTACTTGGCCATCCACTCATCCTTGGCCTCGTAGGCTCCTAGTATCTGATTCACTACTAGCCTTGAATCACTATGGACCAAAATCTGGCCGACACTAAGGGACTTGGCCAAGGAAAGTCCTGCTATCAGGGCCTTATATTCGGATTCGTTGTTGGAGTCTTTGAAGTTGAACCTCAGGGCGTACTCAATGTCTGTGCCATCGGTTGCTGATACTATCAGTCCAGCCCCACTTCCGTTATAGCAGGAGGACCCGTCAACGAAGAGGCTCCACACAGTCTACTCTTCTAAGAAACATCCCTCGGTGAGGGTCCCCTGTCTAAAGAGATATCTTCCCTCTTCATTTTCGGCCACTTTTCTTCTAGCGGTGCTGGTCTCAGCCTTATCTGCGGGTGTGTCGGCGAGTCTTCCCTATAGGGTATCTATCTTCCCGAGGCTCTCGTCTTCAACTTCATCGTCTTCCCAAGTAAATTCAGCCACGAAATCTGCCAATGCTTGCCCCTTGATGGACTTCCTAGGTTGATACATAATGTCAAACTCCCCCAACTCTATGGCCCAGGCCATTAACCTCCCCGACTTTTCTAGCTTGTGCAAGACCTGCCTAAGAGGAGAGTCAGTGAGGATGCCCATTGTATGGGACAGGAAGTATGGCTTCATTTTTCTCGATGCATGGATCAAGGCATAGACTAACTTCTCCATCCTTGGGTATCTTTGCTCTGCCCCCTAGAGTGCCTTACTGTTAAAGTATACAGGCTTCTGTACCCCATCTTCGTCTCTCATAATGGCTGCGCTGATGGCCGATTCTGAGATAGCTAAGTACACATGTAGTTGTTCCCCCTGTACTGGTCGAGACAACAGTAAGGGAGACCCTAGGTACGACTTTAACTCCTTGAAAACCTCATCACACTCCTCACTCCATTCAAAGGCCTTTATGATAATTTTGAAGAATGGTAAACACTTGTCTGTGGCTCTGAACACAAGCCTATTTAAAGCAGCCACTCGTTCGATGAGACTCTGAACGTCTTTAATGGTCTTGGGGGTCTTCATCTCTAGAAGGGCCTTTATTTTCTCAGGGTTGGCCTCAATGCCTCTTTGATTCACGATAAACCCCAAGAATTCCCCTGCTCCAACCCCGAAGATACACTTGGCCGGGTTGAGCTTCATCCGGTACTTGTCCATCGTGTTAAAGGTCCTCTCAAGGTCGGCCACATGATCCTCTGCCTTCAAATTCTTAGTCAGCACATCATCTACATAGACCTCCATAGACTTCCCAATTTGGTCTTCAAACATTTTATTTACAAGGCGCTGATATGTTGCCCCTGTATTCTTCAGGCCAAAGGGTATGACCCTATAACAGTATGTCCCCTTGTCGGTAATGAAGGCTGTTTTATCTGAGTCTTTGGGGTCTATGAAGATCTGGTTGTACCCTGAATAGGCATCCATGAAGCTCATGAGCTCGTGGCCTGTGGCAGCGTCTACCATCTGATCAATACGGGGGAGAGGGAAGTTGTCCTTGGGACAATGCTTGTTGAGTTCGGTGAAGTCTACATACATTCTCCACTTCCCATTGGCCCTTGGTACAATGACTGCATTGGACAGCCATTCACGGTAGATGACCTCTCTGATAAACTCAGCATTTTCCATTTTTTTGACCTCATCCCTTATGACCTCATACTTCTCTCTAGAGTAAACTCTCCTCTTCTGCTTTACTGGCTTTGCACCCTTTACCACGTTGAGCTTGTGGCACATGATTTCAGGGTCGATCCCTGGCATATCTGCATGACTCCATGCAAATACTCTTTGTCTTCTCCTCAACAGCTTGATGAGGTCTTCCTTAACATTTGGCTTTAGAGACTTGCCGACTTGGACGGTTTTTTCCGGGTCATCCTCATTGAGGATGATGGATTCTACCTCTTTCGCGGCCTCTCCTTTCTTCAGCTTTGCCTCGTCTCTTGGGTCTAGGGTATTAAAACTATAAGTGGTCGTAGCCTTCTTGCGTGCCTCTCTTTCTTCGACGGAGTTGTAATAGCACTCCCGTGTTGTCGTCTGGTCTCCCTAAACTTCCCCCACATCGTAAGGGGTTGGAAATTTAATCATTGGATGGACTGTAGACGACACAGCTTCAAACTGCTTGAGGGCTACCCGTCCCAGTATAATATTATAGGTCAAAAAGACATGTTCATCCATTACAAAGAAGCTGACATTCTTTGTAAGCCATCTCGGCCACTCGTCCCCCATCCTGACAACGGCCTCATACACTCCAAGGGGATGAACCTTTTCTCCACTGAACCCAATCAATGGGTGATGGTATGGGACGAGTCTAGCACGGCTAAGGCCTAAGGCTTTGAAGCATGGATATAACATCACATCTGCGGAGCTACCCCCATCTACCCAGATCCTAGGCACCTCACATCCATGTACCCTGGTGGTGATGAAGAGAGGGTCATCATGTGGGGCTAAGAGGCCTTTGAAGTCCATTCTTGAGAACCCCACAATCAGAGTATCCATATCGACCTTCTTCCTCTTTTCTGACTTCGCCTCTAGAGAGGTTGAGTGTACTGTCTTCGTTACTGCCTTGGCTTCAGCCACGTGGGCCTTCTTATCTGTGACCTCTGACCCTCTTCCTGCTAGGCCCCCAGAGATCATCCCCACACCAAGAGAGATCATATTAAGTCTCTTGAAAGGGTCGTGGTCGTCTCGTGGAGGGAGGTCAGGGTCGTCCTCATCATCAGAAGGGTAATCTCCTCTTTTTAGAAGATCTTCTCGGCATGCATCACCTTGCTTTTTCCTGGGGTCATTCCCTCGGCCCCTCTTGAAGGCACTCTTATCAACGTACTTCCTCAGCTTCCCTTCTTTTAACATTTTTTCAATCTCATCTTTCAGAGAAAATCATTTGTCTGTTATGTGGCCATGGTCTTGGTGAAACTCGCACCATAGGTTTTTATTCCTCTTGTTGGGGGTTGCCCTCAACTTCTCAGGCCACTTCAGGGACCGGTCACTCTTTATCTCATTGAGAATATGTTCATATCTGACCGTTAGAGGGGTGTAACCAGCAAACTTATCGTCCGTAGACCTCTTCTTCCCCTTCATGTTCTTCTTAGGGTACTTACCCCCACTAGCGCCTCCTTTTTCATCTTTGTATTTTACGGCCATCACCTCTTCGACGTTCATCACCTTTCCTGCGATTGACAGCAATTCAAACATCGTCCTCGGAGGGTCTTCAGCAAGCTTCCATAACAGCTTCCCCTTTTGGAGTCCTCCAATCAGGGCTGTCATAGCTATGCTCTCCTCATAGTCTTCCACCTCCAGCTTTTCTTTGTTGAATCTGGCTATGTAATCTCTTAGGCTCTCATTCTTCCCCTGGTTAACATAGAGCATGTGTGTGGTCTTCTTCTGTGGCCTCACCCCAAAGCAAAAGTTGTGGATGAACCGATCTGCCAACTCCTTAAAGTTTTTAATGGAATTTTTTGGAAGAGACATATACCAGTCATGTGTAGCCCCGGTCAGAGTACCAGAGAAGGTACGACACCTCATCTCATCTGAGATAGAGTATATATCGGCCGTTGATTGATACATCTGAATATGGTGGATAGGGTTGGTACTCCCGTCATATCTTAGGGTGACCGTAGGTGGCTTGAACTTTGATGGCATAGGGAAGTAGACTATCTTCGCCACAAAGGGTGAGCCTATGGAGTATCCTCTCTGAAGAGGGTCCCGGATCTTCAGTATATCCCTGATCTTATCCTCTAGTCACTGGATCGAATCATTCCAGGGCCTCATAGGGTCGTCTTGGCCGATGCTATCCCCCACCGCCTCTTTATGCTGGACGGAGGGTTCTGCTGCGGCAGGCATGTGTCGGCTGTTTACTTCCCCCTGGCCGTTGTCCCGTCCTTGGGGTCGGCCCCCGTGGGGTTGGCCATCTGCTGCCTCCCTTCTGGACCTCGCATCACTCCTGGATCTGGATAATTTTTCTCGCATGTCATTTACTAGGCCCAGCCTCTCAAAGTCCGACCCCCTGCTCAAGAGATCGAAAGCAGAGCCTCTTGGGCAATCGTCAGTATTTTGCCTTCCACACTTCCCTATGCTCTCATGGAGAGGTCGTACATTATTGTTGGAGACCTCATAGGGTTCCCATCATTCTATGGGGTCCTACTCCCCCTCCAGATAATCATATTTGTCCTCAGGGCAAGGGTTTCCTTGCCTCCCCAGGTGTAGACGCCGGGGGTCAGCAACATCCCTACGCCGCTGAGGGGATGGCAGGTCTTTGCGTGGTGCCTGGGGTGGTCCCCTGGCCTCATGCTGTCCTGGATCTGCTGCCGGAGTAATCATCTCAGGTGAGACCCCTGGTGGTCTTAGTATGTTCTGGCTTAGAGCTATGAACTGCTCCTGCATGATCCGCTGGCTTGCTGCCAGAGACTTCAAGGCTGCCGCCACATCAGCCATCTCAGACTGAGGTGGCGGCTGACTGGAGCGGGGTCCTACTCCACCATCCGATGGAGGGAGTGGCGGTGGTGGCATCTCAGCTGCCATGTGCTTGAGCTATGAACAGCTGAACTGGAAAAAAGATTGGTGAGCTTGAGAACCTTAGTAGGTCTCTGTCAGTGGTGAAACATCTCCTCTCAGGGGGAGAACTGTCTCACCACCAGAGTGCCCGAGGTCAAGCTGTATTCAAGGAAGAGATGTCTTCTCGTTCCCATAGACGGCGCCAAACTGATGATGCTTAAATCTATCACCACCAGATAAGTGATGATGAGCTCAAACTGTAGTAACCATGGAAGCCATAGAGATGTATATGTATATGTGTATAAGTGTATAGAAGGAGATGAGTATAAGAGAAATAAGATAATGATGTATAGTGGTTCAGCCAATTAGGCCTACATTCACTGTGAGTGTGTGATCCACTAAGTATGGGAACTAATGGCCTTGGATACAATGCACATAAGTTCACTTTCTCTCTCTACTGTGTATACAAGCAGAGTTTTAGCTAGGGTTGCAATTATTGATCCATTCATCCCCTTGTAGGGTTGTAGGTGACAAGTAAATATAGGTCTTGGGAGGTGTAGTGTACCCCCCAAGTATGCATGGTGCATGTGAATGATCATTTAGCCAGTCTCCTATTGACACATGTAGATGCCAAATGATGACATAATATTCCCTCACGTGAGGGTGTGATTTTGTTATAACGGTCTTCCACGTGCCATATGAGCCTCACGCGCACTGTTCCACACGTCTCCCAAGCCACGCGCTGTGATGATGTCACCCTAGGCCTATGATATGAGGCCGAGGGCAAAGTTCCTTCCGGCAGTGGTCTGGCCCAATTTGGGCCTCGTACTGTCGTACCCTCAGAGGGTCGTCTGGGCCTGATGGAGGGTTGGCCCCATGGAGGGTCGTCTGGGCCTGATGGAGGGTCGTCTCCTTGAAGGTCCGTCTGAGCCTGACGTAGGGTCGGCCCCTTGGAGGGTCTTCTGGGCCTGATGGAAGGTCATGAGACGATCTTGGGCTCGTCTTATTGGAGGGTGCCCTCGGCCTGGACGAGGGGATATATGGGCATATCACCGAGCATGTCAATTATTTAGGCCTCAAATAAGTCTGCATGACCGGCTTTGAAACAATTATTGAATTTCTTCATCAACTCTGTATCATTAGCTGATAAGAGTTCCATCCTGGCCATAAACTAGCAAAGAGAAAATAAAAACAAAACCAACAATGATGCGAACAGAGCAAGTAAGTGAAAAATTCAAAACGAACAACAAAAGTTTCATTGTTTATTCATCATGACAAAAGAAAATACATTTTAGGGTTACATCCAGGAAACAACGCAAAAAAAAATGAACAACTTTACACCTTCTCCATATTTCCTACAACCTCCTCGGATGGTTTGGATGAAAGGTTTGGTTGCTCGGGGAGCAATGGCAGTTGCTCGGCAGATGTGCTAGCTTGTTAGACTTGCTCTGAGGGTTGAATAATAGCAACAATGGGGATTTGCTCTCCTATCATCATAGAGGACTCATCTGATGCAGCTTTATCTTCTTCTTCTTCTCCAGGAGAGGGAGGAGGTCCATGAGTATGCTCCTAGAACAACTCAGAATCTTCAGCAACCTTTAATTTCTTCAAAGATTTTATCCATCCATCCCTAAAATACTTAACACTCGCATACTACATCTGAGAAGACATAACGGCCAGGTCCTTATTCCAACCCTTGTCCCAACCAGCACTAAAATATTTCTTAATAGCAACTTTCCTTTTTGTTCTCTTCGAGGAAGTCTTCTTCCTAAAGAGCTCTTAGGCATATTTCAGTTTTTCTTCTACCTCTTTCTCACGCCATTAAGCATCTTGAAGCTTGCCTTCAAGCTCCTTTTTATGTTGTTCAGCATCCTTTAATTTATTCTTTAAATCTTTGGAGGCATTCACGGCTTGATCTCGATTTATTTCAACAGACTGGAGTTTTTTCTCCCATGCACTTTTTCTTCCTCGTACCTCTGATAAGATTCCTTCAAAGATTGAGTTAATCCAGCAAAATCTTCTTTTATTCCACCCGAAGAAGTCGAAGCCCTAATGGATTCATCTCTCTTCAAAATACTATTAAAACACATCACCAGCTGAAAAAAGAAAGAGGCTTAATTCAATATATGAATATAGTATTAAAGGATAAAGGACTCAGGCTAACAATACTTACTGACGTAATATGTTGAGCAGCCAAAGTAGTAATTCTCTCATGAGAAAAGGTGTCTTTAAGACCTTGGAATTCTGGAACAGTCCAAGATCTGATCAAGCCCATAGCAGAGCTCGGAGGAATAAGAGCTGGAACATTACCCTCAATATTTGAAGGTTGAGATACATAATTAACAGGTCTCTCAGTGGGACCTCTTTTCAATCTCCTCAGAGGAGAACTTTCAATCAAAGGTGCTCCTTCTCCTTGTGAATTGGCAACAGTTTCACTCGAAGGTGCTGTCTCTTTTGAAGGCACGGGGCTTCTTGCTAGTTTCCTTAGCAATAGTATATGGCGGTACATCTACTTTCTTTGTCCCCTCATCTAGGGCATCCTGTTTGTTCTTCTTTGCCTCTTCAGTGGCAAAGGCAGACTTTTCAAAAAAATTGGGAGCTTTCCTCTTCTTCATCAGATCAGTAATGGGAGTACTTAAGTCAGAAGAAGATCCTTTTGCACTAGTTTCAATAGTTGGTATCCAATCAAGATCAACCTCCACAGGACGAGCAATGAAAGATGAAGTGGAGCTTCCATATCTCAACAAATATGAAGCGAACCTCACATGCTCTCCAATGATAAACTGATGCAAACTCTAGATAAGTTTCAAATCACTTAAATTAATATCAGTTTTCCTAGGAGATTTACTTTTACTATCAACTGTGATAAATGAAATTAATGTCAGTGATGCATTTCATCGAATACAAAGAAAACAAGATTTCAAAAATAAAAACAACCTATCCCATTGCCATAAAGCGGACACCTGGGACCTTGGTACACATCATTTCCATTTAATGGAGGGTGTTGTCAATTTTTCATCACAACCCCATGATCAAAATAGTCCCTATTGTCATCGGGAAGGTTGACAATAAAAGCTCTATTCGAAAACCTAGTTATTAAATAGAAAGTAGTGTCACTGGTAACCCATCTATAGCAATACATAATTCCCAAATGAGTTCCATGAAGTTGATCCAACCTATATACGCCATTAACTACCCTCCATGTATTTGGAGCTACTCTTGCAGGTACAATATCGAAATATTGGCAAAACTCTAAACACAAGGGATTTGGGGGGAAAGAAAAGCCACATTCAGCTACAAAAAGAGTTGGGAACCAGTGTCCCTCCACCAAAGAAAATAAATCAGAAGGACAAGGAGTTTCTTCCAAAATATCCCACGAAGGGATTGAAAAATTAGACCAAAATTTATCCAACGATTCAATAAGATAAACCATGGTGAATAAAGTAAATAAAGAAGGAAGAAAATCTTACAAAAGAAAGAGAGATCGGTTGAAAATCAATGATGGAAAGAACGAAGGCACAAGATAGAGAGAAAATAAAGAGTTCAGAAATACAGATTTGAAAAGTAGAAGACGATGGGATTTTCGTCACGCTTAAATACTTTACCTGGGGAATAGATAAAGGCAATGATTACAAGGGAAGACATTTACATTTTCGGCGGTTAAAAGAAGAAAAGGGACAAATATCGAAGTGATCGCGAAAAATTCAAAATATTTACGAAGTTTAATATTATGAGCTCAAAAGGAATTATATACAATAAAAAATTTCCTTATCTCTGAAGACCAGTGTTCCGAGCAACTTTCAAGCAAAATGTTCCACACTCTTTTTCAACCTCAACTGTGAAACATTGGGGGCTTCTGTTGATACCAAATTTAGTCAACTGAAGTGAACCAATCATATGAAGACACGTGTCAACCTACATGGAAAGTACAAATGCTTTCACCAAGCTACTCAAGTGTACCGAGCAACTCAGGCGGTCCAAGCTACTTAACGTGTAGAGCATCCAACCAACAAAACCAAAAGGCGACTATGCATTAAATGCGCATTATTATTGTACAGATGTACATGTCTACTAGATAACAGAGCATTACCCTTTCATATGTACATCCTCAAGGCTATAAATACATTGTAATCTCGTCATAAGAAGGGGACTTTTGGGGATATCTGGGTGAAGCATTCATCGAGATTCAAGGCAAACAGTCAGCAATACAAAGAAGTGGACGTAGGCCATTTTCAAAAGGCCGAACCACTTTAAAAATCCTTTGTCTTATTTATTCCATTTTTATCTGTGATTGATTAATTAGAGAGAATCTAGTTTTTTACTTACGTTACTTAATATATCTCATTATCGTTATAAAGTTCCCAAATACTTTCTATACAATTTGGAGCATTTATTCAATACTTAACTGCTTATACGCATAGTAGAAGATTTCCATATATACGTGTAATTATTAATCACTCATATAATATACACACTATCGGCACCCCCACATAAAATCTATGGTGCTGGCATACTCTGCTATCAAGTCCCTGTATCACTCGTACTAAAGTAAATACTAGTTCGGAATCAATCTCGAACTGTATTAACCGAATACACACAAAATGGAGGCGAAGCATAGTTCTAAGTCACTAAGAGGTCAGTACATACCCCTCACATCTCTTAGGACCATCTAACTATCATTCTCAGATAGCCTGTACCAAGGAATCCCATGTTCTGGGGTATAAGTCAATATCCCCCATAAAGGTTCCATCGAGATAAGACTATCCCGACGTGATAACCTCCGTGATATAAAGTAGTACGGGTATGATTATACAAAAACATAATATAAATACATACACATCCACTCGGTCATATATATAAAATTCTCATTTTCCAATTTGGTTCGTCCACGACCCATAATAATATTTTAACCGTATGTAATAAAATTTTACCCATTTTTTACGCATAAAGAACTCATCTCATTTTATTCTCAATTATAATCATTTCATACTTACTTCTCATCTCTCGAAGAATTCTCTCTCAATAAAGATAATTTCAGTAGGTTCACCCTCTCTAATATACTAGTCTAAGTCATTTATAAGCTTCTCAATTCCGTAGCTAACGTACGAACGATTTTCAATATGTGTTAAACCCCCCCGTTAACCCACGGTTTCATTCCTTATAAAATTTCACTCAACGGTATTCTACTTAGACCCTACTGGTCGTCTTCATGACCCATTATGCTCTTTAAATAATATTTAAGGGTTCTTACGCATTTTATCCGGATTAAACAAAAAAGGAAAAAACATGCAGTTTTCTATGAGGGATCGATCGATTGAGGAAAAGGGTCGATCGATTGATACGTCGATCGATCGATTGATACGTCGATCGATCGATCAAGCAGGTATTCCGAATTCTTCCATTGTTAACTATGGTTTTCCTTCTTCAACCTCAACCAAAACTCCATAATTGAGTCCCAAACTCCCAAACAAGTTTACTACTAATTAAATATACCAATATACATGATTTCCTACGTGAAATATGAACGAATTCATCAAAGATGTCGAATTAAAGGGTTAATTCATCATAATTATTAAGAACCCTAGTTTTTCATTAAATTTCCAATCTTCTAATTCTTTTTTAAGATTTCTCACTTCTAAATCAATATAATTTCATGGGTAATCCTCTGCATATGTTGAGATTTCCAGAAAACACCTATTTCCTCTAAAGCGTTTGATTTAAATTCCCTAAATCATCAATTTCTTCCACATAACATATATTCCTCAATCCTATTCAAACATGGGAGAAATATTAACTAGAAAAATAGCAAGATAGATACTTTCCTGGGATTCGAAGGTCTGATTTGTTGGTGATAAGGATATGGTTGCGTTCCTCATTGATTAGGCATAAATTCTTCCTAATTTATCCCGTGATTTAGTTACTTTTAGCACCTCGGGCAACATAATTGAGTTGACTTTATCTCATAATCTTGCTAATGACTGATCATAATGAGTACACCGAGTTTTTGGTATTTCGTAGTGATTTTACAGGTATTTGATGTCAATAAATGGAAGAAGGAAACCGGAAGAATCAAGGAAGAAAGAAGGAAAGTCAAAAGGGCAAAAGCGTAAATTTCACCCAAAATTCGGATTAGGTACCTAAAGAGAAGTTGAAGAGATCTCATTCACGAGCACATAGGAAGAAACGGAACCTCAATCGCAGTCCTGGAACAAAATATATGAGCAGTTAAAAAGGAGCAAAAAAGTCAAATAGGCAAACCGGTCTGCCCCTACCCCGGACCGGTCCGCTGTGCAAACTCCAGAAGACCCCGGATCACAAGCAAACCGAAAAAGGCAAAAATAAAAAGAACTGATCCGCCCCCAGATCGGTCCGCCCCGAAATAAAAAGAACCGATCCGTTTTCAGAGGCAGACCAGTCCGCCTAACGCCAGGACCGGTCCGGGTATCAAGATTTACAAATCTAATCTTCTTCCAAAGAATCCTAGTGTAGCTGAAATTCCTCAATTTTTGGAGGGTATAAAAACCCGATTTATTATTGTTATTTGACACGGATTTTAGAGAGAATAATAGTTAGTTTTCCTCTCTTTTTTCAAAAAAACCCTAGTTTAGCTACAATTACCAATTTTAATTCAAAGATTGAAGATTTATTCAGAGTTTGTGTGATTACCAGTTTTATTCATTGCTGCAATTATTGCTTGGGTGAAATTAGTGAGTTATTTCTTCTTTTTAATTTCATTCTACATTAATTCACAAGTTTCCTTAGAATAATTATGGATCCCTGCACATCAATCACTGTTTTCATCACTTTCATCATGTTAGGCTAGATTTTCTAAGGCCGGGGTACATGAACCCAGCCTGATGTGTTAATTGCACGCGTATAACATTAATTCTCTGAATTTAGTGATTAAATACGACTGTATTGCATAGGAACATAACAATTGTAGGTCTTTATATCTCGTTTACCTCTAGGTAACCGTGATGATTTAGAATGCAATTCGAGTGTTACTATCGCGATACCGATTTACTCGTCCTCAGATTAAGTATGACGCGAGCTTGAACCTCGTATACGTAATGCTTGGGAGTACTAAATTCCGTGTCACTTTAATCAGTTAAATTCATGATTAGTATTATAACTACGATTCACTAGGTTTGGGGATTGTATTCCCGTCCTATTTTTCTCATCATTTAAACAAAAGTTTCAAATCATCTTTCCATTAGCATTTTAGGTAAATTAGTGTAATTACATCTTTTCCTAATTTCATAATTGCATTTAGTTGTAATCGATACTCAAAACCAAATCATTTTTTTTTTCTTTTTAGAGTCAGAGTTAGGGTTCCTCCGTCTTTTCCCGTTGTCACAACTCCGTTGTCCTTTTGCCATGTGGATACGATCCCGACTTACCGGGTTTATTACTAACGCGACAGGCTTGCACTTGAGCCTAGAGTGAACGCACATTAGAGACACATTCTGACTCGCGTCAAGTTTTTGGAGCCATTGTCGTGGAATTAGGTAGACTTAGGATTAGATCCAAAGCTTTAACCAAAAAATTTCAAAAAATCCAAAAACATAAAAAATTCAAAAAAGCACAAAAAGATTCACAATCATCATCTCTCCTAAGCTTTAATGCAAAATTCTGAACCCACTCCCACACCCCATAATACTCCAACCAACATTCACGAAAATCCAATTGTTGAGTATAATCCCGACAGTCCCCACACTCCAAACGCCCCACAGTTCTGGATCCCACGACATTCACCGTCGCACACCATCTCCAATAACACTCCATTTTCCTTCTTAGTACACACTCCGAGCACACCCAGTGAGAGCACCGAGTCGTTAAGTGAGGAAGATATGTCGCAACACGACAGTGCACCCGCTGGTGAGGAAGAGCCCCCATACCGCCCGCTGAGAAAATTCTTATATCCCGAGCGAACTGTCACTCCAGGATGCATTATACTCCCGTATAATGCTGGGCAATTCCATTTCAAAAATGGGATGATCCAGATGCTACCGCATTATCACGGTATGGATTCTGAAAATCCATACCTCTATATTAGGGAAGTTGAGGACGTGTGTGATACTCTCAATGATCAAACCTGCACACAAGAGGTGATCCCCCTCAAACTCTTCCCTTTCTCGCTCAAAGATAAAGCTAAGACCTGGCTATGGTCTTTACCTCTAAGCTCGATTCCATCATAGAACGAGTTGCAGTCGAGATTTCTCAAGAAATTCTTCCCAACACATCGAACAATCTCCATAAAGGCTCAAATTCAAGCGTTCCGACAAGCTGAAAATGAGCCATTTCATCGATGTTATGAGTGTTTCAATGAGTTAGTTACTTCATGCCCCCATCATGGATTTGATTCAGCGCAAATCATCTCAATGCGGGAACTAGGAAAGACCATTTTCCCTTGCCATTTATTGATCAAATGCTTGAGAGAGTAGAGGGCCACCCTTACTATTGCTTCCTTGATGGTTATTTCGGGTATAACCAAATTGAGGTGAATGTACTTGACCAGGAGAAGACTACCTTCACTTGCCCTTTTGGTATGTTTGCCTACAAACGTATGCCATTTAGCTTCTGTAATGCACCCGCGACCTTTCAAAGGTGCATGTTGAGCTTATTTAGCAACATGTTCGAGAGAGGACTCGAAGTGTTTATGGACGATTTCAGCATTTTTGGCACCTCTTTCGATCATTGTTTAGAAAAGCTGGAAAAAGTACTTGCTCGGTGTGTGGAAAAGAACTTAGTGCTGAATTGGGAGAAATGCCATTTCATGGTCACTGAGGGAATAGTTCTTGGCCACATAGTATCATCCAAGGGAATAGGAGTTGATAGGGCAAAGGTAGAAGTCATAGTTGATCTTCCCCCACCTAAATCGCTTAAAGATGTGCGCTCATTCTTGGGTCACGCGGGGTTTTATCAAAGGTTCATTAAGGACTTTAGCGCCATCGCTAGACCCTTAATCAACCTACTCATGAAGGACACCCTATTCGAGTGGACGGAAGCATGCCAAAGCTCTTTTGAAAAATTGAAAAACATGCTTGTGTAGCAAGTTCCAGATTGGTCCTTACCATTCAAACTTATGTGTGATGCTAGCGTTTATGCAATCGGGGTTATTTTGGGCCAACGAAAAGATAAGCACGCTCATGTCATCTACTACTCTAGCCGGACCCTTACCGGACCTTAACTCAACTACTCTACCACGGAGAAGGAGTTGCTAGCAGTAGTATTTGCCCTTGATAAATTTTGGTCATATCTCATTGGTTCCCCCGTCACGTGTTTCACCGACCACGCACCTTTAAAATACCTACTTGCTAAGAAAGATTCCAAGTCGTGCCTCATAAGGTGGATCCTACTCCTACAAGAGTTCAATCTCTCCAGCAAAGATAAAAAAGGAGTAGAAAACGTCGTTGCCGACCACTTATCTCGGCTTTCGTTCGACGTACCTAGTGATCCCGTACCCATAGACGAATACTTTTCGGATGAGTAACTTTTTTCTACCTCTCCTTTGCCCTGGTTTACGGATATAGTGAACTATCTTATCACGGGAGCCGTCCCTCCCGACTGGACACCGCAAGACAAGAAGAGCTTTATTACTTGGTCGCGCATGTTCTTCTATGACGATCCATTCCTTTTTAAATATTGCGCCGACTAAATCATCCGACGATGTGTATCGGATGACGAAATCCCGAAAGTCATCCAGTTTTGTCATTCGGAAGCTTGTGGAGGCCACTTTTCGACGAAAAAGACGGCCGCAAAATTCTGCAATGCTGCCTCTATTGGCCCATAATCTTTCGGGATGTGAACGATGCTTGCAAATCTTGAAATAGGTGCCAACTGATGGGGGCCATTACCCGACGAGACATGATGCCTCTTACCCCCATACTTATCATTGAGATCTTCGACTGTTGGGGTATTGACTTCATGGGCCCTTTTGCCCCGTCCTTTGGTTTCCTGTACATCCTTGTCGCGGTAGACTACGTTTTTAAATGGGTGGAAGCCATAGCTACCTAGACAAATGACAACAAGGTGGTGATAAAGCTCCTACAGGAACACATACTTTCTCGCTTCGGTGCACCGAAATCGATAATTAGTGATAATGGCACGCACTTTTGTAATAGGCCATTTGCGAAGCTCATGAGAAAGTATGGCGTCGTTCATAAGGTTGGAACAACTTATCACCCACAAACGAATGGGCAGACCGAACTAGCGAATTGGGAAATCAAGAACATCCTTGAAAAGACCGTCAATCCTACCCGAAAATATTGGTCACTTAGATTGAACGATTCGCTATGGACCTATCGTACCGCATACAAGAATTAACTAGGCATGTCCCCTTTCCGCTTTGTATATGGCAAACCTTGCCATCTTTTCGTTGAGCTAGAGCACAAAACGTATTGGGCGATTAAGCAATTGAATTTTCCATGGACAAGGCCGGTGAAGCCCGCAAGCTTCAATTAAATGAGTTAGAAGAACTACGCAATGATGCGTATGAGAATGCCAAAATTTCAAAAGAAAGGATGAAACTCGCTCATGATAGCATCATTCGACGAAAGGAGTTTCTTCCCGGACAAAAAGTTCTTCTCTATAATTCTCGGCTTCACCTCTTTACGGGCAAGTTGCGGTCACGATGGTCTGGCCCATTCATCGTGAAGAATGTTTTCCCCCATGGATATTTTGAATTAGATGATTTAAAAGGGGGGGAATTACATTCAAAGTGAATGGACAACACCTAAATCCATATTTAGAGGCGTGTGCGGAAGAAGTCGACATCGTCTGGTTGTCGAACCCCGTTTACGGGGTTGAGTGAGCTGTTCCAGCAAGGTCGCCGCACCCCCAACGCGTATGGGGTGAGAGTCGTGTGTGTTGTGAGAGTCGTTAGGACTACGTTCATTCGGGAAAAGCATTCGTGTGTTTCGGGAATTTTGAGTCAAAGGGAGTTGACCAGCGAAATCGAGGGGGTTTTAGTCCAGATTGATAAAGAGTATGTTGTGAGAGTAAAAATTCTCGAAGAAGAGAGGTCGAAACCAAGTTCGAGAAAAATCCAGCCCAAAAGCCCTGGGCCGGACCGATTCCTTAAATTTTAAAAAGGATCGGTCCGCCTTCTGCAGATTTGACTTCTCCCCTTCCCAAGATTCACCCCCCCTTCTCCCCAATCCCATTTATTCCCTCCAATCTGTTTTCCCTCCTCCCAACCCCAACCTTTCTCTCCCAAATCCACCTTCTTTTCCCTCCAAACCCTTTCCCTCCAATTCCAACCTCTCCCCTCACCCCTTCCACTATAAATACACCCCAATCCCTCCCTTTCTCTTCACACCTCCAACACAAATGCTCTCTTCCTCCCTAGCTTTCCTAGAAAAAATCCTCCCTATTTCCATGGATCCCCGAGTTGCCTCCACCAAGTATGACTCCATCGATATCCAACCCTCCGATCACGGCGAGTTCTGCTCCCGCCAAGAGGAGTGATGGTGCAATCAGATTTTCAATTTGGACCTTAAACCCCATATGGAGTGCGCTGTCCAATGGGAAGGGCTGCCCAACTCCGTCACCTCCCTATTCATGGCTCGGGGCTGGTGCCGATTCCTCAATGAACCCTACGAAGCGGTTTGGGCAACCGAAGTTCGCTCCTTTTACGGCACCCTAGTTCGGACGGCCCAATTCGAGGCCAAAGCTTACGTGGATGGGAATGTCATCCTATTTTCCTTGGCCTGTCTCACGGCCAAGTTGGCCGAGTATGATGTCCCAGGCCTTCTAGAATTTACCTATCCACGCAACGTCCCCCCGATCGATAAGGATATCATCATGGCCCGCATTGCACCAAATGTGGCTTGGACAGGGCAGATCGTCTCCGTTGGACGCCTAAACGAGAAGGCGCACCTCACATTTCAGATTGTGTGCGCCAACATATTGCAAACGTCCAATGATTCCTCCATGCGTCCTCGGCAAGCCACCTTGACCTATCACCTCTTTGACCCCCACACTTCCATCCATTTGGAATGCACTTTATACGCGGATATCATTAACGCATCCTTGGATGAGATGGGTACCACCCCACTTCCCTATGGCCATTTGATCACTTCCATCCTTAAGGATGCTGGCATAGCGGTGCCGATCGATCACACTCACATTCCCGGTCCTTTCGGATAAGGGACCCTCACCAAGAGCGCCAAACAGCTAGCTGTCCTACAGGCTAGGCGGGGTGGTGATAGTGAAGAGGAGGCTGCCTCGAGCGAGAGCGAGGAAGAAGAAGCGGCAGCCGGTGAGGATGTCGAGAGGGGGGATATCGGTCCGGATGAGGAGTCGGCGGACGAGGAGGATGACCCAGATTTTGAGTGGGCGGGAACCGACCTATCAGCCCGCATGTCGGCTCTTAAAACGAACTTCAACACCTTTCAAACCAACTACAAGCGCGACATGAGCATAGTTCTCCGCTTCCAAGCGGACATCTATCGTCGCCGCGGGGATCCTAATGAGCCACTACCCTCCTATTACCATAACCCCTATGGCCCCGACGCGCCCGGTTCTTCCCATCGCTCGCCCCGGTGAAGCTTGATGTGGTTCTCGCAGTTTTTTTAGTTGTTTTTCCTGTTCACATTTGTATGCTTTCCTAGTAGTTGTACCACAGTCCTGTTTGTAATAAAAACTGCTTTTTTCTCCATTTGTTTGTTTTATTTATCGCACTTATTATTTTGCCTTATTTGGATTTTAGTCCTTTTTGCTTGAGGATAATGCAAAAGTCTAAGTTAGGGGGGGCACAAGTGCGTATTTCTAAAACTTCACAAATTTTCAAAAATGCCCAGAAATTTCCAAAAAAAATCAAAAAAATTTTGAAAAAACCAAAAATATTTTTGTTCAAAATAAATGAAAAATGGAATTCAAAATTTTCAAAAATATCATTAAAAGTCGAATTAAAGTCTCAAATTGTAAAAATTCAACATGCACAAAGCCGATATTGACGCCAGAAAAGAAGTGAAAACCAGAAAACAAATAGAAAAAGAAGAAAAAATGAGCAATAACACGAAAAAAGAACAAATGGACATCATTAATGACTATTCCAATTCCAACCCTCCCGACAATTGTCATTTTATCCCATATACCTCAAAACCCGAAAAAATCCTAACCGAGTCTAAATTGCAAAATTGGTTACCGCGTGGAGAGCTAATACACCAAAAGATGATAAAAGAGATTGAATGTGCGAAAAAGAGGCAATTGTTCCCGTTTTTAAAAACCGTAATCCGTTGATGAGATTCTTTCACCATGAAATTTTCGTCTTTCTAATTGTGAGCGTGATTTTGCGTCCATTATATCTACTCTTTATATCACTCATACCGAGAGAATAGCCATAATCTGAGTGATTCGTTTGAGAGAGAATTCCGTGAGAAATTGAAATCAAAACGAATTTTTGAATAAGTAACGTAATGATCAATCGAAGAAAATTGGCGGTTATATTTCCGGCTTCGCACACACACACTACGGTTTGAGACTTGTAAACATGACTTGATGATGGCTATTTTTCTGTAAAAGTTTGAATTGTATAATTTTTGCGTATTTTGAATTTTCTTTGAGTATATTCTCTGCAAACCCTCACGAGACACAACTCGTCCTACTGGGGTGACCTAGGGGTTTAAAGTCTTGTTGCATACGCTAAAAGCAATCGCTTGCCCGCAAAAAAGGTATTCTATCCCAATAAAATGTTTTCAAGAATTGAGCCTTGCTAGGATTCTTTTACATTGCTCAGGACATATATTCTTACTAATTTATCCCTCGATTTAGTTACTTTTAGCACCTCGAACAACATAATTGAGTTGACTTTATCTCATAATCTTGCTACTGACTGATCCTAATGAGTACACCGAGTTTCTGGTATTTCGTAGTGAATTTACAGGTATTTGATGTCAAGAAATGGAAGAAGGAAACCGGAAGAATCAAGGAAGAAAGAAGGAAAGTCAAAAGGGCAAAAGCATAATTTCCACTCGAAATTCGGATGAGGTACCTAAAGAGAAGTTGAAGAGATCTCATTCACGAGCACATAGGAAGAAACGGCACCTCAATCGGAGTCCTGGAACAAAAGATATGAGCAGTCAAAGAGGAGCAAAAAAGTCAAATAGGCAGACCGGTCTGCCCCTACCCCGGACCGGTCCGCTGTGCAAACTCCAGAAGACCCCGGATCACAAGCAAAACCGAAAAAGGCAAAAATAAAAAGAACCGGTCCACCCCCAGATCGGTCCACCCCAAAATAAAAAGAACCGATCCGCTTTCAGAGGCAGACCGGTCCGGGTATCGAGATTTGCAAATCTAATCTTCTTCCAGAGAATCCTAGTGCAGTTGAAATTCCTCAATTTTTGGAGGGTATAAAAACCCGATTTATTATTGTTATTTGACACGGATTTTAGAGAGAATAATAGTTAGTTTTCCTCTCTTTTTTCAAAAAACCCTAGTTTAGCTACAATTACCAATTTTAATTCAAATATTGAAGATTTATTCAGAGTTTGTGTGATTACCAACTTTATTCATTGCTGCAATTACTGCTTGGGTGAAATTAGTGAGTTATCTCTTCTTTTCAATTTCATTCTGCATTAATTCACAAGTTTCCTTAGAACAATTATGGATCCCTGCACATCAATCACTGTTTTCATCACTTTCATCATGTTAGGATAGATTTTCTAAGGACGGGGTACATAAACCCAGCCTGATGTGTTAATTGCACACATATAACATTAATCCTTTGAATTTAGTGATTGAATACGGCTGTATTGCATAGGAACATAACAATTGTAGGTCTTTATATCTCGTTTGCCTCTGGGTAACCGTGATGATTTAGAATGCAATTCGAGTGTTACTATCGCGATACCGATTTACTCATCCTCAGATTAAGTATGATGCGGGCTTGAACCTCTTATACGTAATGCTTGGGAGTACTAAATTTCGGGTCACTTTAATCAGTTAAATTCATGATTAGTATTATAACTGCGATTCACTAGGGTTGGGGAATTGTATTCCCGTCCTATTTTTCTCATCATTTAAACAAAAGTTTCAAATCATCTTTCCATTAGCATTTTAGGTAAATTAGTTTAATTACATCTTTTCCTAATTTCATAATTGCATTTAGTTGTAATTGATCCTCAAAACAAAATCATTTTTTCTTTCTTTTTAGAGTCAGAGTTAGGGTTCCTCCGTCTTTTCCCGTCGTCACAACTCCGTTGTCTTTTTTCCTTGTGGATACGATCCCGACTTATCGAGTTTATTACTAACGCGACAGGCTTGCACTTGAGCCTAGATTGAACGCACATTAGAGACACATTCTGAGTTGCGTTACTCGTCTTACGATCTATGCCCCGGACGGTTTGTGATTAATTCTTGGAAAGCTCTCTTACTTTCTTCTCCGACGGATATTTTAAGTTTCTGTGATTGTTAACCCTAAAAACTAACTTCTAATAGCTGATATAACTTAGGAAAATTCGTGGGTTTAATTACCCAAAAATTTAGAATGACTATAGTACCTTCCCGGGATGCCAGTTAGGCCTATAAGCGCCCCGAGACCCAAACTAAATCCCCCAGTATACTTTTCTGACTATTTCGACCGTTTCGAACACGTTAGCGCACTCGAAATGACCATACGGGTGACTCATAATTTATTCACTTTTTATAATAATAATGTAGTCCCGACACGACACCGGCGCGTCCCGACTTAATTTCCATAATTATCATATTATTCACTCATGACAGTATTAATAAATTCAATCTCGTATATTAATTTATTCATCTAGTAATATTCAAAAAAATTCTAATAATTACTAACTCTCATCACGTTAGTAAAAAATGTTAAATAAAATTCCAGAATTAATATTAAATTAATAACTCAATTAAATTTAATAAATCCCCAATTTTAAAATCCATAAAAATACGGGGTATTACATACTTCCCCCCTAATAACGGAATTTCATCCAAAAATTCGAAAAATAAGGCATACCTTGTAAAAATGGACCTGGATATTTTATTAGTACTCAAAACTAACTTTCGGGTAAGGCGTTCAATTATAATAGCCCCCGCCTCAGAGTAAGCTTATTTAACACTCTCATTAACGGCACTTCACATTGTGCTCCTATCCGACAACACTCGCATAAGACGAGCATATACAGCATTGACTCCCATTATTTCAATATCATTAGGAGGATGCACCTCACTACGTGTCAACTACACGTATTTTTCTAAACACAAAACTCCCATTCTGAGAGAAACCATACGAACATCTGACCACTCTTGTCAGTTCTTTGAATCTCAATTTTCGGCATCATAACTCTTACGACAAATAAAAGGTTACCTCAGACAGTATGTGATTATTCTATTTTAGTCATCAGATCTAACTCGACTAATTCAAACTTAGGATTACCCGCTCGCCTCTAAACAATTCGAGGGAGAAAAGTTAAGGGGTTTTTTCCACTCAAAACTTCAATAAGAAGTTAGTCCACAATAAACAGGTACGAGTTCTTCCACGAAACTCTACTGTACTATACTTCACTTGCTAGCTACATCCGTTGTGGAAATGAAATGATCACTATGAATCCAAAATTACTTTCATGTAGCTCCACTAATCATTTATCACCGTTCGCCTACTACCCGACTATGGGTGATACAACCTACTCAAAACGAAACGTTATACCCGCTGCTTCCTGAAATTCCATATTGAAGGTGGGATTCAAAAACCTCATCCTAATTCAGAAAAAGATCGTGTAGGGACACGTACCGGCGTGATTCATCTTTTCAAAGGAAGACTCGGGCACACTAGCTAATATTGTAAGTCACCCCAAAGGAATATTAATCACTTCCTTCTTGGCAACTTGTTCCACACGTTCGAAGGAACCCTTGATCTTACCTTGAGGTTGGAAACCCATGAAAGAAACTTTACCAACTTTACTGGCCTCTTCTACTATAAGAATCGTCGGCTTGCTACAAAATTCTCTGGTTGATCCTCTTATTCCAACCGATTTCTATATATGGGTGGTGCCCACAGAGACTAATCACTATGTACCGCTCAACATCAACTTCTACTCGTAATGTCTCACATTAAGTGACACTTAATACTCCCCTTCTTTCCCCAACGTATACCGAAAGTTTCGACCCGTGCACTGCTGAACCTTTATACCTTACTAACATCATCACTCAACACTTGACTAGGTGAAACTCTACTCTGAGTGTTTTCCATAATAGTTAAATTTTATCCTTCTCAAGGAATACCCCTTTTTAAATGGATTCCCATAGCCTTCCAATTAAATTTGTGTGTGCTACTCTGATCGCACACGTATATATGGATTATCGTCCTTCACACCACGCTTAATCTACTCTACCAGTTCCACTTCGCTATGTTACTCTCACAAACATATATTCCACGCGTCTATTCCCACGTCCCTTCAACTCGGACGATTCTAGCAACAACTAACCAGGATGTTCACACACCCTATAAACCGTGCATACTAAATATTTATTTCCCTTGTGCTCACAACGTGGTTACCACACTTGGGTACTCTCAATCACCCTAGAAATCGAAAATTTTAAGTCCTCCTTATCATCGTTCCACCCTTCAACTCGTGGTCATAAAATAAAACTTTCAATGTTTCCTTACCACACAACCGGCTCCACTGGACTTAACTCTAGCTTACAGTTATAATTATTTGTTCCTATGACGACCAAGGTACCGGACTCATGGACTAATGGCTAAACATCTCCCTAATTCCAACCTTAAGCTAAGTTTCATGCGTGGGATGTCTCGCAAAGAGAAATCCAAACAAGGACCCCCCCCCCGATACACTACTACGTAGCATTGTCGGTTATCGAAATTTATTGGGTCCTCCATCCATAACCTGTACCCCTATATTCTGTCTCTTGACAGAAAAGCTACATCTCATCCCGCAATCGTACTAAAACAAAGAACTTTTTACCAATTGCACTATGGCTCAGTATTGGTGGCAATCACATTCTATAAACCTCGTACATATACAATCGGGACTCTCGAAATCCAATTACCCAACATATGAATATAATTATTAACTTCCACGTTTCTGAAGGATAAATATAATAATGCGTTCCTCCTATCACTAAGTCCTGAGCGCTAAATATAATAATGAGTTAAATCTTTTCGCTCAACAGTAAACCCAATGCACACTGAATCATAACAAAAAAGTCCCTAAACACCCTGGGATTAAACATTTCGGTACCACTATACCCTTCGAAGTCTCTATAATATATAATATGAGTGCGAGCCCGATCCTCTCGCAGGTGAGGTCTCGTCAGAATAAAACATGTTGCACTAGGGAAGCAACCCCGATAGCCTTGCAATCACTGCCCACTATCGTTTTAACCATTCTTATAAAACCATAATCTGGATAATATCATACCCGTATAATGCATCATTATGACGAGTAATCTCAATAAATTATATAACACTATTAATATACCCATTCATGCTCCGCGGATAACATCAAGGATAATCCCACTACACTAGGGAAAATATTCACATAATAATAACGTTATAGATATACGCACTAAACTCATCTCACTTGCGAATCTAGCAATAAACAAAATGTAGTGACTCGCATGTGTCACATAAAACACGCCTCGTCCTTCGAGGATAAAACTCATACTTCTACCTTCCCAATAGCCTTGGAAACTCAAATGGTCTCCGGACGTAACGCGCATGTCCGAACCAAAACAAAAACTACTTTAATCATTGCCCTTTACTAGGCACCATGTTCTTGTCCCCTTTACTCACTTATGGAAAAATAATGCATGTGGTTTCCCTCTCCACAAAATACTTCTATGCATAATCCACTTACCACTGGTCATACTGACCATTTTAGGATTGGTCTTCTCTCGAACTTTGGTAGGCCCAATTCCTGATGGCTACCCTCGTTGTTCCTTAGCTTTGTTTTCCTAAAGGAGGATGCTACTAGCTTCAATAGCCCTTACTAAATTCACCATCACTTGGTAAGAATTCATCTATCCGAATCATTTAAATGGGACCCCTGATGGGTCTCCCCTATGTGGTGTTTTACTAACACCGTTTCTCCCAGTCTTATTCTCTGACTAAATTCTTTGATTCTTTTAGCTTCCCACACAAAGGCGTTAACATATCTATGAACAAGGCGTGACCTTGCCACCATATGGATCAACTATCCAATATAATTCTCTTTAAGTGTTGTCAACTTTTCTTACGAGTCGATTTCCCTCTTGAGATTCTCTTCTCCACTTGTATATACTTCTTTCAGTACGGGACTTACTAAATAATTAAATTCATTTTCACACATGGACCTATGTCTGGCCTTTCGTTGATGAATTCAGAACAACGTTCACATCTTATCCTGAACATCTGGTGAAGGAACATGCGGTCAAACTGTATCTAAGATCCTTCTATAGACATAGCATTCCACTTCTAAAAGTGGTGGTTGACTCCCACCATTATAACTTCGTTCCGAAGAGCCAAGAAAAAATTTACCCTAAATTTTCACTTTCAGTTAGCCACACTCCGTCATGTGTCCAAGCCTTTGGAAATTTTAACTCTTTGGCTAACACACACAATCCCCGCATTTCTAGAATTTCCACCGACGGTTCTCCTACAAGCTTCGTTCGACTCTTTACCAGTCATACCACATTGGGTGAGTCTGATTCGGCCTCACTTTTGACTATAGCAGCACCTGGAAATCGTAGGCTGCGCCCTAACTGTCTTTACAGTCCTGGACTCTCGTACCATAATAGGGTTGACCTCGACTACAGCCATCATTCTCGAATATACTTCACAACCTCACTAAGCCTTGTCGCCCTCTACGCGCCCAACGGCCCTCATCTACCATACTTCATTGTTCGAACACGTCCGAATGCAAATAAGATTCACTAATATATACGTGATAGCATGAGAATGAAATCTCACCAAAGAAATCAACAATCCAAAACATAGGGCTCCATATCAAAGGAAGCTACGCTGGAAGCATAATAAGCCGCATAGATCCTAAAGGACACTAGAACCTGATGCTCTGATACCACCTGTGACACCCCGCCTAATTACATACTGGGTGATAAGTCCTTTATTAAATTAAAAATCAAGGTGAACGGTTGGTTCATTCTTAGCATCACTATCGCGAAATAAATATTTCCAATTTAACCACCCTAAATAATTAAGATAAGTGTCAAAACAATTTAAAGTCCTCATTTATTTAATTCCGTTGTAAAACCTTTTTAAACATAATCAAATTTGAATAATACAAATGATAAAGATACCATCATCCAAAGCACCTTGCCAAATAGATTATCATATTCAAATAATTAACCACATACCACAGATAATGAGAGAGATGAAATAATCCCAAATGAAAACAGAGTACTGAAATGATAGAATTATGAAATCCCTATCAAGTCTAAACAAGTCTGGGAATGGGCGACACATGCCCTAACTAAAAAGAGCTAAATAAAAGTCTGAGGAACCAAAGGAAGAAGCGTCTACTGCAATAACATGTAACTCCCACACCAGCTGCAGCACGTCCATTCAAATGATTCTACACCCGACGCCCCTGTGGCTAAGCACCTGTAATATTTACATATATATATATATATATATACAAGAGAGAGAAAATGACAGAACACGGGTCAAAGCCCGAGTGTAAAACAGTTTAAAAATAGTTTAGCAAGTATTTAAATTTCTTACTGGCTAATATACCCACCATGTTAGTAGCGACACTCTCTTGAGAATTCTCACCTCTCATCTAGTGTGCACGCCTACCTTACAACTAAATACCTCATAATTCTATCTAACTTATCCCCCTATGATTTTATTTCGACAAGTCACAAGTCTATGATATTTAGTTTAGATATCATCTCTTCATGATTACTTACGTTACTTAATATATCTCATTACTGTTATAAAGTTCCCGAATACTTTCTATACAATTTGGAGCATTTATTCAATACTTAACTGCTTATATGCACAGTAGAAGATTTCCATATATACGTATATAAATTAATAACACATATAATATATATACTATAGGATCCCCACATAAAATCTATGGTGTTGGCATACTCTGCTATCAAGTCACCGTATCACTCGTACTAAGGGAAATACTAGTTCGGGATCACTCTCGAACTGTATTAACACAATACACACAAAATAGAGGCGAAGCATAGTTCCTAGTCACTAAGAGGTCAGCATATACCCCTCACATCTCTTAGGACCATCTGACTATCATTCTCAGATAGCCTGTACCAAGGAATCCTATGTTCTAGGGTACAAGTCAATATCCCCCATAAAGGTCCCATCGAGATAAGGCTGTCCCGACGCGGCAACCTCCGTGATAGCAAGTAGCGCGGGTATGATTATACACAAACATAATATAAATATATACACATGCACTCGGTCATATATATAAAATTCTCATTTTCCAATTTGGTTCTCCCACGACCCATAATAATATTTTAACCATACGTAATAAAATTTTACCCAATTTTTAAGCATAAAGAACTCATCTCATTTCATTCTCAATTATAATCATTCCATACTTAGTTCTCATCTCTCGAAGTATTCTCTCTCACTAAAGATAATTTCAGTAGGTTCACCCTCTCGAACCTACTGGTCTAAGTCATTTATAAACTTCTCAATTCTGTAGCTAACGTGCGAACGATTTTCAATATGTGTTAAACCCCTCGTTAACCCATGGTTTCATCCCCTATAAAATTTCACTCAACGGTATTCTACTTAGACCCTATTGGTCCTCTTCATGACCCATTATGCTCTTTAAATAATATTCAAAGGTTCCTACGCATTTTATCCGGATTAAACAAAAAGGGGAAAAACATGCAGTTTTCCATGAGGGATCGATCGATCGAGCAAAGGGGTTGATCGATCGATCCGTCGATCGATCGACACTCTTGGGTCGATCGATCGATCAAGCAGGTATTATGAAGTCTGCCATTATTAACTACGGGTTTCCTTCTTCAACCTCAACCAAAACTCCATAATTGAGTCCCAAACTCCCAAACAAGTTTACTACTGATTAAATATACCTATATACATGATTTTCTACGTGAAATATGCACGAATTCATCAAAGATGTCAGATTAAAGGGCTAATTCATCACAATTATCAAGAACACTAGTTTTTCATTAAATTTTCGTCCTTCTAATTCTTTTTCCAGATTTCTCACTTCTAAATCAATACAATTTCATGGGTAATGCTCTACATATGTTGAGATTTCCTGAATATACTTATTTCCTCTAAAGCATGTGATTTAAATTCCCTAAATCATCAATTTCTTCCATAAAACATGTATTCCTCAATCCTATTCTAACATGGGAGAAATATTAACTAGAAAAATAGCAAGATAGATACTTGCCTGGGATTCAAAGGTCTGATTTGTTGGTGATAAGGATATGGCTGTGTTCCTCATCTTACGATTTATGCCCTAGTGGTGTTAATCTTGAAAGAGGTGCTATGGTTTGTGATCAATTGTTGAAAAGCTCTCTACCATTCTTCTCTAATGGTCATTTTTAAGTTTCTGTGATTGTTAAACCTAAAAGTTAACTTCTAATGGCTGATATAACTTCAAAAAATTCATGGGTTTAATTACCCAAAAATTTAGAATGACTATACTACCCTCCCGGGATGCCAGTTAGGCCTAAAAAAGCCCCGAGACCCAAACTAAATCTCCGGGTACACTTTTCTGACTATCTCGACCCTTCCTAACACGTTGGCGCACTCGAAATGACCATATAGGTGACTTATAATTTATTCACTTTTTATAATAATAATTTAGTCTCGACATGACACCGGCGCGTCCCGACTTAATTTTCATAATTGTCATATTATTCACTCATGATAATATTAATAAATTCAATCTCATATATTACTTTACTCATCTAGTAATATTCAACGAATTCCCAATAATTACTAACTCTCGTCACGCTAGTAAATATTTTTAAATAAAATTCCGGATTAATATTAAATTGATAACTCAATTAAATTTAATAAATCCCCAATTTTAAAAGCTATAAAAATACGGGGTATTATAGTAATGGAATGAATAGATTTCCAACTTGTAAAGCATGTCACATAAAATATTAAAATAAGTGTTAATGGGTTAAAAACATTAGGGGAAGTTGGTATATATAATTTAATAACATTTTTGGAGAAAATAACACTTGTGAAACCAAAGGGAAATGCAAGTTTGGAAATAAATTGGTAAAATGGTAATTTTATGTAAAGTAGAATATTTTTATGAAATAAAAATGTTATAAAATGGGTGTTACACAAATAGTCCTAAATGAAAGTAATTTTGGGACAAAATTAAAGCAAGTGTAAAAAGGACAAGAAATGGTGATTTTCAAAGTGTAACACATGGTGAGGTGGAATCCGTGGATTTTGTCTTTGGCCCGTAAAACTGAAATAATGTGGACATTTGATAAATATTAAAACAAATTAATATGGACTTAGAGGATATTGTGAATAATTAAGAAGGGCCCGGATCCCTGGGGTGAAAGACCCCAAATCACTGGCCAAAGCATATGGTAGCATAGTCGGTAGTGTGGAGCCCATTAAACGTATGTGAATATTTGGAAGATTCCGAGAAAAAGATAACAATAAAGTGGAACATATCAACAAATGAGTTGTGTGGTGAATATAAGAAAAGACAACCTAACTTTAGTGAAATTGATAAATATTCCGGTTGAAAGATAATGTGGGCAAGAAATGTGAGAAATTGGATAATATCCATGAAATAAAAGGAATGGTAAAATAAAATGATCAGATGGGTAATTAAGTAACCTAATGAGGTTTAATACATAATTAACACAAGAGTGTTTATGAAACATTTTACGAAAAAATAAGTACTTTCTAACATAGTGTGTGCGTGTGTTGAAAGATGATTTTTAAGAAAAATACTAAGGTAAATCGGGTATGAGTAAAAGGCTAATTTCGGTGAAAGAAATAATTTTCCTTAAATAAAGGGTAATTGCTTAAAATATTTAACGGGGCGTGTTAAATCAAGAGGTGAATATCAAGTCAAGTAAAAAGGGGTTGTTTTATAATATTGAGGTGAATTAATCAAAAAACAATTATATTTTTGGAATAAAAATGGTTGCATGCATTAAAGTATGTATATATATATATATATATATAAGGTAGTTGCATATGCACGTAGATTTAACGTGTTAGGGTCTTTTTCTGCCGTTTGATTCTATATTGCACTGTTGTATTTTCCCAAAGGGCATTAGGCTCATTCCCTCGCCTTTTGTTACGACAGGTTGGGTACGATTCCATACTTTGAGAGCATTGTACAAGTGAATATCCCTTTTAGTTTATGTTAGTAGCTCTTTATGCTTGAATTCCAGGGATGCTTCCCACGGGTCCTCACATAGTTTGATTTAAATTGGAATTGAATGATAAACAAGAAAAATGTTAATTAAATACAAGTGGACTAGCAACATTATATAGGTTGCTTTATTTCACTTTACACCTAAGTCTTGGGTCGGATTGGATTGACCACGGGCAACCCATAAATTCGAGAAGGGCCGTTGGAAATGGTATCAACATTCTAGGTTTAAGGTTCCTTTCGGGAGTGACGTTGTGAGGTCGGTAGTGGATCTTTGATATCAGTGTTGGTTTTGGGACGATCACATTATATTGGTGGAGATTTTCGTTCATGTTCTCGACGGTAGAGTCAAGGAGATTAGTACGACGAAAAATCAATTACTAAGTAGCATGTGACCAAGTTAGTTGTCACTAATCGTTTTCGTTCTTTGATTTAGAGATGTCAGTAATTTACGAGTGTGAGTGAGAGTCGATAGTGGTGACAACACAGTTTTTAGTGTGATGTGCTTATGTGTCAACACCTCATGATGTGAGAGGTTAATTGAGATGTCAATAAAGTCAAATAACGTCCATTGACTTAAAAATATGAATTGTGTAACGTCAACTATTGAGATTAGGTGGCTAGGGTGCCATGTCTAAAGGGTATTGATTTTGTAATAAGGGCACATGAAGCTCCTTGGTTAGGTACTTGTAGGTAATTAGTAACGATGATGTGATTAGGCGGACATGATACTTGGGGTAGTATCATATCGCAAACATTTTACAACTTGACAGGCATGTAAAATCGTGTCGATTATTACTTAAGGATGTGTGCTCGACCTAAGTCGATAGGATACTATCATTGTAAGTAAGTGACTTGGTAATTATCGATTGTAATCTATATTTTGTAAGCTATGATGAGAGTTACAATGGGGAATGTGTTAACTAGTGTAACAATGATGAATTAAAACGATGTAGGAGTAAACCCTAGACAGTCTTCCATGATGCGATTGTAGAGAGTGGTGAGGACTTAGAGGAATGTGATCCCTTGTGATGTCAGTGGTGAGGACTTAGAGGCTTACAGGATGTATATGACGTTCTGTGTCTTTCCAAACACCTTATAGTGTCAGTTAGTGATTTACTACGTCGTCTGAAAGGAAGCTTCCGGGCCTTTATTGGATTCTTCTGAGAGAGTCATATGTAAGACCTGTACTATAGTTAAAAAAAAGATAATATTTTCATCTAAATTCTATAGTCATTCTAGTGGCCTAAGTGATGACTGAATGCGAGGCGGTTTAGGCGTAAGTATGAGTTAAGGAGGCTTTGGAATGTCTGTGGGACTAATTTTATGTGGCGTCGTTGAGAATAAAAATTGACTTGTTGTAACGCCTTGAGGTCTTTAGAAGTTAAAGTGGGCCATATGTAGAGGCTAGTATACTAGTGTCTTTGCGAGTATTGGACAGTCATAATGTCGATGCTGAGAAATTTGTAGAGCATACCTACGATGAGAAAGTAATAGGTGACAAAATTTTGTCAGGATTTTGATGACTTCTATGTGGGATATGCTTAGTGTCCTTAGGGAACCATAAGTTCGGTACTGTCAAATGCTAGTATTCTAGTAACGATTGTATTGAAGGTCAAATATTGATCATAGATTATTGATCAGATTTTGAGCAGTCGAATTGTGTAGTCCTTAGTGAGGTTATCCAATTTGATATAAATATGTGAGGTAACCTTTTAAAGGTAATTGAAGATTAGTATCATGATTGTAAATAATGTATGTTGTCGTAAGATGGTTAGTGTAGAATTATCTTACTTAATTATGATGGGTATTAGGAGATACATTTGGGACTTAAAATGATGATGTCATGAAAAGGGCTTAGGTATGACGCCCCAGATGGGATATTGAAGCATGAATAGGATATCTACATGTGTCAACAAAATAAATTGGAATGGCCCTTGAAGGGGAAAGGATTAGTTCTTGGAAAATCTTGCCAGACTGGTACGGATTAGGAAACATAGACCTATATAGTACTTTCTATCCTTATAGCGTTAATGGCGACTGAAGTGGTCGTCACATAAATTCATTTTGGGTAAAATTTAAATTTAGGCGCAATGACGACCTTGTGTCATTAAAGGTTATAATAAGGTGAATGTTTCACCTAGTTGGGTACTGCCTAAGGAGACGTTGGGATATGATCATGGTACGATAAAACAGCTAGTAATCTAGGCATGTTAGGTTGATCACAATGTAATGATGACTAGAAAGATAAATAAGGTCGGTATTGACAAAGGCGTTGGAATTCATTGACCGGAGCGACTCACTTTCTCCAAGGTCGAAAGGAGGAAGCCTTATCCTTAAGGAGAGAAGTCCGTCATTTGACTTCTCGAGGAACAATAAGTTTGTATGTTACATTCGTGTTAAGGATATGAGTGGTTCGTGGTTTGATTCGTTACAATTAGTTACTCAAGCCAGGGTGTATGGCTATGCTAGAAGCTGATGAGAATTCTTGGGAGGAGTCATAGACGTCGGGATTATGGTATAGGCTCACCTTTCGTAAACCATAGTGATTGCATACGAATGGGATTCCATTATTTATTCATTTTGATTTGTTGCAATATTTTATTTTCGGTAATTGAGGGTTGTGTTTCTTCGACTCCAACGATTGGGGATGATGTCCTTTCTATTTCGGCGGTTTATTATTGTGACTTATTGATAGTTTGTTCATTGCACGACTTGGCTCGACATGAATTTTCTTTTGATGAATCAACTGATCAGTGACAAGAAACAAACAACAAATAATAATGAGGAAATGAAATTATAAGATTATTGTGTTTTTTTATCGAATTGTCATTTTTCATTTTCTAGGGCTATACGATTGCAGATGGATCGGTTGTGGTCACCGCAGCTTGGTAATTGGACGCGATCTTGTTTGAAATATCCCTTTGTTTACACAAGTTTTTTGTGCGTGTGGATGCACGCTCTGCATCGTGATTTTCTCATACTATTCTTTTTCCTTAGGATTAGAGACCTTGTGAATGGGTTGGTATGGCAATTAGAGGTTCTAGTTATAAAGAGATGAATTATGATTCGAGGATATCGTAAGGTGTTAGAACTCAAGGAAACTTGGCCCGTAGTGTTGTTTTTCCACAAGGAGTGGATTGTTATGATACTCGGGTGAGCAATCCATAGATGAATACCTGGTGTGATCTTAGGTTCATTGATAAATCTTTTTGAAAGTGTTAGTCAGCACATGAACGTAACTTGATTAGTGTATTGCTTCTCGAAGTAAGTAACTATTTATATGAGGTTAGTATTAAGTTGAGTGATTTTGCGTGGTCGGGAGGACCTGAGAATTCGAAAGGACTCATGATGTATAGTCCTAGGAATTGAAATGATTTATAATAATGGATCGAGTTATTGTTATGTGTCATTTTACTCTTAAGTGAGCGTCGGTTATTAGAAAGTGTTTCCCGATAGGGGCACCAGTATGCCTTGGGTATTAGCAAGTAGTCTTAGGACTTGATTGAGTGTGATCATTGAGTAAGTGGATACTCATGGACAGTTAGGTGACTTTTATGTCTGGCCTGACGGTGATCATTAGAGCATATCGCATGCTGAGCTCTTTAGTGACAACCTCTTATGAGGAGCATATGGTGACATCTTAGCATTTGAAAATTTTGATGATTTAACTTAGGAGGATTTCTATGACTTGGAATGAGAGTTGATAAACCACAAGAATTTGATAAATTAGTGGATGGATAATTTTGGGGATAAAATATCCTAAGGAAGGAAGAATGTAACACCAGTTCCCGTGACTTGGACCCCTTAAGATGAATTATGGGTCGATTTGGGGAAATGTAATAGCCTTGATGAAACTAATTAGAAGAAGAAAGGGCTTAAACATAATATTGGGAAAAGGTCAGGGTCGTTCGAACAACATCTGAAGTCATTAGAAAGATTGGAATCTCATTCGAACGATCTTCTAACGACCTTCGAATGAGACCCTGCTGCATAGGAATTGCCAACCTCATTAGAACCTTATTCAAAGCAGATCGAATGAGATGTATTTCTCACTTGAACGACCTGCAACTTAGTTCGAACAAAATATGAGTTCCCGTTCAAAGGAGGCATATTCTCATTTGAATGAGATGTTTAAAAATCAATTTCTGCAATTCAAATAATGCTGTCAAAATGTGGACCCTTGAATGAGGACATGTGTAGTTCTCCTACAGCAGCATATCAACTCGTGAATAGGGTTTGGGCATTTTATGGATTTTAGCCAAAATGGTTTGGGGTATTTAAAGAATGTTTGGGAGATTTGGGCTCATTTTTATTAAATTTTACCCTCTTTCTAGCTTTAAGAGCTTTCCCACCAGCCACCAACTTGTACCATCCTAGCACCGCCACTTCTCAACCCTAATCACCAAACTTATATCCTATTCCACCATATTTTATCCTATAAGACCCACTTACACCATTTATTACTCTAGGTGTAAATTCATGGAGTTGTTGTTGGGGAATTTTGAAGAAGATATGTAGAAGATTAATGGAGTTTGAAGGGGGTTTTGCATGGATCTTTCATGGAGGCAAGCCTAGTGGAGCTAGGCAACCTCTTTAAGGCCGCCTTAGGAGGTGGGAATTTGCCATTTTCTTCTACATTTATTCTACTATTTTTAGAGGGTTTTTTTAGGTGGGAAAACTTTACTCTTAGCTTAAAACTTTATTTTTCCCTTGTATTGGTCTTGTAGGTTTTTAAGAGTAAGGTGAATATATGTTTTAAAAGGGGTATATCCTATGGTTTTATGAAAATGGATTAAAAAGGAATTTCAATATTTTTGAGTAAATGATGTATTTTAAGAAAACTTGGTGATAAACATTTTATGGAGTAAAATATTTGGAAAATAAAATTTACGTTGTTAAAGATATTTTGTGAGTAAATGTTTTAAAGTTTTCTTATAAAATTTGGGATTTCATAAATATGGGCATTTATTCAACTTTTGAATTTTTGGACTTAAAATCCCTTTTCCTATGTATATAAATTTATAGTATTTTGATGATAAGCATATAAATAAGTTTAATGGAGATTTTTATGAGTTTTAACTTGGAATAAAGGAAATAGAAATTTCATCTCTTAATGTGAGTTAAAAAGTGTTGAAAATGTGATAAGACTATGTCCTTAAGACTACATGGGTTAATAAGGGAAATGGTGTTTTCCTTATAAAGTAGTCTTCAAATGTTCAATGAGATCCTAGAGGAGGAAAGTAATGAAATAAATAGATTTTCAACTTGTAAAGCATGTCACTCCTAAGTAATTAGTGTTAAGGAGTTAAAAACATTGGGAAAGTTGTATGTATAACTTAATAATGTTTTTTGGAGAAAATAACACTTGTGATAATAGAGAAAAATGCAAGTTTAGAAATAAATGGGTAAAATAGTAATTTTATGTAAAGTGGAACATTTTTATGAAATAAAAATATTAAAAAGGGTTGCTACACAAATAGTTCTAAATGAAAGTGATTTGGGGATAAAATCAATGCAAGTGTAAAAAGGACAAGAAATGGTGATTTTCAAAAGTGTACAATGTGGGGTGGAATCCCGGAATTTTGGCGTCGGACGGTAAAATTGGAATAATGTGGACATTTGATAAATGTTAAAACAAATTAATATGGACTCGGATAACACTGGGAATAATTAAGAAGGACCCGAAGTCCTGGGGTGAAAGATCCAAAATCACTGGCCAGAGCATATGGTAGCATAGTCAACGGTGTGTAACCCATTCAAGTATGGGGATGTTTGGAAGATTTCGAGAAAAAGATAATAAGAAAAGTGGAACATATCAAGAAATGGGTTGTGTGGTGAATATAATAAAAGACAAGAAATTTATTAATGTTCCGGTTGAAAGATAATGTGGGCAAGTAATGTGAGAAATCGGCTAATGTCCATGAAATAAAAGGAACGATAAAGTAAAGTGATCAAATGAGTAATTAAGAAACCTAATGAGGTTTGACCCATAATTAACATAAGAGTATGTTTTTGAAACGTTTTAAGGAAAAATAAGTATTTTCTAACACAGTGCGTGCGTGTGTTGAAAAGTGATTTTTAAGGAAAATATTAAGGTAAATTGGGTATGAGTAAAAGGTTAATTTCGGTGAAAGAAATACTTTTTCTTAAACAAAGGGTAATTGTTTAAAGTATTTAACTGGGTGTGCTAAATCAAGAGATAAATATCAAGTCAAGTAAAAAGGGGTTCTTTTATAAGATTAAGGTGAATTAATCATAAATAAGAAAAAAAAATTGGAATAAAAACGATTGCATGCATTAAGGTATTTATGTATATGTATATTTAGTAGGTAATTGCATGTGCACGTATATATAACGTGTTAGAGTGTATTTCTTCTGTTTGATTCTATATTGCATTGTTGTATTTTTCCACTGGGCATTCAGCTCATCCCCTCGTATTTGTTATATTAGATTGGGCACGGTTCCATACTTTGATCGCGTTATACAAGTAAATATCCTTTTATTTTACTTTAATATCTCTCTATGCTTGGATTTCAGGGATGCTTCCCACGGCTCCCTCGCGTAATTTGATTTAAATTGGAATTTCATGGTAAACTAGCAAAATGTTAATTAGATAAAACTAGAGTAGCTACATTATATAGTTTGTTTCATTGCACTTCATACTTAACGCTCGGGTCGGACCGGGTTGATCACAAGTAACCCATAAATTTGAGCCAGGGCATTACACATGTAGTATAATCTAGTCGTGTTGCTTCCGTAAGGGTCAGGCTCCAACTTTCCATAAGCATAGGGTATATTCATTTTGCTAGGTGTTCCATCCTCCTGCTATGGCAGAGATATGAGGATTTACATTGTGATCCTTAGGGACATTGGCCATTAATTTTTTGTGGAGATCCATTATTTTTTACTACATAGCCTATTGGTTGGTGACATGGTCTCCAGATAGCCTAAAAATTTTTTCCATCTCAGACACTGAGTTACTGATAATTGCGACGACTTTCAGAGGATCTAGCATATTAGTGTCCAAAGACACAAGGGTGAATAAAAATGAGTTCGGTTGAAGAGAAATGAATGGATGTCAACCCAATGAGTTATATATTAAATGGATAACTTATTGAGCCAAAAAAATGAAAGTAAGGAAAATATATGAATCATGATCCCTGATTTAGTAGACCAACTTGAAATCACGAATATAAGATGAGCGAGTCGGCTCATAAGGAATGACTTACAATATTAGTTCCCACATGCGACACCATTTTGTTTATATTGTGAATTGGGAAGATGGTTCAAATAGTAAATTAGGAAGAGGAATTAGTAGAGATAATGAAGATATGAACTAATAGAAATCATATGCATATACATGAATATAAATATAAATATGGAAATATAAATATTAAAGAAGATAGAAAACATGAGGATGTATGACGGGAAGGGGATAATCGATTTCCACAAATGAAGATGTATATATATATATATATATATATATAGTGTAAGGGTGGTGTAACGCACATCCAAATGGGGCACAACCTCTTTGTTGGGTTCTACTCAAGGAATGTTATGTGTCTCTAAGATGTGAGGTGTGACGAGAAGAACTTCCAGAAGAAGTAATTATGGTCCCCAAATTTATTATCCTTTATTTCAATTACTAGATTTCTCTTGTGAATATCATATGTTCTTTGCCTTGGTATGCACTAAGACGAAGTCATTTAGGGCAGGGGGTTTAAATCCACACATGCTCACTTGAGGAGCTTATAGTTATTCTAAATATGATGAGGTGTGGACCATACAGGTGAGGTCAAGAGGTGACATTCCCGAGTCGATGCGAATTGAGGAATATTCATACTATTGTGGACTTATATGATAATGTAACACCCCATGATTTTTAGACTGAGAAATTAAATTTTTGGGAAAATAAAATTTAATTTAATTGGAGAATTTTAAATTTGGGAATTGAGGCCCAAAAATAGAGGGCATTTTAAAGTATTCCGGATGATGATTTTGAGGGTACCATTGATCCCGGAAGGGAAGAGATAGTCAAAATGACTGTCATTGGGTTTTATTTCGGCTTCGAAATATTTTTAAGTATGTTTGGCTCGAATTGGAGTAAACGAGTCATTTAAATTGTGTATTAACATTTAAAATTGGGTTTATGTTTTAAAGGATTAGTGTCTCACGGATGAAACCATTTATCATTTGAGAGAAAGAGAGAAAAAGCCCTAGAGGGGGAAAGAAGAAGAGAAAGAAGAAGAAAAGAAGAGAGAGAGGAAGAAAAGCTTGGGATTTTCGGCCCAAACGCGACATCAAGGACGATCCAACCTCTACAAATCTGAGGCAAGTGTTTAATCTTGCTAAACAGCTATTTGTGTAATTCATTTCATAATTTTTGGGTTAAAGAAATGGATTTTTGGGTATTAATGTCAAAACCTATAATTTTGGGTTTAAATCTTGAAATCAATGTGTATACATGGGTTTGATGACAAATAAATTATTGGGATGAAATGTAGGATGAGTTTACATACTAAGAATATTATTGGGTTAAAGATTTGGGGATTTGGTAATGATATTTGGGTGTTTGAGGATTTAGGGTTTTGGTAAAAAAATGGAAATCGACCAAGGTAACTGGTATGGCCGGTCGACCGCGATCTGGGGACCGGTCGACCGCGCCTTAAGGGAAAAGCCTACTGCATTTCTTTGTAGGCAAAATTTGGACCCGCGGTCGACCGGGGGTCTGGGACCGATCGACCGGTCCCCAGTTCTTAGCCCAAAATTTGGGATTTCTTTCTTTCACTTTAATTTTGGAGTTTATTCTTAGGGGCCTCCTTAATGAGTTGTTTTATGAGGTTTTTCTAGGATGATTTCTACCCCTTTTTGGTTGGGTTTATTAATTTGAGGTTTTCTCTTATGAATTAAGAGATACTTTGGAGACTTATAGGGGGTCTCTCACTTAGTATATGATAGTGGGGACTTCTTGGAATAATTGGATAAGAAATATCCATGTATGTTGTGAAATTTCTAGGCCGACCTTTATGTCAAATCCTTATAAGGATAGGATATTGTTAAGATACAATTTGGGGACAAATGGAAGAGAGTGGTTACATACTCTTAAGAGTGAGGGGTCTCATATTCTTAGAAATGTTTAGACTAAGGAACAATTGATAACTCAATAAGAGTAAGGTTTCCTGAGATTTATTTGAACCATAGGTGAAATTGGGAACATTTGGGATCGTACTATCGATTAGAATAAGCGGTAGCATAAATTCTAGTTAGAATAGTTTACTCATAATTATGGGGATATGACCATTGAGATTCCAATACTTGAAACGAGGTTGGAATAATTTGAGGTTTTATAATATTAAGTCATGTATGTGCCTATGGTTAAATAGTACTAAAGGAAATTATGTACTTTTGAATATAGATGAAATGTATAGTGAAGGGTTCCTACACAAAATTTTGGGTGATAACCCTAAGGTTGAATATATATGTAAATACAAATACATATGATTTTGGGAGACTATTCATCATAGGAAAAATAATTGAATATGTTTCAAGTGAGGGATTGTATTCACATATCAAGGTAAATGATATGAGTTTGTGGTGACGGCTTGTATATTGAGGATTTATGTATACTTATAGCCGGGTTTGTATATCTTATACATATGAACGAGAATTAGTTTATATATATAGATACATGGATATGTGAATAAGTGTATATATATATATATATATATATATATATATATGTGTGTGTGTGTATACATATAAATATATGGATATATATTTATGTTATGGACATACATGGTATGGATATTTAAACCTTATATGATGGTTTACTATTTGGTCATATGATTGGATCATATGGATGTATATATATTATGCATGTGAATGATATATATACTTATTTGGTTAAGCATACCCCGCTCATGCTATCATTGGGAAGTTGTGCGCGTAGAGGGTGAGCATCCTGGCTAGAAAAGCAGGGTGTGGATATTCCCCAGGTCATAGTCGTCCCGTGTGTTATTATATGATATATATATGTATTTTTAGGATGAGACGTGGTGGGTATGTTTCGTCTCATTACTGGTTAGGAGCTATGACCGCTCCCAGGACGTCGTGTGCGTGAGTTTACCACGAGATATGTGTCGTTTAGTCCCACCATGGTGGCCCCAGTATTGCTACGTGAGTCGGGCACTGGGAAGATGATAGCATTGATGCAGTTTATCGGCACTATATATAGCCGGGTATTTATTTGTGCATGGCCTTTGTACATCGTATATGGTATGTACATATGGTCATGGGATTGGATGATGGGGTTAGAAATGAATACCTATATATATATTTATATATATATATATATATATCCTATAGATGAAAGGATATGGACTTTTATGGAGTACATCTTGGATGATTATGATGTACTAGATGATTGGGGGATTGATGTATCGCATTTAAGGAACATTTCGGTTACATCATCCCAAGTATATTATTGGAGATTGTAAATGTTTTCATTTTGTAGTCTAAAATTTAGTAGTAGTAGTAGTAATAGTATTAGTAGTAGTAATAGTAGCATTATATGGTATGTACGGCATCATGGACCTCTATGATCGACATTGTCAAAGAGTAGTGTAACGGGGTGGTTCCTTGTTTGGATTTCATTTTCGAGACCTCCCCCGCACGAAGGCAGCTAGAGTCGGGAATTGAGGAGAGTTCAACCATTGGGAATTTTCAAACTTTTATATATTTAGTATGTTATTATAAATATTAATGCCGAGGGTTATGTTATGATTTGAGGCTGATGGAGCCTCGTTAAAATTCTTTGAGTGGAAGCTCGGGTACGGGGTGTATGGGTGCCCCGGGGTAGTTATTCGTATAGTGAGAACTAGAAAGGATCCGTATAGTGATCCTAAGGGTTGATGTAGGACTAGATGATGTTGAGGACCTAGGCATGTCTTAAATTTCGCGGACGAAATTTTTGTAAGGGGGGAAGATTGTAACACCCCATGATTTTTAGACTGAGAAATTAAATTTTTGGGAAAATAAAATTTAATTTAATTGGAGAATTTTAAATTTGGGAATTGAGGCCCAAAGATAGAGGGCATTTTAAAGTATTTCGGATGATGATTTTGAGGGTACCATTGATCCCGGAAGGGTCGAGATAGTCAAAATGACTGTTATTGGGTTTTATTTCGGCTCCGGAATATTTTTAAGTATGTTTGGCTCGAATTGGAGTAAATGAGTCATTTAAATTGTGTATTAACATTTAAAATTGGGTTTATGTTTTAAAGGATTAGTGGCTTACGGATGAAGCCATTTCTCATTTGAGAGAAAGAGAGAAAAATCCCTAGAGGGAGAAAGAAGAAGAGAAAGAAGAAGAAAAGAAAAGAGAGAGGAAGAAAAACTTGGGATTTCCTCTCCAAACGCGACATCGAGGACGATCCAACCTCTACAAATCTGAGGCAAGTGTTTAATCTTGCTAAATAGCTATTTGTGTAATTCATTTCATAATTTGTGGGTTAAAGAAATGGATTTTTGGGTATTAATGTCAAAAACCTATAATTTTGGGTTTAAATCTTGAAATCAATGTGTATACATGGGTTTGATGACAAATAAATTGTTGGGACGAAATTTAGGATGAGTTTACATACTAAGAATATTATTGGGTTAAAGATTTGGGGATTTGGTGATGATATTTGGGTGTTTGAGGATTTAGGGTTTTGGTTGAAAAATGGAAATCGGCCAAGGCAACTGGTATGGCCGGTCGACCGCGGTCTGTGGACCTCGGACAGTATTTAATATATGAAAATATTTTCATAAAACTTTAGCCCTGGTTCAACTAATCTCAATTCCCGACCTAGCTACACAGTAGTGTATTGCGAGGGTTCCTTGTTTGGATTTCGCTTGCGAAACCTCCCCCTCACGAAGGTAGCTAGCGTCAGGAATTGAGGAGAGTTCAACCATTGGGAATTTTCAAACTTTTATATATTTAATATTTTATTATAAATATTATTGCCGAGGATTATGTTATGATTTGAGGCTGATGGAGCCTCGTTAAAATTCTTCGAGTGGAAGCTCGGGTACGGGGTGTATGGGTGCCCCGGGATAGTTATTCGTATGGTGAGAACTAGAAAGGATCCGTATAGTGAACCTAAGAGTTGATGTAGGACTAGATGATGTTGAGGTCCTAGGCATGTCTTAAATTTCGCGGACGAAATTTTTGTAAGGGGCGAAGATTGTAACCCCCCATGATTTTTAGACTAAGAAATTAAATTTTTGGGAAAATAAAATTTAATTTAATTGGAGAATTTTAAATTTGGGAATTGAGGCCCAAAAATAGAGGGCATTTTAAAGTATTCCGGATGATGATTTTGAGGGTACCATTGATCCCGGAAGGGTCGAGATAGTCAAAATGACTGTCATTGGGTTTTATTTCGGGACCGAAATATTTTTAAGTATGTTCGGCTCGAATTGGAGTAAATGAGTCATTTAAATTGTGTATTAACATTTAAAATTGGGTTTATGTTTTAAAGGATTAGTGGCTTACGGATGAAGCCATTTCTCATTTGAGAGAAAGAGAGAAAAAGCCCTAGAGGGAGAAAGAAGAAGAAAATAAGAGAGAGAGGAAGAAAAGATTGGGATTTCCGGCCCAAACGCGACTTCGAGGACGATCCAACCTCTACAAATCTTAGGCAAGTGTTTAATCTTGCTAAATATCTATTTGTGTAATTCATTTCATAATTTGTGGGTTAAAGAAATGGATTTTGGGGTATTAATATCAAAACCTATCATTTTGGGTTTAAATCTTGAAATCAATGTGTATACATGGATTTGATGACAAATAAATTATTGGGATGAAATGTAGGATGAGTTTACATACTAAGAATATTAGTGGGTTAAAGATTTGGGGATTTGGTGATGATATTTGTGTGTTTGAGGATTTAGGGTTTTGGTTGAAAAATGGAAATCGGCCAAGGCAACTGGTATTGCCGGTCGACCGCGGTCTGGGGACATCGGGCAGTATTTAATATATGAAAATCTTTTTATAAAACTTTAGCCCTGGTTTAACTAATCTCAATTCGCGACCTAGCTACACAGTAGTGTATTGGGAGGGTTCCTTGTTTGGATTTCGCTTGCGAGACCTCCCCCGCACGAAGGCAGCTAGCGTCAGGAATTTAGGAGAGTCAACCTTTGGGAATTTTCAAACTTTTATATATTTAGTATGTTATTATAAATATTAATGTCGAGGGTTATGTTATGATTTGAGGCTGATGGAGCCTCGTTAAAATTCTTCGAGTGGAAGCTCGGGTACGGAGTGTATGGGTGCCCCGGGGTAATTATTCGTATAGTGAGAACTAGAAAGGATCCGTATAGTGAACCTAAGAGTTGATGTAGGACTAGATGATGTTGAGATCCTAGGCATGTCTTAAATTTCGCGGACGAAATTTTTGTAAGGGGGAAGATTGTAACACCCCATGATTTTTAGACTGAGAAATTAAATTTTTGGGAAAATAAAATTTAATTTAATTGGAGAATTTTAAATTTGGGAATTGAGGCCCAAAAATAGAGGGCATTTTAAAGTATTCCGGATGATGATTTTGAGCGTACCATTGATCCCGAAAGGGTCGAGATAGTCAAAATGACTGTCATTGGGTTTTATTTCGGCTCCGGAATATTTTTATGTATGTTTGGCTCGAATTGGAGTAAATGAGTCATTTAAATTGTGTATTAACATTTAAAATTGGGTTTATGTTTTAAAGGATTAGTGGCTTACGGATGAAGCCATTTCTCATTTGAGAGAAAGAGAGAAAAATCCCTAGAGGGAGAAAAAAGAAGAGAAAGAAGAAGAAAAGAAGAGAGGGAGGAAGAAAAGCTTGGGATTTTCGGCCCAAACGCGACATCGAGGACGATACAACCTCTACAAATCTGAGGCAAGTGTTTAATCTTGCTAAATAGCTATTTGTGTAATTCATTTCATAATTTGTGGGTTAAAGAAATGGATTTTTGGGTATTAATGTAAAAACCTATAATTTGGGGTTTAAATCTTGAAATCAATGTGTATACATGGGTTTGATGACAAATAAATTGTTGGGATGAAATGTAGGATGAGTTTACATACTAAGAATATTATTGGGTTAAGATTTGTGGATTTGGTGATGATATTTGGGTGTTTGAGGATTTAGGGTTTTGGTTGAAAAATGGAAATTGGAAATTGGCCAAGGCAACTGGTCTGGCCGGCCGATCGCGGTCTGGGGACCGGTCGACCGCGCCTTAAGGGAAAAGCCTGCTGCATTTCTTTGTAGGCAAAATTTGGACCCGCGATCAACCGGGGGTATGGGACCGATCGATCGGTCCCCTGTTCTTATCCCAAAATTTGGGATTTCTTTCTTTCTCTTTAATTATGGAATTTATTCTTAGGGGCCTCCTTAATGAGTTGTTTTATGAGGTTTTTCTAGGATGATTTCTACCCCTTTTTGGTTGGGTTTATTAATTTGAGGTTTTCTCTTATGAATTAAGAGATACTTTAGATACTTATGGGGGTCTCTCACTTAGTATATGATAGTGGGGACTTCTTGGAATAATTGGATAAGAAATATCCATGTATGTTGTGAAATTTCTAGGCCGTCCTTTATGTCAAATCCTTATAAGGATAGGATATTGTTAAGATAAAATTTGGGGACAAATGGAAGAGAGTGGTCGCATACTCTTAAAGAGTGAGGGGTCTCATATTCTTAGAAATTTTTAGACTAAGGAACAATTGATAACTCAATAAGAGTAAGGGTTCCTGAGATTTATTTGAACCATAGGTGAAATTGGGAACATTTGGGATCGTACTATCGATTAGAATAAGCGGTAGCATAAATTCTAGTTAGAATAGTTTACTCATAATTGAGGGGATATGACCATTGAGATTCCAATACTTGAAACGAGGTTGGAATAATTTGAGGTTTTAGACTATTAAGTCATGTATGTGCCTATAGTTAAATAGTACTAAAGGAAATTATGTACTTTTGAATATAGATGAAATGTGTAGTGATGGGTTCCTACACAAAATTTTGGGTGATAACCCTAAGGTTGAATATATATGTATATACAAATACATATGATTTTGGTAGACTATTCATCATAGGAAAAATAATTGAGTATGTTTCAAGTGAGGGATTGTATTCACATATCAAGGTAAATGATATGAGTTTGTGGTGACGGCTTGTATATTGAGGATTTATGTATACTTATAGCCGGGTTTGTATATCTTATACATATGAACGAGAATTAGTTTATATATAGATACAGGGATATGTGAATAAGTGTATATATATATATATATATATATATCTGTATGCATATAAATATATGGATATATATTTATGTTATGACATACATGGTATGGATATTTAAACCTTATATGATGGTTTACTATTTGGTCATATGATTGGATCATATGGATGTTATATTATGCATGTGAATGATATATATACTTATTTGGTTAAGCATACCCCGCGCATACTATCATTGGGAAGTTGCGCGCGTAGAGGGTGAGCATCCTGGCTAGAAAAGCAGGGTGTGGATATTCCCCAGGTCATAGTCGTCCCGTGTGTTATTATATGATATATATATATATATATGTATTTTTGGGATGAGACGTGGTGGGTATGTTTCGTTTCATTGCCGGTTAGGAGCTATGACCGCTTCCCGGGACGTCGTGTGCGTGAGTTTGCCACGAGATGGGTGTCGTTTAGTCCCACCATGGTGGCCCCAGTATTGCTACGTGAGCCGGGCACTGGGAAGATGATACCATTGATGCAGTTTATCGGCGCTATATATAGCCGGGTATTTATTTGTGCATGGCCTTTGTACATCGTATATGGTATGTTCATATGGTCATGGGATTGGATGATGGTATATATATATATGGTTAAAAATGAATACCTATATATATTTATATATATATCCTATAGATGAAAGGATATGGACTTTTATGGAGTACATCTTGGATGATTATGATGTACTAGATGATTGGGGGATTGATGTATCGCATTTAAGGAACATTTCGGTTACATCATCCCAAGTATGTTATTGGAGATTGTAAATGTTTTCATTTTGTAGTCTAAAATTTAGTAGTAGTAATAGTATTAGTAGTAGTAATAGTAGCATTATATGGTATGTACGGCATTATGGACCTCTATGATCGACATTGTCAAAGAGTAGTGTAACGGGGTGGTTCCTTGTTTGGATTTCGTTTTACGAGACACCGCACGCACTAAATGTAGTACATTGTTGAGAGTAGAGAGAAGTTCTGTCGATATTTATGTGTGGCATAATGGATCTCCAGGATCGACGTTGACAAGGTGTAGTGTAACGGGGTGGTTCCTTGTTTGGATTTCGCTTTGCGAGACACCCCACGCACGAAACGCATTGCAGCGTTGAAATTGGAAAGAAGTTGTGTCGATAATAATTTTGCATGCTTATTAATTAGAAATTTAAATCATATGTTCTACCCAAATGCATATTGGGTAACTTATTAAATTAAAATGGTTAAAGTATAAACCGGAATCCACTAAGCCTAATAAGGCACATATGATTGAAAATAAATACTTATCTGTTGTTAAAGAGGGGGTGGATTCTTAGGTTATGATAGGATGGTAGATCTCGTGGGTATAGGCTAGACCTATGATAAGTTAGGTTGTCCTAATAAATTGGGGTAATTTAACTGATAAACTTGAGAATGCGAATCGGTGTGCGCCTTTAGATGAGAGGTGAGTTGGGATTCCACGAGAGTGCGATTCCGTTTTTAATTATGAAATAGTGCACCGATATTTATTATGCACGGTTAACGCACTTGCTAAATATTTTTCACAACTCGGGCTCTGACCCGTTTACTTTTCTCTCCTGCTTATATATATATATATATATATATATATATATATATATATATATATATATATATATATATATATATATATATATATATATATTACTACAGGTGTCCTACCGCATGGATGCCGGATGACCTTCTATCCAGAGTCTAGGGAGCCATGACAGGTGCGGACTGTTGCGGGATGTATCTGGTAGTCGCTTCCTCCTTTTAAAATTCTAGGTAGGATTCATTGTTGTATATCGGGTTTGTACCCAAGGGATATTTATATACATGTTTATATTTATTCCATTTCAGTCATTGTATTGGCTGTGACCCGACAGCTTATTCGGGTTTACTTCTCTGTAGTATTTTTAGTAGTAGTTATTAATTTCATTTTATTCTAGCATTTCATTTCTTATAATTCTTCTTGCATCTTTCTCTTATTTATTAGTAGTTTTATGGTGTTGGTTTGTTAGTTGTTGCATGTTTTAAATTTATTCTAACATCTCGCTTATATGATATCGTGTAGTTAGTCCTATATTATGTAGTACCGACTGTTGGTGTTGAGACTGGACCATCTGAAACTCCTGATTTAATGTAGTATAGGGTTGGCCACCCGTTATTATTTTAAGCGGGGTGTTACAGATAAGGGCCAATTACGTACATGGTACAAATGAGGATGAATCGTGATTTCTATCATAGATTTATGGGGTGAGGGTCCTTTACACTCATATTATCGAGACAAGACAATCATTTATGCTGAGCAGTTGCCTTAAGGAACATTTGTTTCAATATCTCCCTACCATTATCATCACCAGTCAAACATTAATAGAGTCCATCATGTTTTAAAAGATATAATTGTATATGATGTAGGTGCAACTATTAGTGGATAATCCTAAAATGATTCCCTTGTCACTCCATTAGTCAAACTTGGTCACATTTTTTTTATTTCTTAGTATATAATATTTTCTTCCAAATACTCGAAATTATTTTAAGTGTGGATTTTCTTCCTTTCGAAATCCCATAAGGAGTTTGTTCATAACATATCTCCTATAGACTTGGTAGGAGATGACATGCTGTGTTAACCGTTTCCACACATATCGTTTAGGAACAATCCTGCGTAGAAATATAGATCTAGTCATATCTTAGATAGTTAAGTTATGCTACTTTAAATAATCCCGTTTCATTGAGGTGTTTTGGGGTATGAATCTCATGTTGTATCCTTATTTTATTACAACATTAAAGAATGTCAATTACCTCAAACTACTTTCCACGGGCACTCCAGTCACACACTATAGTAGATGACTTCTCATTTTAGAGTTGTTTGGACTGGGGAATGATGATTAATTGTAAAGTGATTTATAGTGCATAGCTCCTAGAAAGATAACTCTTTAGAAATCATCAAAAACGACTAGGACATATATCTTCCCTACTATTCTATTCATATGCATTGGAACGATGAGGTATATATATAAGAGATCTAAATTTTGTGAGTTAGAATTAGCATTAATCTTCTTAAGTTGGCTTTGATTTTTTTTCTCACATTTGATAATTACCAAATATGAAAGATGAAGCTAATCAAAATGATGTTGGATGAAAATAATCTCATCCCTATAAAGTTTTCATGACCCAACCTCTTATGCTAAATAGGCCATGGCTAATGGCACTCCACCAATTCTAATGGCACTCTAAATTTTTATTAAAAGACAAAACTATCCTCACCCTCATATCAAACAAATCTCAAACCTTCTCAATAATTTTTTGATTAAATAATTTAAAAAATTATTTTATTATAAATTTAAAAATATAGACATTTTTTATTAAATAAAATTGGACATTTTTTTAAAAAACAAATTGTAAAAAAAAAAATTTAAATCATTATTTTTTTAAAATGGACATATTTAAAAAAAATTGGATATAACTTATTTAAAAAAAATATTTCGTTCTTTAAAAAACTGACAGTTATACATATTAATGAATGTTGTGTGTTCAACAATTAATCAGGGTTACAATTCTTTTTCAAATTATATTTTTAGAAATTATTTTTTTTAATACTATTTTGTGGTAAGATTTTTTTTTGTTAAAAAACAATTTTTATATATCTTAGATTAAAGATTTGTTAGTGTTGCTGGCGCCGACCCACGTCATTTAATGGACGTGGGTTCGTGCAAGCGACGCTAACCAATCGGTACAAAATAAAATATGTACAGTTTATAAACTCAAACAAAAGTGGTTTCATGAAAACAATAATGATTTCATCAGTTTATAAACAAAAAGTTATTTTTGCAATAAATATTAAAATTATTAATTGTCTTTTAATAAATCACGTACATTTTTTTATATAAAAAATAGTTTAAAATGGTGTTTACCTTTTTTTAACTGTTTTAAGAAATAAAGAAATTGTTTTAAAGTTAAAAAAGAGACAATTGATATTTAGTTCCTATAAGCTAAGTATATTTTGCGTTTAGGATATGAGAAAAATAGTGTTTGTGAGCATTTTTATATTATGAAGGAACTTTTGGAACAAAAAAAATGTTTGGACTAAATGTTAATTAATAAAATGTCGAGGGAGTTTTCATCGAATGAACCATTTTTTTTATAAAAAAAACAGTTATTAAAATAATATATATAAAAAAATCCAACTGTCATTTTTTAATAGTTATTAAAAAACTATATATAAAAAATAGTTATTAAAAAATCTAGGATATATAAAAATTATTTTTTAACCAAAAAAAATCTTACCACAGAATAGTTATTAAAAAAATAATTTCTAAAAATATAACTTGAGAAAGAATTGTAACCCTGGTTAATTGTTGAACATACAACACTCATTAGTAAATATAACTTTCTATTTTAAATAACGATTTTTTTTCTTAAATAAGTTATATCCAACTGTTTTTTAAAATATGTCCATTTTAAAAAAATAATGATTCAAAAAAGTTGTTTTACAATTTGTTGTTTAAAAAAATGTCTAATTTTATTTAATAAAAAAGTCTATTTATTTAACTTTATAATAAAATAATTTTTGTAATTATTTAATTAAAAAATTATTGAGAATATTTAAGAGTTGTTTGATATTAGGGTGAGAATAGTTTTATCTTTTAACAAAATATGACAACCCGCCTACTAAAATAATAGGTGGCCAGCCCAATACTCTAATAATCACAGGAATCATAGATGGACCATTCTCAGCATCACTGTCGATTAAAATAATAGTAAGAGATAACCACCAATCATTTTAGAAAACGGATTGTCAAATTTAAAATTTAGTAAGTAAAAAAAACACTTAGACAATCCCATTTGCAAAAACGGGGGATATCAAAAATCGATGGATAAAGAATGACAATATAATAAACAATCACCGAATAAGCTGTCGGTGAACAAACCAATACAATTAGTTACACCGAGTATTACACATTAAATATTACATTATATTAAATGAGTGCAACACTTGGGCAACGCGCCCGAATAAATAAATTGAACATAACTAGAGTACAATGGGAAGAAGCGTCTAATACAAATAACCTACAATATCCTCAATATATCGTAGCTCCATGACAACCAGAATAGAAATGTAAATACGGGTGTCCATGCGGTAGGGCACCTGTACGGCAAGGAGTATATGCAGAAACAAAGAAATATAGATGGGTCAGGGCTCGGTTTGATATGATTCCCATGTGACTAAAATGCATGACAGTTAAGTGCGTAATTCTCTCGCAGTGAACAATAATATTTCTCACCTCTCAATATAAAATCAACCTAGTGCAATATCAATGATGATCTAGGTTAACCCAAGTACAAAGGACTAACTTCTCCCCATTCTCAACACTATGTCCTATTCGTGCGTGGGGTGTCTCGCAAAGCGAAATCCAAACAAGGAACCCCCCCCCCCCGATACACTACTACTAGGTAAGGTCGATCGTCGAGATCCATTAGACCCTAAGTACAATATTGATGTATTTATTAATCTAATTTAATTTCCCTTAACATAGTACTAAGGGCTGAACTTCTCTCCAGTCTCAACACTATGCCAAGTTCGTGCGTGGGGTGTCTCGCAAAGCGAAATCCAAACAAGGAACCCCCCGATACACTACTACTAGGAAAGGTCGATCGTCGAGATCCATTAAACCTTCAGCACGTAACTAATATATACATAAATGGGAAATCATCTACAGCTACTCAAGGAAACATAAATAAATCCATTCACCATCTAAAAGCATAATTCCTAATTCTTTCTTTAGGAATATATATAAATGGTAAAACACTTTATCAAATGTTTACCAAACAATTTCATTTCATAACTTTCTTTACCAATTCTTATTTCCTTTCTTCCATCCAGGAAAAATACATAGTTTAAAGCAAGTTTTATTAGCATAAAAGTGCTTTACCTTTCCATTTCATAACTTTCATTTTCCCTCTTCCATCCAGAAAATATATATAATTTAAAGCAAGTTTTATTATCATAAAAATGCTTTAACCTTTCATATCATATCATCCATCTTCCTTCTTCCATCCGGAAAATGTATTTAACATCCCATTTCCCTTCTTCCATCCGGGAAATGTAAATTAAAGCCATTTCATTATCATAAAATACTTTAATACCAATAATGTCCCACATTATTGAACATAGTTATATATATCATATTATATAACACGTTTTAAGACAGCCCCTCTGAGTTTTCCCACTGGGCGCGCCCCTAAATGACCATCATCTTCCAAGGCCTATCAATTACGACACCTGGGCACATACAACGCAAACGTCGGGAAGCGGCCACATGCCTGTGGGGTAGTCATAACCACACCCCGAAATTACCTACTCATCGCAGAAAAATATACAATAAACGCTCATATGGCCTAGGGATATATCCACCCTGTTATGGCGCAAACACTCGTGGTAATGATTTCAAGACACTGGTTGCGACCAAAACTTATCATGGTGGTGAAATGTTCATCAGTTATGGCGCCTTCTATGGAAAACATGGTGTGAAAGAGTTTTAGTGTTAGTAGACGTTCTCTCTCTCTCTCTCTCTCTCTCTCTCTCTCTCTCTCTCTCTATCTATCTATCTACCTATCTATCTATCTATCTATCTATCTATCTATCTATCTATCTATTTATCTCTATCTCTCTAAGTCTTTACCATTGTTCAATTGTGATTTTGTTTTTTCGATTTTTTTCATGCCATAGGCTTTTCCTCGTACAAATTGATGTTATGTGATTGTTTTATTGTATTCCACATTTAAATTATTCACCTAACATTGAAGATAAAATTTTGTGTAATATAATTGGTAAATATTTTTCCACATAGATCGAGGTTGTTATATTTTTACGTAAAAGGAAATTACCTCCATTACCATGATAAATTTAATTTGGGTACTTTCGTTCCATCTCAGTTACGAGCATATGCACTCTCATAAAGGTCTTCTTCGTCATTGTTATTAATCAACCCAAGAAAATAGGTGTTAAAATTTAATGAAGAGAAAATAAAATGATAAAAATAATATATGAACTCTAGTTCTCTCTTTCTATAGGCGAAGTGGATCTATCAAATATTTAAGAGTGATGATCAGGCTTTAACACCTTTAAGACACTTGATAAAATTTGTGAATCAATAGATATATAAGGAAAATAATAATAAAGATATCTTTAGATGGGAGAGGGGTTCCACTTATTTACATATAGCATTGCATAGAGAAGGTGGGTTGAGGCTAACAAATTCAACCATCAATGTTTACTCCTCCAACTGTGGGATTTGACATAATTTTTAGGCAACATAATATTGTCAAGCCCTAAATCATGTACATGTGAAGTTTCATTAAAAAATACACAAGAAGTTTGTCATAACTAAGTTCAAACTTAACTTTGGTGAGATTTAATAATAAGGTCATGAAACCTTTAGAGAAAATCCACCCAAACTAGTCCACAACACATTAGGCGATGAATAATTGTTTCTTATAGTGAAGTTACTTTGATAGTGCGAGTAACTTCAGATAAGGTCACATATATTAGGTTGAGAAGTTATCCAAGCTTGTCAAATAGTGAACGACTTATGAAATCATTCAACGAGCATGTAATGAGTAGTTACTCGTAGCGACATGCCAACGAATACTTAAGTCGTCAACGAATTAGAAATAGGTAAGAGCGAGCATGATAAATATATGCACGAGATCTCCAAATTAAGTCATATACATACAAGTTTATTACATTTTTTTATAAAAGATTTAATAAAACACACAAAGAGTTTGAAAACAATTTTTTTATTTAACATATCCTAACCAAGGTGAAAACTAAGTATCCAGGTCATTTACCTTCATCCTAATGAAATGATCAATATGTCTTCAGGATGAGGATCTAGTGTTCTAATATTTAATTTGGATTAATCTTTCTAGAGAGATAAAAACCACCACTCAAAAGGGATTATTCGTATTCTTAAAATATACTGGTTTTTACCAATCAATCCTATTTACTAGATTAATAGTCTAATAGGTCCCATGTCTAAGATTTAGTCTCATAAGTCCCATTTCAAATGTCTTTTGGTTCAATAAGAAAACGTGGGGGTTTTTTAAGTCAGTATATTTCCTATTTTGAACCTCCCAACAACCAACTTTGCACTTCTTTCTCCACGACTCAAAACCCCGTCAAATGCCAAATCCCACAAAATCGGTGATTTGTAACCTCTCAACTGAATCGATTATCTGCAACAAATCTCCCATTTCGAACATCTTTGATGAACGGAGCATACTCCACCATTAAACCATTTCAATCTAACAAGGTTAGACAACAGGTATTGTTTCCCCTGTTTTTCCTAATAGTGCAAAAAATACATGTATGTGGGTGTAAATCGATATGTATACATATATATACTTAAGATTTTAAGGATCATCCATGGTGTAACTAAAAAAAATTAGATGAAGAAGAAGATTGAATATTTGGGGCTGTCAGCGGTTTGGGAAAAAATTGACGGGGAAGCCGGGGTTTCGGGGATGGGGTTAGCCGGCGGTGGAGAAATCGAAGACGAAGGGGGGCGGTGGGATGAGGGGTAAAGTAAATTAGGTTTTGGAGAAAGAGGGTTAATGTATTAGAGGGTTTAGGGAAATTTCATTTTTTTATACATCTTTTGTGCAATTTTTTGAACCCAATTTCATCAAAATGATATATGCTTAGGTTTGTGGTTTTATTACAGATCATAGGTTGTGGTTGTGGTTGTGGTTGTGGTTTTGGATTTTGGGTGAGCATGTACTTTTTTTAGATATATAGAAATTTGTAGTTGTCATAGTTCAAGTAATTTTTTTTATTTTACATGATTAGGGAGAAATACGCGTAATTCATGAATTTAATTTAGTCGTATACGTGACAATGTAATACATTTTCAGTCATACAGTGAATATGCATAGATTATAATTATCAAAGTTTGATATATTTATAAGTTTTGGGGAGTCATACTATGGATGAATTCTGATTGGTTTATAATTTTTATTTTTTTGGTATGACTTCATTTGTTACATTATGTTGTACATACTTCCATCAAATGATGTCGATCAACGCGTTTAAACCTCATTCAGTGAATATTCACTGTTAGGTATTACATGCAAGTAAAAATGTTCATTGTTCTAATTATTACTTGGAATTGCAATACATTGAATATTCACCTATTGAACAACAATTGTCCCCTTTTCAAACCCAATTTAGTGAATTTTCAATCATTTGGAATTGCAATTTAGTGAATATTCAAATAATTTGAACTCAATGACATCAAATAATAATTCGATGAATGTTCACTGTTTCACCACGACAAATTCCAACTCAATGAATATTCAACCCCGAAACCCCTGTTTGCACTATCTGTTGATACTCGAAAAAATTTGGGTCAAAAAAATGATTTCCATCTCGGTTGATACAGAGTGAAAAAAACGATGTGGTTAACTTGTGATCGTAAATGCAATTTCAAAATAAACAATGTAAAAAAAAGCATATATTAGGGAATGTTTAACAAAAAAATTATAAGGGATTGTGCACTGATGATTGCCGAAACCCACATCCATTATATGATGTCGGTCCGTGCCAGCGGGATTAGCTAATTGTCAAGTTAAATTATCAAAGTTTGATATATTTATAATTTTTTTGGGGGTCATACTGTGGATGAATTGTGATTGGTTTATAATTTTTATTTTTTTAGTATGACTTCATTTGGTACATTATGTTGTACGTACTTCCATCAAATGATGTCGGTCAACGCTTTTAATGCTCATTCAGTGATTTTTCACTGTTGGGTATTACATGCAAGTAAAATGTTTATTGTTCTAATTATTACTTGGAATTGCAATACATTGAATATTCACCTATTGAACAACGATTGTCCCCTTTTCAAACTCAATTTAGTGAATATTCAATCATTTGGAATTGCAATTTAGTGAATATTCAAATAATTTGAACTCAATGACTTCAAATAATAATTCGGTGAATGTTCGCTGTTTCACCACGACAAATTCCAACTCAATGAATATCCAACCCCAAAACCCCTGTATGCACTATCTGTTGATACTCGAAAAAATTTGGGTCAAAAAAATAATTTCCATCTCGGTTGATACAGAGTAAAAAAAACGATGCGGTTAACTTATGATAGTAATTGCAATTTCAAAATAAATGATGTAAAAAAAGCATATATTAGGGAATGTTAAACAAAAAAAATCATAAGGAGTTGTGCACTCATGATTGCCGAAACCCACATCCATTATATGATGTCGGTCCGGCCCAGTGGGATTAGCTGATTGTCAAGTTAAATTATCAAAGTTTGATATATTTATAATTTTTTGGGGGTCATACTATGGATGAATTTCGATTGGTTTATAATTTTTATTTTTTTAGTATGACTTCATTTGTTACATTATGTTGTACGTACTTTCATCAAATGATATCGGTCAACGCTTTTAATGATCATTCAGTGAATATTCACTGTTGGGTATTACATGCAAGTAAAAATGTTTATTGTTCTAATTATTACTTGGAATTGCAATACATTGAATATTCACATATTGAACAACATTTGTCCCATTTTCAAACCCAATTTAGTGAATATTTAATCATTTGGAATTGCAATTTAGTGAATATTCAAATAATTTGAACTCAGTGACATCAAACAATAATTCGGTGAATATTCACTGTTTCACCACGACAAATTCCAACTAAATGAATATTTAACGATTGAACAATAATACAATTTTAATCGTCGTTTAGTGAGTATTCACTATTTGCACTTTTCGCAATTCAGTGAATATTCACTGTTTGAACAATAATTTTGACCCCGTTCAAACCCAAGTTAGTGCATACTATGTTAATTTAAAGAAAAGTATACATGTATTTCAATTTTATTAAAAGTTTATGACGTAATTGTTGTTTATAACAGTGATGACTTCATTTGTTACATTCTTTTGTACATATATGGATAACACACTTGCACGTAATGTGAATGAATCAACAACACTGAAGGATATACATGAGTCCATTCGTGCTCGTTGGGTTGACATTGCTGAGGATTATATTTATTTACTTTACTATTTTCCTGGACATTCTTCCTGCATGTTGGATTTCGAAGATGATTTAAAAATTTTGATAGCATATTGTCGAACACACAATGTGAATTCCATAAACCTCACGTTACTTACTCAAAGATGTGCAAATACTAATGGAGGTGATGTTGTTGATGGGACGTTTGATGTCAATTTTACCTATGCTTTCTAATTAGAGGTTGGAACGTCGCAATACAACTCCGTTAAACCACTTATATCTTCTGGTTGGGAAAAATTTATCGCCAAAGTTGGTCAAAAATATGTAGGAGGCGTTGTTGAGTTCAGGGACGCACTGTGCAAATATTCGATAGAAATGGGATTCGAATTCAAGTATTTGAAGAATGATTCCGTGACAGTTACTGCTGAGTGCAAGTATAGGTTGAGCAACGATTGTCAGTGATATGTTCATAGTAGAGTTCACCCTATTAACGGATTTTTTACTTAAGTAAATTAGTCAACGAGCATACTTGTGGTGTTTGTTATAGAACTTACAAGCATTCTCGTATGAATTTCGATGTAATAGCAAGTGAAATTAAGAATCGTATTCGTACCATTCCATTGACACGCCCCATTGATGTGGCGCATTTATTTGGGTATGAATATGGACAAAATATAAACTACAAATGTGCTTGGAATGCTATGGAGAAAGCACGCAATAAAGTATTTGGTGACCATACAAAATCATTTGATAGTTTACGGTGGTATATTAATGCGGTGAAAGAGACTAATCCTGGAAGTCATGTGGAGTTACAATGTTACACTTTATCTAAGAGGTTCAGGAGATTGTTTATTGCATATAAAGCATGCATTGATGGTTTTAATCATTGTCGACCATTAATATTCTTAGACGGGACATTTTTAAAGGGTCGATTCAAGGTAACTTTGTTAGCTGCAACTGGAAAAAAATGGCAATGAAGGTACGTTCCACATTTTCCGCATTGGACTAATTGTAAATGAAACAATAAAAAGTAAAACTTTACGTGAATAATTAATACTATGAATATTGGAGTATTATGTCATCTTGCAGGAATTAATCTCCCATCTAGAATTTTCACTAGAAAATATGAATTTACAACGAATGCATGCATAAAATTGGTTCACTATGTAATGAATATTGGACCCCTATTCAAATTATTTTGCTAAATTATAATCTATGTGCTCAAATATTGCATATTAGTGTTTAGACCCATGTGGTGATTTTTTTCCAATAGTGAACATTCACTGAATGCCCATGCAATTTTTTGCTCTATAAAAGAGAATATTCACTCTTTGCAACACATTTCAATTTTTGAAAAAAAAAAACACAATCAGTGAATATTCACTGAATGCCCGTGCAGATTCATGACACACCCGTTCAGTGAATATTCACTGAATTGGTAACAACTCAACTACAGCAATGAATTTTCATTGAATGTCAAAATTTAAGTTAATTAAGTTTAACTAAGTTATTCAACCAATTTTTGTAAAAAGGCATTGCTGATTGTTAATATTTGTTTTTTTTATCACAGGATTTTTCCCCTTAGCTTTTGCGATTGTTGACTCGGAAAATGATGAGAATTGGGAATGGTCTTTAACAAATTTGTCTTTCATTTTGGCACAGAGGGAAACAACTTTCATTTCTGACAGAAATAACGGATTATTGAAATCCATACCTAAAGTTTTTCCCAATGGGCATCATGACTTCTACTTGCATCACTTGAAGGGAAATTTAAGGGATAAGTTGTCTTAATATCACCATACAGTTAAAGGAAAAATTATAGAACACTTTGTTCTTTGTGCGTATGCACCCACAAAGGAGATTTTTAATGATCGCTTGAAAATGTTAATTATTGAAGGAGGGGAGAGGGTTATTTCCTTTCTAGCAACTATTACCAAAGAGAATTGGAGCAATGCTTTTTTTAAAGGAAAAAGATTTGGGGGGATGACATCAAATGTAGCAGAGTCGTTCAATTCATGGATACGAGATACACGCCACCTCCCAATTACCAACCTAGTTGACATAATTCGAATGCAAACAATGAAGTTGAACTCTAAGCGTAGAGATGAAGCTAAGAATTGGAATGGTGTAATGTGTGCTGATATGGAACGTCGGGTGCAAGAGTCTTTAAAGTTGGGACGAGCATGGAGTGTTTTCAAATCGAATGATTTCATTTTTGAGGTGATGGTTGAACCGGACAAACCAACTCGGTCCGTTGATTTTTTGAATGGGACATGCTCTTGTTACAAATGGCAATTAAATGGATTTCCATGTGCCCATGTTATTATAGCTGCTCAGAGGAGTGGACGTGAAATGAGTGAAGTTGTAGATTCTTTCTTTTCAGTTTCAAGCTTTATAAAAACTTACTCATATACGATTTATCCAATTCCGAAAGTAGATAAAGAGAATGACGTGGGATCCCCTATTGAAATTAATCATCCCATATTAAAGCGTCCATCGGGCAGACCGAAGAACAAAAGAACTTTGTCAAAGGGTGAAGAACGAAGAGAAATCAAGTGTGGTAGATGTGGCAAGTATGGAAATCACAACAGACAATCGTGTACGGAGCTAATGGTCGTTTAATTTCACATAATTGTTGATATTATTTAGTTTCATTTATTTATGTGTTTGAACATTATAATACCATTTGTTTTCCAGATATATGGAACATAACTGCAAAACCTTTCACTTTTTTAGAGTTTTGGTCATATATTGAATATTAGTGTAGACGTATGTTGTGTTCCAACAGTGAATATTCACTGAATTGGTAGTTGTCAAACGTTTTGTGCCATTACTTTTTCATTTAAAACATCGAATATTTACTTCTCGAATTTTATCGTGGTGCATGTGCAAACAGTTAATAATCACTGAATGCATATGTTTCAAATAATGTAGTGACTATACAATGTACGAAACTATGAGGTGCATTTGCAGACATTGAATATCCACTGAATGGGTATGTTTAAAGACAGTGAATATTCACTGAATGGGTATTTTTTTTAAACAGAGTATTATAGTGAAATATTGTGTAGTGATTATGAACGAAACATTAATATCAACAATCTTACATCATTAAAGAGGTGTGCAGTGCATATTATATATGTTGTGAACAATGAATATTCATATGTAAAGGTAATTTCGCAATTTAAAAAAGACAGTGAATAGTCACTGTTAAGTATTACATGGATTTCGAATATATATTGTTCTAAGAGTGAATATTGAGCACCCATTTTCACCCTTTTTCAAACCCAATTATGTTAATATTCAAACGAATTAATTTGTAATTCTGAACGAAAGTTTTGACTAGAAGACCAATATAGTGAATTTCTTGCAATTGTGGATGTTTATCGACGCTGGCGCAAACCCACATCCATTATATGATGTTGGTCCGCGCCAGCGGCATAAAACAATCACGAATATAAGTCATCAACATTCTGATGTCTTAGGGTGAAATCAGAACATAATTCGGTGAATAATTCATATCCATTGTTCCAACAGTGAATATTCACTAAATTGAATTTTATCGGAGTGCATGTGCAGACAGTGAATATTCTCTGAATGAGTATGTTTCAAAGAATTCAGTGAATATACAATATACGAAATTACGAGGTATATTTACAGACATTGATTATTCATTGAATGGGTGTTTGTAGATATTGAATATCCACTGAGTGGGTATGTTTAAAGACAGTGAATATTCACTGAATGGGTATTTTTTTTAAAACAGAGTATCGTAGTGAAATATTGTGTAGTGATTATGAACGAAACATTAATCTCAACAAGCTTACATCATTAAATAGGTGTGCAGTTCATATTATATATGTTGTGAACAATGAATATTCAGTGTATGTAAAGGTAATTTAAAGAGAGTATTGAATATAACATAATGAATATTCACTTTATTAGAATTTAACCAATTGTGCGTTTACAGACAGTGAGTATTCAGTGTTAAGTCTTGGATTTCGAATATATATTGTTCTAAGAGTGAATATTGAGCACCCATTTTCACCCTTTTTCAAACCCAATTATGTTAATATTCAAACATATTAATTTTTAATTCTGAATGAAAATTTTGACTATAAGACCAATATAGTGAATTTCTTGCATTTGCGGATGTTTAGCTACACTGGCGCAAACCCACATCCATTAGATGATATCGGTCCGCGTTAGGGGCATGAGCCAATTATGAATCTAAGTCATCAAAGTTTGATATCGTAGAGACGTCACATATTTTTCCGCGGTCTTACCATTCACATTATGCAATCACATAAAACCAATACAAAATAGTGAAGATTGTATTGCATATATCTACTAAATGTCAATAGTAATTTTTAATTCGCTGTACATTCAATTAAAAGTATGTAAATGAAAAACATAATTCCCTCAAGTCAATGTGATGGTCTCTGCCTAATCTGGACTAATTATGATTCGCCCCCATGATTTTGTCTATCATTTTTGCACGATATTCGCGCATCATCGCTCACGATATAGAATTTTTTATCTCCTCCCCCTTGTATATTTTCTCCATAAAGTAGCAAATTGCAACACCACTATCTAATCTACATCAACTCGAAGAAATTTCACAATTAATAGCAATTTATTTACATCTACATATGCCGTAAATGAAAAAAAAATCAGAACATACGACTTGGGATCTTGTTGAGGAAAATCTTCTACTTTGATTATAGGAATCCTATACTCTTGGGTTTTCGGGAGGGCATTTTGTGTATCTTGCCCATCATTTCTCATTTTTGCAAGATGTTCATCGCGTCGACGTAGAAGAAGATCCACAATGTAATCCCTATAGTACACAACATTATAGTTAACCGATTCAAACATAAATTGGTTATATATCACATCATAATGAAACCGTAATTAAATTTGTACACATGTAATAGATTTGCATAAGTCCCGTGTTTTATTTGGAGAGTAATTTTATTACCAGCTTTGTTGCGTATGAAAAGTAGCGATCTTCGAAAGTATGGTCTGGTATATACGGATTGTAGTGCAACATATGCCCCTCATGTGTATCGTACACAAGTAGGTGAAAATTAATTCCACCTCTCATACCTTCTTCAGCGCTAGAATTCATTGGGAAAAATAACCACCTATTATTATGGGCCACTATATTTATGCGATCTTCAATCCAAAACTTCCATAGGTTGGTATGATTATCGCTTACGATAGTCTGAAACACATTCAAAGTTTAGAAATGTATAACAAAATCTTATAAAACAATTATCATATAAAGCAGATGTAGATATTTGCAAATTATCCAGCACAAGCTTGTGAAGAAATACGGGTTGTCGTGTAGTTTGTCTTTTGGGTGCCCAGTTAGATACGCCTCATCCTCCATTTTTAATATACCCACATATGCATCCACCATCTTAAAATGTAATGATATTAACAATGTAAATTAACATTGAACTACGAATATATTATTTATAACATTCTTACATTTGATGCAATACTTTTGTCATCAAGCACTTCCAATAAGTCCTTCATAAACACTGTCTCACCAGTTGTTTGTCCTTCTCGTATCATTGCTCTGTTTTACATCACAAAAGTTAAAATATCGTATACATTTAATTCGGATAGTTCGATATAAAATGCATTCAATGTTCACTAAATTGATGTCCCTATTAATTTCAAAGTAACTGATTTGAAAATTATCCATATATAAGATGTCCACTGTATGCACTTGAAATTACCCAAACAGTGAATATTCACTGTATGCACGACATTTCTCGGACTAAGGCATTGAATAAGTGAATATTCACTATCCACCAAATTTTGAATGGTAAGAATACCCATACAGTGAATATTCACTGTGCAAATAACCATACAGTCAATATTCACGGCATACCGAATTTCGTACGAGAATTCACTGTGCACCAATTTTAACACTAAAAAAACAATTAATGAATATTCACTGAATGCCCATGCATATTCACTGCTCATGCTCACTGTCCACAAAATTCGTACAAAAAAGAGAATATTCACTGTATGCACCAAATATTAATCTTTGAAAAAAAAAAAGAATCAGTGAGCATTCACTAAATGCCTATGTAGATTTTCGCACAAAATTTCAAACTTTGAAAAACAAACACTCAGTGAATATTCACTGAATGACCATGCAGATTTGTTGACTCGTTCAATGAATATTCATTGCCCACACCAAATTTGTATGAACCAAATTTCACTTTGAAAAAAAACAATCAGTGAATATTCGTTGAATGCCATACAGATTCACCGCACACCACCCGTTCAGTGAATATTCACTGTATGGGTATTTTTCACCACAAGAAATATGTTGAATATTCACATATATCTAATGTACATACCCCAATCCTTCTGTGTTATAAATGGGTCGCAGACGTTCCAAGTTTGAATACTCCATATATCTGTCGACAACGCCTTTTTTGGTGAGCATATTTTTCGTCATTTTCATTTTTTGAATAATTGGCTTTGTTGGACCGGTTGATTTCTTCGATAGTCGCGTAGCCATCCTCTTATGTTTGCCATGTCCTTTAGAATCATACTCATATGCACTCGATTTCTTCACCTTCCTATCCCTTTTTTCTTGATTCCTTTCACCATTGAATTCATAACATCTTCAAGTTGTTTCAAATGCGAAGGGGTATGGTAAGGTTTTTCTTCAACAACTAATGATCCCTCAACAACTTTCACTTCCTTTCTGATCGGAGTTAAATTTTCATTCTTATCTGCACAAGAACTTGGTATCGCTCCTGTATTCAATTGCTCGATGTGTCGCTCTACCCGATGTGCTATTAGTTCATCGACCTTATCTTTGAGCTCTTTCTTTTCACCATGTACTTTTTGAAATCTTTTAAGCATCCTCTTGATAACCCCATCTCGAGACTCAATTTCTTCTTTATATATTTTTTCCATCTTCTCCATTTCTAAAATCCTCTCACGTAGGAGTGTCAAATCATCTTCAACTCCTATCGCTTGAGGTACGGTAAGATCGTTAATAATAGAATTCAATCGTTCAATCTCCTTAACCTTTTCTTCGATTTTCCTCCTATGGTCTTCAACCATATTAACCATGTCACTCTTCGATGCCTCTATTTCCTTACACATTTTTATATACTCCATATCAGATTTAAACAAATCATCCTCGAGTTTTTGAATCTTTTCTTTCAAAACTTTATTTTCTTCCACTTATGCATGACTTGAATGTTCACCATCGACCCTCCCAATAGCTTCATTATCATTGTTTCCACCATCTCCTACATTAACATTGCCCAAACTGACATCATCAGCAATAGCAATTTCATCCACACCAAATACTCTTTGTTCATAGCTAGTGATCAATAGCATCTCATCATTTACCTGCGTGTATTGAATATTTAAAATTAATATTTTATGCATTGTATGTAATATTCAATTTGAACATTTTATTCAATGAAATCTCTTTAAATAAATACAGTGAATATTGCAATATGAATCATTAAATATTCACTATTTGATATACGCACTAATAATGTTCACCGTTCAACATTATTTTTTTTAAATATCCATATAGTGGATATTCACTATTTGAAAAGCACTAAAATTTCGTTTTTATGACTGCTTTGAAATCCACACTTCAAACAAACCATATAGTGAATATTCACTGTATGCACACCAAATTTCAGACTGCTGAAAAATAGCTATATAGTGAATATTCACTATATGCACACTCTTTGAAAAATACATATATAATAAATATCCACTGTTTGATATATGCACTTCACTGGTCTTAGGTATTAAACAGTGAATATTCAAAATGTAGTGAATATAACCAACTTGACAAGTGAATGTATGTTACCTCAAATTTCGCATCATTTGCTACATGAATGTTCTGTGGAAATTGTTCACTAAGCTTGGTGAGAGACCATTTTTGATATCTCGAGAACAATCCATGGAACGCATCGGGTTGTATGATGGTTGTGTGCTCACACAACCAATACTAATATTAACAAACAAAAGATGAAAAAGATAAGTGACATACTGCGAAAAACACAACAATAAGTAGTATATTATTCATATTTCTATAAGAGTTTAAATGACTAACCAGGAGACTAATCACACATCCTGTAACTGATCCGGGATTAATGTACGATGAATGGATCGAGTCAACTAGTGTGCGACATATCATCGGCGGCTAATTTTACTTTCCCATAGATTCAATATCTTCAACAAAATTAAAGAATGCCCGCCTAATATTTACACCTCGAGTGGGGAAGAGCAAAGTTCCAATTGTGAAAAGGCATAATAATCTACACACATCCATATCTCCTTGAAGGGAATCCTCTGATGCGGCTTTAATGGACTCATTCTACATTTGTGGAAACCATTCCCGTCACATCACTAAACCTCCTATTGATGAATGATGATGTCGGCTTAGTGGCATAAGAAGGAATTTTGACATCTTCTTCACCGAATGGTATACCAAAGATAAGTGCAATGTCCATCGGGGTAAATGTAAGAAATTTCCCCTTAATTTTGAACTTTCCCCGCACCGGATCATACATTATTAAGATATTCTCAACATTATTCTCATATTTTTTTAACAAAAATACTATCAAAATTGTTTTCGACTAAAGATGAGAATAATGCGGAAAAAAGAGTCATACTTAAAAAAAGCTTCTACCCTAATACTTAATTTGATTTGTTTTAGGAGCTTCACTAAGCCATAGAGGTTACATTTATATTGAAGTATGTGCTCCGTTTGGTCTATCATGTCTAGGCCCTCATCCTCATTTAATCTTGTCTTTGTCCTTTTTGTAGTATTAACCATCTCCAAAAAGGGAGTATTTGTACCACATTAATATATGAACATATTATAATAAAGTCGACATACACCTTCACGCAAAAATAAATGTATGCAAAAATAAGAGTGAACATTAACTTTTTATAATCGTTTAGTATATCAAGTAATGTATTTTCACATTGTCCAAAATACGTACTTTTTAATTGTATTGAAAATACTGGATGTTCAATTTTTTTGGATTTAAATCGATGCATGTGTATTAAAATAGTGAATATTCACATTTACAGGACAATTTTTTTTCAAAGGCAGCATACTATATATTGTGACACCCCGACTAATTAAATACCGGGTAGCTACTCCTTTATTAAATTAATTCAAAATGCCAAGTTGGTCCAGTTAATAGCATCACTGTCGAAACATTTTAATGATTACTAACCACCTAGTATTTAAAAAGTAAGTGCCAAATTTTAATTAAAGTCTGATTAACATGCAACAAGTGTAATAAAGAATAATAACACCATTCACCATAATGAAGTAAATAGAATGACCATCACATAACGTAAATAAAGTCTGGAGGAAAAACTCCTCACTACAAGTCCCACAACTGATAAGTAAACTGAATACTAAAACATCACATGCCAAAGTCTAAAAACTGAAATGGAAATGTAACTCTAATAGAAATGGGCAACATGCCCTACAACTGATAGATAATGAATCTGGAATCCAAGTGATAGAGGCGTCTACAAGCAAATCCCTGTAGCTTTCACAAACAGCTACAGCTCGTCACCTGAATGAGTATCCTATGCATGGTGTCCTTGTGGCTGGGCACCTAAAATGGTTTTACAAAGAAAAATAGATTTGAAAAGCAAACGGGTCAGAGCCCGAATGTGGAGTTATATTTTAAAAACCTGCAAGTGCTTTAAAAACATTTAAAACATTAAATGCAAAGTACATGTTAGGACGTGCACTCACATGATATTCTCACCTCTCGTCTAACTGTGCACTCCTAACGTAAGTACCCATCTAGAGTGATACAAACTACTAGCTAAGTGACAACATATCTAGCTAGACTATCATAGGTCCTACCCTTATTACTCGGTGCTATTAACATTATAACGCTCGTAATTAAGTAGGGGTTCAACGTAAACTCAGATGCTCAATATGCAATATATATAACTATCAGTTAACTTGTTATATTTCTCGAATCAATACCGTAATTATTTCACAACATTAACATGAAGGTTCTCATTAATTAAGTGTATATTATTCACATCATAAATATACAATACAAGCACCCCGAGAACTAAGCTGCGGTGCACACATACTCTGTTATCCATCCCGGTACATCATGTACATAAGGATTACATATTCCGAATCTCTCAGGAATAGTTCACAGATAACAACATCACAAACAATGGAGGCGAACACAGTCACATCACATAGGTCACGCACATACCTACGCTCCTACGATCAGCGGACTTATTAATATCCCAATAAGTCTTTCTATGACGTATGTTCATCAAGGTAACCAGTCTAAATCCGGGCAACACAAGGATTAGAGGGACATAAGAGAACGCAAACCTCCCATGATAGCAAGTATGGTAGGTATGTCATACACACAATTCATATACCAATACTAAGTAAACACACATCTTAGTAATCCCGTAGTTTAATCGTAGTACATATCGCATTCTCGTACTAACTTATAATTATCACAATTTATACTCTTCTGATTTATAATCATACGCGCTATAATTTATTCTCTCGCCGTAGTAGACACTCACGTCTCAACCCAAACCGTCCATTTAATATAACTCTCGTATCTAATTTCCTTCTCATAAATACCCAAAAGTCCCAATTCTATCATTACATCATCATCGGAATGTTATCTATATCCTCGAACAAGTTTACAGGACTCCAAAAATCAAAACAGTCCAAAAAGGACCAAACTGTCAACTCGTTAGAAGTCTCGTTCGAACGAGACTGTTCGAACAAGATTCCACTGTCAACTCGTTAGAAGTCTCGTTCGAAAGAGGCTGTTCGAACGAGATTCCAGTTCGTTCGAACGAACTGTACCTTCTAACGATATCTCGTTCGAACGAGATATCGAACGAAATCCCTTCTCGTTAGCAGCGACTGGTCAACTCGTCAGAAGCTCGTTCGAACGACCTGGGTAGGGGCTTCTAACGACCTGCCAGTTTCGTCCCAGATCTTCTTAGTTACGTTTTTCATCCATTTCTACTCCTCAAATCTTCTCCAAAGTTCGCCCCAACAATGTTTTAAGTTCTCTAATCATCCTAAAACATGCTAAGGTCATAACTAACATCTTATAAGGCTTTATTGCACCCTATACATCATTAAATCACAAGATTCTATATTTTTCCCCAATTTTTATAAGAACATGAACCCTAGATCTTTATCATCATCAAATCCTCGAATTAAATCCGTTTTTGTTACAACCAACATACATTAATACCAGAATAATCATCTCTATGTAATTCTACATGCGATTTGTCCTCAATATTCAAGTTCTAAATCCAATTAACATGGGTTTTCATTCGACTTTCAAGAACAATTAAAATTCTTCAATTTCTAACATGGAAAGGACATTCTCTGAAATTAAATGGAATAAAGTCACTTGCCTTGGTTGTCTCTGAGTTTGGTGTAGGTTTGATGAAGCTTTTAGCTTCTTCTCCAATGGTGGCTTAAGGTGGCTAGGGTTTGATTTGGGGAACTTAGAAAACTCTTCTAATAACCTACGTAGCCTCCTAGGTTAATATGGGTTGGTTAGGGGCTTAGTGGGTCAAATCCACATCAGATGTAATTAACCAATTTTCGTCACTTTTAATTTCCCAAAATACGAAATTACCAAAATACCCTTTATGATGCCGGTATGGCCTAAAAATACCCCAGAATCCAAACTACACCCCCGGCTAGTGTTTTCTGACTATCTCAACCCTTCCGGACGCGTTGGAGCACTCAAAACGACCATACGGTTTATAGATTTTAAATTCACTTTTATAGTCAAAATATTACACCGTGACGCGGCGGTCCCACGCGTCTCAACAAAATTTCTAAAATGCCGTATATAAATCTCACGACAAATTTCATAATTCCAAATTCATATATACTCATATATGCACATAATTAAATACCAACTCACATCTCGTTAGTATTTATAACCCGGATTAATTTCCAATTAATACGCATTTAATTAATTAATCCCAAAAATAAATATAGCCAAAAGTACGGGGTATTACATATATGAAGTCTTCAAAAAGTGCAATGTCGAGTCAAAATTCATTGTGTAGTGTAATAAAGTTCAAATTCAGTGGTGTAACACTGTTTTAAGTGAATATACACTGAACGAGCATTAAAAATATTGACAATTTTATACCATAGGACAACAAATTTTTAGGTGAAAATGCCCCTCGTGTATTAAAACAGTGAATATTCACATATCATTGGACAACAAGTTTTTAGAGGGAGCATACTACATATGAAGTCTTCAAACAGTGCATATTCACTGAATGACTGAAAATGACGAGTCAAAATTCATTGTGTCGTGTAACAAAGTTCAAATTTAGTGGTGTAACACTATTTTCACTGAATATTCACTGAACGAGGATTAAAAACAGTGCGTACTTTTTCATTTTATTCAAATACTGGATGTACACTTTTTTTGAATTTAAATTGATACATTTGTATTAAAATAGTGAATATTCACATATTATATGACAATTTTTTTTAGAGGGAGCATACTATATATGAAGTCTTCAAATAGTGCATATTCTCTGAATGACTGAAAATATCGAGTCAAAATTCATTGTGTAGTGTAATGAATTTTCAATCTAAAATCTAGCAACATGCTCAATTCGCTAAAAAAATGTAAAGTTCAAATTCAGTGGTGTAACACTATTTTCAATGAATATTCACTGAACGAGGATTAAAGACAGTGCACACTTTTTAATTGTATTCAAATACTGGATGTTCATTTTTTTTGGATTTCAGTCGGTGCATATGTATTAAAATAGTGATTATTCACATATTATATGACAATTTTTTTCAGAGGGAGCATACTATATATGGTCTTCAAACAGTTCATATTCACTGTATGAATGAAAATGGCTCACATAGTCATGCATACGGCTAAATTGAATTCATGAATTACGCATATTTCACCCTAATCATGTAAAATAAAAAATTACTTGAACTATGACAGCTACAAATTTCTATATAACTCAAAAAAGTACACGCTCACCCAAAATCCAAAACCTCAACCACAACCACAACCACAACCTATGATCTGTAATAAAACCACAAACCTAAGCATATATCATTTTGATGAAGTTGGGTTCAAAAAATTGCACAAAAGAAGTATAAAAAAAATGAAATTTCCCCAAACCCATTAACCCTCATTCTCTCAAACCCAGTTTCGTTTACCCCTCAACCCACCGACCCCCTTCGTCTTCTATCTCTCCACCGCCGGCTAACCCCATCCCCGAAACCCCTGCTTCCCCGTCAACTTTTTCCCAAATCGTTGACAATCCCAAATATTCAATCTTCTTCTTCATTTAATTTTTTTTTTTTATTTACACCATGGATGATTCTTAAAAGCTTGAGTATATATATGTATACATATCGATTTACACCAACATACATGCAGACGAGAGTATTTGTTAAATACCTTTTTGATATGGGGTTTCTCACATGGCAGCAGATGAAAAACGAAGATAGGTCTTGGCCTCTAAACGTATTTGCTGAAGATTCATAGATATGAGAGAGATAACCGGGGTGCTGAACAGTTGAGAGAGAAACGTATCAACCAGCTCTGTTGATATTCAAAAGATATGCGTGGGGAAGTGGGTTCCTAAAAGACAGGAAGGCTAAAATGGTCCATAAAATGAAGAAAAAAACGTGTATTTTATTAGTAGGATTTAATAGAGAAAAAAATTACTTACGGGACTGATTAGGAAAAATATCTAGTAAATGGAACTTAATAGGAAGATCCCCTAAAATATACCATAACCGATCACAAATGGTTATAGAATCAAGACAACCTAAACAAAGGGTAATGTGAACCCACTTACATGGACTAACACGTATCTTGACATTGCAGTATTCTTTTTGTGTGCATATTGTGTTGAATATGAAAGTGGGTGGGAAACCCACTTCCTTAATTCCCTCCCCTTGTCTCATACTTTATAAAAAACAAAGAATCCTCAAAACATGGAGCTCATGTTTCATTCGATTTTTACTCCTCATTTTGCTCCATGTCTTCTCCTCTTATCTACCTCAAACATGTATATAAGGGGAGGCATGGAGGATGGTATTGACACAACAAATGTGAGTGAAACATTGAAGAAGAAGAAGAAGAAGAAGAAGAAGAAGAAGAAGAAGAAGAAGAAGAAGAAGAAGAAGAAGAAGAAGAAGAAGAAGAAGAAGAAGAAGAAGAGAGTTAGAAAGTGAGAGTTCATTTGGAGTTTTTTGAATATACATATTTGTGTAGAAATATACATATTGTATTTTTCATTTGGAGTGTATGTGTGAGAGTCTCTTTTGTAAATCAATTGCAATAGTGAATTGATCTGAGTGTCAGTGGACGTAGCCAAATTGGTGAACCACTTAAATATTTTGTCTTCCCCAATGTGTTTGTCTTTCTACTCATTATACTTATATTGTGAGTGTGTCATATTATTATTTGGGGTTACAGTCAATATCATTTGTTGACACACTTCCGCACAACAAATTGGTATCAGAGCCAAGGTTCTCCGATCTAGGCATTTTGGATATTTTTTTGTGGAGAAATAACCATACATATAGTACTGTTCAAACGGTACTATTCATACGATTACTATTCACAGTTGGAAAAAATTTCTAAACTTAGAATTTTTTCGTTTGCATTTTTTTGTGACTGTGATCATTTGAAAAATGGCAACCATAAAATTTGACGTAGAAAATTTTGATGGGCAAAACAAATTTCAGCATATGGCAATGTGAAGTTATGGATGTCTTAGTCCAACAAGAGCTGGAAATTGCTCTTGAAGATATGCCAAAAGACATGAAGGAAGATGACTGGAAAAAAATCAATCGCAAGGCTTGTGGTCATATTCGTCTTTATCTCGACAAGGATAAAAAATATCCTTATATGCGCGAAATCTCGGCACAAAAATTATGGAAGCAACTGGAGGACAAGTACATGACGAAGAGCATTGAAAATCGGCTCTATTTGGAAAAAAAACTCTTCCGATTCCAATACGCAAAAGGTATTTCTATGTCTGAGCATCTGGACAATTTTAACAAAATTATTGCTGATTTACAAAATTTGGATGTTGAAATTGATAATGAGGATAAAGCACTGTTAATGCTAAATTCTCTACCTGACTCGTATGAACATCTCATTACAACGCTATTGTAAGGAAAGGATGAAATAAAATATGTTGAGGTCTCCAATACCTTAATGAATAATGAGGTTCGGAAGAAGGATAAGGAGGTATATAGAGACTCAGCATCTGAAGCATTGACGGTTCGTGGCAGAATAAATGAAAGGAAGAATGGCAACCGTGGAAGATCTAGATCGAAATTGAGAGGTGGAGCATCAACTTTGGGTAGGAGAATTTCTGTAAAAGATGAATGCGACTTTTGTCACCAGAAATGGCATTGGAAGAAAGATTGTCCTAAGTTAAAGAAGGACACGAAGAATCCCACTACAAACGTTGCAGCGAGTGACGATGAAGATTTTGAATTTGCTTTGTCTATCTCACCATTTGGATCCAGTTCCCAGGAATGGATTTTGAATTCGGGTTGTTCCTATCACATGTGTCCCAATAGGAAGTAGTTTTATAGCTTTAAGAAGCTAGATGGTGGAGTTGTTTTGATGGACAATAATCATGCTTATCAAACAAAAGGGATAGGAAAAATCCGACTGAAGTTTCATAGTGGAATAGTCAGAGTGCTGGAAGACGTTCGGTATGTACCGGACCTGAAGAAAAATCTTATCTCACTTGGCGCTTTGGCAGCTAAAGGTTATGATATCACACTAAAAGGCGATGGTATGAAGGTGTCACATGGAGCCCTGGTTGTGATGAAGGGAACATAAAAGAGTAACTTGTATTTTCTCCTTGGAAATACAGTTACAGGTGCAGCGCAGTCTCAGAAAGTTCAAATGAGGTTGCATCTGATGCTACGAGATTATGGCATGTACGCTTGGGACATGCAGGAGAGAAGGCTTTATAGGGATTAGTGAAGCAAGGTCTATTGAAAGGTGCCAAGACATATAAGCTTATATTTTGTGAACATTGTGTGCTGGGCAAGCAGACAAAGTAAAGTTTGGCACAGCACTACATCGTACAAAGGGGACTCTTGATTATGTTCACACAGATGTTTGGGAACCTACCAAAGTTTCATCTTTGGGAGCTAAAAATTATTTCATATATTTTGTGGATGACTTCTCCAAATGAGTTTGGGTGAACACCATGCGACATAAGGATGAAGTCTTGAAGATTTTCTTAAAGTGGAAAAAGATGATAGAGACCCAAACTGGCAGAAAAATTAGAAGACTCAGGTTAGACAACGTCGGTGAATACAAGTCAGACCCTTTTTTGCAAGTATGCTAGGAAAAGGGGATCGTGCGACACTTTAGAGTGAGAGGCGCACCACAACAAAATAGGATGGATGAACGTATGAATCGCACTTTACTGGAGAAGGTGCGATGCATGTTATCCAATGCTGGTTTAGGCAAGGAATTTTGGGCTGAAGCTGTTACATATGCATGTCACCTCATTAATAGGTTACTTGTAGCTGCAAATGAGGGCAAAACACCCATGGAGGTATGCTCGGGAAAATCTACTGCAAATTATGATTCTTTACATATTTTCGGCTCCCCTACATATTTCCATGTTAGGGAAAGAAAATTGGATCCTAGAGCTAAGAAAGCCGTATTCTTGGGCTTTAGTGATGGAGTGAAGGGGTATAGACTTTGGAGCCCCGAGAGGAAAAAGATCATAAATAGCAGGGATGTTACATTCGATGAATCTTCAATGTTGAAGAGTTCTCCTAGGGAGAGCAAAACTAAAGAAGTTCCACAGCAGGTAGAGCTTGAGACTCCAATAGTTCCAGCCAAGCTTGTCACAAATTCAGAAATTGATGAGATAAGTACAGATGAGGTGGAGGACCTACACATGAGTCTCCTCAGTAACCATATTCTGTTGCAGTTAATAGACCAGAAAGATAAAAGAGGAAACCTGAATGGCTTATTACTGACATGGTGTCATATGCACTACCCATGACTGAAGATGACATTCCATCTACTTACAAAGAAGCCGAAAGAAGATCAAAGAGTGTAGATTGAAAGAAGGCGATGGATGAGGAGATACAGTCTCTTCATACAAACCAGACTTGGGAATTAGTCCAACTTCCAAAAGAGAAGAAAGCCATTGGGTGCAATTGGGTATATGTCAAGAAGGAAGGCTCCTCGGAGAAATCCAATGTAAGATTCAAGGCTAGGTTAGTGGCGAAAGGCTACGCACGAAAAGGAAGGGATATCAATTATAAACAGGTATTTTGCCCAGTTTTGAAGCATTCTTCCATTCGTATTTTGCTGGCATTGGTTGCGCGGTTTGATCTCGAGTTGGCATAACTTGACGTGAAAACTCGATTCTTACATGGAGATTTGGAAGAGAAAATTTATATGACTCAGTCAGAAGGGTATAAGGTTAGTGGTAAAGAAAATTGGGCCTGCAAACTAAGAAAGTCATTATATGGGTTGAAGCAAAGTCCAAGGCAGTGGTACAAGCGATTTGATCGGTTTATGTATGGGCAAGAGTACACAAGGAGCCACTATGATCATTATGTGTATTTTCATAAACTTCGTGATAGATCCTTCATTTATTTGCCCTTATATGTTGATGATATGCTAATTTCTTCTAAGAGCAAGGTGGAGATTGAAAAATTAAAAATTCAGTTAAGTCGTGAACTTGAGATGAAGGATCTAGGCAAGGCGAAGAAAATACTTGGCATGGAGATTAGCAGAAATCATTCTAGGGGCATTGTTTGTTTGTCACAAAAATAGTATTTGAAGAAAGTATTATAGCGTTTTGGTATGGATTCTAAATCCAAACCTGTAAGTACTCCATTGGCCCCACACTTCAAGCTAAGTTCCATGGAATCCCCCCAGAAAGATGAGGAACGTTCAGAAATGGCTTGTGCTCCCTATGCTAATGCAGCGGGAAGTTTGATGTATGCAATGGTGTGTACGAGTCCTGATATTTCACAAGCTATTAGTATGGTGAGCAGATACATAAATGATCCAGGAAAAATGCATTGCCAGGCTGTGAAATGGATCTTATGGTACATCCATGGTACTGTAGATTTTGGTTTGAAATTTGAGAAGGATTCATGTGCTCGTCAGCATGTGTTTGAATATGTGGATTCAGATTACTCCAGTGATTTGGATAAACGATGGTCCATTACTAGTTATGCGTTTACACTAGATGGAGGCCCAATCTGTTGGAGATCTACGCTACAGTCTACGGTGGCTTTGTCAACTACAGAGGCAGAGTATATGGCAGCGACAGAGGCCATTAAGGAGGCCATTTGGCTTCATGGCTTAATTTCAGACTTGGGAATTGTTCAGGATCACGTGGATGTCTTCTGTGATAGTCAGAGTGCCATCCACTTAGCCAAGAACCAGGTTCATCATTCGCGAACAAAGCACACCGACGTTCGTTTCCACTTCGTTCGGGAAATTTTGGATGAGGGGACTATTCTTCTTAAGAAGATTGGAACTGCGGATAATCCCGCAGATATGCTGACAAAGGTTGTTGCTGGGATCAAGTTTGAACACTATTTAAACTTGATTAATGTAATTCGAATTTGAACACCTTCTGGTGTGTGGCGCTTTTGAGCGCATTTGGTGGCATCTCAAATCGTTCACTTATTTGGACAGTATGGAGTTAATTTTAGGATATCTCGCCAAGGTGGAGATTGTTGGTTTTTCGATGCTTGTTGAAGCGGTCAGGTTCTTGTTGGAAAATTTTGTCATATTTACCAAAGGTGGAGATTATTGAATCTGAAAGTGGGTGGGAAACCCACTTCCCTAATTCCCTCCCCTTGTCTCATACTTTTAAAAAAATAAAGAATCCTCAAAACATGGAGCTCATGTTTCATCCGATTTTTACTCCTCATTTTGCTCCATGTCTTCTCCTCTTGTCTACCTCAAACATGTATATAAGGGGAGGCATGGAGGATGGTATTGACACACCAAATGTGAGTGAAGCATTGAAGAGTAAGAAGAAGAAGAGAGTTAGAAAATGAGAGTTCATTTGGAGTTTTTTGAGTATACACATTTGTGTAGAAAAATACACATTGTATTTTTCATTTGGAGTGTATGTGTGAGAGTCTCTTTTGTAACTCATTTGCAATAGTGAATTGATACGAGTGTCAGTGGACGTAGACAAATTGATGAACCACTTAAATATTTTGTCTTCCTCAGTGTGTTTGTCTTTCTACTCATTATACTTATATTGTGAGTGTGTTATATTATTATTTGGGGTTATAGTCAATATCATTTATTGACACGCTTTCCTACAACATATTACAATATCCTTCTAAAGAAATAATTTTAGAAGATCCACCCCAAAATATAAAATCCCCACGAATCTACATTATCTAGTCCCATACCTAGCAAGTGTATATTTTAACCAAGACCTACCCAGTAGTTCCATACCTAGTACGCATCCTAAAATAGGACAGAGAAAAATACTATCCAAAAGCCCCTCGTCCCCGCTGTGGCAAATGTGAATAAAAATAAATCACACAATACACAATTCATAAGAATAACATAGCACTTAATCATAAAAGTCCCAATTTAATTTAAATCTATGAATAACACCGTCATCGTTTTATACATAATTATTTGCGTTCAAAAAGGTTAAATTAATTAACATGCAACAATATTTCATACGTCATAATCTTACCTTTTATAAGTCATCTCATTTTTATAAATGTGAATGCGTCCCATTAGCCATATAAATAATCCCAATAAATTCCACATAAGAACCTACACCCAAAATCATAAAAACTGAAAAATCTAACCTATGCACCCAAGTGTTTCACAGATTAATTCATTTTACAAAATTTCACAAAAACAGTTCCAAAATTTAGTATGCATTTTCTCTAATTAAGTTACTAATTGATTTTAATCAAAAATACATGATAAAGGGTTTAGGCGACAGTTCAAAAATGCATAATATTAAAGGAAAGGAAAAGAGTATTCATGCATGTGATTAAGATGAAGAAAATCTGATAACACGGTTGGATTCTTCTCAAAAATTTAGCAAAAGAGTGTTCTTGGACAATCTTGAGTAAACCCCCAACTAAGCCTTCAAATCTTTTGACAAAACTTTGATTATGTTGGAGGTTGATGATTATGGTTGAGAGGAAAATATTTTAGAAGTGTTCTCTGGAGAGAAACTTGTGAAAAAGTTATTATGAGAAGTCCCCTTACGAATTATTAAGGTTATATACTAATTAGGAGTCCTAATCCCAACCCAACTTTATAATAATTGGCCGACTTACGTCAGATCTGGGCATCGTCGATCGGTCGACTAAAGGAGTCGATCGATCGATCGAGTAGGTCGACTGACAGTTCCCCTACAAAAATTTTGGAAGTAAAAATAATTAAAAACTCAATAAAAAATCCATTTTAATTCTGATTTCAATTCGGCCTGAAGTTTTATTCTCCAAATATTAAAACCAACATATTTTACTAATAAAAATTATCAAATCCAAAATTTTATTTTTCTCGAATATTCTAATTAATTATTAAAAACACGGGGTGTTACAACCGGGTCCCTATTCTCGAAGAGCTCGAGGTCCTCTTCCTTCGCGCTATGGGTCCGTCCGCACCCGAGCCTATTTGGGTCCCCGAGGAATATCAACACACTACACCTTCTCCTCATGTTAATGAACCGTCACCAGCCCAGCTCCCTATGTCAAATCTTGCCCAGCCAGGGGCTAACCTACCTGTGATTGTTGATTCAAAGGAGGAAGAATTAAACAAGGTCAAGGATGACCTCAAGATGTTGACCAAGAAATTCGACCAAGTTCGAATATATGGGAACTACATAAACTAAATCCAAATGTCTCATTATCCTAAAGCAATGTTACAAAAAAAGTTTAAAATGCCCAACATCGAGAAGTTCGGGAATAGTGGACCCCCAATTATTCATCTCCGAAGTTACCATCGAGCCATGACTCTTCTAGGAGCCTCCGAGGAAATAATGGCCCAAATGTTCCAACAAACTTTGAAGGACAATGCTCTTCGCTGGTTCTTATCTCTTGAGGAGTCCAGAATCCGTAGTTGGGAAGATGTTGCCCATATAACAAAGAATTAGAGGATACCCACCATGATTTAGAATTTCTCAAATGAAATCCTGAGGAATTAATCAGTAACTTCATAGCAAGGTGGAGAGAGAAAGCAACCACCATAACCAACCGACCTTTCGAAGAGGAGAAAGTTATTATCGTGAAGAATAACTTCTTACTCTATGTTTGAGAGATGATGGGAGGATGATATTACCCTCATTTTTTAGCCCTCCGAGAAGAAGGAGTAGAGATTAAAGAAAGTATTGCCAAGACAGAAGTTGAGCCGAAGGAAGTGTCCGAACAGTACACTCCCAAAAAGTACGAAAAGCCTGCTAATACCACAATTTCAACCATCAACAAACATCTATCATCCTGCCACTTCATGGACACAAGAAATCCACCCTAACCTAGTCAAGAAAGAATACACCAAGCTTCACACTCCACTATCCAAAGTTTACCAAGCCCTTTTACGACGGAATCTCATCAAGTCGTTGGACCCTCGTCCATTGCCAAACCAACTTCTAAAAAATTTCAAACTAGATGCCCATTGCGACTTTCACCGAAGTGTTGGTCATACCACTGATCAGTGTTTCCATCTCCAAAATGTTATCCAAGGTCTGATTGATCGGGGAATCATCGCCCCACCAGCCAATCCTAAACCAAACATTACCCACAATCCATTCCCAAATCATACAAATGCCATCTTCCTAGAAAAAGACCAAAAATTTGATCCATCTACCCAGATCGTACCCATTAAATCACCCGCCATACGCATATACTCTCTTAAACCTCTACAAATTTTCCCATACTTTCTCCTACATCCTACTTGTTTTGTCGATCAGGCTCTGCCACTTCTTATTAGAGCATGTATTGTTATTTGTACCCATTCCGTAGGAAAAGATATGGAATTATTAGCAGTGTTGAACCAACTTCTAGAGTTCGAGTTGAAATTGCCCTCAAAGATGACTATTGACTGCCATAGATTTAGTACACTGTTCTTGGAATCTCAAAATGGGCTCGAGAGTCAAATAATTGGGTGGTACCTACCGATGAAGTCAGTTTAGATGATGTTGTTCAGATCATGGAAAACTTATTCCGACAAACTCGTGAAATTTAAAGCATGTCTGAGCTACTTGACGCTTTGAAACTACAAGGGCGCTTGGTCCCTTCATTTTTACATCTCCCCACCGAATGGAAGAATATATACGAACATGCCATTGAGATTATGAAGTGTATTAACCTTCGTGGAAAGATGATGTCATTTCCACCAGATGGGGGAACTAATTCGATAATTCAGATGAAGAGTGAAGCCCAGAAAAGACTAGACCAATAGTCAGCATGTGTAGGATGATATCTTTTGAGGATCTTTTAGGATAAATCAATGGGGTAGTTGAACAACCCGAGATAGATGAGGAAATGGGATTTCTGTTTTCCCCTCTTTTGTGAACTATATGACTAGATCAGGGAGGCATTACTAAGTTCCAATTCACAATCATCTGCGATCGATAAAAAAAAGGTTTTGAGAATCTTTCGATGCTAAAAATGACCCTCTAGGAGAGCAAGATGCACGATACCTCAAAAGCGGAAAATGAATCAATAGTCGTAATAGTAGGGCTCTAATACAACCGAACACTACGCTGAAACGTAGTAAGACGTACAGATACTATGGACACTAGAACCTGATGCGGTGATACCATCTGTGACACCCCGCATAATTAAACCTTGGGTAATCAAGCCTTAATTTAATTTAAAATGGGTTTCTTAAATAGTTCATTCTTAGCATCACTGTCGAAACTTTTTATTTACTAACCACCTAAATGAAATTAAGCTAATGCCAAACTTTATCTTCCTTAAACAGATAAAACAACTCTTGCGGAACACTATAATTTAAGCAGTATTAAACCAATCATCATAAATAAATAAATGAAATAAAGTCTCATCGAAAACCATGGCTACAATAAAACTAACCCAAAATCCAAATTCTCTCTAATAACTGCAAATGTAAATATTGGACAACATGTCCCCAAACTGAGAGTAATAAAATTGAGATCCTACACTAGATCTGAAAAAGAGAATCGTCTAAGCAATCCCGGCAACATACACATGTGCTGCAGCTCCAAAGTCCCTGGAATGAATTCATGTTGGGTGTCCATGTGGCTGGGCACCTAAAAGGTTTTTAAAAATATTTTACATAGCAAGAGTTAGTACTCAAAATATTTTAAAAATATTTTGCAAGCAGTTATCACAAATATGAGTTATTGATTATACATGTTAAGACTTCGCACACTCTCTTGAGTTAACTCACCCCTCTCCTATAGTGCACGCCTAACGTTGGTACTTAGTCCATCTAGCTATGCTATCTAAGCTAACTAGACTAGAATACTCCACTGGACTTATCTACTCTCTAAGTCTCCATAACATACACGCAGTTTTTAATAGTCCATATCTCATATGTTATATACGTAGATAACTTATTCATCTATTGTTATCTTTATTCTTTTTATAATTAAGTCTCACTACATGATTATTACTAAAATATTATCAGTCCATCTTATTATCTACTGTCTCATGTCAGTAGATTATACATACACTATACATTTATCACACAACATATATTAAATATTAGTTATCACTAAGATGTCCTTATAACACACATAAAGTACTCTTGGTTCGGAATGATTCATCGACTCCAAGTAAGAGTTGGTTCGGAATAACACATTGACCCCAACTATTTATATATACACATATTCTGGTTCGGGACTCTATCATCACGACACCAGTTTTAAGGTTTATTTCAGCATTTTACATTAACCCCAAACATATAATAACTCTATGTTAGTTCGAAATCTCTCATCGATCCTAACATAATTAATTTAGGTATAATTCTATTAACCTAAAAGTTCATACAATTCAGTAGGTACACACCCGACCTATCAATCATGTTCGTACGTAATATTTTATTCTCTTATATTCACCGTACTTATTAATTTACGATTTATTTCACTATCGTATTTAATTGAGTATATGCACTACTCTAAGGTCCCTATTTACCCCTCCAATTGATTCAGTAGTTAATTCATCTCTACCCTACTGATAATTATTTTGAATTCATGTTAACTCTCCTCATAACTTAAATTCACCATTTCCAATACTTGACCCGTTCGTTCTATGCTTATCAATTCATTTTCTAAGTCTCTCTCTCAATGACTATGATGGGTCTTAACTCTCTACCTACTGGTCTTTATCAAGTCCTATGATAGGTATAAAATCACTCTAAACTTCCCAATAAGTGGAGGCCATCGAAGAAAATTCACTCAATAAGATTTTCCAAGAAACAGCAGGGGTCGATCGATCGACCTTCATCATTGATCGATCGACTGATGAATGTCGATCGATCGATCTTCATAGTCGATCGATCTACTGTTTTGGGTTGCTTCACCCTGTTACATTTTTCTTAAGTTTTAACCACTCAAAACTCCGCTAAACCTTCTGGAATTTTCGCTTAACATTACCAATTAGTTTATATATAAATAGAGACTATTCCTAATGTTAATAGAAATAAGATTTATTTTGTAATTCAATCCTCTACAGGTGTAAATCTAACTACATGCAAGCCATATCCCAAACATGTCTTTAAATCAAATCTTTCTTCAAGAATTAATCACAAAACCATTTATTTTACTCATCTTATACATGGATATTATAACTCAGATTTAAATTTTGTAAATAACCACTTGCCTTTTTTTAGAGATGATCTGATTTCGTGGTTAATGTAGACTTTGATTGTTTATCCCCTTCAATCTTCACTCTTCAATTGCTTGAGTTTCAAGAATTCCTTTGAATCTTTCACACTTCTCTTTTTATGCTTTGAGAATGACTTCTCTGTTCTCTCTAATGGCTTCTCCATGAGTTATGAGGTTTCTAACCTTAACCCCTTATTTATTAAGATGATAAAAGACTCCAAAATTCATAGGTCTTCCCACTCCTATATTTTAAAAGACTAAAATTCCCATGAATGGTCATACCCAACTAGTACCCCTTGGTACTATTTTGACTATTTTGACCCTTACGAAAATAATCGTGACCTCTAAATTGTCATTTGAGTAACTCATATAATATTTCTTATCTCGACCTCTCGTTAGCCCATGTTTGGCTCTCGGTTGAGATTTAAATCATATACGTCCATATCACTCTTTATGACGTAAGGTAAATTCATCACTTATTCACAAGTCATTTTCAGTAAATCGACTTATAATATTAAATCATCCCTTTTAACATTAAAATCATCTTAAATTACTCTACTCGCGTAATTTAAATATAAGGTCACATTAAATTACTCTACTCACATAATTTAAATATAAGGTCACATTAAATTACTCTCTCACGTAATTTAAATTCTTTGACATATTTTCTATTTAATCGCTCCATTAACTAAATTCCAAATATGTAGAAATATGGGGTATTACATAACAATCCAGTACTAAAGATACAATATAGAGGGAATGATATGCTTCTATCAGGTTTCCAAGTTGAACCACTTTTACTCCCATTAGGGGACGATTTCAAAGATAAGGTTTTTCCAGAGTATAACCCTCATGGCAACGTCAATGTGATCCAGGTGTTAAAAAACATGGACTTCATGCCCAGACTGGGGTTTGGACGATGATCACAGAGGATGCTTGAACCCATTGTATTGAAGAAATATTTTCCTCCTTGTGGTTTGGGCTATCCACCATCAGTAGAAGGACTCAGAATGCGTTGCCTTCTTGAAAATGCCAAGACTGTCTCGAGAGATTCCTCGAACAAAAGATTCATTAGATAAGATAAATATTTCCCCTTTTGTGACTTTTTTGAACCATAGTATGATCATGTGGACAAGAAGATGAAACTAAAAATGGAGATATTTTTCTAAGACAGCTACTTATGGCCCGAAAATTCCTAATATCATGTACAACCACTCATTAAAAAGTCTATAGCTGATTCCAGAGATTCCGAGGGAAGTGACTCTGAGGATTCATTCAACTTGCATACACTGGGGCTGACGCTCTGCTTGGTCCACTCAAGCACTACATCATTGGATTCATCATGCCTGATTAAAGCTTCTAATACACCTACCCTCAACTAGTATGCTATACCTATTCCACCTGGTGAAATATAACCCAACTCTGATGTTTATTCCATTTCCTCTCCTTTTGTTGTTCCTCCCTATTCTGATGTAATCGAGACTTCCTTTGATGAGTATCTCAATGTTTATTTCCCTAATAATGAAATAAATAAAGATTTTCAGTATCTTATTATGCCTTACATTAATTGTCTTGATTATAATCAAACTCTTGATGATGATGATTTTGCAAAGGAATAATTCTTAACCGATCTTAATAAGGTTAATAATAAATAACATAACCACGTTCAAGTTAATGAATATGAAAATATTTTTATTAATCTCGGTTCTAATAGCCAACTGCGCGAGATTAGGATATTGTCTACCCTTGATGAGCAAGAGAGCACCCAACTCGAGGAATTTGTGAATGTCTTCGTATGGTCCTACGACAACATGCCTGACATTAATCCCGAGATCTCTCAGTATGAGATTCCAATGCTCCCAGAATGTAAACCAGTCAAACAGAAACTCTGAAAGCTCCATACCGAATGGTCGCTCAAGGTTAAGGAAGAAGTGGTCAAATAGTTAAACGTGGGTTTCATTCATGTGATCGAATATCCTACATGGCTAGCTAATATCATACTAGTGCCAAAATCAGGGGGAAGGTTCGCATGTGCATTGACTATCAAGACTTGAACAAGGCCTCTTCTAAGGATGATTACTCGCTACCCATTATTAACATGATTGTGGACAACACAGTTAGTCACGCTCTTAAGTCATTCACTGATGAGTTTATCGGATATAACCAGATCAAGACGCACTCGGATCATCAAGGTCCACCTACTAGAGGGCTACCACAACCATATTGCATGATCTGATACACAAAAAATTTGAGGTCTATGTGGATGATATGATTATCAAATCTAAGACTAGGGAAGGTCATGATCCCTATCTCCGGAAGTTCTTGGAGAGACTATGATAATATCAGATGCAACTTAACCCATAAAAATGTGTCTTCGGTGTTACTAAAGGAAAGATCTTAGGATCCATGATTAGTGATAAAGGGATAAAAGCGGATCCTACCAAGATGAAAGTCATACTAGATATGCCACCACCTCATACGAAGAAGGAAGTCCGGGGATTCATCAAAAAATTACAATATATCAGTTGGTTCATCAGCCAGTTAATTTATATCTGTCAACCCATCTTCAAACTCCTCCAAAAGGATTCCAATAAGGATTGGAAGGATCTTTCCAAGAGTACTTTGACCAAATCAAGAAATACCTAATCTAACCTTCGGTACTCATGTCGTCGCATCCTGGTCTTCCCCTACTCCTGTACCTGAGTGTAACAGATACTGCAGCTGGGGCATTGCTAGCCCAATACCATGAAGAATCCTGTAAAGAGATGTCCATCTATTACGCCAGGCGCAAGTTGGTCGGGTACGAAGTTAACTACACTGCCTTGGAAAAATCATGTGTCGCCCTTGTTTGGGTCACCCAAAAATTACGGCACTATATGCTCGCATTTCCTATTAAGATTTTATCCCGAATGGATCCTATTAAGTATCTACTCAAGAAACTTACCTTGTCTAGCAGAATGGACCGATGGCTTATGCTCCTAGCCGAATTTGATATTATGTATGTTACGCAGAAAACCATGAAAGGAAGAGCCATCTCCGACTACCTTGCTGACTACCCTATGGAATAAACTGATGTTTAGATTTCTAAATTCCCGAATGAAAATATCCTTTGTACCTCCCAAAAAGACCTTCGATGTCAAATGTTCTTCAATATGACTGAATACGAGGTGTGAATGGTAGGCCTCAAAGTTTCTCTCAAGAAAGGAATTAGATACCTAGATGTCTATGGGGATTCAACCCTCATCATCGATTAAGTACTCAGAAGATAGAAATTCAAGGATGGGAAACACTCACTCTTCCATGCCTACTCAGAAGTGTTAGCCTACCAATTACAAGATATCACCTTCCATTACATGTCCCAAGAAAAGAACAACCTAGCGAATTCCCTTGCTACCTTATCCTCCATAGTTAATATGCTCGAAGGAATAACAATGGTTCCCTTCCTAGTCCAAAAGCAAGATAAACTAACCCACTGCTACCACCTTGAGCTCATCACAAAAGAAGATCCTGGTATAGCCGACTGTTAGTACTATGATATTTGGTGCCACCTCAAGCATGGTAGGTATCCTAAGGATCTAATAAGAATGACTGAGTAACTCTCCACAGACTGGCTGCCCAGTACATTGTCTGTGATAAAGCACTATTGAAGAGGAACTTCGATGCAACCCATTTACGCTGTATTGCAAGGGCTAACATTGAAGAGACACTACACCAAAAATAAGAATCTGGCAAGGTTTAAAATTATGCCAGATCAAATCTGGCACGGTTTTGAACTGTTCCAGAATCAGGTGTTCCAAAATGGTAATTTTTTTCTGAAACGGCTCAAAAGTGTGCCGGATTTGGCCAAACAGGAACACTTCTGGCACACTTTTAAACCGTGCCAGAATTTGATATTTTTAGCACACTTTTGGCACAGTTTTTAACTATGCCAGATTCAGCCAAACAGGAACACTTCTGGCATACTTTTAATCCGTGCCAGAATTTGATATTTCTGGCACACTTTTGGCACAGTTTTTAACAGTGCCAGATTCGGAACAGTTTAAAAAATTTGGCACAGTTCAAAACCGTGCCAAAATATGATACACTTTTGCCACGATTTTGAACTGTGCCAAATTTTTTATTACAAAAAATTAATTATTTGAAAGCACAAAATTCACAAATTAATAATATTGCGCGTTGTTAATAAACTAATGTACAAACAAACTTCAAAATATTACAAGTCTTTAACAGTTAACAGGCCCAAAAAAAATTGGGCAGAGTTTCCTCTATTTTCTGGACATTCCAAAACGTGTTAATACAAAACCTGCCTAACATAAAGCCCGCACGGCCACAAAATATAATAATTAACTTACAAAAGCCCGCACGGCAATAAAAGTCAACAATAAAACAACAAAAGACCGCCTGGCCATGACACAAAAAAATAGAATCATTAATAAACCCCTTGTTGTATATCATTGAGTTCTCTATGTTTTCCATGTGAATAAATGCCAACTATAAACTGTTATCCTGCAAAAAAATAGGATACAAAAAAGATATGATATTAGTAACCCCATAATTTACAAAAAAAAAATTGCTCAAACTAAAAAATTACATATATGAGTGGAAATTATCGTCATACTCTCAAACTGGGAGACTCGTGACTACGCGGTCAATTCCTACAAGTTACATTGGTCCCGTGCGAGGTGTCCGTGCCTCCTACGGGATCGTTTGGGGGCTGGTTTGGGTTTTCACCCTTTAACAGCATGTTTTTAACTCTAAAGAGTTAATTTTTTCAAATTATCATCATATTCTCAAACCGAGAGATCCGGGACTATGCGGTCAGTTCCTACAAGTTACATTGGTCCCGTGTGAGGTGTTCGTGCCTCCTACGGGATCTTTTGGGGGTTGGTTTGGGTTTTCACCCTTTAACGGCTTGTTTTAAGTATAAGTGTGATTTTTATAAATTATCATCATACTCTCAAATCGGGAGACCCGGGACTACGCGGTCAGTTCCTACAAGTTACATTGGTCCCGTGCAAGGTGTCCGTGCCTCCTACGGGGTCGTTTGGGGCATGGTTTGGGCTTTCACCCTTTAACGGCTTGTTTTTAAATCTAAGTGTGATTTTTACAAATTATCGTCATACTCTCAAACTGGGAGACCCCGGACTACGCGGTTCGTTCCTACAAGTTACATTAGTCCCGTGAGAGGTGTCCGTGCCACCTACGGGGTCGTTTGGGGGATGGTTTGGGTTTTCACCCTTTAACAACTTAGTTTTTAAGTCTAAGTGTGATTTTTGCAAACTATCATCATACTCTCAAACTGAGAGACCCGGGACTACGCGGTCAGTTCTTACAAGTTACATTGATCCCTTGCGAGGTGTTCGTGCCTCCTACGGGGTCGTTTGGGGGATTGTTTGGGTTTCCACCCTTTAACAGCTTGTTTTTAAGTCTAAGTGTGAGTTTCGCAAATTATCGTCATACTCTAAAATCGGGAGACCCAGGACTATGCGATCAGTTCCTACAAGTTACATTGGTCCCGTGCGAGGTATTCGTGCCTCCTACGGGGTCGTTTGGGGGATGGTTTGGGTTTTCACCCTTTAACGGCTTGTTTTTAAGTCTAAGTGTGATTTTTACAAATTATCATCATAATCTCAAATTGGGAGACCCGGGACTACGCGGTTCGTTCCTACAAGTTGCATTAGTTCCGTGCGAGGTGTTCGTGCCACCTACGGGGTCGTTTGGGGAATGGTTTGGGTTTTCACCCTTTAACGGTTTATTTTTAAGTCTAAGTGTGATTTTTGTAAATTATCGTCATACTCTCAAATCGGGAGACCCGGGACTACGCGGTCAATTCTACAAGTTACAATTGTCCCGTGCGAGGTGTTCGTGCCTCCTATGGGGTCGTTTGGGGACTGGTTTGGGTTTTCACCCTTTAACGGCTTGTTTTTAAATCTAAGTTTGATTTTTGCAAATTATCATCATACTCTCAAACCGGGAGACCCGAGACTACGCGGTTAGTTCCTACAAGTTATAGTGGTCCCGTGCGAGGTGTTCGTGCCTCCTACGGGGTAGTATAGGGGCTGGTTTGGATTTTCACCCTTTAACGGCTTATTTTTAAGTCTAAGTGTGATTTTTACAAATTATCGTCATACTCTGAAACTGGGAGACCCAAGATTACGTGGTCAGTTCCTACAAGTTACATTGGCCCCGTGCGAGGTGTCCGTTCCTCCTACGGGGTCGTTTGGGGGCTGATTTGGGTTTTTACCCTTTAACGGCTTGTTTTTAAGTCTAAGTGTGATTTTTACAAATTATCGTCATACTCTCAAATCGGGAGACCCAGGACTACGCGGTTCATTCTTACAAGTTACATTAGTCCCGTGCGAGGTGTTCATGCCTCCTACGGGGTCGTATGGGGGTTGGTTTGGGTTTTCACCCTTTAACGGCTTATTTTTCTAAGTGTGATTTTTGCAAATTATCGTCATACTCTGAAACTGGGAGACCCGGGACTACGCGGTGAGTTCCTAATAGTTACATTGGTCCCGTGCGAGGTGTTCGTGCCTCCTACGGGGTCGTTTGGGTCCTGGTTTGGGTTTTCACCCTTTAACGGCTTGTTTTTAAGCCTAAGTGTGATTTTTACAAATTATCGTCATACTCTCAAACAGGGAGACCCGGGACTACACGATCAGTTCCTACAAGTTACATTTATCCCGTGAGAGGTGTTCGTGCCTCCTACGGGGTCGTATGGGGGTTGGTTTGAATTTTCACTCTTTAACGGCTTGTTTTTTAGTCTAAGTGTGATTTTTACAAATTTTCGTCATACTCTCAAACCGCGACTACGCGGTCAATTCCTACAAGTTACATTGGTCCCGTGTTAGGTGTCTGTGCCTCCTACGGGGTCGTTTGGGGGTTGATTTGGGTTTCACCTATTAATGGCTTATTTTTAAGTCTAAGTGTGATTTTTGCAAACTATCGTCATACTCTCGAACCGGGAGACCCGACACTACGCGGTCAGTTCCTACAAGTTGCATTGGTCCCGTGCAAGGTGCTCGTGCCTCCTACGAGGTCGTTTAGGGGCTCGTTTGGGTTTTCACCCTTTAACGGCTTGTTTTTAAGTCTAAGTGTGATTTTTGTAAATTATCATCATACTCTCAAACCGGGAGACTCGGGACTACGCGGTCAGTTCCTATATGTTACATTAGTCCCGTGCGAGGTGTTCGTTCCTCCTACGGGGTCATTCGGGGGCTCGTTTGGGTTTTCACCCTTTAACGGCTTAGTTTTAAGTCTAAGTGTGATTTTTGCAAATTATCGTCATACTCTAAAACCGGGAGCCCAGGGACTATGCGGTCAGTTCCTACAAGTTACATTGGTCCCGTGCGAGGTGTTCGTGCCTCCTACGGGGTCGTTTGGGGGATGGTTTGGGTTTTCACCCTTTAACGGCTTGTTTTTAAGTCTAAGTGTTATTTTTACAAATTATCGTCATACTCTCAAATCAGGAGACCCGGGACTACGCGGTTCGTTCCTACAAGTTACATTAGTCTCGTGCGAGGTGTTCGTGCCACCTATGGGGTCGTTTGGGGGATGGTTTGGGTTTTCCCCCTTTAACGGCTTAGTTTTAAGTCTAAGTGTGATTTTTGCAAATTATCGTCATACTCTCAAACTGAGAGACCCGGGACTACGCGGTCAGTTCCTACAAGTTACATTGGTCCCCTGCGAGGTGTTCGTGCCTCCTACGGGGTCGTTTGGGGGATGGTTTGGGTTTTCACCCTTTAATGGCTTGTTTTTAAGTCTAAGTGTGATTTTTGCAAATTATCGTCATACTCTCAAACCGGGAGACCCGAGACTGCGCGGTCAGTTCCTACAAGTTACATTGGTCCCGTGCGAGGTGTTCGTGCCTCCTACGGGGTCGTTTGAGTGATGGTTTGGGTTTTCACCCTTGTAGGGATTGTGTTTTAAGTCTAAGTGTGATTTTTGTAAATTATCTTCATACTCTCAAATCGGGAATGACAGGACCACGCGGTCAGTTCCTATAAGTTACATTGGTCCCGTGCGAGGTGTTCGTGCCTCCTACGGGGTCGTTTGGGGGCTGGTTTGGATTTTCACCCTTTAACGGCTTATTTTTAAGTCTAAGTGTGATTTTTTAAATTATTGTCATACTCTCAAATCGGGAGATCCGGGACTACGCGGTCAGTTCCTGCAAGTTACGTTATTCCCGTGCGAGGTGTTCGTGCCTCCTACCGGGTTGTTTGGGAGCTGGTTTAGGTTTTCACCCTTTAACGCCTTGTTTTTAAATTTAAGTGTTGATTTTTGCAAATTATCGTCATATTCTCAAATTGGGAGACCTGAAACTACATGGTCAGTTCCTACGAGTTACATTGGTCCCATACGAGGTATTAGTGCCTCTTACGGGGCCCGTGACTACGCGGTTAGGCCTTTGACGATTTCAATAGTAATGGTTTATCCAAGTTTGCATTACAATTATTTGCATTTTCATTTGTCTAAAAGGAAATTATTTCTTTTCATAAACATGTTTGTTTTTTAATATTTCTAGCTCATTTAATCAGACAACTATAACCACAACCACAAGATGAATAAATTGAACATGAACATGAAAAAATTTACAAACCTGTAGAACCGGTGTGTCGATTTCAACAAAGCCTATATCCCATCGTCTTGCTTATCTCCAATGCAATCTACATAAGGAAAACATAGGTCAACAAACAGCCTTGTGGCATATGTGTTAAAAGAAACCATAACCTTGCAAAAGAGAAACAAAGTTGCAAGCAGTATCATATACCAAAGTACAGAGGTGACTGATATGGGAAATATAAAACATACCATATAACCAAGTTACTAAAATTAAAGTCATCGTTGTCACTTACAAAAGTAAGGACGACACTTATATACAACCACCATTTGAGGGACGTAGAAAAAAAATTCAATAAATCAATGTATAAAATTAAAAAAAAAAATACTTATTGTCAAACACTAAAAACTCCACTTCGGTCAGTACCTCAGTTTCTATTTATTATACTGTCACTTATACAAGAAGGTTTTTTTTGCCTCTTCTAGGCCGATTTTATTTCAGATCATAACAGTGGATTTTTATCGACCTTTTTCGGATTTTACCATTTATCTACATCTAATAGTTAATGTAGATACAAATTTTTGCTTCAATTAATGAATAAATGTTTTCTACCGAAGTGTCCTCGATAAAATATGTATCTGTCGAATTTAGGTATTAAACTCTAGGGCATCTCTTTCACTCTTAATCTGCTACGTTCGAAAGATATAGTTCAATTCCTACTATAACAAAATCTTCAGGAACAGGACAGTTAGAAACAAGCTTACTAATGCACTCATCATTTAAATATTTAACACTATTGATACTTATTATCTTTAAATTGGGGAAACTAGTGGACACTGATGTGCGAATGTTGGTTGCACAGTTAACGTGTTTAATCTATAGTATCATCAATATGTCGCATACGTGTTTCCTCAAGATAAAAAGTACAGTAAATAATGCAGACCATAGTATTATTTCTAAATATATGTTTGTATATAGCTGTTTGTATACAAATATATATAGAAGCTAAAATAAAAACTAATATTTGGGTCAATTCAATTTCAGCCCATATACTTTTCAAACTAATCAATTTATATAGCAACTATAGTAGTTTGAATAGCATCTATTTTCAGCTAATATGGCAAGTACTGCTATAGCACATCAGTTTGTGCAGCAGCTAATTAATGAATATGGCAAGTACTACTATAACACATCAGTTTGTACTGCTATAGACAAAATGCAAGTTATAGTGCCAAAAAAATAAAATTAACGAAATTATCAATTAATGAATGTGATCAACTAGTAACCTGAGTGCACAATCATTATGAATTAATGAATGTGATCAACTAGTAACGAAATTATTAATTAATGAATGTTATCAATCATTATCAATTAATGAATGTGATCAACTATAGCAGTTTGAATAGCATCTTATGATGTATGTGATTCTTGTTTGACTGTTATATATACGTTAATTGTACCTGTGACTTCTTGGTTTGATGGAGAAATTGTTGTGATACCATTATTGATCCACGTAGATAAAGGTCGTTTGAGATTCATTTTTTTTTGTTTTTCTTTATTTAGTCTCATTCTCAAAGTTTTATACCATATCCAAGATTATATTTTTGGGCCTTCAAATATTTACAGAAGAAACCTCTTCTTTTATCAGGCAAATTAGTATTCTGCCCAATATTTTATATAAATGTATTATGTAATAAAATCTATAAAATCACATTGAGGCTGAGGTTGGATGGAAGCAAGGAAGTTAGGAAACCTAGTTTCAGATGAGCATGATCACTGTGAGAGCACTTGAGCTTTACTTCTCTTTTCTCTCCACTTAGTTTGGCTCTCACTCAGGTCACTAGTTGAACACATCTATGTGTATGTATGTGTATGTATGTATGATGTACCGTGTTTTTTTTCATACGAGATCAAGAGCTTTACTTTTGACTAATGAGGCAGCAGAATGCAATGCGTTCAGTTGATCGAAATGGCAAAGTCCCTTCACACCTTACATGAACACCATCAAAGCTCACAATCATGCCCCCCTGAAAAAGTATGAAATTTACAAGTATGATTTGACCTTACAGAATATGCATATCTATATATATAACTACATCCATATCCTATTGTGCGATGACATTAGGACCTCTGGAGTACTTAACTACCTTTGGAGGAAGACGATTTATCCGATCACATAGAATTTCAATTGAAATAACAAGTGACATAAGAATCTTATCTTCACGAAAAAGTATTTAAAAAAATTGGTAAGGAGTGGATAAAAACATTTACTCTATAGAATAAGTAATATAAGAATTATGGGTAAGTAGCATACCTAAGATGAAATTCAAGGATCCATAATTGAACCAATGGTGATGAGAAAAAAGTAAAGAGGAATCACATACTACGAGAGTGTTATTGACCCTAGTTCTGAACCTCTTTTCTCAACATATCAAAACAAACACGAGCTCCGCCACATGGGTTCGTTCCTTCTGAATTGGGTTCCTACACCATAAACAGGTTGTACTTGTGTCATAAATATGAAATTATAAAAAAAATATACCACAACTACATCATTCCCAATAATTCATCTCAACTCATATATATTTACGCTTAGATGGTCAAGAGTTATGTAGACTAGTCATCATTTCAGGAAGCATAACAAATCCCTATTAGTACTCATTCTAATAGGAAAAATAACTAGTTATATACACACACAAAAGGGGAGGAGGAATTCACTCACTTATTATATCATTAATTACTAGTGAGGTCGCATATTTAGGTGATCTATAAGTAATGATGAAGATCATAGCACTGTGACATTCATCTACAAAAAAAGTGAGTACATATTGTGCAGCATGTCAGTTTGTTCTCAATTGGTACTCCTAAAATATCACCCTTAGCTATATCATATTTCTTCTCCCCTACCTCATAAGTTACTGAAGCTAAACTATACTCATGCTACTTTCTCCGATCTTTACATACACCATAAATGAGAGAATAATGATTTGATGAGTATGATAATGATTAGATTACTTCCTCTGTTGTTTAGACATAGTTCCCTAGAGCTATTTAACTGGTGTTTGTTCTATTCAACCTATCAACACTAAATTCTGAACCTATATTTCAAATGAAAGCTCCGTGAAACTTATTTGTTCTTTGTATTAATAAACATCTGAATAGTATGGCCATAGAAATAAAAACATCTCTGGACGGATATCGTTTATTTAAATATTTTAGATTGTTAAAGATGAATTCATGCCACAAATTTAAACATTTTGTGATCTTTAACTACACCGAAAAATGTGTGTTTTGGTTCTCTAGATGTAAAAGAAAGTGTACGTAGTAGTCAATAGCCACCAAAGGAGCAGGAAGAAATATTCTTGAAAATTTTGAAATATATGTTATATAATCTAATCCTTCAATTCAATGGCCTCTTTGTAACATTTTACTTAAGAACTCAACTCAAAATAATAATATTGAGGGTTATAGTGAATGTATTTACTTCAATTGCCATCAAGTCACAGAAACCATGTTAGGTCTGGAAACTTTTGAGTAATTATAATTGATGCTCAAATTTTCTTTTAAATCCCTGGAATACATCAAGTGTCAAACAAAACAAAACCAAATTATATTAAGAGAGCCAAACGTATAACATAGAGTCTAGCCTAAATGAAAAAGATATGTGAAAAATAAACACAAACGAACTCTTATATAGAGATGTACTAAATGCAAATAATAAAGAGACCCTAATGTATTTACTGAATTCCAGCTTTATATACATTAATATGTACCAAATGCAAATAATAACATAAAGCTTTAAGTTTTGAAATTATAAATAAAATCCATCCAAGACTTTAAATAAAAAGAAATCAAGCTAATAAATATAAGCTTCCATTTGAAATTAAAAAAAATATATTACCGGTGTCTTCAACTTTGATGTCATAGATTAGTAATCCCGTGGTCATTTATAAATTCTTCTGAGGATATGGACCGAAATTCAACGCGCATCAACTGTGCAAGCATACAAGCCGAAAAACACGTCTAATAGTAGGCACCTAACTTCGGTTCTTTCTATTCTCACAACCAACAATAGAATGATTATGTCTGTTAGGAAAAAAACAATTTAGTCCAAGCTAATTATTATAATGTCAAACAAAATAATAAAGATTTTGGGGTTGGGCTAAACATACATTGAAGTTTTGAGAATGATCTCAAAAAATAAAACTCAAGTATAAAAAACAGAATAGCAAATATAAAATGGTTATATTACAAATGTATAAGCACAGTCCAAATCTATATCCAACTTTGTTAGAAATTTCACTCTTAAAAAAACAGCATGGATAAATTATATTAAAAACTTAATACCAAACCAAATTGCATTGTTAGAAAGAGCACTGTTGAATTCATCACAAACTAAAGTTTTCTAACTAGTGAATTCGTTACAAACCAAAAATAACTAATTCTTAGCTGCTGAATTCATTACTAGAAAAAAATATAAACACAAAATCACAAATAAACATAGCTCAGCCGTGAACCCAGAGCCATATCGGATAATAACCCATAAGCTTAAATCTGACCACCCATCTACCTTACGCAGGCGACCATGACGAAAACCAGACCCATTACACCTCCACCCATTTACCTACAACTGTCGTCGGAGATCTATTCAAACTCCATATTAGGCCACAAATGTGCCCCTGCCTTCTAACCCCATAACCAACAACCAATTGTGACCCAACACCTGCCCATTTAAACCCTTAAATCCCGACCTCCAGACAAACCCACCGAACTTCCCTACCCGATTCCCATTTATTCACCCAAAACCATATGCCCCTACCGCCGGATTTCCCTACCTAATTTCATATACGGATTGTTGTAACTGAGTGCCGGCGTGAGAGAGGGAGAAATGAAGGTTACCTGAGTGCTTGCGTGAGAGAGAGGGAGAGATAAGGTTTGGGTTTAAGCGGGAGGATCAAAAGTGAGGGAGTCTAATTTTTTTTTTGTATTTTATATTTTAGTAAGTGTACTCAATTTTGGCACACTTAAAAACAGTGCCAAATTTTGGCACTGTTTTAAAGTGTGCCAAATTTTCATTCAACCGTGCTAGAATTTGGCACTGTTTTAAACTGTGCCAAAATTTTAACATCAAGGTGTGCCAAATTGTTATTTTTGGTGTAGTGAGATGATGCCAAAAAACCACAGCAAGGAATGTGGACCCCATATGAATGGCCATATGCTCGCCAAGAAAATCATCCGATAAGGTTACTACTGGGCTACCATGGTTCAAGATTGCACCGCTTATGTTCGATGATGTCTTAAATTCCAGCAATTTTCCAACCTCCAACACTTGCCTTTGCGATAATTATACAACATGACTTCTCCTTGGTCGTTCTCTACATGGGACATCGACATCATAGGGAAAGTTACACCTAAAGCCTCCAACGTGCATGAATTCATCTTAGTTGACATTGATTAATTCACCAAATGGATCGAAGCCGAATCGTACGCAATGCTGAATGCCAAAAATCTGGCCAAGTTCATCCCAAAAAATATCATCTGTCGATATGGAGTCTCGCATGATATGGTGTCAGACAACGAGTTGCATTTCCAAGCAAAAGTCACAGAGGCGGTCGACGTGTATGGGATTAAAATACAAAAGTCTTCTCCCTACCGACCTCAAACCAATGGAGCCGTCGAAGCCGCTAATAAAAACCTCAAAGACATCATCAACAAGATAACTGAAAGTTATCGATATTGGTCCGACCGGATCCCTTACGCCCTTTGGGACTACCATAGTTTAGTTCGAATATATACTAGGGTTACCCCTTACTCTCTTGTATACGGCATGGAAGCAGTCCTACCCATGGAGCTAAAAAATCCTTCACTAGGCATCATGCTTGAAAGCAAAGTCATTAAGGAAGACTGGTATCAAAGCCATTTTGAGAGTTGTCACTCTTGGATGAAAGGAGACTGAAGGCTCGATATCACATACATAGATACCATCGTCGAATAACACTATCATTAAATAAGAGAGTTAAGGATCGTGCTGTTAGAGAAGGGGACTTAGCCCTCAGAGAAATTGTAGAGCCCATCTGGGACCCTAAAGGGAAATTCAAGCCCAATTCAAGCAACCCCTACTTTGTGAATAAGATCATGTCTGGCGACATCGCTATTCTCACCGACCTCGACGAGGAAGAGATGGCCCATCCAGTCAACCTGGACCATCTTAAGAAATTCTACCCTTAATCTTGACGCGTTAAAACTCTTTTATTCTCATCTCCTTTCTATTCTTGAAAAAATCTTCATTTTCCTATACTCAGACTTACGTGGGGCCTGATCCTTTAAAAATATTTTTGCTTTCAAAAATGAAATTTAGAAAATTTTCAAAACCCCCAGAGGTACGTAGGCAGCTCATACGCTTCACGTGGGCATGATCCCCTTCTTTTTCACAAAATGATATTCTTTTCTTATCCCTGAGAATAACGGTTCATTTTTATCATTTACATAAACAAAAGGATTATGTTTGCCTTAGCGATTTGGCATAGAAAATTCAAATGCAAAAACTCATCAAGAGGAACAAAAATATAATTAAAATTTTCTTTATTTCATTAATAAAAATTTCACGTTACAATTACATCGGCATAGGGAATCAAACAACTTCCCTTGCCAACCTACCCTTACTTTCCTAAAAACAAATAAAAACAGCAACCAATTACTCCTAAAATAACCCTACTAAATTTATCCCCACATAAAATAGCTAGAATCATAACATAAAGCACCATCACAAAAGCTTCATAAATAAATTCCCCCAGGGATCCCACCCGCAGCTGCCAGAGGAACTGGCCCCATCATCATCCACATCCTGGAGTCCCTAAACCTCCCCTGCCTAAATAAAATGCTGTAGATGCTCCATGGAACGGTAAGCCCGAACCAGCCTAAAGAAAATAACAAATCCCTCCATGGTGTCAGATATGGCAAACCACATTTGCTCGGTCTCCACAGCCAGCATCTCAGCAATAACTCTCCTCCATAAAAACTTCATGTAGTTCTCAAAAACATGTCAGACTCTTCCAGTAGACTGGGAAGGAACGATCGACGGTCGATGATTCTCCCACGAAGATCCCAGCCCCACACGAATAAAGTCTAGTGTCCAAGGTGGCACAATATGCTCCCAACTAAATTATCACAAGAGATGCCAGGAAGAGTAGAAAGAGTTTTGCTGAAGGCCAACCAACAGAACATATTAGTATTCCCCCAGCTCCAAAATGGGCATCAATTCTCCCCACCAAGGCACTGTCCAATGCAAGCCTCGAACCCCGTGCTCTAAAAACTAATTTTTCTAACTCTCAATGTCCAAAACCACGCTGATAAAGTAGCGAGAAAAGAAATTTATCATAGCTGCTAAGGGATATTTAGGAGGGACCGCCATACAAAATCTCTCTAACAACCACATGAACAGCATTACGGGGCTACTCCTCAGGAAGTTGGAATGGCCTTCACTCCAGGCATCCACACCATTCAGAGTCTCTTCCAGTATCAACACCATAGGATTTCTATGGTACGACATCTATGAAGCAATGCATGCATCCTATGGGTCCACCAACAGTTTCCTAATCACCAACAGTAATTTCAAAATCAAGACTAGAATGACGGCTCCTGCATTGCTAGCATTGCTAACATCCTTCAAATGCACAGAATGATGAGTAGTAGGGAGAGAAATCATTCCTACCGTAACTAGTGACCAAACCGTTGAGGGAGAGATATGGAGAAGTCCCGCTAAGATCTCTCGAGGAGACCAAAAAAATTAAGGCATAACAGCCGCAATATTAGGATTTATCCCCAATATGGCAGAGAACTCTTCATAAGTCGAACAGACTTTGTCCAAGCCAAAGCAAAAAACATGAGCTTCTGGGTACCAAAATTCTACACCTGCCATCAGCAAGTTCCATTCTATAGGCCGGTTGCGCCATAATAAAACCCGATGCATGTTGAAAGCCCCGTAGTCGACATTGTATGAGGACATCGCCTCCAGGTTTTCAGGTAAGTAACAAATTCAACACCTATAGGGATATCCATATCATGAGACAAGATGCAAGAAGAATGCAAAAGAGAAGGAGTGTGGAGGGGTGAAGAAAATGCTCCACCCTTACCCCCCATTTATACTAGGAAAACCTCAACCAAAGACAAAAATCCTGCAGATTTCGAAGGAAAACCTGCCCCAGCAAGTAACAAGCAATTGAAGAAAGTGAAATCAAAGCATTGGGTTGATTAGACTAGACCGTCATGCCGATTGGCAGGACAAGGGGCATGCCGATCGGTAACCCCCTATTTTTGGAAAATTCCCTTTTTTCCTTTTTTGTAAAAACAAAAAAAACTCAATAAAAAAATATATTTTTTAAGGAATTCTGAATTTCCTTCTCCCTATGTTTTTACCTATCCCATTTTAAAATAGATTTTCTCAAATTATTATAAATTCTTTTTACGGTCTCAGCAGTAAAGTAAAAAGAGCATATGCATTAAGTCGCTAAAACAAAAATTAACAAAAACCTTATTTTATTGCATAGATATTATTTTATTACATTTGTCTTGCAGGAAAGAAAAAATACAATGGGACACTGCACGAACCCCCTTACACTCACACACACACTCTCTCTCTCTCTCTCACTCACTCACTTTCATTTCCTCTCTCTTTTCTTCCTCTCTCTCTCTCTAAAAAACTCCATCCTTGTGATGCGCGCGCTTTCCTCAGCAATGAGATGACGTACCTCCTCTCCCCGAACCAGACCCCTCCTCAAACGAGGCTGACAACACCAAACAAGAAGGAACTAGGATCGACTCCCGAATATGAGCCGTCACAGAAGTTACCCAATCTTGAATTTCCCTTAGTAAGTTGTTTGACACCCGAATGTGCTGCAAGAAAAACAGAAAAGAGCAAATCAGTCAGTCTGAGTGATTAGGCATAAATACTTCCAAATTTATCCCTTAATTTAGAGGCTTTTATTACCCTAGACATTGTAAAACGAGTTGGTTTATCTCATATCATTGCTAATGGCTTCGTCTAATAAGTATCCCGAGTTTCCTGTATTTCTTATTGATTTTGCAGGTATTTAATACATGAAAGAAAGAAAGAAACCGGAAGAAGCAAGAAAGAAGAAATAAGACGAATCAAAAGGGAAAAAGAGTAATTTCCATCAGGAATTCGATCGAGGACCCAAAATAAAGTCGAAGATCTCGAGTCTACGAATGCGTAGGAAGAAACGATGTTCAAATTCGAATTCTGGAATAGCAGTTATAAAGACTCGAAGATGTGAGATAGTCATGATAATTTGAAGAGATAATGAAGAGAAATTGAAAAGAATATCCGGACCAATCCGGATGGCATAAAAAACGGATTGATCCCGATACTAGAATTCACTGAATAAAGTTGCGTCTACCGGACCGATTCGGTCCTCTTAAAAAAGGGATCGATCTGCCCCCCAAAGATTTTTGCATAAATCCTAGTTAGCAAACCAATCCGGATGAAATAAAAAATGGTTCAATCCTGTTATCACCCAGACCAATCCGAAATATCCTGACCGGATCAATCCGGGGTTCGAGATTTTGGAGTTATCTTCTTCAAGACAGAGTCTTGCATGAATCCAACTCTTGTATTTTTCGTAGTGTATAAATTTCTAACACCTTCCAGGCATTAAAGGAGCTTTTAATTCATTTAGAGAAGCATTGTAATTAGTTTTGAGGAGAGAACAATAAGAAACCCAAGTTTTTATGTAGCTTTGATTCCAGTTCTGCAATTCAAGTAAATTTGTTCCAATTCTTGCTTTCATTAATGTTGTAGTTAATTCATTAGTTAGTAATTTCATTCTTCTTAATCTTAAACCGTTAGTTAAAATGTTTTCTTTCATTAAGAGCATGTTTTCTTCTTGTTTTAACATGTCCGGCTAAGTTTTTACGGGTTGGGGTGCATAAACCTCACCCAATGTAATTCACGATAGTGGAAATAGTTGTTTGGAATTGAACTCTTAGATGAATCGTGTTGCCTAAATGATACAACCATCTTGACACGAAGTCCAAATAATTATAAGTCGCTACCGTGTTGGTATATGACGAATAAGGTTCGCTAATCATCGCTGCCACCCTTGCATCATCTAACATCTCCTGCTCTCGCCTTATATACATCGAAGGTCTCGCAGGTGGCACCATCACTGTATCTTCCACCACCTTCCGGACTACTCTCTCCACCGGATACCAGAAGTAGCCGAACTCATGTGCTAGCAAGGTTCCTCCCTGTCACCCCCGTGTGATGGATGGCCGTCCCCCAGGGATAGAAGGTCACTTGAAAAATTCCCAGGAGAAAATCAATATCTGAAACGATCATTAAGAGTAAAGATATCAAGAAAATAATGAAGGATTTGCCTGATCGCTCGTCAGGCCATTTAAGACCTGACGCACCGCCTCTAAAGAGAGGGATCACCTCGACTGTCGTTTGGACTTCCGCCACATGTACATCTAGCAAAAGTCCCCAACAAACTCATCCTTCAAAGCTATAAGTTAGGCGTTAAGCCCCATCACCTAATAGAACCACATCTTCAAAGGACAAGGATCAACAATAAGAAGAAAACACATAAAGGAAAATGTGAATGGATAAAAGAAAATGCGAATGCATAAAAGAAAATGCACAAAATAAATAATACCACCAAAAGATATGTGGCACCAGTAAAGGTCTGTCGGCAGCACCGGATGAATGCATTCGGAAAAAAAAAATAAAGGGTTGCTAAAGTAAGTCTCCCCTAGTCAAAAAGAGGGAAATTTAAAAATACTCTCAAAATGGCAAAAAACCACAAGTGGACGACATCACCACTCGTCGCCACTAAAAACCCTCCTAATAATAGAAGAATAAATAGACGGTCCATCTAATGCACCTCCCACCTGTCCGTCTCTTCGATCCGTCGACTCTACAATAATGCCCTCAAAAGGTACAAATGGATAGACTCCCCGGAGACTATCCTCTCCACATTACCTAACGCCGCCTCCACTGCCGCCAGCATCCCCCAAAAGGTCATCTCCACCTCTATTTGAACCCCCTTATAATCCAGCCCCAGCAGCTGCTGCACATCGATGGGAGTCACTGTCATCTACCCAAAGCTAAAATACATGGTGTGGGTGGTGTCGCACCATATCTACCCTAAAGCACAAAGAACGGACATAGAACGAGGTGTCTCGTCCAGTGAAGAAGACAATCTACCAAAATTGGTTGATGACACCACCCAACGCACCACCGACGAAAGGCGCTCCCATACATCCTTAAGTCTCGTCGTCCCTCAAGAACGCAAGTTCGACGTAGAGATATTAGTTTGTCAAAGACAGAAAGGACAAACCCTTGTCAAAATTCAAGAAGAAAGGAAATATCACCAAGAAAAGAATACCAAAGGTCATCAATAGTTACATAGCCGCCAGGGTTCACCACCCTAGAGTATTGATGACGCGCTGGCTCACGCAGAAGAGTCCGCTCATCCGCAACTGGCTCGAATGAGTCGAACGCATTCTAACTACCCAGCATAAGGGGTTCGCCCAGTCGTCGATATTTAGCCACACCATGTGGATCTTACTACTTGACAAGTTAACTATTTTTTGGTTTGGGATGCTAAAACATTTTGCAAAAATAAATAACAAAAGAGAGAAAGTTTGGAAGCGGTGAAAAATGAGGAATTCTCGCCCCTCTTTATAGGAAGCTAAAGGGCATGCCGATCTGTAGCTCCCAGCAACATACTGATCGACATTGTCCCTTCACCTGATTAAGGTACCCCAAAAGACCCTTCCACTGCCATTTGGGACCTCTCATACCATGCCGGTCATCACCTTCCCTGAAATTTCATACAAAAATTCTCGAAAAATACTAAAAAATGCCAAAAAAATACCCACAAAATTCCTTAAATTATCAAATGAATTTTAGAACCTTTTTCACCAAGAAAAATATTTTTACCACACTTACGTCACCAATGGAATTCCTAAAATCAATTGGATATCTCCCAAGAAACGTCTCCAAAGGACAGCGCAAAATTCAAAAAATTCCCCAACAAGGAAACATCAAACCTTCGGATTAATTCCTCTTCCCCAGCGGAACCAAAAACCCCAAATCAAATGCTTCCCAAAATCCACAGCGGAACCACAAAGATAATTTCCCTAATGGAGTCTCCAAATTTCCCCAATAAAACTATAACTTAAGCCCTCAGAATTAGCTTTGACCCGCAAAAATGGTCATTATAACTTAAGCCCTCAGAATTGGCTTCGACCCGCATAATTGGTCATCCCTACTTAAGCCTTCCAAATTGACTTCTAACCGTATAATTGGTCACCTCTACTTAGGCCCTCAGAATTGCCTTCGACCTGCAAAACTGGTCACCTCCACTTAAGCCCTCAGAATTGGCTTCGACCTGTAGAATTGGTCACTCTCCACTTAAGCCCTCAGAATTAGCTTCGGCCCTCAAAATTGGTCGCTCCTATCTTAAAGGTCTTGACCTTAGCCCACAAAATTGGTCGCTCCCACTTTCGGTCTTCAAAATAGACTTTGGCCCATAAAATCGTCCATCCTTAGCATTTCCTTAGGCCCTCAGAATTGGCCTCGACCCTCTAAAATAGTCATCCTTGGTCCGCAGAATTGACCTATTTCCAAAACTTCATGTGGTGTTCATTCGACGGCTTTCACTTGTTCCAAGCTCACCCGTTTAGGGGATCTATATACACCACATTAAAGGACCCCCTAAGTCTCTCATTAGGTCCTTGGTACCTCCCCATTTCACTATAAACCCTAGGTCATACTCCTAGTACCGATCTAGAGGCTATCGGGCACTTTCGGGCCGCGTTTGACTCCGGTCAGCTCTATCGTCAGAGCGAAATCTCTTTTAATCTTCGAAGGGATTTGAATCCCCTTTCCAATGATTTTTTCTGTGTATGAATTGACATAAAGGTTCGAACGAACATACCATTTTACTATCAAAACCCTAGGTCATACTTCTAGTACCGATCTAGAGGCTATCGAGCACTTTCGGGCCTCGTTTGACTCCGGTCGACTCTATCGTCAGAGCGAAAGCTCTTTTAATCTTTGAAGGGATTTGAATCCCCTTTCCAATAATTTGTCATGTGTATGAATCGGCATAAAGGTTCGAACGAACATACCATTTTACTCGAAAATTGATCTGGAGGCCACCGGGCGCTCTTGGGCACCGATTTGACCCCATGCAACTTCACCATCAGAGTTAAATCTCTTTGAATCCTTGAAGGGAACGACACTCCCTTTCCAATGATCCACCCCGTGCACCAAACGGAATAACCATTCGGACGAATGATCCGTTTTCCATGAAAATTAATCTGGAGGCTACTAGGAGCTCCCGGGCTCTGTTTGATCAAGGTCAACTCTTCAGATCAAAGAGATTAAATGAATATTTGAAGGTCACTGAATAACCTTTCCAACGATCTACCCCATGCATGAATCAGCCTTACGGTACAGACAAATAATTTGTTTTACTCCGAGATGTAACCGGGCAATTTCGAGCCTCGGTTGAATAAGGTTAACTTTCCTAACTGAGCGAAACTCTTTGGAATGTCAAATTACCTCGCATAACCTTTCCAATGGTCTACCCCGTGTACAATTCTGACTTATCGTTCGGATGAATGATCCATTTTCGTTTAATGACCTCCCGTCCAAAGGACAGACGAGCGCGTATGAGACACGTTTGACACAAAGACAACTCCCAAGCCCAGGAGAAATCTCAAGGACTCTTGAATGTCTCTGAATTACATTTCTAATGGTATGCGCCACTCACGATTTGGATCAATGGATTACATTCTATGACCACTTTTTCAAAAAAATATGCACGAGACTACTGATTGGCAAGGCTCAGACCATACCGATCGGCACCCCCTTACTCCTAGAGCACACCTCAAATCCATCAACATCAGTAATCTCATCAACATTCTCTAGCAATAGGCAAAGTTTCATTATGTGAAATTCCATCCCATCTTAAATTCCCATCCTTTTCACACCCAATTTGGCAAAATCCCATTCTCTCTCATCCAACATTCATCTCAACATTCAAGGGAGTTCTTCCAAGATAAAGATCAAGCTTCAATTCTTCAAAGAAGGTTCAAATCCTTCCCTCTCTCTTTAAATTTCTTGTTTTTGCATTAATTGCATAAACTCGTAATTTAGCTTTTACTTTAGTTCATACTTAGTAGCATCTCGCATTTTTATTAGTTATCTTGCACAAACTTTATTTTCTATAAAAAAACTAAAACAAACAAAAAGAGGGTTACACCTATAAATTCCAATGGTATTATCCATCACATTTTTCCAAAACTAAAACACATTTTCTACACACATAATAAAATCCTCTTCGAATCCATGGGATAAACCCCACCCTTATGTCGCATGCGAACTACGTCGACTTTGATGCCTTTATAGGCTACATAGGTGTTTCGGGTTAAAACCCGAGACTCGAGTCCAATTTTTTAATTTTTCAAAATTTTCAAATTCCCCATTTTCACATTTATCATATTCTTACACTATTTTAATACCATATTGTTTGTGATCCCTAGAAGCGTTTTATCCAATACAAATTATCGTTTCGTTATAACGATCAATATTAAGATAAACGCATAAATCATATTTTTAATATTATTTTTGGGAACATTGTTATTAATTACCTCCCTCTATCTCTTCCATGATATGAGTTGGGTAATTTCGATATCCATTATATATACACGCACACACATTTCACGAAGAAATAAAGGAAAATAATAACGTAAGCCCATGAAAGACCGAAAGGGCAGTATGGGTGCCTAACACCTCCCATTCCATAACTTATCCCCCGAACCTTTGAACTATTGGTTTCGTAAGCATCCATTTATCTTCAATGCCACTTTCTCGAGGCGGCGACATGTTCTTTTTCCTGTTTTGTGCAAGATATGCTAGTGTAACAACCCGTATTTTTAAAGAATTAAAAATGAATTAAATTGGTTAAAATTTAAATTACATGTGTGATGTAATTTAATAGAAATATGATGGGTTAAGTAAATTATTAATCGAATAGAAATTGTTAATTATTATTTAATAGAATTACTAAGTCAATAGTAATTATACAATTGATGTCACAACGAATGACAATGACTTGACAATACGATATCTCAACCGAATGTCATGAGCGAACTAAATAAGGTAGAGATAGAAAATAAATTATGAGTAACTTAGATGATCATTTTGAGGCTATGGTTGAGTTCAGAAGGGCCGAAACAGTCAAAATAGTATGCCCGGGTGTGTAGCTTCCCAATACAGTTTTAGACATAATTGACAACCCGAGAGGGCATTTTAGTCATTTTATAACCTAGGGTTAAGGAAATTTCGGGATTTTGAGTATTATATATAGTCGTGGGGATGTGAGGCTAGGGTAAAGAGAATAGAAAACAATTGGAGGCTAGTAGATGGGAAAGGAGGAGTTTTTCTTGGACCTCAAGGAAGGGGTTTAGAGAATTCAAACTCAATTTAGCATCACAACCACTCTTGGAGAAAGGATTTGAAGAGAAGCTTCATCAAGGAGGATCAAAATCAGACCACTTTAATATAAGGAAAGTATTTATCTTGCAAGTATTTATGAGTTATTATACCCATGTAGAGTAGGGGTGTTGAATTTAGTAAAATTGATGATATTTTGTGATTTGATGAATAAACCTCATAATTGGGAATAGAATTGAATGTAGAATGAATCCACTTGTATAAAAATGAAATTAGAAGTTATGAGATTTAGATCATGAGACCCTCCATCTAGATACAAATGCAATAACATCATTCTAGGGATTCAATTTTAGAACAACTTCTTAAATTTGAGAAGTCTATGAAATTAGGTAAATTAGAAATCATTTAGAACTTAAACGGTCATCTTAAAAACTATTTTGCTCTGTTTTGATTTCGAAAATGGCTATTCCGTCTGAGCGCCTGGTAGAAAATCCTGTTTTCTGCATTTTGTTCAGTGATACTTTTTCTCCAAAAACGGTTCCAAAATGCCTCAAAACTGCAGTTTAAAAATCTGGATAGATTCATGGGGAAAATTTTAAGAAATGTTTATTTTTGGTTTGTAGTTCCATTGGATGTTGTCCCGATTGCTTGATTTTGATTATTATTATATACTTGGATGATGAACTATGAGGTTATTTTAAAAGGGTTTGACCCTCACGAAGGTGTAAATTGTTCGAACGAGATTGGTGTGTCGCTTGAACGACCCTAGGTTTTAGGTCTTTCGTTGCGAACGCGTGGCCGCCAGTTCGTATTTTAAACTAGTTATATTAAGTAAGGAGTAAATAGGACCCTTAAAGTAGTGAGTGATAATCAAAACTATGTGAAATGGAAGTTTAATTGAAAATTATGGTACGTTAAATATACGAGTGAAATATATACTACGTACGAGGTGATGAAATTAAGTGTGTGTAGACCTACAGAATAATATATAAATAGGTTGTGTTAATACCTATTAATACTATTTGATTATGTGTGTGACCATACCTACGCTGCTTGCTAACATGAGATTTACGTGCAGTGGGCGATCTCACCTTGACGATTCTAGATAGGTATGGATTAGTGCCCCAGAGCATGGAACTTAGGGCGGTCCATTATGTGTCGTGTATTAGTAGGGTTGGCATGTCATTTGGGTACAATAGGTATGTGCGTATCCCAAAGGCTTAAAACCATGTTAGCCTCCACTATGATGTTTATTTGTTTTGGTTTCGAGGAAACATGCCTAATCAATAGTCATTAATTAAGTACGAGAGGTACATGGACTTGATAGCAGAGTATGACAGAATCACGAGGGACCATTCCGGGGATGTTGTATGTGAATATATATTATATGTTTGATGAATATATATACTCGTGTAATATACCAACTTATGTGGAACGGTAGAATTGATAGATGATGAATATCTAAAAAGGAAATTAAATTGTGAAATTTAAATAAGTGGCTCACTAATAAAATGAGAATAAATAATTACTTATTGAAACCGTAGTACCGTATAGTATGGGGATATATGTGATAATTAGACTTTTTTAGAGTAATAAGATACCTTAGCTAGTTGGACAAGGGATACTAGTTAGGTAGAATACGATAGGCGTGCACATTAGTTGAGAGGTGAGAATCTCAAGTGAGTGTACGTGAATAATACATGTGTAATAAATAACTTATTTAAATCATGATTTAAATACTTGTTAAATATTTTCAAAATGTTTTACTTGGGCTTTAACCCGTGTCAAAATATTTTAGGTGTCCAGACACAGGGACGCCCAGCTTAGAGATCCTATCCAATGACACGTAGATGTAGCAGTGTGGAGGCTTGCAAGATATTTTCTTAGACGCTTCAACTCATTCTTTCGAGATAGGAGATTTCATTATCAGTTCATCTGGGCGTGTTTCCTTCAGACTTTATTTATTTCAGTTATGCCTCAGACTGTATTAAGATATTATTTACTTATTTCAGATTGTGGTTGGATTATTTACTTAGAGAACCGATGGTTTATTTGGTCTCCTTTATTTAATTATTTATATTTGCCGTGGGATTGTTCAAAATAGTTTCATGTATAATTGGTTTAATTCATTTAAATGATTGTTGCATGTGTTAACAATAAAAGAAAAAAATTGGCACCAGCTTAATTTGACATAGATGATTAGTAAATAACAAGTTTTCGACAGTGATGCTAAGAATGAAACCATTTATGATTTCGATTTAATTTTAAAAAGGAGTGATCACCCATGATTAAAATAGGCGGGGTGTCACAGATGGTATCAGAGCATCAGGTTCTAGTGTCCATATGTGATTTATGCTGCTTATTACAATTTCAGTGTTGCGTTCTTTGACTTAGAGCCCTATTATTAGGACTGATGTATTCATAATCACGTATTTGAGATTATGTTCTTCTGCGATTATATTTGTATTAACGGTGAAATCATACCATTCAATCTATTTTCAGATGTCACCTAGGAAGGAACAACAGGCTGGGATCGCCAGAAGAGGTGATGCTGGAAAGGATCAACGAGTACCTATAATACCACAAGGTATGGTAACCGTCATAGAGGTGGATGATATTATAGCACAAGAAATTACTATCGTATTATTACACTATGGAGAGCATAATGTCCAGCTGATAGGAACAAAAAAAATAAGGGAACCTAATCAGTCAAGCAAGTCAGGAAGAAACAGTAACAATGTAACACCGAAGAAACAACGATAGGATACTCGAGGTCGTCAGGGCCAAGAGAATAATAGATATGGCCAGCAGAATCAAAGCCACCAGGGCCAACACGGCCAGGAGCACGGAGATTTTAAAGGGAGATGTTTTACATGTGAAAAGAGTGGCCACAAGCGCCAACATTGTACGCAGCGAGCTAAAAAGAAGCCTCAGTCAAACGAATAGGGTCAAAAGAAGAAACATTTCAGTGGTCGGTGTTAAATTTATGGGGAGGAGAGTCACCTAAAGAAAGATTATCCACAACAGGGCCAATAACAAGGTCAGTACCATCAATGCAATCAGGGATAACGTCAAAGAGAGTTTCCAGGCCAGTGTTTTATTTGTGAACAAACGGGCCACAAGAGGAGGGGTTTCCCATAGCAAGGAAGAGAGACACAAAAGCAAGGTGCCCTGCAGGAGCAGCAGGCGCAAAGGCCACCTGCGGCAGCAGCCCCACCCGCTCCTCCACAGTAGGGATAACTTTAGTATGAGCGTGTTTATAACGTCTGAGATGCCTCCATTTAGCAGTCCCCACAAGTACCACCAGTGGTAGCGGGTAAGTTTACTATACATGGGCTTGCGAGTAGCGTTTTATTTTATACTGGGGATCACACTCTTTTATAGATACTAGATTTGCACGAGTTGTCAGCCTATTAGAGACAGCTAGTGGTCTCCTTATTTGTGTGGAATCACCGATGGGTAGTGGTTCACTTATATATTCTATTTGTAGAGGTGTGGATACTGAGTTGGGTAGATTGTGTTTAGCTGCCGACCTTCTTATATTGGATATTGAGGTTATGATGTTATCTTGGGGATGGATTGGTTAACAAGTTATTAGGTAATGGTAGATTGTTATAGGAAGACAATTGTATTTGCGATACTTATACAGGAGATGTTCTTAGTGGCGATGCCTCTTCTTGAAAGAGGGTCGAGCACTCATTTATATTACATTTAGAAGGCGACCTCACAGGAGGTGGTGGCTTTGTTAAACTCGATTCCAGTCGTGAGGGAATTCGAGGATGCTTTCCAGGATATACCTAGATTATCACCTAACACGGAAATTAATTTTGTTATTAATCTAGCACCGGGTACGAGACTTATATCTTGAGCACCCTATATCATGGCCCCATCTAAGATGAGGGGATTAAGAGAGAAGATTGAATATCTCTTGGGGAAAGATTTTATTCGACGGATTACTTCACCGTGGAGTGCACCGTTGTTGTTTGTCAAGAAGAATGATGGATCACTTCGATTGTATATTGACTACAGAGAGTTGAATAAGGTCACGATTTGAAATAAATATCCACTGCTTCGTATTGATGATCGATTCGACCAGCTGAGGGGAGCATCTTACTTCTTCAAGATTAATTTGTGATCCGATTATATTCAGTTACGCGTCGGGGAGGAGGACGTTCCTAAGACTGCTTTTCTTACATAATATGGGTCCTATAAGTTTAGACTGATGCCATTCAGACTCACTAATGTGCCAGCAGTGTTTATGGATCTGATGAACTGAGTTTTTTGAGAGTTTCTTGACCAATTTGTGATTGTGTTTATCGATGATATTCTAGTTTACTCTCGTTTTGCAAATGAGCATGCCGAGAATTTACAGAAGGTTTTACAAACACTCAGAGAACACCAATTGTATGCAAAGTTTAGTAAATATGGGTTTCATCTTCGGGAGGTACAGTTTCTGGGCCACATAGTGTCTGAGAAGGGTATAGCTGTTCATCCAAGTAAGGTATCGACGGTGAGGAAGTGGGGATATCCCACGACACCGACCGAGGTTCGTAGCTTTTTAGGATTTATAAGATATTACCGTAGGTTCGTTAAGGGTTTCTCGAAGATTGCAAGTTCGTTGACAAACTTGACTTGTAAAGGGGTGTCGTTTATTCGGGACGACCATTGTCAGTTAGCTTTTGATAAGCTAAAGGACAAATTGACCTCAACACGCGTACTTGCACTGCCTAAGGGGTGAGTAGCATATTGTGACTACACTAATGCATCCTTGTAGGGACTTGGGGGTGAATTGCAGTAGGATGAGAGGGATATAGCGTATTCATCATGCAACCTTAATCCCTATGAGAAGAATTACCCCACGCATGATTTGTAGTTAGACATTGTGGTATTTGCCTTGAGGATCTGGACGCATTATTTATTGGGCAAGCAGTTTACTTTATTTTGGACCATAAATTGCTTTAATATCTATTCAAGCAAAAAAAATTGAACATGAGGCAGAGAAGGTGGATGGAGTTCATGAAGGATTACGATTTTGATATTCAGTACATCCTCGGAAGGCTAATAATGTGGCTGACGCGTTAAGCCATAGACCAGGAGGTGAGCTAGCAACGATTTGGAAAGAAGAGTAGAGAGAGCTTCGACATGATGATGATATTTATTGGCTTGTATATTTGTATTATCTATCACACCTGAGATTGTGATGATGGTAGTGAAAGCACGGGCAGAGGATTAGTTTTTCCAGGACAGAGTTTGCCAGTTACTAGCTGATGGTATTGAGAAATACTCGATAGTGGTTCCAAAGGATGATGATTTGCAACATGCAGTGATGTCAGAGGCTCACGAGTCCCAATTTATAGTACATCCGGGTGGGGATAAGATGTACCAAGACAGACGCTCACAGTGTTGGTGGTCAGGGATGAAACGTGACATAGAAGAATTTGTCTCGAAGTGTGCTACTTGTCGACTAGTGAAGGTATACCACCAGAGACTGACATGGATGTTGCAGCCATTAGAGATTATCGTATGGAAATGGGAGAGTATATCCATGGATTTTATCACTGGGTTGTCGTTATCACAGCGAGGTCATAATTTTATATGGGTGATAGTGGATCGGTTGACCAAGGTGGCTCATTTTCTTTTTGTTCATACTGATTTTGAGACAAAGCAGTATGCAAAATTATTTATCATCGAGATTGTACGGTTACATGGGGTCCCACTTAATATTATCTCCGATCGTGATAAGATCTTTGTATCTCATTTTTGGTAGAGTATCCAGGAGGCGATGGGGAAAGATTTATAATTGAGTACATCGTATCAACCACAGACAGATGGGTAGACTGAGAGGGTTAATAAGATTCTTGATAATATGATGCGAATGTGTATACTCAACTTCGTAGGCGGATGGGAACATTATCTTCCTTTGGAGGAGTTTGCCTATAATAACTCTCCTACCAATTTACTATCGTCACAGCACCATTCGAGGCACTATACGGTCGGCCTTGTCATTCTCCTACTTAGTTAGAGGTAGGGGACAATAAATTATTGGGGCCATATATGATTCAGGACACCACTGTCAAGATTAAGTTGATTCGAGGGCACATCCGGATAGCTCAAGATAGGCATAGGAGTTACGTAAATGTAGAAAGTAGACATGTTGAGCTTGAGGTGAGTGACATTGGTACGAGCATCTCCTATAAAAGGAGTGATGAGATTTGGAAAGAAAGGGAATTTGGCACCGAGATATATAGGATCGTTTTCTATTATTGATAGGGTGGGACCAGTGATGTGGTGACAATTATTGTGTAACACAAATAAATAAGAAGAAAGCTTTCACCAAGTGAGAACAAGGAATATAAAATGACAATTCACACAACAAAGAATGTACGTGGTTCAGCAAAGATGTGCCTACGTCCACGGTGGTGCAGTCGATATTATTTCTATATACTCCGGAGAGTAATTACAGAGAATACAACTTGTCCTTTTATCCCGAACCTAGGGTTTAATATATACATGTACATGTAGGTAAGTGGAGGTGATGGGTTTCTCCACGTTTTTCATCTCCCCTATAACTTCCAATTGTGGGAACGTGGGGGAGACCGGATCAATATAAGAGATGAGGGGCCCGAACTTTGGACCGCCAGGACTGGGCTACTCGTCCAGGCCCATGGTTCTAAATTTCGGGTACCCACAATTTCCCTTAAATTTATTGGGCCATGTTTATGGGCTCAATGGATTTAAATGATCAGCCATTATGGCTGATTTGCGATTCCTCGAAAGCTGTGAAGTTGATTTGGCGGCACCCGCTTCGCTTATTATGCGCTATGATTAGAATTTAAAGGCTTATTGGAATAGCCACTTTCTCTCCCGTCGCTTCAGCCTTTCCAGTACTCTTCTATCTTCTGAGAACTCTAGCGCCTCGTACCTTCTTCTCTCAATTTCCATTCCCATAGTTTCTTAGTTGTCTGAGCTCGTGCTTCTTCATCACTTGGACTAATTGTTTGAGCTTGTGCTTCTTCATCACTTGGGCTGATTGTCTATTTTATAAGTTTCCTGTGCCCTTTCCTTGTACTTTCTCTTTGGTTTATAGCCTTTTTTGGGTCTTCCAATGGCGAAGGTTGGGAATAGGTCAATCTTTGAATTTAGGAAGTTTTACAACATTCCTGAGTGGGTAGATATTGAGTGTTGTGCCTCCCCTCCTAGGAATGTTAGGGATATAGATGATGCTCACTGGATCCATGTTCTGTTGCTTTCCTAGGGGGGACTCACTTTTTCTCCCAATGATTTGTTCCTGCATTTCTTTGGTTATTTCAATATTGTTCCTGCACAATGCTCGCCCAATGTGTGGAAAATAATAAATGGCGTCCATAAGATAAATCAATTGTATGGTACTAGGTTAGGACTTGCCGGGGTCTTTTTCTGTTACTCCTTTTCTCGAACTAGCTCAGGTGTCCTATACCTCAAAGCTAGGAGCCCTAATAGGGTATTGGTAGTAAATCTTCCTGATTCCCATGAGGACTACTGGCAAGAAGGTTTCCTTGTTAGGAATTGGCAGTTCCCTCCCTAATTTGAAGGGTCGAGGTCTGAAAGGTTCTCTGTTCCTTTTTACGGGGAGGAATATATAGGTAGACAGTGTATTGTTGTTTTAACTTTTGCTGATTTATGACCTTTCTAACTCTTCTTTGCTTTTTCTTGCGCAGCGAAGTCAAAGAACTTGGAACCTGCACTCAACGAGGTCCGTCTTTCAGAATTAGTAAAGGCTTGGAAAATCAGGGAGCCCTTAGGTGAGGGCGAGCACCCCAGATTTGCTGCCTTCCTGCTCGAGTACAAGAACGTTGGCTCTAGCTTCATAGCGAGGCCTATGGATAGTATACCATAGTTTGACTCCTTCGAAGATACTGCTGCAGAGCCTATCCAGCTGGACGAGGAGGAGAGCATCTTTGAAAGTGACTTTGCAGGACCCATGAGTAATTTGGGTGGGGGGAGCTTTGATAGTAGCAGTTAAAGTGAAGAGATGGTTCCCCCGAGGAAGAACTTGATTAGGGATGATGATGAGGAGGACCACGTGCCCCTTGCACAGAGGTTAAAGAAATAAAAGGCCATTTCTGGGGCCGTGGCTACTGGTTCCCGATCCTCCGTTCAGGAGCAGGAGAGGAGAAGGAAGGAAGAGGAGCAGGTGAGAGAGAGAGAGAGAGAGAGGAAAAAGGAAGAAGAGAGGAAGAAGTTGGAAGAAAAGAGGAGAGCGGAGGACAGGAAGAAGAGGGAGAGCGAGAAGGAGGAGGAGAAAAGGAGGGCTGAGGCGAGGACGAAGGCTGGTCAAGTCTTAGTCCCAGTATCTGCTCTACCTAAAGGGGCCTCCGTGGCAATTTCTCCTCAACTAGCCCCGGCTCTGCTCGAGAGAGTTGTTCTTTCGGCTGATCGCCAGAGGGCGGTAGGGTCGGAGCAGTTGGCCCTTCAGGCTAGTCAAAGGCTGGCTCTGGTAAGGTTTTTCCCTTTTCTCCTATGTTGTTTTGAATTCCCTCATTTTTCTCTTCTGATGCCTTCTTTTTTCTGCAGTTCGTTATTGACTTCTCCGTGCTCCATCGTTCACGCGATGAGCTGGTGAAGAGAAACAGCGAGCTGGAGGAGGAAAATACTGCCCTGAAGCTGAAAGGTAAAGAGCTCGAGGCTAGCTTTAAAGCCGGTGACGCTGCTCAGATTTCATCCGATCTGGCTCTTGCTACTGCCAACAAGGAGAAAGGCGCAGCAGTCAAGGACTTAAAGGAGCTGCAGCAGGCCTATAACCTGGTTTGCTTGAGCAAGCTAGCGGTTGTTGAGGACAACAGGATGTTGTCTACAGAGCTGAAGAAGAAAGAGTCTGAGGCTGTTTCTGCCAAAGAGGACTCATACGATTTCGGTTGGACTGCAGCATATGAGGATGCTAAAGTTCAGATAGGCTATATTAGTCGTTTGAACTTCAAAAAAGGCTGGAATAAGGCCCTTTTGGCTGCTGGCGTTGACATTGATTCTCCTTTATTTGACGAGCACAACCCAGGTACGAAGCCAACCGTGGATGAAGTTCCTGCCCCAGCTATTGAAGGCGCCGATCCTGTTCCTCAAGCGACCCCTGCTGATGTTTCTCTAGTTGTGGGGACAGAGATTATCCCTGCTGAGGGCGGTGCTCCTACTGATGTTGACAAGGGGAAGGGGCCATCGACTTCTGGGCCGCCTGAGGTTGTCAACTAGTTATCTACTAGGATTGCTCTATATTTTTATTTTTTCCATTCTGTAAACTTTTCTTTTTTCAGTTCGATGTAACTTCAATCTTCATTAATAAAAAAGGCTTCATTTCTGCTTGTACTGATTTGTCCCTTTCTCTCCCTTTTCTTTCTCTTGCTTGTAGTTAGTTGATGTGTATGATTACATTCCTGCTACTTCCTAGTTGGGTAGGACCCTTGGTCCCAATGCGAGTCCCGAAGTTTGACAGGCCTTCGTTAAGCTCTGCAAGTCCCTTAGGTCTAGAAATCAGAAGTATAAGGAGCAATCTGAGCTCATGGTCAAGCTGAAGGACAGGCTCCAGGAGATGGAGGACATTGGTGCTTCAGTGCAAGAGGAGATTAATGTGCTGAAGACAAAACTATTAGAGGCCTCCGAGATCAACCAAGTAGGGGAGGTTCTTCAGCAGGAGAATGAAGATCTGAGGAGAGAAGTATTACGACTCAGGGAGTATGCACCAAGCACTGTTCCGGCAGTTCTGCAAGGCTCCTCGTCGTCGCGAGCAAGATCTGGTCCTGTGCTACGAGGCTCTACTCGCCATCCCCCTCCGCGAGCTGGTAGTAGCACTAGGGGCAGAAACAGGGAAGCAGAAGAACTTCGTGATAAGGAGATGGAAGAAATCCGCGATGATGTTAGGCGAGCATATGTAATTGTTGTTGGGCTTTAAAGGGACGTCACTCGGTTGCGTCACTTATTCAAGAAAGGTCCTCGGCAAGCGTGGGTTGGCGGTTATGATCAAGGCTGGTCGAATGCTCCAACAAGGCTATCTGAGTTCTAAGAGCTTTCTTTCATCAGGGGATGGCTAAGTGCCTTGAAGGAGCTGCAAGTCCCGAGGAACTCGGTGCTATAGTATCGTCGTGAGATGTCTTCCTCCAATCTGGTTCCCAATTCATTCAGGAGGGACGATCGATGGATCCCCATCGATGTTATTCCTCGATAATTATTGGAGTCGGACGCGAATGAGGTTGTGGAAGAGTTTGCTCCTGCTCCCGATGACGGACGAAGAGCTCGAGTGGCTAATTATCTTGCTCGGAGGCTTCCACCCCCTTGAGATTTTGCCAGTAGCTATTTTTTTATTTTTGATAATGTAAATGCTTTGGGCGAGCTCGCCGACTAAACATGTATTATCATTGTTGTAAGTAAAATGGATTAATGAAAAGTTTATGTTTTTGGGTAATTTTGCCAACTAAACGTGTATATCCTACTTTTCATATCCTTGCTGCTTTATGATCTCTTCTGTTTTGTCATGCAAGTGTCCCCCCATTCCAGTATAATATCAAAGTACCATTGTGCCCCACCTTACCTTTTAGGTTGTGTCGTCACACTCCCTTAGGCCTAAGTAGGGAAATTGGCGAGGACACACCTGGTGTTGGATGTCTTCATCCGATTAGGATTTTGTTCAACCGAAGTAGGTTTGATGACCAGTATAAGATTTGGTTGTATTGCCTAAGAATCCTCTATAGAGCTTTATATATTGCCAAGGGCAACGCTAAGAGGTCTCTCGTGTTTTATGACGATGACCTGAGGAGGGGTATTCCCCTGCTGTAGTGATCAAGGTGCTTGTTATTTGGAAAAGATGTGCGATGAATGCAACTGTCACCAATCAGAGTGTAACCAACTAAGTAACTTTCATTAGTAATAAGGAAAATAAACTTCTGCTTTCATAACAAAAGAAATACAAGAAAAAGATCTAAAAATAGAATTTCTTGAGATTAGCTGCGTTCCATGCTCGTGGTATTTCTCTGCCCTCCATCGTTTCCAAGTGATAGGCACCTTGCAGATCGTCTTTAGTTACTTTAAAGGGTCCTTCCCAGTTTGGGCCTAGCTTGTCGTCTGACAACTTTACTGTGCTGCCCAGGACCTTCCTTAGAACATAGTCCCCAACTTGAAACGTCCTCGGGCTAACCCTTTTGTTATAATGCTTCGCGAGTTGTTGTTGATAGTTCGCTAGCTTCACCAGGGCCATCTCTCTACGCTCGTCGGCTAAGTCGAGTTCGGCGAGCAATGCTTCATCATTCAGGCCTTGGTCGATAAGGTTGGATCTCATTATTGGCAAACCTTCTTCTAGTGGGATGACTGCTTCTATGCCATATGTCAGTGAAAATTAGGTTTCTCCTGTTGCTCGTCGAGGAGTGGTTCGGTACGCCCATAGAACATGGGGTAGCACTGTTACCCATGCGCCTTTGGCTCGCTCTAATCGCTTCTTTAATCCATCGATCACAGTTTTGTTGGAAGCTTCAGCTTGGCCATTGCTCTAAGGGTAAGCCACCGAGATGAAGTGGTGTCTGATCCCGTGTTCGTTATAGAAGTTCTGAAAGGGGCCACTTTCGAACTGCGTTCTATTATCGATGATGATGGTTCTGTGGATTCCAAACCGAGTGATTATATTTCTCCATATGAACCTTATTATATCAACATCTCGGATGATCGCCAGGGATTCAGCCTCGATCCATTTGGTGAAGTAGTCAGTCACAACTAACAAGTATTTGCGATTGTCGACGGCGGTAGGCAGCGATCCCACGATGTCCATTCCCCATTGGGCGAAGGGCCATGGGCTGGACAGGGACTCCAGATCGCTGGTGGGTTGGTGGGACATAGGAGCGTGAAATTAACATTTCAGGCATTTGCGAACATATACTGCGGAGTCCTTTTGCATGTATGACCACCAATAGCCTTCCTTCATTGCTCGATAGGCTAGAGACCTTCCTCCGATATGACTTTCACAAATTCCTTCGTGAAGCTCGTGTAGCACTTGCTCGACATCACCTGGGTGGACGCATCTAAGGTAGGAACCGAATAAGGATTTCTTATACAAGTCGCCTCCTGTGGATAAGTGAAAGCGAGCAGCTTTGACTCTTATCTGGTGGGTAGTTTTCTTGTCATCTGCGAGCGTGCCATCCTTTAAATAGCCCCTTAAGGGGTCCATCCAGTTGGGGGTTGAACCCACCTGGAGTACTTGTTCCACGTTTGGTAACTTGCTGTTGTGGTTAATGCTCGAACAAATGAGGAAATTGATGGGGATGACCCTCTTAAGGTCAGAGTCAACTGCCGAACTTAAGGCTGCTAAGGCATCAGCATGACTGTTTTGCCCCCTGGGAAACTGCTGGATGTTGATCTCTTCAAAGCTTGACATTAATTCTCTCACTAAGGCAAGATAGGCTGCCATTCTTTCATCCTTTGCATTATAATCTCCACTTATCTGATTGGAGACTAGTTGAGAGTCGCCGAACACCTGTAAACATTTTGCTCCTAGAGTTTGTGCCTTTTGGAGACCGGCTATTAGGGCTTCGTACTCTGCTTCGTTGTTGGAGGCTGCAAATCCAAGCATGATTCCTTGTTCGAGGATTGTGTTTTCTGGAGTGATGAAGACAATGCCTACCCCAGCCCCCTTTGAGTTGGAGGCTCCATCAACAAAGAGTCTCCGGGTTCTCTCTGTTGCTTGGTTCTTCTTTTGCCTTTTTGGTTGAGGTTGGTTGGAGAGTTCCTTGCCCGTGAATTCGGCTATGAAATCAGCAAGGATCTAACCCTTAATAGCTATCCTTGGTTGAAATTAGATGTCAAACCGGACGAGCTCGACTGACCACTTAGACAGTGTGCCCGACAAGTTTGCTTTCCTTAGGAGCGCCTTAAGGGGATGCGATGTAAGGAAGATGATAGTATGAGATTTGAAATAATGCTTCAGCTTCCTCGAGGCTATTACAAGTGCAAAGGCGAGCTTCTCCAATGGCAGGTACCTTTGCTCAGCGTCTAATAAGGTCTTGCTCGCGTAGTAAATGGGGTGTTGGATTCCTGCAACCTCGCATATTAATGCAGACCTGACAGTGTGATTGGATACCGAGAGGTACAGGTACAAAGAATACATTTGCTGTGGTATGACAAGTAATGGTGGAGAGCTTAAGTAGGACTTGGGCTCGTCTAAAGCTCGCGAGCAGTCTGGGCTCCACTCTATCAGTTTACTCCCCTCTAGAAGCTGGAAAAAAGGTTTGCACTTCTCGGAGGATTTGGAGATGAAGCGATTTAAGGCGGCGAACATTCCAGTGATCTTCTGCACATCCCAGATTGTTCGAGGGGGTTATACCATGTTGATTGCATCGATTTGGTCTGGATTAGCTTCTATGCCTCTCTTACTGACCAAGTACCCAAGAAATTTTCCTGACTGGACACCGAAGGAATATTTGCTCGCATTAAGTTTCATTCGGTACTTCCTGAGGATTTCAAAGGTCTTTGACAGGTCTAAGAGGTGATTTTCCTTCTTCTTGCTCTTAACGAGCATGTCATCGATGTAGACCTCCATTGTGTCTCCCATTTGATCCCTGAACATTTTGGTGACCAACCGCTAATAGGTTGCCCCTGCATTCTTGAGCCCAAATGGCATGACCTTGTAGTAATATAACCCAACTATCGTGATGAACGCCGTTTTGTCCTGGTCTGGGGCATACAAGGGGATCTAGTGATATCCTGAGTATGCGTCCAGGAAACTCATTCGCTCGTGAGCTGCAGTGGCATCTACTAGTTGGTTTATCTTCGAGAGGGGGAAACTATCCTTAGGGCATGCTTTGTTGAGGTCAGTGAAGTCGATGTAAACTCTCCACTTCCCATTATTCTTCGAAACTACTACTGGGTTGGACAACCATTTGGGGAATTGCACTTCCCGTATAGAACCTGCATCCAGCAGTTTTTCGACTTCCTTTTCGATCGCGTTAGCCTTCTCGGGTGCAGTTCTCCGTGACTTCTGCGTGATTGGCTTGAATGTGGGGTCGATGTGCAGCTGATGACAGACCATACTAGGATCGATTTTAGGCAGCTCGTGTGGTTCCCATGCGAAAACATCTACGTTGTGTCTCAGCAAGGTCGTCAACTCCTTCTGTTCTTGGTCGGTGAGAGATGCTCTAATAAAGAAAAATCTGCTACTGTCACCAACTTCAGCTATAACTTTTACCAGGTCCTCGACGACACGCTCGAAGGGGAGGATCCTGGTCTCCTCTACTCCAGGTCTTCCATACTTTAATTGCTACTTGGAAGGTATCACACCTTCTTTAACTTTCTCGCTGGGTTGATCGGCCTTCTTCTCTGGCTTTGGTCAGATGGCTGCTATGAAACACTTCCTCTCCATCGCTTGGTCACCGTGGATCTCCATTACTCCTCGCTCGGTTACATACTTGAGCTTCTGATGGTAGGTCGAGGAGACCGCCTTCATCGCATGAAGCCATCCTCTGCCGAGGATGGCCTGGTACAGTGATTCGATGTCAACTACCAAAAACTCAATCATCTTAGAGACGTTCCCAGCACGAACTGGCAACACTATCTTGCCTAGGGGCATGGTCATTTTTCCAGCGAAGTCTACCAAAGGAACAGTAGCTTCCTTTAGCTCGGTGACGCTCAACTTTAATTTCCGGAATAGGATGAGGTACATTACTTTGGATGACCTTCCTTGATCGACTGAGTGTAATGACCAGGGCATCATGATGTGGGGTCCTTACTCCCACCAAATCTTCATCCATGAAAACAATATGCATGTTATAGCTGACGTCCTCTACTCGTCGACGCTTTCCTGACTGTGACTTTGCTGGATCGATTTGAAAAGCCTGCATTATCGCTGTAAGTTTTTTCATTTCCATTCGAGCTGAGTTCCCTTGTATCTTCTTGACGTCAGATACTCCGTGGATTACGGCGAACGCTTGTCCAGCATCATCCTCCAGTACATTGTCGGTTCTCGCCTCTCTGTTGGCATCCACTTTCTCTGCCCTCTTTTCCATAAAGTCGTTCAAATGCCCGGACTGGGCTAACTCCTCGAGGTGAGACTTAAGAGCTTTGCAGTGCTCGGTCTTATGTCCTCCCTCTTTGTGAAAAGCGCATCTTAACGCATTGTTCCTCTTCGAGGGATCTCCTCCCATTTTCCCGGGCCACTTGATGAATGGCTCATCTTTTATCTTCGCAAGAATTTTATAAATTGGTTCTTTCAAAACGGTGTTGACCGCCTAGAATACTTTCGACGCGTCATGGTTCCCTCCGTTCTTGGAGCCATTTTTGCCTTCGTTCTTTCCTCATTTCTTCTGGTTCTCAGTTTTCTCACCTCCCTTGGTAGTGATCTTAGCTCGATCGTTTTCTCCTGTATTAGGGTGGGTGACATCTTCCACCTTTGCGTATTTCTCAATTCGGGCCATTAGGTCGTCAATAGTCATAGCTTCCTTCTTCGTCAGGGACTGGTAGAGGAGGGAAGAACTAGGGAGCCCAATTTTGAAGGAGGCCACTGCCACTTTCTCCGCACAGTCCTCAATCTCATTGAATAACTCCCAGTACCTCTTCGCGTAATCTCGAAGGGTCTCTTGAGGCGTTTTCTTCATTGTTAGCAGAGCATCCATCCTTTTGGGATGGGAGCTACTGGTAATGAATAGGGCCGTAAAAATTTCGGCTAGGGATTTGAAATTCTTGATCGACCGGTGGGGGAGCCTTTCGAACCACTTATGTGCTACATCATGAAGGCTCGAGGGAAAAATGCGGCACATCAGGGCATCTCGGTGATTCCAGAGGTTCATGGTCTGTCGGTATTGCCTGACGTGATCGATGGGATCAGTTTTTCAGTCGTAAATCTTGAACCTTGGAATGGAAAATTTCTTGGGAGCTTCCTCCTCTTCGATTTCCCTTGTGATGGGTGACTTCATTTGGGTTTTGAAAGCTCGCCTCGCGAGTTCTTTGGTTGATCTTGTTCTGTGGTGAGCGGGATGCTGGTCCATATCCCCGCGGACCATGTTTCGTATGTTCTCGTCGCTGCGAGCAGGGCTCTGGTAGCGGCGAGCTCTTCGCAGCTGTTCGCGGAGGTCGTCGTCTGACTCGCCTCTTTCGTCCTTTTAAGATTCTCGCCTAGGGCTCCTTCCTCAGCTGCGAGATTTGCTCGCCTGAGGGCTAAGAGTGCGATATGGGCGTCTCTTGTTATCAGGACGAAGCTCCCTCTCCAGTCTTCTTTTCAAGTGAGCATTCTCAGCCTCGTATCTACGAGAAGACTCCCTCTGCTCGTGGAGCCTTGCCTCGTACGCATCAATCAATATGGATATCTACATGGACCTCACTGGTCCCTAACTTTCTTCTGAGGCTGTTCTTTCCAGGCGAGCTCTCTGATCTGAATGTCGGACTTCAAACCTAATCCTGCGAGGAGCATTTGGCTCTTGAATATCTCCTGCTTGAGGGGCATTGCTGCTGTGACCGGACATCTTAAACTCCTTTCTTGGTGTGGGCTCTTCTCAGGGAAAGACGAACGTTTCCCACAGACGGCGCTAATTGCGGTGACAATTATTGTGCAACACAAATAAATAAGAAGAAAGCTTTCACCAAGTGAGAACAAGGAACATAAAATGATAATCACACAACAAAGGATGTACGTGGGTCAGCAAAGATGTGCCTACGTCCACGGTGGTGCAGTCGATATTATTTCTATATACTCCGGAGAGTAATTATAGAGAATACAACTTGTCCTTTTACCCCAGACCTAGGGTTTAATATATACATGTACATGTAGGTAAGTGGAGGTGATGGGTTTCTCCACGTTTTCCATCTCCCCTATAACTTCCAATTGTGGGAACGTGGGGGAGACCGGATCAATATAAGAGATGAGGGGCCCGGACTTTGGGCCGCCAGGACTGGGCTACTCATCCAGGTCCATGGTTCTAAATTTCGGGTACCCACAAGTGGCTTATAGGTTGGGATTACCAGAGCATCTTCAGCGAATTCAAGATGTGTTTCACAAGTCATCGCTGAAGAGATACAAACATAATGAGAGAGATTTTTGGCATGTTCCACCTAGAGGAGATCGACTTGCAGCCCGACGTCTCATATGAGGAGAGACCAGTGGCGATACTTGATCGTAGTGAGCATAAACTGCGTTCAAATGTGATACCCCTGGTTAGAGTTCAATGGGGGCGCTATATTGTTGACGAGTCAACTTGGTAGAGGGAGGATGAAACGGGTGAGCAGTAGTGATAGTTATTTATGGCAAGTATATCCAAATTTTGAGGACGAAATTCCCTTGTAGGGGAGGAAGTATGTAACAACCCGTATTTTTAAAGAATTAAAAATGAATTAAATTGATTAAAATTTAAATTACACGTGTAACGTAATTTAATAGAAATATAATGGGTTGACTAAATTATTAATCGGAGAGAAATGATTATTGAATAAAATTACTAACTGAATAGTAATTATAAAATTAATGTCACAATGAATAATAGTGACGTGACAGTATGATATCTCAACCGGATGTCGTGAGCGAGATAAATAAGGTAGAGATAGAAAATAAATTAGGAGTAAATCAGATGATGATTTTGAGGTTATGGTTGAGTTCAGAAGATTCGAAACAGTTAAATAGTATACCCGAGTGTGTAGTTTGGGCCCCGGGACAGCTTTAGACATAATTGACAATTCGAGAGGGCATTTAAGTCATTTCATAACCTAGGGTTAAGGGAATTTTAGAATTTTGAGTATTATATATAATTGTGGTGATGTGAGGCTAGGGTAAAGAGATTATAAAATAATTGGAGGCTAGTAGAAAGGAAAGGAAGAGTTTTTCTTATAGCTCAAACAAGGGTTTTGGAGAATTCAAGCTCAATTTAGTATCACAACCACTCTTGGAGAAAGGATTTGAATAGAAGCTTCATCAAAGAGTATCAAAATCAAACCACTCTAATATAAGGCAAGTATTTATCTTGCAAAATTTTATGAGTTATAATACACATGTAGAGTAGGGCTTTTGAATTTAGTAAAATTGATGGTATTTTAAGATTTGATTAATATACCTCATAATTGGGAATATAATTGCATATAGAATGAATCCACTTGTATAAAAAAATGAAATCATAAGTTTTGAGATTTAGATCATGAGACCCTCCATCTAGATATAAATGCAATAACATCATTCCAGGAATTGAATTTTAGAACAACTTCTTAAATTTGATAAGTTTATAAAATTGGGTAAATTAGGAATCATGTAAAACCTAAATCGTCATCTTAAAAACTTTTGTGCGACGTTTGGTTCTGAAAATGGCTATTCCATCCGAGCTCCGGGTAGAAAATCCTGTTTTTTACATTTTGTTCACTGATAAGTTTTCCCCCAAAACAACTTCAAAATGCCTCAAAACTGCATTTTAAAAATTTGAACAGATTCGTGGGAAATTTTTTAAGAAATGTTATTTTTGGTTTGTAGTTCCATTGGAGGTTGTCTAGATTTCTTGATTATGATTATTGTTCTATACTTGGATGATGAACTACGAGGTTATTTTAAAAGGGTTTAAACCTCACGAAAGTGTAAATTATTCGAACGAGATTGATGTGTCGCTTGAATGACCCTAGGTTTTATGTCTTTCGTTGCGAACGCATGGCCGCCAGTTCATATTTTAAATTAGTGATATTAAGTAAGGGGTAAATAGGACCTTTAAAGTAGTGAGAGATAAACGAAATGATGTAAAATGGAAGTTTAATTGAAAATTATGGTATGTTGAATATACGAGTAAAATATATATTATGTACAAGTTGATGAAATTAAGTTGTATGTATACCTAATGAATAATATATAAATATGTTGTGTGAATACCTCTTAATATGATTTGATTTATTGTGTGAACTTACCTACGCTTCCTGCTATCGGGAGGTTTACGCACAGAGGGCGATCCCACCTTGATGATTCTGGTGAGGTTTGGATTAGTGCCCTAGAGCATGGAACTTGGGGCGGTCCACTATGTGTTATGTATTAGTATAATTGGTAGGTCAATTGGGTAGGTTAGGTATGTGCATGTCCCAAAGTCTTAAAACCATGTTCGCCTCCTCTATGATGTTGATTTATTTTTGTTTCGAGGAAACATTCTGAACCAATAGTCCTTTATTGAGTACGAGAGGTACATTGACTTGATAGCAGAGTATGCCAGCATCACGACGGACCATTCTGAGGATGTCATATGTGTGCATATATTATATGTGTGATGAATATATATACCCGTGTAATATACCTACTTATGTGAAACAGTAGAATTGATAGATGATGAATATCTAAAACGAAAAATAAATGGTAAAATTTAAATAAGTGTTTGAATAATAAAATGAGAATAAATAATTTATTATTGAGACCGTAGTACCGTATAGTATGGGGATTAATGAGAGAATTAGACTTATTGAGAGTAGTCAGATACCTTAGCTAGTTGGACAGGGTATACTAGTTAGGTAGAATACGATATGCGTGCACATTAGTTGAGATGTGAGAATCTCAAGTGAGTCGACGTGAATAATACATGTGTAATAAATAACTGGTTTAAATTATGATTTAAATACTTGCTAAATATTTTTAAAATATTTTACTTGGGCTCTGACCCTTGTCAGAATATTTTCAAAACATTTTAGATGTCCAGCCACAGGGACACTCAACTTAGAGATCCTATCAAGTGACACGTAGCTTCAGCATTATGGAGGTTTGCAGGATATTTTCTTAGATGCTTCAGCTCGTTCTTTCTAGATAGGATATTTCGTTATCAGTTCATCTAGGCGTGTTGCCTTCAGACTATTTATTTATTTCAGTTATGCATCAAACTGTATTCAGATATTATTTTCTTATTTCAGATTGTGGTTGGATTATTTTACTTAGAGAACCGATGGTTTATGCGATATCCTTTATTTAATTATTTACATCTACCATGGGAATGTTCAGATTAGATTCTTGTATGATTGGTTTAATTCATTTAAATTATTATTGCATGTGTTAATAATATAAGAAAAAAATTGGCACCATCTTAATTTGACATAGGTGATTAGTAAATAACAAGTTTTCGACAGTGATGCTAAGAATGAAACCATTAATGATTTCGGTTTAATTTAATAATGAATTGATCACCTGGAATTAAAATAGGTCGGGTGTCACAACTGGTGACTCCATAAGTTTACATTCACCCCGCACTGACGACGGTCTAAGTGCTCCTAAAGTACGAGGGTGTGAGACCCGTCTCCTTCCCTTCTCCCCTGCCCCACGGGAGGAAGAGAGGAAGGATATCAGGATGGACACAGTATGTGTATCCGACACAGATAATCTGCATCCGAGGTGGAGTATCCATATTTGCGGATATCCATTTTTTTGGATATCCGCCTCTGTATTGTATTTAATAATAATTTATTATTAAATTTAATTATTTATAATGATTATTTACAATATTTATTATATGTAATGTAAAATATAAATATGTAATACAAAAATGTTAACCATCACTTTTCACTCATTTAAAAAAATAGAGAAATAATACTTTTTAAAAACTCAAAAGATAATGAATGGCTTGAAAGGAAAAAAAAAAGCAATAGAAAAGAACAAAAACTGAACAAAACATTTTACCTAAACCTTTCTCTTTCATTTTACCCATTTTTCTATTTTCCCTCATTTTTGGTGCACACCCTCTTCTCCAAAATCTCCCTAATACTATTAACTTGGAAAGCTTCTCCCTCCTGTCTCCCCCCTATCCCTACCCCTCCCCTTCCCCCTCCCAACCACACACACATACACATACACACACACACACACACACAATACACACAATAACGTGCGCGCACACATACACACACAAAACAAGACACACAAACGTACACAACAATATAAACACACACACACCCGCGCTCACACACACACATAGATGCACACAACAACACATGCGCATAGATACACACAACAAATATTTGGGAAAAATTATTGATTCCAATTTACAAGTTGTTGATTATGAAATGGTAAACCAATTTGTTGATTCTAATTTTTTTATTTTAAACAATTAAGGCTTGATATTTTTGTTCACGGTAGTATTAATATTACATGTTAAAAGAGGCAAGCCAATTACAATGAATAATTAATGTAAACGGATACAAATATTATTCGAATCTGGGGAATCCGAGAGGATACGGATATGGATAGTTTCTTTTACTATCCAGACGGATATGGATAGTGCCTCCAGATAGAGAATACGGATATACAGCATGGTATCCGCTCTGTATCCATCCGTTTACCATCCCTATGTATGACAAGTATTGTCATTTAATATTATTTTTAAGAACCACACACAATGTTATATAACATTAAGAACCGCGCATAAAAAAATTATTGAAAATTAGTGGCTTTAGACTAAATGTCCCATCTTTCATCAAGTGTGATAGTGGACTATTTTCAGAGGCTTTAAAATAATTTAAGTAAATATGTGAAGTCACATTTGATGGAAACTCACTTGATGAGTTTTTAGGATAACTTTGAAAAGTAAATCATGTTTACATAAGACATTTTCAAATCTATCTCATTAAAAGAATGTTTTTTTTCTCAATTAATTTTATTACATGTTTTGTACATGTAATAAATTTTACTACATTCCATGATTACTATTTTTTTGCACAGGTACACAATATTTACCCTTTTCGCACACTTACATTTGTAGTAAACATTTACTTATTGTATTCTAGTGAGACTTATTTGACCAAAAGTAATTTTTCACTGGCCAATTGGATAAAAAAAGGTACTTATTTGAATACATATTTCGTAAATGGAACCTATTGATGAAGATCTCATTTTTAACTGATATTACAGTTTGAGTTTTTTCTTTTATATGATAGGGCTTTAAGTTTTCATTTATGGTTGTTTTAAGTTAAATGATGTTATAATTTATGATGATTGTTTATTGAAGAAAAAAACGATGTGGGGGTTTATATTATTATAGGGTTTGTTATTATAGGGTTAGATAGAGATGCATGAAGTTTAGAGAGAGATAGAGAAGTTTAAAGAGATAAACTGAGGTAAAAATTGGCTGAAATGAACTTCACATCTAAACCTTTGCCAACGATGGTCGTGGAAGGTGGTTGTGGAAACACTGTTATGATAAGGGTGGTGTTTAAGCTGGTTGTTAGGTTTTGAGAGAAATTAAATGTTAAAGTAAAAATAGAGTAAAACAAAATTTTGTCTTTTAAATACCATTTAACTAGTGGGATGCTTATTGCGTGATATTTGGGGGCTAATAACTCACTTATGTGGTGTTAGTGAGTTTTTTAGGGTACCTTTAGTATAATTAAAAAAACAAAATAACTTACCTCGACATCGGTGAATCGTAATGGTAGACACCCTATCCCAACATGCCTATACTCTTCCATAGTATCAAATAAAGTCTCTTCAGTTCAAGACCACCGGTCCTCCTTCAAACCCTAATAAGAGAACAATAATGCTCTTCGTGGTCCCATTTGACTTTGATAAACTCCTGAGCCCAAAAGTTCTTCAATTAGAAACTTTGAAATTGTTTCCAACGGTCCCGACCATGCGCGAATCGAATCCCGATCAAAATTTATGGCCAAAAAATAAAACAAACCCCTATAGGAACTACCCTCACTTGCCTATAGGAAGATGGGATTTACTTGTCAGGCAAGTCTGACCAGTCTGCTGATCAACAGGTCCCTAAGGGCATAATTATCCTTTTTCAATTTAGTGTTTCCCTATTTAATGAAATCCTTACCTCTCTTGCACAATCCCTCAATTTCAGTGCGACCGTTATTCTAAATTTAACATATAGCATTATCTCATACATATTCTTATATATTCCCTTATTATTATCCTACCCTACCATTAACCACCACTCCACCACCATCGTCTATACACCAAAAACTAGCAAACCAGATGTTCAAAAATGATTTCGAAAGGGCTTAAAAGTCTAAAATCCTTTTACATTTACTATTCTCATCAATTAGACTTTGCATATTTCAATGTTTTTTCTCCCTTCATAATTTTTATATTGTATCATTAGCTTTGACAATTTCACCCTTTTATTATCAAATATGCTCTCAAATTTATTTTTATAAACATAAAAAGGGGGTTAGGCCATATTCCTAATTTGGAGTGTCCTCATCATATTTTTCACCATTTCATTACATTTCACCTTTTTTACATAAACCAAAAGCATCACCCCAAATTCAAACTATGATTTAGACCCACCCTTGTTCATTATACGAGCTACGTGGACTTTGATGCCTTTTTTTTCCTTACATAAGCATATCAAAATTACTTTTGGGATTCAAGTCCGTTATTATTCATTTCATTTAGTTTAATTTATATTTTATCATTTCACTTATGTAGCTTCTACATTTTATTCATCTAGTTAGTCTTCTTACTTACAGTACTCTTGTAGTGATCCCACTCATACATACTCACTTTTTCGTAAAGAGATTACAATTTTGGGGCGTCGCACACATTTACAGTCATTTTATACATTTTTCGTTATCATATTACTCATGCTTAGTTACTTTTCTCTTCTTTTAGTGATTCCGTTCTTGCATACTCAATCTCTCCATAATGAGGTTAAGATTTCAATATTTCTCTTATATTTTGTCTCCTTAGAAGAATACATACCAATCATTTTCATAATGTGGATTTGTTGACTCCGATCTTCGTACACACACATATCAATATCCATGTATATATTCATTTTTATCCCACCTTTGTCCAATTTATACACAATGCAAATTTTAACACATATACGCACACATTCATGCATTAAGGAGAAAAAGAAGATATTATCGAGCCAATAAGAGACCGAAAGGGCGAAGTGGGTGACTAACACCTTCTTATTCCATAACATAGTCTTCGAGCCTATATCTCATTTGTTTTCACATGCACTAGTTGTCTTTTATCAATCTCTTTTAAGGTGTATCTTTCTTTTTCATGTTTTGATTAAAATAGGTTAGGGACTCTGATCTCTACACATTCACATACTTCACACGCCGACAATGGCCATTTATGTCATTTATACCCTCGAGCGCCAAATGAACGACGAGAGGTCCGCCGATCTGCACGCGTCTTCGGGTCGGGATAACATTAATAAGGTGGTTGTTAAAAGTTCTTGAAAAACTAATAATCGATGCCACTTTAAGAAAAAGGTTATTTTAATTGGGCTTTGGTAAATTTGTTTTTACTTATTTTAATTTGGATACTTCATATTAGCTAAGAATTAAAATTTTATTTTTTAAAAGGGCCTTCTTAACACCAATAAAATATACAAAATAACTTATACATAGGTAGTTTTATTTCAACACATTTTTTCTTTATATGCCCCAACTGATATTTTTTTTATATTTTATAAACTTAACATAAAAGATTACTATCCACTTTAGGCCACCATACTAATAATTTAATATTCAAATAAAATTAATCAAAAAGGTTAAGAAAACCCATAAGCCTTTTCATTTAACTAATATAATTGAAGAATGTTTAGGGTACGGCTTCCAAAGGATATTTTACACTATGGCGAAGTTTTTAGGGTTATGGTTTGGTTTGGAGTGTGAATGAGATGTTAAAGGAAGAATTGAATAAAAAAGGTTAAAATAAATTTTGGCTTTTGAATACCCTTCGACTAGTGGGGTGATTATTGTGTGGTATTTGAGAACTAATAACTAACTTATGTGGTGTTAATGAGATTTTTTTTTGGAGTTCCATTTACAACACCAAAAATACAAAACAACTTCCCCCCACATCGGGGAATCGTAATATGGTTGTTAAATGTTCTTACAAAAATTACTTATCGGTGCCGCATTATGAAAAAGATTATGTTAATTGGGTGTTGGTTCAGTCTATGTTTAAATAATTTATAAATATTTACGAGGGCCTGTAATACCCTGTAATTTTATTGATTTTTATTTAATGAATTAATTAAATTAAATGAGAATTAATTGGAAATTAATCAGAATTTAAATACTAGCGAGGCGTGAATTGGTATTTGATTATGATGATAATATTAAATATTATTGGGTATATATGGTAATATATGAGTATTGAAAGTATTAAAATTGTCGAGAATCATAAATATGACAATTTGGAAAATTAAGTTGGGACGCGCGGGTCAGTCGCGTCAGGAATCGATTTAATTAGATTAAAAAATAAATTATAATTTAATCATCTGTATGATCATTTTGAGTGCGCCAACGTGTTCGGAGGGGTCGAGATAGTCAAAAAACACTAGCCAGGGGTTTAGTTTGGGTCCCGGGGCATTTTTAGGCCAAACCGGCAACTGGGAGGGTATTTTGGTCATTTTAAAAATTAAGGAATTAAGACCCACGAATTTTAGTGTTTATTTATTTATTATTGGAAAGGTCATTATGGTCATTATCAGTCAAAAACAAAGAGTGGGCTACGTGAGTTAGAAGGGAAGTTGCATGAGGTTTCCAAAACCTAGCCACCAACCGCCACCACTAAATCTTGACGAAATTGTGACCGGAAAGAAAGAAAGAACCAGCCCCTGGACACCATCAACGATTCTGAACATCAAACTTAAGACAAATGATTTGATTTCCTTAGTTTCAGCGAATATTTCCTCCATGATAGTGTAGAAATTAATATTTGCCTTGAAAGATGATGAAAACCCAATGAAATTGATAGAGAACTCTAAACCTTGAATAGGAATTGCAGGTAGATTTGTTGTGAAAGAATTTAGTACCCAAAACATAACCTTTGATGAATTAAAAACGGATTAAAGAGGAGGATTATCACTGTTCTTGAAGAAAATAGAAAACTAGGGTTTTTACTGAAGTTTTGATCCATATAAGGCCAATTGTTGATGATTTAAATGTTTTGGAACGTTAAAAATACTGTATTTTGGTTGTATAATGACCCTATAACCTTATATTAGAGTTTCATACCTTGTAATGGAGTTTTGGGCCAAATCTGGGACTGAAAAATGAAGCAGTTCGTAGCCCATCTGGGGCGATCAATCGAACGACATTCATAGGTCGATCGATCGACCACCATCGATCGATCGACATTCAAGGTCGATGTAATACCCCGTAATTTTATTGATTTTTATTTAATGGATTAATTGAATTAAATGATAATTAACTTGGAAATTAATCCGGAGGTAAATACTAGCGAAATGTGAGTTGGTATTTGATCATGATGTTAAATAAAATATTACTGAGAATATATGATAATATATGAGTATTGAAAATATTAAAATTGTCGCGAGACAGAAATACGGTAATTTGGGAAATTTAGTCAGGACGCGCGTGTTAGCCGTGTCAGGAATGAATTTATTTAAATTAAAAAGTAAATTATATTTTTATCAATCGAATGGTCATTTTGAGTGCGCCAATGTGTCCGGAAGGGTCGAAATAGTCAGAAAACACTAGCCGGGGGTTTAGTTTGAGTCCCGGGGCACTTTTAGGCCAAACCGGCAACCTATAAGGGTATTTTGGTAATTTAAAAAATTTAAGAATTAAAACACACGAATTTTGATGATTATTTATTAATAATTAGTGAGGCCACTAAGGCCATTAGCAACCAAAGACAATAGAGTGGGCTACGGGAGTTTTGAGAGGAGTTAGATAAAGGTTAAAAGAGGTTCCTAACCAAACCCTCCTCCATCACCAGCATTTTGAAAGGAATTTGTGACCGGAAAGAAGAGAGAACCAACCCTTGATCATCAACAACGAACCAGAACGTCGAATTTAAGGCAAGTGATTTGATGTTATTAATTGCATTGAATATTTCCTCCATGTTTAGTGTAGAAACTGTATAGCCCATGAAAGTTTTGATGAAAAACCTAATGGAATTGTTGTGAAACTCATGATTTTGGATAGGGATTGCATGTAGAATGGTTATGGATGAATTCGACACGCGAAAATATAACTTTTGATGATTTAAAAACGGATTAATAAGGAGTCTTGGTAGTCAATTAAATTCTGAGTTCATGTTCATAGGGTTTGGGGAAAGAATTGGGGATCTATGATTATTGCATGTTGATTATTAAGATTTGACCCCAAAAATATGTTAAGGAGTGGCCTAGGTTGACTTTAAATAGTTTAAAAACATTAAAACGTTATTGGTATGATCTTAGGATGGATTTAGAGAAGAGAAAAATGAAGAAAAATGAACTTTGAAAATTTCTGGGCGTACTCTGTCATCTCGTTAGAAGACCTGCCCAGGTCGTTCGAACGACCTCGTTCGAATGAGACTTCTAACGAGATGACAGTACCCCTTCTAACGAGTTCGTTCCAATCCCTTCGTTCGAACGACACTCTTTCGAACTACCTAGTTCGAACGATATTTCTAACGAGTTGACAGAATGACCTTTTAGGCCTGATTTTATTTCGAACTTCCAGTAGACTTATTTTAATCGAGTGTTCACCTTCCCTTGTCGACTAGTGGGTATGGTTGTGAGATGGGACTACGTTGAGGAGTAAAACTTAGAATTTTATAATAAATCAGATGACATCTATGGGCTAGGAAATGAGTATTTAAAATTGCGACGTGAGAAGAGTAGATTATCTATGATATATATTATTCGGGGACTTGTAAGTGTACTACAATAATGATGGTATAGGAATGTAAAATATACCTCTATTAATGTTATAAGATATCTAAGATATGTGAATGCTTGTATATGTGGTTATCTGTGTATGACATACCTACCATACTTGCGATCACGGGAGGTCGGCGTTCGATCAGGGCCATCTAATCTTTGTGTGCCTACGGGGGGATATGGATTGGTACCTCGAGGACATAGGTCAGAGAATGACTTATTGAGGAGTTAATAAGTCTGCTGATCATGGGAGCATAGGTATGTGCGTGACCCATGTGATGTGAGCTATGTTCTCCTCCATTTTGTGTGATTGTTACTTATCAAAACGGTTCCTGAGAGATTCGGAATACGTGATCCTTATATACGTGATGTACCAGGATTTGATAGCAGAGTATGTATGGACCGTAGCTTAGTCTAGGGGTGCCATTATTGTATATTTATGATGAGAGTGATATACTGGAATATTGAAGCAAACTTTTTATATAAATACAAGTGTGAATGAATGTAACATCTTTGTAGAGCTAAAAATGGGAAAACTCTTAGTAATTATTGTAACTAATCCTGAAGAATGAAGGTAAAACTCTATGTTTATATTAAAATGATGGGAATTAAACTGCGAATAGTATAGTAAATTCAGATATTGTATTCGACTAGTTAGTAGTGGAACAACTAGAATGGGTATGGGTACGTAGGAGTGCACCCTTAGTTGAGAGGTGAGGAACTCATGTGAGTGCACGCACTATCATGTATTTTATATTCACTGTTTAATGATATTAAACACTTGTTGTATTTTAAACTATTTTCAGAATCGGGCTCTGACCCGTTTGCTTTCAAATCTATTTTCTTTTAAAAACCTTTTAGGTGCCCAGCCACAAGGACACCAAGCTTAGAAGTACCATTCTGTTGACGTGGTGTAGCTGATGTGGAAGTTACAGGACCTCGATTTTAGACTCCTCCACTTTCTACCATTGACTCCATTGCAGACTCATTTATCTGTAGGGCATGTTTCCCCTTTTCTCTTAGAGACATCTTATTCATTCAGTTTTGTTTCAGTATTGGATTTAATTAATTAGTGATTCAGACTTTGCATTTGGTTTTATTCAACATTCGGATTATTGAGAGGAGTATTCCTCGAGATTCATTGTTATTCCATGGTTATTCTATTGTGACTATGTTGTGGTTGTTGTATTAGTATATCAGAATTTAAATTGGTTTTATGTTAATCGGATTTGATTAAAATTGACAACTCACTTTTTAAATATTAGGTGGATAGTAATTGCTAAAATATTTTCGACAATGATGCTATGAACTGAAAAAATTGACATTTTATATTAATTTGAATAAAGGAGTAGCTACCTGGTATTTAATTAGTTGGGGTGTCACAGGTGGCATCAGAGTATCAGGTTCTAGCGTCCTTGGGATCTATACGGCTTATTATGTTTCCGCGTGGCGTTCTTTGATATAGAGCCCTATATTTTAGGATTATTGTACTCCATTGTGTATGTTTCGCTCTTCAGCTATTTTGAGTTAATAACTGTAGACTTATAAGACTTCTCTTTCATTTCAGATGCCTCCACGACGTGCACAGCGAGTTCCCAAAGTTGCTCAGCCCGAGCCACAACCTGCACCAGTTCAGGGCTCCATGAATGCCGCAGAGGTTGCCACTATTGTAGCCCAAGCAGTAAATGCCACTCTAACAGTTGTGCAGCAGGCACTGCCTCAGGCGCCGGTAGTAGCGCAAATACGGGCTCATGCATTCCCGTCTTCTTGGGAACGTGTTCGTGATGCTTTCTAGAAAGCACACCCACCGGAGTTTGCAGGTAGCTCCGACGTCGTTGTGTTCAGTCAGTGGAAGAAGGACATCCAAAGGCACTTGATGATGTACGAGTGTACGAATGTACAGAGACAGATACAGGCTACTTTTAAGCTAATAGGATCAGCGTTGCAGTGGTGGGAGTCCATTACACCGCGGAAGAGAGAGATATCCTTTCCATTTAGGAGTTCTGGGTGCGGTTTAACCGCAAGTACTTTCGCTCAGCCGTTCACACCGAGATGAGGAGGAAGTTAATGAACCTCAAACAGGAGGGGAAGACTATGGCAGAGTATGAGGCCGAGTTCACTAATCTCTTGAACATCGTTCCCGATGATATTCCGACTGAGGAGAAAAAGATTTAAAAGTTCGTGGGTGGGTTCACATGGAGGATCCGTTAGCACTTATTGAGTAATCTCTCGTTGTCCACTTATTCTGATGTGGTTAACGCAGCACTGCTTCACTGCCAAGACCACCGCTTTCACTTTTCAGAGGGTAAGTAGTCAGGAGAGTCCAGCCATCAGGGCCGGACGGGGGGAAATGGTGCCAGCGGGGCATAATCAGCTCAGGGTCAGCACAAGCAGGGTGATCAGGGTTCCCAACAGGGGGATTTTAAGAGGTTTAGAACTGGGGGTTTCAAAAATGGTCGGGGAGGTTTTCGATTGGGCCATCAGGGTCAGCACGACCCCCATGGCCAACAACAACAGTTTCATCAGGGCCAGCACGGCCAAGGGAGGAATGGCAACGGCCACCAGGGTTATGGGCAACAGGGTTAGAGGGGGGAAATTTTCCAGGGAAATGTTTCACCTGTGGAAAAATTGGCCACAAACGCCATAAGTGTCCTGAAAGGGGCAAGGCCCCATAGCAGCAGCAGTAGGGAGCTCGACACGAGCCCCAGAGACCTATATTTCCCGTCGCCCTCCCAGCACCACCGCAGATGCCAGGCTTGCCACCCATTCTCGCAGTCCCAGTCCAGCAGGGAAAGCTCCAGTACGGGCGAGTTTATCAGCTCTAGCAGGCCACAGTTCCATAGGATCCACCTGCTATTGAGGGCATGTTATCTATTCAGGGGACTATGGGGCGTATTTTATTTGATACGGGGGCCACACACTGTTTCATTGCCATGAGATTTGCACGCACTATGGGGTTATTAGACACTGCAGAGAGCACGATTACTTGTGTAGATTCACAGTTAAGTAGGGGTTTTGTGATTTCTCTTATTTGTAGAGGTGTGGGTATAGAGATTGGGAGATTTACTTTACCTGTTGATATGTTAGTATTAGAGATGACTGAGTACGATGCGATTATTGGTATGGATTGGCTAGTTGCGTACCAAGCCATGATTGATTGTTTTAGTACGAGTATCATTTTAGCCATACCTGGGTAGGAGATGTTTTTAGTGGCGATGCCTCGCCCTGAGGGAGGATCGTCCACTCACTTGTACTATATAGAGGAGGAGACCTCTAAGGAAGTGGTATTACCACTCGATTCGATTACAGTTGTTAGGGAGTTTGTTGATGTATTTCAGGATATACCTGGACTACCTCCTAGTAGAGAGATAGATTTTGTTATCGATTTGACGTCGGGCCCTCGACCAATTGCCCGTGCACCTTATCGTATGGCTCCAGCGGAGATAAGAGAGCTAAGGGATCAGATAGAGCAGTTATTGGGTCAGGGATTTATCCGTAAGAGTACTTTGCCGTGGGGTTCCCCCGTGTTGTTCTTAAAGAAGAGGGATGGATCTTTGAGGTTGTGTGTATATTACCGGGAGTTGAATAAAGTCACGATACGGAATAAGTATCCGTTGCCCTGAATCGATGACTTATTCGACCAGTTGAGAGGAGCTTACTTATTCTCAAAGATTGACTTGGGATCGGGATACCATCAGTTGCGTATCAGGGAACAGGACGTCTCAAAGACTGCTTTCTTGACGAGCTATGGTTCCTATGAGTTTTGGGTTATGCCTTTTGGCCTAACCAACGCTCCGACCGTGTTTATGGACTTGATGAATAGGGTGTTCAGAGAGTTCTTAGACCAGTTCGTCATCGTCTTCATTGATGACATTTTGGTTTACTCCCAGACAGAGGAGGAGCATGTCGAGCACTTGAGACAGGTTTTACAGACGTTGCGTCAGAATGAGCTATATACGAAGTACGAGAAGTGTGGGTTTTGGCTGAAGGATGTACAGTTTTTAGGGCATATCATTTCAAACCGGGGGATATCTATTAATCGGAGGAAGGTATCCGCGGTTAGGGAGTGGGGACAGCCCGTGACACCGACTGAGATCCGTAGTTTCTTGCGCTTAGCAGGATACTACACGAGGTTTATTCGGGATTTATCAAACATAGCAGGTACTTTAACGCATCTGACTCGCAAGGGTGTGCCATTCATCTAGAGCGATGCCCGTCAGTTGGCATTCGATGAGTTGAAGGAAAAGTTGACATCAGCGCCTGTGTTAGCATTGTCCAGACCGGGAGTTAAGTTTCTAGTCTACACCGATGCGTCCTTACAAGGACTTGGAGGTGTACTTCAGCAGGAGAGTCAGGCTATAGCTTATGCTTACCGTAAGCTTAAGCCTCACGAGAAGAATTACCCCACCCACGACTTGGAGTTAGCGTCAATTGTATTCACTCTTTGGATTTAGAGACACTATCTCCTGGGGGAAAAATTTCGGTTGTTCACCAACCACAAGTCTGTACAATACCTGTTCACGCAGAAGGAACTGAATATGCGTCAACATCGGTGGCTTGAGTTTGTGAAGGATTATCAGTTTGATATCCAATATCACCCAGGGAAGGCTAACGTGGTAGCAGACGCGTTGAGCCGTAGGCCAGTAAATGAGGTGGCCGAAGTGTGGAAAGCTAAGTGGAAGGAGTTGGGACACCAGGATGCAGTGGCCCGATCATTCATGTCTGTGATGACTGTTACACCTCAGATTGTTACTTGAGTGATAAAGGCCCAGGCAAAAGACTCGTTCTGTCAGGAGCAGATAGTTCGATTACTAGCAGAGGGAGTCGAGTCCTATACCGTTTGTTCAGACGGGGGATTATGCTTCAATGGGAGACTGGTCGTTCCGAAGGGGGAGACTTGCGACACGAGGTAATGACAGAGTCGCACGGTTCGCGGTACACCCTGGTGGGGATAAGATGTACCAAGACATGAGACGACGGTATTGGTGGAGCGGGATGAAGAGGGATATTGCCGTGTTCGTTTCTAAATGCGCCACTTGTCAACTGGTAAAGGTGGATCATCAGAGACCGGCAGGACTTCTACAGCCGTTAGAGGTTTCGATGTGGAAATGGGAGAGCATTTCCATGGACTTTATCACGAGTTTACCTACTTCGCAGAGGGGTCACGACTCCATATGGGTAATCATCGATAGACTGATCAAAGTTGCTCATTTTCTGCCAGCCCGGACAGACTACACTACGGGACAATATGCCCAAATTTTCATAGCGGAGATAGTGAGACTTCAGGGGGTGCCTCTCAATATCGTGTCTGACTGAGACAAGACATTTATTTCACGATTTTGGGAGAGTTTCCAGGAGGTAATGGGTACGGAGTTGCGGCTGAGTACGACATAACACCCACAGACAGATGAGTAAATCGAGAGGACGAATCACATGTTGGAGGATATATTACGTATGTGCATCCTAGACTTTGGAGGTGGTTGGGAGCAGTACCTTCCACTGGTGGAGTTTGCTTATAATAACTCCTACCAGTTCTCCATTGGCATGGCTCCATTCGAGGCATTATACGGTAGACCTTGTCGTTCCCCAGCATGTTGGTTAGAGGTAGGGGATAACAAACTCCTTGGGCCGAAAGTAATTCAGGATACTTAGGCAAGTATAGAGATGATACGGAGCCGTATTCGGGTAGCTCAAGATCGACAAAAGAGTTATACCGATGCCAAGAGGTTTTTCGGAGAGTTCAAGGCGGGGGACCAGGTGCTACTCAAAGTATCTCCGATGAAGGGGATTATGCATTTTGGGAAGAAGGGGAAACTGGAACCATGATATGTGGGGCTATTTCTTATCATCGAGCGGATTGGGCCAGTGGCATATAGACTTGGACTACCGGAGCACTTGCATAGGATTCATGACGTGTTCCATATTTCCTCACTAAGGAGATATCTTAGGGACGATTTGGCTCATACCCACATTGCTTTGGAGAACATCGATCTTCAGCCTGATAGTTCCTACGATGAGGGACCAATTGCTATTCTGGACCACAGCGAGAGAAAACTGAGGTCGAAGATAGTATCGTCAGTACGCGTTCAATAGCAGCATCATAATGCCGAGGAGTCCATATGGGAGCGCGAGGATGAGATGCGCGAATGTTACCCAGAGTTATTTGTACCGGGTATTCTTTAGTTCTTAATTTCAGGACGAAATTCTGTTATTAGGAGGGAAGTATGTAATACCCCGTAATTTTATTGATTTTTATTTAATGGATTAATTGAATTAAATGAGAATTAACTTGGAAATTAATCCGGAGGTAAATACTAGCAAAATGTGAGATGGTATTTGATCATGATGTTAAATAAAATATTACTGAGAATATATGGTAATATATGAGTATTGAAAATATTAAAATTATCGCGAGACAGAAATACGACAATTTGGAAAATTTAGTCGGGACGCGCGTGTTAGCCGCGTCAGGAATGAATTTATTTAAATTAAAAAGTAAATTGTATTTTTATCAACCGAATGGTCGTTTTGAGAGAGTCAATGTGTTCGGAAGGGTCGAAATAGTCAGAAAACACTAGCCGAGGGTTTAGTTTGAATCCCGGGGCACTTTTAGGCCAAACTGACACCCTAGAAGGGTATTTTGGTAATTTTAAAAATTTAAGAATTAAAACCTACGAATTTTGATGATTATTTATTAATAATTAGTGAGGCCACTAAGGCCATTAGCAACCAACGACAATAGAGTGGGCTACGGGAGTTTTGAGAGGAGTTAGAGAGAGGTTAAAAGAGGTTCCTAACCAAACCCTCCTCCATCACCAGCATTTTGAAAGGAATTTGTGACCGGAAAGAAGAGAGAACCAACCCTTGATCATAAACAACGAAGTAGAACGTAGGATTTAAGGCAAGTGATTTGATGTTATTAATTGCATTGAATATTTCCTCTATGTTTAGTGTAGAAACTGTATAGACCTTGAAAGTTTTGATGAAAAACCTAATGGGATTGTTGTGAAACTCATGATTTTGGATAGGGATTGCATGTAGAATGGTTATGGATGAATTCGGCACGCGAAAATGTAACTTTTGATGATTTAAAAACGGATTAATAAGGAGTCTTGGTGGTCAATTAAATTCTGAGTTCATGTTCATAGGGTTTGGGGAAAGAATTGGGGATTTATGATTATTGCATGTTGATTATTAAGATTTGACCCCAAAAATATGTTAAGGAGTGGCCTAGGTTGACTTTAAATAGTTTAAAAACATTAAAACGTTATTGGGATGATCTTAGGATGGATTTAGAGAAGAGAAAAATGAACTTTGAAAATTTATGGGCGTACTCTGTCATCTCGTTAGAAGACCTGCCCAGGTCGTTTGAACGACCTCGTTCGAATGAGACTTCTAACAAGATGATAGCACCCCTTCTAAAGAGTTCGTTCGAAGCCCTTCATTCGAATGATACTCGTTCGAACGATATTTCTAACGAGTTGACAGAATGACCTTTTAGGCCTGATTTTATTTCGAACTTCTAGTAGACTTATTTTAATCGAGTGTTCACCTTCCCTTGTCGACTAGTGGGTATGGTTGTGAGATGGGAGTACGTTGAGGAGTAAAACTTAGAATTTTATAATAAACCGGATGACATCAATGGGCTAGGAAATGAGTATTTAAAATTGCGACGTGAGAAGAGTAGATTATCTATGATATATATTATTCGGGGACTTGTAAGTGTACTACAATAATGATGGTATAGGAATGTAAAATATACCTCTATTAATGTTATAAGATATCTAAGATATGTGAATGCTTGTATATGTGGTTATCTGTGTATGACATACCTACCATACTTGAGATCACGGGAAGTCGGCGTTCGATCAGGGCCATCTAATCTTTGTGTGCCTACGGGGGGATATAGATTGGTACCTCGAGGACATAGGTCAGAGAATGACTTATTGAGGAGTTAATAAGTCTGCTGATCATGGGAGCGTAGGTATGTGCGTGACCCATGTGATGTGAGCTATGTTCTCCTCCATTTTGTGTGATTGTTACTTATCAAAACGGTTCCTGAGAGATTCGAAATACGTGATCCTTATATACGTGATGTACCAGGATTTGATAGCAGAGTATGTATGCACCGTAGCTTAGTCTAGGGGTGCCATTATTGTATATTTATGATGAGAGTGATATACTGAAATATTGAAGCGAACTGTTTATATAAATACAAATGTGAATGAATGTAACATCTTTGTAGAGCTAAAAATGGGAAAACTCTTAGTAATTATTGTAACTAATCCTGAAGAATGAAGGTAAAACTCTATGTTTGTATTAAAATGACGGGAATTAAACTACGAATAGTATAGTAAATTCAGATATTGTATTCGACTAGTTAGTAGTGGAACGACTAGAATGGGTATGGGTACGTAGGAGTGCACCCTTAGTTGAGAGGTGAGAAACTCATGTGAGTGCACGCACTATCATGTATTTTATATTCACTGCTTAATGATATTAAACACTTGTTGTATTTTAAACTGTTTTCAGAATCGGGCTCTGACCCGTTTGCTTTCAAATCTATTTTCTTGTAAAAATCTTTTAGGTGCCCAGCCACAAGGACACCAAGCTTAGAAGTTCCATTCTGTTGACGCGTTGTAGCTGCTGTGGAAGTTACAGGACCTCGATTTTAGACTCCTCCACTTTCTACCATTGACTCCATTGCAGACTCATTTATCTGTAGGGCATGTTGCCCCTTTTCTCTTAGAGACATCTTATTCATTCAGTTTTGTTTCAGTATTGGATTTAATTAATTAGTGATTCAGACTTTGCATTTGGTTTTATTCAACATTCGGATTATTGAGAGGAGTATTCCTCCAGATTCATTGTTATTCCATGGTTATTCTATTGTGACTATGTTGTGGTTGTTGTATTAGTATTTCAGAATTTAAATTGGTTGTATGTTAATCGGATTTGATTAAAATTGACAACTCACTTTTTAAATATTAGGTGGCTAGTAATTGCTAAAACATTTTCGACAGTGATGCTATGAACTGAACAAACTTGACATTTTATATTAATTTGAATAAAGGAGTAGCTACCCGGCATTTAATTAGTCGGGGTGTCATAGTCGATCGATCGACCTTCCCATAATTGGTTATATTTCTCCCTTTGTTGAATTTTAACAATTTTGACACTAGATAATTATTGGTGGGGACTTTGTGAACACTCTTCGATTTAAAGAAGACCAGTAGGCATGTGTGTGAGACCCGGATTATGACTAGAATTCAATTTGGGAATTATATTAAACCTAATAAGGCTCGACGTGTGAGATAGTATTAGAGACTGAAAGTAAATGATTAACTTATATATAGTTTTATAATATAAGGCTAGTGGCAGAGGTGAGGACCTTAAGAATAGTGGATTTAAATGTGGGAATAATAGGAGATTGGTAACCTTTTTGGGTTAGATTTTAAGTACTTGAAACTACGGCGTGAGATGTGTCGGCGGTCTATATTATATATTATCCGGAGACTTAAAAATGTACAAATTGGAATAACAGTATAGGGATGTAGAATATACCTTTATTAATATTATAAGATATCTAAGTTGTGTGAATGCTTAGTATATGGACTTATACGTGTATAACATACCTACCATACTTGCTATCACGGGAGGTCGACTTTCGAAACTGGGCCATCTAATCTTTGTGTGCCTACGGTGGGATTTAGATTGGTACCTTAAGGACATAGGGATGTGAATGACTTAATTGTGAGTTAATAAGTCAGCTGATCATGGGAGCATCGGTATGTGCGTAATCCATAGGTATATGAACTATGTTCGCCTCCATTATGTGTGGTTTTACTTATTAAGACAGTTCCAGAGAGATTCGGAACACGTGGCCCTTATGTACGTGATGTATCGGGATTCGATAGCAGAGTATGTGTGCACCGCAGCTTAGCCTAGGGGTGCCCTAATTGTATATTTATGTTGGGATTAATATACTATTAATTGCCATAGACTCTTTATTAAAGTGTAAATGTGTATTCTTGAGACATTTTTAGTAAAGATAAAAATGAGAATTTCATACAGCAAATATTATAAGTAATGAATAAGAAATAAAAGGAAGACACGCACAAATTATATTAGAATGTCTTGAATAGACCCTTATATTATAAAGTGAAGTCCGGTTGTGATTTAGACTAGTTAGTTAACGGCATGACTAGGACGGGTTACGGATACGTTAGGAGTGTACATTAATTGAGAGGTGACGAACTCATGTGAGTGCACAAAACTAACATGTATTTAATATTCACTGTTTAATGTTATTAAACACTTGCTATATTTTAAACTGTTTTCACATCGGGCTCTGACCCGTTTGCTTTCAAATCTATTTTTCTTATAAAAACCTTTTAGGTGTCCAGCTACAGGGACGCCAAGCTTAGGAGATCCATTCCAGTGACGTGCTGTAGCTGCTGTGGAAGTTATAGGACCTTGATGATAGATGCCTCCACATTCTATATTGATTCCATCTAAGACTTATTCAGTTGTTGGGGCATGTCGCCCCATTTCTTTTAGAGACAATTTTATCATACTCAGTTTCCTTTCAGTTTTGGAGTTAAATTCATTTATTATTCAGACGTTGTATTTGGTTTTATTCAGTGTTTGGGACTATTCTGAGGAGTGTTACTCCAGACTCATTTATTATTCCATTTATATAATTTCGTGACTGTGATGTCATTGTGTTATCATTAGTTGATAAATATTCGATGGATTGCATGTTAATTTAATTTAATAAAATTTGGTAACTCACTTTTTAAATATTAGGTGGCTAGTAATTGTTTAAAAATGTTTTCGACAGTGATGCTATGAACTGAACCAACTTGACATTTTGTATTAATTTGAATAAAGGAGTAGCTACCCGGTATTTAATTAGTCGGGGTGTCACAGGGCCCTTCTTAACACCAATAAAATATACAAAACAATATGCATGGGTGGTTTTGTTTCAATACATTTTTTATGTACCCCAGCCTGTATTTTAAATATTTTAAAAACATAAAATAAAATACTATAATATCCGATTTATGCCACCCTTCCAATATTTCAATATTCAAATAAAAATAATAAAAAGGTAAGGAAAACTCATAAGCTTTATCTTTGAACTAATATAATTGAAGATATTTTGGGGTAAGGCTGCCAAAGGATATTTCATTATTGAAGAAGAAAATTTTATGTTATATCGACATTTCGCTAGCCTAGGCATGAGACTATGACGTGTTTTCTCTTAGTGATTCATCCTATATGTAGGATAGGACATATATATACTTTGGGACCCTTAGGTATGGGACTAAGGGGTATTTTGAGAATCTCACATCGATTAAAAGGGTGGGGTAACTTTTAATAAATTTGAGAATTAAGAATTAATACCTAAGATAATAAAAACGGGTATTAAAATATATTAGAGATATAAATAGCAAGGGGTGATAGTTTAAACGGGTCATTCGGCATTTTATGTCGTGTCGTGTGTGGAACCTTGTCAAATTATGGGATCAACAGTTTAAACGGATCAACGGTCGTTTTGACAAGGGGATGTGTATTTTGGTGGAGAAATCACCCGTGACGGGAGGACCGCTATAATAATGTATTTTGGTGGGAGAACCACCCGAGGCGGAGGACCGCTATACCTAATAATAAAGTGAGAATAAATGATAATTTGGATTAATTTAATTAAATTAGACTTTAGGTTTGTGGGATAATTAAAATGGTGTGATTTTTATAAGAATCTTTGGGATGATTAGTAATTTATCTTTCTTGCGTTTAATTATCTAGTTTAATTAAAATACTCTATTATGATATTTATTGAGTATAATGCTATTGTCTGGGTTCATCAACCCTATTTGAGGGGAGTAGTGTGTATTCATTCTCGGGGCTCTGACCTCGTTCGTTGACTAACTTTTCAGGAATGAGTATTTGGAGAAGCTGTATAGAATTGTTTGGAGATTTGCTCAGAGGTGCAGTTGGAGTTGCTCTACTTTATGCGTATTGGTTTAGTTCCGTCTTCCATTCCTTTGTATTTACATTGAGACACAATTTATGATTTTGGTTGGGCCATTTGGTTCTAAATTTGTTATGAGTTTTTTTCAGTTATTTCATTATGGATTAAGTTGGACACTATTCAGTTTCATATTATAGAGATTGGATTTACTTTGAGTTTAGATTGGTGATGGATCTTTTGTCACTTAGTTGGATGGTTTGTCTATTGGTATTGATTATCATTTATCTTGTGTATTTATTTTATATGTCTCATATCTGTCACATGCTAAGAACGGTATTTTATTTACTCACGCACGACTTAGTTTTGGTAGCGATCGACGCCAGAATTTAGCGGGTGTCACAGATGGTATCAGAGCATGCTCTTAGGTCTCGTAGGTTGTGAGTCCGTTTAGCTTTCGCGTTAGCGATCTTTGATTCCCTTAATTGATTCCTACTCCTTAAGGTAGAGGTTCTAGCATACGTGTTAGATGTGTTTCTTAGAGATATGGAGTTTGGTAATAAGGACGTTGTAGGCATTGAGTTTAGAATTAGTAAGCTTGATGTGAGGATCTTTAGATTTGATTTTGGGAGACGATATTTTATGTGTAAAATCGTTAATATGAATTTTGGTTATGTCTTATATTAATGCAACAAGGTGATCAGATTTGAGGATTTAGGGTTGCAAAGATTATCGGAGATAGAATCGAGTGGTGATTTGCGAGAGCAAGTGGTACGCCGTTATTTTCATAGTTATGTATATATATATGGAAGAAGGATATATATATATTATTTTGGTTTACGAGGGGTAGGTGCACGTAGGATTGGGTGTATGGACGCCCAATTGTGGCTATCTACGGGTAGGCATATGTGAGCCTTATTTTTTTACGTTTCACAATTTACGTTTAATGTGTATGCTTCGTCTAATTTCGAGGACAAAATTATTTGCTAGTGGGGAATTATGTAACACCCCATATTTTTAATAATTAATTTAATTAATTAATTAAAATATTCTAGAAAAATAAAATTTGGATTTAATAATTTTTATTAGTAAAATATGTTGGTTTTTAATATCAGGAGAATAAAACTTCAAGCGGAATTAAAATAGGCTTTTTTATTGAGTTTTTAATTATTTTTACTTATAAATTTTTTGTAGGGGAACTGTCAGCCGACCTGCTCAATCGATCGATCGACTATGCCCAGATCTGACCTAAGTCGCCCAATTATTATAGAGTTGGGTTGGGATTAGTTATCCTAATTAGTATATAACCTTCATAATTCGTAGGGGGACTTCTTCACAAGTTTTTCTCCAGAGAACACTTTAAAAATATTTTCCTCTCAACCATAATTGTCGACCTCCAACATAATCAAAGTTTTGTCACAAGATTTGAAGGCTTAATTGTGGGTTTACTCAAGATTGTCCAAGAACACTCTTTTGCTAATTTTTCGAGAAGAATCCAACCGTGTTATCAGATTTTCTTCATCTTAATCACAAGCATGAATACTCTATTCCTTTTCTTTAGTATTATGTGTTCTAAGTATCGCCTAAACCCTTTATCATGTGTTTTTTGATTTAAATCAATTAGTAACTTAATTAGAGAAAGTGGACACTAAATTTTGGAACTGTTTTTGTGAAATTTTGTAATATGAATTATTATTTGAAACCCTTGCGTGCGTAGGTTATATTTTTGAGTTTTTATAGTCTTGGGTGTAGGTTCTCATGTGGAATTTATTGGGATTATTTATATGGCTAATGGGACGCGTTCACACTTATAAAAATTAGATGACTTATAAAAGGGGAAGATTTTGACTTATGAAATACTGTTGCATGTTAATTAATTTAACTTTTTTAAACACAAATAATTATGTTGGAAACGACGACGGTGTTATTCATGGAATTAAATTAAATGGGACTTTTATGATTAAGTGATATGTTATTCTTATGAATTGTGTATTGCGTGATTTATTTTTATTCACGTTTTGCCATCGCAGGGACGAGGGACTTTTTGATAGTATTTTGATATGCCCTATTTTAGGATGCTTACTAGGTATGGGACTAGTGGGTAGGCCTTGGTTAAAATTTATACTTGCTAGGTATGGGACTAGTTAGTGTAAATTCGTGGGAATTTTATATTTCGGGGTGGGGGTAGTTTTTTATGTTATATCTACATTTCGCTAGCATATGCATGAGACTAGGACGTGTTTTCTCTTAGTGATTCATCATCCAATATGTAAGATAGGACATATGTATACTTGAGGACCCTTAGGTATGGGACTAAGGGATATTTTGAGGATCTCACATCGATTAAAAGGGTGGGGTAACTTTTATAAATTTGAGAATTGAGAATTAATACCTAAGATAATAAAAACAGGTATTAAAATATATTGGCGACATAAATAGCGAGGGTCGGCAGTTTAAATCGGTTATCCGGTGTTTTATGTCGTGTCGTGTGTGGAACCTTATCAAATTGCGGAATCGATAGTTTAAACGGATCAACGATCTTTTTGACAAGGGGATATGTATTTTGGTGGAGAAGTCACCCGTGGAGAGAGGACCACTATAATAATGTATTTTGGTGGAAGGACCTCTATACTTAATAATAAAGTGAGAATAAATGATAATTTGTGTTAATTTAATTAAATTAGACTTTGGGTTTGTGGGATAATTAAAATGATGTGATTTTTATACGAATCTGTGGGATGGTTAGTAATTTTTCTTTCTTGAGTTTAATTATCTCGCTTAATTAAAATACTTTATTGTGATATTTATTGCGTATAATGATATTATCTGGGTTCATGGACCCTATTTGAGGGGAGTAGTGTGTATTCATGCTCGGGGCTCTGACCTCGTGCGTTGACTAACTTTTCAGGAATAAGTATTTGGAGAAGCTGCATAGAATTGTTTGGAGATTTGCTCGGAGGTGCAATTGGAGTTTCTCTACTTTATGCGTATTGGTTTAGTTTAGTCTTCCATTCCTTTGTATTTACATTGAGACACAAATTATGGTTTTGGTTGGTCATTCGGTTCCAAAGTTGTTAAGAGTTTTATTCAGTTATTTCGTTATAGATTCAGTTGAAGATTATTTAATTTCATATTATAGAGATTGGATTTACTTTGAGTTTAGATTGGTGATTGATCATTTGTTGCTTAGTTGGATGGTTTGTCTTTTAGAATTAATTATCATTTATTTTGTGGATTGATTTTATATGTCTCATATCTGTCACATGCTAAGAATGGTATTTTATTTAGTCAAGCAAGACTTAGTTTTGGTGGCGACCGACGCCAGAATTTAGTGGGGTGTGACATTGATTTCGTTGCATCTAGTGAACCTTAGTTTGAAGGTTGTCAATCTTAGTACTGAGTTGGGCTAGAACCGTCATCAAATCCGACTGCACATTCAGTATTTGGTTTGTGTTCTCCATTGAAAATGAATGAAGATGAATTCTAGAGTCGGAGGAAGTAGAGAGGGAACTAACGGAGCCTCGGGACAGTTCGATGGAAGACCGAAGCCAATAGAGAGCCAGGCCAAGGGTCGGGTATGCAATCGACCTGAGAAGGAGAAAACTTCAAATTTATTTTTGAAAGAGAAAAGGGGAAAAGTGTTATTTTTGAAAAGGAAGGAAAATGTTTTTGACATATTTTTTGGAAAAGACGAGGACAAAAATTTTTGGGAAAAAAAGGAGGAAAAAATATTTTTGGTATAAGGAAGGAAAAATGCTTTTGGCATTTTGATAAAAGTGGGTGGAAATGTTTATGACACTTTCAGTAAAGAAAGAGAATTAACGAGAAGTGTCTCAACATGATTATTATTATATTTATTATGTTCTCACTTGTATTAGGTTTACCTAAATGCAAAAAGAAATATCGGACGGAACCCGAGCTTGGGAAAATTGGGTTTGAAAAATATGTAAAAAATATGGTTGGACTTATTGCCACGCTCACGGATAGGGTCCCGTTTAAAAAATAAGACAAAATCGCACGAAAATTTGGGCGACATGTCGATCCATAATTTTGGCAGAGTTTCGGGTGGAAACCGACAAACTAAATATGAGTGCCCTAGGTTTGACACCTATATAAGGGTATGCAGTTATTAGGTTAATTGGAAGGGTTCCCCCCTTTGGCATGACTTCCACAGTATATGTCTTGCTTTTGAGGGAAATTGGTACGTATGGACAAGCCATTTGATATACCTGAGTGTACGTGAATTGCCTTACTATATACCTCATGGGGACAGTACATGTGAGAGCGAATTTGATATAATCAATGTATGTGAATGAGTTCCCTACGATATACCTCTCGTTATGACTTCGGTCAAGCAGTACGATGCGAGGGAACCGTTCGATATATGTTGAAGGTACTTAGCCAATGGAAGGTGAGGGTTATATCGCTTAGGCTAACTACGACTTGCCAGACCAGCACCCATTACGAAGTGACTCCCAGTTACGGGACAAAATTTTACCAATAGCCATGCTCTTTATTGATGTAGTGTGCAAAATGGATGATTCTTGATTAATATATTATGGAAAGAGTATCTTTATTTAACATGATGAGCATTATACTAAGAAAGGGAGAATGTACAAGCATAAAGAGTAAATCTAACATGGAGCATGAAGGTTACACTAAGCATGGATATGTGAGAATGAGTGATGTGTGACTATCTATGAGTGAGTGTGTGGTAATGAACTTAAGCATGGATCAACTACAAGTGGTGTGTGAAAAGTGTGAGTGAGCATGGATATATACAAGTGTGACAAGTGGAGGTGTGTGTTAGTGACACCTAAGCATGAATATTCTAAGTGGTGTGTGAAACATGTGGATATAAGTGATCCTATGTGCACATAGTGTGAAGTGTACATGGAGATTATCTACAAGTGTGTGAGTGAGTAGTGATATAAGAATGAGGTATATATGTGCAAGAAATAATAGAGGAGAAAAAAGGGAACATATAGGTAGGTGCATACGCAAACAAGAAAAACAAAACACCCAAACAGAGTCTAGACCTCTTATAAAAAAATATCCTCAACAGAGTTTCCACTGTGGCCATCCCGATATCCATCCTCTCCTCCTCCCGCGGGGGAAGGGGAAAAGGGAAGGAGAAAAGTCTCACCACCTCGTACTCCAGGAGCGCTTCAGCGTCATCGGTGTGGGGTGAATGTAAAGAGATGGAGTCGCCAGCGTATTTTGCACAAAACAGGAAAAAGAACATGTCGTCACCTCGAGAGAGCGACATCAAAGACAAACTAATGCTTACGAAACCAGCAGTTCAAAGGTTCAGGAGCTAAGTTATAGAATGGGAATGTGTTAGGAACTCATTCCGCCCTTTCGGTCTCTCATAAGCTTGTGTTATTATTTTCCTTTATTTTTCCAGTGAAATGTGTGTGCATGTATATATAATGGAGATGGGAATTGCCTAACTCATAGCATGGAAGAGATAGAGCGAGGTCATCCATAGGAATGCTCCCAAAAATAATATTAAAAATATGATTTATTCGTTTATCGTAATACTGATCGTTATAATAAAACGATAATATGTGTTGGATAAAACGCTTCTAAGGATCACAAACATAATATGTATTAAAATAGTGCAAGAATGTGATAAATGTGAAAATGAGAAAATTGGAAAATTGGACTCGAGTCTCAGATATTAACCCGAAATGCTGATGTAGCCTATAAAGGCATCAAAGTCTACGTTGTTTGTATGCGGCATAAGGGTGGGGTTTATCCCATAGATTCAAACGAGATTTTATTATATATGTGTGTGTAGAAAATGTGTTTTCGTTTTGAAAAAATGTGATGGATAATCCCGTTGGAATTTATAGGTGTAACCCTCTTTTTGTTTGTTTTATTTTATTTATAGAAAATAAAGTATGTGAAATATAACTAATAAAAATGTGAGATGTTACTAAGTATTAACTAAGGTAAAAGCCAAATTATGAGTTTACGTAATTAATGCAAAAACAAGAAATTTAAATAGAGAGGGAAGGATTTGGACCTTCTTTGAAGAATTGAAGCTTGATCTTGATCTTATATGAACTCCCTTGAATGTTGAGATGAATGATGGATATTAGATAATGAGATTTTGCCAAATTGGATGTGAAAATAATGGGAATTTAAGATGGAATGGAATTTCAAGAAAGGAAACTTTGCTGATTGCAAGAAAATATTGATGAGATCACTGATGCTGATGGATCTGAGGTGTGCTCTAGGAGTGAGGTCATGCCCTCTATTTATAAGGTCGGGAGGTGCCAATCGACATGGTCCCAACCCTGCCAATCTGCAGGTTACCCTAGACACACTGCCGATAGGCAGGGAAATGGCCCTGTCAATCGGGAGTCTCGTGAAGATTTTCCCCAAAAAATGGTCGTAGAACGCAATCCGTTTATCCAAATTGCGCACAGGGCATATCGTTATAAAGGTAATTAAGAGTCCTTTAGACCTCTCCCGAGTCCGGGAATTGACTTTGGGTCAAACGTGGCTCAGAAGTGCTTGTCGGTCCTTTAGACGGGAGATTGTCGGATGAAAACGGATCGTTCGTTCGAACGGTAAGTCAGAGTCGTACACGGGGAAGACCATTGGAAAGGCTATACGAGGTACTTTAACATTCCAAAGAGATTCACTCGGTTAGGAAAGTTGACCTTGGTCAACCGGGGCCCGGAAGCGCCAGATGACCTATTGGAGTAAAACGTATCGTTCGTCCGTAACATAAGGCTGATTCGCGCACGGGGCGGACCGTTGGAAAGGGTATTCAATGCCCTTCAAAGATTCATTCAGTCTCGTTTGAGCTGAAGAGTTGACCTTGGTCAAACGGAGCCCGAGAGTGCCCGGTGGCCTCCGAATCAATTTTCGAGGGAAAGTGGATCGTTCGTCCGAACGGTTATGCCGTTTCGTGCACGAGGTTGACTGTTGGAAAGGGGTTTCAGTTCCCTTAGAAGATTCAAAGAGGTTCGCTCTGACAATGAAGTTGAGTGGGGTTAAATCGGGGCCCGGGAGCTCCCATTGGCCTCTAGATCCCCGAGAGCTCCCATTGGCCTCTAGATCGGTACTCAGAGTATGATTTATAGTGAAATGGAGAGGCGCTAAGGACCTAAGGAGAGACTTATGGGGTCCTAAAATGTGGTGTCTACACATACTGTCGTATCCGTATCTGTGTTTTCAGAAATTTTTATCACACTATTCATATCAATTTTTTGAATAAATATCCGCAAAATTCAGACTCAAATATCGGACGAATTCGAATTTTCGAATATCCGTTTACACCCAAGTAGTATTTTAGCTAAATATTTTTTTTGCGTTTCAAATTTGTAATTTTTGTTCGCTAGAATAAGTGACATACTAGAAAATGCGGAATTGGGTGATTATTCTGGGGGGAAAATAGTATTGAAACATTGAAGGGGAGCACGTTTTGGGGACAGCACAAACAGAGGGGGCATTTGGTGACTGCCATATTTGAAGATTCGTTTTGTCATCATCTTCATGAATTTAACGCTACGTCATAGTACACACACGAATGGGCAGACCGCAATTTAAGCATTACCCACAAACCCAAACCTAAACCCAAACCCAAACCCAAACCCATGGCCTTCGTTTCTCACATTACTAGAAGATACACAAATGTGGGGTTCCATATTTTTACTTCCAATTTTATTTCATTTGTGCGTAAAAGTGATTCTTTAATTGTAAAAATGAAGAAATGTTGTCGATTGTGAAGGAGCATAAGAAGAAAAAGAAATAGGGGCATGGATGAAGAAGAGACGTTTGAAGATGCTGGCACCGGCACGCCTCTATCCGGCATTGCAGAAGCGTTTGAGGAACTGTGTGTATTTGTAAAGTGTAGTGGTTACGATCTTCATTTGAAGCCCTTCTGCGATGCCTGCTCTCTTGTCTCTGTCCTCTTCGGTTGCCTAGGCCTCGCTTTCAAATTTGCCGAAATGGAATATGTCTCCAAGGTTAATTTTTTATCCTTCATCTTTCAATATGTTGTCTATGCAATGCGGGGTGTCCCCGAAATGATGGTGTGTTTGAAAATTTAATTGGACTTCAATTTTATTGACACACGTGCTTTACATTAGATAGAGCATGTATATTATGATCACTCAAGCTTTCTTTGCTTCAACACGTCTTGGCGTCATTAATATTTTTAATAATACAAAAGAAACCAAATTCCTTTATAGTATTGATATTTTAATTTTTAGTTGTTATTATTTTATTATATTATTGGTGTTTTATTTTATTTTAAACATAGTTTGAGTTTTATTTTAGAAGGTAGAAACATGAGCAAATGGGTGTGAAAGATATGGGAGTGCTCAAAATCCCATACTGTCCCACATTGGAAGAATATTACAAAAAGTAGTGGTATATCAACTAAAGGACAACTAAGATTCTTAGTTGACAAGTCAAATAAGAGGCTATGATCCTACGCATCGCGGTGGTGCTTAAGCACCACCAATCACGACAACCGTAAGCGCGACACGCGGGGCGCGAAAGGGCGATTGAGCGACTTAGGGAGCATTGCGCGGTTTGACGAGCACTTAGCATTTCGCACGTGCGCATCGTCGCTTGGAGCGTGGGAGCCTAAAGTTTTGACGAGGTAAAACAGATCAACGGTTGTGATTAGACGATCCGATCAAAGGGTTTAAAATTCGAAACGACTTGATCTAAACCGTTGGATGAACTCGTAGCGTTTCGTGTAGGGGATGTCCATTCGCTTACGATGGGACGCCTAATCTGAACTGTTAGATCGCAGCTGTTCCAAACAGGCACGATCCAACGGTTGCTGAGTCACTCCATGAAGAGCTGTGACTGTTGAAGAACAGTCACAGAAATAGCTATAAAAAGAGTTCCAGGCCTCTGTTTTGGACACCGAAAATTGCTAGTTTCTCCTCTCTCCGTCCTCTATATTTTGGCATTATCAAGTTACAAATTCAGAGTGTTCTCGGTTTGATCAAACAGTACATAGTTTGAATCAAACAACTGTTCATACACTGCATTGTATCCTGAAGGCAGATTCTATAAAACCCATAGTGTACTCTCGGTTCTGTCTTAACCGGATTGGGAGAAATTTTGCCTAAAAGAAAGCGTTCCAAGAACGTGCCTTGTAGAAATTAATTAATATATTCCGTTCTTTCCATAACAAAACTCCAACAGTTTTAGGCAAAATTTTATTCTTATTATTCCACTCAAATGGAAGGAACTGTGGCACAATCTATCCAAGTCATGACTTAAGACTTCATCCGACTCGACCGTTTTGATGGCCAAAATTTCACCCGTTGGCAAGAGAAAGTTATGTTCTTCCTCATATCACTAAAACTTGCATACATTCTAGATGATAACCTTGAACAAATTCCCGAGCCTACACCCGAAGACACCGAAGAAATAAAGCAAAAACGTGTGAAGAGGAAAGAAGACGAATTTATGTATCGAGGACACATCCTCAATGCTTTGTCTCAAACTGTTTATAGCGCTCATCGAATGATTCTGACGGCAAAGGAATTATGGAAGGCTTCGGAGACAAAGTATCAAAACGAGGAAGAGAGCAACCGTAAGTTTCTAATTTCAAACTATATGAATTTTAGAACGAGTAATGATAAATCTGTCGTTGCACAAGCCCATGAACTCCAACAAATTGTTGGTGACCTTAAAGCCGCTGGTATTAATCTTCAAGATGAATTTCAAGTAGGGGTGATTGTTTCAAAACTTCCATCCTCTTGGAATGGCTTTAAGAAGAAAATTAATCATGATGAAAAGACTTATACTGTGGAATCCCTTCTTCGTCACCTTCGTATTGAAGATGATACTCGTATTCGAGAAAAGAAGTATGAACAAGGTGAGGGTCATTCAAAAGCTAATATGGTTGAGGATCAAAAATCCAAGATTACCAAAGACTCAAAATTTAAAGCAAAGAATGATTCAAAATTCAAGAACCAAGGTGCAAATAAGAAAAAGAAGGGAAAATGTTTCTTCTGTGACAAACCGGGCCATTATTCTCGAGAATGTCGTCTTAAAAAGAAGGCATTTAAGGAAAACCAAGGGTCGAAGGAAACCAACAATGTTGAAGATCTTATTGCTACTGTATGCGAAGCAAATTCAATTGATAATGAAAGTAGATGGTGGCTGGATACCGGCGCAACGGTCCACATATGCAAAGACCGCTCTTCATTCAAAACATATCAAGAAATTGATGGAAAAGAAGTGAAGATGGCAAATAATCTTCGCACCAATGTAGTTGGAAAAGGCACAGTGGAATTGAAGCTAACTTCTGGAAAGACACTTACTCTAATTGATGTACTTCATGTACCTGATATGTGTAAAAATCTTGTGTCTGGGGACCTTCTCAATAAGAGAGGTTTCAAACTAGTGTATGAGTCTGATAAGTTTGTTTTGTCTAAGAATGGCCAATTTATTGGCAAAGGGTACTCTTGTAACGGCACGATCAAAATTAATGTAATCAATGATATTAGTTCTGCTTATATGGTTGAGTCTATTTCTTTATGGCATAGTAGATTAGGTCATGTGAATTATAGAAGTATAAAAAATATGACTAATCTCGGCTTAATCTTGGATTGTAAATTTGATAACCTTTCTAAATGTGAAATTTGTGCTCAATCGAAGACAACTAGAAAGTCGTTCAAATCTGTTGAGAGGAAATCTGAAATGCTTGATCTTATTCATAGTGATGCATGTGATATGAAGAGTAATATGACTCGTGGTGGAAATAAATATTTCTTAACCTTCATTGATGATTACTCTAAGTATGCATATACATATTTACTTAAAAGTAAAGATGAAGTTTTCGAGAAATTCCTAATTTTTAAAGCAGAAGTTGAAACTCAACAAAATCGGAAAATTAAAATCCTACGATCCGATAGGGGTGGTGAATATTACCCGAGTGAGTTTATACAATTTTGTAATACTCATGGGATAATCCATCAAGTTACGGCGTCATATACGCCACAACAAAATGGAACGGCGGAAAGAAAAAATAGGACTTTAGTTGAAATGATAAATTCAATGTTAATCAGTTCTGGTTTACCTTTGTCGATTTGGGGAGAAGCGGTTTTATCCGCATGTTATATTTTAAATAGAGTTCCATTGAAAAACAAGGATATTACACCATATGAATTATGGTTTAATCGTAAGCCTAATCTTAGACCTCTTAAAGTTTGAGGATGTCTTGCTTATGTAAGAAAATTCGAACCTAAAAGACCTAAACTAGGAAATAGGACTTACAAATGTGTTTTTATTGGATACTCTAGTAACAGTACGACTTATAGATTTTTAAACCTTGAAACTCAAGAAATCATTGAGTCGGTAGATGTGCAATTCTTTGAACATCTAACAAAGTTTAGTACTTTGAATCAAGGTTTAGAAAATAATAATCCGACTGTTGACTCCTCAAATTTAGAAGAAAATTCACAACCTATATCTTCTTCGGAAACAACGAATGACGTTGAACCAAGAAGGAGTAAAAGACAAAGAACTGAAAAAACATTTGGGCCTGACTTTGTTATTTATTTAGTTGAAGGGGATTTAAATGAGACTAAGAACAAAACTAAATTTGTTCTTAATGTAGAAGATGAACCGACCACATTTCGTGAAGCGGTAACATCTAGGGATGCTGTCTTTTGGAAAGAAGCAATAAATGATGAAATGAACTCAATTTTGTCAAATCAAACTTGGGTTATTTCCGATCTTCCCCCCGGGGCTAAATCTATTGGGTGCAAATGGAAATTTAAAAGAAAATTAAATCCGGATGGTTCTATAAATAAATTTAAGGCAAGACTAGTTGCTAAAGGCTATAAGCAAAAACATGGAATTGATTACTTTGATACATATGCACCTGTTGCTCGAATCACTTCCCTTAGGATATTGATATCTCTTGCTTCTATTCACAATTTAGTTATTCATCAAATGGATGTTAAAACTGCTTTTTTAAATGGTGATTTAGAAGAAGAGATTTACATGGAACAACCCGAAGGGTTTGTTTTGCCTGGCCAAGAAAAGAAAGTGTGTAAATTGGTTAAATCTCTTGATGGCCTTAAACAAGCTCCTATGCAATGGCATGAGAAGTTTAATAATATTGTTATATCCCATGGATATAAAGTTAATGATGCCGACAAATGTATATATAGTAAATTTGAAAATGGTGTTGGTGTTATTATCTGCTTATATGTGGATGACATGTTAATATTTGGGTCTAATCTCAAATATGTTGAAGAAACCAAAAGGTTTCTTTCATCAAAATTTGATATGAAAGATCTTGGAGAAGCTGATGTGATTTTAGGAATCAAAATTGTGAGAAAGGATAATTCTTTAGCGTTATCTCAATCTCATTATATAGAAGAAGTCCTTAAAAGATATAATCATTTTGAACTTAAGCCCGCTGCTACACCAGTGGATCCTAGCATCAAATTAATGAAAAATACTGGGCGTGCTGTGGACCAACTTAAATATGCTAGTATTATTGCGAGTCTAATGTATGCCATGCATTGCACTATACCAGACATTGCTTATGCAGTGAGTGTATTATGTAGATTTACAAGTAATCCAGGACAAGAGCACTAGAATGCAATTTCTAGGGTGCTTAGATACGTGAAGAGGACTTTGGATTATGGCTTACATTATGTAGGATATCCATTTGTTTTAGAAGGATATAGTGATTCAAGTTGGAATAATCTTGAATCAAAATCCAAGTCAACTACAGGTTGGATTTTTACGCTAGGAGGAGCAACTATCTCTTGGGGATCCAAGAAACAAACATGTGTATCAGATTCAACAATGCAATCTGAATTTATAGCCCTAGCAGATGCATGTAAAGAAGCAAAATGGCTTAGAAATGTGTTGTATGATATTCCTTTATGGAAAAAGCCATCACCTTCTATTATGATAAGTTGTGATAACCAAGCCACAATTTATAAAGTTTCGAACAAAACTTACAACGGAAAATCTAGACACATTAGTCTAAGGCATCAAATTATAAGAAAATTACTCAAGGAAGGAGTAATTACAGTCGACTATATTAAAACGAACAAGAATTTAGCAGATCCTCTGACTAAAGGTCTTGTTAGGGAGATGATATATATCACCTCAAAAGGAATGAGACTAAGGTCTATTAAATAACACAACTATATTTAATGGGAACCCAACTTATATCTTGAAAATATAGATAGAGTTCAATGTGGTACAAACAAGTTAAATTATAGTTATGGAACACTAGGAATTTTATACAAAAAGTTCCATTCCTATGTGCCTAGTGTTGGTTTTCTGCATGTTAGAGGATGAAGGTTACTTCTTAATAAATCATACAAGTGTGACTCGCAGAATCACTAAAGTTGATTTACCTATACGAGTGTCGAAAGTGTGGCCGCTTTCTATGGAATCAAGACCGATCCTAAAGCGCTCGTGAAATCAGGATTAGCACAAGGCCATACAAGTGCATGCTAGAAGAACACTTATAAACTCAGAAATCGGTATGTGTGATAGTTTCGGCTAGTCTCAAAAGGTCCTTGGTTCAAGATACGTTCACCACAGCACCTTGATGAAGCTTTGAATTATTTTCACTATATGGAAGTTCAAGTCCGAAAGACACTTCTCATTTATGTACTTGATTTTAGCGATACTACCAAAAGTTATTTATTGTCTTTTTGCTTTGCTCTCGTGTGTATATTGAAATTGGTGGGGGAATGTTGGATAAATTCCAATATTTATTGATATTTTAATTTTTAGTTATTATTTTATTATATTATTGGTGTTTTATTTTAAACATAGTTTGGGTTTTATTTTAGAAGGTAGAAACATGAGCAAATGGGTGTGAAAGATATGGGAGTGCTCAAAATCCCATATTGTCCCACATTGGAAGAATACTACAAAAAGTAGTGGTATATCAACTAAAGGACAACTAAGATTCTTAGTTGACAGGTCAAATAAGAGGCTATGATCCTACGCATCGCGGTGGCGCTTAAGCACCACCAATCGCGACACGCGGCGCGCGAAAGGGCGATTGGGCGACGTAGGGAGCATTGCGCGGTTTGACGCGCACTTGGCATTTCGCACGTGCGCATCGTCGCTTGGAGCGTGGGAGCCTAAAGTTTTGACGAGGTAAAACAGATCAACGGTTGTGATTAGACGATCCGATCAAAGGGTTTAAAATCCGAAACGACTTGATCTAAACCGTTGGATGAACCCGTAACGTTTCGGGTAGGGGATGTCCATTCGCTTACGATGGAACGCCTAATCTGAACCGTTAGATCGCAGCTGTTCCAAACAGGCACGATCCAACGGTTGCTGAGTCACTCCATGAAGAGCTGTGACTGTTGAAGAACAGTCACAAAAATGGCTATAAAAAGAGTTCCAGGCCTCTGTTTTGGACACCGAAAATTGCTAGTTTCTCCTCTCTCCGTGCTCTATATTTTGGCATTATCAAGTTACAAATTCAGAGTGTTCTCGGTTTGATCAAACAGTACATAGTTTGAATCAAACAACTGTTCATACACTGCATTGTATCCTGAAGGCAGATTCTATAAAACCCATAGTGTACTCGCGGTCTGTCTCAACCGGATTGGGAGAAATTTTACCTAAAAGAAAGCGTTCCAAGAACGTGCCTTGCAGAAATTAATTAATATATTCCGTTCTTTCTATAACAAAACTCCAACAATTTATAGTGCCATGGGTTGTTTAATATTCATGAAAATCCCTTACACAAAAGTAACTTTAAATCACTGTAAATAGAATTGTTGATGTTATAAAGGAATTGCCTACTTGGTCACACACGAAAATTATGCGTTTTTGTTTCACACACAAAAGTAACTTTAAGTCTCTTTCTCTCTCTTCAACCGGGTCGTGTTTCCAACCAATGATTTTCTATCAAGATTGTTCAATTTTTTCGACAGGCTTGATCAAAATTGATTGAATCCAATGGTATAGCCGAAGAATTCTGCATGGAGGTTCACTGAAATCATAATCAAAGAATATAGAAAACATACACAATATAATTTATAGGAGATGGATCCAACTATTCTATTCTATAAGAAATATTGCCACCATCCACTCTCTATAATGCCCGCCATTGTTTTCGATAAGGAAGGCTAAAGATAATGTATCTAGAGAGTTTTATATTTATAATTATAGTACATATCTTAAATATAAGTATTTAAAGAGGCATATACCCCTAGGGGTTTGGCAAAGTGGTAAGAGGGGGACCCTTGGCAGCCTTAGACCGGTTGGTCGAGGGTTCGATTCCTACCGCCCTCGATCGCTCCTGATTCACATGTTCTCATCCTTGGGGTTGGGCTCTGTGGACCGTGGGTTTGATATCAAGGGGAGCCACAAAGTGACCTGTTCTTGGGAAGTTCCCATGCTACCAAAAAAAAGGCATATAGAGAAGAGGAATAAACCATCCAAGCATATAAAAAGTCGAAAGGGAGAAAGGTGGAGAGAGAAATGAGATAGAAGCGAGAGGTAATGGGAAAGAGGCTTAGTATTTATTGTAAATCAATTTTGAAGTTACGTGGCAAATCTTCAATAGGAGACACCGTTTTTAATATATATATTAGATAAATAAGCCGTTGGGGTTCAGGGTCCTACAGTTTTTAATGTTTGCGCAATCTTGTGAGAGAGTCACCAAGACCACTTGGTCAAAAAATTTGAACTCATCAATTTTTAATAATAATAATAATAAGGGTTGTGATAACACGTGACCTAAGGCACACACTTAGAACCCAAAAATAGTAGAGATGGAGTTGTGACATACAATAAATAGGGTACAGATACTCGTGTGAATCTTTCATACTTACTATTTTGAGGCTAAGAACATGTGCCCCTAGGGCACATATTAACATTTTCCTAATAATAATAAGGGGTTATTTATTGCCCATTTTGACCTAATTCGACTATGACTAAAGTACGAAGTGTGTATTTGGAAACCCCAATTGCATGTCCTAGGATAGGACTTGGAAGATTTTAGGGGACGTCCCTCACACCCAAAGAACTATCACAATTTATCAAGATATGCATTGGTGAGTGGTACTTTAGTGTAAGTTGGCAATATTTGTCATGCAAAGATCACAAATCCAAAAGATTTTATATTTGTAATGACAAATTTTGCTAACTTGTGTTAACAAACAGGTCCTTAATTCAATTTTAAAAATTTTGAACTGAAAAGTTAAATTCCATGTTAAGGAATTGGAGGTTCCCATTAAAACATTAAGCGAGAATTTCTCATATGAATATTAATACATATTCCAATAATTTCTAATGCAGTCACTTACTAAACAACTATCCACAAATGAAAATAAACAAATGTTCTACATGTTAAATTTTTATCTCATGTTTTTATTCTTTTTTGCATTAAACTCAAAATTTTCTGATTCACAGAAAATATTATAATTAAAATTGTATTAAACATTCTCCCTTTCTCTCCTAATTAAACTCATAAATGAGAGAAATGATACACTTTCTCTTTCTTTATCTTCTTTCCTTTCTACTTTAAAACTCTCAAGCAAAAAGTAAGGGAGTGAAGGAGCCATTAAGACGGAACTATAACTAAATGTTTTCATTGCTTGAACTAGAAATGAAATAGGTGTATTTGCATATTGATGAATATACGCGTTTGGGAAGTAGCTGAACCTCCAACACCAAGTATACTATTCTTTAATGGGGTCCCCAAGATCATCTTTCCCGGTTAGCCTATCAAACAACAAGTTGATAATTACTCATTGCAGATTTAAGTAGGCTAAATTTCTAAAGACAATCAATTTAAAGTATCCCAAATAGCTATAGGTGAATTCACCTTACCCTCTATTAGAACATAGATGTGTGAACTATGAACTATAAGAAAATGAGTAGTAATGGAAAAATGGGCCCCAAATAATAAAATAACTTGTATTAGCCCAGTCATTTAAATATGGGGCCCATTCTTAAAAACTATGAGTCAAATACGGGGCCCATATTTGAAAGGTGTGAATCAAATATGGACTCGATTTTTAAAAGTTACGAGTTACATATAAAACCCGTTTATAAAAGTTATGAGTAAAATATGTTTTTTTTTACATATACTTGGAATTGTAATACTTAGTTGGGTAGAAAAAAAATGGGTTGGCCCAATTCATATGTAGCCTGCTCATATTTGGCCTAACCCATATTTGGCCCAGCCCATAATTTTGCCACTACTAACCCCAAGAATAGAGTGGCTGTATCTTGGCTTCATTGAGTTTCTCTTACCAATTGGTATATATGGGAAAAGGTGTTCTTGCTCTACTGGATTTAAAGAATTCATCAATCTTTGGAAGTCCTGGGTTCTTTGAAGAGCAGGTTAGGGAAAAGAATTGATTTCAGCACCCATTAGTTGAATAGAGAATCTGATTGTTACTGTGGTATCAACGAAAGAAAAAGGTAACAGCACCAGGACATGCCAACATTCGTTTGTCTTTAGCATTGGTCTAGCACACAATATGCAAACATAAAGAAGCAAGTTGACCTAATGTGTGCGTTCTACGAGGTGGTTAGAAGGTGGTTGTTACTTCAGTTAGTTGATATGCCTGCTGCAATTTCTATAGAGTCTTGGAGCACATGATATATGTAAACTCTCATTTTCAATAAAATATTTCATATATACTTGATTTTTTTCTTCCAATGTATAAAGAAAAAAAATAATTAGTAAATCTATTAAAATAATAATACATCTTTTATTTCCCGCAAGTATGAATAAATTTAGAGTGTGTTTGATTGACGGAGAAATTTTTTCATGGAAAATAGTTATATGGACTCAAATTTTCTCTTGTAGTACCTTGATTGCAAACACTTTATATAAGAATAAGCACCATTCAAGTAGCAAGTGCTCCATCTCAAACCTCATTTTTATTGGAAAATATTTCTTATCCACCCATCAAAGAATTGATTTCCATGGAAAATAGAAAAAGTACGACCAATTTTTTTTTATCTTTTTGCGCCCATTTTTCAACTTCTCATCCGAATGAATTATTTTTCACGCATTTTCTATGTTTGCAATCAAACACACCCTTAGTGATCGACTATGCATATGCAGACATGCACAACATATATATTCTTATATGTAGCATCCAAACAATAGTATATCCCCTGCATGTGACCCACATATGCTTCTCCTTGCTTGTTTTGGCTCTCACTGGGTCAAATGCTATGATTGATACTTGCAGGTGCGTGATCTTACAGAAGCATCAAATATATACAGCACTCTGAATAATATACTTGATGTTGATGTAGACAATGATACGGTGAGAACACCAGGAAGCCATTCACGTAATTTACGCAGAGTTAGACAAGGTCTTGACCTCATTAGAGCTCTATTTCAAAAATTCGTGTCATCGAAGTATGTTCCCTTCCTTTTACAGCATCTTCTAGTAAATTATAATGAGGCACTGATATGACGAAAACATGTGGATGTGCAAATTGCACCATAACTTGTTGTGAAGATTTTTTTTTTTTGTTTAAATATTGTTTGGTTACATAATATTAGTTTATTTCCTTTCTGCTGCTACTTGCTTCGTTTTTGGTTTATCATGGATCGTAACAATATGGAGCTTTAATTGACACAAGGAACTTGCAAAGTGACTTCAAGACTCTTAAAGGCCTTCATGTTTTGCAATATAAGTTGATGATTCAATTTCTGACCACTACCCCAAGATTCAGGATGTAATGCCATGACTACTTTTGCTGTTTAACTTTTAACTCTATTCCCCCACACTCCTAATCCCCCCACCCCACAAAACCCCTTAAATAAAATGGGAAAAAAAAGTGAGTTTTTTAAGGTTAGATGTGCACTCAACTAACTGAAGACAATGTTTCTTTTTTTTTATGAGAGGCACTAAACTTTCTTTGCATATTTATATTATACCAATTCTTTCCTGTTAATTCTGAAACATCAAATTCTATTCTCTCCCCCTCCCTCCCCCCTCCCCCCCCCCCAAAAAAAAAAAAAAAACCAGATCAATGTTGCCAAAAATTATAAGATATACCCCACCTCTGTTTTTATGATAATCATTGTGGGGGCAAGTCTGGTTGTTATTGGAGATTTTTTTATTTCACCTCTGTTGAATTGCAATATGATAAGGCCAAAATCTTGAAAGGTATCCAAACAAATGGGCGAATGCCCACGTGCAAAGGTGATCTTTCTCTTTCTTATATTGATGATGAACCAGAGTGACGCACGGTAGTACCCTTTCGGTGGGACTCTTCTTTTTCCTTTTTTTTTTCTATTTTTCATTCGGCAAGTTATTTTTAATTAATAGTAATTTTCTTTAGTTTTTCTAATTGGAAAAGACTCCTATCTCAATTGGGAGACTTGTACCTAGTAGTGGCAAAATGTGGCCCAAATAATAAACCAACCCATATTAGCCTAGTCATCTAAATATGGGGCGCATATTTAAAAGTTATGAGTTAAATATGGGTCCCATATTTAAAAAGCTATGAGTCAAATATGGGTCCTATATTTGAAAGCTAGGAATCAAATATGGAGCCCAATTTTAAAAGATACAAATCAAATATAATACTCATTTTTAAAAGTGAGTAAAATATGAGTTTTTTTACATATACCTCGAATTGTAATACTTACTTTAGTAGAAAAACAATGGGTTGACCCAACCCATATTTGGTCCGCCCATATTTGACTCGGCCCACATTTAACCTAACCCATATTTGGCCCAACCCACATTTAGCCCAACCCATATTTGACCCGCCCAAATTAGGCCCAACCCATAATTTTGCCAGTGCTACTTGTACCCCAAGTCTTAGGTTTGGTATAAATAAACCCCCCCTTGTAGTCACTATTGCCATTAATGACATTGAGTTCTTAAAAATTGGAGAGATTTGTTATTTGTCATATTATTCCTCTGCGTTTCACATTAAATTGGTATCAGAGTTGCGTTCGCTTTTGTTAATCAAAACCCTAGTACGTGTAAATCAAAATGCAAGAATACCTTCCAAAGCAACGAAACAATCCAACGCCAAAGAATCTGTCATAGAAAACATTCAATTGATGTTATCATCTAATGTGGCGGCTCGAGTCGAAAGTATCCAACAATTGCAAAGTCACATCAACGAGAGGTTTGAAAAATTGGAAGTCGGTGGGTCCGCGGTCAACAGCGGCAGCACGGTGGCCCACCCCGTTCATCACGGGGACGCCGTTCACAACAAGGAAGGGCGGCTCAGCAGCGGCGACCTCCACACTCCATGCCCCCCCCCCCCGCGCGCGCGAGGGTTATAGCAGGCCAATGGAGGGCAGAGAGGAATCATAGCCCCTCGAGCACCACCCCTAGGTCTGCCAGCAGGCGGGCGGGGTGGCCCAGCCCTGTGGAATTATCGGAGGAATTTTTGACAATGTTTGAAGAGGCACGAGCCGATTTGGGCAAATAAAAAACAAACAGCCCTCGGAGACTTTCGGAACGACGTAAAAGAGTCCGTTTATGTGTTCGACGCAAAAAATGGAGACTTGGGAGCAAGTCCGGGTAGAAAAGGCCTTAGGTAAACAACCATTGCACCCGGAGCCAGAGGTGATCCTTATTGAGGGCTTGCTCCCTCAAAAATTTGACAAACGCCGAGGAAAAGCGAGTTTCATTCATTCGGCCCCTCAATCGGTACCGTGGGGTTGCAAAGAGGACAAAAATGATGTGTCACAATGGGTCCAAACAATTCAGCCCGACCCGTTAAAATTGAGGGTGGACAGAGAAGAGACTGGCTAAGAGGATGGTATCCCACTCACATGTTGCTTGTTGTACGCCGTTGAGAGACCAATAAAATGAATGGAGATTTACCGTCAAGGTTTACACCACGCAATGTTTAAAAAGGCGCGAGGCGAGGCATAAGCCTCACAAAAAAAAAGAGCAAAATAATATTAAAAATACCATAAAAAATAAAGTAACAAAGAAATATAAAATAAAACTGTAAAAAAACATCTTTGAGGACTTTCTCACATAGTTAAACTTATTTTTGTTCACCTGAGATGACTTTTTTACCTATTGTTAATTTTATAATATGACAATAAATTAATCAATGCAAAATCAAATTGACCAAATCATTTTTTTTTTAGTTTCACTCACATTGGTTATTTTATAATATGACAATAAATTATTCAATGTAAAATCAAATTGACGAAATCAGTTTTTAAGTTTCATTCGCATATTGGTTACTTTTTAATAATTTCTTTCAAGTTACAATAGTAAATAGTATAAGTTAATGCAATTTTAAAACAAAAAAGAAAAAAAGAATAAGAGTTAGTAGATTAAAACAACATTTTTGTAAGTTAAGTGCAATTTTAGAAAAATGAAGAACTTTAACCTTTAAAAAAACAGACTTCGTGATGGAAGAAGGAAAAGAGTTTTTTTTTTTCTCCCGTGTCTCAGCAAAAAGGCGTGAGGCGAGGCATGAGGCACATCGAGGCATAAGCCTCAAATTTAACCCTGAGGCTTAAGCCTCGAGGCATGTTTTGCCCGCTTCGCCTCGAGGCGTAAGCCTCAAACGCCTTTTAAAACATTGACACCACGGTGTGAGGTATGGTGCCCACCCCTCTATATTCCACCTCACGGACTTGTGTGTCATGAGTGCAGAAATAAAGGGCACATGAACAACAATTGCCCCTTCAAAACGACAAAGGGGAGACCGCATAATATGGGCTCAAAAAATCAGCCCCCTAAACAACCACGTAGAGCAGCCCCGCGGTAGGCCCAGATGGGCTATGAGGATGAATCTGAGGATGTGTTAAGGGGTGGGGGACTAACGGAGGACAACCTTAATAATTTAATTAAATTATTATGCATGGTGATGTCCGTATTGATGTGAGTATGTTTGATGGAAAAATGGATCCGGATGGGTATATAGATTGGTTGAAATGTGTGGAGTATTTGTTTGATTTAAAGGAATACCGGGGCTATAAATGTGTCAAATATATAGCTGTGAAATTGGGGGGGGGGGGTATGCATTGGTGTGGTGGGAACAATTGGTACATGGCAGGGCAACAAATGATTTAAACCAATTTACTTCTTGGGAACACATGAAGGCGGAGATGGTGGTTGCCTTCATTCCGGAGAATTACGAGAGGGACCTCTTTGTACGTGTCAAAGGCCTCAAGCAAGGTTACATGTCCGTTAAATAAGATTCATAATAGTTTCAGTTGCTTTGCACCCGGGGTAGGCTGAAGGAGAGCACGAAGCAAATTGGACATTAAATTCAGGGTCTCCAGCTTAAGTACCAAACGGAATTAGGGTTGCATCAAATTAGTTCCTTAAGCCAAGCAATTGAGTATGCAAGGAAGGTGGAGAATTATTTCAAGGCGGGAGCAACTATGGCAAGGGGTGGGACAATCATCAGACCACCCGTTACAGAGACTGCAACACCTACTACGACTCCAGGTTCTACTACTCCGGGGTCCACTTCAAGTGTTATGATTGAAGGTATTTGGGCATCGAGCTTTAGATTATCCCAACAAGAAGAAAAAGTTGCTTTTAGTTTCTGAATGTGACGAAGATGGAGCAACTACCAGAGCATACATACAGATGTCCTCACCACACGTATCCATGTGCCACCGGAGATGAATGACATACCACTTTAGCGCTTGGGTTGAGCTTTTCAAAGCAGGGGGGAGTGACACACGGCACAGTCCCCTTTCGGGGGGTACTTTTCTTTTTCCTTTTTTCTCTATTTTAATTCAGCAAGTTATTTTTAATTAATAGTAATTATCTTTAGTTAGTTTTTTTTTAATTTGAAAAGACTCCTATCTTAATTACAAGTCTTAGATTTAGTATAAATAAAGCCTCAGGGTCCCCCTTGTAATCACTTTTGCCATTAATGATATTGAGTTTGTGATATTATTCCGCCACGTTTCACATCACAGAGTCTGGTGAACAAGTTACAATTTGGCCAAGGGCAAAGTCACAAGTGCTGGCTTTGCAAATGAATTATATATATATATACATATACATAGAGGGAGAGAGAGAGAGAGAGAGAGAGAGAGAGAGAGAGAGAGAGAGAGAGAGAGAACTTAGCTATCACACATGTCTCTTCATAAATGATTTTCTGGATCCATATATATAATGCAGAGAGTGTACACTTGTTCTGGCCTTTCTTGTCAATGAACGGGGAAAGATCAGTAAATGTGATGGTTGAGGGGATACCCTCTAATAATGCTTTGAGACACTGAAGTCCTGGATCCTGGAGGTAAACCTCCGATCTGTTTGGCATGCTCAGAGAAATTCTCTAAGTCCTTTAAGGTCTGCTTAATGGAGATTAGCATGGTTTAGGAAAGATTTGAAGTCACAGGGCTTGAACTTATCGACCTTTAGACGTTGTTGTTGGATATGGAGATGTGATGAATGCTTAGCTGGAGGCCCTTGGTAGGTGTCCGCAGTGATTGGTTGAAGCTTGGCATGGGTCCGTGGTCGATCCTGGTGAGGAAACTTGGTCTAGGTCCCTGGGCAAGGACACCAGATTGTAGACTTAGGTGATATGGTCATGGATGCGGGACCAGATCTTTGTGAAGTAGAAGTTAAACGTATGTAGAAGGTCTTATGAAGAGTCGTGGACCTGCCATGAAATCTTGAATTGGAGATTGGGCCGTCAAAGTGGGCCCCAAAATTTGTATTTGTCACAATATTCTGGATACTCCAACAATGGGAGAGTATTAATTATGAAAATAAGGGCGTATATCAAATATCGCACCATTGACAGGGAATAAGTCAAAATCCTATTTTTAATTTGTTAACAAGAATTCAGATTCCACTAGAGTGGCAAACAAAAGGAAGAAGGATGGAAATTTTTGCTATTTTTGCTTCAATAGGTCGTGTCATACTTCCTTTAGATTGCTCAAAATTCTCTCTCTCTCTCTCTCTCTCTCTCTCACACACACACACACACACACACACACACGCACACGCACACACACACATCGTTTGATGATAAGGTTGCTTAGATATACTATATCACTGTCATGCTTAATGTTTAAACACAAATATATGAAGTATCAATATCGCACAAGACCATTGGAAGTAACTACTTCCTACACCTTGTTGGGGGGGGGGGGGGGGGGGGGTATTTTTTAATTTTCAAATTTGCATGGAGCATTTAATTAGAAAAGAGAAAGAAATCAGAAAATGAGCTTTAAGCAACCACCTCTGAAGCTCATAAACAAATTCCTTTCTATTTTATCTTCTTCCTAACACAAGGCAAGTTATAATCATGTTGAACTTTTGAAATCTCCTCTTCCTTAGCCCTAGTGGCTTGTTTCATGAAAATAATGTATTGGCATTCTTAGTCACACTGAGTAGGATAATTTAATTCGAGCAAATACCTCTTTTCCAGCGTTATTAAATATCTCCTTAATTATAGCAATTTGTTCATTTGACAAATTTTTGATTAACTGCGTCTTGTTCCACTTACATTTGAAGTTTGGGACTTCATTTTGTTTATTTTACTCAAAGAAGGCAATTCCTTAATAAGAAGTGATTCTTAGAGTAAAAGGAGTAGAATGGGCACATCATATTATTCATAACATGACGAGTCAGTGTCATCATCTACAAGGTCTGCCCAATTAGTTTATTTAGTTACGGCCACTGAAGCGTGACAAACAGTTGAGGCAGACAGTTCTGTCAGCTTTTTTTGCCACATCACCCATAACATTATTTAGATCGCCCCTAATTTTAAATCATCCGTTGATTGGTTATTCGCTGTCCCGACATGGAATCTTTCATTCCCGTTTATTTCCAAGTTGGTTGTATCCATGTTATCAGCATGAGAATTTGGATCAGCTTTAACTACAACTCTACATGCTGTTTTTCAACAACTGTAGCCTTATAGTTTTATCAACAAAACCAAGCCATCAAAATCCATTTTGTTACCAATTGTGTCCTCCAAGATATATAAGGATTCTCTTCATTGTTCTTGATACCGTATCGTGGAAACTGGCTACCTCAATAGTTATATCCATAGTTGTCAAAATCGTCCGATTCGCGATTCGAATCGGACGATTCGATTCGATTCAGTACCAAAACGATTCGAATCAACCTTCGAATCGCAAATGTCTAAAGAATCGGACCGAATCGGCGATTCACGATTCGAATCTTCCGATTCGGGTCCGATTCGGTCCGATTCACGATTCGGTCCGATTCACTTTTTTTTTTTTTTTTTTTTTTTTTTTTTTTTTTTTCTCTTCGCGATTTTTTTACATTAAATTAATACATAGGCTCTTTATGATATATATATATTTGTTTTATGTAGGGTGTTTTAAATTAATATGTAGGCTGTTTTATGAAATATTTTTGTTTTTTACATTTTTAAGCTTAAAATGGATGAGAACATGTACTACGGTTAATTTTAGTGATATATTTTGGTATATTATCATGTGCTATGATTAGTTTTTTGTCATATTACGCTTAATTACCAATTCTATAGTGTTAAATTCCATTTACATATGTTTTACTACGTTTTTATCGTTTGGTTCCGATTCGACCGATACGATTCACGATTCGATTCACGATTCGCGATTCGGGGGGTAAACGATTCACGATACGATTCGCGATTTGACAACTATGGTTATATCTCTATCCCTAACCACTTGGTCCATGGATTCAACGTTGGTGCCAAGTGCTATGATCTTGGTAGAATTCACTTTTTCGCCCATCTCTTCCCGTGCGTAAGAAATTTTCTAGGAATGAATTGGTTGATTTTGACAAATTTATGGCCTTTTGCAAGAGACGTGTCCCCATCCAATTGAGGTTCTTGGTGGGAAACATAGTTAATTAAGGCGCAAGGCACACCAAGGCACCAATGTCTCCCTAGAGCCTAGCCGCCCGCGAAGTGAGGCACATAATATAAAAGTTATATATTTGTAATGATGGAAATTTCGTTAAGCTTGGGGGATATTTTAGTAATTTTTCATATTTTTTAGCCTTTTAGTTTAGTAGCTTCTCTTTTTTTTGGGTCATTTTTTGTTACCTGTATATTAGGGCTAATGGGAAGCCCTGTAGAAACGGCATTGTAGGAATATGATGTAAATAGAGTGCCCCTAGGTCATGTGACATCACATGGGCCTAGGCGCACTTCCCTATTTAGGGTATTGATGTCTTCCTTCTAGATCCTTCCCATTCCCCCTATAAATATCTCTTTACCCCAAATAGTAAAATCATTCCACGCTTCTTAAAATTAAGTGTTAATCTCGAGTGTCTTTATGTATTGCCATTGACGGTTTAATCACTATTATAACCAATTATGAAGAGAAATATAAGAAGATAGATCTTATACTACCAAAAAATAATTCAAAATTTATATAACAATCTAATAGTCCAATAATAAACAAAATTAAAGATATTCATGTATTTAAAACAAATGTACTCCAATGTGTCCAGTCAAGGCCGGTCCTGAGATTGGGAGTGCCCTGTGCGAAAGTCAACTTAGGGCCCTTCCAAAAAAATATTGTACAAAGATATTAAATACCTAAAAACTCATTGAGAAATAGTTCTTCTACCACTTCTACTTACAAAATCACTAATTAAAATTACATTAAAAAACAAATTAATAAGACCTTGATGAAAAAATCAAACTAATAAATGTTTTTTTTGGGTAATTGAATCATTCTTTGTACAATTTTTTTTGGAGGGGAAGGGGTAGTTAAAAAATGGACCCCTAAAAAATTAAACTTTTTTAAAAAATTGACGTTTTTAATATACATAAAATATTTTTGAACCCCTAAAATATACATATATAGTTTACTCTAAAATGGGCTCTGTGCCATTGCCCATTTGGCACATGACCAGGGCCGACCATATGTCTAGTGGCAGATCCAAGAATTCTGGTCGGGGGGAGGAAACCCTTAAACAGTGAAAAGATTGTATTTCCCTTTTGTCATAGGTTATATAGGTGACAAAAGTTATCATCACTTAAAACCAAAACAAATTTCTTGAACATAAAACTAAATGTAATTTTTTGGCCTGTAAAAAAGGTTGTCACTGAATAGAGGTAGCAACTGTGACAATCCATGACTAGCAAAACTGTCAGAACAAATTTTGTCATGGTTTTAAGCTGTGATAATTTAGTCACGGACTTATATAAAAAAAATTAAAAACTCGGGAGGGGCGGCTGCCCCCCATGGGTCCGGCCCTAAATGTGTCAAAATAAAAGTCGGTATCAACATATAAATTGTTTCAAAATGCAACTATGTTGGAGTTTTTTTTTTTTTTTTTAATCTTTTTGACTAAGTAGCGATTAGTGTGAGAAAGTTTCACATGGATTAAAGGACTTATTATGCTTGGCTTTGGTTAGTTTTGGGGTAAGGCATTGTCCAAATTTCTCTGTCATAGGAAAATACATAAAATCAGCATATGAATTTTCCATTTTTGTATTGAGGGCGTTTTCCCAAAAGCTTAAACGAGGCGCGATTAAGTCTCGCTTTGAGCCTAGGCGCACAAGACACGATTACCTTAATGAGTAAGTAGGCATACAACTCATATTTTTGTTCTAACGTAGATGTGACATCCTGGCTAATAAAATACCGGATGATCAGTCCTATATCAAATTAAACAGGAATCTCATCTGGTTCATTCTTAGCATCACTGTCGAAAACTTTTTAAAACTTACTAATACCTAGTATTCAAAAGACATGGTGCCAAATTTTATCTTTTTACTTAACATCTCTAACAACATGCAAAAGAATATAAAATTAACCATTCACACAGCCACTGAATCAGTAATACAGAAAAGGAATAAATATAATCCTTGTCGAGACAACCACCGGCTACAAATCAGATACCAAAAATAAACCATAAGAGGAATAACTGAATACATCATCTAACTGAAATGAAATGGAGCAACTACGGTGACATGCCCAAATGGAATACTGATTGCATCCTACTCTAGGAATAAAATGACTGAAGCGGCTAAGTCAAAGTCCTGCAACATCCATATGTGCCGCAGCTGCGTAACCCTGGAGTAGAACAATTATGACGTCCCTGTGGCTGGATACCTAAAAGGTTTTGAAAATATTTTTATAACAAGGGTTAGAACCCAAAATATTTTGAAAATATTTAGCAAGTGAATTTAATTGCAGTAAATTAAAATGCATGAATGCTCTTCATATTTAAGTTAGTGCCGCACACTCTCTTGAGGACCACCTCACCCCTCCACTAATGTGCACACCAAACGTACCTCGTTATGACTCCTCTAGATATCTACCCCATAACTGATCTTTGTCATAAATATGTACATATCCTACTCTTCCCACTACTCTATCCCGAGTGGGTTTAGTATACATATTCGTGAGTTATTAATCATACTAACTTATTTAAATCATTTCTCGTTTGATACCGTATAACATTCTCACAAGCAAGGTTCTAAAAAACGCGGGGCGTGATTGAGGCGTGGAGGCCAAGCCTTAAGCCTTAGAAGCCTAGGCGGGCCTAGGCGTGAAAAAACGTGAAAAGGCGTTTAGGCCTTCTTAATATATTTTAATATTTTTTAACCATAACAAGGTTATTAAAATACAAAAATTGAACATATTATAAAAATATGTCTGAATATATGCAAATTAAAATACTATTTGATTATTTTGGATGAGATAATGGTCCGGTTTGTAAACAAATTCTTTAAAAGGTGACATCGTTTCACTAAAACACTGTTGTTTTTAGAAAAAAGTGAGCCTTAAGGGTTTTACCAAGAGTAAGGTGTGAAAAGCGTAAGGCGAGGCGTTTCTCCCAAGCCTTAAGCCTAGGCGGGTTTTTTAGAACAGTGCTCACAGGTGATATGATTAATACAATTCTCATCATGTATGTACCCGTATATAAATTTACACCATATATACGTATCATCATATTACAACATCCATACACACATGTCGTAGATATATAACTACCCCACGAGTAGGCACTCATCGGGTGTTCTCTAAATGCTATCACAACCGCATAATTCCCCCCGAAAGTGACCGTCTCATACCATAACGGCTCACCCCTAATAACAGACTCTATGACTTGGGGATTATACTCTCCCTGCATTCACTAGTCAGGATTCACCCACATCGCGCAACCTCCCAAGATAGCATTAAAATCGGTATGCTTTATTATAAATATTATACGCACAAATATTTATAAATCATATATATATACTACACATCACTATATATATATAATAATGCTCTTGTGCGGACTAGTCCACATTTTAAGAATACAGACCGGACATGTGTCACCTAACCGTGCGCCTAGAAATTATCGCCTAAATTATAGGCACACTCTCTCTGTTTTCTGGGCTCACCGCCAGGTGACACATATCCAGTCCGCACTATTAAAATGCGGACTGGTCCGCACAAGAGCAGGACTATATATATATATATATATATATATATATATATATATAGAGGCAGGCTCCTGTGCACACTAAGTTTGCACACTAAGTTTGCACATTACCTTTTAAAAGTGTGCAAACTTAGTGCTGGCGCACACCAATTTTTTTATGTGATATTTTAACATTTCAACGGACTCACATAAAAAAAATTAGCTCAAAAAAACTTTTTTTGCTATTTTTAAAAAATCGGTCAAACTTTCGCAGTTTTTAAAGGGCTTAAAAACTGCGAAAGTTTGACCGATTTTTTAAAAATAGCAAAAAAAGTTTTTTTGAGCTGATTTTTTTATATGGGTTCCTTGAAATGTTTAAATATCATACAAAAAAAAATCAACTCAAAAATATTTTTTTTACTATATATAAAAGGTAATGTGCAAACTTAGTGTGCAAACTTAGTGTGCACAGGAGCCTGCCTCTATATATATATATATATATATATTAAATTCATGCCACCAGTGTATTATATCCGTAATACTAGCCTAACACATTTAAGTCTATAATCCGACCCAAATTTCAATTAATCATATACTAATTAATTTCATTATCTTGGTGTCACTCAATCATATATACCTGGACTATAACTCGCTTGGCCCGAAATTCAAAATCCCCAATTCTGGAAAAAGTAAAATTCTCCCCGATGGTACCTAAGCCGAAGCGCTATTCTCATTGGGGCTGGGGCGAAGGGACATCGACGCTTTTTCCTTGTGCTGATCTTCAACCGTTCTAGCTTTAATATTTGAAATTCTTCCGAAAGACCTAGTAACCTTCTCAAATACTCTTTTGGACTCCTGGTAAATGAAATTGTCCCCCGTGGTGCTTCGTTGTGTTCGAAAAACGTTTGGACATGTGGGATTTTCTTCGTTAGAAATTTATTGGAGATGCCTGACAAAAATTTCTGGCGCCAAAACTGAAACTTGTTGGAGAAGGCAACGCTTCCTGTTCTCTATGCGTCACTTCATTAATGACGCGGCGCTGTCGTTTCAACTGCCAAAGTACTTCCCGAAGTGCCACGTGTTCATGTGAAATGATTATAGGCGGCCGCGCACGTGCGAGGGTGGGGAAATCTAAACGCCGAACTCGAAAATTTCAAACGTCCATATCCCAACACTTACCTTTCTTTTATCTTACTTTGGCTTCGTCTTCCTCAAGCGTCCATTGTCTTTAGAGAGAGAAAAGAAACTGTGAAAACTCCATTATTGTTTAAGCTCTTACCTCCTGACTTCTTTCTTCTATTACTATCTCTATCTCCACTTGTGCTCGTGTCTCTCCATTCTCGTTCTCAAATCCTTCTTGCTCAAAGCTTTTCCGTTACTTTTATCATTATTTGTCATGGCGTCCTCAAGCAACCCCACCGCGTCTGTTGCCAGTGCTCCGCCCACTGCTTCTACCATTGCCACCACCCTGGATGCTGCCCGCCAGGAACAACTAAGGTTTTATCGTCGATCACCTATTTTTGGAGAAGGTGATGATTTTACTGGTGCGTGTAAGAGGGTTCATTTTTCTTCTAAGTTTGACCCTCTATTGTTGGGTGATGAGGACGAAGCTTCTACTGAGTGGGGTTTTCTTCCTCCCGAAGGGACTCTCCGATTTCGTTTGGATCGAGGGGACTTCCCGTGGTCCCACATTGAGTTTGAAGCGCTCGGGGGTTCTCCTGCTCATTTTGCTGCGTGGAACTCCCACATGCAGAGCTCCTATGCTGAAACGCTCACCAAGATCGGGCTGCAACGGGCCAAGTGGTTCGGTGAGTTCACTCTATCCAAGAATAACATTGCCCTTCCTGTTCTGGTGTCTCGCTGGAACGTTACTACCCACACCTTCATCGCTGCGTGGGGTGAGTTCACGGTGACGTTGGAAGATGTGTGTGAGCTCCTGGGCCTCGAAGAAACAGGCCACGAGCCCTATACTGATGAGGCTCTGGATGCACAGGAGACTGCTGATCGTTTGGAGCTAGACCGAATATGCCGAAGCTGCACCGGTTCATCAAACAAGGCCACTTTCTCCCCACTTATCAATTATTTCTTCAAGGATTCTGTCGAAGGTAGTTCTTCTGGAGGTGCCCCTGGTCAAGGTACATCGCTGGAACTTCTTACTTATATCCTTGTCGTTCTTTCCCGTTTCCTTCTACCGGGAAAACCCAATGATTAGCCCCGAAGGGACCTTATAAATATATCCCTTCGCTTGACCCGAGGTACCAAGCTTCCCCTGGCTGCAATCGCCCTGGGATCTCTCTATACATGGCTCGACAGGACCCTCTTCGACATGGAACGATCACTTGGTCGTTATAACCTGGCAAATTTTGCCAACTGTGTCCTTCTAACGAGCTTCCTCTATGTTCGTTTCCCCTCCGTAGCGGCTAAGATCAATCGCCCTCCCTCTGGGGAAAACATTCTACCCCCACGCTCCTACCTTTATCACAAGAAATTGAGTCGAAAGGAGTTGATCTCCGTGATTGATCGTTTTGAGGACTTTGTTATGAGGCTCTACGGAGAGGATATTTTTGTTCACAACTGTGACTTTTTTCATCATGAGGCCAGGTTAGTGGAGGTAGGTGCGGATATTGAAGATCCTTCGCTGGCCGTGGTTGTTCTGTTCTCCCCACGGGTATTCACCTTCCTATACCGAGTGGGGATATACTAGCGAGCACTACAACCCCAATCGATGCAGTCGTCAATTTGGTTTTGATCAGGGGGCTCCTCGCCCAGTTTTTCAATCATCAAACGCCGAGGTTTCTTTTAGCGAGGCCTGCTCCCTGTTTTCATCTACCGCTGCATGGGGAATATGTTCTGCGATGGCTGGGCGAGTAACCATTCCCAGCAACAAAAGGCAAGGGAATGTGTCTTCTCTGTTCGCTACACGATACTGGCCGAAACAATTGGCTGCTATTGCAGAGTTCATCGAGGGGGATCCAGTGTACCCTCCAGTTCTTTCTTTTTCTGCTTTGGAACTGGGTTTGAAGGGCAACTCCATCCTTGGGGTTGAGTTCCCTATGAGTAAGACCCCCAAGGCATGTCGCACTGAGCTTTCTCCCCTTTGTTCCATGATTCCCACCACTACGCCCAAACCTAAGAGTGCTGCAGCCCCTAAGAAAGCTGCCCCCTGGATCAAAGTTACTACCGATGAACCTTCAGGTCAGAAGGCAAAGAGTGGGACATCTTCCAAGTCCAAGATCAAGCCTCAGACTAAATCTCAAGCTCCTAAGGAGGCATTCCCCATTGCCTCCGTTCCTCCTCCTATGCCTGCAGAGATAGCTGAGGAGTTGAGAAGGAAAGTGCAAGCTGAGGTCGCACGCATAAACACTGAGTTCCAACGGCGCGCTCCAGCTGTTCCTCCACCGGGAACCTTCCCCACAATCATTGTTGATCCCACCGAGCCCACGACGAAGAGGAGAAAAAGCTCCAACGTTCTTCGAGGTACTGGCCCCGGCGAATTAGGAACGAGGAAGAAAACTCTGGGCACCAAGTCCCAGGGGAGACAAACTTCTGAAGTGCACTTATCTCCTACCTCCTCGCCTGTTAGATCTGAGGTATGTATACTTGTTCTTTTAACATTTCCCATTTGCTTAAGGAAAAAAAAGTGTATTTGCTTATGCATTTTGGTAACTTTGGTGCAGGAGGTTGAAGAAGAAATTGCCAATCCCCCTAGCCCCCCCGTGAGCCCTATCGTGGGGGGACGTTTCGGTGCTTCGCCACCCATTGTGACTTCTCCTCGTTCGCCCATGACTGGGCTTACCTATACCCGCCGTTCATCCTCTCAACGCGCAAGAGATGTTGCCATGGGTGATGGTGGTGCTGACTCTGTGGGCGTCTCTTCGCGACCAGAGACAACTCTCCCCATCCCTTCTGGTTTATCCCCTCCAACCGAGCTTCTTCTGCCTGTTGTTCTGGCTGGAGAAAATGAGCCCGAGGTACGATTTCCTCTAGAATTTATTTGGTATAACTTCCTTTCAGTCCCACCCCTTTATTTATTTATCATGCTGAACCTTGGGTGCCCTAGGTTGAAGTGTCCTTGTTGTTAGCTAACGTTCCTCTTCCAACGATGCTGGCGAGACCTCTGACCGCCATTCCCCTTTTCAGTGCCATAACCGAGGTAAGTAACACCTAGCAGTATTTCTCTATTTTTCTGTACTTATTCCTCCTTTTTAACACTTAGCTTCATGTTGCAGCTTTCTCCCCGCCTTGCTCCATCTTCTCTTGATGGTCTACCTGCATATAAGGCCAAGGTTGGTGCTTTTGCCCCTCGTGGTGGTTTTTTTGCACCCACCCCTGTTGGGGCCTCATTTGGGAGTCCATCATCTTCTTCTAGCGAACTGCCCATGCTGGCTTTGGTCCCTTATGTTGGTGAGGGAGTTTTGCCTATATTGAGGCTTCTGTAACCGGGGATCCCGTTGTAGCCTCTGAGGTAACGAGCCAGCCCCCAACTGTTCCTATCCCTACTGCTACCATAATTACTCCCATTCTGGATCCTGCCGTGACTGAGGTATTTTCTAATTCTCTGTATTTTTGTCGAAGAATTTTCGCAAACTCCACCTATAACGGTGACTTAGCAATGAAAACAGTTGTTAAGATTTTCACAAACTCCACCTATAACGGTGACTTAACAATGAAAACACTTGTTAAGATTTTTCACAAACTCATTACTTTCCTTATCTCAGGTTGCACGAGAGACTTCTCCACCCGTTCTTTCGCTTATTGGCTCACCTCATTGGGAACCTGCCGTCTCGGAAGATTCTGACCAGGCCGACCAAGGTTCCACGACTGGTGCTGCAGCGGAGAGTGAATCCGGGTGCGAGCTTCCTCTTCCAGAGTTGGCTCCTCATGCCTTTTGCTTAATGGACATTCTCCCCAAATGCCTGCCACTCATCGACTGGTGATCGAGCAACTCGCGAATCACCATCCTGAAACCTTTCAGTGGATTGCCTACGTTCCAACATCTCTGTTATGAGTTATAGGCTGCAAGGCATGGCTACTGTTGTTGCAGAAATTGCCAGTACTCCCACGGCGACCGTTACCAGACAACTCCTTAACCAATTTCTTGGCTATTTGAAGGAGTTGGGTCGCGATGGTTTTCACTTTAACTGGCTTATATCATATTTAAAAACTTTGAAGAGCCAGCAACTGATCAAGCAGAGGGAGTTATTACAGAAGCATCAGCAGGACCAACGGGCTGAGGAAGCCAGGTTGGCCGAAATAGCACCCCTTCTGGAAGCAGTTGATAAGGAGGTAGATGATGCCGAAGAAGCTTTGCGTCTGGCCAAGCTGAAACGAGAAAGACTCCTTATCAGACGTGCACAAGTACAAACGAGGTTGGAGGTTTCCATCAATGCCCAACAATCTTGCATTATAGCTTCTTCGGGCCTTCCCGAAGATTTTTTCTCATCTTCAGACCTATGGTTCCTCCTAGGCTAGTCAACATTTGTATATATCTTCCTCTTGTTTCTTTCTATGTAATTCTTGGGCAGTAGTTCCCAATTTTGTAATGCTCCATCGTTTATCAATGAATGAAAAATGTATATTTTCCACTTCTTCTATATGTTACAACTGCTTTTATGGATTTCTATATTTCTGCAGTTCTTTCACTTTGCTCAAGTCATAACTAAAACTTGTATATTCATTACAACTTCTATTTACAATCATTGTTCAAACTTAATTGTCTACACATGATAAACCTTCAGTCATTTATTGTTAATCTTAAATGGCTTGTCTTCCTCCATCCTAGAAATTAAGCAATATCCTGATTCATGGGCTTCTTTTACAACAAAAGGTCCCTCCCAATTGGCTGCAAACTTCGGTAGAGGAAGTCCCCTAATGTGCTTTATCGCAGCTTTCAAAACGAGGTCCCCCTCCACGAACTTCCTGGGTCTTACCAAGTTATCATATGCCCTGGAGAGCTGTTTCGTGTACATTTGAAAGTGTAGAATCGCGTTATCTCTGTGCTCGTCTAACGCTTCCAACTGCACATGTCTATTCTGAGGGAGCATGCTGCTTCGCAAGGTGTATCGAGCAGAGGGAACTTCTAATTCCACTGGAAGGATTGCCTCCGCCCCATAAACAAGCGAGAACGGAGTGTACCCTATGGGTTTCCTCTTGGTTGTTCGATAGGCCCATAACACAGCTGGTATCTTGTCATCCCACGATCCTGGGAAGTCTTCCATCACCTTGGCCAGAATATTAACTAACGTTTTGTTAGTCGCTTCGGCTTGACCGTTTCCCTTCGGGTATGCCACCGTTGAAGTATGGTGAACTATGGAGTATTTATCTGTGAGCATGGTTACTTCTGAATTGACTAAGGGCGCCCCGTTATCTGAGAGGATAACCTTTGGGATCCCAAAATGACAAATAATGTATTCTCTGATGAAGTTGCTCACCACCCCAGCCGTTGCCCTTCTGAGTGGTATTGCCTCGGCCCACTTTGTGAGGCACTCCGTTGCAACTAATATCCATATCTTTCCCCTCGAAGAAGTATTGCCCCCACCAGGTCAAACGCCTAAGTGTGAAAAGGGTAAGGCATTGCCAGGGAGTGTAAGTCCGCCGATGGGGCATGGATCATGTTTCCATGCAGCTGGCAAGCCTTACATTTTCGAACGAATTCAGCAACATCTTTTTCCATTTTGGGCCAATAATACCCCAACGTCATCAACTAATCATATAACTTGGCTCCTCCTATGTGAGCTGGATCGTGCGCCTGAGGACCTCAGCTTCTTCTTCTTTCGTGATGCAACGTAATGGCCTGTTGAAGTATCCCCTTCGATAGAGCTGCCCCTCCTGGATATAGAATCTTGGGGCCCTTCGCTTTAGTCCCATTGCATCAATTTTCTCTGTTGGGACAACTCCATCTTTAATGAAGTCAATATAGGGTTGCCTCCAATCGGCATGAGTTTCAACGAAATGACATTCAACTGCTTCGAAGAAGAGCTGACACTTATCACACCTCCGTTGTAGCTCCGCCTCGTCCTGCTTCATTCTAGGCCAGAAATATCCCTCTCTTTGAATTCTCCTATAAAGAGGTACCTCAGTTGTTTCGCAGTGCTCCTCATGCGTTTTCTTCAACCTTCGCTCTGCTTCTTCTGGGCCGATACATCTTGACAACCACCCCCCTGCATTTCTGAAGTAGAGATTTTCCTGGTTTGTAAAATATCGGGCCAACTCTCTTAGCCCCATTGCTCCTTCGCCAGACTCCAGTTGCTTCCTAATCTCTCCCCTCCAGTCCGCGTCCTCCTCCATCGGTAGAATTGATTGCATCGCCGAAGGAGCTGTTCTTCATTGGATTGTGATGATAGTTGTATCGCTCCTCATGACCATTTTCTGGGCAATAGTTGCATACGCATCTGGATGGCGGTTCATCGTTCTGGGATGTCTCTTGATCTTAGTTTGATGGAACTGGCCGAGGAGTCTCTGGATGATCGTTTTGTATGGCGCTAGGCTCATGTGCTTCAACGCATATTCTCCGCTTACTTGCTGGATTACTAAGTTCGAATCACCCTTAATGCAGAGTGAACGAATTCCTCTTCGAAGAGCCTCCAGCAACCCTAGTACCAACGCCTCGTACTCTGCTTCGTTATTGGAACAAGGGAAATCCAACTTGTAGGAAAGGCAAATCTCTTCTATTCCCTTTGAAAGGATAACCCCTGTCCCTCCCCTCTTTTCTGCCGAAGATCCATCGAATTGCATCGTCCACTCCTCCTCAGTTGCACCCAGATAATTGGCTTGTAGGTCATCTCCTGGAATGTCTTCTTTGGGTGGTTCAAACGTTCCTGATGGAAAAATTGCCAACAGATGGGCATACGCCTGGCTCTTGATCGCGCGAGGAACTACACACTTTAAGTCATATTCTGAGAGGATGAGGAACCACCTAGCTGCCCTGCCCATCAGTATAGTTCTTGCTAACAAATACCTAATAGGATCACATCTAGTTACAATATGAATCGTAAAAGACAGCATATAATGCCTAAGTTTTGGTGCTACAAAGACTAAGGCTAAACAATCTTTTTCTAGGCTGCTGTATCTAATCTCTGGCCCATGTATGATTCTACTGAGGTAGTAGACTGGTCGTTCTTGCCCATCAATCTTCAGTGCCAGCAAAGCTCCGACGGACCTCGTGGTAGATGTGAGATATAACTGCAACGGCGTTCCTGCCCGTGGGGGAACCATGGTCTGTGGTGAAACCAGCAGCTTCTTCAGCCCAACGAAAGACTCCTGGTGAACTTCTTCCCACCTGAACTTCGTGCTTTTTCGTAACAGCTGCATCAGCGGGTGTGTTACTTCGGCCAATCCAGGCACAAATCTCCTAAGGTAGGAGACTTTACCGAGGAAGCTCTTTAACTCCCTCGTTGTTTTAGGGCTTGGCATTTCGAAGATCGCCCGCTGTTTGTCCTGATCCATTTGCATCCCTTGTCGATCAACCACAAAGCCTAAGAATTTCCCACTCGTTACTCCGAAAACACACTTCAATGGGTTCATTCTCAACTTATACCTTCTACAACGAGAAAAAACCTTCCTCAAATTGCTCAGGTGGGACCCCTCCTCCCTTGATTTGATGACCAAGTCGTCCACATAGAACTCTACAAATTTGTGGAAGAAGTCATGAAAAATGGCCATCATCGTTCCCTGGTAAGTCGCCCCAGCGTTCTTGAGGCCGAACGGCATCACCCTGCACATGAAGTTGCCCAACGGTGTTCTGAATGCCGTTTTTTCTGCGTCCGAGGGGTCTATCTTGATCTGATTATACCCCACATACCCATCCATAAAGCTATACATCTCATGACCAGCCGTCGCGTCTATCAGGCTATCGATGGAGGGCAGAGGGAACTCATCTTTAGGACAAGCTTTATTCAAATCTCTGAAGTCCACACAGATCCTTATCTGGTTTTTGTCCTTCTTTCCCACTGGGAAAATACTGGATAGCCAGAGTGGGTGTTGTATCGGTACGATGAACCCTGCCGTTAGCAGGCGCTGGACCTCTTCTTTTATCTTCAGATCCGGCTTGGGTTTGTACGTTCTTGTTGCCTGTTTCACCGGAATGGCTGAAGGCATTACGTTCAACCTGTGACAGCTTACTTCCTCATCCAGCCCTTCCATTTCCGTGTATTTCCACGCGAAGACATCTATAAACTCCCGAATCAATTCGATCAAGGCCTCTCGTTTCTGAGTGTTGAGATCCTTCGAGATGAAGATGGGTCTTGGATCCTCCCCTTCTTTTGCCAAGTTCAATTGCTCCAACTCTTGTGCCTGGGGCTTTGGCTGATTTGCCATGTAATCTGGTTCCTCGGCGACTTCCTCCACGAATTCCTGTATGCTAGAATTGTCTATCACCGTGAACAGCCCCCGCTGATCCACCAAAAAACATTCATATGTCGGGTCAACCTCATCTTTAGTTTCTTCGACCGCCCGCTCACACCGTTACAACCGGTACACCACCTTTCCTTCCTTGGTAACGACCTTCTTGCATTGCCTGCTGGTAGTGGTGATCGCCTTCCTCTTCTTCTCTTTAGACGCTTCGGCCACTTTTCCTCCTGAGAACCGGCTCAACACGCTCTGCCGCTGAACCTCATGCTCTATCGGGTCCATCCTGGGTCTCATCCTGTCTTTAAGCTGCTTCGAGATGCCTTGGGGCCGAGGGGCCACCTGCAGAGCTTCTTCGGCCGTTTCCCCTGGGCCGCTCTCTTTCTTCTGTTCGTTTAAGGGCCCCATCCTTTCCTTGATCGAAGGAACCCATGCTCCCTCCATTCTTCTTGTCAAGATCCGGACATCTTCCTCCAACTCCGTGTAAAACACTGCGTCCACCAAGTGAGCTTCTTATACCGCGAAGGGCCTCTTTGTAGCCCTAATGGTCACCTCTGTGCCCTTGACATTCGCTTTAGCGCATTGGTGGTATGTGGAAGGAACTAGGCCTTGGTTGTGCATCCACACCCTTCCTATTAGCAAATGATAGGAAGTTGCACTCTCTATTACGTGGAACTTGATATGGGAACTCAGATTTCCCATTACAATCCCAACGTTAACGTACCTGATAGACTTGGAGGATTGGTTATCGTACCTCGCAATCACTAAAGGCATGGGGACCAGCCTTCCTTCTGGAATGTTGGCTGCATGAAAGGAGTTGATTGGCATGATATTGATGGAAGCTCCCCCATCCATAAGAGTCCTTGCGAAGCTAACTCCGTTGACTCTGGCGGTCACATACAATGGCCTGTTGTGAGGGAACCTTACAGCCCTATCTGCATCGCTGAAGGTTACCTCTGACAGAAACCTTCTCACCAACCTGGCCATGGATCCCTTCCATCTTAGCGAAGGGACCGCGTTCTTTTTCGAAATATCCAGTATCGCCTGGGTTATCTCCAACCTACTCTCCTTTGGAATCCCCACTTGTTCGAAGAACCAAGTGAACTTTGGGGATTTTGAAACTGCCCAATATTCTAAGGTCGGGTCTACCTCTTCGCTTTCGGCGTCATATACATCGTCCACATCCTTGGCGCTTGCCTCATCATAAGCTAACACGACGTTAGCCATTCCCCTGGTGCAAGTTTCCAAAGCTTCCTCGTACTCCTCTCCTTCTCCTCTCTCTGCCTCTTCATCATAGGCCACCACAAGATTGACCCCATGTGCTGGTAGCGGGTTGTTGTTAACGTTTTGTGGGGGGATCTGCAACGTTCCCGGCTTCATGTACTTGTCAATGATTCTTCTTAGTGTGAAGCAACTCTCCGTTGGGTGTTGGATCTTCCGATGAATCTGACAATATTTAGGATCCGCATTTGTTGCAGCATCGGGTGCTTCCATCGGAATGCCTTTTAGTTCATAAACTGCCCCCCTTGGATCATCGCGTTATAACAACTCACAACCTCTTCTATCGTGCAAGGCAATGGTGGTGGATCCTCCCTGTCTCTTCCGAACTTCCTCTTGTTGTCCCTCTTTGGTGCTTTGCCCCTATCTTCCCCCTCAGCGTACCCTATCCGTGGGGGCTGAGACCTTCCCCCCACGGGCTGCATCGGTTGCCAGAACATCATGGGTGCAACCACCGGGTTGTGTCGCACCACCAAAGAGATGTTTCTCGCAGCCTTCAAGAATGCTGCAAAAGTCCCCTCACGCGTCTCGTTGATAAGGTGGCAAATATATTCAGGAAGTAGTCCCTCAGCACAAATCTGCAATAACTTAAGACTCTTTGGCTTCTTCTCTTACATCGAGGGACCTTTCCCTGAACCTTCGAACATAGGCCACCACCTCTTCCCCAGGTCTTTGCTTCTCTCTACCAAGTTGGGTCAAGGTGAACTCATCTTCTGCCAGAAAGAACTTTTGGACAAACAATACATGCATCTCCTCCCACGTAGAAACGCTGTTGGGAGTCAAGTGGGAGTACCAGGTGTACGCTTTATCGGTTAGGGATTTGGAAAACTCCCTTAGTCTAAGCTTCTTATCATTGCAATGCGCTCCCAAGTGTTCAACAAAACGCTTTATGTGCTCCTTCGGGTTCTCACCTTTCCCCGTATATTTTTCAAAGATAGGGGGAATATAGTCCTTTGCGTAAGGCTCATCGTTGTACTTCTAAGGGTAAGGTGTTCAAAAGTCGTCATAAACCGAAGCCACCTCGCCAGCGGATTGGGAGGAAGCGTGCATGAACTTCAACATTTCTTTCTGCATCTCTTTTCTCATTTCCTCCATGGGCGATGCTACCGAAGTAACCAGCGGCGGTGCCACGGGCTGAATGCCCGTCATATCTGAAACGAACGTTACCGGCGGTGCCGTCAAAGCTCCTGAGGTTCCCACTGCCGGATTCACAACAGAGGGTATGCTTACTGGGATCGCTCCAGCAATACCTGCACCTGGTGGGGCCGTGGGAGCTACTCCTGGTGTGACGAAGGCATTAGCCTCCAATCCTCCCAGCATAGTTGAAGCTACTGGGGTTTGCAAAAACTCATAAAACTTGCTCATGAGGAGCGTAATCTGGGCGGGACCCAACCCCGCGCTCGTGGAAGGTTGTGTTACCCCTGGAACGCCTGACGTCGTCGGAACCAGAGGTACCTCTACTCGTGGAGCCCTATCCCTTAGGGCCGCCAGCTCTCTCGCAGCCTGTTCTTCATTATGCTGGATATCATCAAAGTTGAGTCTTCGGGTAGCATTATCTTGCGCCATACTCCTTGCTTAGGAGAATGCCTCCCAGCGGAGTCGCCAAATGTAAGAGGGTACTTTAGGTTATAGATGGAGGCGTAACCCCTGTTCGAGTATGGTAATAATAAGCCAATTGGCTAAAGCTTTGGATTAGCAATAGAACATCCAGACACAAGTTCAATGAAGACAAGACCCCGTTTAAACTCACAAAAACTCTCGTGTATAACTCAGGAAATAGTAATGAACCTTAGAAGTAACTTAGCTAGAGGGAGAGAGAAGTAAGCACCCTAGATACACCTTGGTAGGCAGGTAGAAACACACCAAACACCCTCAAGAATCCATGTCAGGTATTAAAAGCTTCGTAATAAGTGACAATGGTGGGTGAATAAACTCTCTGGTTTGCAATAACTCTCTCTGATCTGTATTTCTTTCTAGCAATAACTTCTGAACTTTTCAAAAAGATCTCCCTTCCTCAAAGGTGGTTGGGGTCCTTAAATAGCCCCCCCACACCACCCCCGAGGCAACTTAGTCATTAAAGACTATGAAAGACATCCCTCATACTTTATGTCACGACATTAAATGCTTGATGCACTGGTTGTCTCCACGTCATAAACATTAAATGCCAAGATATGCCTTTTGCCTAACCACTATGTGTCAGGGGGCTGTTGTCGCAGAGGTGGCTCACCAACTGCCTGACAGCCCCAAATACCACGGTGGTTTACTCAAGTGCAGATCTGACATTGTTTAGCTGGCTAGTGACATCACCTAAAGTAGATGTGACATTAAGTAGAGGGTTGTTTAGTTCCCAACTCAACGCCCGATAGAACTTAAAGCTGCTCCTCCCGAGGTTCCACGGTCAGGGTCCTTCGGTGTTTTACCAGGTGTATCTAAGATGGTCAGGACAAGCCCCAACGATACCTCACTTCTCAATCCTCCAAACCTAGTCCCTCTAAAGTTCCCACGACGAGGTCATTCGATAGAGCATGAAAGCTCTCCCAGGCCCTGCCAAGCCTGGTCTCTTGCAAGTACCGTTTGACCTCACACAAACTCATTATTTTTCATTACATCCTTACAACCATTATAACTTACAGTCAATATAAATAGAAATACAATATGACTAATACAACAAGCTAAAGTATGAGTTGCCACGCCAAGCTGCCTCGCTGAGTTGCCACGCCCGAGTTGCCACGCTTGAGCTGCCTCGGTTGCTTAATCTCAAACACCATTGCCAATTAGGGGATTATCCTTAATCTCAGGATTACCTTCAAGCCCCCTCTACACAATTAAGTTTACCCACTAAATTTACAAGGTTTATAATTACTCAACATAAACCTTAATCCTCTATTTGGATTTATCCTTTACTAATCCATGGGTAAATTTCTATAATATCAAACCCTAAATTATAAACCCCAAAATTCAGATTCATCCAAAACAGGAACATTCATCACAAATTAACAATCAGGTCTGAATCAGGGGAAATCGGACAGAATAAACACCGTCGTTCAAGCGACTAGCCATGTCGTTCGAATGACTCTCGCTGTTGTTTGAACGAGACACCAGGTCGTTCGAACGACCCTAGTGTTCTTTCTCCTCCATCGTTGCCCCAAAAAACCATTTCCGCCATTACAATTTTTAGACCTTCGTTTCTGCACAGATTTTGCCCCAAAACCTTCCAAGATTCGTCCTGAATCCACCCATTTGATTTTCTCGATATAACTACATCATCTACACAAATTGGGGAATCAAAATCCACATATTCTTATCATCTCTGCAGATTTTTAAATCACAATCATGAAATTTCCAAATTCCAATATAGAACTAACCCTAATATATTAATCAATTCACACCTTCTATAATATGAATAGGAAAAATGCAATTAATCAAATGCAAGTTAAACCACTTGCCTTAGGGTTTGATTCTTTGATGAAGATGATGGGTTGATTCAATGGTCTCCTCTCTTAGTCTTGGATTAATCTCCTCTAGTTGCTCTCTTCTTTGGCTCTCCTCAATTTAGTCTTCTAAAAAATGAATTCGAGTTCCCTTACCCTTTCACAATTAGGGTTATTAACTCTGATTCCGTTTTTGGGCTTATGGGCCTTCTAAAAATGGCCCAAACACTTATTTGGGAGCTCAAATGTGTCTAGTAAGGTCTCGAAATCCATATTATACTTATGGCAACTCATTTCCAATTATTTCGACCCATCCGGACTCAACCGTGCACTCCGAATTGTCATCCGAATTAATTTATAACATTCTCCAAATTTGCCCTCAAAATGCGACACAGAATAGTCCAAATAATTAATCCTCAATTCGCCAAATTAATAAATTCCTCAAATTTAAAAATTTCCCAAATCACGAATTTAATTCCTCCTGATAAAATAAATTATTTATCCGCCAAATATAATTTAATTAAAGGTCCTTGAATTTACGGGGTGTTATCTCTAAGAGCCGTCTAAGTTGCCAATATTCGTTAGGTACATCCAAAACCCGCACCCATACATGAGCCCTAGTTGATATGAACATACCAGGCTTGAAATTCAGATACCAGTGGAAAGGTTTGAAGAAACCTACCTCAACTCTTGCTGCACCAAGCCATACACAGGGAAGCCATGCACAGGGATGGAGCAAGGATTTTTAGAGCGTGGGGGCAGAGTTATGGCAAACACCGAGGGCTCGAGGATGGGACCTGAGCCAAAAAAATTGAGGTTATTTTTTAGTTTATAGCAAATAATTACCCAAATATTCAACAATCAAATACACAATCAGTTACAATAAGAAAACACAATGCATTAACCCTAAGATACTGATTTATTTATTTCATTTTCATTCACTTAGTAACAGTTCTAAATTAATAAATAAAATCACAATATACTTCTCCATAAGTTAACTATTTTAACAATCAAAATAGTTTCCATTGTTTTGTAAATCAACATTTCATTAAACTTTAACATTTCAATCTCAAAATTAAACAATCACAATATACATAGCTATTAACATTTCAACCACATTAACCGTGGAATTAATACCTAAATTTAGATTTAACCCATAAAACATTAAGCAAAATAAACCTTAACTTTAACCCTGCAATTCATCCTAACATTAACACTAACAATCAACATTTCACTCAACACGATAAAATTAGTCTTATATTTAAATTAAGAGAAGTATAAAGGGAGAGAGAGGGGGGACTTACCAATGAAAATTGGAGGAGTCAAATTTAATTGAATGATTGAAACCCTAAAAATTCATTCAAAAATTATATCAAAACCTAAAACTTTAAATTAAAGAGAAGAAGAGGAGACGCATATGAGCCCTCTCCTTTTCTTTTTCCATGAGTTGAGCCGTGGTATTTGGAAAGAAAGAGAAGAAGGGTTTTGAGTATTTACCAAACCTCATATCGGATTCTACTTGCATCTTGACCTCATAACTTAAGTCATATTAAAACTTGTTCGTGAATTATAATAATCATGATATATGTATCTTTTAAAAAAATTATGTTTATTACTAAATCAATGAACTCATTACAATTTTTTTTTATCATAAAAGTCTTTTATTTGAACCACTTTTATCAAATTTGTGATTTTTTTATTGTTGAATTATATCCTTACCATATGAGGGACAATGTATTTATATCTATTTATTTAAATTAATTAAAAATGTTGCATTGTGTCTTTGTGACATAACAACATTTTCATCTCCAAACACTTGCAGTGATTGCTCTTTAAAAGAAGCAGCTTCAACATCTTATGCACAAGTTTGTGCACCATACCACACATGGGCAGTCAGGACAGCTGTTTCTGCTGGAATGTGTGCCCTTCCAACAAGGGAACAACTTCTACTGAAGCTCAATGAAACAGGTTTGTTTAATCTATCACTTCATTGGTGGATTGTATTTTGTGGAAATTAGTTATATCTTTCCAGCAAGTATTGAGTTTTGTTAAGGTGTAACAGGTTTGGATTAAAATTCTACATACTTCTATTGAATTGAATGGTCTCAGTATTGAGTTAAAAAGGGCAAACCCAGTGCACGAGGCTCCCGCCACTGCGGGGTACTGGGGGGGGGGGGGGGGGGGGGGGGGGGCTGGATGTACGCAGCCTTACCCCTGCTTGCGCAGAGAGGCTGTTTTCGTGAATCGAACCCGTGACCTCAGGTCTCAGTATTGAGTTATCTCCCCAAATAATTCAACAACAAAAAAAGTCGTTAACATTTTGGTGACTTAGCCTTACTTGAAAGTATCAAGTTGTATTAGATTATAATTTATAAATCAAGTAGGAAACATGTGCTATATACTCGAACGTATTGATTATAAGTGTGAGTGCGAGTGTGTGTGTGTGTGTGTGTGAGAGAGAGTGGAGAGAGGGGGGGGGGGGGGATATGCATCTGGAGTAAATTTTTTATTTCAAGAATGGTTTCTTTCAAAAACCTTCTATGATTTAAAGAAAATTGAAATTGCAAAGCAGATGTTTAAATCAAGATTTTTCATTTAATATTTGCTAGAAGCACAGTATTAGTTATGTACCAAAGATTATTCGGTCTCTTCACCCATGACTTCTAATTGAAATTCAAATATTTTTAGTTCAACATATTAACTGAAGAAATTTTAAATCTAATTCCATGCCATGAAATTGGGGCTACCAAACACACTATAAATTGAAAAAGAAACAGAAGCTGATATTTAGTTTGCGAATGATATTTGCTACTTTGAAGCAAATTCACGGCAAGAATAAGAAACAACCAACCTATATGATCCCATGTAATATGCTAGAATCAGCTCTCCTGAAGTAATCTCTTGTATGCCCACACAAGGCAGTACCATATCTTTTTGTTGGTCTGCAATTTACACCACCTTCTGTTTATTTGATGATTTCAAGCCTACTCTTAAATTGATCTGTTTACCAATTGCAGATAAATTTTTAGCTCTATACTAAATTATCTTTCCAATAAATAGCCTCATTGAATTTATTTATTTTATTTCATTTGTTTCAAGAAAAGTTGAAGTTCTGTTTCTGTGGTGCACACTAATAATGATATCAGTTTTGGAACAGAGGAGTCAGCGGAGAAGGAAATGAGAAGGTATATTAATGCCTCACTTCCTATCATACAGTACATTGATAAGCTATACATTTCAAGGAATATCAGCTTGGATTGGTGACCAGCGTTTCTGGAAGGGTTTCAATAATACGCAGACCTTTGTTTGGGCAACAGCGTAGTTCATCGCATGTTTCTATATCCATCGGAGTTACACAGGATCAAAGACATCTCACATCCTTTTACTCTAGTTTACATAGTGCCCGCGAACTCGGGTGGTTCGCTGTGGTTTTTGCCAAACAACTCCAACAACGGTGTTGCAATACTGTTTATGGGTGGTGTTAATGGCACCACTGAAATTTATACCTAACGCCACTGCACAATATTTTTAAATACAATGTACAATTATTTTAAAGCATACAGTGGGCAATATAAATTCGGTAGTGTACATGAAAAGTTATCAGACTTTAGAATTATACTTGAAATAGGTTTCTTTAGATTATTTTTCAGGTTTATCATGATGACCCTTGCTAATAGTGAAATCAAATTGTGGCAAGATAAGAAATGATATCATGCGCGAAGGATAGTACGTTACACAGTCCTTACTCAACACAATAAGACATCAATAATGACACAACATGTATTCACAAGTAAACATTTTGTTTTTATAGTGGTAAACATGTGGGTCACGTGTCATGTTCTTGTTAGTGTTGAGCACGGACACGTGATACCCTCTACACATGATACTTGTTCTCAATCACATTAAATATTAACCGTTGTTGTCTTATTTTAATGTCTTGCCCATTCCTACTTATGCATAATGTATATATATGCGCTAGCAAATGGTTATAATAATAGTGCGTTTATAATTTATAACATGTTATGTGCCTACGGCATGTTTTATGCCGACAATGTCATTTCATAATTTCTTAAAAAGTTAGGTGTCAATTTGTAATTTTTTAGATGCATTCCATTACTTTTCTAGCATAAATTTGTAATTTATTGTATTTATATGATTTTTATAGGGCGTGCTTCCAATTTTACATTTATAGGTTACATTTTGTGTTTTTTATATGTATAGAAGTGCGAAAGTACTCTCAAATCTTATCCTTTGATCGCACGTGAGGTTATCTTGGGGAAAATTGAGTAATTTATTATTTTTTAGGGGTGGTAAATGAATGGATACGGAGTGAATATCATGTTATCCATATTCTTATCCGTTATCTGGATACACTATCTGTATCCGTCCGGATAGTAAAAACAACTATCCATTTTCGTATCCTCTCGGATTTTCCGAATTCGGATAGTATCCGTATTCGTTTACATTGCTTACCCATTACAATTGACTGCCTATTTTAACATGTAATATCAATACTATTTTAAAAAAATATCAAGCCCCAACTCTTTAAAGTTAACAACTTGATCTACCATTTCACAATCAACAACTTGGAAATTATAATCAATAATATAGCCCTAATAGTTGTGTGCGTCTGTGTGGGTGTTGTTGTATACATAATCAATAATTTTTTTCTCGGAATCTTTCAATAACAGCATACTTCAACGGGCTCCACACCATTGGCTATGTACACCATATGCCCTGGGCACTTATTTTGGGTCCTTCACACCAGGACTCCGGTCCTTCCTTAATCTTTCCAGTGTCGTCCGAGTTCCTTTATGTGTTTTAACATTTTACAAACGTTCACATTATTCCACTTTTTCTTTACCTGGACGAAGTCAAAACTTAGGGTTTCACCCCAAAACGTGTTACACTTTGAAATTATTATTTCATTTCCTTTACCCTTTAACTTTGATTTTATTCCAAAATCATACTCATTTAGGACCAATTTGTGTAAAACCTTTTTCAATATTTTTATTTTATAAAAATGTTTCACTTTAAGTAAAATTATCATTCTACCCATTTATTTTCGAACTCTTCTTCTACTGCATTTTCACAAGTGTTAATTTTTTCAAAACACTATTAAGTTACCCATACTAATTTCTAAAGTATTTTTGACTCCTTAACACCCCTTTTATCGTGGAGTAATATTCTTCTTAATTCGAAACATCTTTATTTCATTATTTCCTTTTCAATTTCACAAGTGTTAATCTTTTATAAAATTATTAAGTTATACACATCAACTTTCTAAACTAGGCCCGTCTTTACTTTCTTTATTCAAGAAATCTAATTTACACTTAAAAGACTCCTTTCATAAGAAAATATAATTTCCTTTTTATCAATACATGTAGTCTTATGATCTTACATTCATCACACCTTTAACCCCCTTTTCACACACTTTGAAGACTAGAATTTCCACTTCTCTCATTTCTTGTTTAAACCCATAAAAAACTTCTTTAAACTTTTTCACATATTTATTATCAAAATACTACAAGTTTATACACATGAGAAGATGGATTTTAAATCCTAAAATCCTATTAAATGGGTTAGATATGTTTTTCAATCGAGAAATTCATAATACTTTGCAAAATGCAATTTCAAGTAATAAAAGATATTTTTGCTTCTTTCAAACCCAACCAATGTCCATCTTTTATAATATCTACATTTTTTTAAGAAACTTAAAAATATTATTTCACCAATATTTTAACAAAATCAATCATCATTTCAAACATTTTATTTCATAAAATGTTTAACATAAGTTTTTTAGAAAATACGATATATTCACAAAAATTCCAATCTTCATTTCAAGAAATTTTAAAACATTTCCTTCATCAATTATTTTCAACAAAATGACATTTTGAAACATTTTTATTCCATAAAAATATTTATTACTTACTACACATGATTTTCACTAATTAATTAAATGCACCCTACTCATGTAATCTAACAACAAGACTACAAATATACAAAATATAGTCTTAATACTAAGAGTTAGATTTCTCACCTCTTAAAGTTCCAAATGGAGGTAAGAATATTGGTGTAGGAGGAGCAACCCCTACCTCCAAAGGTGGCTTCAAGGAGTTACCAAATGCATCCTCCAAAATGCTCCATTCAAGCTTCGAAGCCAAAAAGCCCTTCAACTCCATGAAATCTTCTATCATCTTCTCTAAACATCCCCCAACACTTCTCCAAAATCGTAACTCCACTTCAAAAATGGTGGAATTAGGTGTTGTAGGCTTGACCATGGTGGACCACTATAAGAAAATGGTGGTTTATGGCGGTGGAAGGCCAACAATGGCTGAAGAACACCCAAAGAAGGTGGAACACCACCCTCTCTCACTCTCTCATCTTCTTCAATTTCCCCCCCAACAAATGTCCCAAACAAGCCTTATAAAACCCCCTAAAACCCTTGATTTCTTGTTTTCCCCATTCTGTGCTCATCTGAGCTTAACAAAATACCAAATCAAGGGCCGAAATTGTGATAGCGCACAAGGACAAACAAATTTAAATATTCTCGAGGCACATCGTTCGAACAACATCACCACCTCGTTCGATGATTGGCTTTGCACAACCTGGGACCATAATGCAATGAAATCTCGTTCGAAGACCTGCTTCGCGCGACGCTGTGTCTCGCTTCTAACGACACCCCTATGTTGTTAGAACGATCCCCCTTTTTTATTGTTTTATTTTGTTCGATTTTAATTCACACTTTTCAATAATTCTCATCAAACCTTACTCCATTATATTTTACACAAAATTTAAGTGAAATACTAGGGCAAGGTATTACAAACTTCCCTCCTTGGGGAATTTCGTCCCCAAAATTCTCGATTGTCCATCCTTAGGCTTATGGGGCTCACCAACTTCTATTTTAAGCCATAGAAATCCTCCAAACAAAATAATCTAAGTTCTCAATACTAAGGTCACCCAGCGTGCCTCCATATGGGGTTTGTCACGAAATACTCAACATGTGATATGCTTTAAAGCTCACCATCTCACTAACCATGACATCACATAATCGACTTCAAGTCTCCACTCACTTTATGATCATGTCCAAACAATTTCTAGTACTACCTATGCTAGTACCCAAGGCATACCGGCGCCTCCACGAGCAAATCCTCTCTAGCGATCGACACTCACCTATTGTGAACCGTAACATAACCAATCGTATTATTCATCATTTATATCAATTCTATTTTAGGACCGTACGTACCGCGTCCCACAAATCTTCAGGCTACCTTGACTACATAACTCACATGAGCTTGCCAATAACCATACTATGCTAATTTCTCACTCCAAGAAGTAATATTCTTACCAAGTCATCACTGTGCATTCGGCTTATACTGTAATACCCCGCACTTTTATGGGTAATTAAAAATTCATAAGTAAGTGTAATTTGGGAAATTAAGAAATTATTGTAAATAGTAATTTTTGGAGTTTTCAAGGATTAGATGATTTCCGATGTATGTAATATTTACATTTGGGATTAAGTAAATGAGTTGGAGTATTTTAATTATATGTCACACTTGGGTAGAGCGACAAATGATAATATTTTAATAGAAAAACCAGCATTAGGTTGTGTTGGGTTAAATTAGTGATTTGTGGTCAAGTACCTCGGATGGAGATTTCGATTGCGCGGTTGGTCTCGGAATGGCCGAGATAGTCAGAATAGAGTATCCGGGGGGTAGAAATGGAGTTTCGAAATTTTTTGGACCAGTAGGGACTCGTAATTTAGTAAACGAGTCATTTTTGGATAAATAAGGGACAAGCCCTTATTTCTCCCTTATAAAGGCACGAGAGAGGGAGAAAGAAAGAAAGAAAAAGACAGAAAGAGAGTAAGAGGAGAAAAGAAGAGAGAAATGGAAGATTTCGGCCAAACTCCGCAGGATTCGACTTGAGGTCATCGGATTTTATCCCCCAGGCAAGTGTGTACTTGCTTTATTTCATTATGTGCATATATCTCATATTACAGTTGGTAAAACATATGATTTTGGGTTATAACCCTTAAAATAAATTTGTAAAAATTTGAGTATGAGTTTACATATTGATGTAATGTAAACTCTTAATGATTTCTAGTGTTAAAACCATGTTAATGGAGTGTAAAATTGAATTGAAATGGAAGAAATGTCCAACTAGGGTTTTTATGGTTTTAAGGTTCAAACCTAAGAGAAATGGTTTAATACCACAAATTTATGGAAGTATTAGTTGTAAATCGGTGTTAGGATGATAATAGGGTTGTTGGTTGAGAGTAGAAACCATTAAAATGGAGTTTGGATTGATATTTGGGTATTTTGGAGTTTGGAAAATCACCCAAATAGTGCCCCTCGAACAGGCCGAATCGATTCGGGTCTAGGCCGAATCGATTCGCCTAAGGGGATTTGTAAGGCTGCTTTGGGACCGAATCAATTCTCCCTTGAGGACTTATTTGCAGAACACTTTCTGAATCGATTCGGATTGGGGGCCGAATCGATTCGCCTACCCGAATCGATTCGCCATGAGGGCGAATCGATTCTCCTTGGCCAGAATTATTAGTTCTCTTCCCTTAGGAGTATAGGGAGTTAAATTACAATTTAGGGTCTTATATGGGGGATCCTAGTTTTGATATCGGGACTCCTAAATATTGGTTTTGAGGGTGAGTAAACCTTTAGATGAAAAAAAAACCCTTGGATTGGTGTAGGACATAATCTGGGGAACGGACCTAGTAAACGTTCGGGACGAAAAACATTTGAGAGAGAGTTCTTCTACCGTTGGGCATAGGTATTTACGTTATTCGAATGTATGTGAGTTGAATACATCCGAGTAAATCCCAGGACGCGATTACTAGGAATTAGTATTTTCAGGATTAGATGTGTGTAAATCCTTAAAAGTGATCAAAGTGCGAGTTATACGTTAAGTGAGAGAATATTTATGAGTTTAGTGTTCTTGGTGCGTGAATACTTAAATGTTGTTACGAGTGATAACATTTTGGAGATATTGGCCGTCGTTATGTGTGATTGGTAATTATAGCCATGTATACATTTGAGGAGTGATAAATGTATATATATACGATGTGATTATAGTATATATTATATGATATGAATACATATATATCTGTGTGTGATTGGTATATGTGTATCTTAGAGGCTGATTTCCACGGGCTTTCCTTTGGCGTAGGGTTGGAACAGCTAGATTATATTTTCTCGAGTGCGATCCAGGGAGGTTGCGCGATGTGGGTGAATTCCCTGGCTTGAGGAGCAGGGTGAGTATATCCCCAGGTCATCTAGTCCCCCGTTTGAGTGTGATGTGTGTACTCCACTTACAAGGGGAACATAACCGCTTCCACCATTGTGTATTTGTTTACCATGTCCATGAGAGAGTCTGGCTTGGTACCGTGGTATAGTGAGTAAACCTGGATTTTGGATAGGCACTATGAGACCGCATCCTCGAGTGATAGCTCGTTGGGATGGTTATTATACTTGTGTGTATAGTATAATACTTGTGTATGAGAATAATATATTATATATCTCTACTAGAGTAAAGAGATAAAATGAATATAGATTAAATCTTATTCCGGGAGATTCTATCCGAATGTATATTGTGATATGTATATATGAGAGTAAGTATGATATTGTATATAATTATATGAGTATATATATATATATAAATATATATGTTGTGTATAGAGGGTTGAATGGATCTCGACGATCGGCAATGCCAAGTAGTAGTGTATCGGGGGGTTCCTTATTTAGATTTCGCGTCGCGAGACACCCCAGGCACGAACATGGCATAATGTTGAGATTGGTGAAAAGTTTAGCCCTTAGTGCTCTGACTTTTAGAGTTAGGGGGTGACGGATTAGTCAGGCAGAGTAACTTGACTAGGATGTTTAGAGGGATACATTAGGCGTGCACTATTAGAAGAGAGGTGAGGGGTATCTCATGTGAGTGCGATACCAACTTATATATGAGATAAAACATATTTTCATAAATAAAGTATTTATGCACTTGCAAAATATTTTTACAACTCGGGCTCTGACCCGTTTCTATATTTTCCCTTCATTGCTGTATATATTTATATATATATATATATATATATATATATATATATATATAAGTGTCCAGACACAGGGACGCCTGGATGATGATTCCTTCGAGTCAGACGTGTGCTGCAACAGCTGTGGATGCATGCAGGTTTTTTATAGACGCTTCTATCCTTGTAATATAGATAGGAGGTATTGTATAAACATTTGGGCTAATAACCCAACTGCTTTTATTTATTCTTTTACCGCCTTTTATACGGAATTCAAATGGGTTGTATTATTATTAAATCGAGTGTTCGGTGATTTTATTTCTTTTCAGTTTTATTTGTATAAATTGTGTGAATGTTTTATTTGTATAGTTTGTTTAAAAAGATTAGTTAAATAAAATGTTGACGCCAGCCTAATAGGTTGTTAGTAATTAATTTGGTTTTCGATAGTGATGCTAAGAATGAACCATATGGGACTCCTGTTTTAATTTAGTACATGAGTGATCGCCCGGTATTTTATTAGGAGGGGTGTCACAGATGGTATCAGAGCATCAGGTTCTAGTGTCCTTAGGAATATGTGCAGGCGTACTACGCTTTCAGCGTTGCTCTCGATTTAATATAGAGCCTTATTAGGATCATTGATTCTCCTTGTGAGATTTCGTTCTCCTTCCATATCATAAGATTATAGTCAGATTTTGCGTGATCGTTTGAGATTCGCGTGCTGATCGATGAAGGACGACCACAAAAGGCCATTGTAAGGGTAGCAGAAGGCGAGACTTATTTAAAGTATTTAGTTGAAGTCGGAGATTAGGACCACAGTAGAGGTCACTCTCCTTATGGAATTTGCTAAGGACGGTTGCAATGCCTACTAAATAATATTAGTTATGAGTATTCAAATACCTTTGTAGTGGAGAGCGGCGCTAAACTTAAATTACTCAGTGAAGTAAATTGGGAAAAAGGTTCGAAGGGTCTTTGATAAGGACCCTATATTGAAGTTTAAGTTATACAAAGTAGGTGCAATGTGATTCAGCGGAAGTGAAAGACTTAGAAGCTTTGGCTTAAAGCAGGGTGTGGAAATACCCATATGTGAAAATTAGAGGAAAATTTTTCACTCGTGGGAGCAATATTGAAATGGTGGGAATGGTGGACACCATATTTGGGGGAGTAGGATGTGTTGCTCGTAGAGGAATCTCACGGACGGTTTAACTGCAAATTCCTTTGGTTTATTAGGAAGGAAAAGAATACAGTTTTGGATTATTCACATAAGGATCGGCCAGAGACCGACAGTGAATAAAGAGTGATATGGAAAAGTGAACCTAGCACGGAAGTAAGGTAGGTACAAAGAAGATAGAGTCCTTCAGTGGAATGTTAGACTCATTAGATAAGTGTTGCTAACACTTGTTGAGAATTTATATCCTTGGAACCCCATTGGTGTACATCCACCCGGGGAATTCTTTGAACCAGGGCGGTTGAAGCCGGTAGTGGAGTTTCCTCTTAACGAAGAAATTAAGGGAACTATGAAGGAAATCATCATATAGAGTCCGAGATACTGATAATCTTAACTTGGTCAGGGTGACCACAGGTGGAAAAAGTTGCAACGTGGAATGTAGAACCACGCTCTTTAACCTTGCCCGATAGGAGTTAAAGAATAGGGTGCCGAGGTGGCGCATCGATTAAAGTAGTTTCTAGCTCAGTTAGGGCAAGTATATCATGTCTGGGAACCATTTGGAGTAACTAGGGAGATTGGTGAAGTTATTGTCATGAGTTTCACCTCGGATGAAGGAGGTATATTTTATGTGACAAGATTGAGTCACTGTATTTTATTAGCCCTAGATTTGTGTGTGATTTGAGTTTATTAGTAATATCAATAACATTATATAGTATATACTTACGTGTTTTTTCGCGATAGCGGAGATCTATTTTCTTTCATTCGCTGTGAAAAGCGGGTGTTAGTATTTTGAGTTTATATCAGGTTTGTATTGCTCGTTTTGTATGTGTTATAAGAGTATGGTGTTATTTTGAGTATAATATGTTCTTCGTTGATCGGAGCGATAGCAGGCTAATGATTCCAAGACTATCGTGTCCGCGGTTCCGGAATGGAACAGGTTGTTGCGATATCTCACCTGAATACAGGTTGAGTTCGCCTTTATTATATGTATAGATGGAACTTCGGTGAGCAGATGTTTCATTATCATGATTCGAGTGCGGGGCGACCTTATAGGTGTGATTTAAGGTATGCAAGATTTATTGTTAAGCTATGAGTTTAAGCTTGTTATTGTTTGCGCAAGTACTTAGTGTTGGTACGAGCGCTTAGTGGTGTGGCTCCTGGAATGAAATAGAAGTTCAGACCACATTTTGTTGAGGGGGGACAGGGTTATCCCGGTTGCACAATTGAAGCTAGCAGACCTCCACGACCGATAAAGTTAAGTAGTAGTGTATTGGAGGGGTTTCTTGTTTGGATTTCGCTAACGAGACGCTCCATGCATGAACCTTAATGACGTCGGGAGTGGAGAGATGTTATGGGATGCAAGGATGTTGGTTTTGATGATAATTCACATAGTGTGAAGAAACACTATAGACTGAGAGCCATGTGATGAGGGTATGCTTATGGAAATATAAGTGCTATGGAGAAGCACTAAAATGGTTATCTCACCGCAAGTAGGTGGGTGAAATAGGAGTTAGAGAAATTGATTTGAGGCTTATAGCCAGGCCTTAATGAAAAGGCAAATTTTGGAGGAAGTATGTTTTGGATATGATGTTTGTAAGACTTTTGCAGAGAGTAGGTGCCCCAATTTGATAGACTTTCCATATCATTAAGAGGAAGGATAGAGTGTTAGAGGTACATGATTAGGTTAGCGAGGCGAGATTTAGGATGTCCCGCTGGTGTGCCTTAGGCCGTTATATCTCGATGACCGACGATGTGAGGGAGTAGTGTAACGGGAGGATTCCTTATTTGGATTTCGCTTTGCGAGACGTCCCACACATGAAACCGAGTAAATATTGGGAGTTGAGAAAGGTCTTGGGCACCAGGGACACAATTTAGGATAGTACTCATCTTACGTGTGTCTAAAAAACATTGATCGTAGGGTTATTAGGAAGTAAGGCCAGAAGAGTTAGTGGCACCGATATAAAAAGATTAGTTGGTTCACCTTGAGAAGGATTGGATTTCCCAGTATAGGAGGAATTAAATTTTGCGGGTTAGGAAAATCCATGTGTGAGTATTACACCGAGGAAATAAGGCCCATCTTTAGGAAGAGTGTTACGTGTGTGACATTTACAATAGTTGTGCAAAGAAGCACGAGCTATAAGGTGTGTGGTCACCCTGGCAAGTTGGTTTTATATACCGTCTAAAATAGAAAGGGCATAGTATATAAAGTTGAAGATTATGCCGTGAGGCAGTTATAATGGATTTGGAGTGTGTTGGATGGAATGTTGTGAGAGGTATGCGATAATCCAATTGTATACGGAAATAAGAGGTAGTATGCCTAAGATAAGCGATGAGACTGATGGGAATAGTCAAGCGCTAGTGTAGTCTTTTTGAGGGAAATCAGATGTCCCGATGTGAATAGGCGGATGCTTAGAATAGCGGATCTCCGATGGGATCGATAAGTTAGAGCGGTGGGTATAGGATCGTTTTAATTACATGCGGCTATAGAAGCGCTAGGTATATATGACGTTAGAGTCAAACTTAAGATGAGGTAGTGTTGTAGCATATAGGGAATTTAGTTAAGCTAGTGCGTTATAGTATGAACCTCGAGAAAAGTGGGTACTGAATGAGTGTATGGTTGGGAGTCATCGGGTTAGTACCATTCCACTTGAGGCATTAGGATGTGGAGTGATTCACGATCCTAGGTTAGTGTTGGCAGTATCGGTTGTATCTGAATTTCGAGGGTGAAATTCCGTTGTAAGGGGCGGAGTATGTAATACCCCACACTTTTATGGGTAATTAAAAATTCATAAGTAAGTGTAATTTGGGAAATTGAGAAATTATTGTGAATAGTAATTTTTGGAGTTTTCAAGGATTATATGATTTTCGATGTATGTTATATTTACTTTTGGGATTAAGTAAATGAATTGGAGTATTTTAATTATATGTTGCAGTTGGGTAGAGCGACAAAGGATAATATTTTAATGGGAAAACCCGCATTAAGTTGTGTTGGGTTAAATTAGTGATTTGCGATAAAGTACCTCGAATGGAGATTCCGATTGCGCGGTTGGTCTTGGAATGGCCGAGATAGTCAGAATAGAGTATCCGGGGGTAGAAATGGACTTTCGGGAATTTTTGGACCAGTAGGGACTCGTAATTTAGTAAACGGTCATTTTTGGGTAAATAAGGAACAAGCCCTTATTTCTCCCTTATAAAAGCACGAGAGAGGAAGAAAGAAAGAAAGTAAAAGAGAGAAAGAGAGGAAGAGGAGAAAAGAAGAGAAAAATGGAAGATTTCGACCAAACTCCGCAGGATTCGACTCGAGGTCGTCAAATTTTATCCCCCAGCCAAGTGTGTACTTGCTTTATTTTATTTTGTGCATATATCTCATATTACAATTGGTAAAACATATGATTTTGGGTTAGAACCCTTAAAATAAATTTGTGAAAATTTGAGTATGAGTTTACATATTGATGTAATGTAAACTCTTAATGATTTCTAGTGTTAAAACCATGTTAATGGAGTGTAAAATTGAATTGAAATGGAAGAAATGTCCAACTAGGGTTTTTATGGTTTTAAGGTTCAAACCTAAGAGAAATGGTTTAATACCCAAAATTTATGGAAGTATTAGTTGTAAATCGGTGTTAGGATGATAATAGGGTTGTTGGTTGAGAGTAGAAACCATTAAAATGGAGTTTGGGTTGATATTTGGGTATTTTGGAGTTTGGAAAATCACCCAAACAATGCCCCTCGAACAGGCCTAATCGATTCGCCAAAGGGGATTTGTAAGGCAGCCTAGGTCTGAATCGATTCGCCTTTGAGGACCTGTTTGCAGAACACTTTCCGAATCGATTCGGATTGGGGGCCGAATCGATTCATCTACCCGAATCGATTCACCATAAGGGCGAATCGATTCTCCTTGGCCATGATTGTTAGTTCTCTTCCCTTAGGAGTATGGGGAGTTAAATTACAATTTAGGGTCTTATATGGGGGATCCTAGTTATGATATCGGGACTCCTAAATATTGGTTTTGAGGGTGAGTAAACCTTTAGATGAAAAAGAAAACCTTGGATTGGTGTAGGACATAATCCCGGGAACGGACCTAGTAAACGTTCGGGACGGACAACATTTGAGAGAGAGTTCTTCTGTAGTTGGGCATAGGTATTTACGTTATTTGAATGTATGTGAGTAATTCCCAGGACGCGATTACTAGGAATTAGTATTTTCAGGATTAGATGTGTGTAAATCCTAAAAGTGATCAAACTGCGAGTTATACGTTAAGTGAGAGAATATTTATGAGTCTAGTGTTCTTGGTGCGTGAATACTTAAATGTTGTTACGAGTGATAACATTTTGGAGATATTGGCCGTCGTTATGTGTGATTGATAATTATAGCCATGTATACATTTGAGGAGTGATAAATGTATATATATATACGATGTGATTATAGTATATATTATATGATATGAATACATGTATATCTGTGTGTGATTGGTATATGTGTATCTTAGAGGCTGATTTCCACGGGCTTTCCTTTGGCGTAGGGTTGGAACAGCCAGATTATATTTTCTCTAGTACGATCCAGGGAGGTTGCGCGATGTGGGTGAATCCCCTGGCTTGAGGAGCAGGGTGAGTATATCCCCAGGTCATCTCGTCCCGCGTTTGAGTGTGATGTGTGTACTCCACTTGCAGGGGGAATATGATCGCCTCTACCGTGGTGTATTTGTTTACCATGTCCATGAGAGAGTCTGGCTTGGTACCGTGGTATAGTGAGTAAACCTGAATTTTGGATAGGCACTATGAGACCGCATCCTCGAGTGATAGCTCGTTGGGATGGTTATTATACTTGTGTGTATAGTATAATACTTGTGTATGAGAACAAGATATTATATATCTCTACTAGAGTAAAGAGATAAAATGAATATAGATTAAATCTCATTCCGGGAGATTCTATCCGGATGTATATTGTGATATGTATATATGAGAGTAAGTATGATACTGTATATATGAGAGTAAGTATGATACTGTATATATATATATATATATATATATATATATATATATATATATATATATATATGTGTGTGTGTGTGTGTGTGTGTGTGTGTGTTGTGTACTGAGGGTCTAATGGATCTCGACGATCGACACTACCAAGTAGTAGTGTATCGGGGGAGTTCCTTGTTTCGATTTCGCGTCGCGAGACACTGCACACACGAACATGGCATAGTGTTGAGGCTGGGGAGAAGCTTATCCCTTAGTGCTCAGTTTACTTAGGACTTTTAGAGTTTAGGGGTGAAGGATTAGTCAGACAGAGTAGCTTGACTAGGATGTTTAGAGGGATACGTTAGGCGTGCACTATTAGAAGAAAGGTGAGGGGTATCTCATGTGAGTGCGATACCAACTTATATATGAGATAAAACATATTTTCATAAATAAAGTATTTATGCACTTGCAAACTATTTTCACAACTCGGGCTCTGACCCATTTCTATATTTTCCCTCCTTTATATATATATATATATATGTAGGTGTCGAGACACAGGGACGCCTGGATGATGATTCCTTCGAGTCAGATGTGTGTTGTAGCAGTTGTGGATGCATGCATGTTTTCTATAGACGCTTCTATCCTTTTAATATAGATATGAGGTATTGTATAAACATTTGGGCTAGTAACCCAACTGCTTTTATTTATTATTTTACCGCCTTTTATGCGAAATTCAATTGGGTTGTATTATTGTTAAACCGAGTGTTCGATTATTTTATTTCTTTTCAGTTTCATTTATATAAATTGTATGAATGTTTTATTTGTATAGTTTGTTTAAAAAGATTAGTTAAATAAAATTTTGATGCCAACCTAATAGGTTACTAGTAATTAATTTGGTTTTCGACAGTGATGCTAAGAATGAATCATATGCGACTCCTGTTTTAATTTGGTACAAGAGTGATCGCCCGGTATTTTATTAGGCGGGGTGTCACATATAACTTCCGCTGCATCACTCTGATGACCCTAGTACCACTCTATGCTCCTCATCTTTGAGAACGTGCTAGAGCCTCTCCCTAATCCACTCACCGTGGCAAAGCAACACCATATGATAAGCTTTCCTCGATTTCCAACACTATACCATATCCTCCAGTTATTATCCCGCTCTTTGCAACCAGAGCCACTGGTTGCCGTGTCAGCTTGTCGAAAGGATAATAACCCTAAGAAAATCCAATACTATGAGCAACCATGTGACCAAAAGCACAGCTACCCGTACACAGAACTTTATGCAATAGAAAGAATACCTCAGATATGGCATACCCAGTTACTGAGCTACACTGACCATACCCAGTCCATTGCGCTCTACCAGTCCCAATCGCGTCGTACCATGACATGACACCAATCCGAGTTATCACATATGTGATGATACCAATCCCAATCACTGAAACAGAAAGGAATACATAAGAGTCCAAATGGACAAACAACCATCCCGAGAAATTCCGCCCATAATGATTCGACTTTGATTTACAAAAGCAAACCTATGCTATATGCTTGAAGTCATGTCACTCATTTCCAAAGTTCTCACCGAGAACTAATCCTAGCCACATACCCTGGCTTGGGTCACCAAACATGATGAATCGAATCACAACCATTCATTCTCGTAACACAAAAGCAATATATAAATCGGTAGTCCTCTGGGAAGTCAATGCCCGACTTCCCTCCTTGGGAGTAAGGACCTACCCTTAACATCCTTGGCACACATGAACCATTCCGATTGGCGGGTTCCTATCCATTTACTGGTGATGACATCACCAACCTACTACGCCTAGGTTATTTTCTACCTTATCATATCGTGATCAGAATCCCAAATTCCCTTAGGCCGTACTCGGTTCAAGAGATACATCCACCTTATTGTATCCTTTAACAATACGAGGTTGTCACTAAGGTTATTTCCAGTCTCTACCAAATTGAACTCACGTGACTACCACATCCGCCGCCATTAGAATTCTAAAGGTAGTAAATATTATACAGGACTAGATCTCCAAATCTGTACTGGCTTAGGAAGACGTGCCAAGAACTGGTCCTTACCTTATTAAGGCTACCCTAGCATACACCATCGACACACGTCGACATTATAATCATGTTTCAATATTATCCCACCTTTGTTGTCATCTTCAAGTATCCATATGGCGTCATCACCCTAAGCCTCTAATACATTTCATAGTACATCTCGAAACCGAATATTACAACAACAATACCAGTTATTCCATGACATCCGAGCATCACTCCTATAATGACACGAGCTATCAACCTACCTTAGGGATCACACTATCCATCTGTGTCAATTTGGGAAGCCACACTCGGCACGCACACTATATGACCAACAATCTAGGATCATCACCTGACTTAACTAGTCTCCTAAGGACACTAAACACATTTTTTTGTAACCGTCCTCAAAACAAGATAAGATTTCATCATCCATGCCATTATCATTGTAGGTGCTCTCCACAAACCTTTCAATGCCCACATCACGATCACTCGGTGCTTGCAAGGACACAAGTCTACGAGTTTCTACCTATACTTCACCTTAACCGCCAAACACCTCAGTGCATTACAACATTCGATCTTTATCCCCAATAATGCTACATACAATTTGTCCTATGGGAACCCAAAATGCCCATAAACTACTCTCACACTAGGATTACCTTGCACTTAGTCATTACTTCGTCGTCTTAAACGAATTTCTACACTTAGGTAATAATTTAATCTTTCTTACAAACTGTTGTGACCAGAAGCCACGTACCAAACCACAACTAATGCTACTAAGGATTTTGGTAGGATATAGGATATCACCTACAACCTATAAACCTCAAGGTCTGCTTCATTTAATCCCCAAGGAATGATGAACCATGACAACTAAATCGTCTCACTATATGAACATCACACCATGTGCCAATCTAGAAGTTAACACAACTATATAGATCTTGGTAGGGTATAGGACATAGGGTATTGCCTATAAATACCAAAGCCTATACCATAGACATGATCGAGGTAGAAATTGAGCGTCCGTGTAAATACGCTAGTCATTGTTATCGGCTTCCAACCGCAATACAAAAACCTAAACTTTAACTACACTCTTATGGAGTATAGTGGCGAGTCTGGGTATCGAATCCACATAGAAGGTTTGATAGATTTTAATTGATTTATTAATTGAAAAAAATAAAGTGTAAAAGATGATGATTGAGTGAGAAAGGAAAAAGGGAAAAATAAAGAAGTTAACTAAAACTAATTGGAAAATTAAGGTAGGGACACAATCCCTCAACCCTAGTGTATTGATGGTATAAAACTAATCGTAAATTTAAGTGGTTAATTAGACCCAGAATTTAGTACTCCCAAGCATTACGTATACGAGGTTCAAGCCTACACCATACTTAATCAGAGGACGAGTAAATTGGTATTGCGATAGTTATACTTGAATTGCATTCTGAAGCATCCCGGTTATCCGGAAGAAAACGAGATCCAAAGATCTACAATTGTCACGTTTCTATGCAATACGGTCATAATAAACCATTAAATTTAGAGAACTAATTTTATACACATGCAACTACCACATTAGGTTGAGTTCATGCATCCCAACCTTTAAAAACCTAGCCTAACATGGTGAAATTAATGAAAATTACATTTTCTACGTTGCATGAACTCATAATTGCTTGGAAAGAGAGATGAAATATGAGAAAGAATAATAAAAGTGCTGGAAATATAAGTTACCAAGATTGAAGAACAAGAACATGCAAGAAGAAATCAAAGATTGAAGAAAAACTGGAAAAGCTCTTGAATTAAAGGTGCAAAATATATAAATTCTTCTCCTAGATGTTCCTACTTGTTATGGAGCTTTTACATCAATGAAATCTTAATAAAAAGAGTCATAATAACTAAATATATAGGCTAGAGGTCGTTTAGAAGATTCCCCAAAACATAAAACTCTTTTGGCTAAAAGATAAGCAAAAAAAAAAATCCCGTATCTGAAAATTTGTCACACTTAGGAAGCGTGACTAATTTTGTAATGGATCTGGTGCGTGACAAATAAGCAAACCGGTTCTTTTTTCTCAGCTTCAGTTCGGTTCCACCTTTAATAGTTTCTTCTTGGATTTCTTTCTCAACTTCAAATGGGCATAACTTCTTCACCGTAGCTCGGATTGAAGTACTGTTTTTTCCAGTGTTCTTGTAATTGAAAGCTCTTCAACTTTCCAGCTGGCCCCACCTTCGGAATAAGGCTGAAAAATTATGAAAATGTCCTTTAACTCCCCGTTTCTTGGTTTTCTTTCACTGTTTTGAGTTCTCTTTGGCACTAACTTGCATGAAATACCTGGAAAACACCTAAGAGATACACAAAATACGAAATACTTTCCAAAAAGGGTTAGTAACATAAATATGAGACAAATTAAAGTTATATACACCGCACGAGATCATAAAAATACCGAAATTAAGGGGATAAATGTGATGAATTTATGCCTAATCAAACCCCCCCTAACTTAGAACTTTACGCGTTTCGAGCAATGTAAAAGAATGAGAGTATGATTTAAAGACCCTTCAAAAACTTTATTGGGATAAAATACCTTTTTCGCGGGCAAGCGATTGCATTTAGCGTATGCAATAAGCCTTTAAATCCATAGGTCACCCTAGTAGGACGAGTGGTGTCTCGTGAGGGTTTGCAGTGAATATACCCACAAAATTATTTATTGACTCAAAGAAAAATCAAAATATTTAAAAATTGTACAATTTAAACTCCCAAAAAAATAATCACCTTAAAGTCATATTTACAAGTCTCAAGTCATAGTGTATGTGTGAAAAGCTAAAAATCGAACCGCTAACTTCCACCGATTGATCATTACGTTACTTTTCAAAATTTCGTTTTGATTCAAATGCTCACGGGATGCTCTCTCAAACGAATCTCTCAAATTGTAGTTATTCTCTCGGTGTGCAGGATATAAAGAGTAAATATAATGGACACGAAGTCACGCACACAAATTGAAAGACGAAAATATATGGTGAATAGATCTCATCATCGAATACGGTCATTGGGTAACAGGAACATCGCCTCCTTTTCACACATTTAATCTCTTTTATTATCTTTTGATGTCTTAGCTCTCCACGCGATAATTAATTTATCAATCCGGACTCAGTTGGGACTTTTTCGGGCTATAGGTGTATTGGGTAACATGGAAATGGTTGGAAAATTCGGAATTAGAATTTTTTTTATGATGTCGCTTAGTGCTTTTTCGGGCTTTTGCTCATTTTCTATTCCTTTTCTCTATTTTTTCTGTTTTTCACTTTTCTTTTATTGCTATTTTTGTTGAGCATTTCTATTCTTTTTCTTGACCCTTCTTATACACTTTTCGGACTTTAATGAATATTCCATTTTCGTAATTCCGAGCTACTTGGGTTTTTCGGGTTACCAAACGAAAAGGATAAATTTTATTCTGCTCAATTGGGTTATCAAAGGGATAATTTTTCACATCTTTTTATGGCTAATATTTTTGGGTAACAAATGATGGCCTACTTCATTGTCCGAATTACTTATTAATTTACCATATGCGTCTTGAGATTAATTTAATTTAGAGATTTAAAGCGCGCTTTTCGAGGCAACATTCCATTTCCTATAACCGATCAAAACAATAAAATAGAGATCATCAATGACTTTTTAAAACGCTAAAATGAACTTTGAGTTAATCATTAACTCAGATGGATTTAAAATGCTCTCAAAAAAATATAGGCTCGAAATCTCACCGGGTTTGTCAATCTCTGCACTTATTCGTAAAGTCGTCAATTTTCTTTCAATTTCCATCTTTGGTCAATTTTGGCTTTGTGCATTTGATTTTTACAACTTGAGACAAAATATTTGTGACATTTTTGAAGCTTTTAAATTCCAATCTTTATTTATTTTGAAGAAAAATATTTTTGGCTTTTTTTCAAAATTTTTTAATTTTTTTTTTTGAAAATTTCTAAAAAAAACACACTTGGAAAGAGCATGTGATTGAATCAATGACTCTAAACAATAAATGGAAAGAATATCCCACACCCCCTACTTAAATGTTGCATTGTCCTCAATGCGAATCAAGAACACAACATAAAGAGAGGAAAAGAAAGATATTACCCAAAATAGAGCGATCTCTGAAAAGTACGAGTCCATTGAATCTACAAAATATGTTAGAACCAAGCATAGCAAAAAGAATAACAAAAACTCTAAACTAAAAAAAAATAAGCTAACTATTGTACAACCTACGATTTTCAAATTCTAATAAGTTATACACTAGAAGTTGAAAAATTTGAGGGTCCACCCAAAATACAATATGAATTTGAGGGATTAATGGTGTACCCTCACTTGTATGCATGCCTCCCGAAATATAAGGATTCCGTTTGAACAACGGAAGGCATGTGTGAGATGGAAAAAATGAACCATCACCAATTAAAAATTTTAACGGGATGATGGGTGGTTTGGATGCTAGGTGGGACAAGTACAATTGAGATCCAAGAAAAATATAATCACCTCCCAAATATTTTTCAAGTAGTATGGGAAGCGGGGCACACAAAAAGGGAGAGTCCATATTGGAAAATAATTCAAGTAAAGATTCATCATCGACAAAAGGTTTACACGTTTCAAAAGTTTCAACCGATTCATAGGAATCTAAAGGTACTTGTAATGGTTCAATAACGGTGAAGGAGAATGGTGATGAGATAAACTCAATCTCAAGTGATTCATCATCACTTGGAGATTGAATTTCAAGGGGAAAAGACTCAATTTCAATGAGATGTTCTTCAAAAATTTGAGGTGGCACACAAGTCTCAACCTCCTCTTTGTTTTTCCAATCATAACGCATCTCATCGCAAAGTGCAAGAATTTCCTTAATAAAACCAATATCGATATTCATCGTGCTTTGGGTGGAAAGAAAATTGAGTATTTGTTTGAGCAGAAAAAATATTTTTTCTTCCAAAGTAGGATTCCTTGTATCTATAATCTTGAATTACTCATTTGGTAAAAAACGTTCTTTAGTTTCAAAAATATCGGAAGAAAAATCGTCATTGGATTCGAATAATACATCCAACTCTTGCTCCCAAAAATGATTTTTTTCCCGATATTTATTTTCAAGCCCTTCATACTCAATACATAGATAGGCCTCACCAATGGTAATAGGTCGAGACCAAGGTTTTTGAAAATAAAAAGCTCGAAAATGATTTTCTTCCCGATATATATTCTCAAGCCTTTCTTTCTCAAGAATTCGAAGGCCCTCACCAATGGTAATAGGTCGAGGCACAAATTCTTGAAAATAAAAAGTGCGAGAACTATTCCCATATAAACCATTATAATTACCGAACTCACTATGAAAAGACATGATTACCAAATTATTTGTAGATGGTAAATCCACATAAGGAGGTGTGCGGTTGAGGATTCAACGTTTCTTGGCGCTCAATAGTGCAAGCCTGCAAAAAAAAAAATTAAAAGAAAAGAAAAAATATCTTGCAAAATAGTAAATTAATTATAATCTATAACAAAAAACTCCCCGGCAACGGCGCCATTATGATCGAGGTGGAAACCGAGCGTCCGTGTAAATACGCTAATCGTTGTTATCGGCTTCCAACCGCAATACAAAAACCTAAACTTTAACTACACTCTTATGGAGTATAGTGGCGATTCTGGGTTTCGAATCCACATGGAAGGTTTGATAGATTTTAATTGATTTATTACTTCAAAAAAATAAAGTGTAAAAGGTGATGATTGAGTGAGAAAGGAAAAAGGGAAAAATAAAGAAGTTAACTAAAGCTAATTGGAAAATTAAGGTAGTGACACAATCCCTCAACCCTAGTGTATTGATGGTATAAAACTAATCCTAAATTTAAGTGGTTAATTAGACCCATAATTTAGTACTCCCAAGCATTACGTATATGAGGTTCAAGCCCGCACCATACTTAATCAGAGGACGAGTAAATCGGTATTGCGATAGTTATACTTGAATTGCATTATGAAGCATCCCGATTACCCGAAAGAAAATGAGATCCAAAGATCTACAATTGTCGTATTTCTACGCAATACGGTTGTAATAAACCATTAAATTTAGAGGACTAATTTTATACACATGCAACTACCACATCAGGTTGAGTTCATGCATCCCAACCTTTAAAAACCTAGCCTAACATGGTGAAATTAATGAAAACTACATTTTCTACGTTGCATGAACTCATAATTGCTTGGAAAGAGAGATGAAATATGAGAAAGAATAACAAAAGTGTTGGAAATAAAAGTTACCAGGATTGAAGAACGAGAACATGTAAGAAGAAATCAAAGATTGAAGAAAAACTGGAAAAGTTCTTGAATTAAAGGTGCAAAATATATAAATTCTTCTCCTAGATGTTTGATATGACCAAAATATACCCTCGTCTCTTAGGACGACGAGCATCACATCTCACAAGAACCTCACATATCCTCAGTAGGGTCGTCCAGATAGGGGTCGACCTCAGTAGAGTCGGCCTCAATAAGGTTGGCTATAACTTAATCCTCAACAGGGTCATTCAGATAAGGGTCGATCTCAACAAGGCCGGCCTCAATAGGGTCGGCCTCAACAGGGTCAGCCACGACTTAATCATTGGAGGGGTCATCCAGATAAGGGTCGGCCTCAATAAGGTTAGCCTCAATAAGGTCGACCTCAATAGGGTTGGCCTCAACAGGGTCGGCCATGGCTTAATCATTAGAAGGGTCATCCAGATAAGGGTCGGCCTCAACAGGGTCGGCCACGGCTTAATCCTCAGCAGTGTCATCCATATAAGGGTTGGTCTCAGTAGGGTAGGCCTCAATAAGGTCGGCCTCAACAGGGTCGGCCATGGCTTAATCATTACCAGGGTCATCCAGATAAGGGTCGACCTCAGTAGGGTCGGCCTCAACAGGGTCGACCATGGCTTAATCATTGGCAGGGTCGTCCAGAAAGGGTCGAAATAGAAGACGTTGGTTTCAGCCTCAGCCTCATAACTCTCATACAACAGCTCAGCCTCGACCTCAGCCTCATAGATCATCACATTGTGCCCCGACCTCGGCCTTCTCCAGCATCAACGTCATCTCAGTCACAACCGAGTTAACAAGAAGCTTATGACAACCATTAGCAAGGTCGTCTCTCATCAGGTCAGCCCCTCATACACCAACCTCGTCTCTTCATCGGCCGAGGTTAGCAGAGTCTCACGGGTGCAATCAACTGCTAACGTCATCATCGGCCTCAACCGACGTTACAACTACCTCACATCTAACCTCGTCCATCCCTCCTGGCTGAGGTCATCACGATTAGAGACAAGACAAAGAAACTACAGCTAATTCCACCAACCTCATACTCTTCCAGGACGAGGTTGTGACCAATCACAGATAGCCGAGATCTTATACACATATGTGTGGTTGGGAACACGTGTATACAAATTAGTTATAACAAATCATTCCCCTAACGTGGGGGGAATATTTCATCATCATTCTCTACATATGACAGTGACAAATGTCTTCATTAGATTGGCTAGATTAACATACACATGCTCATTGCATGCATAGGGTGTACATTACACCCCCCATGTACTATATATACTTGTCTTCTCCCTCTTGGAGAGGGGTTCGAAATTAACAACCCTATCTAAAACTCTGTCAAATTACACTGAAGAGAGAGAAAACTTGAGAGATTGTATCTATGGCCATTAGAGCCCTCATACATTAATATACATCATACACTTGCACAGTGGACGTAGGCCTGATTGGCTGAACCACTTATATTCCGGTGTAAATCCTCTTCTCCTCATCTCCCTCTACAATGTGTGTATATACCTTTATACTGCCATTGTTAACATTGAATTGAGCTCATAAACACCTAGAAGGGTGGTGCTGTTTCTAGCATCATCATTTTGACGCCGTCTATGGAAATCTGTCTCTTCCTCTTCTTCAGCTTAACCTCACCGAAGACTCTGGTGGTGAACGAGGCACCACCCCTTGCGTGGAGCTGTTTCACCATTGAAAGAGGTCCTTTAAGGTATTAAGCTCATCTACTACCCAAGCTCTTTAGTGTTGACATATGGCACCGGAATTACCACCACCTCTTTCGCCGCCTGTTATGAGAAGACCTAGCTCCAGTCAAGCACCACCCCAATCTGAGATATTGGAGGTGTCCGCAGCCTTGAGGTCTTTGGCTGCAACGCAATAAGTAATGTAGGAGCAATTTGCACAGCTCAGCCAAAATATGATGAGGCCACATGGAGTCTCACCGGAAATGATCACTCCGGTGGCTGTTCAGCCTCATCCTGAAGCCATGGGACCACCCCAGGCACCACGAAAAAACCAACCTATGCCTCAGCGAAGGAGGGACATTGCTGACCCTAGGCGCTTGTGCCTAGGGAGGCAAGGTAACCCTGGCCCTGAGGACATGTATGATGATCTAGAGGCAGAAGATGTCCCGGAAGATTGTTGGGAACCGTATGAGGTTTCGAACAATACAGTTCGTCCTATCCAACAAAGCCAGGGTTGTGGGGGCAGAAGAGGTGGAGAAGCCCAGCAACGTGGATCAACTTTCGATCGACTGAGCAGAGGGTCAGCCTTTGAAAGGCTTGGTCCTGTAAATGACCTAAGACAAAGGTTATCAAGGTCGAGAAGTGCAGCTGTCTCACACAGGGAAGAGAGACGACGCCAGCCTCATCAGGGACGAGGAAGAGACTAGGAAGAGGTCAACAGCCGACGTTGTGCTGTGGTTGGGGAACCCTCAGTCCACCCCTTAGAGGTGGCTGGGGACAACCTCGGCCAGGCCAACGTTGCAAGACCCTGGAATGAATCTATTCAACGTCTTGAGGAGAAGATAGGAGACCTCATCAAAAGACGAGACCCATTATAAAGAGGTTTCTCTGAAGGCTCGCCATTTGTGGCCAGGATAGTCAGTTTTCCAACCCCTGCTAAGTTTAAGCCACCCGTGGTGTCTCCCAAGTATGACGGTAGCACCAACCCTGTACATAACATTGAGATGTATCAGTCAGCGGCGGACATCTACTCAATACCTGATGATATGAAGTGTCGGTCCTTCTCGGGGACTTTGATAGGAGCAGCACACAGTTGGTTTACTTCTCTTCCGAAGAATTCAATTGAGAATTTTAAGGGCTTAGCTGAACGATTCATCCACAACTTCTATTTTGGGGTAAGACCTCAAAAGAAGACCACTCATCTGCTGTATGACAAGCAAGGCAAAGATGAGAGCCTAAGAGACTACATCGCCAGGTTCAACAAAGAAAAGCTCGAGGTTGAAGATTACGAAGAGAATATAGCCATGACCGCCCTCATAGGAGGTCTTCAGAAAGGGAAATTATTGTGGAAACTCGCGGAAGACCCTCCCAGGTCTATGGCAGAGCTATTGGCAACTGCGGGAAAAGTCATGAATGTCGAAGAAGCAATGGCTACCAAGTATGATGACGAGAACCACAGTAGTAGTGGGAAGTCCCAAAGAAAGAAAGATGGAAAGAAGAGGTTAGCCGATGACAAGTTCGCTCACTATACTGCTCTAACTGTGAGCTGTGAACATATCCTCAACGAAATAAATAATGATAGGTCTCTTAGATGGCCGGAGAAACTAAAGGCTCCTCCACATAAGATGAACAAGAACTTGTGGTGCGAGTTTCACCAGGACCATGGCCATGTTACAGACAGGTGCTTCGCCTTGAATGATGAGATTGAGAAGATGTTAAAGTCTGGAAAGTTGAGGAAGTATGTTAATGGCAAGGCTCCAAAAGGTGGAAGAGATGATGCTAATGAAAAGCCCCGGATTTTAATAATCGCAAATTAAAATATAATTTCCTTTTAAATAAATGTGGAAGCGTTGAGATGGTTTTAACTTCCAAAAAAAATAACAACAAGTTTTAATTTCTCAAAACGAATTAAAACATAATTCAAGTCCTAGAATTTGCCTAAGTCATAATTACCAAATTATATCCAAAGTTAGGCGAAACCAATTTTAGTACATGACTTGAATAAACCAAATTTACCCAATATATAATTTAAGTCCCAAATTAAATATAGTGTGATAATAAACCAAATTTTATCTTGAATTAATTCTAAGCATGCGTTCTAAATTATGATGCAAGATAAAATAAACAATGTCACACTACGCCGAGATGTACGAGGAAAAACCCAAGACGGGAAACAACCTCGGACGGCCCTAGCCACAAGTCCACTAGATACGGAATTACAATTACAAGACAGGTAGACTTACAACGACTGACTCGATCCCTCTCAAGCCTCGACGCCCCTCCTCGTAGAAACCTCTTCCTCGCGGACAACCTCGGAACACCACCGCGGTCTCGGAATCCACCGATGGGACTTTATATGGTCACCGTCTCCCAAGCATGGAGCCTTTCTTCGTGTGGGTAGAATCTCAACAAAAGTCTTCTTTGTGATGGGGTGTAGAAGCAAACCCAAAACGTCTCTTGAATTCGGTAGAGAAAACCGGTGCCAAAAACTCCAAGCAATTGATATAAATATAGAAACTTGGATAAACAATTATTGGGTGTAAACTAGAGTGTGTATGAATTTTTCATTAAGAATGAACACTCAAAACTTGAACATTTTCCTAAACTAATTTTGCTCTCAAACTCTCTCTAGGAGATAAACAATGTTGGAAAAGTTGTCTTGGAAAATGTGTTTCCCGCACATAATAATGTATGAAAAAAGTTGGTTGAAAACCAAGTGGAAGAGTGGGGAAAAACTGCAAAAAACTGCCAAATAACTGTTCCCGCTGGAAGTTCGTTCGAACGACCGTGATTCTCGTTCGAACGAGACTTCTAACGAGTGACCAGCCTGGGCTCATTAGAAGTTCGTTAGATACCTCGTTAGAATGAACATTCGTTCGAACGACATATCGAACGACATATCGAACGACTGTCCAGTTAGGGTCGTTGGCAAAACTCGTTCGAACGAACTTGGTTCGAACGACAAAACTCGTTCGAACGACATTTCTAACGAACGACCAGAAAGATTTAAAAATTTGATTTTGGCCCAGAAACTTTTATAAACTTTTATATACTTATTTTAAAGTTCTAATTTGATTCTTTCTGAAAATAAAGTGCAGTTTTTATTACACCTAACACCCAATAAACTTTGTTCCAAGCTCCTATATAAATATAATTACATTCATACCTTGGGAGCATGGAACCTTAGTTGATGACGTAGAAACGAGGCATGCAAACCGGCATTTTGATGAAGCTTTAAATTCTTTGCCGCTACGTCTTCAACAAACACTTCATAGGTCTTAAATATTACAATTAAATCAAATCCTATGAAAAAATGTTTTTGTCCGAAATTGAGCCAAAACTATATATGGACTCAATTGGAAATTTTTGTCCTTACAAATCTCCCCCTTTGGCTATTCCGGGACAAAAACCAAACAAAAATCCTAAAGGGCCGTCAAGCTCTACTAGACTCAAAACATAACCCGCCCAATCTTGACTCAACCCAAGGATCAAACGCTTTGCCATAGAAAGATGCCGCTTTAGAATAATTCCTGCACACTTAAGCAAACTCATCAAATGCATAGGGAATATCAAAATATTAAATGCAATTAATTAATTACTCCCCCTAAATTAATTCTCCCTTTAAACACATGACCTACTTAGAAAGACGTCTCCCCCTAAGATAAATCTCCCCCAAACGAAGATACGATAATAATAGGATTAGATACCATTTCTCCCCCTATCATCATTCTCCCCCTTTTTGTTCGGGAATAGGCAAAGGATGAAGAACTAATAAACAACATGTGGAAGCTTAAGTAAAAGACATGACAACATATGGGCAATAAAATCAAGGCAAAGACAAACAAATATCATATATATATAAGCTATAAATATACCAATAAGAACGTGCATATATAGATAGATATAAACACACACATGACACAAAATACAATAAGTTTGCACACTCGTATGGCAAAAATGTGTCATATGGAAACGGAAGTGTAGGGGTGTGAACTAGCAACAATTAAATTTAGACCCAAACACTTAAGAAACGTTCACGGAGTTCTCATTTGATTGCAAACTTTATCACATTTAAATATAACCTCATGTGACAATATAAAGATTGAACTCAATGAACAAACATACACAATGCATACAAGCCTAGCATGATGATGATTCTACAAACCAAATAGAGTCATGACATTAAAGACAACTAGGATAAATGGACATTGTGCAAACCGTTGATATACCATCCAATTCTCCCTCAATGAGCATATATATTCTTTTGTTTTTGAATGAATATATCATACAAACATAGGCCTTGGCAATTGTTTTTTGTTTAATGCCAAATATTCTGTTTTTAGGCCTTTGGATCACGTATTTCTTTTAGATCCAATCAACGGTGGCTTACTATCGCAAAGGATTTAATTCATCCTTTCGGAGCCCTTCCCCGTGCATATATTAATTTATCATGTTTTCATTTTTCACACAAATCTCACATGCAACGGATTTTGACATGCACTAGTCCTCCTAGGTCATAGATATGTAGATGACTAGATTGATATGAGAACACCTCAAAAAGCTCAAATATAACATGTGACATTAAGATTTCAAAAGAGCTCGTGCATGTGTGAATAGAGGCATATAGAAATAGAATCCATTTCAACAATACAAAATCCAACTACTCCATATAAAACATGGTAAAGAACATTTTAAGGATTGAAAATCTAAACCAAAAGTTCTAGCCACGTGGAAGCGTAAACGATAGGATTCAAACACAAATATATGCCACATAAAGTGTGTCAAACAAAAATACACACAAAACAAAATCTTTTTGAGTTTTTAACATTTTTAATCAAAAATAAATATTTACTCAAAAAGACAAACAAAAATCATTTGTATTTTTCATTAAGCTTAGATGAAATAAATAAAACACAAATGATAAACAAAAATCTTTTTATATTATGCAGTCAATTCAAATACAAAATATAATACAAAAAGATAAACAAGTCATAATTTCTAGCATGTGATATGAAATAAGGCAATGACTAGAAAATGACTAAACAAGCATACATTTAGCATATGAATATAGCATGAAGTACAAACGCTAAAGTATGCAAATACTAACACATTCATCCATTAGATTTAGCAAGAGAGGAAGGATGTGAAAGTAAATGAGAATCAAAATCCCTATTATGTAAGGCAACCAAGTCGGATTTCCTAACCCAAATTAATGAAGAATTACTATCTTGGGGTGTAGGAACGTTAGCTATCGTGGTTACTTTACTATGGGATTTTCTAGGAATTCGTTTAAGATCTAAACAAAATTTCCTAAGATGACCTTGTCGACCACAATGTGTACAAGTGAGAACATGTCGAAAAGATTTACTGAAGGAGTGATCTTTAAAAGTATTCCTAGTTGATTCTCCTAAAACATTGGTTTGGGCATTATGAGTAAATTCATTACAAGGATTGGAGCCTAAACCACAAGTGTCATTTTTAATTTGGACCGTTCCTAACATTTTATCTAGTTTTTCAGAACGACATTCCAAATCAAATTTGACAATACTAGAATCTTTTAATTTATTTTCCAACTCAACAATGTTAGATTCTAGTAAAACATTTCGCTCTTCAAAAGCAAGAAGCTCCTTTTTCAAGGATTCCATTAAACCCCTAAGGCTATCTCTCTCGCCTTCTACGTATTCTAGCTTCTCTCGAAGAGTCCTCTCACGTGTCCTAAGGTCTTCTATTAAGGCACTATCATCAACGACCTTGACACTCTTTCTTAAACAAGCTTCTAACTTCAAATTAGTTCTTTTCAAATTAATAGATTCTTTATATAATTCATGAAAAGCATTTTGAAGTTCACTCACATCAACCTCTTCTTCATTTTTACTCTCTCTTTCTTCTTCACTCTCACTATCATTAAAAACAATGGAATCATGAACAATGACCTTGGAAGTGGCATGTGCAAACGTGTCATCAATCGATGAGTTCTCATTATCACTCACATGACTAGCCATAAAAGCCACAAAATTTTTCTTAGTGGGGGAATCAGGCTTTTCTTCCTTATCACTATCACTAAGGGTTGCATTATATGAAATAGGTCGCTTACCATCTTTCCTTAGTTTAGTGGGGCACTCATAAGCCCTATGGCCATAACCTTCACAACCAAAACACTTATTAGACTCGTCCCTATCTAAATGTTCATTACTAGGTTTAGGGATTTTCTCGGCTTTAGAAATCTTCTCGCTTTTATCATGTTTAGAAGTATCAAATTTCTTAAAATCATTTTTAACTTTATCTTTGTTAAATTTAAGAAATTTTCTAAATTTACGAGCAAACAAAGCCATGTCTTCCGAGTCACTATCACTATCGCTCTCTACTACTTGTTTGACCTCTTTTCGGGCTTTTAAAGCAACACCCTTTTCAATTTTCTTTTCAGTTTTAGAGGTAAACATATCCAGTTCATAGGTTTGTAAATCACCTACAAGCTCTTCTAATTTCGTAGAGGCTAAAGTGGGTAAAGAATTTAAAACGGTCACCTTAGGAATAAATCTATCGGGTAGGGACCTCAAAATTTTCTTTACAACACGGTCGTCAGGTATTTTCTCTCCCAAGTTAAAGGATGAATTAACAATGTCAGAAAGTCTAGCATAAAATTTATCAAAAGTTTCTTTTTCATCCATTTTGATAGTTTCAAATTGAGTGGTGAGGTTTTGGAGTTTAGAAGCTTTAACGACACTCGTTCCTTCATGAGTTAATTGTAAAATATCCCAAGCTACTTTAGCGGTTTCACACGTCATAATACGTCGGAATTCATCCGGTGCGACAGCGCTAAATAAGGCATTTAAACCACGGGAATTAAAATTTGCAAGCTTAAACTCATTTTCGGTCCATCTATCGATGGGTTTGGGAACACGTTCATTTTCAATTAGATGAGTTGGTGGGGAGTACCCGGTAACTACAGACATCCAACCACTTTCATCGATAGATTTAAGTGCCGATTTCATTCGCGCTTTCCAATACGCGTAGTTAGAACCATCAAAAATAGGAAATTTTGAAAATGGGGAAAAATCCATTTTATCCAAAAATTAAAGAATCTTAACGAAATAATTTATCGTTTTTGGCTCTGATACCAATTTGAAAAGCCCCGGATTTTAATAATCGCAAATTAAAATATAATTTCCTTTTAAATAAATGCGGAAGCGTTGAGATGGTTTTAACTTCCAAAAAAAATAACAACAAGTTTTAATTTCTCAAAACGAATTAAAACATAATTCAAGTCCTAGAATTTGCCTAAGTCATAATTACCAAATTATATCCAAAGTTAGGCGAAACCAATTTTAGTACATGACTTGAATAAACCAAATTTACCCAATATATAATTTAAGTCCCAAATTAAATATAGTGTGATAATAAACCAAATTTTATCTTGAATTAATTCTAAGCATGCGTTCTAAATTATGATGCAAGATAAAATAAACAATGTCACACTACGCCGAGATGTACGAGGAAAAACCCAAGACGGGAAACAACCTCGGACGGCCCTAGCCACAAGTCCACTATACGGAATTACAATTACAAGACAGGTAGACTTACAACGACTGACTCGATCCCTCTCAAGCCTCGACGCTCCTCCTCGTAGAAACCTCTTCCTCGCGGACAACCTCGGAACACCACCGCGGTCTCGGAATCCACCGATGGGACTTTATATGGTCACCGTCTCCCAAGCATGGAGCCTTTCTCCGTGTGGGTAGAATCTCAACAAAAGTCTTCTTTGTGATGGGGTGTAGAAGCAAACCCAAAACGTCTCTTGAATTCGGTAGAGAAAACCGGTGCCAAAAACTCCAAGCAATTGATATAAATATAGAAACTTGGATAAACAATTATTGGGTGTAAACTAGAGTGTGTATGAATTTTTCATTAAGAATGAACACTCAAAACTTGAACATTTTCCTAAACTAATTTTGCTCTCAAACTCTCTATAGGAGATAAACAATGTTGGAAAAGTTGTCTTGGAAAATGTGTTTCCCGCACATAATAATGTATGAAAAAAGTTGGTTGAAAACCAAGTGGAAGAGTGGGGAAAAACTGCAAAAAACTGCCAAATAACTGTTCTCGCTGGAAGTTCGTTCGAACGAACGTGATTCTCGTTCGAACGAGACTTCTAACGAGTGACCAGCTTGGGCTCGTTAGAAGTTCGTTAGATACCTCGTTAGAACGAACATTCGTTCGAACGACATATCGAACGACATATCGAACGACTGTCCAGTTAGGGTCGTTGGCAAAACTCGTTCGAACGAACTTGGTTCGAACGACAAAACTCGTTCGAACGACATTTCTAACGAACGACCAGAAAGATTTAAAAATTTGATTTTGGCCCAGAAACTTTTATAAACTTTTATATACTTATTTTAAAGTTCTAATTTGATTCTTTCTGAAAATAAAGTGCAGTTTTTATTACACCTAACACCCAATAAACTTTGTTCCAAGCTCCTATATAAATATAATTACATTCATACCTTGGGAGCATGGAACCTTAGTTGATGACGTAGAAACGAGGCACGCAAACCGACATTTTGATGAAGCTTTAAATTCTTTGCCGCTACGTCTTCAACAAACACTTCATAGGTCTTAAATATTACAATTAAATCAAATCCTATGAAAAAATGTTTTTGTCCGGAATTGAGCCAAAACTATATATGGACTCAATTGGAAATTTGTGTCCTTACAGCTAAAAAGAGGAGAAACGACATATGTTGTGACGATGCCCCAGCTAAAAGAGATAATAATTCGGAAGGTGATGATGAAGACAATTCAGACCTTCCGCCGAATGGTGACAACAGCATGATCTCCTTTGGTGTTGACACCATATGTGGAGGACTTACGGGGGGTGGCTCCGAAGTGGCTGACAGAAAAGATCATGTGGCAGAGGCCAAGCCAGTGGCCAAACTTGAAGTTGTAAATCAAATGTCTTCCGATACAACGCAGAAGAGAAAGAAGGTGGACATGGACACTCTTATAGTTGGGTTCTCCCGACTCAACTTCAAAGGTCTCTTATCCCCACATGATGGCCCTTTGGTAATAACAACAAGAGTGCATGGATGCGAGGTGCAGAGAATCCTCATGGATGGGGGGAGTTCAGCAGACGTGATGTTTTGGCCCTGCTTCAAGAGCCTAGGTCTTAGCAGTGCTATAATGGTACCCTATCACCATCCCCTGATGGGCTTCAGTGGCGAAAAGGTCCACCCATTGGGCATGTATGAGATGGAGGTACGGATGGGTGATGAGTGGCCTAAGAGATTAACCCGGAAGATCAATTTCTTCATTATGGACGAAAATGCCTTCTCGGCCTATAACCTCATCATAGGAAGAGTAGCCCTTAAGGAGTTTGAGTCCGTGCCATCGACGGTCTACCAGATGCTAAAATTCCCGACCCCCTATGGGGTAGGGAAAGTTCAAGGTGACCAGGCCATAGCACGGGAATGCTACTTCAACTCGACCGAAGAGAGAGAGGCCCACAAGAGGGCAACCGCCACTTATAACATTGATACATTTGACCCAAGAGATGAAATAAAGTTGAACAAGGGAGAGGCCACGGAAGAGGTAGAATCCATCATCCTCAATGAGGATGAGTAAAAAAAAACCGTCTAGATCGACAAAGCCTTAAAAGAGGAAATCAAGGAAGAGCTGATAAACTTCTTGAGGAAGAGACATAATGTATTTGCTTGGAGTCACGCAGACATGCCTGGCATCGACCCTGAGGTTATGTGTCACAAGCTCAACGTGACTAAAGATGCCAGGCCTAGCAAAAAAAGGCGAAGAGTGTACTCCAGGGAGAAGTACGATGTCATCCGAGAAGAGGTTAAAAAATTAGAAGAGGCTGAATTTATCAGAGAAATCATATATCCAGAGTGGCTATCAAATGCAGTCATTGTACCCAAAGCTAATGGAAAATGAAGAATGTGCGTTGATTTTACTGACCTGAACAAGTCTTGCCCAAAAGACAGCTATCCCTTACCTCAGATAGATCAGATGGTAGATGCTACTGCAGGGTATGAGCTCATGAGCTTCATGGATGCGTATTCAGGCTACAATCAGATCTTCATGGATACAGAAGACTCAGAGAAGACAGCCTTCATCGTCGACAAAGGGACATATTGCTACAAAGTGATGCCCTTCGGTTTGAAAAATACAGGAGCAACATATTAACGTCTTGTAAATATGATGTTCGAAGACCAGATAGGAAAGACTATGGAGGTGTATGTAGACGACATGTTGACGAAGAACTTAAAGGCCTGCACTCACGTGGAAGACTTGGAAAAGACTTTCGATACCATAGACCTATACAGAATGAAACTCAACCCAACGAAGTGTGTCTTCGGGGTAGGAGCTGGGAAGTTCCTTGGGTTCATCGTCAATCAAAGAGGAATAGAAGAAAACCCTGAGAAAATCAAGGCTTTGCTTGACATGAAGACGCCAAGGAGTATCAAGGACATCCAAAGGCTCACGGGGAGAGTATGACCTTACTTATCATCCTAGGGTAGCCATCAAAGGGTAGGCCCTCGCAGAGTTCATTGCTAAGTTCACATGGGAAGAGGCCGAGATTGAGAATAACTCAGAGACTGCAGAGGGGTCAAACATAAACGTCTTTCGAGATCTGGAAGAGGTTGTATCCAAAGAGACCAAGATTGAGAATAACTCAGAGACTGTAGAGGGGTCAAACGTAATTGTCTTCCGAGATCTGAAAGAGGTTGTATCCAAAGAGACCGAGATTGAGAATAACTCAGAGACTGCAAAGGGGTCAAACGTAAACGTCTTCCAAGATCCGGAAGAGGTTGTATCAAAAGAGACCGAGATTGAGAATAACTCAGAGACTACAGAGGGGTCAAACGTAAACATCTTTCGAGATCCGGAAGAGATTGTATCCAAAGAGATCGAGATTGAGAATAACTCAGAGACTGCAGAGAGGTCAAACGTAAATGTCTTCCGAGATTCGAAAGAGGTTGTATCCAAAGAGACATAGATTGAGAATAACTCAGAGACTGCAGAGGGGTCAAACGTAAACGTCTTTCGAGATCCGGAAGAGGTTGTATCCAAAGAGATCAAGATTGAGAATAACTCAGAGACTACGGAGGGGTCAAACGTAAATGTCTTCTGAGATCCGGAAGAGGTTGAATCTAAAGAGACTGAGATTGAGAATAACTCAGAGACTGCGAAGGGGTCAAACGTAAACGTCTTCTGAGATCTAGAAGAGGTTGTATCTAAAGAGACTGAGATTGAGAATAACTCAGAGACTACAGAGGGGTCAAACATAAATGTCTTTCGAGATCCGGAAGAGGTTGTACCCAAGGTCTTCCAAGATAGAGAAGAGGTTGTGCCCAAGGGAGTCAAAAATGGAGTAGCCTAAAATGAGGAGGATCGCTACCTCTTCAAGCTAGGAATCATGTCAAAAGGGGGCTTCTTATTAGATAAAGATGTTTGGAACCTCTTTGTTGATGGGTCTTCTTGCGACAGTGGAAGCGGTGCAGGGCTAATACTTTCAGCTCTGGATGGTACCAATATTGAATACACCTTGAGGTTTAACTTCAAGGCATCAAATAATGAGTCAGAATATGAGGCCATGATAGCAGGCCTCTCCTTGTCAAAGGCCCTTGGGGTAAGACGACTCCTACTTCATAGTGACTCAAGGTTAGTTGTTAATCAAGTGTTGGAGGTTTATGAGGCCAAGGATAAAAGGATGGCCAAATACCTGAAGAGGGTGAGAACGATACTGGAAGGTTTCAAAGAGGTAAAGATGAAGAGAATACTTCGGCAAAATAACAGCCAAGCAGATGCATTAGTAAGGTTATCTTCGGCAATAAGGATAAACATTATAAGGACAGTCCCAGTCAAGATCCTGCCCAAGGAGACCATTGAAGAAGAAGAGGTTAGTAACCCTTGCCTCAATTTGAACCTAGGGGACTAATGGATGGACCCCCTTATCAGATATATCAGAGAGGGAGAACTGCCGGAATCAAAGCTAGAGAGGAGAAAACTGAGGTACGGAGTTGCAAAGTTCTCAATAGTAGGAGACGTCCTATATAAGAAGGGATTCCTATTACCTCTCCTCAGATGTGTTCACCCCACAAAAGTACCCCACGTCCTACAGGAGGTACACGAGGGTTATTGCTCCAGTCATATAGGAGGAAGACCTTTGGCCAAGAGGATTATTACTCAAGGATACTGGTGGCCGACCTTAGCCAAGGATGTTGCAGCCTACGTGAAGAGGTGCGATAAATGTCAAAGATTCTCAACTATACCTCATCAACCTCATTAGACTATGACGTCAATCAGTTCCCCTTAGCCATTCGCAGCATGGGGGATTGATTTAGTGGGCCCCCTGCCAAGGGCTACAAATAATTACCGATTTCTGATAGTTGCCATTGATTACTTCTCTAAATGGGTAGAGGCCAAGCCGATTACAGAGAAGAAGACCTTCCAATTTATTTGGAAGAACATCATATACAGATATGGCCTCCCAAATACACTCATCTCGGACAACGAAACCCAGTTCAAGAATTCTTCCTTGGAAAAATATTGCGAAAGAGTTGGGTTAAAGTAATTTTTCACTTCTCCTGGCTGACCTCAGGCAAATGGTCAGACCTTATAACATCCTAATGTGGTGACAAGGTCTGAGGTGAGACATCATCCTCAGATGACCTCAGACCTTAAACATCATTAATTTGGTGAAAAATTATTTATAAGGATAACATCTTAGCGGATGACCTCAGACCTTAAACATCATTAATTTGGTGAAAAATTATTTATGAGGATAACATCTTAGCGGATGACCTCAGACCTTAAACATCATTAATTTGGTGAAAAATTATTTATGAGGATAACATCTTAGCTGATGACCTCAGACCTTATAACATCATAATTTAGTGACAAGGTTTGAGGTGAGACATCATCCTCAGATGACCTCAGACCTTAAACATCATAATTTGGTGAAAAATTGTTTATGAGGATAACATCTTAGCTGATGACCTCACACCTTAGACATCATTAATTTGGTGAAAAATTATTTATGAGGATAACATCTTAGCTAATGACCTCATACCTTAAACATCATTAATTTGGTAAAATTTATGAGGATAACATCTTAGCTGATGACCTCAGACCTTATAACATCATAATTTGGTGACAAGGTCTGAGGTGAGACATCATGCTTGGATGACCTCAAACCTTAAACATCATAATTTAGTGAAAAATAGTTTATGAGGATAACATCTTAGCTGATGACCTCAGACCTTAGACATCATTAATTTGGTGAAAAACTGTTTATGAGGATAACATCTTAGCTGATGACCTCTGACCTTAAACATCATTAATTTGGTGAAATTTATGGGGGTAACATCATAGTTTGATGACCTCAGACCTTAAAACATCATAATTTGGTGAAAAGGTCTGAGGTGAAACATCTTAGTTTGATGACCTCAGACCTTAAACATCATTAACTTGGTGATCTCATATCTGAAACATCATTAACTTGGTGACATGAGAGTTAACATCATTAACTTGGTGATCTCATATCTGAAACATCATTAACTTGGTGACATGAGAGTTAACATCAATAACTTGGTGGCCTCATATCTGAGACAAACATCATTAACTTGGTGATCTCATATCTGAAACATCATTAACTTGGTGATCTCATATCTGAAACATCATTAATTTGGTGACATCAGAGTTAACATCATTAACTTGGTGGCCTCATATCTAAGACAAACATCATTAACTTTGTGGTCTCATATCTAAAACATCATTAACTTGGTGACATGAGAGTTAACATCATTAACTTAATGGCCTCATATCTGAGACAATCATCATTAACTTGGTGATATGAGAGTTAACATCATTAACTTGGTGGCATCATATCTGAGACAAACATCATTAACTTGGTGATCTCATATCTGAAACATCATTAACTTGGTGATCTCATACTTTGAAAACCTGTCTTGGTTAGAGACAAAAATCAGTGATATGCCCATGTATACCCTTGTCCAAGACTGGGACCCCTTGGTCATGGCTGACCTTGATAAATCATCAGACATAGAGATATTATGACTTGGCCTGGGGGTCGACACAGGAAGCCTCAGCCTCGTTCATGACAGTACATTCGATGATCTCATTACCACCAACTGTCATATCAGAAGACCGACTCATCATCTTAACCTAGACCAACACAGCCTCATCCTGCTAAAGGACTAGCTTATTATCTCAGTCTCATAAGGACCCCTCGGCTAAGGCCGACCAGTAGCAGGACCATCAGTTCATGAAAAGTACATAGTAGGATTTAAGCATTAGAGGTCTTATGACCCAAGCACTCTCGACCTCATCCCCCATATGAAAGAACGTCTCATCAACTTCTCGGCCCAAATATACTTTATCCCTTAGCCTTTTATATACATTGAAGACTAAGGGCTAGGGGGTAATTGATATGACCAAAATGTACCCTCGTCTCTTAGGACGACGAGCATCACATCTCACAAAAGCCTCACATATCCTCAGCAGGGTCGTCCAGATAGGGGTCGGCCTTAGTAGAGTCGGCCTCAACAGGGTCGGCCATAACTTAATCCTCAGCAGGGTCATCCAGATAAGGGTTAGCCTCAACAAGGCCGGACTCAATAGGGTCGGCCTCAACAGGGTCAGCTACGGCTTAATCATTGGAAGGGTCATCCAGATAAGGGTCGGCCTCAACAAGGTTAGCCTTAACAAGGTCGGCCTCAATAGGGTTGGCCTCAACAAGGTCGGCCATGGCTTAATCATTAGCAGGGTCATCCATATAAGGGTCGGCCTCAATAGGATCGGCCTCAACAGGGTCGGCCAAGGTTTAATCCTCAGCAGGTTCATCCAGATAAGGGTCGGTCTCAATAGGGCCAGCCTCCATAAGGTCGGCCTCAATAGGGTCGGCCATGGCTTAATCATTAGCAGGGTCATCCAGATAAGGGTCAACCTCAGTAGGGTCGGCCTCAACAGGGTCGGCCATGGCTTAATCATTGGCAGGGTCGTCCAAATAAGGGTCGGAATAGAAGACGTTGGCCTCATCTTCAGCCTCAGCCTCATAACTCTCATACAGCAGCTCAGCTTCGACCTCAGCCTCATAGATCATCACATTGTGCCCCGACCTCGGCCTTCTCCAGCATCAACATCATCTCAGTCACAACCGAGTTGACAAGAAGCTTATGACAACCATTAGCAAGGTCGTCTCTCATCAGGTCGGTCCCTCATACACCAACCTCGTCTCTTCATCGGCCGAGGTTAGCAGAGTCTCACGGGCTCAATCAACTGCTAACGTCATCATCGGCCTCAACCGACGTTACAACTACCTCACACCTAACCTCGGCCATCCCTCCTGGCTGAGGTCATCACGATTAGAGACAAGATAAAGAAACTACAACTAATTCCACCAACCTCATACTCTTCCAGGATGAGGTTGTGACCAATCACAGATAGCCGAGCTCTTATGCACATATGTGTGGCTGGGAACACGTGTATACAAATTAGTTATAACAAATCATTCCCCTCACGTGGGGGGAATATTTCATCATCATTCTCTACATGTGACAGTGACAGATGTCTTCATCAGATTGGCTAGATCAACATACACATGCTCATTGCATGCATAGGGGGTACATTACAACCCCCCATGTACTATATATACTTGTCTTCTCCCTCTTGGAGAGGGGTATGAAATTAGCAACCCTAGCTAAAACTCTGTCAAATTACACTGAAGAGAGAGAAAGCTTGAGAGATTGTATCAATGGCCATTAGAACCTTCATACATTGATACACATCATATACTTGCATAGTGGACGTAGGCCTGATTGGATGAACCACTTATATTCCGGTGTAAATCCTCTTCTCCTCATCTCCCTCTATAATGTGTGTATATACCCTTATACTGCCATTGTTAACATTGAATTGTGCTCACAAACACCTTGAAGGGTGGTGCTGTTTCTAGCATCATCAATGTTCCTACTTATTATGGAGCTTTTACATCAATGAAATCTTAATAAAAAGAGTCCTAATGACTAAATATATGGCTAGAGGTCGTTTAAAAGAGTCCACAAAACATAAAACTCTTTTGGCTAAAAAATAAGCACAAAATAAAAATCTTGTATCTGTCAATTTGTCACACTTAGAAAGCGTGACTAATTTTGTAACGGACCTGGTGCGTGACAAATGGGCGAACCGGTTCTTTTTTCTCAGCTTTGGTTCGGTTCCATCTTTAACAGTTTCTTCTTGGATTTCTTTCTCAATTTCAAATGGGCATAACCTCTTCACAGTAGGTCGGATTGAGGTATCGTTTTTTCTAGTGTTCTTGTAATTGAAAGCTCTCCAACTTTCCAGTTGGCCCCACCTTCGGACTAATGCTAAAAAATTATGAAAATATCCTTTAACTCCCCATTTCTTGGTTTTCTTTCACTGTTTTGAGTTCTTTTTGGCACTAACTTGCATGAAATACCTGTAAAACACCTAAGAGATACACAAAATACGAAATACTTGCCAAAAAGCGTTAGTAGCATAAATATGAGATAAATTCAAGCTATTTACACCGCACGGGATCATAAAAATACCGAAATTAAGGGGATAAATGTGAAGAATGTATGCCTAATCAAGATGCCACGCAGGATCCTACTCCTTAATACCACATTACGATCAAGATACACTAGGCCCAAGTCCTTAACCAAGGGACCCAATACATTCTCACCACAAAATCAATACTTATGAATGTCACTCAGTCATCTAACCTCTATATATGAAATATACAACCTTTACAGCTTGGTTGAAACGAATACTACTCACTTTTGCCACTACCAAGGCTACTCTCATCATCAAAGTTACCACACAATACATCTCACATAAAGGATCACGGTGTTGCCACTATTAGCCTACACAACTTCATATGTTCACCGAACTATCATCAATCGTGATATCACCCCAAGGATCAAACTTTCCTAATTACATTATCGGCGCTAACTACCTATATACTTTTTAATAACCAATCATCAGTGCTTTGTCATGGCACCCTAACCCTCAACCTCCATTATTGACTATACGAAATTTGTGTCACCTACCCAATGGGCGTCATTTCGCTCTATTAACATTTCAGGAGGCTCTGTGACATCAAGGATTGGAACATAACCACCTCACATTAACAATAACGGTGTCACAAGTATTGTTTTTTAATAACACCTGTAAATTACTAACATATAATAAGAAGCACGGAAGCGATTAATAATTGTCAATTTGATCGTGTGCCACTTGGCACTAACTTACTTGTCGTGCTAACCTCTTTGACTTTACCATCTAGGATATAAACTAAACGGTCACCAAACTAAGATGGTCGGTCCAAACCAACACCTACGTCTAAAGATCCAATACCGACCTCACTACATCACTCTCGAAAGGAGCCTTAAACCTAGAGCCTGACACTATTTATAACACCCCGGTCCGAATTTATGGGTTACCCGTAATCAACTCGCTCTGAACCAAGCGTCAGGTGTTAAGTGAAATAAAGCAACCTACATAATATTGCTAGTTTAGTTTTATTCTAATTAACATTTCACTTGTTTGGCATACGATTCCAATTTGAAATTTAAATACATGGGGAGCACTTCGGAGTCCAAGTATACAGAGATACTAACGTAATACGAAAGAGAATACTTACCTGTATAATGCTCTCAAAATACAAAATCGAATCCAACCTTACCTAACAAAGCGAGGCAGTGAGCCAAATGCTCAGTGAAAATTATACAAATGCAGCAAAGAATCAAACGACAGAAAGAAGACTTTAACACGTTATTCCTACGTGCACATCCAACTACCTTGTATAAATATATAAACATACATATTCATATACTTTATGCATGAGACAGAATACTTCCGAGAACCTTATATATCCATATTAATTCACCTTAATCTTATAAAAGACTTCATTTGAATTCGCCGAAAACCAATTCTGTACTGAAATTATCCCTTTTCATTTTAACCGATCCACATTAGTATTTTCATTGAAAATCACCCTTTCAACACACGCGTTCACCGTGTTAGAAAATACTTACTTAGTCTCTGAAAACCATTCATAATATACTATTGTGTTATTTATGGGTTGAACCCCTTAGGTTCTTAACCACCCATTTACCCATTCACTTTAATTTTCATTCACTTTATGGTCCTTAACTAATTCACACATTTACTTGCCCATTTTAACTTTTACCAGACCATTCATTAATTCATTCAAGTTAGATTGTCTTAACACGTTTCACCACACAAATCACTTCTTGACATATTCCTCATTTCTTTCTTTTTTTGTCAAAATCTTCCAATAATCGCCTACTTCAACGGTGTCCACATCACCAGCAATGCACACCATATGCTTTGGCCAGTTATTTTGGGTCTTTCATACGAGGACTCCGGGCCCTCCTTAATTTTTTTGGTGTCACCCGAGTTCTTTTATGTATTTTAAGATTTTACAAATGTCCACATTATTTCACTTTTTCTTTACCCGACCGAAGCCAAAACCCAGAGTATCACCCCAATACTTGTTACACTTTGAAATTATCATTTCATGTCCTTTACCCTTTAACTTTGGATTTATTCCAAAATCATATTCATTTAGGACCAATTTGTGTAACACCTTTTCCAACATTATAATTTCATAAAAAAACTCCCATTTTAAGTAAAATTACCATTTTACCCATTTGTTTCTAAACTCGTCTTCTACTCCATTTTCACAAGCGTTAGTTTTTCTAAAACACTATTAAGTTATCCATACTAATTTATTAAGTGTTTATGACACCTTAACACCCTTTTAACCGTGGAATAACATTCTTCTTAATTGGAAACATCTTTATTTTATTATTACCTTTCCAATTTTATAAGTGTTAATCTTTTATAAAATTATTAGGTTATTCACACCAACTTTCTAAATTAGTCCCTTCTTTACTTTCTTTATTCAAGAAATCTAATTTACACTAAAAGACTACTTTCATAACAAATTACCATTTCCTTTTTATCAATACATGTAGTCTTATGCCCTTACATTCATCACACCTTTAAACCCCTTTTTATACAATTTGAAGAATATAATTTTTACTTCTCTCATTTCTTGTTTAAACCCATAATAACTTCTTTAAACTTTTTCACATATTTATTATCAAAATACTGCAAGTTCATATATATCAGAAGGTAGATTTTAAATTTAAAATCCTATTAAATGAGTTAAACATGTTTTTCACTCTAAAAATTCACAATACTTTGTAAAATGCAATTTCAAGCCATCAAATATATTTTTATTTCTTTCAGAACCAACCAATGTCCATCTTTTATAAAATTTAAATTTTTGCAAGAAGCTTAAAAACATTATTTCACCACTGTTTTAACAAAATCAATCATCATTTCAAACATTTTATTTCATAAAATGTTTAACATTGATTGTCTAAAAAATACACCATTTTCTCAAAAATCCCAATCTTCATTTCAAGAAACTTTGAAATATTTACTTCATCATTTATTTTGAACAAAATAACATTTTGGTACATTTTTATTCCATAAAAATATTTAGTATTTACTACACATGATTTTCACCAATTAATCAAATGCACCCTACTCACGTAATCTAACAATAAGACTGCAAATGTACAAAGTAGAGTCTTAATACTAAGAATTATATTTTTCACCTCTAAAAGCTCTAAATGGAGGTAAGAATATTGATATAGGAGGAGCAAACCCCACCTCCAAAGGTGGATTCAAGGAGTTACCAAATGCATCCTCTAAAATGCTCCATTCAAGCTTCCAAGCCCAAAACCCCTTCAACTTTATGAAATCTTCCATCGTCTTCTCTAAAAATCCCCTAACACTTCTCCAAAATTAGCAGCTCCACTTAAAAAATGGTTAAATTGGGTGTTGTAGGCTTGAACATGGTGGACAACTGTAAGAAAATGGTGGTTTATAGTGGTGGAATGGTGGTGGAAGAACACCTAAAATTTGTGGAAGATGACCCTTTCTCACTCTCTCATCTTCTTGAATTTTTTCCCCAACAAATGCCCCAAATAAGCCTTTTAAAACCCCTAAAAATCTGGAATTCCCATTTTGCCCATTTTGGGCTCATCTGAGCTTGACAGCACACCAAATCAAGGGCAAAAATATGACAGCACACAAGGGCAATCAGATCTAAACATTTTTTGGTATGTCGTTCGAACGACATAAGCCTAGTTCAAATGATATCACCACCTCATTCGATGATTGACTTTGCACAACCTCGGATGGGACTGTAATGCAGTGAAATCTCGTTCAAAGGCCTACTTTACGCGATTGTCACGCGACACTGTGTCTCACTTCTAATGACAACGCTATGTCATCAGAACGGCCCCATTTTTCTATTCTTTTATTCTCTTCGATTTTGACCCACACTTTCTAAAAATTCTCATCAAACCTTACTCCACTACAATTTACACAAATATTAAATGAAATACCAGGGTAGGGTATTACATGTGTGGTGGGGTGAGAGAGGGGGAGTAGTTTACTAAGTTACCAACAAAGGCAATGTTTTGGAGAAGAGGATGTGCACCAAAAATTAAGGAGTTGGGAAAAATGGGTAAAAATTAAAGAGAAAGGTTTTTGATCAAATATTTTATTCGAGTTTGTTTTATTCGCTTTTTTTTTTTTCAAGTCATTCATTATATTTTCATTTTTTAAAAAGTATTATTTCTTTATTTTTTTAAATGAGAGTGATGATTAACATTTTTATATTATATATTTATATTTTACATTACATTAAATAAATATTATAAATAATAATTATATACAACTAACATTAATATTAAATTATTATTAAATACAATACAGATATCCCAAAAAAGGATATCCACAAATATGGATACTCCGTTTCGAATACGGATTTTTCGTGTCGAATACACATGTTATCCATATCCGTATTTATTTTTTTGTATATTTTAACATACTATCCATATCCGTATCCGTTTTTTTGGATAAATAACCACAAAATTCGGAGTCGGACACCGTGCGAATTCGAATTTTTGAATATCCATTTACACCCCTAACTATTTTTAAAGGCGGAAATAAAATTGAATGAGTTGATCTTGACATTTGGTTTAATTACAATTGGGGCCTAACTTAGTGTTGTATAAAGAACTTCCAACATATTAGAAGAGTGCATCTTCGCCACCACTTTGTCATCCCCCTCCCAAAAAAAGAACATGAATAATAGTTGTACTGAACCATTTTGGTATTGAAAAACGCTGAGTAGTCCACCAATTTGAATCGCGTTGGAATACCCAAGTTTATATGTAAACTCCAAACTATTTTTTACTATATAAGAAAGAATAAACCTAGAGAGACCCACAAAAAAACCCATTTCGTAAACCCACTGCATTAAAAGCTTATACCTTATTGTTGTGGGTCCCGCCAGGGCATCAAAATGTGCATTAAAAACTTGTACCCATGTTTGTCTTATTCACTGGGTTTACCAAATGGGTTTTTTTTGTGGGTCTCCCTAGCTTTACTCTATAAGAAATGAATAACAATAAGATGATTTTGATGCATAAGGTGGGTATCCCAATGATTTCACTAAATGCGATTATGTGGAGATACTCTTTCAATATCAGAGCACTCTCGAACCATTTTACTTACCCACTTCCACAGTTGTTGATGACACAAACACTAAACAACCTATTTTTAGCCAGCCATCACCCCCTTTGCTGCCATGCAAGAGCCTGACATCACAACCCTAACTCGAAAAGCATCTGCCAAAACCAATCAGTCAATATTATATTTCCTACCAACAACCTCAGCCCAATAAAATATATATCGGCCAACCAAACACAAAAGACATCACAAGTCCAAAACCCATCCACCTGTTGTTGCCTAAACTAAACACAATTATTGAATTCTTCTTTCTTATGTTTATCACAATCACCAAAACAATAGAAATTAATTTGAAACCCTAAATGCAATTAACAACCCATCACCCACACAGCAACCTAATACCCAACTAGATTCATTTCATTGAACATTTTCTTTGCTACTCTTTCACCCAAAGAAAAGAAATGAAACCTCCGACGTACAATCGCCACTATCAAATGCAACCTCTGCCACAATCAAAACCTCATCCTTTAATTGGAATCAACATTGTAAAAAAATAGCATGAGAAGAGAGAATAGAATTTCATCTTGAAAAAATCTAGTCGTCAAGACTTCAAACTCGCCGATTGAGAAGCCGTGGAAAGGGTTGTGAAAACCTTTACTTTATGGATATGCAAAACTTGTAAATGCATTTTGTTTAAAGGTGTTTTTCTATCTCCCACTTTTTCCCCTTAAATAACTATTTTATACTTAGATGTTCAATGTTAAGAGTCTACTTTCCTTTTTTATACATAATCAATTAACCAATATCTAGTGTGGGGACAAAAATCTTAACAAAAATAATTTATGAAAGGAAAAAAATCACTAGTATGAAAAAAATATCAGAAATCACACAACACAAGAATATACATAGTTCGATAAATTACCTACGTCCACGGAGAGGTCTACTATTCTTATTAAGTAACTCCCAAGATGGTTTTTTCCCATGCCCCCATGCCCAGGGCCAGGGGTACAATATATATTCAGTTGAAAAAAGAGAGAGGGAGTGTTGGCAGGCAACACCTTAACCCAATATCCCTTGAATATCTCTTCCGAGATTTTTGGGGATGGACTTGGTCACATCTTTTTATTCTAATCGTCACTTTTAACTCATAATTTTGTTCGGGTGCCCTTAATTCTTATTTGGGCTTTGTCCGACTACTTTTATGGGTTTCAGTCGACAAAAATGGTACCCACAATTGCCCCTAAAAGTTTAGGGGACACTATTTAGGCTCAAAACTTTTAAATGGTGCCTTCGGCCTACTTTTGATAGTACTTTTGCAAATTTCAAATTGTGAGGGGAGTGGATCATCATTTTACAGTGATTTCAAGAGAAAAATCTTCTTCGATTGTAGCACACTATCATTGAGGGGTTTAAACTGAGTTGTTGGATGATTCACTTCGTCACTTCAACTTCTATCTTTCTCTCACTTTCAAGCCATCATCTCTCTCAAGTTTCCTTTTACTTTCAAGCTTGTTCTTTGTAGTTTCAAAAGATATTTTTTGCTTCTCATCCTCCTTCGCCTATGGTTTCTCATCGTCTCAAGCTCCATTATTTTCCCTGTAAGTTCTCAGTTTTTCCTCTTTTTGTATTTCCTTTCGTCGTTTTTCTTTCTGCTGTAGCTAGGGTTTTCCTTATGCCAAGCCTAAATAACAAATCCCTGGTAGAATTTAGGAAATGTTACAATATCCCTGGATGGGGTGGATATTGAGTGCGCCCTCGTTCCTCGTAATGTCTGTGATATCGAGGATGGCCACTGGATTCACGTCCTTCTGTTGTCTTAATGGGGTTTAACATTTCCCCTAAAGCGCTTGTTTTTATATTTTTTTCAGTACTTCGACATAGTCCTAGCTCAGTGTTCTCCAAATATTTGGAAGATAGTAAATGGCTTCCATAGAATAAACCATCTATATAGTACTAATTTAGGCTTAGTTAAAATAAGCTTCTGATATGCCTTCTCTCGTACCAGTTCTGGTCTTCTTTATTTAAAAGCGAGGAGTCCAAACAAGGCGTTGGTAGTGAACCTACCTAATTCCCATAAGGACTACTAGTCTGAGGGATTTATTACTATGAACTGGCAGTTCCCTCCTCAGGTAGGGGGTGTGAGGTATAGGGTACCTCGAATTCCTATTTATGGGGATGAATATTTAGGTTATTGTTCAATCTCCTTGCCTTTTAATTATTGTTATAATGTGTTCTTACTCTAATATTTTCTTTTTCTTTTTCAGCAAAGTCTAAGAACTAGGAGCCTGCTATCCACGAGATTCGTGCTGTTAAGTTACTCAAGGTCTGGAATATAAGAGACTCTATTATGGAAGGTGAACATCCCATGCCGGCTGCTTTCTTATTAGAATATAAGAGCACTACCTCCACCTTCATCGCCTGTCTAGTTGACTCCATTCCTCATCTTGATATCCTAGAGGAAGAAGAGTAGGAAGAAGGTGCTCTCGAACCTATCGAGCTAGATGAGGAGGAGGAGGAGGAGAGAAGTTTAGAGTCTGGTGTTGTTAGAGGTGGTAGTGGTGAGGCAGGATCTCGTGAAGAGGAATCTAGTGAAAAGGAATCTGGTGGAGAGAGATCCAACGAGGAAGGTTTTAGTTCAGGTGGTTTTGGGTCGAAGAGTTCTTGCGAGGAAGATATGGCTCCTCCTAGAATGCAAAACTTGATCCCAAATGATGATGATGAGAACGTCCTGTTGTCTAACAGGTTGAAGATCCAAAAGACCAGGTCTGGGGATACTGCTAGTGGTTCCTAGACAGTAGTTCATGAGAAGGATCAAAGAGGAAAAGGAGAGAATAAGAGAAGAGGGAGAGAGAGAGAGAGAGAAAGAAAGAAAGAGGAATAGAGAAAAAGAGAAGAGGAGAAGAAGATATAGAAGAAATAGGAGATAATAGAATAAGGAGAGGAAAGAACAAAGAAGGCACAGGCTTCCCTAGTGCTTGTTGTTGTTCCAACTGATGGGGTTCCGTGGCTCTGGCCCCTTATCTTGCCCCTATGATGCTCAAGAGAGCAATATTAACAGCGGACAGTGAGCGATCCTCAAAGATAGGTCCAGACCAGTTAGCCCTCAAAGCAGATCAGGGGCTTGCTTTGGTAAGGCCATTTCTTTTCTTCTTCGTTGTTTATTTTAGTTCTTTTCATCGCTTGCCTTATACTTATTTCTTCTTGCAGTTTTTATTTGATAATACCGTCCTCTATCACAGTCGAAATGGGATGGCATGGAGAAATACTGAGCTCGAGGGTGGCCTGAAGACTGCACAAGAGTCCCAGAAGTCTTATGAGAGAGCTCTTACAGAAGCTGAGGCCTCTTTTGCCAAGGAGAGGGCTGAGGCGGACAAGGATATGAAGGAACTCCGCGAGGCCTATGAGATGGTTATGACAAGCAAGCTTACAGTCACCAATAAGAACACGGGGCTCGTTGAGAAGGTGAAGATCCTAGAGGCAAAGATGGATACGGTTAGAGAGAATAGCTACAACAAGGGCTAAAAGGCAGCTTATGAAGATGCCGAGAAGCAGATTGAATATATCTATAGGGCAAACTTTAAAAAAGGCTGGGATTGTGCTTTGGTTACTGCTGGAGTTTCTATTGACTCTCCTTTATTTAGCGAGGATAACCCTATCCCCAAGCCCGTTGTTGATGAAAGAACCCCTTCTATCAACTAGTCTTCTGCTCCTATCACTCCTGCTGTTGATGCCCTTGCACTTGGGGCAGAGTCGAGTGAGGCTGCTATTAATAAGGGGAAAGAGCCAGCTCCCACAGAGTAGGTCGAGGTCGACTAATAGACTTCTAGGATTATTTCCTTTATTTGTATTTTTTCTTTTTTTTATCACTTAATGTAACTGTACTTGGCTAGTGCCATTTTTTAATGAAGGGATTTTGTTTTTGCTTTTACTGATATACCATTCCACCTCACTTTACCTTTTAGGTCGTGTCATCATACTGCCTTAGCCTAAGTAGGGTGATGTTGAGGATACAACTGATTCCCGAGCAGGATTTTGGAGCCAAGCTATGTTAGCGACCAACATGGGTTGTCCATATTGCCTAAGGATCCCATGTTGGTCTTTACTTATTATCGGAGCAACCTAGGAGGCCAGTTGTGTTACGAACAAAGGCCTGAGGAGGGTTATTATATGTCAACCTTGTTGGGTTTGCTCTGGATAAATTGAGCTGGTATAAACCCATCCACTGTGGTACAATCACAAGAGGCTATCTTAAGGGATATGTTAACTGAGGCAAGTTAACTAACTTGCTGTAATCCATGCTCTTTATAATATAAGTTAAAATAATGAAGCTTATATATAATAAAATATACTTGAGACAACCAACACATACAGAATGCTAAGGCCAATTGATTTTTATTGATCAAAGTGAGAGCAACATTAATTTGTAAATAAAAATTTGCCTAAACTAATGGTACGTAAAATCTAGAAATAAAATTTCTTCAGGTTGGCCGCGTTTCGAGATCTTGGTATCTTCCTGCCCTCCAGCGTTTCCAAGTGGTAAGCTCTTTGTAGGTCGTCCCTTATCACCTTAAATGGTCCCTCCCAGTTAAGTCCTAGCTTGCCATCTGATGGTCTCACAGCGCTGTCAAGAAATTTCCATAGGACATAGTCACCGACCTGAAATTTCTTTGGGTTGACTTTTTGATTGTATTGTCTGGATAGCTATTAATGGTAAAATGCTAGCTTAACTAGAGCCAATTATCGTCGTTCGTCTGCTAAGTCAAGCTCGGTGAGCAACGCTTCATCATTATGGCCTTGGACAACTAACATCGACTTCATGGTGGGGAGACCAGCTTCTAAGGGGATGATTACTTCCATTCCATATGTGAGTGCAAAAGGTGTCTCCCCAATTGCTCGCCTTGGGGTGGTGCCATAAGTCCAGAGGATATGGGGCAATTCGTTGGCCCATGCTCCTTTAGCTCATTCAATGCATTTTTTTGTCCGTTGATCACTGTCTTGTTGGAAGCCTTGGCTTGACCATTGCTTTAAGGGTATGCCACAGAGCTGAAGTAATGCCTAATTCCATGGTCGCTGTAAAAGCTTTGAAAGGGGCCACTCTCGAATTGGGTTCCGATCGTCTTGGGTATGCCAAAGCGTGTGATGATATTTCTCCATATGAACCTTATCATATCAGTGTCCTTGATGTTTGATAGTGGTTCTGCCTCTATCCACTCTATGAAGTAGTATGTGGCGACTAATAAATACTTTTAATTTCCAGCTGCAGTAGGCAGAGGGCCCATGATATGCAGGCCCCACTGGGCGAAGGGCCAGGGGCTAGTTAGGGACTTTAGGTCACTGGCGAGTTAGTGGACTAAGGGCGAATGCTTTTGGTATTTCTCGCATTTTTGGACATAAATTCTAACATCCTTTTTGCATGTATGGCCACCAGTATCCTTCCTTCATTTCTCGAAAGGCTATCAATCTTCCTCCTGCATGACTTACACAAATTCCTTCATGTAGCTCGTGTAGAACTTGGTCGACGTCCTGTAAATGAACGCACTGAAGGTAGGGGTCATTAAAGGATCTCTTATATAAGTTTCCCTCAGGGGATAAGTGAAACCAAACATCCTTGACTCTCATTTGTTGGGTTGTCTTCTTATCGCTTGGTAATTTATCATTTCCCAAGTAATCTATAACATAATTCATCTAGCTTAGAGCTTTTTCAATATAGATAATTAGCTCGGGGTTTTATAATTCAGTAGCCCGTCGAATGCTGGGTTGCGTCAGGAAATCAATTTGGAATGTCCTTCTCAAGTTGGAGCCTATTGCTGATCTTAGAGCTGCTAGGGCATCTGCATGGTTGTTTTGTTCCCTGGGGAACTGCTGAACATCGACTTGATTGAAGTTGGCCATTAATCCCTTTACAATGGCGAGTTAAGTTGCTATCCTTTCATCCTTTGCATTAAAGTCACCACTTATTTGGTTGGAAACAAGTTATGAATTGCTGAAGACTTGAAGGTGCCTCGCTCCTAGCAGTTGTGCTTTTCGTAGTTCAATGATCAGCACCTCATATTTTTACTCGTTATTAAAGGCTTCAAATCTAAGTCTGATTTCCTGCTCGAGCACCGCATTATCAGGAGTTACTAGCACAATACCTCCTCCTTCCCCCTCGAGTTGGAGTCTCCATCAATATATAATGTCTAAAAGCTTAAGCCTTCCCTTGAACAACTGGTCTCGGGGTGATGGCAAGGCTGCTCCCCTGTGAACTCGATAATGAAATCGCCCAGGACTTGCCCTTGATGGTTATTCTTGGTTGAAAGTGGTATCAAACCTTCTGAGCTACACTAACCATTTGGATAGTCGGTCGGAGAGATATACTTTCCATAGAACGACCTTAAGGGGGTGTGAAGTAATTGCGATGATGGAATGAGCATCTAAATAATGCTTTAATTTCCTTGAGGCTATCATAAGTGCGTATGCGAGCTTCTCTAATGGCAGGTATCGCTGTTTGGTTTCCAAAAGAGTTTTGCTTGCATAGTAAACTGGAGGCTAGCTTCTTTCTCTCTCATATACCAAGGCAGAGCTTACAGGATGGTCTGACACTGCTAGGTAGATGTACAACGGATCACTCTGCTTAGGAATTACAAGCATAGGGGTCCTACTAAGGTAAAATTTGAGCTCTTCTAGAGCTCTCGAGCAACTTTTGTCCCATGTTACTCCTTTGTCCCTTTTTAATAATTAAAAGAACGGTTGACACCATTACAAAGATTTAGAAATGAACCGATTGAGCGCGGCGAGCATTTCTCTTAGCTTATGTACATCTCTTACTATTTGGGGCGGCTAAACTTTGATGATGGCATCGATCTGGTCGGGGTTTGCCTCTATTCCTCTCTTACTGACTAAGTATCCAAGGAATTTTCCTAACTGGACGTCGAAAGAACACTTACTTGTGTTAAGTTTTATTCGGTACTTCCTGAGGATTTTGAAGGCCTTTACCAAGTCAGAAAGGTGGTCATCCTTGAGCTTGCTCTTAACAAGCATGTCATCGATGTAAATTTCCATGGTATCCCCCATATGATCTTTAAACATCCTTATGACTAGCCGCTGATAAGAAACTCCTGCATTCTTAAGGCCGAAAGGCATAACTTTATAGAAATACAAACCAATAGTGGTCATAAAGGAGGTTTTATCTTGATTTGGCACGTGAAGGGGGATTTGATGGTATCCAGAATATGCATCTAAGAATCTCATCCTCTCGTGTGCAGTCGTAGCATCAACTAGTTGATCGATCTTTGGAAGGGGGACACTATTTTTGGGACAGGCTCTATTGAGGTCGGTGAAGTCGACACGAACTCTCCACCTCCCATTGCTCTAAGGAACCACTACTGGGTTGGATAACCATTTGGAGAACTGAACTTCCCGTACGGACCCTGCATCCAATAACTTGTCGACCTCTTTCTCTACTACTTTAGCCTTCTATGAGGCTGTTCGGCGAGCCTTCTGTGTAACTGGCTTGAAAATTGCGTCCATGTGTAGTTAATGACAAAATATGCTGGGATAAATCCCAGGCGGCTCGTAGGGCTCCCAGGCTAAAGCATCCAAGTTTCTATGGAGAAGGGTAACTTGTTCTCTCTTCTCGCCATAAGTCAAGGAAGTGCCAATTAAAAACTTCTTTTCAGTCGAGCTACTCCCAGCTGCGACCTCTTCCAGGTCTTCAACGACCCTTTCGAAGGGGAGGATCCTGGTCTCCTCCACTCCTGGTCGACCATACCTTAGTTGCTATTTGGAGGGCATCAACCCCTCCTGGCCTTCTTCCTTGCCTTTTGATTTTTCTACTTTCTTTTCCTGTCTGGGCGTATGGCTGCGATGAAACACTTCCTCATCGCAGCCTGGTCTCCATGAATCTCAACTACTCCTCGCTCGGTTACACACTTCAGTTTCTGGTGATAGGTCAATGGAACGGCGTTCATTGAGTGGATCCATCCCTGGTCAAGTATGACTTGGTATGGTGTATCAATATCAACAACAAGGAACTCAATTAATTTGGAGATATTTCCTGCCCTGATTGGCATGACAATCTTTTCCAGAGGGATCGTGATCTTCCCAGTGAAGCCGACCAATGGGACAGTGGCTTCGATCTGATCTTCTTAGTTTTAACTTCCTAAATAATTCGAGCTACATTAATATGGATTAGCTGCCTTGGTCGATGAGCAACCTGTTGATGTCCCAATTTGTTATCTTGAGTGTAATGACCAGTGCGTCATGATGTGGGGTTCTCACTCCCACCAAATATTCATTTGTAAAAACAATATGATTGTTATAATCGATGTCCTATGGTCACCACCGCTTCCCTACATGAGACTTGGCTGGGTCAACTGGAATGCCTGCATGACTGCGATGAGCTTCTTAACTTCCATTCGAGCTGCATTCCCTTGAATTTGTTTGAGGTCTGACGCCCCATGTATTATCGCAAAAACCTGGCCAACATCCTCCTCGAGGAAATTATCGAGCCTCTGCTTGCCGTTTTCTGTTGCTTTATCAGTCTTCTTTTCTCCAAATTCATTAGGCCTGGGCTAACTCCTCGAGGTGAGATTTTAGGGTTTTATAATGTTCAGTTTTATGTTCGCCTTCCTTATGGAATGGGCATCTTAGCGCGTTATTCAGCTTAGAAGGATCTCCTCCCATCTTCCTCGACCATTTAATAAACGTCTCATCCTTGATCTTTATTAGAATCTTATAGATCGGCTCCTTAAAGACTGCGTTTACAGCTTGAAATACCTTTGAGGCGTCGTTCTGGTTTCCATTCTTGGAGTCATTCTTGCCCCCATTCTTATTCCCTTTCTTTTGTGGTTAAACATTCTCGTCCCCTTTGCCATATTTCACGCGATGATTTTCCCCTGCATTAAGTTGGATCACATCCTCGGACTTGGCGTACTTCTCAATACGGGCCATTAAGTCGTTGACTGTTGTGGCCTCTTTTTTAGTTTAGGACTGGTGCAATAGGCAATAACTAGGCAATCCTATTTTAAAGGATGCTACGACGACCTGCTTTGAGCAATCCTCAACTTCATTGAACATTTCCCAGTACCTCTTCGCATACTCTCTGAGGTTCTCCTGTGGTTTTTTCTTTATAGTATGCAAAGCATCCATCCTCTTCGGATGGGAGTAGATCGTAATGAAGCGTGTTGTAAAAAAATCAGCCAAAGATTTAAAACTCTTGATAGATCAGTGAGGTAGCTTCTCGAACCACTTCTGGGCCGCATCATGCAAGCTCGAGGGAAAGATTCGGCACATGAATGCATCGTTGTGACTCTATAGAGTCATTTCTTTCCTGTATTGCCAAACATGGTCGATGGGTCAGTTTTTTAATCGTAAATATTTAACCTGGGAATTACAAACTTCTTCGAGGCTTCTTCTTCTATCTCCCTTGAAAAAGTGGACTTCAACTGAGTTTTGAGAGCCCATCTTGCTAACTCCCTTATTGATCTAGTACCACGATGAGCTAGGTGCTAGTCCTTCTCTCTCCTGACCAGACTTCGGATATCATCATCCTACCGATCAGGACTCCTGTACCGGTGAGCTGGTTGTAAATATTCATAATGGTGATCCCCCGACGTGGGTCTCTCCGTCCTTTCTTAGCCGTATCTTGGGATTCTTCCTCGATTGTGATATTTGCTCGCCTAAGGACTAGCAGTCCTGCTGTGGCGTCGCCTTGTATTTCGACGGAGCTCTCTCTCTAATCTTTTCAGTCACCTTTTGAGGTGGGCATTCTCATTTTCCCATTGGCGAGTGGCCTCTTCCTATTCCTGGAGTCCGACCTTGTAGGCATCAATTAACCTAGAGATTTGCGTGGACATGAGTGGCCCTTGGCTTTCTTCGGAGACTTACCTCCACTGGATAAGTCTTGGGTTTGATTGGCGCACTTCTGACCTTACCCTTGGGGGGTTCGATTACTACTGAATATCTTCTTTTAGAGGAACGTTACTGCTGTGATGTGACATTGTTAGTTCTTACTGGTGAAGGATTTCGCAGGAAAAAAAACAATCATTTCCCACAAATGGCGACAATTGTGGTGACAAAAATCTCAACACAAATAATATATGAAAGGAAAATAATCACCAATATGAAAGAAATAGCAGCGATTACGCAACATAAGAATATACGTCGTTCAACAAATTGCCTACGTCCACGGTGATGTATATTGTTCTTATTAAGTAACTCTTGAGATGGTTTTTTCACATGCCCCCATGCCCCGAGCCAGGGTTACAATATATATTCAGTTGAAAAAAGAGAGAGGGAGTGTTGGCAAGCAACAAGTTAACCTAGTATCCTTTGAATATCTCATTCAAGATTTTTGGGGATGAACTTGGTCATATCTTTATATTATAACCGTCCCTTTTAACTCATTATTTGGGTCGGGTGCCCTTCATTCTTATTTGGGCTTCGTCCGGCTAATTTTATGGTTTCACTTGATAAAAAGGATACCCACAATTACTATTTATTTATTGTATTCTTAGTTAATATAAAAAAAACAGATTGATAATTCAAATTTGGAACGAAAAGAGTAGTATTTATATTCTCTCTCTATAAAATCTCACTTACTTTAACATGAGGTTGTCACGTAATTCTATAAGAAGATTTAAAATTATTTGAAGCATTTTGGAGAAAAAAGATAATTTTAACTTTATACTTCCATACTTAACCTTATCTTTCCACAAATATTTCTATCTCATTCAACCTGAATATCTCTCCCTCTCCCCCTCTCCCTCTCCCTCTCCCTCTCCCTCTCCTACATTATTATGGCTTTATTTCTCTCCTCGCTTATTCCCACCTCCTATTTCTGAAATGATGAAACCATTTATTCTCTATTTATAAAATCTCATTTATTTTAACACTAGGTTGCCACATCATTTTGTAAGAAATCACAAAATTATTTGAATCATTTTTGTTGAAGAGACAGAATTCTAGCCTCATCTTTCCACCAAAACTTGAAAGAGATAATTTTGGCATTATTCTTTCACCCTTATCTTATCCTTCCACTAAATTCTCTTTGTGTGTGTGTATGTGTGTGTATTCGCATATATATATATATAATATGTGTGTAGTATGAACATGAGTTCTAGTATAATATAAAATCAGGATCATGCCATGCATTCAGTGATATTCTCCATCATCCTTGAAGCCTATATCTTACACTATTATTTAGCCATTGTGATGGTAAAAAGGAAATATGGGTGACGACTAAGAAAATTTACGACCTTTCACTTTCTAGCTCAAGGAATTGGAAAAATTCAATCAACATTTTCCCTGCTCTTTTTTTACTATTCATATCCCTCCATCCCTTTAACATGACCGTCACTCTCCCTCAATTACCTCTTCCTCTAATCTTTCTATCTCCCCCACCTTACACTCGCAATGGTTATAATATATAATCATCAAAAGGCAACATAAAATAAATATATATTATATAACCTCTCAACTCTTCATCTTCTTTATTCTTTGTGACATCACTAACCTCACATGTCACACCCCTCTGTGGTAAGCGCTCTCCCTATCACAAACTCACATATTCCATCTCTCCAACATATACACTCTCCCTCCCTCCTTTCTTTTAAAGTCTCTCGAGATCTCTAGATTTATATTATAGATGCATTTACATACAAATGAACTGTTTGATTAAATGTTTGATTGACTTTACATTGCATTCATTAGTTCCTACTGAACAATATGCGTTCAATAATGTGAAAATTTACTTTAAAATAAGGTCAACTAGATAGTACAACCCACTCCATTTTTGTTTAGGCCCAACCCCTTTCCTTTTTTTATTTTCCATCAACCCAACCTCTTAGACTGCCGTTAGATAGCCCAACGTATTCCTTATAAACTCATACATTTGACCCACCATCTCACCTCGTTAAGGAAAATAAATTCTTACCCAATATCCCGGACCCTTTTTCATCCTAAATTAATTTATAAAAAAAAATCTAGCCCAAACCGTTTGAATTTAAATAAAATAAAGTGAGAAAAGAAAAAAATTGGATCCAGCTTCTTTTACAAAATTCATTACGTCACCTTCTTTAGAGCCTCATATTCTAATAGGTATGTGTACTCCTTTTAAATAAATTATGATAATTTTATTTTCTATTGATCAATTACTAACATTTGCAAAGGGTCTATAATCTTATGCTTATTTTGTATCTCCACATCAAAACCAAATATAACAATTTCCTTAATTCATTTTTAATTTTTTTTAATACAAGTCTCATGTCAACCATGAGAATCTATCATCCGTATTCTTACTTCACCCTGCCCACTTCACATGAGTAATATAATATATTTTCCCCACATCACGGTCTATCATGGTTATGCGTATCCCCTCCAATCCCTTCCAGGCTATTTGGATCATCATAATTATACTTATTATGACTTGATACAGATGAATAACTTTAATGTGTTTTTATAATGGCTTGAGGATATAGACGGTTATTTTTCTTGGTTAGGTGGTAATGAATCCCAATTAACTTATATTGCTAAGAATTATTAGTGGGGTCCGCTAAGTGTTATTGGCATTCTTTTTGTCAAGGTAGAGATATTTGGTACATATTGTTTATCACCACCTAGACTGAAATGAAACACTATTTAAAGATGAGATATTTTCCCACATATTATAAAGATCCTTTGTATGCCCATTGGCATGACATTATTCAATAGTCTTGTAGCGTGTCTCATTATTTTACCCAATTAAAATATCTAATGCAATTATATGACATAAGGGAGAACACGAAGGAGACTATTTATAAATTTATTACAGGACTAGATTCTTATATAATCGTGAAACTTGTGAAAGTTAAACGGTCCAAACTTAAAACTTTAAAGCTAACCTATTTTTATGCTTTAACACAAATGTATAACTCCCCAAGAATTTTAATTGTGCTCATGTTCATCACTGTAAGAATTGGGTTCAAGTCTTCCCCGTCCCCTTCTCATCAATGGACTTCTGAAGTTTACAAAAGAGTATGGTTCGTTCGATAAATTTCTACCTCTCTATCTATCTCTGAGATTTTGTATTTTTCAAAACTCCATGGACATGCAAAAGAGAAATTTTATACCCACTTGGCTGAAGATAGAACCTTTACTTGTTTAAATAACAACTAAGGTGAAGTAGGGTTAGCAATGATGAATCTCTTTATGATAAACATCTTCATTATGCAGGCTCATTATTATGGGTAGTTCCTACAAAAGATCGAATTAATAACATATACGATACTTGAATTCTTAGTGTAGATGCTATATAGTATGTTCTCATCCTTCTGAGAATACGAATGTAATAGGAGCATCCGTCGATAAAAAGATCACCTTAAGATGATCATCTCATGGCTTTAGAGAACGAATCAAATCAGATGGTTCTATATCTCAACATTTCTTACTTGCTCCTACGGAACCAAACTCGAAGAAATTAAAAAAATCAATCATTCATTGAGTTTGAAAATGCCTTCTCAAGCTAGTGACATATATCATTATAAAACAATGCATAACGAGAGAATGAACGAAGCTTCACCATTTGTTGTTAGGCATGAAAATATTACAAGTTCTGACCACATTTCCAGTTAATCAATGCACACCATTTATTATGACGGAATAAATAGCTCATTATTAAACAAGACATTTAGGACCTTAAACAAGGCTTAGCCAGGTGACATGACTTTCTCGATCAAAGTTGTTTATGCCTGATCCCTGGCTCTCTTTGACTCTAGATTAAGTGCTATAAAGAATATATTGAACCAATTAGTCGTAACTCTTTCTATCATCATCCCTCCCAAGCTTATTAAGGATGTTTGTTTGTATACTAATAAAGATGTGATTTCCCCTGTTGTTAACGCAACCCCTTAGGAGACCATTGAGTTTCTTCATAATCGTCATACATCAATTATATACTCTGAAATTTGTATGAGCATGTCCCAATTTTTCCAATCATGTCAAAGAATAAGAGAAAATTTAAGGCACTCTAGAGTTGTAATAAAGAGGCTTCTTTGAGAGTCAGTGTCGGTCATGGACACATGACCTCTAGGAAAGCATCGGTGCTTCATAGTCTATGAGAGAAAATCACTCCAATAATAAAAACCCTATATAACAGCTATTCAAAAAAGGTTCATATAATTTTCCCGAATTTTTTATAGCCAAAACTCATAAACTCGAGTCTGATTGTATTCTTTTTTTGTTAGATTTTGGGACCGTTTGTTTGCACCTCTGAAGTCTGAATTTAAGCCATTCAGATTTCAGAGGCAACAAAAATATGTTTATTTAGGGGGGTTTCAAATATCAACGGTAATATTTCCCACTTATTGATTCAGATGTTCTAAGGCATGTGAATCTGAAAACTGATATCTGAACCGGAATATGTTTCCAATAATACCCTTTCTTCCTTCCTTCCTTCTTCTTCTTACTTTTTTCTAATCGCTTTCTTCTTCTCTTAAAATACCTGCGATGTGTATTCTCTGTGTGTAGTCACATAAATTCACCAGCGATGTATATAATTTTCTTATCAGAAAAATGATGTCTATAACTTTTATAAGAGAAAGGAAGTGACATACTTTATCTATTAGAGGAGAGGAGACATATGTTAGCATAAATAGTAATGGACAATGACTTTTATGAATTCAAAAGTCAAGATATTGTTGAAAAAAATTATACTCTTTTCTAAAAATAAAAATTAAAAAAAGTGTTAACCAATTTTTTAAAATAGTTTAAAAATTGTTGAAATCTTATTTTTTTTTCAAGAAAACAATTTTTATTATTTTTTAAAAATAGTTTTTTATTAAAAAAAACTAAAAAATTGAATTTTTTTATTAAAAAAATGAAAAAAATATATATTGTAAAAGTTGGCGTGGACCCACATCATTGCGATTGATTAGTGCCGCTGGCGCAGACCCATATCATTTAATTAATGTGACTCCACGCCACCAAAATGCTTTTATATAAAAAAAAATTATTACAAAAAAATTCTACATTGTTAGGCTAATTTTTTTTTATTACAAATATGATCAAATATTTGGACGAGATCCGCAACAAGAAATGATTAATTTACATGATCAAATTGCAGATCCATTATTCGATAGAAATTATGATTTATAGTTCATCCTTATTAATATTTTGTGACTTTTAATAGCTATTAAGTCAGTTTTTACATATTTTTAAACATTTCATACGACGCAAATTCCCTCCTACTTAGAATGCCCTTTATTATTTACATATTAAATTACATATTGTGTGTGATTATATTTATGTATGGTCATGGATATTTTAAATATACATTTTATTTATAAAATAAATATAAGGGTAAAATGGTCCAAATAATCTTTATTCAGATTTCAGACATAAATATGAAAACAAACAATATACATTCAGAAGTTTCATTCAGACAGCAAACAAACAACTTTTTCAGATTCAGATTTTAGACTTCAGATTTCAGATTCAGAGTTTAGATTCAGATAAAAAAACAAACGTTATCATAATTTTTTCGTTATATTGGGCCATCCGTGTTTTGGGCATTAGTGATGTATTATTTTATTTTAGGGCTTTGTATTCTCTCAAATTTCCTAAATTTATAACGTTTTCTTGAGTTAGTATATATACAATCATTGGAGATATTAATTGAGTAAGCTTCTTGGTATTAGATCCTCTCTCTCTCTCACACACACCACACACATCCCATCCCATGCTACGTTGCCCCATTCTAACACCACCCATATCCTCTTTATTTTAGAGTTAAATCACCAACCTAATATATCCATCAACATATGTGATCTACCCTAGGGGCTAGTTTTTACATAATCGCACCTTGGAGGTATCAAACGATGCCTATCTCTCCGGGTAAATTGGGAAACCTAATTTAGGGTTCCAACTTATTGTTTAAGATTCTTCCCCATTTTTTTTTTTTACTATTTCTAGTGTTATTAGATAGCTTTGATATATTAGAGGGTTGTTGTGATCATGGTTTTTATATTGGCGATGTGTTTAGTACCATTTTGTGGTTATTTTTCCATGTATCTAAGAGCTCGTTTGGGAGTTTTGGAGAGAAAAGAAAGGAAAGAAAAAAAATTAGGAGAGAAAAGAAAGGAAGAGAAAGTTAATAAGAGAGGAAAGAAAAGAAGAGAAGAGAAAGGAGTTTAGGAGTGAAAAGAAAATAATTTTCGTTCTTGCGTTTGGGAGTTTGGAAGGAAAATAAGTTTTTTAAGAGGAAGAAGGAACAATTCATTAAAAAAAAAATCCTTTCTCTCCATTTCTTTCCGATATGGAAAGAAAGTTTTGGAGAGAAAGGAAGAGAATTTTTTTAAAAAAATTTCCTTTCTTTTCTCTCCTTTTAAACTCCCAAACGAGAGAAAGTCATTTTCTTTCCTACTTAAACTCCCAAACGAAGGAAAGGAAACACACTTTATCTTCCTTTCCTATCTTTTCTCTCCAAAAATAGAACTCGCAAACGAGCCCTAATTGAATTTTTGGTATTTCAACCTCATGTTTGTGGTTATTTGTGTTGAATGTGTTTTCTAGATCTATTTCCAGTCCATTTATACTATCTTTCTTGAGTGTGGGCTATTCGGGCAGAGGAAATGATGCTTTCTCTTAGGCACGTCATTACCTTTCTAAACGAGTGACTAACATGACCTTTAATGGTCAAACTTCACGTCATGTTACCTTTTCCTTCGCCTCTGCATTAGTTGGAAAGGTAAATAGAGTTGGTTGTTTGAAAATGAGAGGAGTCGATCGTAAATGATCTTAAGTTCAGGTCCGACCCATAGGATTTAGAGGCCTAAGTCAAACTTGTAAAATGAGGTTTTTTTACATAAAGATTTTTTTGCTAGAATTTATTATATATTATTATGAGATAATAATGATTTTTTTTATTAATTACTCACACTACCAAATAAATTTTAAGTTGATAGCATATCAAGGATCAAGTACGATATATTTGTTATAAACGCTCGACCGAGGTCAAAAGACCTACAATTCACACTCGAACAATCCACCCATCGCCAAAAAATTTATTCTGAAAAAACACATAATTTTGTGCATAAATTAACAACAAACAATTAATAGCAACAAATTAACATAAAAAATATAGATTAAAAAACCGATTAAAAAAATTATAGATTAAAAAAAAGGGTGAACTCAAACTTGTTAATTATTTTGTGCACCAATAGCATCTTCTCAAAAAATTTCCCATTTTCAAATCCCAATTCACGAATTCCGTCCCTATTGATTGATCTGGAAAATGTATATGCATGGAATCTAGGCGGTGGAAGTTTTAGACGTAAAAGTCATTTGGAAATTGGTTCTTTGTGACACCCCGACTAATTAAATACCGGGTAGCTACTCCTTTATTAAATTAATTCAAAATGCCAAGTTGGCTCAGTTAATAGCATCACTGTCGAAAACATTTTATTATTACTAACCACCTAGTATTTAAAAAGTAAGTTGCCAAATTTTAATTTAAGTTTGATTAACATGCAACAAGTGTAAAGAAGAAATAAATAACACCACTCACCATACTGAAGTAAAACGAATAACCATCACAAAAGTAAATAAAGTCTGGAGGAAAACTCCTCACTACAATCCCATAACAGAAATAAATAACTGAATACTGAAATAATACATACTAAAGTCTGAAAACTGGAATGTAAAAGATGTCTCTAAATAGAAATAGGCAACATGCCCTACAACTGATAGATAGTGACTCTGGAATCCAAAAGATAGAAGCGTCTACAAGCAAATCCCTGTAGCTTCCACAACCAGCTACAGCTCGTCACCTGAATGAGAATCCTATGCTTGGTGTCCCTGTGGCTGGGCACCTAAAATGGTTTTACAAGAAAAAGATTTGAAAAGCAAACGGGTCAGAGCCCGAATGTGGAGTTATATTTTAAAAACCTGCAAGTGCTTTTAAAACATTTAAAACATTAAATGCAAAGTACATGTTAGGACGTACACTCACATGATATTCTCACCTCTCGTCTAACTGTGCACTCCTAACGTAAGTACCCATCTACAACGATATAACCACTAGCCAAGTGACATCATAACTAGCTAGACTGTAATAGTTCCTACCCTTATTACCCGGTCCTATTAACATATAACGCTCGTAATTAGATAGGGATTTAATGTAAACTCAGATGCTCAATATGCAATAAATTTCTCTATCAGCTAACTCATTATGTTTCTCGAAACAATACCGTAATTATATTCACATCATTAACATGAAGGTTCCCATTAATTAAGTGTATATTATTCACATCATAAATATACAGTATAAGCACCCCGAGAACTAAGCTGCGGTGCACACATACTCTGCTATCCATCCCGGTACATCACGTACATAAGGATCACATATTCCGAATCTCTCAGGAATAGTTCAGATAACACAAATCACAAATAGTGGAGGCGAACACAGTCACATCACATGGGTCACGTACATACCTACGCTCCCACGATCAGCGGACTTATTAACATCCCAATAAGTCTTTCTCTGACCTATGTTCATCGAGGTACCAGTCTATATCCCCCCCGTAGGCACACAAGGATTAGAGGGTCCTAAGCGAACGCAACCTCCCGTGATAGCAAGTATGGTAGGTATGTCATACACACAATCCATATACCAATACTAAGTAAACACACATCTTAGTAATACCGTATTTTAATCGTAGTACATATTCTCATTCTAGTACCAATATATAATTTACACACTTTATACGATTCCGGTTTATAATCCTACGCGCCATAATGTATTCTCACGTTGTAGAAGTCACTCACGTCGCAGCCCAAACAGTCCATTATTTAAATTACTCGTATATAATTTACTCCTCATAATGTCCCAATGTCCCACATCTATCAATATAACATCAAAGGTTTGTTATCTCTATCCTCGAACAAGTTTACGGGACTCCAAAAATCAAAACAGTCCAAAAAGGACCAAACTGTCAACTCGTTAGAAGTCTCGTTCGAACGAGACTGTTCGAACGAGATTCCTCTGCCAACTCGTTAGAAGTCTCGTTCGAACGAGGCTGTTCGAACGAGGTCCCAGTTCGTTCGAACGAACTGTACCTTCTAACGATATCTCGTTCGAACGAGATATCGAACGAAATCCATTCTCGTTAGCAGCGACTGGTCAACTCGTTAGAAGCTCGTTCGAACGAGTTCGTTCGAACGACCTGGGGACTGCTTCTAACGACTGACCAGTTTCGGCCCAGATTTTCCCAAAAATCATTTTCCACCATTTTTACTCCTCAAGTCTCTTCTAAAATTCGTTCCAACAATGTATTAAGTCCTCTAATCATACTAAATCATGCTAAGGAGATATACTAACATCTTTTAAGGGTTTAATACCTTCTAAACATCAATAAATCACAACTTTCTACATTATTCCCTAATTTTCTTCAAGAACATAAACCCTAACATTTTGAATCATGAATTAACCCAACAAAATCCGTTTTAATTTCTTTCCAATCATGTATATCATCAGTAAGAACATCTACCTATCATTCTACATGCAATCCTTCTCAAATTTCTCAAGTTCTATGATCTAAACTACATGGGTTTTCATTATCTTTCAGGAACAATTAATATTCTCCAATTTCTAACATGGAAAAGACATTCTCTGAAATTTAATGGAATAAAGTCACTTGCCTTGATTCGATTTCTGACTTTGGTGTAGGTTTGATGATGTTTTTCTGCAGAATTTCCTCTCTCCAAGCTCCTTCTCCAATGGTGGCTTAAGGTGGCTAGGGTTTGATTTGGGGAACTTAGAAAACCTAAATGATAACCTACGTAGCCTTCTAGGTTAATATGGGTTGGTTATGGGCTTAGTGGGTCAAATCCACATCAGATTTAATTAACCAATTTTCGTCACTTTTAATTCCTCAAAATGTAAAATTACCAAAATACCCTTTAAGTTGCCGGTATGGCCTAAAAATATCCCGGAACCCAAACTATACCCCCGGCTAGTGTTTTCTGACTATCTCGACCCTTACGGACGCGTTGGCGCACTGAAAACGACCATACGGATTATAGATTTTAAATTCACTTTTATTATCAAAATATTACACCGTGACGCGGCGGTCCCACGCGTCTCAACAAAATTTCTAAAATGCCGTATATAAATCTCACGACAAATTTCATAATACCAAATACATATATCAAAACATGTATGCACATAATCAAATACCAACTCGCATCTCGTTAGTATTTTAACCCGGATTAATTTCCAATTAATACGCATTTAATTAATTAATCCCCAAAATAAATATAGCCAAAAGTACGGGGTATTACATTCTTTTGGAAAAAATGACCAAGAGGTCAACTGGGTCACAATCATTTGGGGTTATAAAGTCATTGGACTTTTTTTTCAGCTTGATTGTTAATTATATGGGTAATGGATAATAGATTACAGGCCTCTTATTTCATTTACACGAAAACTGATTTGGTATTTTATAGATCTATTAAAACTTGGCTTACTCACTAATAATAGTTAGGTTAACTTACCTAGAATTATACATATCTATAAAAAAAAATGGGGCCTATGATATTTTATCAAAATTGGGGGCGCAAGGCAGTGGCCTCTTTGGCCTGCCCCTTGCGCCGGCTCTGCTTAAGTTATCTCAGTATATGGATAATTTCATAATTTTGAGTTGGGTGTTCAACTCGAAGGAGGAGATAAATGTTTTAATATTTGATTTACATTATTTGGAGAATCTTAATTACACATAATGATTCCCGTATCTTTTAGTTGTATCAGGAGATCTTTCTCATGTCTCAAGACCAATATGTTCAGATTTCTATAAGTCAGTAATAAGTCCAACTATCGAATTTTCAAATGAGGGGAGCCATTTGAAGAGCACTTGTATACTTACGGTGCCCAATAAGATTAGTTATCTAAAGTTCTTATCAAAACATTTTGAGTCATTGTCCTAGAGATCCTCGAAAAGCTTCATCAATTTAAAATCGGATCATTCATGCCGAACCTCAAGTACACCACTGAGACTTAGCGGACTTAGATTCACCCCTTGGTTAATTCATTTTTACAAATATAAAATATATTTAATTAACCCTTTTGGATAAAATTTCAAATAGACTATGAAAATATACTTTTCATATAGAAAAATCTATTTTCTTAAAAACTGCACATTTTTTGTGTATTAAGTATAGGTGTTCTTGGTTGGAACAAGCATACCTAGGGTTTCGCCAAAATTTATTTTCATTTTTGAGGTAAAACTGGACAATTCCCTGGACAACAACGCAGGTTCATCATCGCAGACTCAACATAATGAAAGATTCATTCGTTGCTAGATTGTCCTTCGTGTTTTTTCTCTGGAACATTACACGACATTTTTCACTTCAAGTTCTCTCTAGGGAAGACTTTCGTATGATAATTTTTTTATGATCACATTTTCTACCAGCGAATGGTCTAAGAGAGCTTCTAAAGAACCTATTGAGAAGATCTTGACTTATGATCCCATTGGGAAGCATCTTAAGGACATTTTTTGATTGATTTAGTCTTAGATGTAACTACTTGAGACTTTTAATAATTTTACGCCCAACCTATTAGCCTCTTAAATATTTTCTATCTAAGGGAATTATAGTTATTTACTCAAAACTCTTCTAAACTAAGAGAGAACAAAGAAAAACCTATTTACTGATAAAAAACATTTCAATATTTGTGAACATAGTTTTCCCTCCTCTTTTTTGAGTTCTTTAAGCCATTACTTTTGGATTTTTTCTTTGAGAAGGCTTTAGATATTTATATCCTCATCATTTTTATTCAAATCATTTTTAATGAAATATTTTATTCACGAGTGTATACTTTCTCTACTTTGGCTTGAAAAAATCGTTGTGAGATTTAGAGCACTATACCCTTGTGATACACATACCCAGCCTGTTGGGATTCCCTCATAATCCTAGGTGTACCTTTTGTTGTTTCTTAAAGGTTCCAAACTTGGAACAAAGTTACTTCAACTTTAAAGAAGATTTTGTTACCGTCAAGATGATTTTAATACATTGTTCGCAGACCAAAATCGGTGGCATTTGTGTAGCGTTCTTTAGCTGTCGATGCTTTTTTCGGAAGATATGGTGTAAAACAATTTCTAATCACTCATAACATTGTGTGATTGTAATTTTTTATCTTTTAGTAGTAATAATCTACCTATGGTACATTTGTCATTCATTTCAGCTCAATATTTTTTCCATTAGTGGGGTTTTCCCTCTTATATCCAGTCTTCTAATTATTGTTTTACTTTTTTGCAACTTTTAGGATCATTGTCTTAATTTAAGAAGTTAAAACTTGTATTTTAATACTTAGTAAAATATTTGTTCACATAGATTTTTTAGGATTGTTTTACCTTTTTTAATAACAAATTAATATTTATTTTTATGTAATTCGGTGAATTAATTTTTATTTGAGTAGTTATCGTCAATAGGCACACTCTCAACTGGTATCAAAGCGGGTCTCCAATGTTTTATGTGTTATTACCTAAAGTAAATCTTTTTTGTGTGCAATGAATAGAATTTCAACCTTCCAACCTTCGCTTTTTTATGGTAAGAATTATTTTTATTAGAAATCTTGTATGTCGTCATTAGGGGTGTAAACAAATATTCGAAAATCCGAACCCGTCCAGTATTCGAGTTCGAATTTTCAAATATTTATCCGAAAAATAGATATGGATATGAATATGGATAGCGTGTTAAGATATTCGGAAAAAAGGATATGAATAGTATGTGTATTCGACACGGATAATTCGTATTTGAGGCGGAGTATCCATATTTGCGGATATCCATATCCGTGTTGTATTAAATAATAATTTATTATTAAAATTAGTTATATATAATAATAATAACATATAAAAATTTTACTTATAATAATATAATATAAAAATGTTATCAACTTATCATTTTTCACTCATTTGAAATAATGGTATTAATTTATGTTTTTTGGCAACACAAAAAATAGAGATGGATTAAAAAAAACAATGAAAAAAAAAATGCTTTCAAATAAAATATTCTTTCAAAACGGACGGTACCTATTCCCTTCATTTTCATTTCCCCAACAAATATCTCTCTCCTCCATCATTTCCCCTTAAATAAAACCCTAAACCATCCACAACCATCTTTGCACCGCCCTCTCTACGCCTCCCTCCTTTCGTCAACTCTCCGATCTGAATTCCTCCTTGCATCGTTCTCCATTTTTTATGTAAGCTCCTTTTTATGCTGTTCTTTTATGTTTTTCTTATATATGTTTCGTATAAAAATGCATAAGCTCCTTTTTTTACTTTCAAACATTATGTTGTTAAAACATTACGCTGTTCCTATAAGCTTTTTTTTATGCTTATGTTGTTCTTAGCATAATTTCTGTTTGGGAATTGAACAAAACTAGGAAAGATGTTTTGTTTTAATGCTATTGTTTCTTTTTTGTTATTGTTTGAATACTCGATTACTGCCTTTTTTTTTAATTACTTTGCTAATTTATTAATTACTTCGATTTTATTTTTGTATGTGAAATAGAGCCATTCAATTTTTGTATGTTTTAGGGTATATTTTTTGTAGGTTATTTTTGTGTATGTTATATATTTTTTTTATATGTTATGTATTTTTTTTAACTTTTTGTCTTGCGTACTTTGATCGTCTAATTTTTATTTAATATGAATTTTAGTTAGTAGCAAGGCCCTTGCTGCAAGGGATTAGCTATGTAAATGGATATGGATATTATATGAATCTGAGGTATTTGAGAAGATACATAATGGATAGTTCTTTTAACTATCTGGACGGATATGGATACAGATAGTACATCCAAATAGCGGATATGGAAAACTTGGTATTCGCTCCGTATCCATCCGTTTGCCACCCCTAGTCCTCACACTTGATGTCTATCGATTATAGGATTTGGAATAGTTTTCTTTTAGGATGGAAGTGTTCCCTAGTCGTTGCCAATAATGTCCTCATACATAAGATTAGATTAAGGTTGTGTTTCTACCGGATCGGATCGGAAATGACCCTTTCGGAAAATGTAAGGACACAAATTTCCAATTGAGTCTTTCGTAGTTTTGGCTCAATTCCGGACAAAAAATGTTTATGTTATAGGATAATGTTCAAGTGTACCTACTCAAACATATGATGTGTTTAGATGAAGACGTAGCGGCAAAGAGTTTAAAGCTTCATCAGAAGTCGTGGTTTATGTGCCTCGTTTGTACGTCATCAACATTAGTTCCATGCTCCCAAGGTATGAATGCATTACATATATATATAGGATCTTGGAACAAGTTTTGTTTGGGTGTTAGGTTATTTTAAACTGTTGTTTTAACTTCAGAAAGATTTTATCAAACTTTAAAATAAAAGTATATAAAGTTTCTGGGCTAAAATCGAAATTTATGAACTTTCTGGAAGTTTGTTTGATATGTCGTTCGAACGAGTTTGCCAACGAGTTCCCAGTATAGGCCTTTGAAATGTCGTTTAATATGTCGTTCGAACGAACCTTATGTTCGAACAAGATATCCAACGGGATTTCTAACAAGTTCAATCTGGAACTTCGTTAGAAGTCTCGTTCGAACGAGATTTTTTTTGAACGAAATGTCGTTCGAACGAGATTTCAGGCGGGAACAGTTATTGGCAGTTTTAAGCAGTTTTTCTCCCACTTCCCCACTTGTTTCTTAACTGATTTTTCTCAGACTTTATTATGTGCGGGAAACCATTTTTATAATTAATCTTTTTCATATCCCTCTAGCTCCTAGAGAGTGTTTTGATAGCAAAATTGTTTAAAGAAAAAGATCATGTTTTGAGTGTTAATTTTCAAAGAGACAATCATTTACCACTCTAGTTTTCACCCATAGTTTTATTTATCCAAGTTCATATATATACATCTTGCTTGGAGTTTGGCACCGGGTTTATCTCTACACCGAATTGAAGAGAGTGTTTGGGTTCGCTTCTAAATCCAACAAAGAAGAAGTTGTTTATGTTGATTTACCCACTTGGAGAAAGGCTCCTAGTTTGGGTGACAGTGACCATATAAAGTCCGATCGGTGGATTCCGAGACCGCGGTGGAGCTCCAAGGTTATCCGCTAGGAAGAGGTGTCTACAAGAAAAAGCGTCGGGGCTTGAGAGGGATCGAGTCGGGTGATGTAAGTCTTTTGTCTTGTATTTGTAAAACCGTATCTAGTGGATTTGTGGCTAGGGCTGTCCGAGGGTTTTTCCTCGTACATCGCGGCGTAGTGATTTTTTGTTTTATTTTATCTTACAATATCACCTAGAACGCATGATTAGGTAAAGAAGATAAAATTGGTTTAAATCACTATTAATTTAATTTGGTGCATAATTAAATTTGGGTAATGTTTATTTATTTCAAGTCATTTGTTAAAAATGGTTTAGCCTAATTTGTTTAAATGAAAAATATGACTTAGGCAAATTCTAGGACTTGAATTAATTGGTTTAAGTGAAATTAACATAAGTGTGTGTGTTAATTATTTTCACTCGGTTTAATTTTAATTTGTTAAGAAATTAATTTTTTTTAAGTTAAACCATCACCTTTACGCTTCCGCATCGTTTTTCATAAAAAGGAAATAATAATATTTCTTAGAGAAAGTTATAATCAGGGGGCCCTACGGTCGATTACAAATTGGTATCAGAGCCAAAGCGATAAATTATTTCGTTAAAGATCCTTTAAATAATTTTTGGTTAAAATGGAATTTTCTCCATTTTCAAAATTTTCTATTTTCGATGGTTCTAATTACGCGTATTGGAAAGTGCGTATGAAATCGGAACTTAAATCTATCGACGAGAGGGTTTGGATGTCTGTAGTTAACGGGTGGTCTCCACCAACTCATTTAATTAAAAATGAACGAGTTCCCAAACCGGTCGATAGATGGACTGAGAACGAGTTTAAACTTTCAAATTTTAATTCCCGTGGTTTAAATGTTGTGTTTAGTGCTGTCACACTGGATGAATTTCGACGTATTATGACGTGTGAGATCGCTAAAGAAGTTTGGGATATTTTACAACTTACTCATGAAGGTACTAGTGTCGTTAAAGCTTCTAAACTCCAAAACCTCACCACTCAATTTGAAACTATCAAAATGAACGATAATGAAACTTTTGATGAATTTTATGCTAGACTTTCCGATATTGTCAATTCATTTTTTAATTTTGGAGAGAAAATACCCGACAACCGAGTAGTAAAGAAAATTGTAAGGTCCCTTCCCGATAGATTTATTCCAAAAGTGACCGTTTTAAATTCTTTACCAACTTTAGCCTCTACGAAATTAGAAGAGCTTGTAGGTGATTTGCAAACCTATGAACTAGACATGTTTTCCTCTAAAACTGAAAAAAAAAATTAAAAAGGGCATTGCTTTAAAATCCCGAAAAGAGGTCAAACAAGTAGTAGAGAGCGAGAGTGATAGTGACTCGAAAGACATGGCTTTGTTCGCTCGTAAATTTAGAAAATTTCTCAAATTTAACAAAGATAAATTTAAAAATAATTTTAAGAAATTTTAAACTCTTAAGTATGAAAAAGCCGAGAATATCCCTAAACCTGTCAATGAACAATTAAATAGGGACGAGTCTAATAGGTGTTTTGGTTGTGAGGGTTATGGCCATAGGGCTTCTGAGTGCCCCACTAAACTAAGGAAAGAGGGTAAACGACCCATTTCATATAATGCGACCGTTAGTGATAGTGATAAGGAAGAGAGACCCGATTCCCCCACTAAGCCAAATTTTGTGGCTTTTATGGCTAGTCATGTGAGCGCCGAAAGTGAATCTTCTCATGAAGATACTCAAATTCATGACACTTTCGAGGTCAAAATTTTTTATTCCCTTATTTTTTATGATAGTGAGAGTGGAAAAGAAAGAGAGAGTGAAAATGAAGAAGAGGTTAATGTGAGTGAACTTCAAAATGCTTTTCAAGAACTTTATAAATAATCTATTAAATTGAAAAGAACTAATTTGAAGTTAGAAGCTAGTTTAAGAGAGAGTGTCAAGGTCGTTGATTATAGTATATTGGTTGAAGACCTTAGGACACGAGAGAAAGCTCTTCATGAGAAGCTTTAATACGTAGAAGGCGAGAGAGATAGTCTTAGGGGTTTAATGGAATCTTTGAAAAATGATCTTCTTGCTTTTGAAGAGCGAAATTTTTTATTAGAGTCTAACATTTTATAATTGCAAAATAAAATAAAACTCTAGTAATGTCAAATTTGATTTGGAGTGTCATTCGGAAAAATTAGATAAAATCTTAGGAACGATCCAAATTAAAAATGACATGGGTGGTTTAGGCTTCAATACTTGTAATGAATCTACTCATAAAGCCAAAACAGACATTTTAGGAGAATCTGCTAGGAAAGCTCTTAGAGATCACTCCGTAGGTAAATCTTTTCGACATGTTTTTACTTGTACACATTGTGGTCGAAAAGGTCATCTTAGGAAATTTTGTTTTGATCGTAAAAGAATTCCTAGAAAATCCCAACATAAAGCAACCAATGTATTTAAAATTTCTACACCCCAAGATAGTCACTCTTCATTAATTTGGGTTAGAAAATCCGATTTGGTTGCCTTGCAAAATAGGGTTTTTGATTCTCATTTACTCTCACATGCCTCCTCCCTTGCTAAATCTAAAGGATGAACGTGTTAGTGTTTGCATACTTTAGCGTTTGCACTTCATGCTATATTCACATGCTAAATGTATGCTTGTTTAATCATTTTCTAGTTTATGCCCCATTGTTAATCACATGCTAGAATAATGATTTTTGTTTGTCGTTTGAGTATATATTTTTACTTTTGGTTAAAAATGTCAACAACTCAAAAAGATTTTATTTTGTGTGTATTTTGGTTTGACAGACTCTAAGTGGCATATACTTGTGTTTGAATCCCTCTTCTAACGCTCCCATGTGGCTAGAACTTTTGTTTTAGATTGTCAATCCTTAAAATGTTCTTTACCATATTTTTATGGAGTAGTTGGATTTTGTGTTGTTTAAATGGATTCTATTTTTATATGCCTCTATTCACACATGCACGAGCCCTTTGAAATTTTAACTTCATATGTATATTTGAGCTATGTGCGATGTTATCCTTCCAATGTTGTCATCTACATATTTGTGACTTAAGAGGACTAGTGCATGTCAAAATCCGTTGCTCGTGAGATTTGTGTGAAAAATGAAAACAAGATAAATATAAATGTGCATGGGGAAGGGGAAGGGTTCCGAAAGGACTTAGTGATCCTTTGCGATTGTAAGCCACCGTTTTGAATGGACCTAAGAGAAATACGTGGTCCAAAGGTCTAAAAACAGAAAATATGGCATTAAAAAGATAAATAATTGCCAAGGCCTATGTTTGATTGATGTATTCATTCAAAAATAATATAAATGCTTATTGAGGGAGATTATATGGTATATCAACGGTTTGCACAATGTCCGTTTATCCTAGTTGCATATCTCATGCCATGACTCTATTGGCTTATAGAATCATCAATATGCTAGGGTTGTATGCATTGTGTATGTTTGTTCATTGAGTTCAATCTATATTGTCACATGAGGTTATATTAAAATGTGATGAAGTTTGAAATCAAATGAGAACTCCGTGAACATGTTTTTAAGTGATTGGGTCTAAATTTAATCGTTACTAGTTCACACCCCAACACTTCCGTTTCCGACTGACACATTTTTGCCATACGAGTGTGACCGACTCCTATTATATTTTGTGTGTATGATTTGTGTGTTTATATCAATATATGTGTACTTACGTCTGTTAGTTATATCTTATGTATACATATTTGATATTTTTGTTTAATCTTTGCTTTAATTTCTTTTCCATATATGCTTTAATTCATACTTGGTATCCATCTTATTGCATTCGTTGTTGATGTCCTATGTTTAATAATTTATATATCATATTGGTATCCTTTATTGCATCCTATTTGGTCAATGTCGAGCTAAATGACATAGTAACGCCTGCCTTTTCTTTAGGGAAGACCATAAAAGAGGATATAATCGTCGACAAATCCTATGGTCTCTCCCAAGATGGTTATGTGGCACGGTAAATGACAGTGAATAAGTTAGAAACCTACTCATAACTCCCTAGTATGTAGATGAGCTAGTTAGTTCTCTTCAAACCTACGAGGTGAATTTGTTATATCGCCAAGGAATGCCTCCCAAAGAGAAAACCAAGATTTTAAGGCTAAAAAGGAATCTCCTAGTTTATCTTCCCTTGATGTTAGTGATGAGGATATAAACTTTATTATTAAAAATGTTTTCAAGACTTGGCAAAAGTGATTTCAATCCGAAGGTGCTCTAAAATATTATCCACCTAGATTTGAAGTTGGTTAGGGAAGTGGAAAAAAGGAAGTTGATTCTCCAAAACCCATTACTTATTTCACTTGTGGTGGTTGAGGACATATTTCTAAGATATGTCCCTACTATTTGAGTAAAGGTGGTGGAAAAATGCATATGAAGCCTCTTTTAGTGATGATGATTTAGACTCGAAAGATGACTCTCAAGGAAGTGTATATGTCGCATTTATGTAACAAGAGAAATTTGATGAGTTAGATAATTTAGAGGATTTTGATGTTCCTTGCCCGGTTATTGGATAAGTGATTTACTTCCAACACCTCTTTGAGCACTATTTAGGAAGAGGGAGATAATCTTTAAGCTGATTATTTTAAGCTTTATAAGGAGTCCATAAACCTCAAAGACAAAACATAGAATTCCCCACCATGCTAGGCAATGTTGAAAATCAAAGGGTTATGGTGAGTGAGAGTAGTTTGAGTTTTTTTATGCTCAACATGTGGTGATTAGTGAACCTTATTATAGGGATGTATTAATGACTTTCTTCGACTTTAGGTAACGTTCCTAAGGAAATCCATACATGAGAGTGAAATATTTAGGATAGACTTGGAGCATGACATCTATTTACTTAGAGATGTAACTGTTATCCGTGTCCACTCTAAAGATATATTTAGCGGATAGATCTCAAAAGTTGGATAAGATGATACTTGAACCCAAACAATCTTGTAAGGATAAACATGGTTTAGGTTTTTTATGGTGAAATATCCTATCTAGCCAAATCGTCATTGCAAGTGATTCCATTTTACCATCTACCCTTGGTGAGTCTTCTTATAGTGATACATCTGAGAATGACCAAAGGAAAGTTAAGTTTATGTGTTCCTAATGTAACAAAGGACACTTTAAAGAGTTTTACTTTAGATTAAAGAAGTAACTACTCAAGTGCCTCATCAACCCCATAGAGTCAAAACCCTTTAAGTGTACCCATTCTCGTAAGTTAGGTCACCTTAGAGAGTTTTATGTTTTACTTCAACCCTCGTTACTTTTAAGTGATTTTAAGAGTGGTAGGGACATCAATATGAATGGGTATGGGAAGAAAAAGAAGATGGTACGACAAATTTTTAATTGAGTCAATTTGTTTGTATTGGCTTAATTTCGAACAAAACAATTTGAGTCATAGGATAGAAGTTGTATTTGTGATCTTTCAAGCCTATGACATTTTTATTGAAGACGTAGCGGCCAAGTTAAAGAGATGTTATCCTATGTCGTGTTTCATGCCTTATTTTTGTCATCAACAGTCTAAGGATCTGTCAAGTATGAATGATTATATTATGTTGGGACTTGAAAATTTTTATTGGGTGTTAGAAGTTTTGCTAAAATATTATAAAATAACTTTATATTTTTTTAAGAAAAATAATATGATTTTTTCAGGTCATTAGAACGACTTTCCCTGGTCCTTCTAACGAGATTCCTTATTCGTTCGAATGACCATCTAACAAGGTCACTTTTGGTTTGTGATGATTTCTTATTAGAAGCCTCGTTCTTATCTCTTTCGAACAAGATGGTTATGTCGTAGGAGCGGGATTGAATGTCGTTCGAATGACCGGAGCAATTTTTCATAAAAGTCAGTTTTTTTTAAGTAGTTTTGTCCATAACTTCCCATTACTTTTCCCCAACCATTTATGTTGTGCGAGGGATGATTTAATTCAGGGACTTTACCAACATCTAAAAGTAAGAAATCTTTATAAAAGTTCAAGAGTTTTTTTATTCAAAACTTATGGTTTAATGTTTAAAACAAAAACCATGTTTACACTCAAATTGTTTTATGATCTAAGCTTCTACATAATATATATTTGAGATCAAGTTTTGGCACCAGCTTTTCATTCTCTACATCATTGAGATTGTTTCTTTCAGAGGATTTCGTGTTCGTTGGTATACATATAGTGTACTCCGTATGAGTGATGGTAGCAGTGCCCCATCGGTGAACTCCGAGATGTAGGTGGACTCCTGCGTTGTAACTAGGCAGAGTTTGAAGGAACGAGTAAGTTAAGGCTTGCTAGGGTGTCAAGTCATTGAGTAAGTCTTATGTAGTTTCCTTGTATTAAATCCATACTTAGTGAACTTGTGGCTGGGGTGTCCGAGGTTTTTTCCATTATGGGTTTTGCTTGTACATCGCGGCGTTGTGGTTGTGTAATTTATCTTGCAAATTCTCACCTAGATGCATACTTAGATTTAACAAGATAAAATTGGTTTAATTACAAAAATGATTTAATTAGTACTTAATTAATTTGGGTTGTGTAAGTTTAAGAAATAATTTAATTTGGCTAATTCATGTTAAGTGTGGTTTGTATAAATTTGAACTTGAATTGAAGTATTTTTTAAGAGGATATAATTTAATTTGAAGAAATTAAAAACTTGAACTTTTTGGGAACCATCATCACACTTTTAAAATCGGTATCAGAGGATAATTTATAATTGTAATCCCCTAACAGAAGAAGAAGAAGAAGAAGAAGAAGAAGAAGAAGAAGAAGAAGAGACACATCATTGATTAATCCTAGTTACAAACCTTGAGGGATCGTGCTAGTGAAAACTCTTCATACTCTCCTAAGTACAGTTAATAGTATTTTTAGTTTCTTTAGAGTGTTTGGTTTACTCTTTTTGATAGGCATCTTACTCTAGATTCTAACTTGTTATTCTTTAGGTGAAGTTCTTTATTTTTTTCATATCTTGATATTTTTTCCTTGTACAATATTTCTCTTCTAGGTTTTTAGGTAGTATTTTATCCCATTTTCTTGATTCAAGACTACATGCTTAGTTATTGTATAACTGGGTTTATTCATGACTTTTATACTCCATGTTTATAATTTCATATCTTAAAATGACTTGGTAAATTAAGCTTGCTATTTTACATTATTTTTCGTAAGTTTTGCACTTTACACCGCACTATAGCTTAAGCAATTTCCAAGAAACTATGGGATTTTGATAACTATCTTTTGTAGTTGCAAGAGTTCCCCACCCTTTGTAATGAATGAGGAAAATCCTCCACATGCAAAAATTGTGTTTCAAAAGCGGTCTCAAATTTTTTTATCTATTTTAAATTGCATAACATCAAGGACACGAGATGTGCAATATTTTAATCATAAATCGCTATTTGAGGGAGAAAAAAGTGGTAGTTGAAAATTTTATCTTTTTATGGAACAATGAGGCTTTCTCTTTATTGCATAAAGCCAAAATTTTCAAAAGTGAGTTCAAATATTAATCTTCATTACTGATTTTACGGGTTAATGCTCATGTTATTCAATTTCCAATCATGTGTTATGTCTTTAAATCGCTCTATTTTGTATAGCTTTAATTTGATCTTGGGTCTTGGAATTCTAAATCATTTTTTGTTTAGAGTAATTGACATAACCAAGAACCGTTATATGAATTTTTGAAAGCTTGTTTGATCATAATAATGGTATTGTTTGGGATTAAAATGTATATGCATATAACTTAGAAATCATTGAGTGAATTTTGATATATGTGAATGTATCCTCACATATTCCTTAGATTTTGTTGTGACCAGGCATAGCTAGTACTTCACTGTAGTGATGACCGCGACTAGTGATGGTTAAGTTTGCTACAGTGAGGCTGCTAAGTTTTTAGTGTTTTCCAAAATAGGTTTCTACAACTTTTTACCCATCTTTTGTCTTTCAAAACTTTTCACCTCAAATCCTCCATACCTTCCTCCTATCTTAGTGTCTTGGAGGCTAATTTTATTTTTTATCCTATCTATAGTCGTCAATCATTATCTCAGTAAGTTTATCCTTCTTAGATTTCTTAATTTACTCCTTTTATAGACTTAGAGCATGGTGTCAGATGTTTTGTTAAATTTTGATTATTTCTTGTCTATAATTGATAAATTTACTTGTCTTGAGATAAAATTGATTTTTTAAAGTAGTTTTTCATGTGTATAGATTTTCTTTACTCATTTTGGGGTTTCTCTATTCTTATGTTTTGTTTGTGTCAGAGTTGTTGAGTGTTTGACCCCTCTTGTCATTCATGAGGTTCTTTCTCATAGTTTTAGCATAGGATCCTTGTCTTATCTTTTGATATTGCCATTTCTCATAGGATTTCTGTGCTTTGTTATCTTGGTGTGTATGAGTTTCAGGTTACTTCCCATGGCTCCAAAGTCTTGTGCATGTGCCTCGACTTCCTTTGTTCGTTCTAGATTCTAGAAGTGTTTCTCTAAGAGATCCATGCACTAAGAGATTTCTATTGATTTGGATTCAATGTCTGAAACCCCAGTTCCTCGTATCTTGAGTGAAAGATAGTGGACTAGAGTTTGTACTCAAAATAAACTGTGTTACCCCAATCTGTTGAGAGAAATTTATTCTTCACTTTTGGATGGTAAAAATACTCTTGATTAGAGTTCTCTCGAACAAAGTAAAGGGAGTAAATATGAATATTTTTTTCAAGTAAATAAACAACTATTTTCATGTCCCGGTAGAAGAGCACCCCAACTTTCTGTATGAGAAAAATAATGGATTATCGTCTAGACAAGCGGTAATTGGTTTTTAAGTGACAGCCATGGTCAATCTTGGATTAATAAGAATTTTCCCCAATCATTCCTTGCTAAGGAATTTTACATTTTTAATATGGTAATTTCCTTATGTCTTTTACCCACATTTCATTCTCACAATGTCTATTTTGATCATGCATAATTGATGTATTCTATTGGAGAAGGTTATTATATGTGTTTGTGTGATTTGATCTTCGAATCAATCTTTTCTCACACTCTGGACGTTAAAAAGTCTCACACCACCCTTTGGTTGTTTGATCGTGCGCTTTCTTTTTGAGTTTGAAATTCCTATACTTTTAGGGGAAGTAGAGTAAAAGCTTGAGTCACCATTGACTATTCAATCATATTATGGGCTTATTACTCATATTGGTGACTATAATGGATGTCTTATGCCACCTCATGTTATCCCTAAATTATCTCCTCGTCATTCCCATACATCACAGACTACGCTACTTGACTGAAGATGAGTTGAATGTTACTATTGCTCAGTTGTCTACTCAATTTTATTCTAGCTTGTTGTCCGTCTTTGAGTACTATATGAATTTATATACCTCCATGAGTTCAGCGAGCTCTCTGCAATTACTATTGTCACACCTTTGGCACTCGGCTGATGAATGTTTGGGAAACTTTGTAGGAAACTCATACTAATGGTATTGATATGTTTGCAATGAAGACTTTGGAGAAGAATAAGTGATGTATTTTTTAGTTTCAGGGCATTGTGTGTTTAAGAGTTTGATATTTTTGGATTTGATTAGTATTGATTATATCTCTTGTATTCCAATTAACTCTTAACCTTTGTGATATGCTTTTTTTATCATACTTTGTATTTCATTTGCATGTTATATTTTATCTCTCCATGTGTAATGAAATTGATTATTCGTGGGCCTATTAATCTCAATTTATACTTTGCCTAGACTTCATTTTGATTGTTCACTTTATATAATTCACTATCAATTTTTTTATATTATTATCATGTTTTACTCTCTTAAAATGCTTAGTTTACTTCATCTCATTAAGTACTTAGTTCTTTCCTGTAATACCTCGTATTTTTATGCTATATTAATTTGGGGATTTATTAAAGTTAATGTGAATGAATTATTTAATAAAAATTCAGAAATTAATTATGTTATAATTATTAACGTGACGACAGTTAGTAATTATGGGAAATTTGTTGAATATTACTAATGAGCAAAGTAATATATTATATTGGTTATATTGAATGTCATGAGTGAGTTAAATGACAATTTCGGAAATTTAAGTCGGAACGTGCCCGTGTCGCGTCGGGACTAAATTTTGATAAATAAAAAGTGAATATTTTATAAGTTGCCCATATGGTCATTTTGAGTGCTCCAATGCGTCCGAAAGGGTCGAGATAGTCAGAAAAGTGTACCCGGGGGTGTAGTTTGGGTCTCGGGGCGTTTTTAGGCCTAATTAGTAACCCGGGAGGGCATTTTGGTCATTTTATATTTATAGGTAATTAAACCCACGAAAATTAGAGGGACTATATCTGATATTGAGGTTGTCACCTAGGGTTAGAATTCCCAAAACCTATAACGGCCATTGAAGAAGAGAGGAGAGAGCTCTCAAGCAATTTCAAGGCCCAAAACTCAACGGTTTGCGCCGCCGCCACCACCGACGCGTCGATTGCGAGACGAGGAACGCAACCATACCAAAATCAGCCGTAAATCAGAATACCAAAAATCCCAGGCAAGTGTTTATCTTGCTATTTTCGTTGGTGCAATTTCCATATTAGTTTAGGAATGATTAGGGATGAAATATATGAAAGAAAACCCAAATTTTGATAGGAATTTGCATGTAGTAAAGACTTAAACCTTATTCTGGAATTCTTTTGTGATGTAGAAGAATAACCCACGAAATTTTGATGATGTATTAGAAGGAAATTCTGGTAAAAACAGATTAGAACCATGATTAAGAAAACTCTAGGGTTCTTGATGATTAGATAAGATTTTGGGTTGATTATCCATGTTTAATGATTGAAATACACATGCTTTACGTTTAAAACATTTGGTATAATGTTATAATGTTAGTAGTAAAATTTTTGGGACGTTTGGAGTTGAAAAATATGGATTTGGATGAAGATAGATGGTAGAACCCGTAACTGCAATTCTGCAGAAATAAAAATACCTGCTTGATCGATCGATCGATCGAGCATAGAGCTTCGATCGATCGAGTCCCAGACCTCGATCGATCGACCCCTCCTGGCAGACTCCTATTTCCCTTGTTTAATTAGTTAAATTAAATTTATCGTTAAATAATTCTTGGTTATTCTTAATAAAATGTTTTGGGAGATAGGAAAGACCAGTAGGACATATGAATAAGTGTTGGGAACTTTATTATAAGACGATAATTTTGCTTTTGGGATAATTATATAATGAACGATGAAACTACGTATTTCAAGTGAGAGATTACGGCGAATAGCTACGATAGTGAATAGAGGTATACCTACTGAATTTTCTACTTGGAAGGATAGAGTCCACGAGTGTCACGTAATAAGTGAGAAAACCTTTCGAGTTAAGGTTAGAGATGAAACCTTATACGTAATACTAATAATGTGAAATTAAGGATAAATGTTGTAATTATGGGTGACAAGAGGAACCTATATTAATATGATAAAAGTGGTATATTTATATGATTGTGTGTACATATATTATATACATGTGAAAAAACATACCGCGCTACTTGCTATCCTTGAGGTTACCGCGCTGGGACAGTCTTATCTCGATGGGACCTTTATGGGGGATATTGACTTGTACCCTAGAAGATAGATATCCCTGGTACAGGCTATCGAATTGATAGTTCAGACGGTCCTAAGAGACGCGAGTATGTGCCATCCTCTTAGAGACTTGGAATCTATACTTCACCTCGATATTGTTTGTGTATGTGTTAATACAGTTCGAGAGTGATTCCGAATTTGTATTCCCCTTGATATGAGTGGTATGGGGTTTGGATAGTAGAATTATGCACGCACCATAGTTTTATTTGGGGTGCTGTTATTTTGTATATATTATACGAGTAGTTAATATATATATATGAGATTAGGAAATTTGAAACTGCCTACTGTGATTTGATAAGTAGGACATGGTTGATGACTCAAATAGTAAATACTTGTTTTGTGAAAGTATAATATGACACTGGGAAACTTTATAAATTAATAAAGCTAAAACGAGAGTTGTGCTGCTAATTGGAAGTATCCTTTTTAAACAATGATATTGTTCGGTTTTGAAATCTTATGAGTAAGTTAAGATAAGCTAAATTATTGGGAAGGTTAGTATGATAAAATGATAAGATAAACCATTGGGAAGGTTAGTACGATAGGCGTGCACATTAGAAGAGAGGTTAGAATTTCTTAAGAGAGTGTCGCTCTAATATGTTGTTGCATTGGCCTATATCGATTTAAATACTTGCTAAACAAATTTTAAATCATACACACTATCGGGCTCTGACCCATTTCTCTCTCTCTCTCTCTCTCTCTCTCTTGTATATATATGTATGTATTACAGGTGCCCAGCCACAGGGGCGTCTTGCTTAAGATCTCTTGGAAGGAACGCGCTGCAGCTTAGGTGGGAGCTGCAGGTCTCTTGATTAGATGATTTCGTTCATTCGGATCCACTCTTAGTACTTTCATCTAGTTGGGCATGTGTAGCTCTTTCCATTATTCCATTGTTATTGGACATTTGTATTTTAGTCATTTCCAGTATTGTTACTATGGGATTTATTCAGTTTGGATGTGTGACTTTAGATTTCGTATGTTGACATTCGATTGACGAATGTATTAAATTAATTGGACTATGTTGCAGAATTTAAATGTGGTGTGATTCTTACTTATTGAATGTGGTTAAATAAATAAATAAATCATTTTCTTTAAATAAATTTTTTTTTTGGAAAGTAATGTTTAAATATGGTTTTGACACTTAGCTTAATTATTTAGGGTGTTATATTGGAAAGTTTATTTTTACGACAATGATGCTAAGAATGAACCAAACTGTTCACCTTGATTTAATTTAATAAATGAGTGATCGCCCGGTATTTAATTAGGCGGGGTGTGACATTTCCTTTGCCAAGTTTTCTAACAAAAAGGGTGAAAAGTCTATAGATAGGGAATTATAATTTTCAAAGCATACTAGGTTGGTTATAGTTGTTTGTTGCTACATCGTGTTTATTGAGAAGAATTGTATATTTAACGGGGAGTTATTTGTATATAGATTTATTTTTGCATGTTCTTATTGTTATATCAACATGTTCATATTTATCTTATTTTCCTTGTCTCCTTATTCCACGTTGGTATTTTGATGAATTTACTAGTGTGCGACATGAAAGTATTTTTGCAAGAATATCGATTGATCTATAAAGATGGTTGAGTATTCTTGTGTTGATGGTTACTTGCAACAAATGTAATTTTCTATTTATGCATTTGCCCTTGGCGAGGCAAATCTTAAACTGGTAAATTTCTTGTATTTTCTTGTATTTTTTTTTACATTTTTGTCTTGTAATTTGATAAAGGAGCAGATCGTATGACTAATTGTACAATTTCCCCATAGATTGTCTAAATTCCTTGACAAAATATTTAGAATCCTTATCCTAGAGGTACCTAAAAAGCTTCATCAACTTCAAACCGAACATTCATGTCGAACCTCAAGTACACCACTTAGGAAAGGTGTAAGACTCCGTGGACTAAGATTCACCAATTGGTTAATTCGTTTTCATAATTGGAAAATCCTTTTAATTAATCATTTTGGATAAATTGTCAAATACACTATGCAAATATACTCTTCATATAGAAAAATCTATTTTCTTAGAAATTTCATCTTTTCTGTGCATTTTAAGTATGGGTGTTCTTGTTTGGAACAAGAATACTTAGGGTTTTGTCAAAATATGCTTTCATTTGTTTAGGCAAAACTGGACACTTCCACTACGCCAAAACATTAATTTTGTCACCAGGGCTTTATCACTGCTACTGGAAGTGACAAACGTTATCACCACTCATGGCAGTGACATTGTATTTTACAAAGTATTTTTTTAGACAAATAAAAATATTTGTCACTGTCATAAGCAATGATAAAAAAAAATCAATTTGTCACTACTATTGACAGTCACAAGTTTGAGTGAATTGGTTTGTCATTCCTACTGGCAGTGACAAATTTTGTCTTTAATATTTGTCATTGCCAATAATAGTGACAACATTTGGCTTTAAAATCACCTTTTCACTACTGTTGGGAGTGACAAACTTTGTCATTGTTATTGACAGTGGCACACTTTGTCTTTAATATTTGTCACTATCAATAACGGTAACAAAATTTGGCTTTAGGTTTACTTTGTCACCGTTGTTGGGAGTTACAAAGATTCCACTCAATTAATCATTGTTGTTAGGAATTCCCTGGACAACCGTGCGGGATGGTTGTCGCAGGGAAAGATTCATTCACAACTAGATTATCCTCCGTGCTTTTTCTTTGGAACATTGTGTGACATGTTTCGCATCAGGTTTGTTGTAGAGAAGATTTTTTTCACTGCAGCGAAGCTACTAATAAACGGTCTAACGAAGCACCAAAATCACCTTTTCGGAAGATCTTTCCTTAAGATCTCATTGGGAAGCATCTCAATGGCACATTTTCAGATGATTCAGTCCTAGATGTGACTACTTGAGACCATAAGAGTTTAACACCTAACATATTAGCCTCCTAAATGTTTCCTACCTCATGTTTATATAATTATGTACACAACACTCTTCGAAACCAAGATAGAGTATAAAGAAAAATATACTTGCTAATAAAAACATTTCAATATTTGAGAGCATATTTTTTCCTCCTCTTCTTTGAGTTCTTCAAGCCATATCTTTTGGTTTTTCTCTTCGAGAAAACATTAGAGATTTATATACTCATTTTTTGTGCAAACCTTTTTTAACTAAAAAAATTCATGAGTGAAAATGTTACCTTTTGTATATATATGGGTTGGCTATCTCTTGTGACAAAACATTTGAGTCATACACAATATAGGGACGAAAAGCTTGATACAATCATATGGGTGAGAGTGTCTTTGTCCATTACCTATAGAGAGTTGTGGCTTGAAGACATGAAGACATCTCAACGTTTGAAGCCTTTCGTTGTTTCTATTGAAGAATATCCTTTTGTACTTTTAATAAACATTTGGCTGTCGCACACTCGCATATTTTAAAAAGAGAGGGTTTATTTCCTAAAAACTTTTTTTAAAAGATTCATTTGAGTGGTGTAATTAGTTCTAAAACGGTTCAAGGTCTAGTTTTTTAAAAACCTCATTTAAAATGTTTTTAAATTAATTTTGGCTGAGAGTTCGAACGGCGAAATTTTGAGGGAATAAGGGGAAAGTGTTACATGATTTGGAGGGAATCAAGGCCTATTTAAAGAAAAGTTTTAATTTTCAATTCTATCATATGCACGGTTTACCTCATTGCAAAATACATCTTCTGAGGAGTTTTTCTTATTATAGACCTCTACTTTGTCTCTATAATTCAAATTGATTGTTCATTTGAAAGTTTAGAAGATGTTTTGAAAATATAGTATCCACAAATATCCTTCTTTACATATGAATTTCAAATCAACAAAATGATATACACTCAATGATCTAAAAGGATATGATCAAGCTATTGAGAGTTATAGCTTGGTGTGGATCTAGGACGAAGAGTTAGAGCATGGTGTGGATCTAGGACGAAGAGTGAACTTTTGTCTCTGAGAGATGGAGCTTTAATCAGATTTCTCATTAGAACGGGGGAGACTCGTAATATCCATAGGAAATTTCTTGTGAGTGCACAAGAATGAATTACCTTTTTATATTGTGTAAAATGTATTTTTCAAATCTAATGAGATGTTAGGTCATGCCGAGGTTTTTTAGCCATGGGTTGGGTTTCCCTCGTATACCCGGCTTTGTGTGTTTTTATGCGATTGCTTTTCATTTTACATTATTTAATCGTGTATGTGTGGTTTCAATTCATCTAAATCACTTTGGAACTTCAAAACTGACTTACATTTAGGTCTTGCTTGGTTCGAATTTAAAATTAATTTATTTTGTTGAGATAACCTATTCACCCCCACCCCCACCCCCAACCACCCCTCTAGGTTATTTTTAATGTTAACACGCTTGCATTTTTAATTGGTATCAGAGAACGTCCTAATAAGATCCTTGATTTTGTGTGTGTATTTTTTTTTTTTGTGAAGATACATGAAGATTCCTAATTTTTATGTATTAGGAATATGTCTAGATAGCATGCATTCATCATCACGTTCATCATTAGCTAAGAACACTTCATATGCTTCGAGTGGGTCTTGCTACGAAATTTCACAAAATAAAACAAGGTGCGTGATGATGAGGAAATGAGTGAAATTAATTGTGCTTACAATAAATTGTTTCACGAGTCACTCAAGTTAAAAAAAAGGTCAATCGTTAAAATGTGAAACAAAATAAAATGTTTGAAGAATAAATCAATTTGTTAAAGAAAAAAGATGAAACAATTTTTCAAATCAAACATGAGTTAAAGCGTGTAAATGAACAAAATTTGTCTTTGGAAAGTGGAAAAGGTGAGCTCCTTAAAATAAAATGTACTTTTGAAAAAGAGCACAAAATGTTTGAAATTAAAGAAAGAGAGTATCAAATAGAAGTTATGTCTCTCAAAGATGATTTGTCTAATGCCTTAAAGGTAAAACTTGCTTTAGAGTAAAGATAGAAAAAGATGAACAAAGTTCTTGTTTAAAAATCTAAGATTCGAAATGGAATGAAAGATATTGGATTTGACTATATTAATTCTCCTTATAACACTTCTACTACATTTGTACACGAGAAGAACGATGATAAATAAGAGAATTTTACTCAAGTTGAAAATGAAAAAGTTATTTCAAAAGGAAAAGAACTTAGAAGAATGTGTTGGTTAACAAGAGTACAAATGTACATGTTGTAAAAGTTAAGAAGAATTCTCAAGTCAATCAACCTAAGTTTGTTCATAAATCTCAAAAGAATGAAAATTAAAGAATAGCTTATAACAAATAAAATTCTCACTTTGGGCATCATGAAAATTACTTTAAAAGAGAAAAAGGTTTTCAAAATCAAATAGTACAACTTTTTTTCAAAAAGAATGTGAATTTTTCTCCAAAATCATTTCAAACATACAAGTTGATAAGCACTCAAAACTGTACAATTTATACCCCGAATAGATGTACTTTAGTTGCTAATTCTCGACAATATGGGTCTTATGTGCTTAAATGTTTATTTTGTAGGTCAAATTGTGCATTGCAGAGTTCAAACGCTTAAATCAAGGGAATTGTGTGCAATATGGAGCTAAATTACCAACCCCTAACCTTATCCCGTAACCCTACCCTATCCTAAACCTACTCCAAACCCTGTGTGTGTTTTGTTTGTGTCTTTTTAATATTTTTTTAGATTTTTAGTTTGAGTCATTTCTATTTTTAGGATTTATTTTTTATTTATTTAGGATTTCTAGTTTTTATTTTCTATTTTATTTTATTTTGATTTTTATTAGCGTTTAGTTTAGTCTTATTTTACTAGGATTAATTTTAGGAGTTTATTTTTAGTTTATTAGATTTTATATTTTAGGACTTTTTTTTCATATTTTATTAGATTTTTCATTTTTTTTATTTCTTTTATTTTATTATTTTTGTGTTTAATAGCTTAGGATTTTAATTTTTAATATTTTTTATTTTTAATTAAATTTTATTTTTTTTATTTTTATTAATTTTAATTGACTCTTTATTATTTAAGGGTTACAATTTAAACACACACACTCCTACCTTAATACCAACACCCTCCCCTACACCTAACTAAACCCTCACCCTCGTACTAACACCCTACACCCTCTCACACCCAAACCACACTCTGTCATCTTCAACCTCCAACCAACAACTTCTCTCTCCTCTCTCTTCCCCCATTAACAAAACCCAAAACCACCATTACCATCTATCTCATCACACAAACCCCACAACCCTTTTTCTCTCTTCCTCACCAACAACCATCACCCAACCAAACTCTCAACCTCACCCCCCTTTTCCCCATCCGCCACCGGCGACCTCCATCCAAAACAGGCCGGCGGCGACTGCCTCGGCAGCAACCCGCGAACTCTCTCTTTCTCTCTCCTCAATGCAGACCCAGCGGCGCTACCTACTTGCGACCCCGCCGTCGCCGACCTATTCCCCTTCCCCTTCCCCTTTCCCCGGTCGTAGCCACCTCCGGCCATCTTGCTAACCCTCCCGCCGGCGCCCCTCTTTTCCCAACCTGGAACCCAGCTCCGAACCGCCGGCGGCGAAACTTCCGGCCGGACCCTTTTCCCCAACCCGATTCAGCAGCTCCCAATACTACTTCCAAACCAAAAACCCATTTCTCATTTCAACCAAACAAAAAATCTTACCTGCTAAGCCCAATAAACCAAACAAATCCCCACATGTCATTTAACCCTCACAACTCACTTAACCCACTTTACCCTTTTACCCGTTTTACCCCCCAACCAACTTTTTTACCTAATACTCAAAAATACTCTTATAAGAGCAACCCTTATGGGTATGGTAAAAGTGTAAAAATGAGGTTTTAACGTATGCTATGGGTACCGCAAAGATGCATATTTAGACCTTCATAGGGTAAAAAATAGCAAATATAGAAATTGACTAGTTGTTTTTTTGTGGGACCCAGCTTAAACGGAAGAAGTTGTTCCGCGCAAGAACGAAAAAAAAAAATATAAAACCCTAAAGCGGAACATCTTGTTCCGCCTAAGCAATCCAATAAAGTTACACTATTTATATTTTGTACCCCATATGTTTGAATGGCTTTATTAATGTATGCATCGACTGTTTTTTTTATGGCAACGACTACTCTTTATTTTTATGGCAACGGTTATTTTATTTTTTTATGGCAGTAACTATTTTTATTGTAGGTGAGGTTGGTGTGGTATTTAATTTTGGATTAATCATAATAAGATAAAACTCTTGGGGGGGAAAGTATAAAATTGCATAACCCTTAAGCGGAACATGATGTTCCGCCCAAGGGGTTTACTTTTTCCGCCAAACGACGTCGTTTTACTGCTTGTATGCTTTATTTGATTTAACCCGTAAAAATTTCGTGAGTTTAAATAGGGGATATTTAGGTTAGTTGAGTGTAATTTTACCCTGTGCATAAGGGTTTCTCTAACAAATCTAATTTATTCATTCCTATCCACTCTTCCAATTCCCTCACCCACATGATCTCACACCCCATTTTCATGCACATTAATCCTTTCCAAAAATACCCCTTAGCGTCATGTGTGCCTTGCATCTACTATAAAAGAAGACTCAAGACCCCATTTGAGAGAGAACTCATCATCAAATAGAGAGAGAAAATTCAAGAGAAAAGTAGAGAGTTACGTTAGAATAAATTAGGTAGAAATATTTTTAAGTAGTTTTATTTTATTCTTTTTATTGTTTTTAGATATTTGTGAGATAAAATATTGTAAGAGTGTTAATTGAGTGAATATTTAATTTCAAATCATTTGGATGCTCGATTAGAGGGATTGTATGGCTCAATTTGGAAGAGTAGAGTTCAACTTTCTCAAAGAGATTTGGCTTGTTTGTTTAATTCTCTTCTCCTTTATTTTAGTAGCCTTGATTATTAATTTGTCATATTTCATATCATGTTAGGCTAAATCCCCTTTCAAGGGGTGGGGGAAAACCCTTATTTGATGTTATTTTAGTTTAATTACTTGAAATTTCCCTTTGAATGTTAATTTTGATCCCTCGTCCTTAGATTTACGCCTCGAGAGAGGGTAAATGATTTTCGAGAGAAAATCAAAATTCTAGTTATAATACCCATTTTAGATTCGAACTAGAGATAGGGGTTTCTTAAGTGGGGTATTATAACTTGAATTTCAACTCTAAATTTATTTTCTAAAATTTACATAAATTTTAATTAATCGATCCCAGCGGGTGATTAATTAAAAGGAGTGTAGATTTATTTTTCTAGAGTTGTGAGGTATTAAACTTAATTTTCTAAAATGTTACTATTAAAATTACATTTGCAACGAGAGTTGATTTGTAATTTTGATATTAATTTGGGAAAATTCAATTAATTCAATTAGAATAACTAAAATTTGTGGTATTTTCCCATTCCTTGATTGTTCTCACAATTATTTACCTCATTTATCTCTTATTTTAGTGTTAGACTTTATTTTCCATTTTAGTCATTTTCTAGTTAGTTTAGTTTAGTCTTATTTCACCTCACCTTATTGTTTTAATATTGAAAAAGCTAAAAAAATTAGAGAAGTGAAAAAGCACAAAAATAAAATAAAAAGTGAATTACAATTGAATTTGTCTCTAACTTACTCCCTAGGAAGTGGATTGATACCCTTACTTACCTCTACACTTTAGTTTAATATTATTTTATAGGTAATTCAAGGTTTTGACTAGAAGGAACTTGTACAACAACGACAAATATACCGTAAAGTTCTTTCTATCACAAGTGCTCTTATTGTTTCATGAGAGGACACTTGAGATTTTTTTCTTTAAACTTAAAAGAGATGATCAACATTCATATTCAAAGTTTTCAAGGAGAAATAACTTCCAAGGAATGAACATGAGACTTAAAAATAAATTGAAAAAACTTCAAAAAGAGGTTATTAAATTGACAAGTAACAATCAATTAAATCCTAAGTGGATTAAAAAATAGAATCATACGTTTTGTGTGGTCTTTGTGGATTTCAATGTGACAAATTCTTCATATTGCTATCTTGAAAGTGTTTACTCACATCACATGATGGGTAAGAAGTCATTCTTTACTTCACTTGAGGATTATGTTGGTGGTTCGATTATGTTTGGTAATGAAAAGAAATCAAGTGTGAGTGACAAAGAAACGGTGAGAATTTCGAAAAACATCACACTTCAAAATGTTTTTTTTATATTGAAAGACTTAAGGCTAATCTCATTATCATTAGTCAACTTTGGGAGGATGATAATTTTATGAGTTTCTCCAAGAGTGAATGTTTGGTGAGAAATTAGGGGAATGGTGATTTGATAAATGGTATTAAGACTAGTGAGAATTGCTATGTTCTCATGAATGAACCAAACGAAAAGTGTCAAAAGGCAAAAATAAAATCTAGTGAGTTGAAGCATAAAAGGTTAGAACACTTTCATGATTTGGAAAGATTATCGAATAAGGTTGAACCTGATATTGAAAAACATTCAAAAAAAACTTGACAAAATTTGTTTGGAAATGAATCGAATTCAAAATAATAAGTGTGTTTTAGAGAGTGATAAAATGGAATCTCGTTCTTCCCAATGTAGCACAACTTGTGTGAAAAAGTGTTTCAACACATGAACCAAAAAGAATGATTTAATCCTCTTTGAATGTGATGAGAAAAATGATGATTTAGAGAGAAAAAAAATTATTTTTCCAAAATCAAGAAAGTTTAAAAAGACCTTCGCAATACTACACTAGCACATTTTGTCACAAAAATGTTCATTTAAGAAAGTTTTGCAACAGGTTGTTTAACAATCAACAAAAGTTCAGAATTGTTCCTCCAAGTCATTCTAAGGTGGTTTACCATGAATCTTATGTGTACACTTATTGGAATAAACATGGTCACCTTAGAAATTTTTGCTTCATACTTAGGAATTGTCATGTTGGTTCACATTCATATGACCATGATTTTCTTGATGTGATGATGGAAAAATTCAATGAGTTAAAAATGGGGTGTGGTATAGTTTTTAAAATAAAAACGTTTTTAAAGTAATATGGATTTTAAGCCATGTGGATGCGTTCTTCCTCACAAGTATGGTAATAAAAAAAATTTGAGGAGTGTTAATTTTATGAAAAATAAAAATTTTCAAAAAGGAGATAATTTGAATTTGAGACCTCATTTTGTGACAAGGGTTCCCCCTAAACTCATGAATTCCATTCCAATGGATGTTTGGATAAATAAAGGTGTTTTGGATGATTGTATATGTATTTTCACCTTTGAGGGTGGGTCATCTTCTAGTTTTCCGCCACCTCTCATTGATGCCGAAGATTTTCCTCCTCATACTTGAGTTGTTTGGTGCTTCCCATAGCTAGGATGTTCTAGTTTTGTGTTCCATATTGTGTCATATGTTATGTTCTTTGAAAAATGAGTTTGTTATGATTATTTTATTTATGTTGTTTATACTTGTATTCATTTTGGCGTATCTTTGTTTTTTATTTGAATGAGTATGTTGTGTTGGTTCGATTTGAGCTCCTTGTGATCGTATCCTTTAAAAATGTCCGTTCTTCTAGTTTGGATGAGAGTTTTATTTATATGTTTAGGATAAATTGTGAGAAGTTGCTTTAATTTTGTTCATATATGCTTCCTGCATCTTTTGTTTTGTCCAAAAATATTTTGAGTTCGTTTGTTTTGTATGAGGGTTTGTTGATATCCAGGTGTGATTTACTCCTCTCGTACTTTGTTTGTTTTTTGCCTTGATATATTCATGAAAAATCAAAAAACATATTTGTTTGTTTAATTTTTTATTTATGTTTATCCATACTATCTTGGATGTTGTTTGAGCTATTAGAGATTGTTTGAATGATATTGTCTATTTGAGAATGTGAGGTGCGTCTCAATTTGCATATTTGCACATTTTAGTATGTTTATGTCTGTATACACTTCTATCATTTTCTTATAAAAATACAAAAATATTTTCTATTGCTTTGTGTATTTTTTATCAAATCCCATGCTTAATATGTTAAATAATCTATAAGTTCACATAAATTGAAGTTTTGTTGCTTACATGATTTGTTGTTGATGTAATTGTTGAATATGTTTTGTCAAAATAAAATTTTTAAAACTATCATGACAAAAGTTTACTTTATTTTGACTTTGATGAATTCAAAATTTGTATTCATATTACACCGCATGAATTCACAAATGTTGTTGATAATTTATCATTTCTACAAACAGGTATAATCTAAAGTTGAAAATTAATCTTACATGAGTTCCATAAGCACTCCATAGTCTACTTGTGGGAAATTGAGATCGTTATATGACAGAGTTGAATATGGACCATTTTGTATGTGTAGATAAGTGCTACCATTAGTGTGTAAATGCACAATTTGAAATTAAGTATCATTGGGGAGACCCTGTCTAGGTGTGTGAAAATACAATCAACGACAAAAGTCAATATGTTGGAAAGAGCCACAATCCAAGTGCTTCACCGACAATAAAATTAAGATGGGTCTTTAGCAGATTTCAAAAGAAATTGTTATTTTAGTTTGGCATTCAAAATATTTGATCAAAATTTGTGTCGAGGGAGTTTGTAGATGGAGTAAGTCTTGAAGAAAAACTCATGGTCATATTGCAGTTTCCCTATAAAAGTTTGTTAAAAGTGTCAAGAAATGTAATATGTTAATGATTTTACTATTTTATGATTTTCTTTCTATTAATATTCAAGCCAATATGATTTTTAGCTTACTCTTCTTATGTTTCAAATGTTAATTGAAAATGTTTAATTTTCTCAATATTTGTAGACAATTTGATTTGACAAATTTCTAGTAACACTACATTTTAGTTTATGTGATCTTGTATGATTTTCATAATTATTTTGTGTTTGGGATTTGATCTTGTGTTTTCGAGTATATTTTAGTATTTTTTTTATTTGTACTAATGATATTTAACTAATCTTTGGTCTTTGAGCATTTTGATTGGGTGATTAAGTTCATATTTTGGTTTATTAAAGTTGGTAAAACTTTTATGGAGGTGATTGCAATGTTGAAGGTGATTAATAACAGTGAAAACCAGAGCGTTAATTTGTAATACCCCGTATTTCTGCATATTTGAGATTTAATTAATTCGGTAATTAAATTGTTTTATTTTAAATTACGCGAGAGAAGTAATGTAATTGAATTGAATAATAATGTCACTATTAAATATTAATCAAGAGTGAGATAATGATTAATATTGTGAGTTATATTTACTAAGTGAATAGTAAATGGTTAATGATTAGAAATTACGTCATAGCGAGTGATATGGGCGTAATTAGAATTTATATCAACCGGGGGTCATGTGTAGACTAACTTGGGGCCGATATGGCATATTTATTTAGAGTGACTCGGATGATGATTGTGAGTTCACATACGAGTTCGGAAGGGTCGAATTAGTCAAAATAGTATACCCGGGATGTCGATTGAGTCACGGGTCGATTTTAAGCTAAACCGGGGCCATACAAGGGTATTTTGGTCATTTTATATTATGGGGTTTAGAGACCCGCGAATTTTAGAACTCTTAATCATATTATAAGGATTGGGGGCTAGGGTTTAGAGGTTAGAAAATACAGAGAAGCCATTAGAGACCAATCTTGGAGCTTAAGGAAGGGTTCTTGAGAAATTCAAGGGAGTCTCGCACCACAAATACTTGGGAAGGAAGATTGGAGGATAAAAACAATCAACTTAACTTCTAATCCACGAAATCAGACTCTATAGTACTAAGGCAAGTGTTTATTGCAATCAATATGAAGTTATAATACCCATGTGACTAGGGTTTCATTTATATTTATTATTTTAATGATTCTTGGAAGAAAATATTGATTTATATGCATGTTTGGGTAGGAATTATATGTAGAAAGATTTGATATCTATAGAGAATAATAAAGTAGAGATTTTGTATGATTATCCATTAATTAAATCTAGGTTTTGATGAATAATAGCGGAAGAACATGAAAACCTAGGGTTCTAGAGGATTGGATGTTTAAATACATTCTTGAATGTTATTCATAATGTTTTGATGCAAAAATTACGTAAGAAACTATCCCAATACATATAAGAAGGATTTGGAACAATTAGTTTGGAGTTTGGTCGAGAAATATGGAAGCTATAGGTGTATTAATGGTGAAAAGCGCATCTACAAAACGAAGAAGACGAGGTTCAGAGGGGTGTACCGATTCGAATTCCTGAAAAATGTAAACTCTCCCTTTTTGCCTGGAACTCTTGAATTGATGTTGGGAAAACTTTGGGGAGATTATTAGAATATAATGAGGGATCTATTATATTGCATTAGGCCATGATAGGGTTATGGGAGTTTAGTCGTATCAAGAGAATTAAGACGATGAGTAAACGGGAATTAATGACAAAGCAATTAATTAACGACAATGAGAATGTAATTATGTGAAAGCGTGACTGAGCTTACGGCATGAACCAGTAGGTTAAATGTGAAAGCGTGACTGAGCTTACGGCATGAACCAGTAGGTTAAATGTGAAAGCGTGACTGAGCTTACGGCATGAACCAGTAGGTTAAGGAAGACTTAGCTACTGAAATCATAAAGGTATAACTAAGGCCCTTAGAGTAAATATTAATACTCAATTAAATACGATAGTGAGAAAAGTTGTAACTTGATAGTACGACGAGTATTCGAGTGTTATATACTACGTACGAATTATGATAATTAGGTTGTGTGAATACCTACTGAATATGTATATATATAAGTTGTATGTGTACCTATATGATTGATGTTATCAGTTAATATACCTACATTACTTGCTATTACTGGAGGTTCTCACGTAATGGGTGATCCCACCTTGACAATTCCAGTGAGGTCTAGATTTATGCCCTAGAACATAGAAATTAGGGCAGCCCGCTATATGACATGTATTAGTGAGATCGACGTGTCATTTGGGTACGTTAATTATGTGCGTAGCCCAAAATCTTAGAACTATGTTCGCCTCCATCGTTTGATATTTGATTTTGGGTTTGATCCCCATTTAGTATGAAAGGTACTTGGACTAATAGTAGAGTATGCCTATTATTTCATGGTGATCATATTGAGAGACACCGTATATAATATATATATATATATATATATATATATATATATATATATATATATATATATATATATATATATATATATATATATATATATATATATATATATATATATATATATGTGTGTGTGTGTGTGTGTGTGTGTGTGTGTGTGTGTGTGATTGTGATTATTCTACTTATGTGTGATAGTAGACTCATAGATAGAGTATATCGAAAGAATGAATTAAGTAATGAAACTTAATTAATTAAATAAAATAGAAGAAAATTGAAATGATAATTTCGATGCTTAACATATAAGGAATGTTAATTTGGTTAGCGTATTGTATGGGCGGTATAGGGACTCAGATATGTGATTAGTCCAGATAATTACTTATGTCTAGTTAGTTTGAGTAGCACAGCTAGGTGGGCTAAGTAGAGAGATTAGGCGTTCACTATAGATGAGAGGTGAGGATACTCAAGAGAGTATATGTAACATGTGTAATAAATAACCAATTTTGAACTGTGATAAACTCTTGCTAAATATTTTCAAAATATTTTGAATACTAACTCTCGCTATAAAAATATTTTCAAAACCATTTAGGTGTCCAGCCACAAGGACGTCATACGTGATATTCTGTTCGAGGGACACACAACTGTGGCACAGGTGGATGCTTGTAGTGTTTTGGATTAGACGCATTTATTCTTCATTCCTAGTGTAGGAATCTATTTCTAGTTACAGTTTCAGTTGGTCGTGTTGCCCCATTCAGATTTATTATCTCAGTTCAGACTATGAATTTTGATTATTATTATTGTTCGATTTTTGGTTTAGCTAGTCGATGGTTTATTCGGTAGGACTTCATTTATTTATTTTACTTGAGGTGATTTAGACTCTAGTATGGTGTGAATGTTTTAATTTAGTTCCATATGTTGTTATCTGTTTAATTAAAGAAATTTTTTTGGCAACGGTTTAATTAACTAATAGGTTATTAGTAATTAATTTGGTTTAATTAGGCGGGGTGCCACATTCATTATACTGATCGAATCCACAAGGAACGTTGCTAGACATTAATTGAATTATTACTCCTTAATAAAAGTGTAAGAGATAATAGTTTAACAAAAGATTAATCTAGGCATGTATTGAAACTACGATCAATCAAAAAAGAGTAAAACCTATAGATTAAAAATAATATCTCTCACCTCAGGTTATTAATATAATTGGTTACATGGGAAGAAAAATCTTATCAAGATTAATCGTATTTTCACAATTAATAAGGCCTAGAGTTATCACCCCCCTTATTTCTCATAAAGGCTTAATTAATTTCAGCGTCAACAAATAGCCCGGAGATTACACACTCAAGGTCGTAAATACGGCGCAAACATGATATAGACCGTTAAATCTCATAGGCATAAAATTAAGAACAACCTAACCCATTTAAACTAATTTAATCTATTACCAAAACAAAGCAATCATTTAATCCAAGGTGAGTTCAGTCATCTAAACCTAAAATAATTTAGCTAGAAAGCATTGAAAAGCATGTATTTAATACAAATAAGTAATGAAAATAAAAAATAAGTAAAGACAACTAATTAATAAAGCTTGTAAACTAATTAATAAAGCATTAAATGGCAAAAGAAAGCTTGAATTAATGGGAGACGAAGATGAATAGTACAAACCCTAAGACAGAGAAAGAAAGAGAAGCTCCTAAAATCCAACCCAAACCCTACTCAAACTAATAAAATCTAGATTCTTCCAAATAAAACCAACTTACAAATATATAGTAAGTGATTAAAAAAGAGAAAATAAAATAAAATATAATTATCGTCCAGATTATAATCAAGAGGGGGATGAATTGAGTTTAGCAAATTTTTGGGGTGAATTAATATTTAAAAAAATATATAATTTACATCACGTTATCAATTTTCAGATTTATAAATCTTAAATGATTAAAACCATGAATATTAAATAAATGCAACAAGATAATTTAAAAAAGTTTAAATGAAAATTTTAACACTCCACAAAGATTAAATTAATTTTCGTATTTAATATAACTTAATATTATGAAATTAATTAATTAATTAGAAAATAATTATTTTAATCTTAAAATAAATTTTTCACTTTCAGAATTAATTATTGTGCAACTATAAGTGCTGAAAATATAAATTGAAGCAAGCACAAGTATAATCTGCAAATCAAATACGAAAAATGAATAACACTCTATTTTAAACGTGGTTCGATCAAAACCCGACCTATGTCTATGGGCCTAGAGCTTTCGACTCCCTTGCGCTTCATAATCCCTGATCCACTTAACGGTAGGATCAAACCAACACTTTAAAAACACTTGAAGTAAATATCGGCACCAAGACCTTGGTCCACTTGAGGGTAGGTATCAATCACCGTTACAAATCGAAGCTTTAACAAAGCTTCAAACAAATCTAAGTTTTGCAATACAAGATTGAAAAATTAAACTCCTTAAAATACAAATTGAATCAGAGTTACTTTGTGTGAATAATCACCATTGAAATATGGCCTAAAAATATGGCATTGTTAATATTAGCCAAGTCCAAAGTAGTTGTGTTTGATATGAACATTCAATAAAAAAGAAAAAGAAATATTATGTATAGGGAAGTTTGGATGGATAAATCAACGGGTTTGCACAATGACAATGTATCCTAGTTGTGTTATTTTTGTCATGACTCTATTGGTTCGTAGAATCATCAAAATTCTAGGCTTGTGCGCATTGTGTATGTTTGTTCCGTGAGTTCACTTTATATTGTCACATGAGGCTATATCTAAGTTGATAAAGTTTTGCATTCAAATAGGAACTCCGTGAATATGTTTAAGTGATTGGGTCTTAATTCTTTTGTTGCTAGTTCACACCCCTTCACTATCATTTACCACATGTTATTTAGACACGTTTTTTCCATAGGAGTGTGGAAAGATTAATGTATTTTGTGTCATGTGTGGTGTTTATACCTATGTATATGTGCGTGTACATTATTGGTATCTTTGGGGTATATATATGTGTGTGTGTGTGTGTGTGTGTGTGTGTGTGTGTGTGTGTGTGTGTGTGGTATTTCTCTTCTTTTTGAGTCTTTACCTTGCTATCTACTCCATGTATGATTCATATCAAAATAGATATTCACCTTGTTGCGATTGATATCACATGCTTATTTTCTATTTGGTATTGTTTGTTAATCGCATTGTAGTTGGTGTTTATTAAGCTTTGTGTTGGATTAGTTGCTTCTTATGCCATGTGCTTTATTACTCTTGTCACTTTATTCACCATTGCATGTTATACTTATTCTTCCATTATTCATATCCCTTGTTTCATTTGTGGGAGTATTTTATTTAGTTGAGGAGAAGTAGGTTATTTAATTCATTTTAATCTTTGTCTATTCCTGAACAAAAAGTGGAAGAAATGGTATCTAAACCTTTTAATTTGGTAGATCTAACTTAGGTAGAGACGTCACTTTCTTAAGTAGGTCATGGTAGACAAAGAGGGAGTATTTATTTAATTATCTCATTTATTTTGTTATATTCCCTATGCATTTAATGGTGTGTTTAAGTGTGCACGTTGTTATCTTTAGTGACAACATTTTAAAGTGGCAAAGCAATTCATCCCATGTGTCTTGTCAAGTGTCTGTATTTTTTTATTTTGGGACGGTTTGCGTCCTTTTAGAAGAGCTTATCAGCCCATAGGATTTTTGTTTTGGATTTTGTCCCGGAATAGCCAAAGGGGGAGATTTGTAAGGGCAAATTTCCAATCGAGTCAATTTGTAGTATTGGCTTAATTTCGAACAAAACTAATTGAGTCATAGGATAGTACTTTTTCTTTTCCGTTCAAGCCTATGATGTTTGAGTTGAAGACGTAGCGGCCAAGAGTTTGAAGATTACCTCATTACCGATTTATGTGCCAAGATTTTTCGTCATAAACATTTCAAGTCCAAGGTCTTTAAAGGTATGAATGCATTAAACATATATTGATCCTTGGATATATTTTTTATAGGTGTCTTTTTATAAATATTTTGTCATAGTGATTTTTCTATTTGTTTCGAAAATCATTTTCAATCTTTTCATAAAATTTTTGGGCCATAAACGCAAATTTGGATATTCCGAAATGTCGTTCGAACGACATTTTTCTCGTTCGAACGAACATCTAAAGAATTTTGTATTAATTTTTTTGAATTTTCGTTAGAAATGTCGCTAGAAAGACATCGTTCGAACGAGTTTATCTAACGAGATTTATGCCTATTTGCCTTCTGAAATCTCGTTCGAACCAAGTCGTTCGAACGACATTCAAAACTCGTTCGAACGACTTGACGATTTTTGCTCAGTATCGTCAGTTTTCTTATTTAGCCGCCAGATTTCACACTAACCTTTTATCACCTTTATTATGTGCGGGAAAATAATTTTTAATAAGACTTTTGAGAGTTTCTCTACCACTTTGGGAGAAAAATCTTATCATCCAAAAGTTCCGATTTTGTGTTGATCCTTCATGGTTTAAATTCTACCAAAAACATAATGTTTACACGCATATGTTTAGTTTGATCCAAGTTCAAAATGTATTTTTAATTTGAGATCACCAATGTTGGCACTGGGTATTTTTCTCATCCCAAAAGAGAAGTTTCCTACGGAGGAGTCTGTTCATTTGAAGATTCGTGGTGTGCATACATTGGAAAGGCCTTCGTATGTTTTGACGGTAACTGAGACCCATCGGTGGATTGTGAGACGTTGGTTGAATCCAATGTTATCTACTAGGCGAAGGTTGAAGAAAGAAGGAGCGTCAAGGCTTGAAGGGAGTCGAGTCGTTATTGTAAGTTCTTCTAACGTGTCTTTGTAAAAATACCATACTTAGTGGATTTGTAGGCTGAGCCGTCCGAGGTTTTTTCTCGTTGTAGGTTTTTCTCGTACATCGCGCCTTGTGTGTTGTGATTGTTTATTTTATCTTTAAAAACACCAAGATGGATGCTTAGGACTAAAAAGATAAAATCTGGTTAAATCTTAACTTTGGTGTAATTTTTGTGCTAATTAAGTTTAGGTAATTATAACTTAATTCAAGTGAAGAAATTTAATTGAAAAATATTCATGCCTGTTTATATGTCCAATGAAGAACTTAAATTGGGTTTATTTATTTTTTGTTTGAAAGAACATTAAATATCTGTTTAGCTGTGTTTAATTTTGATTTTGTGGAAATTAAAATTTGGGAACTTTAATTGTTAAATTTGAAAGAAATTTTTAAGTTTGATATATTGAGTTAACCATCCTTATTTAGAATTTATAAATTGGATTATTTTCCTTTATCATATGGTATGAGAGTGTTTTCACCCCCTTTTTGAAGTATGGGAGGAAAAGAAAGCACATAAAAATGTTTCGATTTGGCAAAATTGTTATAAACCAGATAAGTATTGAAGCTTGCAACGGGAAAAAACCTCGGACGGCCCTAGCCTTACGTCCACTAAGTACGGAATTACAATTACAAGACAGATGACTTCCTACACTCAACTTGACTCCCTTCAAGCCTCGATGCGTCTTCTTACAACTACTTCTGCTTATTCGACAATTCCGAAATCCACCAGAACCTTGGAATCCACCAATGAAGCTTTAGGAACCCATCAACCACACACGGTGCCTTTGACCGTATGAGAATGCCGCAGCCAAAACCAAACTTCTTCTTCTTTGAGGGATGTAGAAGTAAATCCAAACTCTTTTCTTCTTAGATGAAAAGTGAACTCGGTGCCAAAAAAATCCAAGCAAATATATATATGTGGTACTTGGAATAAACTCTTATGGGTGTAAACAAAAGTGTTTAAGAATGATTTCTTTGAAAAATAAACACTCTAAACTTGAACTTTTTCATGAAGAAATTTTGCTCTTAAATCTCTCTCTTCGAGGTTGTAGAAGGTGAAAAAGTTAGTTTGAAAAGGTTGGTTCCTGTACATATTAATTCTATCAAAAAGTAGACGGAACAAAAGTAGTGGGAAGATGGAGAAAATCGCCAAAAACTGCCAAAATATTTTCCTGCCAAAAATCTCGTTCGAATGAGATTTTCGTTCAAACGAAGTCTCGTTCGAATGACCTATCTAACGATGTTCTAGAGGACAATTGTTAAAACTCTTTGGCAAACTCGTTCGAACGACATTCTCGTTTAAACGACAATATCAAACGAAGTTACAGAATGGTTAAAATTCGATTTAAGCCCAAAAACTATTTTAAAGTTCTAAAATTAACCTTCTGAAAAAAAACTCATTTTAAAATAACATTACACCCAATATAAATTATTCCAAGTCTCCTACAAATATATAAAAGCATCCATACCTTTGGAGAGCTGAAATGTGGTGTTGATAACGTGAAACGTAGCACGGAAACACGGTAATGATGTTCCCTTGATAAGTAAGGCCGTAACGTCTTCAACTTTAACATGTTATAGGATTGAAGGATATCCAAGAGCACTATCCTATAACTCAAATGTTTTTATCCGAATTGAGCCAAAACTACAAAGGACTCAATTGGAAATTTATGTCCTTACAAATCTCCCACGCTATTCCGGGACAAAAGCAAAAACAAAATCCTAAAGGGACGTCAAGCTCTACCAGACTGAAAAATAACCCACTCGAAATAAAAATTACATAGCTTGAATCGAAACCCAAGGATCAATATCTTTGCCGATGAAAGTTGACATTTAGAAGAATTCCTGCACACTTAAGCAAACTATCAAACGCATAGGGAATAAGAATAGTAAATATATACTCCCCCTAAATTAATTGTCCCATTTATCAAAGAAATGACGTACTTAGAAAGACGTCTCCCCCTAAGGTAAATCTCCCAAACTAAGATACGATTATAATAGGATTAGATTCCATTTCTCCCCCTATCAGTGGCGTTCTTGGAAATATAGACCTATCATTAGGATTGTTTTTTTTTATGAATGTCTATGATCTTCCGCAAGGATAAATCGTTTTAACTGTATGCTGATTCAGTTGCTTTTCATCCCAGATGCCACCTAGACGAGGTCACCCGGCAAAGGTAAATCGAGTTGCAAATGATGTAGAGCCCCCCACCACCGTAAGGAACTATGAATGCGACAGAGGTGGCTAATATTGTAGCCCAGGCGTTCAACACTGCAATGATCGCTATGGCACAACAGCTTCCACAAGATCAACAACCGGCAGCGCCGGTGGCTCAAGCCCATATGGGACCCTACGCATTTGAAAGAGTTAGATAATCCTTGTGGAAAGGTCACCCCCCAGAATTTTAAGGTGGCGTTGATGTGATCGTGGCAAACCAATGGAAAAAGGTTATTCAACACGATCTTCGAATGATGGAATGTAGCAAGGTGCAGAAATATATTCTCGCCACCTTTAAACTAGTGGGAGCAGCTCTTCAATGGTGGGAGTCGGTGACAACTCCAGAATAAAGGGATATCATGCCTATCTTGGAATTCTGGATTCTATATGATCAAAAGTATTTTCGCCTGCAGTCTAGAAGGAGATGAGGAGGAAGCTTCAGGATGTTACTCAAGAGGAGTGATTGGTGGCGGAGTATGAAGAGGAATTTACCCGTTTGGTAAATTTTGTACCGTATGAGTTAAGTACGGAAGAAAGGAGGATCTCTAAATTTATCGAGGGTTTGAGTTGGAGGATAACGCAACATCTGTTGGCGAACCCTGCCTTACAAACGTTTGGCGATGTGATGAATGCAACTTTACTCCATTGTCGGGATCACCGCCTTCATTTGAAGAGGAGTAAGAAAATAGAGGATTCTGGACAATCTAGTAAACCAGTAGGGAATGGTGCCGATGGAGCATTTCCACCACCACAGTAGTCGAGGAATAAACAGAAAGAGCGGGACCTTCAGCCGGGGGACTCGGCTAGAAAATAACATTTTGGGGGTTTTAGATTTAATGGAGGTGGTTTTAGGCAAAATCAGGGTGCTCAGCAGGAGCAACAAGTAGTCCGATAGGGCTAAGCCAGTCGAGGGAATCATGGAGGTCGAGGCCAACAGGGCCAAGGTGCAGCGAAGTTTCAAAATAATAGTCGGGGATAACATCTGGAGAACTATGCAGTTCATTTTTTTTAGTGCGGTGAGACGGGTCACATGAAGAGAGCTTGTCCACAGTTGAACATGGGGCAATTGCGTAGAGGCCCTCAGAATCAGCAAGCACCTCTATAACCTTCAGCACCTATTCCAGCCATCCCACTGCAACAAGGACAACTTCAGTTTGGACGTATGTATAATGTCCAATATGCTTTATTGCCTCCAGCACCGCCAACTATTGAGGGTAAGTTTCCCATCCATGGGTTTGTGGGTCGGGTGTTATTTGACACGGGTGAAACACACTCATTTATAGCTACGTACTTTTCTCTTCGACGGGATAGTTAGAGTCTACCGATAGTACTCTTATGAGTGTAGATTCTCCCATGGGTGATGGCTCACTTATATTCTTTATTTGTAAAAGGGTGGGAATCGACCTTGGAAGATTGTGCTTGGAAGTTAACTTACTCGCTCTAGATATGGTCGGTTATAATGTTGTTCTGGGCATAGAATTGTTACTGAAATTCCGAGCCATAGTATATTATTATGGGAGGAGTATAGTATTTTCCATCCCGGGGCAAGAAATGTTTTTAGTAGCCATGCCTCTTTCGGAAGGAGGTTCGAGCACTCACTTGTATTGTATTGACGAGGAGATTTCATAAAATATAGTTATTTCCTTAGACTCGATTCCTGTTGTTAGAAAATTTGAAGAAGTTTTTCACGAAATCCTTGGCTTACCTCCAAGTCGTGATATTGAGTTCGTAATTGACTTAGCACCGGGAACTAGGCTGATTTCGCGAACTCCACACCATATGGATCCTTTAGAAATTCAGAAATTATGGGATCAAATTCAACAGTTGTTGGGACAAGGGTTCATTCGGCGTAGCACATCATTGTCGAGTGCCCATGTATTATTCATGAAAAAGAGAGAGGGTTCCTTCCGATTATGCATTGACTATCACAAATTGAATAAGGTAACCATCCGAAATAAATACCCGTTACCTCAAATCAAAAATTTGTTTGATCAATTTAGAGGAGCATTGTACTTCTCTAAGATAAATCTGAGGATCGGGTACCATCAGCTGCATATTTGGGTCCTATAAGTTTTTGGTTATGCACTTTGGGTTAACCAATGCTCCGGTAGTATTTATGGACCTTATAAATCTAGTATTTTGAGACTCCTAAGACCAGTTTATGATAGTGTTTATTGATGAAATTCTAGGATATTCTCGAACTGAAGTTGATCATGCCAAACACTTGCGATTGATCCTGCAAATACTGCATGATTATCAGCTAGATGCCAAGTTTGAAAAGTGCAGTTTCTGGTTACAGGAAGTGAAATTTTTGGGGCATATCGTGGCGGTCGAGGGTATTTTTGTAGATCCAAACAAGCTTGCAACGGCAAGGTAATGGGATCAGCCCATGACGTCGACTGAAATTCCTAGCTTTCTGAGTTTGGCAGGATATTATTATCATTTTATTAAGGGTTTTTCGAAGACTACTGGCCCTTTAACGAAATTTACTCGAAAGGAGTGCGATTTATTTGGGACGTCTCTTGTCAACTAGCTTTTGACGTGCTAAAAGGCAAGTTAACCTTTGCCACGTACTCACATTGCCAAGATCGGGAGTAGATTATTTAGTCTTTACTAACGCATCTCTACAGGGATTGGGGGTGTAACAACAGGAGCATAGGGACATCGCATACATGTCTCGCAAGCTTAATCCCCATGAGAAGAATTATCCTGTGCATGATTTGGAGCTTGCGACAGTAGTGTTTTCCTTAAAGATATGGAGGCATAACCTCCTGGGTGAGAAATTTAGTCTTTTCACGAACCACAAGTCGTTGCAATATTTGTTCACACAGAAAGATCTAAATATGCAGTAACGTCGGTGGTTAGAGTTTATAAAAGACTACCAATTCGATATTCACTACCACCCAGGCACAACACATGTGGTAGCTTTATGTGTTGAGTCGAAGAACCATGGGGCAATTAGCAAAAGTGTGGAAAGATAAGTGGAAACAACTTGGTCAGGATGATGTTGTGGCTAGAGCGTGCATGTCGGTGTTGACCATTACGCACGATATTATAATGCGAGTAGTAAAAACACAAGTAGGGGATAAAAACTTTCAAGACTGGGTATGACAATTACTGACTAAGGGAGGAGAGTCGTACTCTATTAGTTCTGAGGGTGGGTTACGTTTCCACGGAAGACTTATAGTCCCGAACGAAGGAGACTTGAGATGTGCTGTCATGACAGAATTTCATGGTTCGAGATTTGTAGTACATCGCGACGGGGAAAAAATGTACCAAGATATGCGCCGTCAATATTGGTGGGTAGGAATGAAAAGGGACATTTCTAAATTTGTCTCTCAATGTGCCACTTGTCAGTTGGTGAAGGTAGACCATCAGCGGTTAACTGGAATGTTGTAACCGTTGGAAATATCGGTGTGGAAATGGGAGAGTATCTCAATGGATTTAATCCCTAGATTACTGATGTTGGAAAGTGGTCATGATTCTATTTGGGTTATTGTTGATCGCTTGACAAAATTAGTACACTTCCTACCGTGCGAACGGATTTCAATACGACACATTATGCCCAGCTTTTCATAGCGTAGATTGTGAGACTTCATGGGGTACCGATCAATATAGTGTTCGATCGAGATAAAAATTTTGTATCCAATTTTTGGCGAAGCTTCCAAGAGGCGATGGGAACCGAATTGCGGTTGAGTACATCATACCATTCGCAAACCGATGGGCAAACGGAGAGGGTCAACCAAATATTGGAGGATATGCTTCGGATGTGCATACTTGATTTTAACGGAGGATGGGAGCAATACCTTTCATTGGTCGAATTTGCAAACAATAATTCACACCAATTCACGATGGGTATGGCACTGTATGAGGCATTATATGGCCAACCGTTTCTATCACCTGCTTGTTGGTTGGAAGTAGGAGACAATAAGCTCCTTGGACCTGAAATGATCCAAGACACCTCTTCGAAGATTGAAAAATCGCATAAGAATTGCATAAGATCATCAAAAAAGTTATGCCAACGCGAATCGGAGGCATGTGGAATTGGAAGTGGGGGATCAAGTTGTATTGCGAGTGTCCCTGATGAAAGGTGTGATGCGATTCGAGAAGAAAGTCAAACTTGCACCAAGATATGTAGGCCATTTTCCCATTATTAAAATGATAAGACCCATAGCATATCAACTCGATTGCCGGAGCACCTACAATGAATTCATGATGTATTCCATGTTTCATCTTTAAATAAGTGTAAAAGATGTGAGGGAGCTCATTGGCATGTTCCTTTGGACGATATTGAGTTGCATCCCGACATTTTATATAAGGAACAGTCGGTTGCCATCTTAGACCATGGTGAGTGTAGACTAAGGTCACAAGTGGTACCCTTGGTTCGAGTCCAGTGGGGACACCACAATGCCGAGGAATCAACTTGGGAATGAGAGGATGATATTCGAGAAAAGTATCCACACCTCTTTTTACCAAGTTCGTTTAAATTTCCGAGAAAAAATATCCTTGTAAGGGGGGGAGTATGTAATACCCCTTACTTTTGAGTATTTATTTTATATTAAATTTCTGTGTGGGTTAGTTATTTAAAATAAATGAAAAATCGAAGTAAATATTAATTTGTGTGATTAAGAGTTACTATTTATGAGTATTGCATATTTACTGTTACGTGAATGTAAATAGCGTAATATTATGTTATGTTGCGTCGTTGCGCGTTAAAGCGACGGTTATGGTTTATATCCCAACCGAATTATTTCTAGAAAGTTACTATGACGTTCGGGTTGGAAATTATTAACGATATCTAGGATGTCAGTTTAGATGGCACGGTTAGTCCGGGAAGGGTCGAGATAGTCAAAATAAGTGTCGTGGGTGTTTTTGGGTTCCGGGGTACTTTCGGCTAGTTATGGCTTGAATATGAATTTACAAGTCATTTTAAGTATGTAATAGCACCTAGTGTTGGACTTAAGTGTATTTTAGCGATTTTGGGCATTTAGTCTTGTACGAGCAATTAAATCTCATTTGTGTTTAACCTAGAAAGAAAGAGAAAGGAGAAGAACTTGAGAGAAAGAAGCGAAAAGTGAGAAACCGGTGACTTGACTTCAATCTTAAGGCAAGTTATTAAACTTTCATAAATTTATGATTGTGTTTGAATAATTTGAATAAATGGTTAGTGTTCTTGAGTTTAAACCATTTGGCAACTTTGGTGTCTTTTGTTGTAAAAATCCTCATGTATATGATATAGACATTATTTGAGTGGTTTTTATTAGTGGGTTATCATGTGGGAGTGATTTATGGATGATGTTGGTTGATTACAGTTGGATTAGATAGAAGAATAAGTAGTTAGGGGATTTAGGTTTTCTTATAAACTAGTAGCCATAACTGGGTTATTCGACCCGAGAGAATCGATTCGCCCCATTGGCTAATCGATATGATAAAATGGTAGGCTATAGGTCTGAGGTAGCGAATCGATTCGGGGTAGACCGAATAGATTCACCAAATTATCATCTTTACAGAAACTTTGGTTCTCTCAAACGAATCGATTCGCTTCAAGGGCGAATCGATTCGTTCAGAGGCGAATCGATTCGGAAATCTTGTTGTTTTAAAGGATTTTTTTTCCAACTCTGTTTCAACTCCTTTTCCCTTGGGTTTATAGATTATGAGCCTTTTCATATGATGAGGTATTATAGATGGTTATGACCTTATATAAGAGATTAATACCTCAAGATAGTAAGGGGGAATCCGAGCCTACGTTGGGGATTAGATATGAGAGTATAATACCTCATTTTGCTAAGTAAATGATTATAGGACTACTGTATAGTCAGATTGTGTTCATTCGGCTTTCAGGGGCTAGCGTAGAAGTGTTTGTACCTTATGGCCTTAATTCATTATATATATATATATATATATATGTGTGTGTGTGTGTGATTTTGGATATAAGAATCGTATACGTAATTAAGATATATCTTGAGGTTATGGCATATCTGCACATACCCCTCTAACTGTTATCATAAAGGAAGTTACGCGAAGGAAGTGAATCCCCCAATCGTTACGTTGTATGATCGTTTTATTCGAAGTGAAGTAACTCGGGTATGGTTACGCCTCACTATCGAAGGTATATGGTCACTTTCCATGCGTTGTTATTTAGGATTTCCCAAACAGCGAGATATCGACTGTGGGTACCCAGGTGGTCATGAAAATAGACCCTGGAAGATGATAGCAATTGGGGAACGCATCCAATGGGGTAATTCCCGAAAGGATGGTCTTAGAACTGTTATTGTATGAATATAACTGTCCTCACCGAAATTGTGTTTTAATGCAAAGGATTAAATGGAATTGCGAACCAACTCTAATTATATGTGACCATCCATGCTTAAATGACATGTGTAGATAAATAAATGAGGAATTTTTAAACCAGGTATATTATAGATAGTTAGGTTGTCCTTATTAATAGTCAGGTAGCTTAATTAAAATAAAATGTACGCGTTAGGTTGCACTTTAGAGGATGGGTGAACATATTTATTAAGTGAAGAGAGAACCTAACCTGTTTATGAAATCTTGCATTCGTAGTTTTTATGCATCTTATTCACTTGCAAATCATATCAAATCGGGCCCTGGCCTATTTATATTTTGTTCTCGTTGTGTAGTTCTTATTATGTTCAAGTGTTCCACCGTAAGGGCTCCCGTTCTGACCTTCCCTTCCAATGTTAAAGGAGCTACAACATGTTGCGGATATTGTAGGACTTTTGTACTAGACACATCAAATTCGTTTTGGATATTCTAATTATGATTCGTCAGTTATATTCGGGCGAGTTGCACAAGTTTATTACTCATAGCTGCTATTATACTTGGCATGAATCTTTTTGTATCAGTTTGTTAACCGACAGCTTATTCGGTTATGTTTTGTAATAATGCTATCAATTGTTAGTTGTATATATTAACCTTTTGTTATGTTAAGTGGTTAACTGAAATTGTTATTATTAAATTGAAAAAAAAAAGATATTTGAGATCCATTTTTAAAATGTTGGGTGGTTCTCTCGTATTTTATTTTGTACGACAGTAATGCTAACAATGGACAATTTAATATTCCTGTTTTATTGGAGTAGCGGGTTGGCCACCTCTTATTTTAGTAACCGGGGTGTCACATAAAGTTATGAAGTGAAGGAAATATGTTGGGATTCAAAGGTGTCCGGAGATGAAACACTTGGGAAAATGGAAAATTATGGGAAATTTTAAAATTAGAATATGATTTCAATAACAATCATTGGATATGAAATTGGAGAGTGCAAAGATTATTGAACACTATTTATATCAAGTAAATACCTCATATTTATTTATTTTGTTCTTATTTTTCTCTTCTTCCCTTTTGTTTTTCTTTTGTTTTCTTATTTTCTCTTTTGTTTTCTTTTTCACTTTTTCTTTTTTTTTCACTCTCACAAGCTCAATTGCAATCACATAATAATAACATCATTATATTCCAAACAAAGGTATGGAAAATGAAAATATGTATGGTTTAAAAATCCGATTTGGAGTTGGTTATGGAATTTTGGGCTATGAAACGAAAGGCTTTATTTAGGCTCAAAAGGGTTGACGAGGGGAAACATATAAGGTGAGGTAGAGATCAATATGAGTTATAAAAAATAATTCCTATGATACATTCCTAAAGTTTACTAATTTTTAAGTCAAAAAAACTTTGAAAATTATGCTCAAGTAACACATTTCTTACATGAACTAAATTAATGAATAATCAACGAAAAAATAGTTATATTACTGATAAATTTAAGATTTTTAAGGGGTAAAGAATAATCTATAAACACTCACGAGCAAAGAAAATCCCAACGCTCATTTGGCGTAAGTATATACAATGCAACAAAATATTGTCGAGTTACAAAAATCTTAAACCATATAATTTAAACAAGAAAAGTGCATGTACTCGTGGGTTTAAAGTTTAATTCGTGAAGTTTCTTATAATATCAATGATGGGAGGACCAAAGTTTAATAACTTATAAAATTAAGAACATGCATCATTGAATTATCTGTTCGATATGACATTTACTTTAAATTTATCATTGGAAACAAAGGCAAAATCCCCTACAAAGAAGAAAGAAAATCTTTTTGAAAATTTTCAATTTTTTACAACAAAACATTCTTGGTAAGAACATGTTATATCAAAAAGCTAAGAAGGAATGGAAAGCATATCCCACACCCCTAACTTAAACCTTGCATTGTTCTTAATGTGAATTAACAACTAAGTTAAAGAGAGGAAAAGAGCGATGTTACCCTAAATTGAGCGATCTTCATAAAGTACAAATTCAAAAAGTTTACAAAACATATCATCACCAAGTATTTAAAAAAAGAAGAATTTACGCTAAATAATAAGTAATAAGAAAGATAAAACAAAGTACTATGTACAACCTATAATTTTTAACTTCTAACTAACTATAAATTAGAAGTTAAAGCTTCAAAAGTTCCATCCAAACTTCGATTAAACTTTGGAGGACAATTGGTGTACCCTAATTTGCGTTCATGCCTTTCAACAATTAATAATTTCATTTGAACAATGCAATCCATGTATAAGGCAGAAGAAATGAACCATCGCCAATTAAATGTTTTGGGGAGATAATGGAGGGTTTGGATTCAACTAGTGACGAATACACATGGTATCCAATAAAATAAATTTTTCTCCCAAAGATTTTACAATTGGAATAGGAGGTAGAGCGCATGGAGGCAAGATTGTCTTCATGAAAAATAACTCAAGCAAGTAATCCTCATCAGTAAAAAGGTTAACATTTTAAAATTTTGAACCGATTCATGGGATACTTGTAACGGTTCGATAATAGGGTATGACAATGGGGAATGGAGAAATTTAATCCCAATATATGACTCATCATCGCTCAGAGATGTAATTTAGAAGGAGAAAGAACCACTTTCAATGAAAAAAATTAATTGTTTGAGGTGAAACACAAGTCTCCACTTTCTTTTTATTTTTCAAAAAAATTATCTCATTGTAAATGGATATTATATCCATTTATTTCCCACTTCCATTCTGTATTATGCCTCGGGCCAAAAAAAGAATGGGTTGTTCCAAATTAGGCATCTATTTCTCATTTGGTTCAAAACATTCCTCAACTCTAAAAGTCTCGAAAGAAAAATCATCGACGGATTCAAGTAATGCATCTAATTATTTTTCCTAACAATGATTTCCTTCCTAATAACAGTTATCACTCTTTTCATTCTCAAGAATGCGAATTCCCTCACGCAAAGTCATAGGCGAAGGCGCAGGTTCTTCAAAATGAAAAGTTGATAACTATCCTTGGAATTGCTATCAAAATCATTGTTATAAGAATTTTGAATGCTATTGCAATTAGTTTCAACATTCTTATTATAAGGATTTTGTGGCCCTTTATCGAAAAGATCACTCTCAAAATTCCCATAATCCGTAACTTGACTCTTATAATACTCACTCAAAGTCGTTTTGAATGTTTCAAGTTTTTAACTTTGAGAGTATTCACCAAAAGTCGTAGGTTTAGGGGGATTTTGAGAATTATCGTTATGATAACCAAAAGAAAAAAAGTAAGACATGCTTACCCCAAGAAGATCAACATGATAAATTCCACAACGGGATGTACGATCGATAATTCAAGCATTTATTGGGGCTTAAATGTAGAAGTCCTACAAAACAAATTAGAATAAAGACTATAAATACAAATAAATTATTATGAATTACTAAATCAATTATAATCTGAAACTAAATAATCCCGGGAAACGTCACTATTTGATAATAGTGGAAAATTTGAACATTCTCGTTAATATGCTTGTTGTGAGGACAAAATTTCCAATTGAGTCCGTTGTGTGTTTATTTTATTTATTCCTGAAACAAAACACGTTCGAGTCATAGGTTGTATTTTTTTTGTCATGATCCCACACAGACTATGACGTATTGAGGTTTATTGAAGATGCTGTGGCAAAGCTCTGAGGAATTTATCATGTCGGTTTATGGTGCATATTTCGTCTACAAGTTTAATTGCATTTCGAGATCACTCAGGTATGAATTTTAATGAGACTCGGATTTTATTTTAAAATATTTAAGGATGTTATTTTATAAAATAAATGTGTTTAAAATGTTTTTAAAAGAGTTTGAAAATGTTTACACTCCGTTTATTTAGAGATAAAGATGGTTTAGAGTTGTATTAAATCAAACACACGCGTTTTTTCATTCAAACAACTCTGTCAGTCGTTCGAGCGAGATGTCGACTATAAAAATATTATTGTAGGTGCATTTTCTATGGGTTTCGTCATGTGTACAGTCTAAAATATAGTTTATGAACCAATACGTTTTCTGCACAAAGTTTTCTAAGGTTTTCGAAGTCTAAAACATCCTTAGAGTTTCAACGATCTGAGATTTCATTACTATATCCTATTATCATCTTTGTTGGCACCGAGAAGAATCCGTTCTACACTTAAACATTGGGTTTTATGTTGAAGAAGCGAAGGAGTTCGAATTCAACATCGTAGATGACACAAATCCATATCGGTGGGCATCGAGACATACGTGGACGCATGTGTTGTGGACAAGCATCATGGAAGAATGACTTTTTGTGTGAACACTATGGAGGAGTAGTTGAAGATAAGAAGTGTGTTAAGTCTGGCGGGAATCGAGTCATTGAGTAAGACTTGTGTATGTTCCTCATAATTCCACATCATAGTGACTGTTTGGCTTGGGCCGTCTGAGATTTTTTTCCTTAATGGTTTCCTCGTGCATCCGGTGTTGTGAGTATTCTTTACTTTATTTTTCTTGCTTTAATCACTAGATGACTGTTTAGGATTAATCAAGATAAAATTTGGTTAGGTTAAAATTCGTTCACCACTTAGTGGGAATTAAAAAATAGAAAAAGATTTTTTGTAAAAAGGAAATTTATTTTGTCATCCTTAAAAACACTCTTCGCAAAGAAAAAACGCCTACAAATTGGTATCAAAGATAGAAACATATTTTTATTATGTTGATCCCTTGTGTTTTTCAGGATGAATTTTGGTGGTTTGAAAGTTTTCGTGCTCCTATTTTTATGACACAAATTATGCTTATTGGAAAATACGAACGAGAAGCGCTATAAAATCCATCGATGAGCATGTTGGTTAGTGGTTGAAAAGAGTTGGTCACCACCAGTCACATGAGAGGGTGAGGTCACAAGTTTGAAACCCATTGAGTCATGGACTGAGTCTGAACATAAGCTTGCACTTTACAACTCTAAAGGTTTGCATGTAATTTCCTCACATGTCACACCGAAAGAGTATAATAGAATTATTACTGTGAAACATCAAAAGAGGCTTGGGATACACTTGCACTTGGGATACACTTGCACTTACTCATGAGGGCACTAGCACGATTAGGGAGTCTAAATTACAAAACCTTACTACACAGTTTGAAACGATTAAGATGTTAGAGTGTGAGTCGTTTGATGAGTTTTACGCTAGGTTGTCTAATATCGTCAACTCGTTGTTTAACTTAGGAGAGAAGATTATCGACAATTGTGTGATAAAGAAAATTTTGAGATCTTTACAGAGTAAGCTTGATGCAAAAATGACTATTTTAAACTCCTTAGGTTTGCTGAATCTTGAAAAACTTGTAGGTGACTTACAAACCTTTGAACTCGATATGTTTACCTCGAAGCAAGTGCCAAAGAAATAAGAGGGCATTTCTTTGAAATCTCGAAAGGGGGATACTAAAGTTTCGGATGACGATTCCGATTCTGATTTTGAGGATGTCACCTTGTTGGCAAAGAAGTTCAAAATTTTCTTAAATTTCAAAAGCAATGGAAAGATGCCAAAAAGTTTGATAAATTCAAGAATAACAAGGTAGATTCCACCCCTAAGGATAAGAGTGAGAAATTTAATAAGGTTGAGTCGGATAGGTGTTTTGGGTGTGAGGGGTATGGTCACAAAGTTTCCAAGTGTCCCACAAGACTTAAGAAAGAGGGCAAGAAACCGATAGCATATAGTGCCTCCTTAAGTGATAGTGATCCAGAAGAGGTAGAGAGTTCCCCTAATAAGAGCAAGTTTGTTGCTTTCTTGGCATGTCATGTGAGCGACAACGATAAATATTCCCGCGAAGATACTCATGTGCATGACACTTCTGAGTCCGTTGACGGTAAATCCCAAGTGTGTGAGGGTGAGGAGAGTGAGGAGGAAGAAATTAATGTGAAAGAGTTGTAAGTTGCATTTAATGATTTGTATTCCGAGGTGGTGAAAGTGAAAAAGGCAAACTCTAAATTGCAAGCTAGGTTGAATGAGCATGCCGTACAAAATAACGATGTTTCGATTCAGGATCTTAGGGCACGGGAGAGGAAGCTTGGGGAGAAGCTAAAATATGTGGAGAAATAGAGAGACAGTCTTCGTGATTTGATGGAGTCTTTGAAAAAGGGGATTCTAGATTTTGAAGAGTCTAGGTGTGTGCTTGAGTTTACGATTAGTGAGTTGGAAGAACAGTTGAAAGACTCGAGTAACATTAAGTTTGATTTGGAGTCTAGGTCGGAGAAGTTGGATAGGATGTTAGGCACCGTCCAAGTCAAAAGTGATAGGTGTGGTTTAGGCTACAATGATAGAGTTGTTCCCATTTCCAAAGCCAATACCAACCGTGTGAGAGAGCCCACTAGGAACGTGAGGAGAGGTCTAAATTTTGGTAATCATTTCCACTGTCTTTACACTTCGACACATTGCAATAGGAAAAGTCACTTTAGACATTTTTTTTTATGACCTTAGGAATGATCCTAGAAAATTAAGGAATAAAGTTATTTCGGTTCCCAAAACCCCCATGCATAATTTCACAGAAACTTGGGTTAGGAAACCACACTTAGGCTTTAGGACTTAAACTTCATGGTTTTAATTTGGTTGCACTTGATTCTTCCCATGCTAAATATAAAATATAATTATGTTTCCATGTTGTCATACTCTAGTCTTTACATCATGACTTATATCTTGCTAGTGTTATGACATGCGTATCATTTTGTATTATATTTTGTCATTTATTGAGTCGTATTTGAAAAAATTCAAAAAAGATTTTATTTTTATAAAACTTTTCAAAAATACAAAAAGATTTTTGGTTTTAAATTTTTTTTGAGAAAATACAAAAAGATTTTTCTTTTATTTACATCAAAATATAATCAAAAACCAAAAGGATTTTTTATTTGTGTTTGAGTTTACATGTTTGATATGGAATATTGGCATGCTTGGACCCCCATCCTTTCATTATCCATGTGGCTAAGACATTTGGTCATAATTATTGATGCTTGGAATGATCTTAACCATTATTTTATAGGGTTGTTTCGAAGTTGATATGCATTTTGATTCGACTTTGTATATATTTCATTTTGCACGCACGCACAAGTTTATATGGATGTTTGACATCTCTTGCATATTTGAGTTTGGTAAGATGTTATTATCTCAATTTTGCCACCTATGCATAATTAGACATAAGGAGGAGGTATTCATGTAATAACCGTTTACCGTGAGTATTACAATTGAAAAAATGATGAGTGTTCACAGGAAATGGCTGGGAGAGTGTAAAATTGACTCGTCGTGAAAGCCACCGTTTAAAAGAGCCCAAAGAAATTAAAGGCAATAAAAAGAATCATATGCCAAATATGAGCCAATTAGTTTATGTTCATTCCAAAAGAAAAATATGATATATTTTTGAGGGAGTTTGGATGAATAAATTAAACGGATTTGTACCACTAATCCTAACGTTGAAAAATCGCATCATGACGCTATTGTCTGTAGAATTGTCAAAATTCTGGATTTATGTGAATGTTTGTTTGTCTAGTTCATTAAGCTCACACTTTAATTGTCACATATGGCTAAAATGAAGTTTAATGATTTATAGATATCAATTAAAGCTTCTTGATCATTTCGATATGTTGGAAGTGTGATTTATTTATTTTAGTTCAAGCCCGTACATTCCATGCTCATGTTTGAGCACGTCGGTAATATGTTAACATGTAACTAATATTGTTTTTGTTTTTTTTGTTATTGTTTTGCATTTTTCTTCCACTTGCAGTTAGTTTTTTCAAAAAAAAATTCGATGGGCAAAACTGTTTAATTTTTAGAACTGAATGAGAGAATTTGAGTTTCTCATTCGAACGAGAAAAAGATGTCGCACGAAGCCATCTTGCGAGAAGTTTATGTCATTTGAACGACAAGGTTGTTTCGTTTGAGTGAGCCTCTGAATTTTTTTCCTTCTGTTTCAGTAGCCTGGTTCATATGGTTGCATGTTTTTGGTACTGGTGGGTTACTTCTGGACAGTTTATTATATGTAGATTATCATTGATCATATTTTACTGTATTATGTTCATTTAGTTACACCTTCTTAGATTAGTGAGTCATGATGTGTGATCACTGTAAGCTAGCTACAGATTTGATAATGTTGATCATTATTATTTGGTTGCTTTTGTTTATCTAGCATGAGATAATATGCCAAACTTTGATATGTTTATCTTTTCACCGGGTTGTCTATTCGAGATGAAAAAAGGGGAGATATCTATGTGATGTAGGGGGAGAGCTTGTTTGATGAGCAGATTCATTTGTTGCATTACCTTTTGGTATCTTATTTGTGATCATATTCTTTCAAGTGTATACTGATTAGTTTACAGAAATTAGTATCATATTGCTTTTGCATCGGTACAAATTAGTATCCTTATTTAGATGTTGTTACAGATTGATATCATGTTTTGCTCACATAACAAATGATTTTGATTTGATTTACATATTTGTTTATATCATTTGTTCCTCCATACTTCACTTGGTATTTCTTTGTTTCATGTCTGTAGGTATGTCTTAGCGATTGGAGATTTCAAGACTACATCACATTCTGACAGTTCATGCTTGTTAGACCATATTTTACTAGTCTTGTCCTGTAATTTGTTACTTTGGGTTTATGGGATGGGATTTAGGCATCATACGACTTGACGGCCCTGCTTAGGCATTTCACTGTTTGTTTTGTCCCGCAATAGTCAAAGGGGGAGATTTGTAAGGATAAAATTTTTGATTGATACCGTTGTATTTTTATTTGACTTATTCCTGGAACAAAAAACATTTGAGTCATAAGTCGTATTTTTATTATCACGATCCCACTCAGACTATGACGTATTGAAGTTTATTGAAGACGTTACGAAAAAGTTTCAAGGAATTTATTATGCCGATTTATGATGCATATTTCGTCTTCAAGTTTAATTACATTTCAAGACCACTTAAGTATGAATGCGTAATTTTAATGGGACTCGAATTTTATTTTAAAATGTTTAAGGATGTTATTTTATTAAATAAATTGTTTTTAAAATGTTTTTAAAAAAGATTGAAAATGTTTACACTTCGTTTATTCTGAGATAAAGATGGTTTAGAGTTGTGTTAAAATCAAACACACGTGCTTTTTCGTTCAAACGACTCTGTCAGTCGTTCCAGCGACATAGAGATGTAGTTTAAGCGACATGCCTATGTCGTTCGAGCGATATGCCGACTTAAAAAATATTATTTAAGGCGTGTTTTGTCAAAGTTTAATCATGTGTGCAGTGTGAAATACAGTTTACGATCCAGTACATTTTCTTCACAAAGTGTTCCAAGGTATTCTAAGTCTAAAACATCATTAAAGTTTCAAAAATCTGAGATTTCATTACTATATGATATTATGATCTTTATTGGAACCAAGAAGAGTTTTTTCTACACCTGAACATTGGATTTTGCGGTGAAGAAGCGAAAGAGTTCGTGTTCAAGATCGTAGACGACACAAAGCAATATCGGTGGACACCGAGACATACGTGGACGCATGTGTAATGGATAAGCATCGTGGAAGAAGGACTTTCTATGTGGGCACTGTGAAGCAGTGGTTAAAGATTAAAAGAGCGTCAAGTCTCATGCGGATCAAGTCGTTGATTAAGACTTGTGTCTGTTCCTTGTAATTCCACATCATAGTGATTGTCTGGCTTGGGCCGTCCAAGGTTTTTTCCCTTAGTGGTTTCCTCGTACATTTAGCGTTGTGAGTATTCTTTAATTTATTTTACTTGCTTTAATCAATAGATGAATGTTTAGGATTAATCAAGATAAATTTTTGTTAACTTAAAATTGGTTCACAACTTGGTGCGAATTAAAAATTAGAGAAAGGGTTTTCGTAAAATGATAATTTGATTTGTCATCCTTACAAAACTTTTCACATAGAAAAAAGGGCCTACACTCGTCGCTGTTTTCGGGCCCCACGTCTAAGAAAAAACTTGGACAGCGCCTACACTCTTTACGGGATTATGGTAGCTAGTCCGAGGATCTAATCCCAAGGGAATGTTCTTAGACATTAAATGACTTATTACATCTCAATAAAAGCGTAAAAGGCAATGGTTTAACAAAATTTTAACCTAGGCAAGTATTGAAACTAAGATTAATAAAAAGGAGTAAAAACTATAGATGAAAATAATATCCCTCACCTCAGATTAATTAGTATAAATGGTTACATGGGAAGAAAAAGATAATCAAAATTAAATCTCATTTTCATAATAAATAAAATCTTGATTTGTCACCCCTAAATACAGTGCATATATGATATACATTGTTCAATCTCCTAGACACAAAATCAGGCACAACCAAACCCATTTAAACTAATATAATCCATCACCAAAGCAAAACAATCATTTAATTCAAGGTGAGTTCAATCATCTCAACCTAAACTAATTTATCTTTAAAGCATTTATAATGATATATTGAATGCAAATAAGTAAATATAACTAATTAAGAAATATTGTACACTAACTAACGAAGCATTAAGTAGCAAAAGAAAGCTTGAATTAATGGGGGAAGAAGATGAATAGTACAAACCCTATGAGAGAAAAAGGAGAAGCTCCAAAAATTTAACCAAACCTACTCAAACTAATAAAATCTATATCATTCCAAATAAAAACAACTTAGATATATACAGTAAGTGATTAAAAGAAACAAAAATATGAAAGAAAACAACAAGCCGACTTACCAAATATCTGTGTTGGCCGATCGATCGGTGGTCTTGAAAAATGCATGTTGCCTTCGAACCAACGCAAAACCTGATTGACAAATCAATCGATACTTTTCAAAAGTTGATCAGGATTTCGTTTTTTGAAGCAATTTGTTAATCAAAAGGTGATAAGTTGCACGATACGAAAATAATAATAACTTGATCATACGAACTCGAAATGACATATTATTTGAGGCAATGTAAAGCTAACCCAATGAACTACTCTCCTATAGAGTTTTTCTTTCCAAATCAAGGAGTATGAAATAATGAAAATATTCTTGAAGTTGCAAAAAATGACAAACCCTACCAAAAGGCAACCAATTTTTTCGTTAAGCGTTCAAATACCTACAAAATCTCACATAACCCCTGCAATGTATATATATATATATATATATATATATATATATATGAGAATGCTCACCTACATCATGCTTTATACATCATTCATACATCACACCTAATTATAGGCCCTAAAAATATTATTTTTGAAATTTTTCATTTTTCTCTTGAAATTAACCTTCTAATAAACCCATGTTCAAGAAATTAGGTGAAAATAGATTTTGTTGCTATTTTTAAAATGTTCACAAAAAACTACTCAAAATACCTTATATATATGGGTCTGCACCAGCAGTTTTTTTAGATTTGTTAAAAATAGATATAAAATGTATTTTAACCTAATTTTTTGAATATGGGTTGATTGGAAAGAGAAAAATAAAAAATTTGGAAAAACGATTTCTTAGGGCCTAGAACTAGGTTTAATGTTTGGTGGGTTGTATACATCATGATGTAGGTGACCCTTCCTTTCTCTCTCTCTCTCTCTCTCTCTCTCTCTCTCTCTCTATATATATATATATATATATATATATATATATATATATATATATATATAAGAATAAAAGTGAGAATCAAGGACATAATTGTGCTAGAACGCATAAGAATAAAGGTCACTAATATACAATATTCGTGACCTATGAGTGATTTTCTTGAGCTCGTGGTGAAAACTTTGTGCTGCCTGTATGCATGGTTGTTGATGATGTTGGAAAAGGAGGAACGGTGCATGATTTTGTGCACATGGCCAAATAGCTCCGTGTATACACACCCGTTCGCACGACTCAGTATAGCCATATACGCATGGTCCCTTGTTTTTATATAAATGCGAGTATTCGGGCTTCTCCTGACTGTATCCCATGGGCCTTGAAGCTAATGACTGATTAAACTCACCAGTGGCCCCTGTAGTGACTCAAACTAGCAACATCTAAGGAGCATACCCAAGGGTTGACCAGGTGAGCTACAGGTCAAGTTAACTTTTATTTACACGGTCCCTTATTTTTTCCCTTGACTCGTTTATATATTGGTGTTTGGATTTCAATGCGTCATTGTTTCATTCTTTGTTTTATCCTGATATGTCTCTTGTTTAGACTATTTTGGATTTTTGGTGTCTTTATATACTTCTTGACTATTTTTATCTTATTTCGTGACAAAAAGGGGGAGATGAATTCGTTCATTTTCATACAAGTCACAACAATAGGGAGATATTGTGATAGGGTAAGATGTTTGGATAGTATTGATACTTGACTTAGTTTCTCCAATTATTTGATTCGTACTTTCTTACTTGAAACATCTTGATTATGTTTATTAGGGGGAGTTATATTGTTGAGTTTGTCGTATGTTTTCTCATTAATTGTTGATTGGTTGTTTTATATATGCTTTGATTATGATCTTTAGGGGGAGTTCGTTATTTGGATATATGTTTGATTGATGGAGGGCTTTTTTGCTTCATGTTCGTTTACCATATATTTTTGTCTCATCATTCATATATGTTAATATTTCCATTTTCAGAAGGATTCCCGAGCAAGGGGAGTTTCTTCATTTGAATGTCCTCCATAATTATTTCTTATTTTGAGATTTTTGTTGGGTTCCTCTTATTGTTTGAAAAAACAAGAGCTTACATTGGAATACTGAGTCAATTTTATGGATTTTTGTATTGCGACAAGCCTCTTTCATTATATGGCTAATGTTGAGTGCGTTTTGCTTGTCGTAATCAAATTTATTTTGAGTTCTCGGGGTTTTTACCACGGAATAGCCAAATGGAGAGATTGAAAATTTAACCTTATATATATATATATATATATATATTAGTTGGCTATCTCTCATGACAAATTCTTTGAATCATGTATAATGTCGATCACAAAAGCTTGATACACTCAGATGAGTGAGAATGTCTTTGTCCATTACCTACGGAGACTTGTGATTTGAAGACATGAAGACATCTTAAAATTTGAATTCTTCCGTTGTTGCAATTGATTATATCCTTTTTTGAATATGGGAAACATTTGACTATTACACATACTCACGTATTACTAAAAAGAGAGTTTCTTTCCTAAAAACTTATTTTTGAAAGATTTCTTTGAGTGGTGTATTTAGTTATGAAAGGGTTCAAGGACTAGTTTTTCAAAAAGATCATTTAATATGTTTTCAAATTGATTTTGGTTGAGAGTCTTTCGAACGACATAATTTTAAGTCGTTCACACAACAAGTTTGGTTTGTGGACAAATTGTGCACACGACTAAGATCTTCCCCGTGGACACGGCCCTATTTCATTTTTTATCGGGGTCATACTGTCCAATATCATGCGTACAAAAAAACTCAATCATGCACACATCGGAGTTGAATATTCAAATTTTGGTATTTTTTTCTTTAGGTTCAAGTCTTGGGGAGGGGGAGGGGAAGGGGGAGGGGGTGAGACTTGAACCCCCAACCTCTTGCAAAGCAAGGGTTAATAGGACTCAATTCCATCCAAATCATTTAACATGTTTCCCTCATTTTTAAATAAATCTTCTGAGGAGTTTTTGTATTAGAGAGATTTACTTCTATTTCTAATTCAAACTGAGCTTTCATTTAGAAGTTTGTGAATTTTTCTAGATCTACCTTGAGACCTTCAGCTGAGAGATATTTTTAGATGATTTTATCCACATATGGCCTTGTTCACATCTAAATTTCAAATCAACCATATGATCTACACTCTAAGATCTTTGTAACACCCCGTGCTTATAATAGTTAATTAAATTAACTAATTGGGAAATTCGAGAAAAAAAATATTGGATTTAATTATACTTAGTAATTAAATATGTTAGTTTTTATATATAAAAATAAGGTTTTAAGTGGAATTTAAATCGGAATTAAAATTTGAAAATTATAACTTTTTGTATAAAAATCGGGGGAGGATCCGAGCTAAGGAGGATAAAAATAATATTTTTAGAAATCCGTCCGATCGAGATGAATTTTTCACAATAGCTCTGTCTCTCCGTTCACTACGACATACTAAAATTTTAAGCCATTTTGACAGTCCGATTATCCGTAATAATTTTTCGAGTGTTTGTATCTGATTAGGACTCAAATTCTTTTTGGTATATAAATAAAGTGGCGGGTTTAGGACTTTTAAATACACTTTATTTTAAACCCTAAGAGCATCAATCTCCTCTTTTACATCGTCTTCCTCCCTCAAAACCTTAACTCCATTGGAGAGCTATTTTCAATTTTGAAGCTTTAAACCGAGTTTTCTCAAGATAGTTCAAGAACGTCTCTTTGTTATTTTTTCGAGACGAATCCAACTGTATAGTCAGAATTTCTTCATCTTATTCTCAGGCATGAATACTCTATTCCTTTCCTTTATTATTATGCGTTTTAAGTATCGCCTAAATCTTTAATCACGTATTTTTTATTAAAATCAATTAGCATCTTAATTAGAGGAAGTGGACACTAAATTTTTGGGACTGTTTTTGTGAAAAAAAATTAATATGAATTAATTTTTGAAACCCTTGGGTGCGTAGGTTAGATTTTTGAATTTTTATGGTTTGGGGTGTAGGTTCTCATGTAGAATTTTTGTGGGTTTATTTATACGGTTTGTGGGACGTGCTCACTTATAATAAGTTGCAAAATCATAAGAGAAAATGTTTGTGTCGTATTGAATATTATTGCATGTTAATTAATTTCACCTTTTTTAACGCAAATAATTATGTCAAAACGACGACGGTGCTATTCATTGACTTAAATTAAATTGGGACATTTAAGAATATATTGTCATGTTGTATTTATAATTTATGATATTGTGTGGATTATTATTATTCACTTAGCCATCGCGGGGACGAGGGACTTTTGGGTAGTATTTTTACTCACCTTAATTATAGGATGCTTACTAGGTACGGGACTAGTGGGTAGGCCTTGGTTATAATTTTCGCATGCTCGGTATGGGACTAGTTAGTGTAAATTCGTGGGGATTTTATATTCCGGGGGTGGGCTGATTTTTATGTTTTATTATCATTGCGTTAGCCTAGGCATGAGACTAGGACGTGTTTTATATTGGTAATTCATCCTATATGTAGGATAGGATGCGTGTGTACTTGGGGACCCTTAAGTATGGGACTAAGGGGTATTTTAAGGATCTCACATTGCTTAAAAGGGTGGGGTGATTTGTTAATTATGAAATTGAGAAAATGAGAATTAATGCCTAAGATAAAAACGGGTATTAAAATTTGTGATGACATAATGTGTGGGGGCTGACAGTTTAAACGGGCCGACTGGCGATTTATATTGTGTCGTGTGTGGAACCTTATCAAATTACGGGGGATCGACAGTTTAAACGGATTCGGTTGGCATTTTGGCAAGGGGAAGTGTTACACTTGGTGGATTACCACCGGAGGCGGGAGGACCGCCATAATAAAAAGTGAGAAAAATAATAAATTTGGGATAATTTAATTAAATTAACGCTTTGGGGTTGTGGGATAATTAAAATGATATTGGTGTGTTTTTATCAGAATCTTTGGGGTGGTTAGTAATTTATCTTTCCCTCATTTAATTATCTCATTTAATAAAAATATTCTATTGTTATATTTATTGCGTATAATGCTACTGTCTGGGTGCACGGACCCTATTTGAGGGAGTAGTGTGTATTCATGCTCAGGTCTCTGACCTCGTGCATTGACTAACCTTTTCAGGAATAAGTTTGGAGACCCTGGATAGGATTGTTTGGATACTTTCTTGTAGGTGCAGCTGGAGTTATTTACTTTATGCGTATTGGTTTAGTTTAGTTTCCTTTCCTTCCTTCGTATTTACATTGAGACTCAGTTTATGGTTTTATTGGACCATTCGATTCCAAAGTTTTATGAGTTTTATTCAGATATTTCATTATGGATTCAGTTGGATTTTATTCAGTTTTATACTATTGGAGATTAGTTTATTATTTGGAGCTTAGCATGGTGATGGATCTTTTATTGCATAGTTGGTTATTATCATTTGGGATTGACTAAATTATTCATGTTATGGATTGATTTTTTAAAATGTCTCATATTTGTCTCATGCTAAGAATGGTGTTTTATTTAGTTCACCCCCAGCATAGTTTTGGTGGCGGTCGATGCTAGAATTAAGCAGGGTGTGACAATCTTAACGGGGGTTCTAAAGCTATTGAGATTTGGGACATGGTGTGGATCTGGGATAAAGAGTGGACTTCTGCATTTGAGAGGTGGAGCTTCAATCAAATTTCTCATTAGAATGGGGGAGAGTCACAATATCCATATATAATTTTTTGTAAGTGCACGAGAGTGAATTTCCTTCTTGTATTATTTAAAATGAACTTTTCAAATCGAATAAGATGTTAGGTCACACCAAGTTTTTCACCCATAGGTTTGGATTTTTCCTCGTATACCCGATGTTGTGTTATTTTGTTCGATTGCTTTTCATTTTACATTATTTAATTGCGTATGTGTTATTGGAATTCATGTCAAACACTTTGGAACTTTAAAAATGGCTTGTACTTAGGCCTTTCGTTGAATTCGAATTTAAAATTGGGAAAATTTGTTGAGATAACCTATCCACCCCACCCCCACCCCACCCACCCACCCACGGGGTTATTTTTAGTGCTCACATACTTGCATTTTCAATGTGTGTATATTTACTCTACTTTGGCTTGAAAAAATCCTTATGAGATTATGAGCACCTTACCCTTTTAATACACATTTCCAACCATTTAGGAATCCCACACAATCCTAGGTGAATACTTTGTGGTAACTTGAACATTAAAGTTAATTCAACTTTATAAAAGATTTTCGTACGTCCAAGAGGATTCGAAGACAATTATGGAAAGTTCTTCAAATGTCGAGGCTTTCTTCGAAAGATATGGTGTGAAAGAGTTTATAGTTTGTCATAGTATTGTATGATTATAAGTATTTATCTTCTAGTTATATTACTTTACCGAAGTATATTTGTCATTCATTTTCGCTTGAGGTTTTTCCCATCATTGGGTTTTTCCCTCGTACATCTGACCTTATGATTATTGTTTTATGTTTTCACATATTTTAAAATCATTTTCTTAACGTAAGAAGATAAAAGTAGGATTATAAAACTTGGTAAAATATTTTCTCACATTGATTTTTAGGATTGTTTTCCCTTTTTTAATAATAAATTAATTTTACTTTTTCATGAATTAAGTGAATTAATTTTTATTTTGGTAGTTACCATCAAGAGGAACACTCTCACCATTGCATGGTCCTTGGTATGTTAGCTCAAACCATTGTCCCCAGCAACTCCAAGTTTCTAGTTTCGAGTAAAGGAGTTTTCTAATAAGATACTTTTTGTTATTTTTCACTCGGATCAACATCGTTGTTGGATAAGCTACTTGATTAGAAACAGACGTATCAGTTTATGATGAAATTACGATTTCCCTATGAGAAGCCTTTGTTACCACTGATGATGGGAGCATTATCTTTGTCTTACTCAGCCTTTGCCTGCACCATCTCTCTTGATTTATAGAATGCCATTTGTTACAATTTTAGAGTCGTTATTTAGTGTCAAAGATGTTTTTTCATTAATGTGGTTCCATAAGGCACATTAGGCTCAGTACTTCAAACTCCATGAGGAGTTAAAGCATAAGTTTTCTTGGAATCGACTATTTGGTTTGACTCTCATGGTCACAGTTACCACTTTTTCCATTTTTATACAACACTAATTACTCTAAGTCATCTACAACCCATTTTCCTTCTTCAGTTGTAATTGAGATTTCTTCTTCGCAAAATCACTGAGAGCTTTCCTTCTACTTCTAATTTCTTTGGAGCTTCTTCCATTCTTCTCTTTCTATAACTCCTTCTTTCCATCTCCTTTCGTTCACATTTTTCCTTCTTTCTCTTTGTTGTGTGTATCAATTTCTTCGATGGCTACTCTTTACGGCAAAAGTGTTGAGGAGTTTAGGAAAACATACTCAATTCCTTCTTAGGTGGAAATAGATTATTCCCCTATTGGGACATGGATTAGGGGCACTGAATTTATACCCTTGTTGTAGTTTAAGGGGGTTTAACATTCCCCCCAAACCATCTATTTTTAGAATTTTTTTTAACTACTTTGAAGTCGTTCTTGCCTAGTATGCCCCCAATACTTGAAGAATAGTCAATTGGTTGCATAAGATTAATGAGCTTTATGGGATAAACTTGGGGATCCCATTCTATTGTGTCTGGTAGCACACCTATGATGGTCTTCTCTACCTAATGGCGAGGAAGGACGAGAAGATATTGGTGGTGAACCTCCCTGATTCCAATAAAGGATACTAGGATTGGGGTTTTTTTAGCCAAGAACTGGCAGCATTCGCCCTTCCCTGAGGGCAAAAATACACAAGGTCTTTGTGCCCTGACTGAGGAGAAGATCATATAAGTTGGTACTTTGATTTTTTCAATTGCTGACTTTCTATTCCATTTTTTTGCCCTGCTTACAAATTTGTGCCTCCTTTATCTTTGTAAAGCTTGCAATAAAAATAAGGAGCCATCTCTCCATCACCTCAAGGTTGAAGGTTTGGGGAATCAAGGATAGACTACCTGACGATAAACATTCTCGATCGACAACCTATCTTCTTGAGTACACCAACACCATCACAAGTTTTATTACTCGTTTAATGGATGATATCCAAAACATTCCTCTCCCCAACTAGGAAAATTCCTCCTCCTTTGAGCTAGTGGACGTTGAGTCTTCCTCTGAAGAGGAAGAAGATCATATTGATCCCCTAACAGGAGGCTTTTTCTGGCTACTGATGATGACAATCAAGTTCTCTTTTCTGTTAGGGTCAAGGCCCTAAAGAAGGTGGAAGGGGATTCCCCCATAACTGGTGGCCCTAGTTTAATGACCTAGTAGAAGAAAGACGAAGAAAAGAGGAGGAGAGAGGAGTAAAAACAGAGAGAAGAAGAAGAAGAAGAAGAAGAAGAAGAAGAAGAAGAAGAAGAAGAAGAAGAAGAAGTCCATTAAGGCTCCAGCAACGAGAATCACTCATTCTTCCCTCTTAGATACTCCTCAGGCCAATAGTGTGGACCTCAAACCCATCTCTTACCCCCAGCCTGTTGAGGGGGAAGTTCTCACTGGAGATAATGAGTGTTCCATAATGTTAGGCCCCAACCATCTATCTTTGCTAGCTTCCCAAACTCTTGCCTTAAAAATCGTCATCTTTTCTCCTTTCCTTGTTATCTCAAGATGTAGTTTACCACAATAGTTACGTCTTTTTTATTCTGCAGCTTATGGTGGAGTTTACTACTCCTCCTTATGGTTGTGCTGATCAGTCAGAATAAAGAGTTATTTGAGGCTCTGAAAAAGTTAAAAGAGGTCATGGTCAAGGCCAGGAAGGACCATAAGAAGGAAAAAGACACCATTGCCCTAGCTATAGCCTCCCTAAAGTCTAAGAATAGCCTTCTACAGGTGGAGAACTCCACGATGACCAAGGAGGTACAGAAAATTCCTACCCTTAAGGATGCTAGCTTCGAGTAAGGATAAAAGAGGGCATATGACGATGCCAAGATCCAGATCGTCTATGCTCGAAAGGTGAGCTTCAAAAAAGGGTAGGATGGAGCCTTAATGCAAACTGGAGTCCGTTCAGAGTTCAAGTTATTTGATAGGAACCAGTCAGGACCTCATCTAACTATTGATGAGGAGCCTTTTTCTATCCATCCCATCGAACAAATGGAGGTCATGGCGACTTAGGAAAAGGAGAGGGCATCTGAGAGGAAAGAAGTTGATACAGAAGAGCAAGTGAAGAAGTGAAGCCTTTAGTTCTTAGGGTTTTGTATTCTTATTTTTCTCAGGATGCATTGTACTTTTTTTCTTTTTTCCTCGGAAAGTAATGGATTTGCGTACTCTTTTTTGTTGTTAATGAAAAATTTTCTCCTCCTTTACTGAGTTATCTTCCATCATTTTTTATTTTCTCTGAGTTGCATGGGTGAGATACGAGCTAGTAACCTCGTCGAATGTTCTTGAACTCCTATAGAGCATTGAAGGTGAGAATTGAAGCATATAAGTACCAGTCCACCCTAGTCCCAAAGTTGAAGTATGGCCTTCAAGACTTGGATGATGTGATCTCCTTGATGCAAAAAAAGATAGCCGACCTGAAATCCCAGCTTATGGAGAGTAAAAATATAGGTGTGGTCAGAGCCCTGATTCAGTTTGAGAATGATGCTTTGAAGATGAAACTCTCTGAATTAGTGGAAATTTTCCAAAGGAGTAACATTATTATTTATGGGCTACAGCATGATGTGAATAAAATCAAGTACTATTTCAGAATGGGCACTCGAGCTACCTAGTCGTCAGGATATGATGAAGGCTGGAAGGATGACCCCGTCTAGTTGCAAGAAACTCAGGATGTGGAATATAATCATGGACGGTTAAACACCCTTAAGGTGATCATATAACTAAAGGAGTTTTATTTGTTTTATATATACCAAGTGGATAATCCAGCATACCGCCGACCTCCCTTTGGAAAAGAGGAGGAGTGGGTTCCCTTGGATACCATCCCCTATCAACTGGTCAATAACTACCTGGTAGATCATAACATTGATGATTAATATGTCCCTAATACTGAAGATAGGCAGAGGAGATAAATACAATAATTATATCTCATCGACCATAAACTGTTGTGTATTGCTCGTAATTTTTGTAATTTTGTTGTTCAGTTGATACTTGGGCTTTTGCCAAGTAAATAAAATTAATATCAAGTGTTGTTGCATATTTCTAGTCTAATATGCATTTGAATGTGTTATTCCATCCTCCTTACATTTTAGATTGTGTCGTCACACTCCCTTAGACCTAGGAAAAATAATGGCAAAAATACATCTGGCTTATGGGCAATCCACTTGTTTAGGATTTTAGTCGACCGAACAAAGTTAGTTGATTGCCTAGGGATTCCCCATGGGGCTTTTGTCTTGCCTGAGAAAGTCATTAGGTCTCTTATATTGGTTATAACGGGGACCTGTGGAGTTAAGTTTTAACCATAATAAACAATAATGCTATAGTAATTAAATTAAACTCTGATCATATAACTGTATGGTTGGTCGCTTTCCAGGATTAAAAACTAGTTGTGAACAAGTTACTTAGGAAACGATGTTGATTAATCGAATTATATTAAGAGATTTGATCATGAGAAGAAATGGCCTTCATTTATTCATAACGTAAAATAGAAACTGCAAGTAACACAAGTCTGAAAGGAAAATGTGCGTAATCTAAATGTGTTGAGATATGAGAAGACTAAAAGTTTAACTTCTTGAGGTTGATCGCATTTTATCCCCTTGTTATCCATCTTCCCCTCATTATTTCTAAATAATAGGCACCTTGAATATCATCTCAGAAACAACTTGAAAGGTCCCTTCTATTTGGTCCTAGTTTTCCATCCGACGGCCTTAAGGTGCTACCGAGAACTTTCCTTAGGACGTAATCTCTTACCTAAAAATTCCTCGGATTGAACCTTTTTATTGTACTACCTTGCCAATTTTTGTCTGTATGAGGCCAGCCTAATCCCAGCTTGCTCTCGTCATTAATCTGCTAGGTCAAGTTCATCACGAATGACATCGTTATTCAATCCTTAGTAGGCCACTTTAGTTTTCATAGTCGGGAGACAAGCTTCAAGTGGTATGATAGCCTCTATTTCATAAGTGAGTGTGAAGGGTATTAAGCCAGGGTGTCTTCTTAACATGGTATTAAATGCACAGAGAACATGAGGAAGCTCATCCACCCAAGCACCTTTCTTTCTTTCCAGCCTCTTGGTGATGCTCTGTGTCGTTATCAGTGATGTTGGCTCTTGGTACCCCAAAGCGTGTTATGACGTTCCTCCAAATGAACCTTCTCATGTCGACATCTCTAATCTTGGCCACTGGTTCTGCCTCTACCTACTTTGTGAAGTTGTATATGCCGACCAGTAAATTCTTACAATTCTTAGGAGCGATGGGTAGTGGTCCCACGATATCTAATCTCCATTGCATAAATAGATATGGAGTGGTTAAAGGCCTCAAATCATTAGCCAGTTGATGAACCATAGAAGAGAACTTCTGGCACTTCTCGCACCTCCGAAATTCAAAACTTGCATCTTTCTACATATACGTTCACCAGTATCCCTATTTGATCACTCGGAATGCCAGAGATCTTCCTCCTACGTGACTCCCATAAATCCCATGATGAATCTTATAAAGAACTTTCTCGACATCCTTTGGGTGGACGCATTAGAGGTAAGAACTTGTAAAAGATTTTTTGTAAAGTTTCGCTTCAAGATCCAGATAAAAGTGAGCACTCTTGTTTGGTGAGCCAACGTCTTATCGACCAGTAATGTCTCATTCTTCAAGTATGTAATGATAGGATCTATCCAATTAAGACCTTTTCTAATAGTGAGAACGTGTTCGACGACGATTCTCTTGTCAATACTGGGATTAGCGAGGAACTAAACTTTTGATTTTTTTTAGGTCAGAGTCCACTACTAAGCTTAGGGATGTTAAGGCATCAGTATGACTATTTTGTCCTCGGGGGAACTGTTGACTATGGACTTCTTCAAACTTTATTATAAGCCCGTGTACCACAGCAAGGCAGGACTTTATCCTATCATCATTTGCATTGAAATCCCCGCTGACTTGGTTAGATAGCAATTTGGAATCTCTGAACACGTTGAGCTATTTTCCCCTCAATAAATGAGCCTTGTGTAGGCTAGTTGTCAACGATTCATACATGACTTGTTATTGGAGGCTTTAAAGACCAGCCTAATTCTTTGCTCAATGATCGTGTTGTCTAGTGTGACAAGGACGATTCCCACTCATTCCCCCTTAGAATTGGAGGTTACATTAATGTATAGGGTCCAGTCCTCAGACTATGCTTCCTTATTTATGTATTTCTCTACCAGTTGTTGATCGATTGGACTGTCTTTGGTGAATTCGATGATAAAATTGGAAAAAATTTGCCCCTTAATCGTTATCCTTTGTTGAAGATGAATATCAAACCTTCCAAGTTTGATTAACTATTTTGACATTCGTTCAGAGAGGTCGGCTTTTCGAAGGACATCTTTAAGGGGGAATGAAATGATCACCTTAATAGAGTGGGCATTAAAGTAGTAATTGAGCTTACTTGATACTATGACCCGAGCGTAAGACAGTTTTCCAACGACACGTAGCATTGCACTGCGTCTAGAAGTGTTTTATTGGCATAATAAACAGACGAGTATTTTTCCTCCTTCTCGCAGGCTAACGTCGATCTGACAGCGTGACTTGAAACTGCGAGATAAAGGTACAGAGGATCTTCATCGTTATGAATCGCCAGAAAAGGAGGTTTTCTGAGGTAAGACTTGATTTCTTCAAGTGATTTTGAACGGTCATCATTCCAGGTGAGGCCCTTATCCTTATTGAGGATATGGAAGAATGGTCGACAGCACTTTGAAGACTTAGAGATGAAGCGATTAAGTTTTTTGAGCATTCCAGTGAGCTATTGAATATCGTACAACGTCTTTGGTGGTTGGACCTGATTTATAGTGTTAATTTGATCTGGATTGGCCTCAATGCCTCTTTTTTTGACCAAATAACCTAAAAAATATGATGATTTTACCTCGAATGAGCACTTTCTCCCATGCATCTTCATCTAATACTTCTTAAGATTTCAAATGTGTTATCCAAATTGCTAAGGTGATCATCTTTTTCCTTGTTCTTGACTAATATGTGATCGATGTAAACCTCTTTGGTTTCACACATTTATTATTTGAATATTTTAGTGATCAGCCTTTTATATGTGGCGATAGCATTCTTAAGGCCAAATGGCATGATCTTGTAGCTGTACAAACTAACTGGGGTGATGAATAATGTCTTGTCTTGGTCAGGGATGAACAACGGAATCTGATGATACCCTGAATAAGCATTAAAGAAACTCATTCGCTTATGTGATGTCATCGCATCAATCAACTAGTTTATCTTTTACAAGGGGAAATTCTCTTTAAGGTTGGCCTTGCTGAGATTAGTGAAATCAATACATAGTCTCCAGTTGTTGTTGCTTTTGTGCACCACCACTGAATTTGAGAGCCGCTTAGAAAATTGAACTTCTCTAATGGGCCTTACCGCCATATATTTTCCTACTTACCGCCTTTTTGGGGAAGTTTAGCTCTCCTTCTATGTGATCAAGTTAAAATATGGGTCCACGTGAAGATGGTGGAAGCCACCTAGGGATCAATCCTCGACAAGCCATATGATTCCTAGGCAAACACATCCAAGTTACTCTTTAAGAAGGCAACAAGCTCCTTCTTTTCATGATCATCGAGTGTTACCCTAATCAGAAACTTCCTTTATGGTAGGTTGGAATCAAACTTAACCTCTACCAAGTTTTCAACTACCCTGTTAGCAAAGGGGAACCTGGTCTCCTCTACCCCTGTTTGGTCGTACCGTAGTTGCTATTTTGAAGGAGTATCCCCATCTTGGTATTTCTCGAGAGGAGCTTCATTTTCTTTATTCGTTTCTTTTGGGGCCCAATGGCGGCGATGAATCATTTCCTGTGGTGGCCTGATCGCCCCGAATTTCCACTACTCCCTCGTCTATGACACACTTGAGCTTTTAGTAGTAGGTTGACGGAACAACTCTCATCACATGAAGCCACCCTCTACCCAGAATGGCATGGTAGAGTGATTTTATTTCTACCATAAGGAATTCAATCAATTTTGAAATATTCTCTACCCTCACTGGCAGGACTATCTTTCCTAATGGCATCGTGATCTTCCTCGAGAATTCGACCAATGGAACCATTGCCTCTTTGAGGTCAACTAAAGCTTTAATTTATGGAAAATCTCTAGGTACATCACCTCAGATGAGCTCATTTGATCCACCATCAATCTATAAATGTCTTAGGTCGCAATCCTAAGAGTGACTACGAGTGCATCGTGGTGTGGGGTCCTTACCTCAACCAAATCTTCTTCCGTAAAGATGATGTGTTTATTATAGTCGGTATCCTTCGATCGCCGATGTTTACCAACATGTCTTTTAGCAGGGTCGATCTAGAAGGCTTCCATAATGGTCGTGACCTTCTTCAGTTCCACACGAACAGCGTTCCCTTAAATCTGCTTGAGGTCGGAGGCTCCAAGAATTACTGCAAATTCTTATCACATATCTTCATATATAATGTTATCTGGATTCTGGTTATCTTTGGTTGTGACCATGTCAGCTTTTTTTATATATAATCGTTCAGATGCCCAGATTGGGCCAGCTCCTCTAAATGAGATTTTAACGCTTTGCAGTTCCATATTCGGTGGTCGTCTTCTTTGTGGAATGCCTAACATAACATGTTGTTCCTTTTTTTGGGTCACCACCCATCTTCTTATGCCACTTCACAAACTTTTTATCCTCAATCTTTCCCAGTATCTTATAGATTAGTTCCTTGAAGACTGTGTTGATAACTTGGAATACTTTCGAAGGATCCGCTTTGCCTATATTCTTAGAACCATTCTTGCACCGGTTCTTTCTCCCCTTTTTAGGATCTTTATCCTTATCATATCCCTTATTTGCTTTGAAGTGACTAGTTTTAGCATTGCTCGTATGAACCACATCCTCAACTTTAGTGTATTGCTCAATGCGCGTCATAAGATCATCAAAATAGTGTTAACCTCCTTCTTTGTGAGGGACTAGTGTAGCATAGAGGTGGTCGGTAGACTAATTTTGAATGATGCTACAGTAACTCCTTCCGAGCAACCCTCTATTTCATTAAAATAGATGGAGGTGATCGAATTTCTAAGGGTTTGTAGTGGCTTCTTCTTCATCGTGAGCAGCAAATCCATCCTCTTTGGGTGGGGGCTGCTAGTTATAAAGTAAGCGATGAAGGCCTCAACAAGGACCTTGAAGCTCGTGATGAACCTATGGGGAAGCTCTCAAACCACTTTTGAGCAACGTCGTGTAAGCTATGAGGGAAGATGCGACATGTAAGAGAGTCGTTGTGAGTCCACAGGGTCATGGCCTATTTGTATTGCCTAACGTGGTATATGGGGTCAGTCTTACCATCATAGATTTTAAACCTGGGGAGTATGGACTTATTTAGGGGCTCTTCATCCTCAATCACCCTTGAACAAGGGGATCTCATTTATGTGTTAGGAGCTCTTTTGGCTAGCTCTTTAGTGTACCTAGCCTCTCGATGGGCTAGGTGTTGATATATTTTTCTTCGAACCAAACTTCTTATGTCATAATGTCTATCATTATTATGGCATCTCTTTATTCTGCCACGTTTTGATCTATCTAACTCGTTCCTGGAGCTCTTACCTTGGCTGCGAGTGTTACTTTCCTAAAGGCTAAGAGTCCTTGCACGACGTTTCTAGTCATCATCGTGGATCTCTCTCTCAATTCTTTCTAGTCGCCTATGAAGGCGAGCGTTTTCTTTCATCTAGAGGTGTGTGGCCTCCTCTTTCTCTTGAAGCCTGGCTTCACAAGCGTCGATTAACCTAGAGATCTGTGTAGACCTAGGCCAATCGTCTCTCTCTTTAGAAGGTAATCTCCCTCGGGAAAACCTTAGATTTGGCACTTGGCGAATCTGAGACATGACCCTTTGTAAGGGAAAATTTCCACACCAAGTTAATTTGTAGTATTGGCTATTTTTGTTGATACAAAACATTTATAGTATATAGGTTTCATATCAAGTTCTATAATTAAAGAATCTGAACATTCAGGATTATGACGTATCAAGGAAGTTCACAACATCATTTTGAATGCTCATTATCCCCAAAGGTATGTGACCCTTTATTTTAAAATCTGTTGGAGAAATTTTTATGGGATTCGTTGATTTTCAAACAAAATCTCAATTTATTGATTTTCCAAAATCAAATTTTCTAAACTTGTCCATTTTTTCAATCAACTGAGATTTTGTTTGAAACCTCGTTCGAATGAGATACCTAATGACATCCTTGAAATCTCTACTAAAAAGTCATTAGAGTCCTCGTTCTAACGAGATTTTATATGTCATTCGAATGAGACCTCAGGTCCTTCAAATAAATGGAGAAGTTATTGAAAATGGCGAATATTTTCAGTAATTTTTCCCCATGATCCCCACTTTACCACTACTTACACTTATAAGACTAAAGGGACTCAGGAATAACTTATGAGACTCCACTCCAAACTTTTATAAAAGTCCAAATCTTTTTATCCAAACACTCTCTAACTTTTAATTGATCACCTTGGACCATTTTTAGAAAATAAACTTAGAATTCCTATTTCCTTTATTCATCACCATTGTGTACGATGGACTTCTACACGAGTTAGAGACGGCATATTGGCTATCGGTGGATACCGAGACACGGGAGGTGTTGTACAAATGTGTTAGAGTTACACGTGCTACGAACGGAGGTGTTTGAGATGGCATCAGTGATACTTGTAGTGTCAAGTCTGTAAGTCCTTTGTGTCCTCATTATAAAATCATATTCGTAGTGGATTTTATCTAGTCGTTTGATGTTTTTCCCAGTTGGTTTTTCCTCGTACATAGCGACGTTGTGGTTGTGTACTTTATGATTGCTATTTCTCAACTAAATGCATGCTTAGGTTGAAAATATTAAAATTGGCTTAACCACAACCTTTGGATAATTCGGTGCTAAAATCACACTAGTAACTTGATTATGGAAAAATCTCGCATGTCCGCATAGGATTAACTAGTCAAGACTGAAATCAGGAACACATCAATATATTGGCCAAGGCATAATTTTAACCCTATGTTGTGTGTGTGTGTGTGTGTGTGTGTGTGTTTTAGAGTGTATTCACGAATTTGGGCCTTTACATATAACTAGTCCTCCCCCCCCCCCCCCACCCTGGGTGGAAGTGGGTCAGCTTGTACGTCGTTGGCATTATGGCACTTTCTTTCAGTGATTGATTTCGTAGGAGAAGGTAATTGCTTCCCACAAACGACACCAATTATGAGTTCAATAGTTATCATAATTAATGATTCCAAGAAAGTAAGTAAGTAAAAAAGTAAATTTATTTCACACACAACACAAAATATACTCTATTCGGCAACTTTCCTACGTCCATGGAGAGGTCACCATATTTTATTAGTCTGTCTCTCATGGATTACAAAGTTACATCCTAGTGACCCTAGGGTGAGGGTTTACATTTATAGTAATGTTCAAAAGGTTAAGTTATACAAGAAACTCTTTTGGCTTGAATATAGCTCGTGAGGTATCCCTGAATATCTCTCTGAGATTATTGGTAATCGATTTGAGCTTATCAAGAGGTATTTAAGAACATGTTAAACACACGTGTGAAATTAATTATTTGAGTTAGGTCGTACGCATCATATCTCTTGCTGAGCTGGTCGGCTGAAATCGTGGATAGGCCTAGTGACTCATTTTAGTCCCCACAGATGACTAGTGTAGAAAGTGACGTACTTGATTTTGATGAGTACTAAGAAATTCATTGGGGACTTAGATCGATGGTTTCATGTTAAGGACTTGAGAAAAACACCCAAGATGGGATATCGAGGTATGATTCGAGTATTGACATGCGTCAACACTGTAAGTTATAATAGCCTTGGTAGGGGAAGGATTAGTTCATAGCATGTCTTGCCAGACTTTTATGGATTGGGAGGTGTAGACATGTGTAGTACTTGTTATCCTTATAGATCTAATGACAACCGGTATGACCGACACATAAATTCAGTTTAGGTAGAAGTTTGAGATAGGCACAGTGAAGATCTTATGTCATTAGTGGTTATAATAAGGTGAGTATTTCACCTAGTTGGACCTTGTCTAGAGAGATATTAGGATACAATCATCGCACGATAAGGTAGATAGTAACCTAAGTGTGTTAAGTTGGTCACGAAAGTCATGTCGAATCAATAAATGGACAAGGTCAGAGTTGACAAAGGTGTTTGGGATTCGCCAACCATGGCGGTTCGTGTTTATCAATGTGGAAAGAAGTAAGCCTTATTCCTAAGGAGTAATTTTAACGTTTGACTTCCCAAAGTAAAATAGTTTGTGTTTTACATTCTTCTCGCAATGATGAACAGTTCGTGGTTCGATTTATTCGGTTGGTGACACAAGTCAAGCTCTGTGTCTATAAGGTTCAATCAGAACGTCTAGGATTAGTCATAGACTTCAAACCGTACAGCGTAGGTCCACACATCATGAACCATAATTCGTTGTATACGAATGGGATTCCCTCAAAACGGTTATTCATTCATTCTGATTCGCTGTGTTCACTTAGTTTCAATAGTTGAGGGTTGTGTTCCCTCAATTTTGATAGTCGAGGATTGTGTTCCCTCGGTTGTAGCAGCCTGAGATTGCACCATGTTATTATTACGGCGCGATTTGGCTCAATGAGAGTGAAGTTCGACCTAGCATGGTTAATGCAACTCGGTAACTGGGTGCTCCCATATTTGAAGTATTCCTTGGTTTTTCAGAAGTTTCGTGTGCATGTGGTTGCGTGATCTATTGAACGGTTTTCTCGTAGTCTCCGTTATCCTTAGAATTAGCGATCTTATGGATTGGTCAGCATGGCGATTAGCGGCTCTAGTTGTAAAGAGCGAGATTATGATATAAGGATATCGTAAAGTGTTAGAACTCGAGTAAATATAGTCGGTAGTGTTGTTTTGACACAGTGAGGGGATTAGTGTAATACTCTGGTGAGTCTTCCATATATATATTCCTAGAGTGATCCTGGGTTCATAGAAGGATATTGTGGAAGGCATCAATCGGATACCTAGAGTGGTCCTGACCATGTGGATTTACCAATTGGACGTACGATTTGTTACTTAGTTCGTATGTCGCTCCCTAGAGTGAGTGGATAGTGATGCAAGGTTAGTGTCAAATTTAAGTGAATGTGTGTGGTCGGGATGACCCAAGTAGGAGACTCTGAATATGTAGTCCTAAAAATTAAAATAACTTACAATAATGGATTGGATGTCAATTCTATAACGTTTCGCTCTAAGGTGAGTCCCAATCACTAGAGAGTGTTGCCCCGGTAGACGTGCCAGTATGCCTTGGGAATTATTAAAGATGCCTTAGGTCTTGACTAAGTGTAATCACCGAGTAAGTGTAGGCTCGATAATAGTTATGTGACTTTGATGGCAAGCCTGATAATGAATTATATTTCATGTTGAGCTCTTTGGTGACAACCTCTTTGAAAGGACGTATGATGACTTCTTAATGATTGAGGCTTGTAATGATCTATCCCTAAAATATCCCAATGACCTAGAATAAGAATCGATAAGACCCAAGAACTTGAGGAATTGATGGATTGAGAATTTTGAGGATGAAAATCCCTAAAGAGAGAAGTATGTAACACCCGCCTTGCAGTTTTGACCGTCCCCATATAATTTGGTGACTTGATTATACCCAGTTGGGCCTTAAAACTTGTAAGATTAATTATGGGTCAAATTTTATTAATATCGTGGACTCGGTGTAGTTGATTAGATTAGAATGGCCTTACATTTATTTTGGAGAAAAATCAGGGTCGTTCGAATGAAATCCTTGGTTGTTTAAACGAGATTCAAATCTTGTTAGAATGATGATTTAAATGAAGCTTGGTTGTTTGACACGTGTCACACTCCTATGTAGCAAATGAACTCGAGATTAAGATTTGAGGCATTTTCATAATTTAACCCCTAAGGGTTTGGGGTATTTAAGTAAGACTTTGGCCCATTCTAGGGCATTTCCCTATCTTTCTAAGCTCTTGGAACCTCTCTACCTTCCACCACCCTAGCACCACCACTTATCAGCTTTAAACAACCATACTTTAACCCTTTTTCCACCACATTTAAGCCTATAAAACCCGTCTACACCATTTATTGGAAAATATATAAATTTATGAAGATGCTGTTGAGGATTTTAGGAGAAGAAGAAGAAATCATGGAGTTTAAAAAAGATCTCTGGAGCATTTAAGGAGACGAGCTTAGTGGAGCTAGGAAACCTCTTTAAGTCCACCTTAGGAGGTGGGAGGTTGTCATATTCTTCTACATTTCATCGTCTATCGTTGAATCTTCCTTTAAGGTGGGAAAAAATTTCCTCTTATTAAGTTTAATATTTACTCCATTTTGTAATATATGAGTTAAATATGTTAGGGTTATAAGAGTAGAATCTTTGCATGTTTAAGCATCCATTACTCATGATTTCTTAACAGCTTTGAAGATTTAAGAAATGAGATTTCAAATGATTTCAGAAAGGATGATAAATTTCAAGAAAACCTTATGTTTGAATATTTTAGGAAATAAAATGTATTAAAGAAGTATTTGCTATAAAGATATTTTTAGTATAAATCTTAACGTTTTATAACAAAATGAAGATTTGTGAAAACTAGACATTTAAGCTTGTTTTTGAAGAAAAAATATCTTCCTAGTCTTGAAAATCTTGGATGTACAAGTGTTATGAAATTTCATACGATAATCATGTGTAAAACTTATTTTTATGGATTTTTAGTCATAAAATCCATCTTCTCATGTGTATAGACTTGTAGTAAGTTAATGGTGAGCATATGAACATGTTTAAGAAGTATTAAAATGTATTTTAACATGAAATAAAGAAAATATAAATTTTATCCTTTAAAATGTATTAATAAATGTGAAAATGTGATAGGTGTATGGTTTCAAGGCTATATGTGTTAATAAAGGGAAAATGGTGTTTTTCTTGTAAAGTACTCTTCAAAATGCCAAATGATTTCTTTGATAAAGAAAGTAATGGAATAAAGAGACTTCCACCTTGATAAGTGTGTTACTCTAAAGTGTTAAATAAATCTTAACGAGTTAAAAGCATTTAAGAAGTTAGTGTGGGTAACTTAACAATGCTTTTAGAAAGATAACACTTGTGAAAATGGAGGAATATGCAAGTTGGGAAATAAATGGGTAAAGTCATAATTTTACGTAAAGTGTAATATTTTTATGAAATAAAAATATTGAAAAAGGTGTTACACTAAATGGACCTAAATGTAAGTAATTTTTGGAATGTAATCAATGTACATGTGTAAAGGACATGAAATGGTAATTTTTTTAAGTGTAACACAAATGTGGAGTTTAGTCCCTGGAGTTTTGGCTTCGGCTGAAAAAATGGAATAATGTGGACACGAAAAAGTGCTAAAACGCAGGAGAAAGAAAACTCGTAAGAACCAAAAAAAATTAAGAAGGGCCGAGATCCCTAGGCTAAAAGACCCAAAATCACTGGCCAAAGCATATGGTGGCGTGGCCGACAGTGTGGAGCGCGTTAAAGTACGTGGTTATTTGGTGAATTTTGAGAAAAGAAACAACGAGTAAAAGCATAACATGATAAAGAAATTGGTTGTGCTATAAAATAATAGAAGACTACCTTTGCGAAATGAAATTAATATATGTTCCTATTTGAAAGTGGTAATTTGGACAAGAACTATGAAAAGGACTAAGTCCTAGTAAGTGTAAGTTAATTACACATGTGAAGTGGTTGATGGATAATCAAGTAACCAGAGGTGGTTTTAATTCATAATTAACACAAGTGTGTATTGTGAACGATTTTCAAAAAGGAAAAAAAGTATCTTTTAACACAAAGTGTGCGTGTGCTGAAAAGTGGTTTTCAAGAAAAATACTAAAGTGGATTTGGTGAGAGTGAAATGGAAAATTTTAGTAAATGAAGTGTTTTTCCTACACAAACGCTATTATTTTTAAGTATTTATCCGGGTGCATTAAATCAAAATATATATATTAAGGCAAGTAAAAATGGGTATTTTATAGGATTAGTGTGATTTAATCAAATCAAGTAACATTTTGGAATAAACGAATTCATGCATTAGTCTATATATATACAGTATTCGCATGTGCATGTATGTGGTTCATTATCAAGTCTCTTTTCTGCCTCTTGATTCTATGTTGCATTGTTTTATTTCCCACTGGGCATTCGGCTCATCCCCGTTCCTTTATTGCGGCAGGTTGTGCGCAATTTCGTATTTTGAGAGCATTTTACAGGTAAGTAGTCTTTTTTTACATTAGTTGCTCTTCATGCTTGGCTTTTGGGGACACTTCCCATGGGCCCTTTCAAATAAATTGGAATCGTATGCTAAACAAGTGAAATGTTCATTAAATCAAATTGGACTAGCAACATTATGTAGCTTGTCTCATTGCACTTCACACCTAACGTTCGACTGGGTTGACCACGGGTAACCCATAAATCCAAGTCGGGACATTACAATATCCTTTGTTATAAGACCATCAAGTCAGTTTATTCTTACCTCCACCCCTAGCGTTACCATCAATTATAACTAAATCATTATTTCTCATATGTGCCAGTGATTGTACTATATTTGTTATGTCAAAATTAGTTGAGGTATTTTTTTCTCAATTTAACTTTTATGGAAGTTAATTCTAAAATTTCACGAATATGTTTGTTTTTATTTGATGTTTTCGAGTTTCACCATGCATCTATATTAACATATGCATATATGCCATGCTCATTATGTAAATTGGTTGCATAGCAATTTATCTCATATAACATTGCACGCCTAATAATCATCATATAAAACGTTACTTTCAACTTTGTAGGTATATGTTGATCACATAATACTCGAGTAGTAATTCTCCATTTTCCTAAACTTTCTTTAATTATATAGTTAACATTATCACCAATATCTCCAATTATATGTATAATCGATCAAAAATAAAAAATAAAAATAATCATTTTTTAGGTATATCTTGACCCTGAAGTTTCATATCATTCCCATTTTTATTCTTATTATCACAAAATTGCACTTAATGTACTATGTTTTAATTTTACTTATTTTTAAGGATAAATTACACCTAACCCCCCCAACTATCATGGATTTACGAATCACCCCCTCAGAAAAAATACCCGACAAACTCACCCTGTCAACTACCAATTCATTGCAATTAACACCAAAAGTAGGGTTCCCTCAAATTTTAGGTGTAAATGGAATAAAATACCCCTGATCTAATTTTAAAAGCCCAAAACTGAATAAAAAACAAATCTGCATACTCTTTATCTTCACGAACCATACCGGAACCCACCTGTTCCTCCACCGCCCTCCACTTCCACCTACCCCCTCCTATCTCCACCACCACCATCCAGTCCTCTCATTTTTTCACCCTTTACAATTCTAGCTCCCTCAGACACAAACCCACTGACAACACCACCTAGCCTGAAACCCATATGACGATTGAAATTAAATTTCCATGGTTTCAAAAAATCGATTTGAAGGTTGGAAGATATAATCAATTTGAAGGTTGAAATCGATTTGAAAGTTGAAAGATCAAATTTATTTTCAAAACAAATTCATTTCCATGGTTTCAAAAATCAATTTTTGAAATTTATTTTCCATGTTTGCAAATCTATTTTCCGGTAGTGATTACAAAACAAATTTATTTTGTTCAGGTGATTCAAAACAGTTCAATTGATTCAAAATATTGATTCAAAACAATCAAACTAACTTTTTTGTTAATGTGGGTTCTATTCCAATGGTGATTTCAATTATTTTTATGGTGGGTTTAATGGTGTATGTAGAGAGAAAGAGAGATAGAGGGAGAGAGAGAGAGTAACAAATTTATTTTGTTGAGGGAGGGGGTGACAAATTTATAGAGAAAGAGAGAGTGACATAGGTCAAATGGGATGGACAACGGGTTTGGGGTTGGGTTGTTGGTAAGTGAAGGGTGGTGGGGAGTGGGGCAATGGGTGGTCTGATGATAGGATGAAAATGTTGGTCGGTGGTGAGAGAGAGGGGAGGATTTGTTTAATTATTTATTTTTTCAATTTTGGGTTTTTTAAATTGGGTCTGGGGTATTTTAGTCCATTTACACTTAAAATTGCAGGGAACCCGACTTTTGGTGTTATTTGAAATGAATTGGTGACTGAGGGGGTGAGTTTGTCGACTATTTATTTTTTTGAGGGGGTGACTTGCAAATCCCTGATATTTCTGGGGGGCTAGGTGTAATTTACCCTATTTTTAATTCTTATATTTATAAGGTTTCTTTCCACAATTCCAATCTAGTATTAATTCCTCTCTTACTTTCATTCACTAAAATAATATCGTCTTCAAATAACATACACCGCGGCATATCATCTTATATTACCCAGTCAATTCATCCATACTAAGAGCATAAGGATAAGGACTTAGGATTGGATATTGGTAACCTACAATAATTAGGCATTCACTACTTACTTTTGTTGTTATTGCTCTCACTATATTCATAGACTCATCATACATATCATTAATCACACTAATATATCTAGTATTCACTAATTTGTTTTAATTATACTTGCCATACTAGTGATCTTTATCATCAAATCTTCTTAAATCGATTAAAATCTTATATTAATATTTTTTTATTTTTAGTTTATATCATTCCATAAACCTCCTCGATACATATATAACTTACACTATTGAGCTTCCACACAAAAACCCAAAATAATTCTCAGATTTTTTTTGAAGATACCCTATTTAATGGAAATTCAATTATTTTTATGGTGGGTTTAATGGTGTATGTAGAGAGAAAGAGAGATAGAGGGAAAGAGAGAGAGTAACAAATTTATTTTGTTGAGGGAGGGGGTGACAAATTTATAGAGAAAGAGAGAGTGACATAGGTCAAATGGGATGGACAACGGGGTTGGGGTTGGGTTGGGTTGTTGGTAAGTGAAGGGTGGTGGGGAGTGGGGCAACGGGTGGTCTGATGATAGGATGAAAATGTTGGTCGGTGGTGAGAGAGAGGGGAGGATTTGTTTAATTATTTATTTTTCAATTTTGGGTTTTTTAAATTGGGTCTGGGGTATTTTAGTCCATTTACACATAAAATTGCAGGGAACCCGACTTTTGGTGTTATTTGAAATGAATTGGTGACTGAGGGGGTGAGTTTGTCGACTATTTATTTTTTTGAGGGGGTGACTTGCAAATCCCTGATATTTCTGGGGGGCTAGGTGTAATTTACCCTATTTTTAATTCTTATATTTATAAGGTTTCTTTCCACAATTCCAATCTAGTATTAATTCCTCTCTTACTTTCATTCACTAAAATAATATCGTCTTCAAATAACATACACCGCGGCATATCATCTTATATTACCCAGTCAATTCATCCATACTAAGAGCATAAGGATAAGGACTTAGGATTGGATATTGGTAACCTACAATAATTGGGCATTCACTACTTACTTTTGTTGTTATTGCTCTCACTATATTCATAGACTTATCATACATATCATTAATCACACTAATATATCTAGTATTCACTAATTTGTTTTAATTATACTTTCCATACTAGTGATCTTTATCATCAAATCTTCTTAAATCGATTAAAATCTTATATTAATATTTTTTTATTTTTAGTTTATATCATTCCATAAACCTCCTCGATACATATATAACTTACACTATTGAGCTTCCACACAAAAACCCAAAATAATTCTCAGATTTTTTTTGAAGATACCCTATTTAACCCCCCCCCCCCCCCCCCTAAAGACTCCAAAGGTTCTTGAAAATCACTTACCAAGTTATTAAAAAAAAATTAGGTAAACTATGATTAAACTCGTTGAAAAAATTCCTTCTGAATATAAACACAAGATGTGAAAAGATTTAAAACATAAATAAACTTAATACTCTTGGTTACTCAATTTTTATAAATAAAAACCTTATTAAGTCATTAAAACCTAACCAATGTTGCAACATTTAATAAATGAAAGTAGTAAAGTACATACGAGATTTTTACGTGGTAAAACCCCAAATTAGGGGGAAAATCCATGAGACCTCTATGCTATGAACCAAAAAATCTACAAAAAAGGAATCAGGTTACAAGCATATAACAGAACCCCAAAATCAAAAGAAAACAAGAAGTATACCTAACTTGAGCAATCCCTCCAACAGTGTACTTCTCTTCGTCTTTGATTTATCTTTCCGGTTGTGTTTCTCCTTCTCCTTTTTAGCGATATGTCGACTTAGTCAAACGAATCTCTCTCTCAACAACACATTTTGTTTAAATATTCAGTGTGTGAGAGTGGTGTAATAGTGTGCCTAATCATGCGGCAGTTTAACCCACACGCACTCAATCATTACAAATCAGTCCTACAAATTGCAGAGAGTCCATATGATGATTTTTTTAATAGAAAGAAAATAAAACTTTAGAACTCCAAGGCTATTTTAGATCTGTTCATTTTAGATCTTTAAAAAAACAGATCTAAAAAGTTATTTATATACAAAGATTTTACAAACTGTAAAATCACGAAATCATACTAGATCTACAACATGCAAGTTGTTTAAAGTCTATTTTTTATTTTAAAAATAGAACCAAGTGGATCAGAAATTTTTAGAAGAATTTAAACCAAGATCCACGTAGAGAGAAAATTTCTACAAAAGAAATTGTGTCAACTAACCTAAATATAACGTGAAATGTATTACTTGGTAGTAATCTCAAATTCTAAAAAGAAACTAAGATAATCAACCTTATGAGGGTGTTTTGAGAGAGAGAGTTTCTAGAGGAGGTTGTGTTTGAGTCTTATGCTCAAGAATACTTCAACTAACAGCTCAAATAAATCCTAAGTTTTTCAAGAATAAATAAGGGTTTTCAGAAGTGGTTCTTGAAAAAAATAGAGGGAGATTTTTCTATTATTACAAACCATAACTCACTTCTTATTTTGAAAATGTTTTGACAAAGTTTTCCCTCAAAATATTTCTCTCTTCTCTTCACTCTCTCTTATATCTTTTCTTTCTTTCTTCTCTCGAACTCTGTGACAGGTAAAAGTTGAAAATGAGGAGACAAAGTCTCTTTTTATGTAAGGAAAGGAAGTTTCTGGAGACTAAGGCTGAAAGCAAGGGCCAAGATTCCATCTACCATTTTGAGATTAATCTAATGGTTAGGAATGCACCGTTGATAGTTATGGGAACCATTTATAATCTATTTTAGGTCAAACAACCATATTGGTTAAGAATAATTGCACTAGGATCACTAAAGGTAACATGCAGACCTTAGATGACATCAGATCAACGGCTGGAAATGGCTCTCAGTTATGTGAGGTAAAGAAAATACACATTTAACCAATCTCAAGCGACCAAGTGTGAAACACGTGTAACTCTCTTATCAGCCAACAAATGCGAGATTTAAACTCTTAGAAATTCCCATTTGCATCCCCAAATGTTTATGTCGGTTTGATAATTAGTCCAAAAGTGTTTTAAGGGAAGTTTTAATAAATCAATTAAAGCCCAAAAAAAATTTCAAATCGATTTTAAAATGTTTAAAAAATTATTTAAAATGTTGTAGAAATTCTCAAAAAGTATTAAAAAGAATTTAAACACACTATTTAAAAATTATCTCAAGCCTAAGAGTGGATATTCTCTGTTTTGGGTTGTGCTCTCAAACTGAGGGTCTCGTGACTACACGGTCGGTTCCTACGAGTTACATTGATCTCGTGCAAGGTGTTAGCACCACTCACGGGGCCGTTTGGGGGGCGCTAAGGGGTTTCACCCCCCGACGGCACGTTTTCAAGCCTAAGTATGTATATTCTATGCTTTGGAACGTGCTCTTAAACCGAGGGTCCCGTAACCACGCGATTTATTTGTACGAGTTACATTGGTCCCGTGCGAGGCGTTGGCCCCTCTCTCGGGGCCATTTGGGGGAGGCTAAGGGGTTTCGCCCCCCGACAGCACGTTTTGAAGCCTAAGTGTGGATATTATCTGTTTTGGCTCATGCTCTCAAACCTAGGGTCCCGTGACCACGCAGTTAGTTCCTATGAGTTACATTGGTCCCATGCGAGGTGGTGGCGCTACTCACGGGGCCGTTTGGGGGCGCTAAGGGGTTTCACCCCCCAACGGTACATTTTCAAGCCTAAGTGTGGATATTCTCTGTTTTGGGTCGTGCTCCCAAACCGAGGGTCCTGTGAGCACGCGATCGATTCGTACGAGTTAGATTAGACTAGTACGAGGTGTTAGCACCACTCACGGGGCCATGTGGGGGGCGCTAAGGGATTTCGCACCCCAACGAAACATTTTCTCTATTTTGGGTCGTGCTCTCAAGTCGAGGGTCCCATGACCACGCGGTCGGTTCGTGTGGGCTACATTGGTCCCCAGCGAAGTGTTGGTACTGCCTACAGGGCCGTTTGGGGGGTTGCGAGGTTTTTCCCTCTAACGATATGTTTTAAGCCTATGTGTGGGTATTCTCTGTTTTAGGTCGTACTCTCAAACCGAGGGTCCCGTGACCATGCGGTCAGTTCATGGGAGTTACTCTAGACCTGTGTGTGGTGTTAGCGCCGCTCACGGGGCCGTGTGGGGGGCACTAAGGGGTTTCTCACCCCAGCGGTACATTTTCAATCATAAGTGTGGATATTAATGAAGTTTGATAGAGTACTCCGAATACGACTCCTCTAAAGGCATGCTTAGTGGATCTTGATGAAAGTCACAATCCCCGTAATGGTAGATATTCTCATTACGAGGAGTGTGGTCATCATCAAAATCCACCAATCCAGGACACTCCAATAAAGGATTCGTATTTGGAATAATCTATCAAACTTCAAACGAAAAAATGTATCATATTATCCGAAACTCCTTTCCAAAAACATTTCAATGAGTTCTACAACACGCAGGAACCGACCGCGTGGTCACGGGACCCCTGATTATAGAAAATAATGATAATTTGAGAAAATCCACACTTAGGCTTGACAACGTACCATTAGAGGGAAAACCCTCTTAGCGCCCCCTAAGCAGCCCCTTTAGGGGAGTGATCACCATGCACGAAACCAATGTAACTCGTAGGAACCAATCGCGTGGTCACAGGACCCCCGGTCGAAAATTTGAGAAAATCCACACTTTGGCTTGAAAATGTGTCGTTAGAGCGAAAACCCCTTAGCGCCCACCCTACAACCCCCAAAGAAGTTTGAACACCTCGAACGGGACCAACGTAACTCGCAAGAACTGATCGCGTGGTCAAGGGACCCCCGATTTGAGAATATGATGATAATTTGAAAATATCTAGAATTAGGTTTAAAAAATGCTGTTAGAGGGCGAAAACCCAAAGCATTGTCATGTACTCCTTCTAACGTACTATCCAATAACAAGCTAACAACCAATAATTATCCAATAGCCAAACCAAACCAAACAAATAATTATCCCGTACTCCTTTTAACATACTATCCAACAACAAGCCAACAACCAATAACTATCCAACAGCCAAACCAAAAAAAACCAATAATTATCTCGTAATCCTTCTAACATACTATCTAACAACAAGCCAACAACCAATATTTATCCAACAACCAACCAAAACAAAACCAATAACTATCCCATACTCCTTCTATCAATAAAATTTAAAAGATAAAGTATATCAATTATATAAATACTTCAATTAAAGTAAGGAGTACATGATTCATGCGATCCAAGAAGGCCATTAAATATAGTCTTCTGAATGTGTGATTGGACCAAATTGATCCTAGATCCCCCAGTGTATTCTTTTACATATATATTTGTTAACTAGTTTCTTTAATACAATCTTCATAAAATCAATCTAATTTAACTTCATTTTATGAATACTGCATCAATGAAACTGATCAACAAATGTATATGTATAGGAACACGTGGAAATTAAGCTGGTTCAATTTGGTCCAATCACAAACTCAAACGACTATATTCTCAAACCGAGCATTTTGTGAAAGTAACTGAGTATTCGACTGAGCATAACACATTATCGAAAGTTAACTTACATAAATCATATTAAACATTCGTAAAAGTAACTAAACATTCATACATCAGAGTAAAACGCTAATACAGTGTCAATATCAAAATAAGATACAAATAAGATTAAAAAGGCTAACATAATATTTTGACACTCAATGTTCCTCTCAATCAACTAAAAGATCCTTTAAATTAGGGTTGTCATCAAGAGCTGACTGAAACTCTTTTGGAGCCTTAAATGCATCCACTTCAGTAGTCATAACCTTTGGTACATGCACAACAATAGACCAATTGCCATCATTTATGCACTTAGAATAGAATACCTTCTTTACGTTCTGAAATGCATAAATAAAAGGCTCATTGACTATGCGATCTTTACTCTTCAGCTTTGATAAATCTACCATAAAAAATTTGGAGTCATGATCAACTTTGCAAGCATTCGTAGTATCCTCCACCTTTACCCAATCACAAAAGAATATGGTTTCTGTGAAATCTAAGTAATCAATTTCTACAATTTGTTGGACTATCCCATAATAGGTTAGTACCTTATTCTTTGAATTTTTATCGCTTTTGCTAGCGATACAGGTGATCAAGGCAGAAATTGATATTCCACTATTTTGCGTTAAAAGTTTTTCCTCATATGGATATGAAATAAAATCAAAACCGTTGGTGCGAAATTTCTTAAACTCTTTAGCACAAAAATTATGACTTTTTGCTAGGCGTGCAAGCCTGGAAGAGATGTCACATCTTTTTAGAAGTTGTATTTATTAATGAATTTGTATTAAGGCGTGTTTTTATCACACACAAATAAATAACCGCACACATAAGATGTGAAATTTACCTCTTTTGATACCCATGCCCTAAAATCAGTTGTCGTGCAATTTCTCCTTTGATTTTGGGCAATTTCATTCTCGTACTTCCTACGGATAAATTATAGAGTTTAGATCATAAAATATAAAATACATATAATCAAATAAGAAGAATTCAATAGATACTCACTCCTTCCATTCTTTGACTTCATCTTGCCATTCGAAGACATAACGAGCTGCTTGCTCGTATTGTTTATTTGTGAGTTTCACCTCTTTAGGGTAAACTCGTTAGGTTTCTCGATCATTCCTCCTCTACGAGGATTGAACCTCATCACCTCTTGTTCTGGCATATATTCCCTAGCGTATAATGGTGAATCCACAGTTACGTATTCCTCAGCAATTGATCCTCCAATATACCGTGTATTCTTTACGTAACCTTTGAAGGTTTTCATCAAGTTCTCAAAAGGATACATCCAATAATACCTAACGGGACCACATAATAAAGCTTCGTTGCATAAATGCACAAGCAAGTGGATGCTGATATCGAAGAACGACACAGGAAAATATTTCTCGTATACACAAAATGCCTCGATTAAAGTTGATTTTGCAGCTCTAATTTACCTTTTGTACCACTTTTACACAAACTAGGGTAAAACACAAACTGATTTGCATAATTTTCCAACGGAGATCTTTGTGTTCAGAGAAGCAATGCCAAGATAATAGAGGTATTAATTGGATAATTACATGCCAGTCGTGAGACTTGCACTGTTTTAAGTTACTTGCTTAGTAGTTTATGACCCTACATATATTACCAGAATAACAAGTTGGAGTCTTCAAGTTGAACAACGTGTCTAATAGGATCTTCTTCTCACTAGAATTCAAAGTGAAAGCAACCGGAGGGGTAGAAATTCTTCCTGTTATAGGATCGTTATTTAACCAGAGTATCTTATTTAGCTTCATATCCTGTAGATCTCGACGAGCTCGCTCTCCATCTTTGGAATGAGATCCACCCAAACATGTTCCTATCAAATTTTCTGCAACATTCTTCTTTATGTGCATCACATCAATTACATACCTTACACGATGATCTTTCCAATATGACAAATCAAAAAATATTAATCGCTTGGACCATGGTTTTGCTTTAGTAGGGTCATTAGGATCTCCCTTGCTTTACGCTTAAGGTTTACAAACTTGGGGTGTTTACCTGCATACCTATTCCCCGCAGTCGCAACCGCCGCCTTCTCCTTGATCTGCTGACCAAAAAGTCGAGCAGGTTGCATTCGACACTCGTGAACAATAGGATAAAAGTTATACTTGTCATTCCTGAATAGATGACTGGTCGGCAGAAATTTACGATGACCCGTGTAACTCATCTTACTACTATGTTGTAGACAAATGGCTTCAGTTTCCTCCCCACATATGGGATATCCATAATAACCATGAACATTATAACCGGATAAGGTCCCATAAGCAGGAAGGTCGTGGATCACCCACATCACCATTGCTTTAAGTGTGAACTCTTCACCCTTGTGAAAGTCGAACGCCATCATGCCATTATCCCATAACTCTTTAAGTTCTTCGATTAATGGGGCTAAGAATATATCAATATCATCACCTGGTGCCTTCGACCCGGGTATTAATAAATATAATAATGTGAAATCCTTTCTCACGTACAGTGTCAGAGGGAGACTTAAAGGCACCATGAAAACTGACCAATAACTTTGACTAGTACTCAAATTATGGAAAGGGTTAAACCCGTCAGTTGAGATTCCAAGACGAACATTGCGTGGTTCTTTTGCAAATTCATGGTGTCGTGCATTTGAAATTTTCTAAACGAGTGAATCAATCGGATGACGCATCAAATTCCCACCCACCTCGCATCGAGCGTGCCATGTCATGGCCTTCGCTATCCACGATATACTAAAAAATCATTTTAACCGTGACCCGAGTGGAAAATACTTCAAAAACTTTTATGGGGCTTGCAATCTCTTTTGATATTTTGCAGGTTTATCATTTACCTTCTCACAAACAACATATCTAGGCTCACCGCATACTGTACATTCATCAATCTCTCTGTGTTCATTGTGATACAATATGCAATCATACATGCATGCATGAATATATTTGTATTTCAATCCCAAACCCTTCAAGCTCTTCTTTATGGTAGGATAATTGTCTGGTAACGTGTTGTCTTTTGGGAGAATTTCTTTAACCCACTTAAGAATTCTGGTTACGTTGTTCCCAGACAAACAAAATTGAATCTTCAAATTATGCAAACCAATCATTGCATATAATATCGAATGATCTTCCTCGCAATCTTTATACAACGGTCTAGTAGAATTAGCTTTCAACCGTATATATTCTCGATCTCCTGGTAGTTCAGTATCAAATTCTTCATTGTGCGCATTATATATCTTCACAGGTTAATGGTATTGGTCGTGGTAGACTCCGTAAGCATCGTCAATTAGGTAAGTCAATGGACTATGTGTTGGAGAATCATTTACCACTTCTACTCGTTGGTGTTCTGTTACGTGGTCGGTTACCAGTAATTCTTCTGGAATATATGTCCACTTGTTATAATCTTAACAAATTCCCCACATTATTAATTGTAACTCAATATCTTTTAAAGAATTATATTTTCCGTTTATACAATGGGTGCACGAATACAGAATCTTCTCACTTTTAAGGTTCTTAAAAGCGTATCTAATAAATTCTTGAACGCCTTTAACATAAATATTAACTATTCGGTCAGTCTCCCCCATCCACTCTTTGTATTGTGGAAAATCCATTTAATAATCTTCAAATTACAGTCATGTGTTAACATAATATAATAAATATCATATTGCATAGTAAAGCACTAGTATAATATCAAAGCAAAGCACTAATATAGTCAATAACACACCAATCAATCAAATTATGCAATAACTTAAATACAAGAACATGTCAATCAATGATACTACACAACCACTTAAACTCAAATTAAATAAATTTGTCTACTGATATTATTACAACATAAGAAAAATATTACTACATCTTCATCAAGTGATAAACTAGCCAAGTGGTAACAGAGTCTACATAATTTTTCAAAAAATTTCCTTCTCCACTGTTGACGTGCGCTGGAATAGTTTCACAACCCTCATATATTGTATCAATCATGATCTGACATTCACCCTGTTGCAAAGGTCGATTATGTACTAAAGTTCCTACAATAGTGGACATGAGCGTGCAGAGCCCAACGACAAATTTACCGCTCAGGTCCTGTATATAGTATTTCTCGCCATAGTCACCGTGGGGCATGGATCTACCTGATTGCCCCACTACGTTTGGACTTATCTAGCAATAAATGGGTTGGACTCTTATATTTTAGCTATGTTTTTAGATATGTTCAAAACTTTTCTTTATGTTTCCTTTTTCTTCTTACAAACAAATTGTTGTAGCCAGCTGTTCAAACTTTATCATGTTTGCAGCTATTTTATAGCGATTTTACGATAGGCAATTTTTTACACGATAATCCGTTTATGATAATAATCTGAAATGAGTCGAAGATGACACGATTAACTTGTATAGATTTAAGAATACTCAAAACTTATACTCAAATAAAAATCAACCTAACCCGAAAATGACACGACTAACCCGAATTGCCACCCCTAGCTTTTTTGGTACGAGCATCAAAATTAGACAAGGCTATGATATGAAATGACAGGAAATAGACTTAAAATTAACGTAATGTATTATGTTCGTATTAAAATTATGATTTATGTTAATCAAATTATCGTATTTTGTCATTTTATTCGTGTTTTTGTGTATGATGATATTCAATGAAATGTAAAAATTATTAATTGTGTTAGTCATGTCTTATCGTGTTTCAATTGGGTATAGGACTAAACCCAAAAAAACTATTAGATAAAAAAGATACACGATTTACTATCGTATTCGTATCTAAATAGTGTTTATCGTGTCGGATCGTTTTAGACCCAAAAATGACCCAAATTCCACCCCGAATTTTTGGTATGTTTGATAACATAAATTTGTCTTAAGAAAAAATTCATCTTACGCTATAATACAATTAGTGAAACACGTATTGGTATACAACTTGATTTTTTTTTTCTTGCTTATAATTCTTTCAGCCTCCCCTATAAATACACCCTTATGGGTTTTTAATTGTTAGTTTGTTTTTTATTTATTTTTATGTCTCATTCATGTGAATTCTATGTAATGTTTTGTAATATATTAGGGTACGTTTGGTTATGTACTCTGAAAACTCGATTTAAATTATGTTTTTAAATATAGTTTTAAAATTCAGTTTTTTTTTATTTATAATTATTAGTGTGTGTCTGGTAAACTTGTTTCTAAATACAATTTTTTGAAAATTTGACAAAATTAGCAAACATGTATATTTATATTATACATATATGTGTGTGTTTGTGTGTGTGTGTGTGAAAACATATACATAAAATTTTCATACATATATAATACATGAATGTATACATATATGCATACATACATCATAAATTATATACATGTATATTTAATATCATGTACTTTTATGTATATTTAATGAGGTATGTTGGGAGTTCAACTATATATATATATATATATATATATATAATGATATTCCATGTATAATTCACTATAAAATTATATACATATATGAATTGATAATATTTTTTAATACATATGTACTATATGTATATTTTATATTATTGCATACATTAAAATACATGTATAAAACTATACATAAGTATCATGTATTTATTGATAATATTATTTAACTTTATATTATTCCATACGTAATTTTGTGTACATGTACATATATATTTTTTTGTTTATAAGAATTACACACATATCAATGTATTATGTATGTATATTATATATTAAGGTATAACTGCATTGAAATATTAAGAATGTATAATTCTGAGTTGAAAAATAAAAAACAGAAGTTATAAAACACCTTCAACCTGTTTTCTGGAAAAATTGATTATAACACATAAATATTATAATTTAGTTTTTAAAAACACGTTGTCAAACGCAGATTTTTATCAGAATTGTATAAAAACAGAATTATAGTTGTAAATTAAACGGCCCTTAACATTTTAAAAAAGAGAAAGTTTAGACTCACTTTTAATTGAGACTCAAAATTGAAATTTTCAGCGACAAGGCGTGTCCTCATTAATTGATAGCTTGACACTAACTAAGCGTGACACATTATATGGGCGAGTCTCGATTTTTGAGTATAGATTTTAAGTCGTTATAGAAGCCTTTGAAAAATAGATCAAAGGCTTTTTCTTCGAAACTTGAACCAAATGAGGTTTACAGAATTAGAATATCAACTAATTTTGTTTTAGAAAACAAGTCTTTAGTCTTGAGCGTTGATTAAGGTGGTGTACACGATTGAATTGAATGGTTGGTAGATAGGATAGTGATGAAGTTGAGGTCTCCACGACTCCAGCTCATCAAAACAAAGGCAGACGTCTCCAAGGAAAGCACATGGAGGTGACCACAATCTAGCAAAGCTTCTATTGTTTACCGGCCACAGACGGTAAAGGACGATATGTTTGACCGAGGAATCCGGTCAGATTTGGAAACCGGGAAAGCAAAGGCACAAAATTCTTTTTCAAGAGTCTTCCCGCCTTCGTAAATGCTCAATTTTGTGGGGCCCCGTTAGCTGTAGTTTGTCGGGTCCCTGTCCTATTCTTAGCCTATATCATACGTCAACCTCGTGAGTTTTTATTCCCTCTTTGGCACCGTATATTTAATTTAATAGAGAATTAAAATAAAGAACATATTTTTTTTTATATTTAAATTTTTAAAATAATACTTTTTAAGTTTATAAATCTAGTCTCTATGGTATAATAGTATTTATAAATTTAGTCCCTATGATATAATAGCATTTATTTTTTTGGCCCGCGTCAGCAGCACTATTTTTAATGGAATTTTTTGTACATGGACTAAATTTATAAAATTATATGTAGTGTCTTTTTTTTATACACTTTGAGCATTATAAGGGCAACCCTTATGGATAGTCTAAAAATACACATTACTAGCGTAAATATACCCGTAAAAAACGAAAAAAAATGTTATGGGTAAAGCCATATATACACTAGATGTATCCTAAACGACTGCGTTTAAAAAAAATAAACATTTCGCGGAACATGATGTTCCGTTTAGATGAGCTGGACAAATTGCCTTGGGCGGAACATATTGTTCCGTTTAAGGCTTTCCCCATTTCCAAATTCCTTCCCTCAAAATTAACAAATGCCCCACAATTAATACCCAACCCCTACCAACCATCCAACCACCTTAATTAATATTTTTACTCAATTTAGTTTAACTGTTAGTGTCAATATTGTACATAATTATTTTTTTTGTGGATGTAGTCATGTAGTCGTGTTATTTTGTATAAGTTGTTTTCTTTATCCAAAATTTTAGTAATATATTTTAAATAAGTCAAGTTGTTTTCTTAATTAATATACCCATTGGAAAAAAAATTTGTTGCAATATAAATTTTAAAGGCGTTGCAATACAAAATGGAAATAGCGGGGTACATAATGAAAATAGGGGAAATTGAAAGACATGCCTAGGCGGAACATGATGTTCCGCTGAAGGCTTTTTTTTTTATTTCTTGCGCGGAACAACATTTTTCGCTTAAGGATGGGTCCCACAAAAAATGAACTAGTCCAATGCTAAATTTGTTATTTTATACGGAAGTAGATTGCGAATATAGACATTTGCGGTACCCATAACATATCAATTTACCTCAAATATACACTTTTAACATACCCATAAGGGTTGCTGTAAGGACCTTTTTCCAAAACCCCCTTAATTTAAAGTTATATTTAAATCAATTTTATAAAGAACATATATCAAATAAATTTTTGAATATTTTTAATACCTGTTTAATTTAAATTTATTTTTATTATTCTAAAAATTCATTCATCACATAAAACATTAAAAAAAAAAGATCCGATGAAGGCCATCGGAGCTCCGACAGTGGAGGGGCGGGGGTGGGGTGGGTTTAGCGCGAACCTTTAAAAATAAGAAAATAATAGTTAAATGGGTTTTGAGGCCTTTTTGGAACAAAATAAAAAAGATTTAACTAAATGTGTACTAATAAATATTCGAGCAATTTACAATTAGATCCCTTGGTAACAATTTTTAAACATTTAAGGACAATTTACTATTAGCTCCACTTGTTATGCCACTAGCGTGGACTTTTATAAGAAAATAATTAGTGAACCTAAGTATTTAAAATTTATCAAAAGTCCTTTAGTTTTTAATATTTGTTTGTGAGGGACCTAAGAGTATTTTTCTCAAAATATTTTGAGACTTTTTGTTAATTGTTCCTTATATATATATATATATATATATATATATATATATACAGTGTTGCTCTTGTGTGGACTATTTCGCATTTTAAGAATGCGGACCGAATACGTATCACCTGGCGGTAAGTCCAGAAAAGAGAGAGAGTGTGCCTATAATTTAGACGATAATTTCTAAGTGCACCGTTAGGTGACACATGTTCGGTCCGCATTCTTAAAATGCGGACTAGTCTACACAAGAACAGGACGATATATATATATATATATATAGAGAGAGAGAGAGAGAGAGAGTAAATGTATAAAGAAATATCCCATGCGGGATAAGTATGAGGGAGTATTCACATGGTATTTCTTTTAAATAAAAATAATAATTGTAGTTTTTGCTCAAAATTTCAAATAGTAACTTGTTTTTTTAAATACAAAAAAAATCATTTTAAGTTCATTTTTAGAGGTCGCTAAACAATTTAAAACCCACATAAAAATAAAAAATAAAAATTGTATTTTAAAAAAAAATACGACACACCAGTCCCGCATCAGAGCAGGACTCGTATATATGTATAAAAGAAACACAAAAAATAATATATTAGATGAATTTTTTCAATGAACCACATGTAACCCTCACACCCAATCATTGTATAGTCACGTGAGTTGCATTCATTTTCTATGTACACTTGGTGTTACTCTAATATTTATCGAAGAGTATATTAAATCATGAGACGAGAGTAAACTCTATAGTGAGATGCAAAGGAAAATGATGTTCCTAAAAGTTTAATTGGGGAGCTGTGAATTTATTTACCTCGGACTAGTGTGAAGTCAAAAATAAAAATAAATAAATAACATGTGACAAAAATAATGATATCTTGAAGTATTGAAAATAATAATAACAAGTAATAAATAAATTTGCAAAAATAATATATTTATGTTATTAGATAAAAGGAAAGTTCATTCAAAGTTTCAAAGTCTTTATATTAATTATTGGTGTAAGTACTTCATTTTCATTAAAGACTTTCAATCCCAACTATAAAAAATAAAAATAAATAAAAAAAGGCTTTTTCGGCTTATAATAGGCATATTTGCCCTAAATCATATTTACAGGACTAATTTAGGTTTGAATGAGATTAGGTACTTCTATGACTTAAGTTCTTATCTTGGATCTATAACACATCACTTTCAAGCGAGAGAGAAGTCCCATAATTTGATGACTTGGTTGCATAGATCATATAAAATGATAGGGATGTCTTAGTGTTTTATGGGCTCCTTTATGGTGAGGGTTACAGAAGTCTTTTTGTACCCGTGCAGGAAGGGACTCTTGGTAGGATCATTACCGCTTACTTAACTTGTTTTGTGAACTTGTATATATGTGTTACTAATCGTCCTTATTTTTTATGTTCAAATCCTTACTACTAGAGGAAACCCAAAGATCGATACATTAACTTAACAGATCTTGACAAGGTTTGGGCAAGACAAACTTCGATCAGCATCATTGTGAACTGATTGTTGCATCGGTCAAGAACTTCACTGTGACATCCTGTAAAATATATAATTGAACAGGTTTAAAATAAATAATACTAGAAAATAAACAATTGAATACCATTACCAAAATAACCAACAATAATAAAATCAATCATGAGAAATACACTGTCTCAAATAGTAAACCAACTTCAATTGAAATAATAATTAATACAATCTCCGACATGACGAGAATGTAAATAGAAGTAAAATAATGAGCATCCAGGCCCGATACATACATCCTATAAGAAAAACAACTCGAAAAAAAATGCAAGTGCAAATCAGGGCTGAGGCAGAAACTGCCACCTAGGTCCTGAAATAAAATTCAATAACAATGTAAACAACATGTTTACAAAGTATAAGAATTTAATGGAATTGGGGATACAATAATAACTACACATCTTCCTCTCATATTTTAGTTATTTTTCATTTAACCCAACCCAAATAACCCTAGATGTAATTTGCATTTCTAATCCCAAGTCCAAATGACCCAGTGATTAATTATTATTCATCTCCCTTGAATATAAATAAGTGGTCCCACAATAAATGCTAGTATATACATCTATATTATAATGTCAATAAGGAAAAATAATATACAAGTCTATCATCCACATAAGTACGGTCCATGACAGGTATAAGTGAATTGGTTATGCTCGAGTCGGCACATAAGTACAAAAGCCTAACCATATCACCTTTGGGGATCACTCGTGCGTTCTAGGTATAGTTATAGGTCGTCCCTAGCCTATAACCTCAAAGCCTCAACAAGGGATAATCACTACACATTCACGTCATAATGCACATCCTCTGTACCCCAGGTTATTCGCTAGAACTTCCATGTATATTACCCCTCGGTATGTGGGTATGTCAGTCATAGGATTGGGGTAAAAGGACAAAGATAAAGCCCATCTCTATCATCAAGATACCATCACAATTAACATCGTACGCACCCCATAAAAATCCCTCCTAGTAGGTCCCCCATGTACACTCATGCGTGGTATACTTAACACATAAAACTAGTAACCCAATCTACTCATAAGTTACTAACATCACTCACATTCCCATATAGTTAATTATAATTAATATTGGAAATCCAATACCTTCAAATGGGGTTTAAGTTCCTCAACTAATATTCCATAAAAGCCCAAACCTCGTATCATTAATTTTTCCAAAAGTTCCTTTAAAAAATAAATAATCCCAAAATATGCCCCAATCGATGCGCACGAAAAATACCCTAGTCATGCGCACGCTAACCATTCGCACGAAGACAAAATCCTACCGTGCGCATGGATCACGAAATCCAAATTCCCTGAAACGCATATTTCCTCAACCTCACAAACCCCTGTTACGAGCCCAAACTCTAAAATTGCCACTAACGACCTGAACCAAGGTTCTTCTACCTCAATTACATCCAAATATGTCCGGAGAACATTAATAATTCAACTTTTAAACTATCTCTACAAGTGTTAGATGATTTAATCAAAGTTTAAGTGTAAATTTCAAATATAATGTTTAATAACCCTATTATTTAAAATCTTATAAATTTAATCTCAGCTTTACAACAATTTTCAAATTAAACACGGGGCTTTTAGTTGATTATACAATATGAACTGGTTTCAAAAAATTATAATTATAATCTAATTTAGATTATGAGATTTATCATTAAAATAAAATGATTTCATTAACATGAAATTTAACATTAATTTAGCCCAAAATTAAATTGCAAAGAAAGGGATTTACTTATAAACTCAAGTTATCATATGAATTAGTTTAGATTCAAACGAGTAACTATTATTCTAACACAAAAAGAATCAAATTCTCACACAAAGTAAACTTGCCTTAGAGAATTTGGTTGAAAATCAAGCTCTCGCTCTTCCTAGCTTCCAAAATTCTTATTGCCTCTTCTGCTCCATAGTATCTTTAGCCTTTAGGGTTCCCTCACAAGTTTCAACTGAATTTTAAGTTTAGACTAGTGACTTTATAATACTGATACCCACGAAATAGGTCCAAAACCCATTCCAAACGGCTCGAAACTTGTCCCAAATCCCATAGTAATTCAACGTGTTTAAAATAAATTATTTTTAGTCAAAAGCAGACATTCTATCAAGTAATTACCAACCCAAAACATGACATATAATCTAACCAATTGATTATCTCAATAATTCGGTATGAGTCGAAATACCAATTATTAATTATTTATTTTTTAATCGCGACATGACATTATAAGAAACTACTTCACCATCGATGGGAAACGACACTGGGGGAATTATCCAAATAAGGAAACCCTAAAAACCAAGTCCCTAACCATTCCTTAGTCCCCCATTATATACCGTCACTTCCAAATATTTAATTAATGAATTTTCGTGTATTAATTCCATGTTCATAAATGAACTATATAATACATATAAAAGATAAATAGTGAAATCACATGTCACAACAAGCAATTAAAATAAATTTCACAATTTAAATGATGTACAAAAATACGGACTATTGCGTTCATACCTGTTATAGAGGTCATTATTGTTGATTATACGATGGTCAGTGACTTCTGCATTCTGACGGTTGCCCCCTACCTAGAACTGTTGTGAGAGTTATGTACATTGGTGACAATTTTTTGCCCACCTATGTGATCTCTACTAACTCTAAGGATGATAACTTGTTCGAACTGGGGGCAATTTCGTATGGATTTAACTTTGGCAGGGTCAACCTCGATTTTGTCTTTGCTGACTATAAATCTGAGCACTTTTCCCTTAGTGACTTTGAAGACACATTTATCTGGTTTTAAACCCCTTGTGAAGAGGCACGATCTTTGGAAGAATTTCAGAGTGTTAGAATATGTCCCACATGATCCTTGGCTTTATTATCATGTCCTCCACATAGAATTCTACTTTCTTATGTAAAAAGTCATGTAGTATAGCTATGGTCTCTCTTTGGTAAGTTGTATGAGTGTTTTTTAGACTGAAAAGTATGACTATATAACAATATGTCCCCCAAAGGGTAATGCACTTGATCTTCTCCTGATGATCAAAGCGCATTTATTCTGATTGCAGCCTACGAATCAGTCAACAAAGGACTTCAAACCGTTTTTGGTTATACAATCTACCATCAGGTTGATATGAGGTAAGAGAAATCATATTTGGGATAGGCCCAATTGAGGTGCCTATAGTCTACACACATTCAGACTTTGCTATTGGTTTTGGTTACTATTATGATGTTGGCTAGATAAGTGGGGTACTCTACCCCTTGAATGATGCCGACACTGAATTATTTCTCCACTTTCTCTTTAACTTTCAAGGACCATTCGAGCATAAGCTTACAGAGCCTCTATTTTACGGGTTTAGCATCAGGGAGAGTAGGTATCTCATACATGATGATAAAAAGGTCGATACCAAAAATGTTGGCGTTGATCCAAGCAAAAATATCCAGAAAGCTAGCAATGCATCCGATAGAGGACTAGTTATTCAATACTTGGGTTTCCTTGATGTCAAAGATGGGGTGATCAGGGACGTGTCAAGGTACCTTTGGAGTGATCTTTGGGAGCTTTGTGACCTTTATACTGATTGTAGGGTGGGGCATGTGGTATCTCTTATATTGGGCCCTTCTTCCATTGGGGGAAGCTTTAGGGTCTTTAGCGGAGTCCGCGAGATTGGTGCGAGGAGGTGCCTCATTGATGAATTTCAGCAAGTGTTGGTAGTTTGTATCGTTATATTGATAGTCCCATGAGGGTTCACTAGGTGTATCCCAAGGTTTGACCGAAGGCGGTGTTTTAGGTGGGGGGGGGGGGGGGGAATAGTGGAATTTGGTACACGGAGGTGGATATTGAGTTTATGGATGCTGACCCACTTCCATTTATCTATAATGGTGTCTCAGTTAGCTGAGGTGGTGTAGTAATTGTGGAAGCGTTATGACGGTACTAAATCGACGGAGCTCGAATAGCTATCATGACAGTCTCATCGACAAATAGTGTGGGTAATCCCCATTTCAGCTCTGGCTGGGGGGGGGGGGGGGGTCTGTCTTTTATGATAACCCATGATACGTTCAGTTTTTCATGGTCGACTGTGTGGATTTTCCCGTAATCCACGTACAACCCTCCTCGTAAAGGATCTCTACTCTGGGCTATAGAGATATTTAGATCTCATCCTACCAAGGTTATGGGAGTCTATGATAGGGGAAGTCCTCTTATTAGAGACGAAAGTGACTTTTACACCCTTAATGAGGGTCTTTGGGTTTATCTGTTAGGGCTTTTCCATTGTTGGTGTACCCAAGATCGACATTTCTCTCATGTTCCATAGTGGTGAAGGCTTTAATGGTTCCCTGAGTCCGAACCCTAGCATGTATCCCATCATTTGATTTATTTAAGAGGCCATATTATGGATAATTGGTTCCTCCTTTATCATGTGAATGAGTGGGATGACCCTTGATTCACTGAGGTAGATTTCACTGCTGTCGTGATGGGTGTCTAGGATAGGGGTGGTGCTAGTATTGTCTATAGTGGCCCAATAATTGTCTCCCTTAATAGTGATAACCTCAGTGTTAAACGCGAATTTGACCTTCATGTAAGGTAGTGCCCCTATGGGGTGTATTCAGGCCCTCCTGAATAAAAGATTGAAGTTGACTAGGATGTCGAGTACTTGGAACTCGATATCACATTTTATTGGCCCTATGATGAGGGTGAGGACGATGGCCCTTAGGAATTCTTGATGAGTGTTATCATAGGCCCTAATGGTCGTAGAGGACGGTGTAAATTCTGAGGTGATCTATCCCAGACTGAGAGTATTGTGAAAAATCCATACATTGATGATGGAACCATTGTCTACTAGTACCAAGGGTAATCTCTGTCCACAGGTCTCAGTGGTAATGTGTACTGTGAATCGATGGTTGTCACCTTGCATAGGGAGGTCCTCATCAGAGAAGATGATATGTTGTTATATAGTGATGGAGCCAAGAGTGATCGTTATTTCAGACAGAGTTAGATCCGTAGGCACAGAAGCCTAAGACATTAGGCGAATGAGAGCAACTCAATACTCACAGGATGTAGCGATCAACTCCCGGTAGGTGATATTAGCTGAGGTTCTACATAGTTGCTCCTGGATTTTATTATTTTACTAGGGAGGATGAATAATGGTCACTTCAAGGGATCTTTATCCTTTTTTACGAGTTGAAGGCGCGATATATCGACCTGACTTGGTGAGAATATCGACTTCTTTTTCTCTAGTGAGGATGAAATTTTCTCACATTTCTCTTTCATCTTTCTTTAGGTGTAGTAGGAGATGTGGACATAGAGGATCCCGACCAGATGTCATCGTTTGAGGTAGTTTCTTGGTATTCTTCATCATTGGGAGGGGATCTTTAGAGATAGTTTCTTAATGCTCTCTACTGTGGGAGGGGGACTCTGGTTCCTCTGGATCCATTTACTTCACCATGATGGAGGCTTTGCAAAAGATATCTCCATAGTAGTATCGATATTATGTGTATTCCAATCCCCAGGGCGAGATTTTTAAGACAAAACTATTAAGATTTAGTGCAAACACCATGTAGACACCACATTATAGGACCCCCCCAAGTCTTTCCTTGGGTCTTAACACCTCCTCATTCAACACAAACCCTAGATCATACTTCGAGTACCAATCTAGAGGCCATCAAGCGCTCTCAGAACCCATTTGACTCCGGTCAACTCTATTATCAAAGCGAAAGCTTAATGAATCTTTGAAGGGCTCTAAATCCCCTTTCCAACGGTCCACTCTGTGCACAAATCAGAATAACGGTTTGAATGAACAAACCATTATACTATTAAAAATCGATCTGGAGGCCACCAGGTACTCCAGGACCCCGATTTGATCCTAATCAACTTTCCTGTCAGAGCAAAAGCTCAATGGATTTTTGAAGGTCATTGAAACTCCTTTCTGACGGTCCGTCCCGTGTGTAAAATAGCATGACCATTTGGATGAACGATCCTTTTTCCCCAATAACTGATCGAGAGGCCACCAGGCGTTCACGGGCTCCATTTGACCAAAGTCACCTCTACAGCTTGTACGAGACTGAATGAATATTTGAAAGGAACTGAATATCCTTTTCAACGGTCTTCCTCATGCGTAAATTAGCCTTCCTGTATGGACAAATGATCGTTGGACGCTTTCGATCCCCATTTGACCAAAGTTAACTCTCCGAATTGAGCCTCTTTAGAACATCTAAGTTCCTCGCATAACCTTTCCAACGGTCCACTCCGTGCGCAATTTGGACTTACGGTTTGGACAAACAATCCATCATCGTCTGACGATCTCTTGTTCAAATGATTGACGAGTGATTCTGAACCCTGTTTGACCCAAAGTCAACTATTGAACCCCGGATAGGACCAAAGGATTCTCAAAAGTCTTTGAATTACCTTTCTAACAGTATGCCCAACTGGCAGGTCCATTTCCCTGCCTATCGTCAACGTGTCTATGACCAACAATCAATTGGCAGGGAGATGACTATGTCGATCGATAGTCCCCCTACTCTATATGAGGAGAGCATGATCTCACTTCCACGACACCATAAAAAATATCAACTGTAGCGATCTCCGTAAAATTCTTCTTAAGTCAACGAGTTTCCTTGTTTGAAACCTTTCCCTACCTCTCATTCCCATCATTATCACACCCAATTTAGCAAAAATCCTCCTTCATTCTTCACCCACTTGCAAGGAAGCTCACCAATAATCAAGATCAATCTCCAAGTCTCCAAAGAAGGTCTAAACACTTTTCTCTCTTTTTAAATTCCTTTCAGTTTCATATTAGTTATATAAATTCTTAATTTAGCTTTTATCACATACTTTAATACCCCATCCTATTGCACATAATTTATTTTCTATAAAAAAATAAAGAAAAAAAGGACTACACCTATAAACTTATGCTAGATTCTTCGTCACATTTTCTCAAATCTAAAAATATATTTTCTACACACACATATATAATAAACTCTCGTTCAAATATATGGGATAAACCCCACCCTTATGTCGCATGCGAACTACGTGGACGTTAATGCCTTTATAGGCGTCTCGAGCTAAAACACAAGACTCAAGTCATATTTTCTCACTTTCGTATTTTCCTTATTTGTACATTATTTTTATATATATTAATTATAATTCATAGTTGAATCTTATCTAACACATATTATCGTTTCATCATAATGATTAATAGCTTGATAAGCGCACAAATCATATTTTTTTATTGTTATTTTGGGAACATTCCTATGGATGACTTCACTCCGTCTTTTTCCATGATGCGAGTCCAACGATTTCGATCTCCATTTATATATACACTCAAACATAATTTATAGAGAAATTAATGAAATAGTAACATAAGCCCATGAGAGATCAAAAGGGCGGGATGGGTGCCTAACAACTGTAATACCACGTAATTTTTATGACTTTTAAAATGGGTTATATTTTAAATTATTGGATTAATTGGATTTTACTATAAATTAATTCATTTGGGTTTTATCCGTATTATGGATATTAAAATGTATGATTCTGTATATTACTTAAAGATATTTAGTTAATATATGAATGTGATGTTATGGATATGGCGATGTGATATTAATTCAGTAATTTGAATTTTTAGTCGAACGCGGTATGGGATGTGTCGGGACTAATTTGTTAAATTAAAAAGGAAACTTATTTTTATATCGACCTTATAGTCATTTTGAGTACGTCGTTGCATCCAAAAGGGTTGAAATAGTCAAAAAAGTCTATTTGGATGTTGGTTTGGGGTCTCGGGTCATTTGGAAATGAAAAGACAACCCAAAATGGTATTTTGGTCATTTTTACAAGGGGGATTAATAATGATTTCGGATTTTGTCCTATTATAAGTATTTGGAGATTAGTTGTACGTGGGTTATTCATCTCTTCTACACAAAACTTCAGAGGTCATCTTCTTGAGAGAGTAAAAGGTTACTTGGAAGAAGAGAAGTTTGCTTGGAAAGGAGGAGAACCAAAGACCAAAGATCACCACCCCCAACCACCACCGAAAGTTGGCCGGAGAAAGGGAGAACCGCCTGTGTTATTCAACTCCAAAGGATCAGATCTTCATTAGAGGCAAGTGTTTGATAATTGCAATCTAAGTTTGTATATTGTCCATGTTAGGATAGTTATAAAAAGATGAGATTTTTACATGTTTGGAAAATAAAGACGAGTTGTTAATGGATTTCTGGTAAATGAACATATATAGGAATCAAACTCATGTTGTAGGTAGATAGTAATTCACGAAATAATCATAAATCTGTTGAAGAAATTCTGAGAATCAATGGTGTGTTCTTGAAGATATCATGTTTATAATTTTCTGAAAAAATAGGATGAATATATGCATTTAATTCAAACTCTTGATGATTCTAGGATGTTTAGAGCATTAGAAATCATTTACATATGTTGCTATATCATGTAGTAAGGATTATAAGTCATTTGGGTAGTTAATATGAAGGTTTGAAGGATCAAAACTTATGAAATCCGTAGTATCAGAAATGCAGAAAATTGGGTTGGTATCTGGGCGATCGATCGATCGACCCCCTGCCTTCGATCGATCGACCTACCCATAATTCATGAAGTTGTTTCTTATTAATGCTTATTCTTATCCCAAACCTTTTCTAAATCTTTGGTGATTACTAATTGGATATAATGGGACTTAGGAAGGTTCAGTAAGCCCTAGTTAAGAATCAAATTAATTTGATTGGGATTTAATTGATTAGAATTATGTTAATTAAATTGGAAGAAATTTCGGTTGCTAGATTCATGTGTTGGATTCTAATTTTTTTGCATGAGGATTAAGGATAGGTCTAGTAGGGGAGATTGGATATAACACCTGGGCAGCCTTAGGTTTACAAGAGGGTTTAATCCTAGGCAATAGAAGGTGTGTTTATAAGAGATTTGAAACTATCGGTTTTAACCCTAATTAAGGGAGAGTTTAACTCGTAGTAATTCGGAGATAAGATGATATGGAACAGTAGGATATTAGTGATTTCTTACTGAATAAATATATTGAGGAAAACCTATTTAAACCTTGGGTAATGAGTGAGACTCTGGAATAATTAAATTAAAGAAGTAAAGTCATGATATTTTAATACGTAGGATTCAAAGAGATATAATGCTACGTATGGGGATTATCTTAGGGTGGTGGGAGTACCTTGTTGATATTATATTATAGGTAGATGAGAATTCCTGTTTGATTGATTGATGATTTATGTGTATGTATGACATACCTAGCTTACTTGCTATCGACGGGAGGATTGCGCGTGAGGGCCGTCATATCCTGATAAATCCATGGGATCTTTGATTTGTCGCTCAAGAACATAGGTTTATGAAAGACTTATCAGTGAGTTGATAAGTCCGCTGACTATGGGAACGTAGGTATGTGCGTGTCCCGTGGGTATGAGAACTATGTTCGCCTCCAAATGTTTGTGTTGATGTTTGTGGTTCGAGGAATCCTTACCGAGCCTTTAGTCGCCTATCGACAACCAGTGATATTGGGACATGATAGCAGAGTAATGCATGCACCGTAGCTGTGTTTCGGGGTATATATATATATATATATATATATATATATATATATATATATATATATATATATATATATATATATATATATATATATACTGAATTAAATGAATGAATGTATATATGGTGGGTAGAACAATCTACTATGTGATAATTGTAGATAATGGTGAATTGAGAAAAAGAATTGAAATAAGTTAATGAATATTTATTGAAGAGCTTAATTCATATTAATGAGAAACGATTCATGTCAATGAGAAACGTATATGAATGATTTAGTACGTATGGTATGGGATATACGGGGTTATGATATGGGATAGAATCATATTATGAAAATTAGTGAGGACGAATCATTAACTAGGAGGTTAATAGGAAACGTTAAGTGTGCACTCTAGCTGAGAGGTGAGAATATCAAGTGAGAGTCTGGATACTAACATGTACATAATAAATGCTTTATTGCACTTGTTAAATACTTGTTGTTTTAAAAATCATTTTACATCGGCCTCTGACCCGTTTTCTTGCATATTCTCTATTCTATTGTACCTTCTATATCAGGTGTCCAGCAACAGGGACACCAACCTTAGAGGATTATGACGAGCTATGAAGCTAGGGAGTATTGCTTAGATGTCTATCTTCATTTGATTCACATTATGTAGTGTTCTTTTGCTTAAGGCATGTCGCACAAAAGGAATTCATTTATCTCTTTTCTATCGGAGTCAAATACTCTTGTATTCGTGTCATTTTAATACATTTACTATTATTGGGATTACTGCATTGAATTATTATTTGGGAGTGTTTATTCCAATTGCATTTAAATTCTTTTGTGTTAGCGGTTCAGTTATTAGTGTTGTAGAATAATATGTGTAGTGTTATTCGTAAAACTAAAAATTGATTTTGTTAAATTAAAATTTGGAAAGTTTTTAACACCAGCTTAATTGGGCATTGGGTGAGTTGTAAATATTTTCGACAATGATGCTAAGAATGAGCCAATTGTATATTCTGTTTTAATTTGGTATGGGACTGGCCACCCAGTATTTAATTAGGCGGGGTGTTACAACAACTTCCCATTATGTAACTTAGCCTTCGAGCCTCTAAACTATTAGTTTCGTAAGCATCAGTTTATCTCTCATGTCTCTCTCTCGAGTAGGCAACATGTTATTTTGCCTACTTTTTACAAGATAGGTTGGCGTCTCTATATTTTTACATCACCCCACATCGACGACGATCGAAGCACCCCCCCCCCCCCCCGAGTAGTGATGGGGCATGAGACCTTCACCATCCCATCTTTCCTCCCGAAAGCGGTCGGGAAGGGGGAAGATATCTGGATGTCCACACACCACATAGTGAAGACTGTTTAATTTTCCCTCAGTCTTCTTATGGGGAGCAGGGTGGATAAGTTCCATTTCAACCGTGTATGAGTACCTTCATGAGGGAGGACCTTCTGGTGGGCGAAGGCATCGATGGGCTATATCATCTTGCAATTTTATGATACCAACAATATGGGTCGTGTCTAGGTATGCATTCCCATAACAGTGTTCCGTGTCGGTGTAGTGGTTGGACCGCGGTGATATTTTGAGGATAAAAAGATCAAAGGCCAACTGTGAGACTAGCAGATATAGTTAATCTTGAGGATTAACACAGTCTTCTTCGGACTGGTGGAGCTCATAAGGGTTTTTATTTATTGTTATGAAGTTGAACATAATATTTTGTATTTCCACTGGTAGATCATTCAAATCAATGGCTCCGATGCTCTTTCTATCAAAATAATAGAGAGCTGGTACAGCGTATAAGAGGCTAGACTGTAGGTTGTCCGTTGAGAATCCTCGCTTATTATGCGATAAGTTTAGTGTGTGTGATGCTCTATTTGGTCGATCTCTTCTATTTTTGCGTTGTAATCGATGCCGAATTTGAAGTCTCAGAGGTTAAGGGCTGTGAAATATGTGGTTCCTTATTCATTTAACCAGAGTATTATTCTGGGGAGTAGTCCCATTGTGTCATCATTTCCCAGACTTGAGGGTTAAGGGTGATTCGTCTTCGAGGCTTGGGAATATTCTTCCTTCGGTGATGAGTAGATGGTTAATGAAATTTATAATCCCTTGTTATGGTATGTCAATGTAGTACATATGGTGGGGATTGGGGGTGACGGCTTCAGTGTAAACTCTAACAGGCTGAAAGCAGTGTTTTTGCAGGGGAGGTGTCGACTGTGGGCCTATCAGATGCGAAGGGTTGATGTCACCTCTGGAGTCGGTCCGTATCACGTGGATGGTACCAAAGGGGTAGACCTCAATTTTTTGGTCTAGGGGAAGAGGCTCAAGGGAGTACTTCATATTATCGGTCGTATTCTAACTTGAATAAGACCTAGGGAACCACGACCCTTTGGTTCTCATGAAGATGGTTCCATATTTCTTTTCGGAGCTTTGGGTCAACACTGTATTTGATAGGTCCTGGATTGGCCCTCGGCTTGGATTCCCTAGCGACGTCTCTTCAAAATTAGTGGGCTTTTATCATTTCCCCCTCTCTGTATAATAGTTTGTGACAAGTTATGTATCTCCAGGTAATATAATCGTTAGTCAAGAGCTGTAGATATTCCTCACTCATCTGCACTGGGGGAATCGGGTATTAGGGTGGTTGAACCACGGGTTCCCTATTTCAATGACTGGAAGTTATGGTGATTTTACTGTTTACTAGAGAATGGATTGATGGTGATCCGGGAGTGAAGGGCGAGGGAGTACTGCCACTAGTTTTTATATCTAAAAGGGTAAACATGTATGGCTCTGAGGTGGATCCCTCCCACCTGATGTACTCGATAGGTACTGTGAAGGTGATATGCTTTATTTTTCCTAAAGGGCTTCATCGTACATCTCATCCCATTGGTTTGTGATCATTCCCTATCAAAAAGGGTGCGATAAGTCCCGAATCTGTAGAGAGATTGAATTCCATGACTAAGAGGAGGTCAAGACTACAATAGTTAGACTGTAGGAAGCGTATAACCATTATGAAGAAGGTCATATGGTCTATGGTGGTCAAAGTATCAATGATGATTTTTATGGCGAGTGAAAGCAAGCCCAAAGGGTTAGCTATTTGTAAGGGGGCATGTGTGCTCATCCTTGCTTGTGGTGGATGGAGACTATCAGGGTGGAGGGATAAGTGTTTGGTACGAGAGCGTCTGAGAGGGTATTAGTGTTAGGGTTATGATGATATAGCAAGGGGTTGTTATTGTGTGAGAAAATCAAGTGGTTGTTATTGTGTGAGAAAATCAAGTGGTCGTGTAAGGACACTGTCGGCATTTGGTTTCCCACTACAATACAAAAAATATAAACATTTACTACACTTATTTTATAAGTATAGCGACAAATTCAGGTATCAAATCCACAAAGAATGTTGTCAGACGTTAATTAACTTGTTTCTTCATGAATAAAAGTGTAAAAGATAATGTTTTAACAAAATATTAATCTAGGCATGTATTGAAACTAAGATTAAAAAAATGAGTAAAAATTAGATTGAGAATAATATCCCTCACCTCGAGTTAATTAGTATAAATGGTTACATGGGAAAACAAGTTTATCAAGATTAAATCTCATTTAATCAATTACTTAAATCTAGAGTTGTCACCCCCTTAATTCTCATAAAATCCTACTATGATTTTGGCATCAATAAATATTCCAAAAATTATGCCCGTAACGTCATAAATACGGTGCATACATGATATACGCCGTCAAATCTGCTAGGTGTAAAATTAAGAACAACCTAACCCATTTGAAATCTTTTAATCCATCACCAAAGTAAAGCAACCCAATAATCCAAGATGAGTTCAATCATCTCAACCTAAACTAATTTATCTAGAAAGCATTGAAACATGTATTGAAAGAAAGTAAGTAAATAAAGCAAGAAATAATCGAAGGCAACTAACTGACAAAGCTTGAAAACAACAATAGAGGAATAAATTAGTTGGGGAAGAAGATGAGAAGCGAACTTACATACAAACATGGGATAAAACCCAAAGAGGGAGAAAATCTGAGCTCCCAACCCAAACCCTAAGCTATTCAAACCTACAAATGATTATATCTGATAAATAAAACTAGCATACATATATATAGTAAGTTGGAATAAAAGAAAATGGAAAATAAAATAAAAAGAATAAAGATGGGCGCAGTCGACCGCAGCCCTTTGCCCAGTCTACAAGGTGTTCTGTAATAAGCCCACTACCTTCCTTTATAGGTATAAAATGAAAGGTCTGTCGACCGCGGTCCTTTAACTGGTCGATCAATGATCTGTTTTATGGGGCAAATTGGTTATTCAAAAGGGAAAAAACTTGCATTACGGAAATGGCTCTAACTTCATCATCTGAACTCGGAACAAGACGCGGTTTGCGGCCACGCAAAGATAATTTAACGCACTAAACTTCCATGGAGATCCACTAGCTAGGACATAAAGTATGAAAAGATGAAAAGGCCTTTGAAGTTGCAACAAGCGATGTAACTTCCTTGAAACGCTACCAGATGCTCTGTTAAGAATTCCAATACCTACAAAACTCAGATAAACCATATATATATATATATATATTGAATATAGAGGTTAACCAATGTATGAAAATAAAAGTAGGATATAATGGAGATAAAAGTGCTAGATTCATAAGGATATTGGGAGCTAATATACAATACTTATGACGTAACACACCCCTTAACTTAGACATTTCTAGTCCATAGTGACAAAACAAAACGAAATCAGTCCAACGAAGAGCGATGGTAAAAATTATAAAAGCATAAAAGATAGAAATTCCACTTTCACGGGCAAACGATTGCATTTAGCATATGTAATAAGTCATTAAGCTCCTAGGTTACCATAGTGGACAAGTGTCGTCTCATGAGAGTTTTTAAGGATGAAACTCATGAACATCAAGTTTTCTCAAAATATGCCCAATAAACAATATAAGACATGCTCAATAATAATGAAAAGGATTTTAACATGTTATTATAATTATAAATAAATTCACTTAAAAGTCCTTAGTTTTTAACATTAGAACAATTGTAATCACAATTGAAACCTTTAAAAGTGGGACAGAAAGGGAGCACATTAAAATTACGATTTGACAAAACTTTTGTAATTCGAATAAGCATTAAAGTGTAGCATGATATTCAATCATCTCCAGTGTTTACACTCAACAAATGAAACACTATGAAATGGAGTGTAACACACAGAGGACATGCCAGTATAAAGAGTAATTATAAATAGAAACTAGGATGCACACATGTCATCAATGAAGAACGTTATATATAAAATAAAAACTTTACAATCTCAATGAAAGGATATCATCATTAAATGAGGTGAAATGCATTTTCACGGATTATCGCAATCATTTAAACTTTTGAATTACATTCACCCTAGGATCACATAAGACTTTTATAGGGTTGTAATGTAGGTTTAGGGTTAAGGTTATGAAAGGAATGGAATATATACGGATTCAAAGGTGTTTGGGGATAAAACACTCGTGGTAATGGAAAATTGTGGGCAATTTCAAAATTAGAAAATAATTTTCATAAAAAGAATTGGATATAACAATCGAAATTGACGAAGGTTATTGAAAACTATGTACAAAATGGAAATATTTTCTCTCTATTTTCTTTTCTTCTTTTTCTCGTCTTTTTCTTTTTCTTTTGCTTTTTACTTTTTGTTTTTTCGTTTTATTTTCTTTTCACTCTCACATGCTTAATTGCAACTACAAAACAAGAATATCATTCAATCCCAAGTATTATTCCAAATAAAGGTGTGAAAGGTGATATATATGGTTTATAACTTCAACGTGGAGTTAGTTATGGAATTTTATGTTATGAAATGAATATATTGAGGCTCAAAGGAGCTGACTAGGGAAATGTATAAGGTGAGATCAAGGTCAAAATGGGTTAAATAACAAAGACGGCATGTGATCATTTCCTAAAGTTCTCGCAATTCTTAAGTCAAAATAACTTTGATATTCATGATCAAGCAACGCATTTAATAATAAATGACCAGTGAAGGAATAGTGAGATTACCGACTAATTTAACATTTTCAAGAAGGAAAGAATAATGTATAACACTCACAAATGAAGAAAAGAAGAAAGTTCACTTTGTGTAAGTATGTACAATGCAACAAAATATTACGGAGTTATAAAATTCTTTAACCAAATCATTTAAACAAGAAAAAAACATGTGCTCATGGGTTCAAAGTTTAATTGATGAAGTTTTACAAAATATCAATGATGCATGGACTAAAGTCTAATAACTTATAAAAGTGAGAACATGCATCATATAATTATCTATTGGACTAGTCATTTATTTATAATTTATCATCGAAAACCAAATGCAAAATGCCCAAAAAATAAGACAAACGAAAGAAAATATGTTTGAAAATGTTAATTTTTTCAAGCAAAGCATGATTGGGAAGAACATATAATCAAATCATGGACTCAAAAAGCAATGGGAAGAATATCCCATACTCCCTAATTTAAATCTTGCATTATCCTCAATGAGAACCAAGAATCAAGTTAAAGAGAGGAAAATAGTAATATTACCCAAAATAGAGCGATCTCCGGAAAGTACAAGTCCAAATATTCTACAAAACGTGTTAGCACCAAGCAAAACAAAAAATGAAAGAATAAAAAATCTAACTAATTGCACTATATAACAAATAAAATTAAAAGAAAGATCAATTTACTATGTACAACTAACAATTTTAACTTCTAACTAACTATACACTAGAAGTTGAAATTTTTGAGGGTCTATCCAAAATATGATTTGACTTTGAGGGATAATCGGTGTTCCTTCAATTGAGTGCTTACCTTTCAAAAAATAAGAATTCCGTTTGAACAACGGAAGGTATGTGTTAGGCAAAAGAAAGCAACCATCACCAATTAAAAGTTTTTTGGAGATGATGGGGGGTTAGGATAAAACGGGCAACAAATACACATAAGGTCCAAAAAAATGAATTTCCTCCCAAAGATTTTTCAAATAAAATGGGAGGTGGCACACAAGGAGGTAAAATTGCCTTCATGGAAAGAAACTCAAGCAAGTAGTCATCATCGATGAAAGGATTAAATGTTTTAAAATTTTGAACCGACTCATGGGATACTTGTAACAGTTCGATAATGGAGAATAAAAAGGGGGAGGAAATAAATTCAATCTCAAGAGATGAGTTATCATTGCTCAAAGATTGAATTTCAAAGGAGATGGGATCATTTTCAGTGAAACTTTATTCTTTGGTTACCAAAGAAGAAATCATTTCATTGTAAATGGATACTACATCCATCTTTTTCTCATTTTCATTCTCTATTATGCCTTGGCCCAAGTGAAGAATAGTTTATTTAAATGTAGGCATCGATTCCTTATTTGGTTCAAGACATTTCTCAACTTCAAAAGTCTCGAAAGAAAAATTATTGTCCAACTCTTGTTCCTAGCAGTGATTTTCTTCCCTATAATAACTTTCAAGTTTTTTATTTTCAAGAACACGCAAGCCCTCACGCGAAGTCATAAGTGGAGGTGTAAAATTCTTTAAGTTGAGAAGTCTCGAAAGTATCCTTAGAAATAATATCAAAATCATTATTATAAGAATTTAGAAAGCTATTGCAATTAGTTTTGTAAGCACATTATTTTATAAGTCTGTTATCAATTTAGTATGTCGTATACTGCTACACCGTCAAAGAGCATTCAAGAACATTCAAGCATCAAAGACGGATCCGAATATCAAGGTTCTTCATCAAAAAGACTCTGCAAAGTTTACTTTGGTAAGGTTATGTTTTAAATACCTTAACTTTACACTTAGAGCTTTGGGATATTTTTACAAAATATTTTCTAAGTGTTGGAGCGGACCTTTTCGTCAAATTTGTGAATGAGTATTTTTTCTAAGTATATGAGTGGACATTAAAATAATATTTTTTTCGTTCAAACAACATAGCACTGTCGTTCGAATGAGATAAGCATGTCGCGCGATCTCGTTCGAGCGACATGTGTCCTTCATTCGAGCGATATGCTTATCTCGTTCGAACGAGCTCTAATACCGAGGAGGCGCGATTTTGTATAAATACTCATTAAATGGTTTCGTTTTCATTAAGAAGTCACAGCGTTTTAAAAAATAGAAAACTGTGAAATAGCATAATCCTTTTGAATTCTTCTTTTAGGGTTTAATCCCTTTTTGTTTTCAATTCACAAAAATCCCATATGATTTGGTGAATTGTTTTGGTGTTGAAGAACACACTTTTGCTGTTGTTTTTTCTTTGTGGGGAGAACTCTATAACTGGAGAGCTGCGTGCTATTGTGGAGGGAGTCTCTACGGAGTTTTCTGGGTTGTGGTCCTCGTGCTATAGCTGCGCGTGAACCACTGCAGATTTCTAGTTGTTGCTTTGAAGGTTTAACGAATACACCGTGTGTTATACTTGTGGGCGATTATCAGTTTGCATGTAAGTCAATGGTCTTGTGAATTCTTCAAAGTTCTAGAAATAAAAGGTTTTGCCCTTCGGGGATTTTTCCTGAATTTTGTGTCACGTGCTTTATCTATTTATGGTTTGACACATGCACACACGTAGTTGCATATTTAGGGGATGAATTGATTTGGTTTATATAGACTCTAATTAAATAAGTGTATCAAATTAGAAAGTTGCGAATTAATATAAATCGATATCACACACCACATTTATTCGGTTTTACAAGTTTCATAATTCTTATTATAATGACTTTGTGGTCCACTATCGGAATGATCATTCTCAAACTTCCCATAATACATAACTTGTCTTTTGTAATATTCACCCAAATACATTTTAGATGTTTCAAGTTTTTGACTTTGCGAGTATTCACCAAAAGGCATAGGTTTAGGGAGATTTTGAGAAATATCGTTACGATTACCGGAAACATTGAAATAAGACATGTTTGTCCTAAATATAACTCGAGATGTTGATTTACACAAAGTGATGTGCAACTGAAATATTCAAGCATTTATTGGTGGTCAAATGTAGAAGTCCTACAAAACTAGTTAAAAAAGAATACAAATAGAAACAAAACATTATGAAACACTAAATCAATTAAATTACAAACAGACAATCCTCAACAACGGTGCCATTTTGATTATGTGAGAAAATCGAGTGGTCGTATAACTATTATTGTTTGATTTCCCGCCACAATACGAAAAATCTAAACTTTTACTACATTTATTTTATAACTATAACAACGAGTTCGGGTATCAAATCCAAAAAGAATGTTGCTAGACGTTAATTAACTTATTACTTTAGGAATAAAAGTGTAAAAGATAATGTTTTAACAAAATCTTAATCTAGGCATGTATTGAAACAAAGATTAACAAAACGAGTAAAAATTATAGATTGAGAATAATATCCCTAACCACGGGTTAATTTGTATAAATGGTTACATGGGAAGACAAGTTTATCAATATTAAATCTCATTTTATCAATTAGTCAAATCTAGAGTTGTCACCTCCTAAATTCTCATAAAAGTCTACCATGATTTTGGCGTCAACGAATATTTCAAAAATTACTTACGCAAGGTCATAAATATGGCGCATACATGATATATACCATTAAATCTGCTAGGCATAAAATCAAGAACAACCTAACCCATTTCAACTAATCTAATCCATCACCGGAGCAAAGTAACCCATTAATCCTAGGTGAGTTCAATCATCTTAACCTAAACTAGTTTAGCTAGAAGGCATTGAAAACATGTATTGCAATAAAGTAAGTAAATAAAGCAAGAAATAATTGAAGACAACTAACTAACAAAGCTTGAAAGCAATAATGGAGGAATAAATTAGTTAGGGAAGAAGATGAAAAGTAAACTTACATACAAACACGGGATAAAACCCAAAGAGGGAGAAAAATGATCTCCCAACCCAAACCCTAACCTATTATAACCTAAAAATGAGTATATATAATAAATAAAACCAACTTACATATATATAGTAAGTTGTAATGAAAGAAAATGGAAAATAAAATAAAAAGAACAAAATCGCAAAATATTTATTTAGCGCGATCGACCCCGGCCGGGTGTTCTGAAATAGGCACACTTCCTTCCTTCATAGGTATAAAATGAAAGGTTGGTCGACCACGGTCCTTTGACCGGTCTATAGGGGCTCTGTTTTTCTGGGGCAACTTGGTTCTTCAAAGGGGAAGAAACTTACATTACGAAAATGGCTCTAACTTCATCATTCAAACTCGGAATGAGGCGCGATTTGTGGTCATGCGAAGATAACTTAATTCACTACGTACGCTTACATGGAGATCTACTGGCTAGGAAAAGAAGTATGAAAAGACTCAAATGCCCTTGAAGTTTCAATAAGTGTTGAAACTTCCCCAAAACATAACCAAATGCTCCGTTAAGCATTCCAATACCTACAGAGACTAAGATAAACATTATGCAACCAACACACACACACACACACACACACACACACACATATATATATATATATATATATATATAACCAATATGTGAGAATAAAAGTAAGATATAATGAAGACAAAAGTGCTATAATGCATAAGGATAACAGGTGCAATATACATTATTCGTGGCGTATCAGGTTGCTAGTGACATTGGGCCTTGGTAGGATGAGGATCCCGACATCAATAAGGTCCTGCATGGCATAACTTAAGGCTCAACATATCGGTGGTGTGATTGGGTTGTTGGTGATATTCATAATGTGAGTCCAATTTCAAGTTTTTATCAGTAGTTGTTGGGAGTGGTTTGAGGTTAAGCAGTTTAAGACTACAATCTAACTTTATAGAGATGAGGACTAAACTGATGGGGGGTTTCAAATCAATGAAGGTTATTAGTTTATCTCGAAACTCTCTGGGAGGATACATGGTTTGATAATTTATAGGAAATGGGTCCTAATGGGAAAGGTACAACAGTGGCTACCATAGCCTGGGTAGTATAGACAAACGAGCATGACCCTAGTGGTAGATTAACCACAAGGGTGGTGATATGAGACGTGAAAACCCCCACGGGGTCCTTATGGTGGATATTTGATTAGTAGTGTGGTGAGATTCCTCAGTGGTTTTGGAAACTTTGGCAACCAAAATTTCTTTAATCTTACACCCTATATGACTTAGAGATTTGAAGTTTGGGATCCACATGAGCCCAAGTTCACTTTTCACCTCCTTTGGAGGTTTCTGATTACGATATCTATCTGGCCCCATTCTATGGGACGATTGACCATATGACTAACTTTCTCTCTCTAACCAGTGACGAAGATGCCAACTGCTTCTCCTTCCTCCTATTTTAGCATTTCCAAATCCTTACGAGTGATGCACATTTGTTCGTTATATTCGTACTTCTTTATGAAAGCACGATATATATCATTCCATGCTTTGGTATCCCCCTCACATATAAGGTTCATGTACCAGGTGAGGGCTCTTCCGGACAATATGGATGAAAACATTATTTTTAATGCCCCTAGGTAGACCTTTTTAGACTTGTATCTAGAGATGATAGTCAAATAAGTGAGCAATTGGAGAGTCAACCCCTTTATTGGTTTTGAAGACTTACATCTTAAAGTTGTCCAAGAGTCTGGCTTTAGAATAGAGGACCATCTTCTTGATGTTGGTAAGATCATAGGTGATTTTCATTTTACTAATGGCTTCCTAAAGGAGACAAAGTTCAGATTGGACTTGCGTTTTCACCTGGTTTAGTGGCGAGGAAATGACCTCTTTGACTCGCGGAGGGCCACAGATTTAGCCCGTGGGGGACCTTAGAAAGTGATGTTCCGGTACTCATGGTACTGATGGTAGGGCTCAAAGTAACTAGGGGAAATGGTACTTGGAAGTGGGGAGCACCGATGTTTGTAGGGGGGCAGAGCTGGAATTAAAATTGGGGCAAGTGGATCCTGGGGATTGGTGAGCATTCCCTCGATAACCACCGCATGTGGTGTACTAGTGTTGAGTATGGGAGGAGGAAGGACGTTCTTTCCTACTACGGTATGGGCTTGGGTTTGTCTCGGTACCGTGATCTCTGATTGCATGGTGTTTTGGAAAGTAATGATGCTCTAAATATGCCTCATGATCTAATCCATTGCCAATAGGACTTGGTCTTTTTCGGTAGACATGGAGTGTACGATAGTGAAAACTTGACATTCGAGTGTAGGGATTTCACTAATGAAGACTAAACGACTGCACGAAGAGCGTACTCATGTTTTCAAGGTAAAAACTTAGTGGGATTCCTATACTGATAGTGATAGATGCGAAAAAAGTCGAGACACTTTTGTTCAATTTTTTGCCAATAGAAGAATTGATAGAAGGACAATACATAGGGGGAGGATTCACATATGTAATGACTTAATCTAATCCAATTATTTTATTTATTTTTAACCATATTTGGACAGTATTTTATTTTTTGAGTTCTTTCGTTTGGTAGTATCTTTAAAGGATGAGAATTTTAACAAAGTTCCATTGGACTCGGGTGAACTGGATTGAGCTCTCATTTTGTTAGAATGAGGATCGAGGAAATAATAGACTATGGTCTAGTATTTTCTCAAAATAAAATGAGATTCCATGATTTCCTTAAGTATCTATTCTTTTTTCTGCAATAGGTTATGTTCATAGAGATTTTATATATACAAAGGGGTGATGCGAATCGATTACGAGGGGATCGCCTTTCATTGCCATGGGTCATGATATACCAGGCTGCTTGGATAGAGCAACCTCTAAGGTACATATGACATCACTTTACTCTAGTACTGAATAGCTGTTAAAGCCTATTCGATATACCCCAGTACTAAACAAACTTCAAGAAATCCTTGTCACTGAGACCTTGGAATCAAGAGAGAAGTTTTTTTATATACTAGATGAGTGAACGAAAATAGTGAGGATGTTAATTAAGGACTAACCTTTCAGGGAAGTGAATTTTCAAAAGTACGAGCTTTTTCGAAGAAGTGATTTCTCAAAAGTACGAACCTCTATTTTGGGGAGATGTGACTTGTTTTAAGTATGAACATTCCTCTGGATAAAGTGACTTTCCTAAAGTACAGACTTCTTTTGGATCGTTTCTTTTGGGAGCCTCGAGGTCATAGGGTTTAAACGATATGAAAATCAAGAGTGTGCAGTGCGTGATACAAATAGGTAATCTTTGATTTTTACATACTTTAATATTTAATTTTATCGCAATGTCCTCCATGTGTACCTATGTGTTTAGTAAAATGTACAACCTTGTACATGGCAACCTAAGCACATATCCAAGTTGTGAGGCACTTTATAATTAAGGGCATTAAACAATTCTAAAATTGATGTAAAGTAGTCGTGCATGAGAGAAATATTAAACATAATAGAGATTAAAAATATAGATAGTTTGGATCTCTTGGTTTGATCTTTGGTGGAGTCACCACTGTGATGTAGGTGGCGACGTCCATCTATAATACACAATTTTGCATTCTGATAGAATAAAAAGGTCCCCGGCGGAGCATCCATTGTGGTGTTACAGGCCCCGAGCAGGTGACACGCCTAAGGGGGAAGGGAACTCGGTGTTACGACTGACGCGGGAGTGTTTATCTCTCATACCATTGTTCCCCCTCGACGTCGGGTTATCGGTTCAAAGTTTGGGTGTTGATAATTTACCCCTGTCCAAGTTTGGTGCACGCCCCTTTGGTAAATGTGTCGAAAAAAGGGGGGCTTGTAGGGCGTTTAGACTCGCCGATTTGTCTTAGATAAAAATAAATAAAAAAGTTTGGGCTAGACCTTTTGGGCTAATCTTAAGGCAAATTTTAAAGTTTGCAACTGGTCCAGATATTCTTATTGTGCGGGTTCGAGAACCAGGTTACGAGTGGGGAAGGTGTTAGGCACCCCACTTGTTCTTCTTGCTTCCTTAATTCTATGCTTATTATTGCTCTTTGCATTGATTGATTACTTTTAGTTATTTTTGGAATTTATTTAGAGACCTCGGTGTGAAGGTCCCTACAAAAACTTAATAGGTTCTTAGGTTGGAAATTGGTATCAATGAAAGTTATAGAAACGTTACTTAAACCAGTGCAAGTGCACAAGATTTGCTTGTGCATGATTTCGTGTTTTGTAGTGTACAACATACATTCGTTATTAAGTACGTAAGTGGGCGAGAAATCTCAGCTTTCGAGATAGTTAGATATATCATTCATATTTTCATAAAGGATATAAATGGATGCATCTCAGTGAAATAATATGTCGAGAGACATATCGTCGAGGCTCGATCTCATGATAAGGACTCGGTGTTGGGCCTACATACCCAAAGGAACTCAAGATCAAAGTTACATAGTTCAATTGTATACGTGTATGAATGTGATGTATGTGCAAGTGAAGGACTTTGCTTGTGAGGGAGGTTGTTGTATGGAATATTAGAATTAGAATGAACCCAAAGATGTTTGATATCAACACATAACTTTATAATAGCCGGGTGATTGATATTTGGAAGTTGTTATCCTTTAGACTAGTTTGGGGGTATAGTCCTCAGAGGAGTTAAGATAAGAAGCGGGGAGGTTACATCAAGGATTTAATCTTCTATTACTGAGAAGCATATCACAACACTGCACCTTGGTATTAGGGCGGACCACGAGAAGTCGGGGCAGTTTAGGACTAGGGATGGAGGAATCCCTAGGAGATAATGCATCGAGAGATGCATTATGAGGCTTGGACTTCACGAGTTTGACTCGGTGTAGTGCCTATATACCCAAGTATATTTGAGATCAAAGCCAATGTAGTTCACCGGGAATAAGGTTGGATAATATATCAGAGTGGGAATAGAGGTGGAGGCATATCTGGGAGATAATATGCTGATAGACAAATTGGTTTTCACGAGTTTAGCTTGGTATAGCGCTTACGTACCTATGGAGATTTGAGATCAAAGCCAACATAGTTTCAACAGAAAAATGTATATTTATAAGTGTATGCGATGGTATAACGGATATAAAAAGTACAGCAATGCGGTATTTATGTAGCATAGTCCTTAATATAGCATTTTTGTTGTGTTGGATTGTTATATTTATAAATAATACATTGATCAAATGAAGATGTTTGAAAAGTATTGAAATGAAAACACATATTCGGAGTGTGGTGCAGTGATAGGCTTTATTTGCTCGGAGAAGTGGTGAGTGTCATTGAAGTTTAGACTTTAACATGAAAAGTTTTTGTTGAACGTATCTTAATGGAACTTTCCTCATAACATGTTTTGAAAGGTATGTTTTCATGTTTATATTTTGCAATCATGGTATTTGATTTGAATTATTTTAGAATATGAGTATGCCAATTCGTACATAAGTAGAGGCCTTAGATTATAGAACTAGTCTTTAAACAGATATAAATATTATAAATTGCATACTCTATCCCCTAAACAAGAGTTGAGTTAGAGAGAGTACGAAACTATGCACACTTTATAATAATATATAAATGTGGAGCCTCAAAATTTGGGCTGAGGTTATTTATCCTTGCGACGAAAGACGACTTTTTCTTTGGAGGAAAGACCCATTTTTTTACGCTTTCAGTCGAGTAGAGTTTTGGTTAGAATTGTTGACTTTTGCAAAAATTTTACAGGGGTTTGACTCTATTTATTTCTCGAATGCGACTTTTCAAGAGTATAAACCTCTTTCTAGGGTGACTTCATAGAAGTACGAGCTTTTCCTTTCAAAATAATGAATTTTTTGAAGTACGAGCCCTTCGAGAATTTTTAGACAAGAGATCAAGTATTTTGGGCTCTCGAGATTAAGAAAGTTGGAAAAACAAATCAACGTTGGGTTTTGGCTTAATTTTAAGGTTAGTGGGCTCTTCTATTTATAGTGGTACTGAAGATGGATTAGGTCGATCGTCCATTGGTTTATAGACATTGATTTTCTATTAATGACTGAGAAAATATAGGGATAAAATCTGGTGTCAAAGGGCTTTAATCGATCGCCTAAAGTCTTTGGTCGATTGGTTGTTGCTGTAGAGACCTTTGGCCGACCAAGTAAAGCCACCAAAGGGCCTGTTTGTTGATTTTTTTAATGTATTAAGTGGTTTGGAGGTTTTTTGTTTATTTTCTTCATGGCCCTATATATTTAGTTCTTTGGTGTTACTGACACCCTAAACTTTTGTATAGGTATTAAAAGTTAGGTTTTCTCTCAGGGTTTCTTTCGGGGTTCATGCTCGGGGTTTATTGATAATAGGATGAAGCATCTCAAAACTTAAATTGAAAGATGAGGTGTCCATACTAAGGTCTCTCAATAGATTCCAAAATAGTTAAAAAGTAATCAATTAATGTGAAGACCAATAATAAGCATAGAATTAAGGAAACATATAGAACAATTGGGGAGCCTAACACCTTCCCCACTCGTAACCCAGTCTCTGAACCCACACAATAAGAATCTATGGACTAACCGCGAAGTTTAAAACCTGCCTTAGGATTAGCCCGAAAGGGCTAGCTAGAAACTTTTTGTTTGTTTTTATATAAAATAAATCGACGACTCTGAACAACCTATAAAATTAGAGCTGGCAATTTTTGACACGATAACCCGTTTATGGTAATAACCTGAAATGACCTGAACTTGACATGATTAGCTTATATTGATTTAAAATTACGCAAAACTTATACTCAAATAAAAATCAACGCGACCCGAAAACAACACGACTAACCCGAATTTCCACCCCTATATAAAATCCCCTTTTCATAAGAAAGCCACACTTAATAGGGGCGTGCACAAAAAACTAGACATAGTGTCTAACTACGTCCATGGAAAAGTCATCGAGTCCGACCTCTAACCCAAAACCCAGCCTCGGGTGGAGGCGAAGGACCAAGATACAAGCACTCTCACGTATGTCGTTAACTTCACAACAAGTTCTTTACCCCTGGGTGCACCGCCGCTAGGGGCCTATAACACCATAATGTCCATCACTGAGCTAAGCATTATATATATATATATATATATCAATCTCATGAACCAAACTAAGGCATCAAACTTTGGTGACCTTCTCGTGCCTCTATCGATAAATCTGTATAAGTCGTGTACTTAACGGGACTAAAACATGGACACACATAATAATGGACGGATCACTATGAGATCACACAATTGTCTAGTCACGTACCAAATTGTTCGTTGAATTAAGTCATTAGTGTCTCTACATCATCATCCACTGAACAACTGAATGTACGATCAAAACATTGACCTCGACATAACTTTTTCATTAGCAAGGTCATTATACACGATCCCACAATACATTGAACTTCGTAAACCCCTGGCGATAGATTCTTCACGAGTCAATGCGTAATTATGTTATGTCTATCAATAATCACATAAAGCAGGAGCATACACACGCATAAACACACACGCACACACAAACACAAACATACACACACACACATACACACACATACACACACACACACACACACACACACACACACACACACACACATATATATATATATATATATATATATATATATATATATATATATATATATATATATAACAGTAAGATGGTCCTTTCATCCTAACCACGTGAAACTCATACGTTACACCTCTCTAACGTACCTAATGGATATATGCACCCCGGGATAAGTCCCCTGTCTCTTGACTTAGATCCTCATAATATCTCGGTAAGATTACACCCAAGTGTCCCAATCAAAACCTCTAGTGGAATACTGAAGGAAAAACCAAGTCTTAAACTAAAACACAAAACCTTTATGTTAGGCTTATATCGCATGCACGAAACTAATATGAAGTCGTGCACACATTGTTAGTATCCCTAAGATTTTTCCCATATTTATGAGCCCGGGCTGATATTCAGCTCTGAGCACGATCCCTGTTTGCAATTTAGCCAGAGATTGTCCGGGCTAAAACTTAAAATTCATCAAAAACTTACCCAATTCGAACTTTTTTCCCTATATTGTATATAAATATTATTGTACCCTTAAAACATTCCTAAAACACATCAAACATCATCTTTGATTGATTATAAACATGATTCGTATGATCTACGATCATTATTAAGGTAAGAACCTAAAATAAGGTTTAAAGCATATTTTTTTACTATGAAGGTGATTAAGGTTCATAATAATTTCGGATTTTGATCATTAAAAGCTCTCTTGAATCACTCGAGTCTATTTAAACCATGTGATTCATCACTATAAATTAGACTTTATATGAATCAAAATAAGTTTTAATCATAAAACATGATTTTGACTAAGGTACAACCCATTAATGCATGATATTTAGTTTTTTAACATAAAACTCCCATAATAAACCGAGTATATCCTCCTAATGCGTTGGATTCAAACCTATCATGCGTATAAACCCAAATGCAATTAATATGACAATAAAAACATAAACATAATATATATTAAATCGTGATAAAGCAGGATATTTCTTGCCTTTTAATGGTGGTTAAAGTTCATAACTTAGTGTCTCCACATTAAATCTCTAAGTTCCTCTCCACGGGTCTTCCTTATCTCTCCCAAAGCTTCTCTTCTACTAGGATTTGTCTATTAAGGTAAAAGTGGACAACTAAAGAGGGTTAGGGCTTCTTGAATACTCTTAGTCCTGCAAGTTTACACAATGACTAATTTGGGGCCTCCACATGAGCCTACAACACTAACTAAATGTGACACCCTGACTAATTAAATATCGGGTAGCTACTCCTTTATTAAATTAAATCAAAATGCCTAGTTGGCTCAGTTAATAGCATCACTGTCGAAAACATTCTTATTATTACTAACCACCTAGTATTTAAAAAGTAAGTTGTCAAATTTTAAATTAAGTCTGATTAACATGCAACAAGCGTAATGAAGAATAATAACACCATTCACCATAACGAAGTAAATAGAATAACCATCACATAATGTAAATAAAGTCTGAAGGAAAACTCCTCACTATAATACCACAAACTGAAATAACTAAACTAAATACTGAATCAATACATGCCAAAGTCTGAAAACTAAAATGGAAATGTCTCTAATAGAATTTGGGCAACATGCCCTACAACTGAAGAATACTGAATATGGAATCCAAATGATAGAAGCGTCTAAAATCAAATCCCTGTAGCTTCCACAAACAGCTACAGCTCGTCACCTGAATGAGTATCCTATGCATGGTGTCCTTGTGGCTGGGCACCTAAAATGGTTTTACAAGAAAATAGATTTGAAAGCAAACGGGTCAGAGCCCGAATGTGGAGATAGTTTAAAAACCTGCAAGTGCTTTAAAAACATTTAAAACATTAAATGTAAAGTACATGTTAGGACGTGCATCCACATGAAATTCTCACCTCTCGTCTAACTGTGCACTCCTAACGTAAGTACCCATCTAAAATGACACAAACCACTAGCTAAGTGACATCATATCTAGCTAGACTGTCATAGGTTCTACCCTTATTACTCGGTTCCCATTAACATAATAACGATCTCAATTAAATAGGGGACTTAACGTAATTTCAGGTTATCACATAAAAGTAATACAACTCGTTATAAATTATCCCTTTTGTTATACCAAAGCTATACACACAATACCATATGAAAGTTCTCATTTTACTAAGTGTATATTATTCACCCCATAAATATACAATACAAGCACCCCGAGACTAAGCTGTGGTGCACACGTACTCTGCTATCCATCCCGGTACATCACGTACATAAGGATCACGCATTCCGAATCTCCCAGGAATCGTTCAGATAACACAAATCACAAACAGTGGAGGCGAACACAGTCACATCACATGGGTCACGCACATACCTACGCTCCCACGATCAGCGGACTTATTAACATCCCAATAAGTCTTTATCTGACCTATGTTCATCAAGGTAACCAGTCTAAATCCGGGCAACACAAGGATTAGAGGGCCCTAAGTGAACGCAAACCTCCCGTGATAGCAAGTATGGTAGGTATGTCATACACACAAATCATATACCAATACTAAGTAAGCACACATCTTAGTAATTACCGTAGTTTAATTGTAGTACATTTCTCATTCTTGTACCAACATATAATATATATACAACTTATATAATCCTGGTCCATATTTATACGCGCCATAATTTATTCTCACGTCGTAGTAGGCACTCACGTCTCAATCCATAATGTTTATTTGATTCGTTCCACCATTATAATTTACTCCTCATTATATCCCAAATGTCCCAAGTATACCAATACATCATCAAAGGAATGTTATCTCTATTCTCAAACAAGTTCACGGGACTCCCAAAATCAAAACAGGCCAAAAAGGCCTAAACTGTCAACTCGTTCGAAGTCTCATTCGAACGAGGCTGTTCGAACGAGATTTCGTTCGAACGAACTGGGCTATCTAACGAGATTATCGAATGAAACTGCCCCTCGTTAGAAGCGACTGGTCAACCCGTTAGAAGCTCGTTCGAACGACCTGGGGAGGTCTTCTAACGAACGACCAGTTTCGAGCCCAGATTTCCCTAGTTTCATTTTTCACCATTTGTATCTCTTAAAAACTCATCTAAACATCAAACCAACGATTATTTAAGGTCTCTAATCATCCCTAAACGTACCTAGGTCACATACTAACATATTTTAAGAAATCAATTCCTCCTAAACATCATTTAATCCTCAAGTCTCTACACTTTTCCCCAAATTTTCAAGAATATAAACCCTAGAATTTATAATCATGAATTTACCCAATTAAATCTGTTTTAATTTCATCCAATATATAATATCATCAGAATAATCATCTACCTACCATTCTACATGCAATTTCACTTCAAGATTTCAAGTTCTAAGTTCCAAAATACATGGGTTTTCATAACACTCCAAGAACAATTCAATCTTTATTAAATTCCTACGCATGGAAAAGCATTCTCTGAAATTAAACGAAATTAAATCACTTGCCTTGAGTTTATCTCTAATTTTGATGTTGATTTGCTGAAGTTATCTCTCTCTCTCTGCAGAATTCCCTCTCTACAAGCTTTCTTCTCCAAAGGTGGCTATGGTGGCTAGGGTTTTCTTTGGGAAAGTTTTGGAAACCTAATCTAATAACCCCCGTAGCTTACTGAGTCATTAAGGGTTGGTTAGTGGGTTTAGTGGGTCAATTCCCAATCAGATAAAAACTCTTAATTTTCGTCATTATTAAATCCCAAAAATACAATACTACCAAACTACCCTTATAAGATGCCGGTATGGCCTAAAAATACCCCGGGACCCAAACTAAACCCCCAGCTAGTGTTTTCTGACTATCTCGACCCTTCCGGACGCGTTGGCGCACTCAAAACGACCATACGGTTAATAGAATTTAAATTCACTTTTATAAATCAAAATAATTATAACCTGACGCGACTGTCTCACGCATCCCAATAAAATGGCCAAATTGCCGTATATCAATCTCACGACAAATATCAAAATTCAATATTCAATTATCATCATATATACTCAATATAGTCAAATACCAAATCACATCTCGCTAGTATTTTATTCGGATTAATTTCCAATTAATTCTCATTTAATTAATTAATCCCAAAAATAAATATAGCCAAAAATACGGGGTATTACACTAAACTAGTCCAAAACTTAACCCAAATGTATATCTACCCCCTGGGCCCAATCCAAAGCATTAAATGTACATCTCTGGACCTCCGTACCACTTTAGACTCCATTCCAAGCTGTGATACCTCTAAACGCACTGTAATACGTCGCAACATAAAATAAATACACAACTTAATGACTTATGAGTAACCACACATAGTTAATCCTCATATAATTCATTCCATCAATAAATTAATTTAACACGTACAGTACAAAAATCACATAACATGCAACATTTGATTGTCACATAGTTCATGAAATTATTATTACTATTTCACATGTAATAATTATTACATTAAACTACTAATAAACCATTGTAGAACCTATGCACATAAAATAAAAATATATATAGCCATGACAGAAGGGATAATCGTTAAAATAATATAAAACCATGTTAGGATAAATCTACACACAAACATGCATATGCATGCATATATACAAAACTAGGGTCTCATCGTGGACAATATGGATCTTTTAAAATATGATGAATCCACAACCATAATGCTTTGATACCGATTGTTACATTTGGCGTCAATAAAATTCTTATCCAATGATATTATATTCATTAATTCTAGAAAAATAAGTAAAAACTAGATCTACAGAATCTAAGGTTTAGATCATTATACCAATACAGATCTTATAGGAAAAAATATACTATATAATATATTTGAAGAAGAAAATGAAACACTGTGGTAAATCCACTAGTAATCTTTGGGTATATGATCCACTTAAAGCAACTTATGTATGTGGGCAGCTTTTGAGATAAAATACGGGTGAAAATAAAGAAAATATATTTTCTTTCTCATATCGCAAAGATATGAAAGATGTTTTCTCTGACCCTCTCTAATATTTAAAAATGTCTAGTACTTTTTAAACTCATTATATGTACCTATATACATAGGTTCATGAAATGGTTTTTGGAAAATTAGTTTCCAAAAGGTTTTAAACTCATTACTTGGAATGTGGACTATATAAGGGACCTAAGGAAAATTTTTAAATTGGCTTCCAAAAGAAATATGGAAATCCCAAATTATGCCCTACAATTTATTTCCTTTTCTGTTTCATTATAATTAATTCCATAAAATAATGGCAACTACACTCCAATTTAATTATTTCAAAATTATATGAGGCTGTGACACCCCGACTAATTAAACACCGGGTAGCTACTCCTTTATTAAATTAATTCAAAATGCCAAGTTGGTCCAGTTAATAGCATCACTGTCGAAAACATTTTAATGATTACTAACCACCTAGTATTTAAAAAGTAAGTTGTCAAATTTTAATTAAAGTCTGATTAACATGCAACAAGTGTAATGAAGAATAATAACACCATTCACCATAACGAAGTAAATAGAATAACCATCACATAATGTAAATAAAGTCTGGAGGAAAACTCCTCACTACAATCCCACAACTGAAATAAGTAACGAAATACTGAATCAATACATGCCAAAGTCTGAAAACTGCAATGGAAAAGTAACTCTAATGGAACTGGTCAACATGCCCTAAAACTGAAGAATACTGAATACGGAATCCAAATGGTAGAAGCGTCTAAAAACAAATCCCTGTAGCTTCCACAAACAGCTACAACTCGTCACCTGAATGAGTATCCTATGCATGGTGTCCTTGAGGCTGGGCACCTAAAATGGTTTTTAAAAAAAAAATAGATTTGAAAGCAAACGGGTCAGAGCCCGAATGTGGAGATATTTTAAAAACCTGCAAGTGCTTTAAAAACATTTAAAACATTAAATGTAAAGTACATGTTAGGACGTGCACTCACATGATATTCTCACCTCTCGTCTAACTGTGCACTCCTAACGTAAGTACCCATCTAAAACGACACAAACCACTAGCTAAGTGACATCATATTAGCTAGACTGTCATAGGTCCTACCCTTATTACTCGGTTCCATTAACATTATAACGATCTCAGTTAAATAGGTGCTTAACGAAATTTCAGGTTCTTATACAAAAGTAATATAACTCGTTATAGATTAGCCCTCTATGTTATTCCATAGTTACACACAATACCATATGAAAGTTCCCAGTTTATTAAGCGTATATTTTCCACAACATAAATATACAATAAGCACCCCGAGACTAAGCTGCGGTGCACACATACTCTGCTATCCATCCCGGTACATCACGTACATAAGGATCACATATTCAGAATCTCTCAGGAATAGTTCACAGATAACAACATCACAAATAATGGAGGCGAACACAGTCACATCACATGGGTCACGCACATACCTACGCTCCCACGATCAGCGGACTTATTAACATCCCAATAAGTCTTTCTCTGACCTATGTTCATCGAGGTAACCAGTCTAAATCCTGGCAACACAAGGATTAGAGGGCCCTAAGCGAACGCAAACCTCCCGTGATAGCAAGTATGGTAGGTATGTCATACACACAATTCATATACCAATACTAAGTAAGCACACATCTTAGTAATCTCGTAGTTTAATTGTAGTACTTATCGCCTTCTCGTACCAATCTTAATATATATACAACTTATATAATCCCGGTCCATAATTACACGCGCCATAATTTATTCTCACGTCGTGGTAAACACTCACGTCTCAATCCTATATTAACCATTATTTAAATCACTCGTATATAATTTACTCCTCATGATAACCCAAATGTCCCAAATCTATCAATATATCATCAAAGTAATGTTATCTCTATCCTCGAACAAGTTTACGGGACTCCCAAAATCAAAACAGGCCAAAAAGGCCTAAACTGTCAACTCGTTCGAAGTCTCGTTCGAACGAGGCTGTTCGAACGAGATTTCGTTCGAACGAACTGGGCTATCTAACGAGATCTCGTTCGAACGAGATTATCGAATGAAACTGCCCCTCGTTAGAAGCGACTGGTCAACCCGTTAGAAGCTCGTTCGAACAAGTTCGTTCGAACGACCTGGGGAGGTCTTCAAACGAACGACCAGTTTTGAGCCCAGATTTCCCTAGTTTCGTTTTTTACCATTTGTATCTCTTCAAAACTCATCTAAACATCAAGCCAACGATTGTTTAAGGTCTCTAATCATCCCTAAACGTACCTAGGTCACATACTAACATATTTTGAGGAGTTAATTCATCCCAATCATCATTAAATCACATCACTTTTCCCCAATTTTTACAATAACATAAACCCTAAAATTTTAAATCATGAATTAACCCAATTAAATCCGTTTTAATTTCATCCAATAACTAATATCATCAGTATAATCATCTACCTACCATTCTACATGCAATTCTCCTCAAGATTTCAAATTCTAAACTCCAAAATACATGGGTTTTCATGTTTCACCAAGAACAAATCAATTTTATTAAATTCCTACACATGGAAAGAGCATTCTATGAAATTAAACGATAATAAACCACTTGACTTGAGTGTCTCTGAATTTTGATGTTGATTTGATGGAGCTTTTCTGCAGAATTCCTTCTATCTCTCTCTCTCCAAGCTTTTCTCTAATGGTGGCTAGGGTTTTCTTATGGAAAGTAATTAGAAACCTAATTCTAATAACCTACGTAACCTATTGGGTTAACATGGGTTGGTTAGTGGCTTAGTGGGTCAAACCCACATCAGATTTACTTCACTAATTTTCGTCACTTTAAATTTCCCAAAAATACGAAATTACCAAAATACCCTTTATGTTGCCGGTATGGCCTAATAATACCCCGGGACCCAAATTAAACCCCCGGCTAGTGTTTTCTGACTATCTCGACCCTTCTGGACGCGTTGGCGCACTCAAAACGACCATACGGTTAATAGAATTTAAATTCACTTTTATAATTAAAATAATTATATCCTGACGCGACTGTCACACGCGTCCCAATAAAATGACCAAATTGTCGTATATCAATCTCACGACAAATTTCATAATTCAATATTCATATAACATCATATATACTCAATATAGTCAAATACCAAACTCACATCTCACTAGTATTTTACTCGGATTAATTCCCAATTAATTCTCATTTAATTAATTAATCCCAAAAATAAATATGGCCAAAAATACGGGGTATTACAGAGGCCTTAATTGCAATGTTAGATAGTATATAATTTGATTCCCCACGTTAAGTATGTGATACTCACTTGGTAAAATTCAATTTTTCATGACTCGATTTTTACAAAACTTTATTATTCCTTGATCTTAAACGTAACATATACGATACTCTATCAAATTATAAAATAATCCACTTAAACGGTTTATTAATAAAATCAAAACCTATATGTTTATCAAGGGGTCACAATCCGAAGTATCTCTTAGATGCAGATTCTTTTTAAACACGATCTCAAACATATTCACATATTAATATCCAAAATATCAGGTCTTATTGACCCAATAAATTGAATCGCACCCGTAAAAAACAAATCAATAACTATGTAAATACTACAATCCTCGTATTTATTGAGGTTAAGAATATATGCATCCTTTACAAGCTGTGGGATTATGCAAGTCTAATTTAGTCAGTACCCATATTTGAATCTCACCCTTCGTACTATTTAATACATTCCTAATGTATCGGTACACTCTTCCTTGAATTATTAGACATGTTCTCGAACCATCAGTTAGGTTTCTATTTTTGAAATAAACTATCAATATTGTACATGAATATTTAACGATAGAATGTCACCCCTATCTAAACTGTTAACAATTATATCCTACTAAAACTGGAATTCTAATCTTCCAGATCAAGCCAAACTCAACTCACCCTAATTCATATTGAGTACAATTGACTAACATATGTTGTATATTTATAAACAAATATAATGCATTCCCACAAATATAATTAATATTTCAAGTGAGTTAGGAGAATCCTTTATTAATAAATAATAAATATTTTAAAACATGTTTTAAAAATAAAACCCCAACAGGATCCAACTCTTTAACGATCTTGATTAGGGGTTGGGTTCATGTCAACTGATAAACAAATCATGTCAAAAATCCATCCACCCAATCGTTTACTATACGAGCAAAAATATAACGCCTCGACCCAAATATATGGGTTACCAGTGATCAACCTGGTCCGACCCGAGCATTATGTGTGAAGTGCAAGGAAACAACCTATATAATATTGCCAGTCCAATTTTATTTTATAAGGACACAAATTTCCAATTGAGTCCTTTGTAGTTTTGGCTCAATTCCAGACAAAAACGTTTGAGTCATAGGATAGAGCTATTGATCATCCTTCAAGCCTATGACGTACTAAAGTTGAAGACGTATCGGCCAAGTTTAAAGCTTCATCAAAATGTCAAGTTTAAAGTGTCTCGTTTCTACGTCATCAACAATGTTTCGTTTACTCCTAAGGTATGAATGCATTTTAATATATATATATATATATATATATATATAGGAGCTTGGAACATTTTATATTGGGTGTACGTTTATTTAAAACTGTTGTTTAATTTCAAAAAGATTTTATTAAAACTTTAAAATCAAGTTTATAAAGTTTCTGGGCTAAAAATAGATTTTTTCAAACTTTCTGGAAGTTCGCTCGAAGTGTCGTTCGAACGAGTTTTTCGTTTGAACCACAATCTCGTTCGAACGAGTTTTCCAACGAGTTCCCATATTGGCCACTGAAACTTCGTTCGAAATGTCGTTCGAACGAAATAGTTGTTCGAACGAGATTTCCAACAAGATTTCTAACGAGTTCACTCTGGAACTTCGTTAGAAGGCTCGTTCAAACGAGATTTGGCGGGAACAGTTAAATGGCAGTTTTGTGCAGTTTTTCCCACTTTTTCCACTACTCTACCCCACTAACTTTTAACAGAACTTAATAGTGCGGGAACCAACCTTTTTGGTTCAACTTTTTTATACACATCTATCTCCAAGAGAGAGTTTGAGAGAAAAAGAGAAAAAGAAAAAGTTTATGTTTTAAAGTGTCTATTTTTCAAAGAAAAATTCATTTACACTTTTGTTTACACCCATATTGTTTATTTCAAGTATTCTTTACATATATATACATTGTTTGGAGTTTGGCACCGGTATTTCATCTCTACCATTTTGAAGAGACGTTTGGGTTTGCTTCTAAATCCCACAAAGAATAAGAAGTTTGCGTTGATTTACCCATTTGGAGAAAGGCTCCTTATTCGGGTGACGATGACCATATAAAGTCCGATCGGTGGATTCCGAGATCGCGGTGGAGGTCCGGGGTTATTCGCTAGGAAGAGGTTGATACAAGAAGACGCATTGGGGCTTGATAGGGATCGAGTCGTGTGTTGTAAGTCACCTTACTTGTATTTGTAAATTTTGTACTTAGTGGATTTGAGGCTAGGGTCGTCCGAGGTTTTTTCTTGTTGTAGATTTTTCCTCGTACATCGCGGCGTAGTGGTTTCATTGTTTATTTTATCTTGCTATACTCACCTAGAACGCATGCTTAGGTAATTCAAGATAAAATTGGGTTTTAATCACTACTCATATTTAATTTGGTGCTACATAATTATTTGGGTAAATGTAGTTAATTCAAGTCATTAATTTAATGTGTTAAAACTGGTTTCGCCTAATTTGTTAAAATTGAGAAATATGACTTAGGCAAATTTCTAGGACTTGGATTAATTAATTGTGAGTAAGTTAAATCAAATTGCGTGTGTGCTTAGTTTAATTTCACTTGGTTTAATTTTAATTTTGAAAAATAAATTAAAATTTGTTTATTCAATTGAACCACCATCTCGCTTCCGCATAACTATTTAAAAGGAAATAAATTTTTTAAAAAATTAAAATTTGGGGGTCTCGCATTCCAACATATTTAATTAATGTTTCACTTGTTTAGCTTGAGATTCCAACTTAAATCAAGCTATGTGAAGGACCCTCGGGAAACATATTTGGAATCCTAGCATATAGAGCTAATAACGTAAAAATAAAAAGGTTACTTACGTGTACAATGCTCTCAAAAAGCGGAACCACACTCAACCTGACGTAACAAAGACGAGGGAATGAGATGAATGCCAAGTGAAAAATTACAACAACGCAAAATAGAACCGAACGGCAGAAGAGAGACTTTAACACTTTATATTTGTGCTCACATCACACCCAAACAGTTGTCTTGTCACGGTCTTTGACTGTGAAAAATTCGAGGGTGACAACTGTCTTTGTCATGAATTTATCACGGATAAAAACCGTGATAAGTTCATTAGACCTATCACAGTCAAAGACCTTGATAAGTTTTTTCACGATCAAAGACCGTGACAAGCCCGTGACAAAATCAAAAAATTTGTCACGATCAAAGATCGTGACAAGTTTATTTATCACAGACACGTCACGATTTTTTACCGTGATAATTATGGGCAGAATTTTCAAATAAACTACTGAGTAGTATGGCCACTGTCACTACCCAATAGTATATTTATACCTGTTATAGCAAAATTGTACTTGTCCAAACAGTAAAAATCCAAATAAAATAGAAATAATGTATCAAATCATTGCATATATAATCCATATCCAAAAAAATAGAAATGTAAATATCCATATCCAAACAAACATGTACCAAAATAAAAATAAAATACAAATACAATCCAATATCCAAATATAAAAGATAGAAATAATGTCATGAAGAAGGGTTATGAGCAGGTCAGAGGAGGAAGGAAGGCCACACGACATATGAACATAGACACCCCTCAATATGCTCATCGTCGCATTATACGCGCGACCAGAAAGGTGAGTTCTCCTTTCTGTCCACCACATGTACGACACGCACTCTTACCTCAATGTCTTGGAGGGGACTTCCCCGAACCAGCATACCCGGGCCGAAGCACGGGTCCCTCTACCCCCTCGCTATCTCTCCCCACAATATATGTTGAGTAAAAATATGCTCGACCAACCGATTATTGACATAGGCCGATCGACGGGGGTCATGATAGGAAATGGATCATCATATGGCGTCGAATTCGTGCATATCGGTGATGAAACAGTGACGTCCTCATCCTCATCTACCTCTAACTCGTTCTCCTTCCTCTTGTCCTTACCAAATTGACGCTTCATGAAGGTGTACATATCTGGGATTGTCGCCTCCAACCTTGTTAACTTATCGTCATGGGTGTCTACCTTATGTGCCAACCCGGTGTTGCCCGTCTCCATTTCGATGATCCTCGACTTCCTCATCTGGGAGCTCACCCCTAGTCCTCCCATTGCGATCCATCCTGAGCACTTGGCGGAATGCGTCCTTAGACAAAGATTCCTTATCGGTATCAGACTATGAGTCATGCACTTCCTTAAGCTTTGCCTGAAAATACAAAAAGTACACAATTAGTTAATTAAGTAAATAAAAAACTATAACGTAATTAAAAAAAATTAACATTTATAACTTACAATGGTAGTTGCGACGCTTGGATCCACCTCCTTGTCCTTGCCCTTTTTCATCTGAATTGCCACGTAGGCATAAAGCCTATGTTGCCTACGCCCAGGGCCACTCCCCGTCTCCTGAAATAAAATAATAAAGAATTAGTAATTAACGCAAAGTAATGCTAAATGAGAATAACATAAAACTAAAATTAAAGAAAATTAAAAACTTACCTGATTGTTCTCCACCTCAACGTAAGACGTCCGCCCATAGTAGTGCACGTCCAACTTTTTCACCTGTTTGTCCCTTCCCGATTGGCGAGATGCCAGTTGTCGCACATCGATCTCATCGTCATTAAACTTTTGCCACTATGCCAAAAAGATCGGATCCTTTGGAGGGGTGGTGTCACGTACTCTCAGAATGGACTCCCAGGTCTTCCCAAAGTACCGTGCTCCACTACACCAAAATGGTCAAATTGGCACCCTTCAACCGGCCAGCCTTGTCACCGTCATTGATCGTGATAAAAAAAACACGCATTTTTATCACGGTCATTGACCATGACAATCCTATAAAGTTGTCACGATCAAGGACCATGACATGTCCGTGACAATTCTATCAGTAAAAAAACCCTCCCTCTTCTTTTTTCCCATCTATTCTAATTCCCTCCATTTTTCTCTCTCTCTCTAATGACTGCACACACTCTCTCTCTCTACAAATTTGGTACGTTTTCTCTCTATATTTCTCCTCCATTTATGTATATGTGTATGTATTTTTGCGTGTGTGCATATACGTGTGATTAAATATGCGTGTGTGCACGTGTGTGGTGTATATATGCGCGTGTGCGGGGCGAGGGGGCAGGGCTGGGGGGAGGGGAGGCTGTTGTATGTGCGTGTGTGTGTGTTTGTGTGTGTATATATACGTGTGTGTGTATGTGTGTGTATATGGGCGTGTGTATATGTTTGTGTGTGTGCGTGTGTGTAATACCCCGTACTTTTGGCTATATTTATTTTTGGGATTAATTAATTAAATGTGAATTAATTGGAAATTAATCCGGGTAAAATACTAGCGAGTTGTGAGTTGGTATTTGACTATATTGAGTATATATGATGTTATATGAATATTGAATTATGAAATTTGTCGTGAGATTGATATACGGCATTTTGGAAATTTTGTTGAGACGCGTGTGACCGTCGCGTCATGGTATAATTATTTTATTTATAAAAGTGAATTTAAAATTTTATAAACCGTATGGTCGTTTTGAGTGCGTCAACGCGTCCGGAAGGGTCGAGATAGTCAGAAATAACTAGCCGGGGTGTAGTTTGGGTTCCGGGGTATTTTTAGGCCATACCGGCAATATAAAGGGTATTTTGGTAATTTCGTATTTTTAGGAATTAAAAATGACGAAAATTAGAGAAGTAAATCTGATTGGGAATAGACCCACTAAACCCACTAACCAACCCTTAATGACCCAATAAGCTACGGAGGTTATCATTTAGGTTTCCAACTTTCCCAAAGAAAACCCTAGCCACCTTTGGAGAAGAAAGCTTAAAGAGGGAGAGAAGGAGAAGGAATTCTGCAGAAAACCTTTACAAAATCAACACCAAATTCAGAGACAATCGAGGCAAGTGGTTTAATATCATTTAATTTCAGAGAATGTTCTTTCCATATATAGGAATTTAATAAAATTGATTTGTTCTTGGTGTAATATGAAAACCCATGTATTTTGGAACTTAGAACTTGAAATCTTGAGGAGAATTGCATGTAGAATGATAGGTAGATGATTATACTGAGGATATTAGTGATTGGGTGATATTAAAACGGATTTTTATTGGGTTAATTCATGAATTAAAATTTTAGGGTTTGTGTTCTTGAATAATTGGGGGAAAGTGATGAGACTTGATGATTTAATGATGATTGGGATGAATTAACTCAGTAAAATACGTTAGTTTATAACCTTGTTATGTTTAGGAGTGATTATAGACCTTTAAACATTGTTGGGACGAAGTTTAGAGGAAATTTGAGGAGTAAAAATTTATGAAAAACGTAACTAAGAAATTCTGGGTCGAAACTGGTCCCTCGTTAGAAGACCTTCCCAGGTCGTTCGAACGAGCTCGTTAGAACGAGCTTCTAATGAGTTAACCAGTCGCTTCTAATGAGGGGAGACTTCGTTCGATACCTTCGTTCGAACGAACTGTATTTCGTTCGATACATTCGTTCGAACGAGATGTCGTTAGAAGGTACAGTTCGTTCGAACGAACTGGAATCTCGTTCTAACAGCCTCGTTCGAACGAGACTTCTAACGAGCTGGAAGTTTAGGCCTTTTTGGCCTGTTTTGATTTTGGGAGTCCCGTAATCTTGTTCGAGGATATAGGTAACCTTCCTTTGATGATGTATTGATAGGTTTGGATCGTTTGTGTTATTTTGAGGAGTAAATTATATATGAGCGATTTAAATTAAAGGGATAGTTGGGTTGAGACGTGAGTGTCTACTACGACGTGAGAATAAATTATGGCGCGTATGATTAGAAACCGGAATCGTATAAAGTGTGTAAATTATATATTGGTACTAGAATGAGAATAGTACTACAATTAAACTACGGGATTACTAAGACGTGTGTTTACTTAGTATTGGTATAAGAATTGTGTGTATGACATACCTACCATACTTGCTATCGCGGGAGGTTTGCGTTCGATTAGGGCCCTCTAATCCTTGTGTTGCCCGGATTTAGACTGGTTACCTTGATGAACATAGGTCATAGAAAGACTTATTGGGATATTAATAAGTCCGCTGATCGTGGTAGAGTAGGTATGTGCGTGACCCATGTGATGTGACTGTGTTCGCCTCCATTATTTGTGATGTTGTTATCTGTGAACTATTCCTGAGAGACTCGGAATATGTAATCCTTATGTACGTGATGTACCGGGATGGATAGCAGAGTATGTGTGCACCGCAGCTTTGTTCTCGGGGTGCTTGTATTGTATAGTTATGATGTGAATAATATACATTTAATTAATGGGAACCTTCATGTTAATGGTGTGAATATAATTACGGTATTGTTTCGAGAAAAACATAACGGGTTAGCTGATAGTGAAATATATTGCATTTTGAGCATCTGAGTTTACGTTAAACCCCTATTTAATTACGAGCGTTATAATGTTAATAGAACCGAGTAATAAGGGTAGGACCTATGACAGTCTAGCTAGATATAATGTCACTTAGCTAGCGGTTTGTGTCGTTATAGATGGGTACTTACGTTAGGAGTGCACAGTTAGACGAGAGGTGAGAATATCATGTGAGTGCACGTCCTAACATGTACTTTGCATTTAATGTTTTAAATGTTTTTAAAGCACTTGCAGGTTTTTAAAATATCTCCACATTCGGGCTCTGACCCGTTTGCTTTCAAATCTATTTTTTTTTGTAAAACCATTTTTAGGTGCCCAGCCTCAAGGACACCATGCATAGGATACTCATTCCGGTGACGAGCTGTAGCTGTTTGTGGAAGCTACAGGGATTTGCTTTTAGACGCTTCTATCATTTGGATTCCTGATTCAGTATTTATCAGCTGTAGGGCATGTTGCCCATTTCTTTTAGAGACATCTTTCCATTTCAGTTTTCAGACTTTGTCATGTATTGATTTAGTATTCAGTATTTTCATTGCTTATTTCAGTTGTGGGATTTGTAGTGAGGAGTTTTCCTCTAGACTGTATTTACATTATGTGATGGTTATTCTATTTACTTCGTTATGATGAATGGAGTTATTATTCTTCATTACTCTTGTTGCATGTTAATCAGACTTAAATTAAAATTGGCAACTTACTTTTTAAGTACTAGGTGGTTAGTAATCATTAAAATGTTTTCGACAGTGATGCTATTAACTGGACCAACTTGGCATTTTGAATTAATTTAATAAAGGAGTAGCTACCCGGTATTTAATTAGTCGGGGTGTCACAGTGTGGTGGGCAACGACAGTGGGGGAGGGGGCAGGGCTGGGGTGTGTGGGTGGGGGGGCAGGGGGTTGTGTCTGTGTATATGTGCGTGTGCGTATTTTTTTAATTAAAATTTTATTGGTTTATTAGATATTGCCCCTCATATTGTAGTGCCCCTTGTAAAAGAATTGATTGATTTAATATTGATTGGTTATTAGTGCCCCTTTCATATGCAAGTAGGATTGCCTCTCATTATAAATTAGTAAATTAATAATTGTATACTTTAATCTTTAGTTTAATTGATGAAAAGAATTAATTGAGTATAAGAATTAGAAGGAGTACGGGATACACATTTGTTGTTGCCATTGCGGTTGGATTATAGTAGATCGATGTTGGGTTGGTTAATTTTAAAAGTGGCATGACCACTGGATTATTGTCCACATCGAGGTGAGATTTTTCAACTTTTTTTTTAAATTACTTTGTATAACGAACAATATATATATATATATATATATATATATAGTATGATAATTAAATGAAACATACTTGAAATTACATATAGTTCGCATAGATACTAGCCTTTTAGTTCTTATGCGTACGCATTCAATAACCCTTAGACCCGTTCGAGAGTCATTACCCCTGTAATGAGATCTTTCGACTTGTCCCATTTGGACAGTTTGGGACTGCATAATTTATGTCTAATAATATTCTTAGTGTCTTAAAGTTGTTACTTTTGGAGGAAGTTCTGCAGTCGTATCCTAATGTTCTCTGGGTACATACTAGATTGACAAATGTGACTGTTATTTCAATTGATCAATTGAAATAACACTCACACTTGTCAATCTACGTCGTGTACTTGGATAACTACAGGTATATGTTGTCCAATTTTTCTCAGATCGTAACAATGTGCATGAGCCGCTAAGTATATTACAGAAATATGTGATCTTGAATGGGATAGGACCACTCACCCTTTAGAGGAGATGAAGGAAATAGGAATTTCTATTATAAATTGAATTTGAATTTGAAATTTAAAAATCGAATATAAATAAGACATAATTAAATGAAACATGCTATAAATCTAAGTTTTGTTTATACTAATCCATGTGTATACGCTTCTTACCTTTAATAGGTGATTAGTTATGGTAGCTGTGATGGGATATCCAAAATACAAAGAGTGGATGGGTAAGACAAATAGAATGGGGGATATGTTTCGCAGAGGTGCTAATGAATTTGTGAAATACGCAAAGAGATGCCATAATGATGAAGAATTTTCGTGTTCGTGTGCTAGGTGTAAGAATGGTAAGGTGTTTGAGTGGAAAATAGTTAAACTACATTTGTTAAGACGGGTTATGCAAGATATTTATCGATTTTGGAGTTTTCACGATGAATTAAAAGTTCCTTTTATCCCCGAACAACCTTCACAACAACCTTCAATAAGTAGGACAGATGTAGAAGGGGACGACGTAGATCATAATATGTTAAAGGATTTAGTTGATGATGCGTACGGAGTTTATGAAGCAGAGGAGAATGAGGTTACTGATGATGTACAAGGCTCAAGTGCTCATAAAGATATCACGATAAACCTTGACGATGACTACAAAAGTTTAAAATTTAAGGTGACCCAACCGTTATACTCTGGCTGTGAGGAAGATCAAGCAACTTTACATGCCATGGTTGGTTTGCACAGTTTGAAGATGCAGTACGGTTTGTCTGGCTATACCGTGACAGGAATTTTAAAATGGGTGAAGGGCTTACTACCCAAGGAGAATATGCTTCCAAATAGCTATCATGTTATGAAGAACAGTTTGAAAGGTTTGGGAATGAAGTATAAATTGATTCATGCTTATGTGTATGAATGCATACTATACCGAAAGGAGTATGAAAATCTCGATCGTTGTCCGGTATGCAATGAACCTATATATGTCCAATCTACTAGTAAGGAAGGCACAAGCTCAAAAGTGCCTCAAAAAGTGTTGAAATATTTTCCCGTTGGGCCTAGATTAAAGAGATTTTTCCCAGTACCATGGATAGCGGAGGCAATAACTTGGCATGCTAGGGCAGAAGCAGGGGGTAATCTCATGTGTCATCCTATTGATTCTAAAGCTTGGAGGAGGATGAATTATGAGTATCCCAATTTTGCTCGAGAATAGGGCAATATTCGTTTGGCTATATCAACAGATGGTTTCAATCCATTTGGAAATCTAAGCAGCAATCAGAGTGTATGGCCATTGATCCTAGCCCCACTCAACCTCCCTCCTTCACAGTGTATGAGACCTGAATTTTTGATGATGTCTTTGTTGATACCTGGGCCAAAGGCACCAAGTGATGACATCGACGTCTACCTGGCTCCTTTGGTAGAAGAATTAAACGAGTTGTAGGAAGAGGGTGTGCAATCATTAGACTCTTTTAGAAAAGAAGAGTTTAGGCTGAAAGCTATGTTGATGTGGGTAATTCATGATTTTCTAGCTTATAGGACATTATCCAGTTGTGTAGTACATGGTTATTTGGGGTGTCCTATTTATGGAGAGGAGACTGAATCTCTTCGTCTATTCGTTAGCTCAAAAAATGTATACCATTGCCATAGGAGGTTTTTACCTCCGGCTTATAGTTTCAGATTCGAGAAAGGTTCCCATTTTTTATTGGGCGGTATTGAACATAGGCTATCGCTGAGACAACTTTCAGGTTCAGAAATTAAAAGTAAATCTTTTGAATGTGGACCTAATATTCCATCTAAGAATTCCAAATTTAAGAATGTCAAGCATAAGAAGACCCCAATTGGGAATGAAACTGAGACAATAAAGGCATAGTCTAGGAGGTCAATTTTATTTGACTTGCCTTATTAGAAGAATAACCCGATGTGCCATGTATTGGATGTGATGGATGCAAAGAATAACTTCGCTGAACATATTGTGGGCACTTACCTTGAGGGGAGTCATTCGAAGGATGGAGAAAATGCACGAAAAGACTTTAAATCGTTGAAACTTAAGCCACAACTATGGTTAAAAGAAGATAGTAGGGGAAGGATAACAATTCCCCTAGGTGCGTTTACTTTGACGAGTGGGGAAAGGAAGGTGCTTTTAGACGCAATATATAATTTGAAGGTCCCATCTAATTTTTTGTCCAACTTGCAAAGGATTATGAATTATGCTACTCATGATTTACATAAGTGTAAGTCCCAAGATTGGCAGGTGATTATGAAAATGGTTCCTCTATTGTTTAAGCACTATTTATTAAGCACACGGATTTGCGGAGGGCTATTACAAAAATTAGTATTACCTTCTCACTCTTGTGTGAGAAGGTAGTCAATCGAGAACACATAGTGGCCGTAAAATTGGCGGTGATCGAAGAGATTTGTGTGTTGGAGAAGTACTTTCCCCCAACATCTTTGACATAAGTGTTCACTTGTTGGTACACCTATGTGAAGAGGAACTTCTTTGTGGTCTAGTTAGATATCGGTGGATGTATCCGTTTGAAAGATTGATTAATGTTTTTAAAGATTACGTCAAGAATACGCGATACATTGCAGGATCAATTGCATAGGTATACATCACCGTGGAGTCATCAATATATACTCAGGAATATATACCTGACTCGATCAGCGTTGATGACACTAATGAGTTCGTCCATGATGGTGGTCATGTGATGGGAAAACGAGTAAAATTAACGAGTTTGCAAAAGGAACAAGTAGCTCGTTATCTAGTTGACACACAAGAAGATGTCGAAGAATGGAAAAATTAAGTTTAAATTATTTTAATGTTTAACATTATTTTAGAATATTTTAGATTATTTTATACATGATTAATTTTGTAATATGAAGAAAATATGAAGCCTGTGAGAATAATAAAAGATGAAAAATAATGGTACAATCAGACAGCGAATTTAGGCTGTGGTTATCACAAGAGGTAATTATAATGAAAATGGTCGTTATATAACGTTACATTACACTCAAACTTTACAACTCTTCTAATTAATTTATCTATATTCTTAGCTCTTAAAGACGGGTGATGCTACATCTAGGCTTGCTCATCTAGCCACTGGACCCTTGTTCGTGGCACAAGAGTACAAAAAGTATTGATTGAATGGATATGTATTCGGCGCAAAAGTGTACGAGAAAAGTATAAATGTACAGAACTCGTCGTTTCATACAAGGCTCTTACTTTCTTTAGAATGAGCGCAAAAGAGAAAAACCTTGTTGAAGCTGAAATGATTTACTATGGTGTAATTCGAAATATATTTGAATTGGATTATATAAGCTTCAAAGAGGTTGTATTTTACTGTGACTGGGTAAGAGTTGAGGATAGAAATGCTTGTAAAGTTGATCCTGTCATCAATTTGATCATGGTTGACTTGTCCAAGTTGAAGAGCAACGACCACGTGAGCGATGAGCCATTTTTTTGTGCATTTCAAAAGGTTAACCAAGTGTTTTACTCGGAGTATATCAACAAAGAGCCGTGGTCAATTGTCCTACACGTGCCAGAGCGTCTAAATAGTAGTGTGGATGACTTGGCTGCTCCTACCAAATATCAATCCATTTTTTATGATAACTCGAATTTGAAATAATTTTTTAATTTGTAATAAATATTCTAATTTGTACTTTATCAATCCATTTTCAATGCTTTTAATTGGTTTACACTTTATCATTTTCACTCTTGTGTAGTGTGCGTGTGTGTGGGCAGTAGGGGTGGGGGTGGGGGGGATGTTTCGAATTTTTAGTAATTGTACATATTATGAGCTAGATGCTATTGTTTTGGAATCCAGAATTGAGGTGTTAAACAGTAACAATTCATTTGGATTAGTAGTAATTGTACATATTTGCATGTCTTCTTCTAATTCATTTTGATTTGTAGTAATAACAATATTTTTTTTACAGAAAATGTCACCTTTAGGTATTAAGGCGAAGATGATGATGTTGATTATGATGATGTCGTCTGGGATCGGTGGTAGCGGACGCGACGAGGGCTCCTCGGTCCCTAGGCTCCCCAAATATGGCAAATTGGGATGGCCATCAAGAACAAGACGGGACTAATAGCGATATCCCTCGAGCTGGTAAAGATGATCATCGGCCCGGGGTACACTAGTTGGAGGGAGGTGACGAGTGAGCTCAAGTTAGTTATTTGGGTGGCACTACAGGTAATGTATTTATTTTTATATTTATATGAATATTTCAATTTCAATTTCGATTTTGATTTCGATTTCAATTTCAATTTCATTTTATATTTATATTTATATTTATATTTATATTTATTCGCAACTAACATTGTATTTGTTGGACATGAACAATTCAACTTGGATCCAAAACTACGCGATTCCGTCTTGGAGCAGTTGAGGGAGCAACACAAGACGTGGAAGAAAAATATGCGGACTCGATACTTTAGTAAGACCCGAGAGTCCGTTATCCGAATGTGTGAAACCGTCCGGCCGGACGTCTTACGCCGAAATGGAGCATAGGATGATGGTAAGATTTAATTTTTTTTATAACTACAGAAATATATTATTTTGTATTATTTTACTTTGCGGGGCCGATACTAATTTTGCATTATTTTATTTCAGGGGACAGGGAGTGGCCCTGGGGGTAGGCCACACAGGCTCGATACTTATGTGGCTATTCGAACAAAGAAGGGGAAGGATAAGAAGGTGTCCCCGAGCGTCACGGCCACGATTGTAAGTAATCCAACATTTTACTTTTTATTAATTACGTTATAATTTTTTTATTTACATATTTTACTAATCATGTGCTTTTTATCGTTTTGGGCAAAGCTTAAGGAAGTGCATGAGTCGCAGTTTGATGCCGACAAGGCACCCGTATTTTTATGGTTTTTAAAATTAGGGATTTATTAAATTTAATTGAGATATTAATTTAATATTATTTCAGAATTTTCTTTTAAATATTTACTAGTGTGACAAGAGTTAGTAATTATTGGGAATTTGTTTAATATTACTTGATGAGTAAAGTAATATATGAGATTCATTTTATTAATATTGCCACGAGTGAATAATATGGCAATTATGGAAATTTAAGTCGGGACACGCCTGTATCGTGTCGGAACTAAATTATTATTATAAAAGTGAACAAATTATAAGTTGTCCATATGGTCGTTTTGAGTCGGCCAAAGTGTTCGGAAGGGTCGAGATAGTCAGAAAAGTGTACCCGGGGGTTTAGTTTGGGTCTCGGGGCGTTTTTAGGCCTAATTGACATTTCGGGAGGGTATTATAGATATTTTATATTTTTGGGCAATTAAACCCACGAATTTTCTTAGGATATATCATCCATTAGGAGTTGTCTTCTAGGGTTATCAAACATAGAACATGAGAACATCCATTAGAGAAGAAGGTGAAGAGTTTTTCAAGCAATCCAAGGCCAAGAACTCACTCGATTGCACCACCACCACCATCAAAACGTAGATCGCACGATGAGGAACGCAACCATATCTTTTTCATCAACAAATCTGACCCTTGAATACCAGGCAAGTATCATCTTGCTGATTTCTAGTTGATATTCCTTCTATGTTAGTCTAGGAATGAAAATCATATGTTTTAATGGAAGAATTATATGTTTTGGAATAGAATTTATATGTGTTGTACGGAGAATTCATGTAGTCTGAAATCTTGATCATATATAGAGGATTACCCATGAAATTATTATGATATTTGGCAAGAAAATCTGGATTAAAATAGAGGTTTGTGATTTTTCATGCAAAAATTGGTTTTATAAAGAAATCTGGGATTAAACCCCTTTTTGATTGATTCGTTGAGGATTTATTGATATTATTAGGTTAGAACTTATTTATATATATTGCTTACACATTTGGATTACTTTTATGGGAATTTGGGATGAAATTGTAAAGGTTTGGATGGGTTAGAATGATTAAACCCGTAGGTTGAAATTTACAGAAAACTGGGCAAGAACTGCTTGATCGATCGATCGACCAAGAGCATCGATCGATCGACCCCATTCCTCGATCGATCGATCCCTCGTGGAAAACCGCATGTTTTTTCCCTTTTTGTTTAATCTGAATAAAATACGTGGGAACCCTTGAATATCTTTTAAATAGTATAATGGGACATGAAGAGGACCATTAGGGTCTAAGTAGACTCCATTTAGTGAAATTTAATATGGAATGAAATTGTGGGTTAACGGGGAGTTATTCATATATTAGAAATTGTGCGTACGTTCACTAAAGAATTATGACTCGTGAAAGATTTAGACCAGAAGGTAAGTGAGAGTATACCTACTGAAATTATACTTAGTAAGAGAGAATACTTCGAGAGATGAGAAGTAAGTATGAAATAAATTATAAATGAGAATAAAAGATACGAGTCCGTTATGCGAGATAATTGAATAATATTGGTGCTAAGAACGGATAATAATAATTATGGGTCATGGGCGAACCTAATTTAGAAAATGTGAATATCTATATATATTACTGTGTGACTACATATATTATGTATCTGTTTAAAATCATACCCGAGCTACATGCTATCACAGAGGTTTTCGTGCCGGGGCAGTCTTATCTCGATTGGACCTTTATGGGTGATATTAACTCGTACCCTAGAAGATAGTATCCACGATACAAGCTATCTGAAAATGATAGTCAGATGGTTCTTAGAGAAGTGAGGGTATGTGCTGACCTCTTAGGATTTAGAACTCTGCTTTGCCTCCAATTGTATGTGTATTCTGTTAATACAGTTCGAGAGTGATTCTGAACTAGTATTTCCCTTAGTACGAGTGATACGGGGACTTGACAGCAGAGTATGCCAGCACCATAGATTTTATATGGGGTGCCGATAGTATATATATGTTATATGAGTGACTAATATATATATATATATATATATATGGAAACTTTCTAATGTGTGTATAAGAAGTTAAGTAATCAATAAATGCTACAGCTTTATAATGAGTGATCGTGAATTTTGTAACGGTAATGAGTAGTTCTAAGTAACGTAAGAAAATGGAAGAGATTAATGTTCTAAAACTAAATATCAGGGCCTTAGTATTTCTCGAGATAAAACTTTATGGAAAATAAGTTAGATAGACTTATGAGATCATTAGTACGGTAGGCGTGCACATTAGATGAGAGGTGAGAATTCTCAAGAGAGTATCGTATACTAACATGGTGGTTATATTAGCCGGTAAGCATTTAAGTACTTGCTAAACTATTTTTAAAACTGTTTTACACTCGGGCTCTGACCTGTTTGTTGTCATTTCTTCTCTCTCTTGTATATATATGTATGTATTACCGGTGCCCAGCCACAGGGGCGTCATACAAAGGTTCTTTGGATTAGACGTGCTGCAGCTTATGTGGGAGTTGTAGGCCCTTGCTTTAGACGACCTCTTCATTGATTCAGCTTTTACTTTAGTTCTTTATAGTTAGGGCATGTGCTGCCCGATTTCCTATTCCGTTTGGATTTGTCAGAGATTTATGTTTATTTATATTTTTAGTGTTCAGTACTCTTCGGGAATTAAGTCTTGTCACAATGATTTCAGTTATAGTTCTTAAACTTGGTTTGGTTTATCTAGATGGTTTGTGCGTTAATTTCCATATTTAGTATGTATGTGATTATTAAACCGTTGAGTATTAAAAAGGTTTTCATGTTGGTATTTAATAAAGTGAAAATAAGACTTCAAATTTTTTTTGACACTTAGCTTAATTAATTAGGGTGTTTAAATTGGAAATAATTATTTTGCGATAGTGATACCGAGAATGAACCAACCGTTCACCTTGATTTTAATTTAATAAAGGACTAATCACCTGGTATTTAATTAGGCGGGGTATTACAGGTGATATCAGAGCATCAGGTTCTAGTGTCCTTTAGGATCTGTGCGGCTTATTATGCTTCCATTGTGGCTTTCTTTGATATAGGGACCTATGTTTAGGATTGTTGATTTCTTTGGGGTGATCTCGTTTTCCTGCTATCACGTATATATTAGTGAATCTGATTTGCGTTCGGACTTATTCGAATAGGAAGTATGGTAGATGAGGGACGTTGGGCGAGAAACGGGAGGCAGGGCTTAGTGAGGATGTGAAGTATATTCGAGGATGATGACCATAGTCGAGGTCACCCCTATTATGGCACGAGAGGCTGGGACTGTAAAGATGGCTAGGACATAGCCTACGCTTTCCAAATGCTGCTATAATAGAAAGAGAAGCCAAATTAGACTCATCCAACGTAGTACGCTTGGGAGAGGGTCAAATGCAAAATTGAGGAAAGTAAGCAGTAGACGTTCTAAAAATGTGGGAATTATGTGTGTTACCCAATGAAGGTAATATATTCAAATATTTGGGCATATGGCGGAGTGTGGTTTACTATAAGTGAAAATATGGGGTGAAATTTTTCTTGAATCATCGGAGCAAAGTTAAAATAGTGGAAGTCAACCACCACATTTAATAGTGAAATGCTGCGTAAATGGAAGGGACTTAGGTACGGTTTAACCCCACGTTCCTTCATCAGTTGTTCAGAATAAGATGTGAATGTTGTTCTGAACCCATCACGGAACGGCCGAACAGGGGTCTATTTGTAAATGAAGTTAGACTTTTAGCAAATCTTGTACCAGTGGAAGTGGATACCAATAGTAGGGAAGATTTCAAGTGAGAGATCAACTTGGGAGGAAAGTTGACGACACTTAAAGAGAATCATATTGGACAGTCGATCCATATGGTGATAATGTCATGCATTGTCCGTAGAGATGTTAATGCTCTTATGGGAAGGGAGATAAAGTAATCGAAAGATTCAGATGGAGAATGAAACTAGATGACACGCATATAGCAACACGCCGCAAAGGGGAGACCCATTAGGGGCCCCATTTAAATGATTCAGATAGCTAAAATTCTTAACAAGCGATAGAGAATTTAGTAAGGGTTATTGAAGCCTGTAGCACGTTCCTTAGAGCCAACAAAGCTGAGGGAACGATGGGGGTAGCTATCATGATCGAGACTATTTAAGTCCGAGAGAAGGACAACCCTAATACGGTTAGTATGACAGAAGATAAGTGGGTAATGTGTTGAGGTATTTTGTGGATAGTAAAACCACATGAGTTAAAAAAAATCTGAAGCGAGAAAAAGGACAAGGGTATAGTGCTTGCAAGGAAAATGGTTAATGTAATTTTCGATTTGGTTCAGACATACGTGTTATGTCCGGAAGACCATTAAGTAGACAAGGCGACTGGCAAAGTAGAAGTATGAGTTTTATCCCCGGAGGATGAGGCGTGTTTTATGTAACGCGAGTGAGTCATTACATTTTTGTTTATTGATATATTTGCGTGTGAGAAGAATTTAGTGCGTATATTTATAGCGTTATTATTATGTGTATGTTTTCCCTGGTATAGCGGGGTTGTATTCAGTGTTATCCGCGGAGGATAAATGGGTTCATTGTTTGTGTTATATACTTTATTGAGATTACTCGTTTTTGAGAGTGCAGCTACAGCGGAAATATTGCGACTTCTCAAATAACATTCAATTTTAATTAAACCCAAATTTTAGTTAAACCCTAAAACATGCATCTAGATGATTTATCAAATAAAATATAGCATGCAGGATAAAACAAACAATTTCAGGAAAAATCCCCCAAAGGGGCAAAACCTTTTATTTCCACTATAATTTGTAAGAAAACGGCTTACAATCGGATTACAATGAAAATACAAGTTGACTAAGAATTACCCTCAGGTATCGGATTCTGTAGTCGCGGCTGGAAATATCCCTTTCCAGTAGGGCTGGCGGCTGGAATTTTCCCTTTCCAGGAGGGCTGCAATGAAGAAGAGAACGGCTTCTCCACAAGGGTTGAACAATAGCAAAGCTTGTGTTTTAGGGTTACAAAAGATTCAAAAAAGTAATTGGGATTTTTGTGTGAATCAAAAAGATGTTTTGCACATCAAAAATGTATGAATCTTGAATTTCTTCAACGGTGTAACGGCGTACGACATACAAATTGATAATGAACAAAAATGTCCTTACAAATCTCCCCCTATGTCTATGCCGGTACATACATAAAAAATATTCGAATTATCAACTAATGACCTATACAAATCTACCCTCCCATGAACCCTAAAGATGGAAAGATACAAATGTTTAAGTCTTCATCGTTTGTTCTTCAATCTTCAACAATCATCAAATCTCAAAGCTTTTCTCATCAGGGTGTGCAACATATTGATCTTCAATCTTCATACCTACACACATGAGACAAAGCAAATACCACGTGACATATCGAGTTTGAAATGAGATAAACATGGATACCAATATATGATAAAAACATAAGCTACATCTCAAAAACTCCCCCATAATATGATAAGTCTTTAGTTTTAGTGATATGATATGTGAGTATATTATTATACTGATTATGGTTTTAGAAAAATGGTTAAAACGATAGTAAGCAGTGATTTCAAGGCTATCGGGGTTTCTGCCCTAATGCAGCGTGTTTTGTTCTGGCAAAAGACCTCACCTACGAGAGGGTCGGGCTCACACTCTTACTATATATTATAGAGACTTCGAAGGGTATATTGGTATGAAAATGTTTAATCCCAGGGTGTTTAGTGACTTTGTTATTATGATTCAGTGTATATTGGGTTTACCGTTGGGCGGAAAGATTTCACTCATTATTATGTGTATCGCTCAGGACTTAGTTTTAGGAGGAGCGCATTGTTATATTTATCCTTTGGGAATGTGAAAGTTAAGACTTATATTTATATTTAAACCCACGAATTTTCTTAGGATATATAAGCCATTAGGAGTTGTCTTCTAGGGTTATCAAACACATAACATGGGAACAGCCATTAGAGAAGAAGGCGAAGAGTATTCCGAGGAATCCAAGGCCAAGAACTCACTCGATTGCACCACTACCACCACCAAAACGTAGATCGCACGACGAGAAACGCAACCATATCTTTTTCATCGACAAATAAGACCCTTGAATCCCAGGCAAGTATCTATCTTGTTGATTTCTAGTTGATATTCCTTCTATGTTAGTTTAGGAATCAAAATCTTATGTTATAATGGAAGAATTATATTTTTTGGAAGAGAATTTATATGTGTTGTAGGAAGAATTCATGAAGTCTGAAATCTTGATCATATGTAGAGGATTACCCACGAAATTATTATGATATTTGGGAAGAAAATCTGGATTAAAATAGAGGTTTGTGATTTTTCATGCAAAATTTCGTTTTATACAGAAATCTGGGATTAAACCCCTTTTTGATTGATTCGTTGAGGATTTATTGATATTGTTACATTAGAACTTGTTTATATATATTGCTTACACATTTGGATTACTTTGATGGGAGTCTGGGATGACAAAAATAGAGGTTTGGAGGGGTTAGAATGATTCAACCCGTAGGTTAAAATTTGCAAAAAACTGGCCAAGAACTGCTTGATCGATCGATTGACCAAGGGCATTGATCGACCCAATTCCTCGATCGATCGATCCCTCATGGAAAATCGCATGTTTTTCCTCTTTTTGTTTAATCTAGATAAAATACATGGGAACCCTTGAATATCTTTTAAATAGTATAATGGGACATGAAGAGGACCAGTAGGGTCTAAATAGACTCCGTTGAGTGAAATTTAATATGGAATGAAATTGTGGGTTAACGGGAAGTTATTCATACATTAAAAATTATGAGTACGTTCACGAAAGAATTTAGACTCGTGAAAGATTTAGACCAGAAGGTAAGTGAGGGTATACCTACTGAAATTATACTTAGTGAGAGAGAATACTTCAAGATATGTGAAGTGAGTATGAAATAAATTATAAATGAGAATAAAAGAGATGAATTCGTTATTCGAGATAATTGAATAAAATTTGTTCTAAGAACGGATAATAATAATTATGGGTCGTGGGCGAACCTAATTTGGAAAATGTGAATATCTATATATATGTATGTGTGACTACATATATTATGTATCCGTGTAAAATCATACCCGGGCTACTTGCTATCACGGAGGTTTTCATATCGAAATAGTCTTATCTCGATTGGATTTTATGGGGGATATTGACTTGTACCCTAGAAGATAGTATCCATAATACAGGCTACCTAAAAATGATAGTCAGATGGTTCTAAGAGATGTGAGGGTATGTGATGACATCTTAGGATTTGGAACTATGCTTCGCCTTAAATTGTATGTATATTGTGTTAATACAGTTCAAGAGTGATTCCGAACTAGTATTTCCCTTAGTACGAGTGATACGGTGACTTGACAGGAGAGTATGCCACTACCATAGATTTTATGTGGGGTGTCGATAGTATATATATGTTATATGATTGACTAATATATATATATATATATATATATACTTGTATTCGAAACTTGCTACTATGTGTATAAGTAGTTGAGTAATGAATAAATGATCCATCTTTATAACAAGTGATCGTGAATTTTGTAACGGTACTGAGTAGTTCTAAGTAACATAAGAAAATGGAAGAGATTAATGTTCTAAAACTAAATATCAAGGCCTTAGTATTTATTGAGATAAAACTTTGTGGAAAATAAGTTAAATAGACTTATGAGATCAGTAGTACGGTAGGCATGCACACTGGATGAGAGGTGAGCATTCTCAAGAGAGTATCGTATACTAACATGGTGGTTATATTAGTCCGTAAGCATTTTAAATACTTGTTAAACTATTTTTAAAACTATTTTATACTCGGGCTCTAACCCGTTTTCTGTCATTTCTTTCTCTCTCTTGTATGTATATGTATGTATTACTGGTGCCCAGCCACAGGGGCGTCATACAAAGGTTTTTTGGATTGGACGTGTTGCGGCTTATGTGGAAGTTGAAGGCCCTTGCTTTAGACGACCTCTTCATTGATTCAGCTCTTACTTAAGTTCTTTATAGTTAGGGCATGTGCCGCTCTATTTCCTATTCCGTTTGGATTTGTCAGAGATTTATGTTATTTATATTTCCAGTGTTCAGTACTCTTCGGGAGTTAACTCTTGTTAGGATGATTTTAGTTATAGTTCTTAAACTTGGTTTGGTTTTCTAGATGGTTTGTGCATTTATTGCCATCTTTAGTATGTATGTGATTATTAAACCGTTAAGTATTAAAAAGGTTTTCATGTTGGTATTTAATCAAGTAAAAATAAGACTTCAAATTGTTTTGATGCTTAGCTTAATTATTTAGGGTGTTTAAATTGGAAATAATTATTTTGCGACAGTGATACCGAGACTGAACCAACCGTTCACCTTGATTTTAATTTAATAAAGGGCTGATCACCCGGTATTTAATTAGGCGGGGTGATACAAAGGATAAGGAGGTGTCCCCAAGCATCGCGACCATGATTATAAGTAATCCGACAGTTTACTTTTTGTTAATTACGTTATAATTTTTTTGTTTACTTATTTTACTAATCATGTGCTTTTTGTCATTTCAGGCAAAGCTTAAGGAAGTGCATGAGTCGCAGTCTGATGCCGACAAGGCATCTTTGTCCACAGACGTACTCAGCCAAGTGCTTGGCACTAATCGCAAGGGGAGGACAAGTGGGGTGAGCTCGCGGGTGGATAAATCTAGGATCATTAAATTGAAGACGGGCGACACCGGGTTGACTCAAATGGTGGACTCGCATGACGCGAAGCTGTCCCGTTTGGAGGCGGCGGTCCAAGATATGTTTTCATTCATGAAGAGTTCGTTTGGATGAAATCTTAAGGGGAATGGGAAGCAGAAGGTGGTGGTGGAGGAGGCGGTGGAGGATGAGCTGCAGGAGGACGAGGATGTGGACCTCGCTACTTCATCGCCGACACGTGCAAACTTTGATGATCCAGTCCCCTATTTGGCTCACTTCGACCGGCCGATGTCGACACTTAGTTGGCCGAGCATGTTTATACTGGACATATTTGATGGCAACCGGATAGGTCGGGGGTTGAGGGACCCGAATACCATCCAGGATATGTCAGTTCATGGACGTTTGCTTCAAGACATCGAGTCCAAGGTGCTCGTCACGCATGTGATACCCGGGAAGGATAATTCCCTATTGTGGTTGCGTAAACAATGCGGCACGATGTATATTATTGGGTGTATCAATTTGTATATCATGTGCCCTACTCATCGCCTGAGAGCTACCCCTACCCCAAACATGTAGTGACATTATTATTTGAACTGAATTTATTTAAGTTGTTACATTCAATTATATTTGGATTATATCGTGATGCATATTATTTGCAATGTTTATTTGGATTATCTATATTTTATTTGGATATATGATGTTTGAACAGTTACAACGTTGCTATAATAGTTACAAATATACTGCTGGGCAGTGGCAATGGCCATACTGCCCAGCAGATTTTTTTTCAATTCTGCCCAGAATTGTCACGATCATTGATCGTGACAAGTCCGTGAAAAAGGAAACTTGTCACGGATGTGTCACGGTCATTGACTGTGACAATTTTTTATTAAATGTCACGGGTTTGTCACGGGCCTTAATCGCTACAAAACTTGTCATTGTCAAGGACCGTGACAACAAACATTGTCACCCCCAGAATTATCACGGTCATTGACCTTGACAATTCGGCAGATTTGGTGTAGTGATCGCATATTCTTCTTCCACATCTTATATTTATCCCTCAAATGTTCCAATGTGGAGTCGAGAAGATGTGGGGGCAGGCCTAAATGTTCCTCTCAAATAAATACAAACCAAAAATAAAGTAAGTGTTAGTTGCTTATAAATAGAAATATAAATACACTACCTGTAGTGCATCCCTAATGATCATCTTGAGGTCAATAAGCACGGCCCTCCAATCAGTGTACCCCGGGCCAATGATTGCCTTCAGTAACTTTCACACTCTAGCCAAAATGTCATCTTATTCGGACATAGGACCCCAATTTTCCCCATTTTGGGGAACTACTGGCTGAGTAGCCTTCGTCACCTCCACTACCGCGCCCATATGAAGTCATTTTCTACAAAAATTGTTATTATTAGTACAAACGTGTACATTGACTTTGGATTAATGATAAAATCCGATAATAACAATACTTACCAATACCAATATCAAATTATATAAATTTTAATTTAGACCAATACCAATATCAATTTATACCAATACCAAATCTAATTTACACACACACTGCCCCCTCAGCACGCACACTCTCGGGTCTGGGATTTTGAATTAATGCTCAAATCCGATAATAACAATACTTACCAATACCAATATAAATTTATATCATTTTACTTTGTACCAATATCAATACTAATTTATACCAATATCAAATTCAATTTACAAACATGCACACTGCCCCCCCCCCCCAACACACACACGGTCATGGACTTTGAATTAATGCTGAAATTGATTAAATCCTAATTAATACATTCACTTGGTTATTACAAGCATTAAAATGATCAAGTACGAATGATTAAAAAGTATTAAATTGGCGTCCGGTAATAATAAATCACTAGAATAATACAACCACTGGTCATTACAAATAATTTTAATACTTATTACAAATCTACAAATTGTTTCAAATTCGGGTTATCATAAAAAATGGATTGATATTCGGTAGGAACAGCCAAGTTATCCACACTACTGTTTAGACACTTTGTCACATGTAGGACGATTGACCACGGCTCGTTGTTGATATGCTCTGAGTAGAACACTTGATTGACCTTTTTAAAAGCACAAACAAACATTTCATCTCTCACATGTTCGTTGCTCTTCATCTTGGATAAGTAAACCATAATCAAATTGGTGCCAGGATCAACTTTACAAACATTTTTATCCTCAACTCTTACCCAATCACAGTAAAATACAAACTCTTTGAAGCTTACGTCGTCCAATTCAAATATATTTCGAATTACACCATAGTAATTCATTTCAGCTTCAATGAGGTTTTCATCTTCCGCGCTCGCTCGAAAGAAAGTAAGAGACTTGTATGAAATGCCCGAGTTCTGTACATTTGTATTTTTCTCGTATACCCTTACACCGAATATGAAACCGTTCAATCGATTTATACTCTTATACCATGAACAAGGGTCCAATGGCTAGACGATCAAGCCTTAATGTCGCATCACCCGTCTTTAAGAGCTGAGAATATAGATAAATTAATTAGGTTAGTTTTAAAGCTTTCTTGTAATGTGACATTTAATAACAGCCATTTTCTTTATAATTACCTCGTGTGGCAACCACAGTCTAAATTTGTTGTCTGATTGTGCCATTATTTTTTGTCTTTTATTATTCTCGCAGCCTTCATATTCTCTGTATAGATCGTGATGAACGTATTATAAAATTAATCATGTAAAAATTACAATAATGTAAAAGTTGCAATAATTTTAAACTTACTTTTTCCATTCTTCAACATCTTCACTTGTGTCAAATAGATAACGAGTTACTTGTTCGTGTTGCAAACTCGTTAATTTCACTCATTTGCCCATCACATGACCACCCTCGTTGATGAACTCATCAATGGCATCCACGCTGTTCGAGTCAGGCATATATTCCCGAGTGTAGATTGATGACTCAACGGCGATGTATTCCTCTGCAACTGATCCTTCAATGTATCGTGTATTCTTGACGTAATCTGTGAAAACTTTCATCAATCTTTCAAATAGATGCATCCACCAATATGTAACTGAGTCGCAAAGAAGTGCCTTGTCACATAGGTGTACCAACAAGTGAACACTTATGTCAAAGAAAAATGGGGGAAAGTACATCTCCAAGACACAAATAGCTTCGTTCATCGCTAATTTTGCAACCACTATGTGATCTCGATTGACTACCATCTCAAATAAAAGTGAGAAGCAAAAACTAATTTGCATAATATCCCTCCAAAAATCCTTGTGCTCGGAGAAATAATGATTAAATAATAGAGGAACCAATTGCATGATCACATGCCAATCGTGGGACTTACACTTATGTAAATTATGGGTAGCATAATTCACAATCCTTTGCAAGTTAGATGAAAAATTATATGGTACTTTAAAATTATATAATATGTCTAAAATCACCTTCCTTTCCTCATTCGTCAAAGTAAACGCACCAGGGGGAATTATTGGCCTTACCCTACTATCTTCTTTCAACCACAATTGTGGCTTAAGTTTCAACGCTTTAAGGTCTTTTTGTGCATTTTCTCTATCCTTTGAATGACTACCCCCAAGGCATGTGCCCATAATATGTTCAATAATGTTCTTCTCTGTGTGCATCACATCGAATACATGGAACATCGGGTTGTTCTTCTAATAAGGCGAGTCAAATAAAATTGACCTCATAGACCTTGCATTTCTTGTCTTAATTCCATTCCCAACTGGGGTATTCTTATGCTTGACATTCTTAAATTTAAGATTCTTACCTGGCATATTAGGGCCTCAATCAGAAGATTTACTTTCAATTTTTGAGCCTGAAAGTTTTCTCGATGGTAGCCTATGTTCAACCGCGCCTGGTAAAAAATTGGAACCTTTCTCAAATCTAAAACTATGAGAGGGAGGGTAAAAAACTCCTGTGGAAATGGTATACAATTTTTTGAGCTAGAGGGGAGACAAAGAGATTCACTATTCTCTCTACAAATAGGACACCCTAAATAACCATATACTACACAATCGAATAATGTCCCAAAAGCTGGAAAATCATTAATTTCCCACATCAACGTAGCTTTTAACGTAAACTCTTCTTTTCTAAAAGAGTAAAATGCTTACACATCCACTTTCCATGACTCATTTTATTCTTCTACCAAAAGATCCAGGTAGACATCGATGTCCTCACTTGGTTCCTTAAGCCCAGGTATCAATAAAGACAGCATCAAAAATTCAGGTCTCATACACTTTGAAGGAGGCAAGTTGAGTGGGGATAGGATTGCTAGCCATACACTCTGATTGGTGCTTAGATTTCCAAATGGATTAAAATCATCTATTGATATTGCCAAACAAATGTTACGCTGTTCTCGAGCAAAATCGAAATACTCAAAACTCAACGTCTTCCGAGCTGTAGAATCAATGGGATAACATATGAGATTATTTCTTGCTTATGCCCTAGCATGCCAAGTCATTTCCCCATCTATCCATGTTACTGTGAAAAAACGCTTTAATCTAGGCCCAACAGGAAAATATATTAACATTTTTTAGGCACTTTTGAGCTCGTGTCTTCCTTGCCAGTAGATTGGACATATCTAGGTTCATCGCATACTGATACCGATCGAGATTTTCATACTCCTTTTGGTATAGTATGCAATCATACACACAAGCATGAATTGATTTATACTTTATTCCCAAACCTTTCAAACTATTTTTGGTAGTAGGATAGCTGTTTGGAAGCGTATTCTGCCTGGGTAGCAAGCCCTTCAGCCAATTCAAAATTCATGTCACGCTATTGACAGACAAACCATATTGGGTCTTCAAACAATGCAATCCAATAATGGCATGTAAAACTATTTTATCTTTCTCACATTTAGAGTATAACGTCTAGCTCGCCTTAAATTTAAAACTCTCATAGTCATCGTCAAGGTTTATCCCAATATCTTCATGGGCACCTGAACCTTGTACATCATCAGAGACCTCATTATCTTCCACTTTATGAAATCCATACACGTCATCAACTAAATCCTCTACATATTATGATATACATTGTCACCCTTCGCTTATACATCTATCTTACTTGTTGAAGGTTATTGTGAAGGTGCTCAGGGACAAAAGGAACTTTCGGTTCCACGTGAAAAACCTAAATTCGATAGCTATCTTGCATACCCCATCTAAACAAATGTATTTCAACTGTTTTCCACTCAAACACATTACCATTCTTACACCTAGCACACGGATACGAAAACTCTTCATCATCATAATATCTCTTGGTGTATTTCACAAATTCATTAGCACCTATGCAAAACACATCCCCTAATCTATTTGTCTCACCCATCCACTCTTTGTATTTAGGATATCACATCACAGCTACTACAAACAATCACCTATTATGGGTAAGAATCGTATATTCGTGGATTAGCATAAACAAAAATGTGAATATTTAGTTTCCATTAGTATAAATAATAACCTATTTAATGTGTACGCATAAGAACTAGAAGGCTAGTTTCTATGCGTAAATTTATTCGTGCATTCAAAGTAAAATTCAATTTTAAATTGAAATTGAAATTAAAATTCAATTTATAATGTTAATGCCTGTTTCCTCCATCTCCTATAAAGGGTGAGAGGTCCTATCCCATTCAAGATCGCATATTTCTGTAATATACTTAACAGCTCATGCACATTGTTCCAATTTGAGGAAAATTCAGAAGCATATCCCAATAATTCTCCAAGTACACGACATAGATTCGTAAGTGTGAATGTTATTTCAATTTATCAATTGAAATAACACTTAACATCTCATCATCTAATATGTACCCAGATAACATTAAGATACGATTGCAGAACTTACCCCAAAAGTAACAAGTTTAAGCCACTAAGAATATTATTATACAGAAACTATGTAGTCCCAAACTATCCAAACAGGACAATTCGAGAGATCTCATTACAGGGGTAATGACTCTCGAACGGGTCTAAGGGCTATTGAATGAATACGCATAAGAACTATAAGGTTAGTATCTATGTGAAGTATATATAATTTAAAGTATGTTTCATTTAATTATGTCTTATCATAATTCGAGAGATTTAATTTAATTATGTAATTTAAAGTATATGTAATTATGTTTCATTTAATTTAAAGTACGCATAAGAACTAAAACTTATACCAATTTATACCAATATTAATACCAATTCAAATTCAAATTCAATTTTAATTTATACTGATTCAAATTCAATTTCAATTTAGAGAAACATAACCTATAGAATTACAATGTATACAAATTAAAAAGGTTATTAACCAAACTATTAACTAAATCAAGAATCAATACGTATCCCGTACTCCTTATATCGTCTACATGACAAAAAAATATTAACAATAACAAGTTCTCAAGTAAGGGTTCATACTGTGTTCTTGCACAAAGAGGAACACATAATTAATTTACAAGGGTGTGTTACGTCATAAGGAGGTCCATCAATATATTTCAAATGTCTCCATGCATTTATAATATTATTACATAGCATAAATAAGGTCCGCGTGATAAATATTGAACCCCCCTCCCCCACCACCACACATTAATTCACACACACACACACACACACACACACCCCTTTACACACACTGCCCCCCACCCACCCACCCGCCCACCACCACCACCGCCACCACACACATACACACACACACACTAGCCCCCACACCTACACACACACATACCCCCACCCCACCCCCACCCCACCCCCCACACACATCCATACACTTACACACATGCACACGCAGTCCTACACACACACACACACATACAGAAGAAATGAAGAGAGAGAGAGAGAGAGAGAGAGAGAGAAAATTGGTGGGAATAAAAAACGGTGGGAAAAAAAGAGGCGGGTAGGGTTTTTAGTAGTAGAGTTGTCACGGATCCGTCAAGGTATTTTATCATGATAAATCTTTAAAGTTGTCATGGTCAATGACCGTGATAAGTCCGTGACAACCCTTTGTCACGGTCACAAGTCTGTGACAATTGTACTTGTCACGGTCATTAATCGTGACAAAGGGTTATCACGAACTTATCACGGTCATTAATCGTGATAAAAAATGCGTGTTTTTTTATCACGGTCAATGACCGTGATAAGGTTGGTCGGCTCAAAGGTGACAATTTAGCATTTTTTTTTAGTGATATATATATATCACTACACCAAAAAGGCTAAATTGGCACCCTTTAGCCGGCCAGACTTGTCACGGTCATTGATTGAACGGTTACGTTTTCGACACAAGAGTATAAAAAGTATCGATTGAACAGTTACGTTTTCGGTGCAAAAGTGTACGAGGAAAGTACAAATGTAGAGAACTCGAGCATTTCATACAAGGCTCTTACTTTCTTTCGAGCGAGTGCAAAAGATAAAAACCTCGTTGAAGCTGAAATGAATTACAATGGTGTAATTCGAAATATATTTGAATTGGAATATATAAGCTTCAAAGAGGTTGTATTTTACTGTGGTTGTGTAAGAGTTGAGGATAAAAATGCTTGTAAAGTTGATCTTGTCACCAATTTGATCATGGTTGACTTGTCCAAGTTGAAGATAAACGACCACGTGAGCGATGAGCCGTTTGTTTATGCATTTCAAAAGGTCAACCAAGTGTTTTACTCGGAGTATATCAACAATGAGCCGTGGTCAATTTTCCTACACGCGCCAAAGCGTCTAAATAGTATTGTGGATGACTTGGTTGCTCCTACCGAATATCAATCCATTTTTTATGATAACCCGAATTTGAAACAATTTTTCAATTTGTAATAAATATTCCAGTTTATACTTTATCAATCCATTTTTAATGCTTTTAATTGATTTGCACTTTATCATTTTCTCTCTTGTGTAGTGTGCGTGTGTGGGGGCAGTAGGGGTGGGGGTGGGGGTGTTTTGGATTTGTAGTAATTGTACATATTATGAGCTAGAGTTGTTGTTTTGGAATTCAGAATTGAGGTGTTAAACAGTGACAATTCATTTGGATTTGTAGTAATTGTACATATTTGAATGTATTCTTCTAAGTCATTTTGATTTGTACTAATAACAACATTTTTTTTACAGTAAATGTCTCCTTCGGGTATTAAGGCGAGGATGATGATGTTGGTTATGATGATGTCGTTCGGGCTCGGTGGTAGCGGAGGCGACGAGGGCTCCTCGGCCCCTAGGCTCCCCAAATATGGCAAATTGGGGATGACGTCAAGAACAAGACGGGGCTATTAACGAGATTCCTCGAACTGATAAAGATGATCATCGACTCGGGGTACACTAGTTGGAGGGAGGTGCCAAATGAGCTCAAGTTAGCTGTTTGGGTGGCACTACAGGTAATGTATTTATATTTATATTTATCTGAATATTTCAATTTCAATTTCGATTTCGATTTAATTTTATATTTATATATATTTATATTTATATATATTTATATTTATTCGCAACTAACATTGTATTTGTTGGACAGGAACAATTCAGTCTGGATCCAAAGCTACGCGATTCCGTCTTGGAGCAGTTGAGGGAGCAACATAAGACGTGGAAAAAAAATATGTGGACCCGGTACTTTGGGAAGACCCGAGAGTCCGTTTTCCGAATGTGTGAATCCGTCCCGCCAAAGGAGATGATCTCATTGGCAAAAGGGCAACAGTTCATTGACAATGTGATCGGGGAGCGACAATTGGAATCTCGCCAATCGGGGAGGGAAAACGGGGTTAAAAAGATGGATGTGCACTACTCTGGAAGGACGTCTTACGCCGAGGTGGAGCATAGGATGATGGTAAGATTTAATTTTTCTATAACTACAGAAATATATTATTCTGCATTATTTTACTTTACGAGGCCGATACTAATTTTACTTTATTTTATTTCAGGGGACAGGGAGTGTCCCTGGGGGTAGGCCACATAGGCTCGATACTTATGTGGCTATTCGGACGAAGAAGGGTAAGGATAAGGAGGTGTCCCCGAGCGTCGCGGTCACGATTGTAAGTAATCTGACAGTTTACTTTTTATTAATAACGTTATAATTTTTTTATTTACTTATTTTACTAATCATGTGCTTTTTTTCGTTTCAGGAAAAACTTAAGGAAGTGCACGAGTCGCAGTCTGATGTCGACAAGGCATCTTTGTCCACAGACGCACTTAGCCAAGTGCTTGGCAATGATCGCAAGGGTAGGTCAAGGGGTGAGCTTGCGGGTGGCCAAATTTAGGATCATCGGATTGGAGACAAGCGACATCGGGTTGGCTCGAATGGTGGACTCGCATGACGTGATGTTGTCCCATTTGGAGGCGACGGTCCATAATATGTTCTCATTCATGAAGCATTCGTTGGGCAAAAACCATAAGGGGAAAGGGAATGAGATGGTGGTGGAGGAGGAGGTGGAGGAGGACGAGGTGCAGGATGACGAGGATGTGGACCTCGTTGCTTTATCGCCGACACTTGCGAACTTTGATGATCCACTCCCCTATTTAGCTCCCTTCAACCGATCGATGTCGATCCTTGGTTGGCCGAGCATGTTTATACTGGACATATTTTATGGCCAGCGGATAGGGCGAGGGTTGAGGGACCCGAATACCGTCCAGGGCATGCCAGTTCATGGGCGTTTGCTTCAAGACATCGAGTCCAAGGTGCTCGTCACGCATGTGATACCCAAAAAAGAGAACTCCCCCTAATGTTTGCGCGAAAAATGCGGCACGACTTATATAGGTGGGTGTGTCAATTTGTATATCGTGTGGCCTACTCACCTCGTCAGAGTTAACCTTACCCCAGACATTTAGTGACATTATTTGAATTGAATTGTTGTTTTAAGTTGTTATATTTGAATTCTATTCGAATTATATCGTGATGCATATTGTTTTGAATGTATATTTGCATTATCTCTATTTTATTTGGATATCTAATGTTTGAATAGGTACAACTAGTGGTGTGCATGGGTCGGTTCGGTTCGGTTTTGGACCGCAATTCACACCGAACCGATCGGTTCAGTTTTGTAAAAAATCAGACCGAAACTAAATCGACGATGAAAAAAACTGCCAGTTTCGGTTCACATCGATTTCGGTTCGATTTTAACCGATTTTCAGTTTTGGTCGATTTTTTGTAGGTCGGTTTTCGATTTTGGAGGTTTATTAATGGTGTTTGGATATAAAAATAAAAGATATTTAAGGGTTTTTTAATATATAATATTGATGTCGGTTCGGTTCGGTTCGAATCGGTTTTTTCTTTGTCTAAACCGACAACCGAACAAATATTGTCGGTTTTTTAAATTCTTAAACCGCAAACCGAATCGGGCTAAAAAAACTGTCGGTTTCGGTTCGGTTAGGGCCGGTTCGGTTCGATCATTTTTTTGCACACCCCTAGGTACAACGTTGCTATAACAGGTACAAATATCCTGCTGAGCAGTGGCAGTGGCCATACTGCCCAGCAGATTTTTTCTCAATTCTGCCTAGAATTGTCACAGTCATTGACCGTGATAATTTTTTATTAAAAGTCACGTGTTTGTCATGGTCCTTAACCGTGACAAAACTTGTCAAGGTCAAGTACCGTGACAAGTCTAACGAACTTGTCACGGTCAATGACTGTGATAAGTCCGTGATAACAAAAGTTGTCACCCCCAGAATTGTCAAGGTCATTGACCTTGACAAATCCAACTTGTCAAGGTGAATGACCGTGACAATTCGGCAAATTTGGTATAGTGTATATCACTGTTCTAAAAAACCCGCCTAGGCTTAAGGCTTGGGAGAAACGCCTCGCCTTACGCTTTTCACGCCTTATTCTTGGTAAAACCCTTAAGGCGCACTTTTTTCTAAAAATAACAATGCTTTAGTGAAACGATGTCGCCTTTTAAAGAATTTCTTTACAAACCGGACCATTATCTCATCCAAAATAATAAAATAGTATTTTAGTTTCCATATATTCTGACATATTTTTATGATATATGCAATTTTTGTATTTTAATAGCCTTGTTGTGGTTAAAAAATATTAAAATATATTAAGAAGGCCTAAACGCCTTTTCACGCCTTTTTACGTCTAGGCCCGCCTAGGCTTCTAAGGCTTAAGGCTTGGCCTCCACGCCTCAATCACGCCCCGCGTTTTTTAGAACCTTGGTGTATATAATGCATGAAACCGTTTTTATTCCAAAAAGGTTATTTATTCCGATTAATTTGCTTTAATCTCATAAAAGAGCCTCTTTTACTTGGCTTGACATTTATTTCTTGATTTAACGCACCTGATTAAATACTTTAAATTAATCCCCTTTGTTTAAGGAAAGTCATTTCTCCTGCTAAAATTTCCTTATTACTCGTGCCAAATTTACCTTAGTATTTTCATTGAATATTACCTTTCAACACATGCAATCACCGCGTTAGAAAATAGTTTTCTTCTTTGAAAATCTCCATAAACACACTATTGTGTTAATTATGGGTTAAACCTCGTTAGGTTGCTGAATTAACCATTTAGTTTCTTCCCTTTGTCATTCCTTTACTCATGGACATTAATCAATTTTCACATTTACTTGTCCACTTTATCATTTATCGGACCATTTATTAATTCATTTAAGTTAGGTTGTACTTTCACATATTCCCCACATAACCCATTTCCTGACATGTTCCAATTTTATTATCTCTTTCTCCAAATCTTTCAATATCCGCATACTTTAATGGGCTCCACACCGCTGCCTATGCTACCATATGCTCTAGCTAGTATTTTTGGGACTTTCATCCTAAGACCTCGGGTCCTCCTTAATGATCTCAGTTTAATCCGAGTCCATATTAATGTGTTTCAATATTTTTTTAATGACCACATTATTCCACTTTCTTTTACCGATCGAAGCCAAAATCCGGTGTTTCACCCCAACTCGTATTACACTTTAAAATCATCGCTTCTTATACTTTGTACACTTGCATTGGTTTTATCCCAAAAATCACTTTCATTTAGGACCATTTTATGTAACACATTTTCCAACATTTTTATCTACATAAAATTACCATTTTACCCATTTGTTTTCAAACTTATCATTTTCTCCATTTTCACAAGTGTTATTTTCCAAAAACATTATTAAGTTACACACATTAACTTCTTGAATATTTTTAACTCCTTAATACTTATTGAACACTTTGGAATAATATACATATCGAGTTGGAAATCTCTTTATTTCTTTACTTTCTTTACTAAGAAAACTCCATTCGTTTACCCTTTGAAGATTACTCCACAAGAAAATATCATTTTTTCTTTATTTCCACACGTATTTTTAAATATTCATTTATCACATTGTCCACCCCTTTTACATACTTTAAATGCTAAAATTTCTATTTTCTTTAATTTATGTTTAAACCCATTTCATTAAAATTATTTATATGTTCATCATAAAAGTACTATAAGTTTATGTACATGGGAATATGGATTTTAAGTCCAAAAATCTTATTTAAATGGATCTAACGTATGGTTCATTCTATATATTTCACCATATTGGTAAAACATGTTTTTTAAGCTAAAAGACATTTTTATTTCTCCAAAACTTGAGTAAATGCCTATATATACAAAAATCCCAATTTTTATAATAAAACTTTGAAACTATTTGTTAATAAAACATTCACAACATTTTTATTCCATAAAAATGTTTAAACGCCAAGTTTTCTTGAAATATATCATTTTACTCAAATCATTGAAACCTTTTTTAAACCCATTTTCAAAAATCATAAGAAATATCATTATTAAATTATATATGCATCCTACTCTTAAATTGTACATGCGAGACTAAATACTAGGAAAATAGAGACTTAACGATAAAGAGTAGAGTTTTTCCCACCTCAAATAAAGCTCTTGATATGGTAAATAAAGTGTAAAGGAAGATGGAAAGATTCCATCTACTAATGTTGCCTTAAAGAGGTTGCCTAGATCCACAAATCTTGCCTTCATGAAATATCCAAGCAAAACCTCCGTTAAACTCCATTAATTTTTTACATTTCTTCCTCCAAAAGCCCCCAACAACATCTCCAAATTTCGTAGCTTTGATCAACCATGGTAGAATAGTTGTAAAATATGGTGGCACGAGGTGGAGGGATGGTGGTGCATGGTGGTTGGTAGTTGGTGGAAGAGACACTCTCAAGAACTAGAGAGAGAGAGAGAGAGGAAATCTGATCTTGGTATCCCAAATGAGCTCCGGTTAGAATAACGACCATGAGCCTCGTTTGAACGACCTTCTAACGAGTTATTATAACGAGATGTCAACACGCGCGATAAATGGATCAGACCTGAGTTGTTAGAAGTTTCATTCGAATGTCGTTCGAACAGATGAAATCGACCCCTTGTTCGAACGATCTCTACTTTCCTCGGTCCTAACTTCATGCCTTAAAAATTCTGGCTCGACAAGCACGAAGACCATGAAGTTACCAAAATTTAGCTTACGTTCCACCCCAATAAGTCCTAATCTAAATTGGTTATACCAAGTTACCAAATCTTACAAGTATAATAAAATCGCGGGGCGGGTGTTATAGAAATTTTTCAGTTCATAAATGATTCATTTACCTAATGGATGACACGACATGACCCGTTTACACCCGTTATATAAATAAATGGTTTCAATTCGATTAACCTATTTATCTCAGTTCACCCATTTAACTTGGTTCACCCGTTTAACCGAGTTCGCCCATTTAACTCGGTTCACTCGGTTGTCCGATTAATTTAAAAAACTAGAGAGGAAACAACTTATTTATACTTAGTTAATAACGATAAGTTTTTAAAATAAATCGGTGTGGTATGTTTGAATGTGTAACACCCCGTAATTTTGAGAATTTAGTATTTAATTATTTTTGGGAGAAAATAAAAATATTTAAATTGGAGAAACTTAAATTTATAATTTGGAAAATTTATTTGAGTGAGAAGAATTATTTTTATTTGACGACTTTAAATTAAATTGTTCGAATTAATGTGTGTCGCATTTTGAGGTCGAAATTTAAAAATATTATAAAGTATTTCGGATGATAATTCTGATTGCGCAGTTGAGTCCGGATGGGTCGTGATAGTCAGAAAAGAGTACTCGGGGGTAGTAATAAGGTCTCGAGGCATTTTTGGGCATAGCCGGACCCACACAGGGTAATTTGTACCATTTTAATTAGGCCCGTATGGCCTAAAACGGGATTAGGGGTTTTAAACCTAATTGGGGGGAAAGTTAAACGGCAGTTAACAAATTCTAAACCTAGGGTTTGAGAGAGACATAGAGGAAAGAAAATCAAGAGCCAATTGGGGATTTTTGGAACCAAATTAAGGGACTAATTGGGGTGTTCTTCATCAACACCTCGACTACACCAATGGATCAAACCCTACGAACGATTCCAGGCAAGTGGTTAACTGTTATGATTCTAAATTGGTGATAATCAATTTATATTTTTGTGATGTGTAAATCAAAATCCGTTTGGGGAATAAATGGGTATTTGGGTGAAATCGGTATTTGGGAAATGGTATATCTTGATGAGATTTGGGATGACATTAGTAGGTTTCATGATTCTGTAGTTTAGGAATATGAACTGTATGATTAAATCCAGCATGAATGGACGTTTAAATTCTGATATTAGAAATGTAAAGTGTTTGGGTGTTTGAAACCCGGATAAAACCCGAATCTGTAAAGTGTTAAGATTTGTGGAAATTGGTGATTGAATTAAGCCTTCTAGGTTGAGTAAAACTTGTTTTCAAATGTTAATATGGTAGATTATGATCGGATACTTTTATGGTAGAAAGAAAGTAGAAGCTTGAATGGGTTAACAATGGCTGAACAGCAAGCCAGAGAAGAAAGGGACCTGGTCGGTCGATCGATTGACCCAGGGGGTCGATCGATCGATGGTCCCAGAATTTTGGCAATTCGGCTAGTTTTATATATATATAAGGGAAATCAATTTAGGATTTAATTCCTACTTTCATTTAGTGATAAATTCATATGTGACACATATTCCATAGCAATTATAAGGTGATATAATTGGGTTTAGGAGGGTGATAATTGTATGCCATGAGTTGAATAAATTTCGGGAAATAAATTGTGAGTATTGATTTTGGACCGAGGGAAAATATTCGGGTATTGTAGTTGAGAGCCACTACATTATTAAAGGAATTGAGATGTAATTAATTAATTATGGGGCGAAATATAGAATCGGGTATTAACGATGGTATGGGCCAAGTGAGCTGGGATACACCATGTGTTAAAATTTATTAATGTGTAAATTAATTAAATTAGAGTCGGACCATAGACTCGGATTGGTAATAATTAATTGATGTGTTAATTAATTACATTAGAGTCGGACTATAGACTCGAAAAAGTGATAAATTTATTAATGTGTTAATTAATTAAATTTGAGTCGGACTGTAGACTCGAAAAAGTGATAAATTTATTAATGTGTTAATTAATTGAATTAGAGTTGGATCGTAGACTCGGGAGGGTAATGAAATTTATTAATGAGAGATTAATTAATTTAGAGTCGGACCATAGACTCGGGAATATATAGGCTAGTGTTACGGGTTTTAGTACACGGTAAAGCCAGAATTTATATTTTATATATATACGGTGTGGTGATAGTATATATATATATACATGTGTGTACTTTGTGTGTGCAATTAAGTATCAGGGGCTAGATATTTATTTAATTTATTTACTCTAGTGCTATCAATGGAGGTTGCGCGATGCGGGTGAATCCCCTAGCTTGAGGAGTAGGGTGAGTATATCCCCAGATCATAGCGTCCGGTATATGGGTGAGGAGTTTATCTCACTTTCAGGGAAGGAATATGACCGTCTCCATTATGTTTATATTTTGGGCCAGGTTGGTGAGCGATTCCAACTTGCGTAACTAGGTTATGTGAGCACACCTAGTGAGATAGCATCTTAGAGGGTATCATCCGGAGAGGGTATATACTCGAAGGGATGGATATACATATGATATATGTGTGGATGTTGTGGTAAAGGTACGTATATAATGGTAGTAAATATTATATGCAGATAATAATACAGTGTGCGATGTAATTGTTTTATATAACTTGTGTCACAGTTATATGATATTATTTAAAGGAAATTAATCAAGTTAATTAGTGAGATAACTTATAACCCATGGATAATAATACTCGGTTTAGAGTGGAAAGGCAAGGGAGGATTACAAGGACTAATTGGACGGGAAAGTACAACTAGGTGAGGATAAGGTAATCGTTAGGTGTGCACTTTAGTGAAGGGGTGAGAATGTCCTCAAGAGAGTGCGACACTAACTTAAATATGGAGCGCATTCATATATTTTAAATTACTTCACTTAATTCACTTGCTAAATATTTTCAAAATGTTTTGGGTTCTAACCCTTGCTATAAAACTATTTTCAAAACCTTTTAGGTGTCCAGCCACAGGGACGCCAGGATTGATATTCTATTCCAGGGACACGAAGCTGCGGCATATGTGGATGCTAGCAGGATCTTGGATTAGACGCATCGTTCTTTCATTCCTAGAGTAGGAATCATTTATCAGTTTCAGCTTTATTTAGGGTATGTCGCCCAGACTTTCAGTTCAGTTTTCAGATTTTTATTCAGGTGTTGAATATTTGTATTGGACTATTTATTTTGGTGACCGATGGTTTATTCGGCATGTAGTCTTTATTTATTCAGTTGATTTAATTTAGTTGTGTAAATGGATTATATTTATTTCCGCATGTATTGTTTGGTTTAATTAATAAGATAAAATTTGGCACCAACTTTTTGGAATACTAGGCGGTTAGTAAGTTTTAAAAAGGTTTTCGACAGTGATGCTAAGGATGAACCAACTCGGATTACTATTTTAATTTGGTATAGGACTGATCACCCGGTATTTTATTAGGCGGGGTGTCACAGAATGTTGGCATACGAGTTGATAAGCGGGTGACAAGTTAAACATGGGTAGCGGGTTGTAAATGGGTAATGGCTTGTAAATAGGTGGTGACTTATAAGCCAGTGGCATATCACACAATTTATAAATTAAACTAGTCATTAACGGGTATCAAAAATATATTTGAAATCGATTCAATTTCTTAATGGGGGTGTAAGGTGAACCTGTTTATGGCCCGAACCCATTAAGGCTAAACCCAATTCTGGTTAAATCCCATCAAATTTGTGTCGTGTCATAAATTGTCACCCCTAGTCTTGTTGTTGGTAATGAAATGTTTATAAACTATTCAGATGTGTATATGAATGTTGTGATCAACTTAGGGTTAGCTTTTCAAACCACTCTAAAGCGATCTCCATAAGGGTTCAATAGATTAACCAACACATTAAGACAATATTGACATTCTATAGAGCCATGGACTACATACAATATGAATTTTCTTTGTGAGGATAAATTTCCCATCATAAGGGAGATTTTAAAAATTGACAACTTCTTTAGTTGGTCTATGTCCTTGATTCATTGGATGAACGGAGAGGCTGGTATAAGGCTAAAATCCTTTTTGTCTATGTCCTTGAGGGTGTGGCCCCTGGTCATCGATAACTAACCAACATTCTAACTCATCTTATATGAATTCCTTAAGTTTTTCTCAATCCAAAATTTTCTTCTCCCGTTGATGTTGATCTGAGGGTGCCTCGCGTTGATTGTCTTAAAAGTGCTTTGTTGGAAGGTGTACTATAAAGGAAACATGGTGAGGTGGCATTAGCCTCTAATAATTTTGGTCATGGTGATCTTCTCGGGGTGTCTAAATTTGGATACCTGATTCTCTATAGGATGCAAGGTCATTGTGGTTAGATACATATGCACCCGAGTTATGTCGTTTTATTTATCCTTCATACTATCTTTTGAGGCGAGCGTTGTCATTTGCATAACATTGGATATCATCGTTATATTGATGGAGATAATTTTATGCACGTTGATTAAACAAGATGTGAGGTTTGTGGTTAAATGTTATTGTAAAGTCATGCCATGATGATGATTGATTTAATAATTGTAGGTATAATGATGAAATGTTCGTCCCATAGATCTAGAATCATTAGGGGCCGGTGGAGACCGGGTAGGATAGCAGTCGCATCTCTTGATCTGAATATCAAATATGACCCCAAAACCTTTATGGCATCAAAAATATTGTCTTGCGCTCATGGTGACAAACATAGTTATTTGCGAGTGGTAAGAATGAAGAGTTTCACACGGGCAATGCCAGATTATAGGAATTTTAACTTTATAATACATAATTTACTCTAATTGCAATGAAGATATATAAAATCAATAAAAGTAACAGATGGGCCCATGCGTCTTTCTCAACTACAACCATGAGGGAGAGAGTGGTGATAATATCATGAAAAAACATAGGTGCTAGTTGATATCCAATCCAGTGGGTATAATGTTCTTCGTGAATGCCCTCTTCGTAGTAGGGTTCTTACTTATACAACATAGTAATCCTATTAATTGTAAATACAATATTGTATAATTATATATGCCTTATTATTAATCCACCACAGTTGAGCTTGTATGGGTTGTTGTAGTCGAGTTACATTAGGACTAGAGTCTCTACAATGCTTATCCCAACGGATTTTCATATGTTTTGGACGTTAGATGCAATCTGAATGCGGTCGGTCAAGTTGCCTTCAGTCGATCATCTTGTTTATTAGACATTGACCTATACATGGGTAGTTTCGGAACATTATTACCATATGTTCTACATGCGACAAGTTGACCTCACATCCATCTATATGTCTACATTAATGACATGATAATTAAAATTGGGACACCACTCGATCACATTGCTAACATCTCTTACACCTTTTAGCTTATCGAAACTTACAAGATGAAGTTGAATGCATTAAAATGCATTATTGGAGTTTTTTTATGAGAATACTTGGATTACTTGGTCACACAGAGAGGTATTGAGACTAACCCAGATAAAATTAAAGCATTACAAGTGGTAAAGTGACCGACCACCATTTATTATCTTTAAAAGCTAAGAGAGATGTTGTCTGCCTTAATTGGTTTATTTTCTGATCCATTGATAAGTGATAAAAAAAATTAAGTTCTTAGGAAGGCAAGTAAAAAAACTAAATGGAGTAATATGTCTAAGCCTTTGAAGAGATCAAACATTATGCAGGATCACCGTCACTATTAGTAATTCCAAAAGGAGGTGAGAAACTTAACCCATGCATATCCATTCGAGAGCATGCCTTTAGTGGGACCTTGGTCAAGTAAATTGATAAAAAAACATAATTAAGTTATTACGTTAGTTACACCTTAATAGACACTTATCGGTGATATATTTATGCAGAGAAGATTTGACATAAACTTAATAATATCATTAAGGAAGTTACAACATTAGTTTGATGTCCTGTAATAATTATCAACTCATTTTTCCTCAGTACTAAAATCATGAAAAAGTTGACTTCCAAATATGATTACTAGGTGGCACAATCTGTACTTGTTATGAGCCCATGACAACTATCAAAGGCTACATATTATCCGACTTTATATAAGATTTATATGAAACCCCGAAATAAAAGGTTAGATAACCAAACCCTTTGTTCAATATGGTCCATGTAAACCTATCATGACATGATTTATACAACCACATGTGACACCCCGCCTAATTAAATACTGGGTGATCAGTCCTTTATTAAATAAATCAAAGTGTCCAATTGGTTCATTCTTAGCATCACTGTCGAAAAATATATATTTTTATTATTAATCACCTAATAAGTAATTAATCTAAGTGTCAAAATTTTTTTCCATTTAATTATACCCAATTAATCCATTTATAGATTTCCATTCTTTGAAATATAAGCTACTCATGTTTCACAAGAATAAAGTAAATACTGGACATGAATGAAATACTGAAATAAATCGAACTGGACAAAACATTCCAGTTCAAAGTCATAAAGCAACAAACCATAATATCCTCAAGTGAAATAGAAATAAAATACTAAAATGAACTGGTTACAGTCTCTAATAAATGACTGAGAAAGGGGCGAAACATGCCCTAAACGGAATATCTGAATAGGGTGGAAAGAAATTATAGAAGCGTCTATGTCCAAAGGCCTACAACTTTCGCAACCGCTGCAGCTCATTAAATAATCCACGCATCTAAGTCTGGTAACCCTGTGGCTAGGCACCTGATAAATAATATATATATATATATATATATATATATATATATATATATATATATATATATATATATATATATATATAGAGAGAGAGAGAGAGAGAGAGAGAGAGAGACAAAGAGAAAAGAATAGCAAGAAACGGCTCAAATCCCGATTTATAAAAATATTTGTTTTAGCAACTATTTAAAACTGCAATAATGCAATTATTATGTGCATGTTAGTTTCGAACTCTTACATGAGATCCTCACCTCTCCATTATTGTGCACGCCTAACGTACGTCTATCCTAACCTAGTTATCCATAATGTTCCCAACTAGATCATAGACTTATAGTTCTAAATATATCTAAAAGAAGGAACCCGTATCTCCCATACAATATGCTATTGATATTCTTTTATGCTAATTAACCGTATATTACATTCACTGTTCTGATAGAAAATCTTTTATCCACTGAAATTACCTTACTTACCAACATTTATAAATTTGTTAAGTTCACATATTAGAATCATTCACAAGTATTTTTAATATGTATACATATAGTCATATCATCCATATATATATATATATATGCAAATCCTGCGCCCCTTGGTGAGGATCACTTGGCGCAATGCATACTTTGCTATCGTGTCCTGATGCATCGCTCAGTGTGTAAAGGAAAATTGGCTCGGCGTCTCTCACGAACCATAAATCTCATAACACAAACATTGGAGGCGAGCATACTCACCATCCAAATGGGTCACGCACATACCTACGCTCCCAATCAGCCGTCGAAACTACCATACGTCTCAGATAACACGTATCCAAGTTCATATGTTATGGGTAAAAGTCAAGTATCCCCCCATTGGGTCACCCAGGATAAGACTGTCCACTGCGCGATAACCTCCTCTCGATAACAAGCAGCGTAAATATGCTATACACACAATAATAATAATAATAATAATAATAATAATAATAATAATAATAATAATAATGATAATAATAATAATAATAATAATAATAATAATAATAATAATAATAATAATAATAATAATAATAATAATAATAATAATAATAATAATAATAATAATAATAATATAGGCATTACCTAAGTCCTATTAAATTTATTAGGTATTCACCCAACCCATACTTATATTTCTGCACGTAGTATACTTCTCATTACTGCTTATTATCCAATTAACTCGATTATTCACACTTTCAAAATTTCAAAGGTTAATTCACTTATCCAACCCTTAAGATATTATCCTAGGAATGCTTCCCAATTAATTCTGCACCAAGCTAATATCAGTAAATAATAATTTTCCTCACTCAACTAACTGTGGGAAAAGTGGTAAAACTGTCAAAAACTGCCAAATAAACTGTTCCCGCCAAATCTCGTTCGAACGAGATTTTCGTTTGAACGAGCCTTCTAACGAAGTTTCAATGAGTAAAAGTTGAACTCGTTAGAAATCTCGTTGGAATGCTCGTTCGAACAGCCTTTTTGTTCGAACGACAATTCGAACGATATTTCAGTGGCCAATATGGGAACTCATTCGAACGACAATATCGAACGAAAAAACAGAAAGCTGAAAATTATATTTTTAGCCCAGAAACTTTATTTTAAAGTTTTAATGAAACTTTCTGAAATTAAACAATAGTTTAAAAACAAAGTACACCCAATACTAAATGTTCCAAGCTCCTATATAAATATTCAAATTGCATTCATACCTTAGGAGCAATGGAACCAATGTTGTTGACTTAGAAATGAGGCACATTAAACTCGGCATTTGATGAAGCTTTAATATCTTGGTCGCTACGTCTTCAACAAACAAGTCATAGGCTTGAATGGATAAACTTGAACTCTATCCTATGACTCAAATATTTTTGTCTGGAATTGAGCCAAAACTACATTAAGACTCAATTGGATAATTGTGTCCTTACAAATCTCCCCCTTTGGCTATTCTGGAACAAAAACCAAACAAAAATCCTAAAGGTCCGTCAAGCTCACTAGACTCAAAAACATCCCACCCAATACTTGACACAAGACCCAAGGATCAAAATCTTTGCCGATGATGAAAGTTGCCACTTAGAAGAATTCCTGCACACTTAAGAAAACTATCAAACGCATAGGGAATATCAAGAATATTAAATGCAATAAAGATAAATACTCCCCCTAAATTAATTCTCCCCTTTATCAAACTATGATAAACCTAAGAAGATAGTGACTCCCCCTAAGTTAAATCTCCCCCAAACCAAGATACGATTATAATAGGATTAGATACCATTTCTCCCCCTATCATTCTCCCCCTTTTTGTTCAGGAATAGACAAAGGATAAAACAAATATAAACATGATGCATAGAGTGATAAGAACATGAAAGTATATCGACAACAAAAGCATAACTAATCCATACAAATAAGAACCAACTATGAAGTGAAGCATGTGATATCAAACAAACAACGCAACAAATAAGGTACCAATTATGAATTGAAGCAAAAATGGACTAGATAGCAAGGCAAAGACCAAACGAAAATATCAAATATATGTATACATAATATATACCAAATAGACACGAGTACACATATATAGATATAAACACCAAAATGACACGAAATAAGATAAGCCTGTCACACTCGTATGGCAAAAATGTGTTATATGGAAATGGAAGTGTTGGAGGTGTGAACTAGTAACAATTAAATTTAGACCCAATCACTTAAAAATATGTTCACGGAGTTCTCAATTGATTGCAAAACTTCATCACATTTGAATATAACCTCATGTGATAATATAAATTGAACTCAATGAACAAACATACTCAATGCATACAAGCCTAGCATGTTGATGATTCTACAAACTAATAGAGTCATGACATTGAAAATGAAACTAGGATAAACGGACATTGTGCAAACCGTTGATATACCATCCAATCTCCCTCAATATCCATATATTATTCTTTTGAATGAATATATCAATTAAACATAGGCCTTGGCAACTATTTTTTTTAATGCCATATTCTATTTTTAGGCCTTTGGACCACGTATTTATTTTAGGTCCAAACAAACGGTGGCTTACTATTTGCAAAGGATAAGAAATCCTTTTGGAGCCCTTCCCCATGTACATTCATATATATAATTTTTTATATCTCACACAAATCTCTCGTGCAACGGATTTTGGCATGCACTAGTCCTCCTATGTCACAAATATGTGGATGATTAGATTGGTAGGAGAACACCTCACAAAGCTCAAGTATACATACGAAGATAAATTTTAAAAAAGCTCGTGCATGTGTGAATAGAGGCATATAAAAATAAAATCCATTTAATCAACACAATATACAACTGCTCCATGTAAGCATGGTAAAGAACATAATAAGGATTGACAGTCTAAACCCAAAGTTCTAGCCACATGGAAGCGAAAAAGATGGGGTTCTAACACAAGTGTATGCCATATAAAGTGTGTCAAACTAAAATACACACAAAAAAAATCTTTTTGAGTTTTTGACAATTTTTAAACCAAAAATAAAAATATTTACTCAAAAGACATACAAAAATCATTTGTATTTTTCATTAAGTCTAAATTACTAAATAAAACACAAACGATAAACAAAAATCTTTTTGTATTTTTCATTTAAAGCAAACTAAAATGAAATAAATATAATACAAAAGATACACAGAAATCATAATTCTAGCATGGGATTAAGTATGGAGCATAGACTAGAAAATGATTAAAAAAAGCATACATTTAGCATGATGATATAGCATGAAGAACAAAAGCTAAAGTATGCAAACAAAACTAATACATTCAACCTTTAGATTTTTCAAGGGAGGAAGCATGTGAAAGTAAATGAGAATCAAAAACCCTATCTTGTAAAGCTACCAAGTTGGATCTCCTAACCCAAACTAATGACGAATGACAATCTCGGGGTGTAGGGATCTTGGCTACCTTGGTTGCCTAACGTTGGGATTTTCTAGGACCTCGTTTAAGATCAAAATAAAATTTCCTAAGATGACCTTTTCTACCACAATGTGAACACCTAAAGTCACGGTAAAAAGATTTACCTAAGGAGTTATCTCTAAAAGTTTTCCTAGGAAATTCTCCTAAAACATTGGTTTTGGCTTTATGAGTTGATTCATTACAAGTATTGAAGCCTAAACCATAAGTGTCATTTTTAATTTGGACCGTTCCTAATATTTTATCTAATTTCTCCGAATGACACTCCAAATCAAATTTGACTTTTCTAGAGTCTTTTAATTTATTTTCTAACTTTAAAATGTTAGACTCTAATAAAACATTTTCTCTTCAAACTCGAGAAGATCTTTTTCATTGACACTATTAAACCTCTAAGGCTATTTCGCTCGCCTTCTATATATTCAAGATTCTCACGAAAAGCTCTCTCTAGTGTCCTAAGGTCTCCCACTAACGCACTATCATCAATGACATTGACACCCTCTTTTAAACAAGCTTATAACTTCAAATTAGCTATTTTTAATTTTATAGATTCTTCATAAAGTTCTTGAAAAGCATTTTGAAGTTCACTCACATCAACCTCTTCTTCATTTTCACACTCTCTTTCTTCTCCACTCTCACTACCATAAAAAATAAGAGAATCATAAACTTTGACCTTGGAAGTGTCATGTGTTAAAATTTCATCAATAGAGGAATGCTCACTATCACTCACATAACTAGCCATAAAAGCCACAAAGTTGGGCTCAGTGGGAGAATAGGGTCCCTCTTCATTATCACTATCACTAAGAGTTGCATTAAAAGAAATTGGTTGCTTACCCTCTCTCCTTAGTTTAATGGGACACTTTTTTGCCCTATGGTCATACCCTTCACAACCAAAACACTTATTTGACTCGTCCCTATTTAAATTTCATTAATAGTTTTAGGGATCTTCTCGGCTTTGTTATGCGTAGATTTTTCAAATTTCTTAAAATCATTTTTAAATTTATCTTTGTTAAATTTAAGAAATTTTCTAAACTAACTAGAAAACATAGCCATATTTTCCGAGTCACTATCACTTTCACTCTCTACTACTTGTTTTTCTTCCTTTCGGGCTTTCAAAGCAACGCTCTTTTCTATTTTCTTTTCAGTTTAGAGGGAAACATGTCCAGTTCATAGGTTTGTAAATCACCTACAAGCTCTTCTAATTTCATAGAGGCTAAATTTGGTAAAGAATTTAAAACGGGCACTTTTGGAATAAATCTATTGGGAAAGGACCTTAAAATTTTCTTTACTACACGGTTGTCGGGTATTTTCTCTCCCAAATTAAAAGATGAATTAACAATATCGAAAAGTCTAGCATAAAATTCATCAAAAGTTTCTTTATTGTTCATTTTGATGGTTTCAAATTGAGTGGTGAGATTTTGGAGTTTTGAAGCTTTTACGACACTTGTACCTTCATGAGTGAGTTGTAAAATATTCCAAGCTTCTTTAGCGGTTTCACACGTCATAATACGACGGAATTCATCCGGTGTGACCGTGCTACATAAGGCGTTTAAACCTCGAGAATTAAAATTTGATAATTTAAATTCACTCTCACTCCATCTATCGGCCGGTTTGGGAACACGTTCATTATCTACTAAATGAGTTGGTGGAGACCACCCGTTAACTACAGATAACCAAACCCTCTCATAGATAGATTTAAGTGCCGATTTCATTCGCGCTTTCCAATACGCGTAATTAGATCCATCGAAAATAGGAAATTTAAAAAATGGGGAAAATTCCATTTTAATCAAAAATATTTAAAGGATCTTAACGAAGTAATTTATCATTTTTGGCTTTGATACCAATTTGAAGAGGATATAACCCCCAATTTTTAGAGTTTACACACAAAGTCAATTTCCTTTTTATATGTGCGGAAGCGAAAGATGGTTCAACCTAAACAAATTTTAATCTATCTCAAATTAAAATTAAACCAAGTGAAACAAGATTAAACACACACATATTTTTAATTTCACTTAAACCAACTTAATTTAACCCAAGTCCTAGAAATTTGTCTAAGTCATATTTTTAATATTCCCAAATTAGACCAAACCAATTTTATCAAATTAAATTAAGACTTGAATTAAATTAACATAAACATTACCCAAATAAATTTTGCACCAAATTAATTAATCAGTGACTTAAACCAAATTTTATCTTTTTACCTAAGCATGCATCTAATGTGAGATTTGCAAAAAGATAAAATAAGTAAGCATCAACTACGCCGCGATGTACGAGGAAAAATCCACAACGAAAAAAACCTCGGATGGCCCTAGCCTTAAGTCCACTAAGTATGGTATTTTACAAGTATAAGCAAAAAGACTTACAACACTCGACTCGACTCCCTTCAAGCCCCGATGATCCTTCTTGTACTGAACTTCGCTTAGTTGACAATCCCGGGCTCAACCAGAACCTTGGAATCCACCAATGAGACAATAGGTACACCGTCAACCACACATGGTGCCTTTCACCATGTGAGAATGTCACGGCCAAAAACCTTCTTCTTTGTGGGATTTAGAAGCAAACCCAAACTTATCTTAAAATGGTAGAGATAAAATCGGTGCCAAAATCCAAGCAAAGTATATATATATATATATATATATATAGGAACTTGGATAAACAAACTATGGATGTAAAACAGAAGTGTTTTAAAGATTTTCTTGAAAAATTAACACTCTAAACCATGAACTTTTTCTTGGAAAGTTGAACTCTCAAAAACCCTCTCTTAGAGATGGAATAATATGAAAAAGTTAGTTTTCTAAATTTGGTTCCCGCACTTAATTATTCAGCAAAAAGATAGTGGGGTAAAGTAGTGGGAAAAGTGGAAAAATTGTCAAAAACTGCCAAATAAGCTGAAAATTCTATTTTTAGCCCAGAAACTTTATTTTAAAGTTTTAATGAAACTTTCTGAAATTAAACAACATTTTAAAAATAAAGTACACCCAATACTAAATGTTCCAATCTCCTATATAAATATTCAAATTTCATTCATACCTTAGGAGCAAGGGAACCAATGTTGTTGACGTAGAAACGAGGCACATTAAACTCAGCATTTGATGAAGCTTTAATAACTTGGCCGCTACATTTTCAACAAACACGCCGTAGGCTTGAATGGATAAACTTGAACTCTATCCTATGACTCAAATGTTTTTGTCTGGAATTGAGCCAAAACTACATTAAGACTCAATTGGAGAATTATGTCCTTACAGGTTGAAATGATAAATGAAATATTAATTAGTTCCAGGTTGCCTTTATCAATGTCGAGTGAAACCGTTTTATCTGCATGTTATATTCTAAATAAAATTCCATTAAAATGCAAGGATATTATACTATATGAATCATGACTACAAAAATTCTCACATTTAACTGCGAATTTTTTCGTAGCCAAAATTTAATATTTCGTTGCTGATAGTTTTTGGCAACGAAAATTATTTCGTAACAAGTTCGTGGCCAAAGTCTCGTTGCTAAATGTATTTGGCCACGAAAAACACTTTCGTTGCCAATTGTTAAGGTCATTTGCTACGAAATTATTTTCGTGGATAATTACCATATTTAGGCTACAATTTGTTTCATTGCTAATAGTATAACATTTCGTTGCTAAATATCTTAATTTCGTTGCGAATTCTTTATGTAAACTAGTGTTAGGAACTTTTAGCTACGAAATTTACCATTTGCTTTGTAGTTAATTGTTCAACATCTCGTTGCTAATTGTCTACATTTCGTTGCCAATTCTATAAGTACACTCATCATTAGAAGCTTTTAGCTACAAAAATTGTAACTTTCGTCAAGAGCTATTGGCTACGAAATTTAATTGTTAGAGAATGATTCTTAATCATTAATTTTTCAATAATAAAATATCAAATCTTAAGCCGCACTTTTACTTATCAATTGCATTTAACTACTAAAACATTTATTTTTACAATGGAATGTTTCCAAATATATATTTTTATATTTTGAATTTGATAAATTAATGTATACCACGAAATTTAAACAAATAACCATCTAAAAAACACATTCGTTAAAATTCACAAAATAACTAGATTATCATAAACAAAATACACATTAAGTCACATACAAACACATTGTCAAGTCAAATAAACACTAGTTAAAGGACGTACAAGTCCCACATTTAATCGCCTTACAAACGACAAATATCCATGGTGCAAAAAAATAACTTAAACTAGTTAAAGGACTTAGAATTCTCCGATTCCGTTTGCAAATGTCAAAAGTTTATGGCGCTCCAAAAATAGCTTCCTGTCACATCAAATCTGTAATTAAGAGAATACAATAGCATTAGCTAAAATAAGGTGGGATTTTAAAAGCATACGAGTAGCAAAACTAAAGCATGTCTAGATTACCATCGTTAGGAAGATGAGGAACGTGATGTGATCAACGACTGAATCAACTTATCGGACTCCGTTTGTCGAACTAGAATAGCATCTAGCATTGCACGTTGAGTCTCCATAGCGTTCTTTTATGCCATTGACTCTTCTCGTTGAATTGTTGCCTCTACCTCACGAGCTTGCAGATGATCCATCAAATCTTTTTGAACTTTCATAGACTGCTTAAGTGCCTCTTCCAATTCGGCATTCCTCAATCTCATTATATTAATTCTAGAATCCTTTCTTTTTGGACCATGCCCAAGACCGTTAATATATCCCGACCTTGTGCCAAGAACTTTATCTGCTATCTCGTATGACCTCATCATGGTACTACCATCCTCGAATATTGATTCGGATTCCAGATGTTTCATCTCATTTTGCAAAGAAAATAAAAGAAAAAGGATTACATCTATACTTTTTAAGCTATTTAAAGACAATAATTTTAAAATAGTAAAGCATAATGCACTATGTGTAATTTTTATACCGAAGATAATAGTACCAAAAAAATTACAACCCAGCAGTGTTTATTTGCTTGTAATTCAGTAATAGTAGGGTGAATTCAAAATAAAATTGATAAGACTTACATAGAGCATTTCGGCTTCGGGAGATGTTCACTTTTCATCTTTGCAATGCGTTTCTTTATAAAAATTGATCCTATTTGGTTCTTAACTGTTCACCTCTTTACTCCTCTATTAAATAACGAACAATTAATAATTATACTTGAAAAATAAATTCTTAATTGACACATCAAAACAAGTAGATATATTACTAGTTCATGACAAACCACCACAAATGCTTTTGACCCTTGATTATGCTTCACAATTTGTTTATACTTGTTATTCTGATTTACAATACATTGTCTCTGCAATAATTTTTCAAACATCATAAGTACATATATTTTAATAAAAAATATTTACAAGTTACAAGATCAATAATAGTTCAAACCTGATATCTTCGATTTTCATAAAGATCGCATAAACTAAGCCAATTATCCTTGGTCACACCAGTAGGGACATTTTCTCGAGCTCCCTCTGCTAATCCATAATTTTTATACACTTCACGAAGCTTGCTCCGTTGACTCCTACTTGTCCCCTTCATTAGCCCTTCTAAACACTCCTTGCATGATCATCCAAATCAATGTTTAATCTCTCCTGAAATTTAATACTCAACAGTTGAAAAATAAATATAATGACTTAGTTACTGGGAAAAAAAAGCATAAACAGCTGTCCAGATTTTTAGCAATTTGCTATCTAAATTAGTATATCATCACAAACATAGAGAACTTGTCAATATAGAGAAAGTGAATAAAAGTGAGAAAGTTCTGAAGGCAAGTGAAGACTAAGAATTGTCAACATAGAGAACTTGAGATGGTTATAAAACATTTTGTAATAAGATGTGACTTTGGCGTTGCACCTTTATATGCATGTTGGTCCAATTATGTACACATTCATGGAAATGACATTGAAAAAAAAGATATCAAATCAAGTGTGCATCAACTAATATAATATTAAAACGCATCCAAGAATAAAAAAAGATATAGAAAAATTGAGATGAGCACTATGGCCAATTTGGAAATGAACTTAGAAGTCTGTACATATGCAATTGATACAGGAAACTAACATTAGTTGCATCAGAAGTACATTAGGGGAAAAGGGTGAAAAAAGTCAGCCAAACACAAAGGGCCTAAACCTTACAACATCCTCAACTAGTTATTATCAAACAAATCAAAACACAAATCAAAACATAGAGATCCCACATATGACCACAAATAACCTGTACAATGATCCTAATCTTGTTGCGAAAACGAGGCTGAATACAAGCCCATAGTGGATGAGACTTGTTGGAGGTCATACCTCACCTCTGAATACAAAGAAAACTAAGGCACATGTGATACTACATTAGACTTTGCAGTTAGTGTGAAAGGGGTATCAGACCTTGATCCCCAAGGTGGAAACAAACACAAAACTAGACGTTGCTGCTGGAACGTGAATACACTGTCATAGCACCGTTCACTCGCTCCCAAAGGTAAGTTTTTTTTTAAATGAATTTTTGTTCAGTAGGCATTATGATAAAAATCTGGTCTAGAGGCTCCTATTCTTTAGAGCCTGGAATTGTTAAACTCATCAAATGGAGCCCAAATTTTAAGCCTTCGAACCTCAAAACAATAACTGTTCATATTTGGGTGCAATTTCCAAACCTAAATGCAGTTTATTTTCTTCTAAAAACTCTTTTTGAGATTGCTAGGTGTCTTGGTAATCCTATCAAAATTGATCAGTCCACAATTGAAAAAATATTTACTCTTTTACCAAAATACTGGATATTTTTCAAGTATGTGAAATATTTTTTCCTGAAACCAAGGTGAACCTGAATAAGAAAACAAACTATAACTAAAATCAAAGACGAATCTATTTTTACCTTCTATCAGAATCCCTGAAAACGCCAACCAAAGCTTTAGCCTTGTCATAAAATGTATCCTTGAGTGAAATGACAATACTCTGGAAACCGCTTGATCCCTCAACATCCTGGTTCATCCGGGATTGTTCACATGATTTTGATCGAATAAATCCCGCCACCTTAACAACATTCACATTATCTAATGCAACATCTACCTCATCCAGTATAAAAATGGAGACGGCCTATAACTGAAAGTTCAATAGACCCAAGTAATATTGCAGTCAGTTCATGCAATAATATTTTCAATTGAACTAATAGTAGGCAACTAGTACTACATTATGGTGCAAACTCAAAATATCTCACTTTAATCAGAAGCCATCTATCTGGCATCTGATAGTTTCCTTCGAAACATGGAAATATTAACGTGTAACCTAATATTACCAGATACCAGATATACCAGATTTGCAATATCTTTTTTTGGATTATTTTCACAATCTCAACTACCTCTTTCTACGATATCCCAAATCCCATCAGATATAAATATAACAAACTTGTCACGACGTTTAGTAACCTCATGTATCCATAGCCAGGTCGGATCTCAGCACAGGCTGGCAAACAAGTTCAGGAATGTGGAATCTTGGGTAAGATCCATCCAAATTAAACACAAGACTCTTAAAAATGCATCCTCTATAGATCTAGTTACCTGAATGAGGCCTTTGGCATGCCACACCCTGCACATTGAAACAATATCTCGATTATCTGGGTCCATCAACATGAGCTACTGTCTAACATCAAATGAGTTAATATTATGATCCCAATTCAACTGCATTGAAAATATGTTCTCTGATCTATCTCAAATACCTAATACAACTTGAGAATCACCTAGAGTAGCAACATATTGTTTAATTTCAGCTTATGTAGAGATTATCTTTATCATGTTTAATTACAGTGTTATATAATTAGGAATCTATAATTGGATTATTCTCTCTACATAATTTAAAAGGATGAGTTCATAAAATTCAAAACGGTAATCCATGGCAGAACCATTAATCAAAAAGAGAATGTATGATATATAAAATTTAACAATTTTTTAGAAAATTGCTTATCTTCTACAAAAATATATCAAACAATTGTGATATTCCTAAACTCTATATACTTGTTGTGAGAAATTAAAAATTGGATTATAACGGAAGAATATCACCTTAATAGTTTCAATAAACATTCCAAGATGATGTCGACTAAAGATTTCTGAATTCCCTGAATGCATCCACAATTTAATAAGAGCCTCCTTAGTATATTGGGGGAAAAAGTATAACCAATAGGAGAGCCAACTAGTTTCCATACTTGAACAACTACTAGACCTATTGTAAACAAATAAGAAGAGGATTTCATATATATAAAAATATATGACAAAACCAGTATATGGTTGTGCCAGCCGTAACGGACTAGCATTCAAGAGAGAGATCGATAGTAAAATAATCCATCCAGTCCGAGAAAATAGGATCGTGAATAATAAACTAATCGTTTAGGTGGAGGTCATAGTAATAGAAATGAGCAGAGGAGCCATAGTTATTTGGAGCCCTGTTTACGGATCGATAATCTCACCTTCTAAAAGATTAGTACCACTCTAAATGGGATTAGCAAAACTGTGATACAGACCTTATCATCGACAACGACAATGGAGGGACATATTTTACCTTGATATAAAAAACACGAGAAAACGGAGATAGTAGACCGATTCTGCAACCAAAGAGAGGGAATAGAGGAAGAGGGACCAAATACGAGTGTGATAAAAGTACATTTAGGTACACAATTCGGCACGGTAACCCTGAAGTACATTTAGGTACACAATTAGAACCTCATGAGCCATTCCGTTAATTAAAGTTAATATGATGTTGTAATATTGAAAAATCTTTTGTCATGACCAATTAAATTATGTCAACTTTAACTTTGGAAGCTTTCTCTCTATTGAACTCTGATTGATCAACTTCAAATTCTATTTGTACTTTGAAGAGACTATCTTTAAGATGTGATATTTTTTAAAATATGTCTTTAAATCCATCTTTACTCCCTTATATCAATTCGATTCCCTCATACTCTTTCTTCATTATTGCATACCATATTAAAATCTCCAATAATAATAGAGGTCGTGCTTCTACATAAGTTTGAATTAGATATTAAAGAATCCCATAAGAGGAGCTTTTCAACTCTGGTACACTTTGCATAAGAGGAGCCTTTCAACTCTGGTACACTTTGACTTTCAACTTTGGAAAGTAGAAGAGGGGGAAATTAAGACATACACATATAATTGACAATCTCAATGAGCACACCAAACACTTTTCAGAGGGAACCGTTGTGATAGCAAGGCTGCGAGCCCTACTTGATCAGTGGTAGATTTCACAACAGTACCATCCCCCTGGTGGTGGCCTTTAGTTGGTATACGTTTTTCTCTCTTTTGCACTACAGCTCTTATGTTGATGTTAACTATTTCCATTTTCTAGTGTCGAGTCTGTATCGCTTATGGTTTATTTTATTTCGTTTATGGCCTCAGTGTATGGTATGTTCATTACTATTTGACTTCTATGTCACTCGATTTGCTTTCTTTTTGTCTTGTTGGACTTATTTTAAATCATTTGATGCTTAACTTAGTCACTTTCATTCTAGGCTACTTCATTTACACCATATTCATTCATTGGGTTATTAATTCGGCTTGAATTAACCGATAATTTAATTTGATAGTTAATATTGGTCCAATATATATTCTTCATATAAATTCAAATTTTGTATCAGTTAAACCAGAAAGTGTTGGAACGAACATATCTTCAAACTATTTTCATTATTAATTTCTCAATATTTTTACCCCTAGATAAATTCTTAATCATATTTCAAAATTAGTAATAATTACTTTATTGGTTAATTAAGTTTATCACACAAAGAAAACAAATTTCTTATTCCCTTTAAGGCTCCCTTCCAAACTACTTCACTCCATGGCCGCTCTATGTCTCCTTAGAGTGAACCCAATGATAGCGGTCAATATTAGTGCGCCAAGTGCATCTGTAACATGGCAGCGACACCAAAATGGCGTGGTCGCGGGATACAACGTAAAATCCTCCGATAATTCATCACCTTCTCTCCCAACTAATGTAGGATTCTATTTTCTTTAGGACTCAATCATCCTAGTTTATCCTACTCATGATGGAACTCTTTTAGGCCATACTAATCATTTAGTTGAACATGCACTTCTATATTATTCCTTCTTTATTGTCATATAATTTTTCTCTCATTCATGGCCAATTATTCTAGTGATGAATCCTTAGTATGAGGGATATGCTCCAAAAATTTTATCTTTTGACATTGGCTCTTTTCATTCATCTCTATACTCATCATCATTTGATGATGACACTGACAAAGTTATTTGCAACAAGGTTGATGCACATCTTTTTGTCCCTAGCTCCGGTTCAAGTGATGATAAAGACCCTCCTAATCATGTTTTCCTTCTATGTCACCTCATGAAATATTCACAATATATAGGGAACAACTAGCTATAAATGATGCTTTAGTTTCTTTGGAAAATCGAGATGCATTAGTCACTCTAGTTAATGGTGAAGAATTAGAAGATAATTATTTTGGTGTTGAGGAATATTCTAATCCAGACTAGATTGATTCGGACAATGAGTCCAAATTTTTTTCTAAAGAGGATGGCACTGTGATATCTTACTGTGATATCTTACCCATGCGAGATCGATTTCGCACATCAAAGGATCTTACCATCCACACCTCGTACTTTTACCACAAACCTGATAATTGTCTTTGAGGAAACCGAGATTTCTCTCATGTTTGAATGGCGTTTTACTGATTCTCGTCTTAATTTGTTTCTAAATGGATCAATCATTTTGTTGAGAACAACCTTGATTAGAGATTACATATATTTTAATTAAGTCTCGAGCAATTACTGTCTTATCCCCTAGATTAGCTTAGTTTGTTTTAGCCTCGACGTTTGTCAATTTATTGTTTATAATATTTAGTGGGATTGCATAGGTGAATTTGATTATGTTGGACTTGCGTATTTTTATTGGTTGGTGTTTATTCAAGTCCATTTCATTTTTTATTTGTTTGCACCCTATATTGCGTTGGATATATTTTAGTGGTGTGGTACTTAATTGTCATCACGTTATTTTTTTTTACCCTTTGCTACCGTGACAAAAAGGGGGAGAACTTACTCATTATCATTTTGTTATACCGCTCATGTTTTATATTTTTTTTATATGTGAAGGGAAGGATGATAGGTTATATTGATTGGAAAAAGAACTTCACTAGTAGTAGCAAGTTACTTTGCAAAAAAAATTACTTACAAAAAATATAGTATTATTAACTCAAACACAATCCCATTCACTAAATCATCATCTTATATGGTAAGAAAATTCACAAGTTTTAATCAAAATGGCATATAGATAGGTAATACAGTAGTTCCACTTAACATCTTATATGGTAATAAAGAGCATATAGATAATAAAAAACATAGGTTCATGATGTTCCTCATATTTCAATCAATTTGGGACTCCATAAAATATACGAAGCAGTAGGTTTGAAAGCATACCATACAGAGATGACAGGTAAGATGGTGTGTATAAGACTCTTGCTACCTATAAAAAATATGTTTATTACCCAACTAATAAAAATATCATTAGATGTAAAATAAGTATATACTAACTAAATTGAAAAAGGAATTGGAACATGGTAAAAAACAAACCACTAAGACTGAGGTGTATTTTGGCACCAAAATTCGAGTTCTCATCTTCTTTCTCTTTCTCCGTCCTTGTCACTGATTTTTTTTACAAAATCTCTTAATATGTTCTTTGTTTAGAGACATATGAGAATAACATGCACAAATGCATCTGGAACATAACTTTTTAAAACCACACTTAAAAAAATTAATACCTTAAACATAATAAAGGTGAACTCGCCTCGATTGACTTAAATTTTTTGCTACATGTATGATCTATATTTTTTTCCTTTCAAAGTGATTTAAAAAAGAAGAGTATACATGATATTTATGCCCACTTCCTCTTAATCATAATTGACCCCTCTTTCTCTATCCTATCTTTTCCTATAATTTTTTTTTCTGCAATGATTAACTCAGCTAGACAAACCCGCCATTACTTTCCAACATATGAGACTAATCTTTCATCTTTTCATATCCCATTGCATCGATAGCATCTCTTATAAGATTATAACACTATTGTTTCAAAAGAACGCTTTACCAATATTTTTGAATAACTTGGTTAACCTAATAAAGGTATAATTAAATATTAAGACTATTTTAGTCTACTTCAGAATGCATAAAGACATAACAAAGAGAAATAAGAAAATTAGCTTTAAGATAAAATTGCAAAGTCATCACCTTGAAGAAACTTACGCATATTTTGGGTCTTGAGCATTGTAATCAACATGTATATGAATTCGTCTTCCATGGAATAGATCTTTCAAGTCTTCTTTTACCTACGTGATCAGCTGAAAAATAAAAATCTTATAATCCATGATAATATTACATCTTGAAAAAGTTCCTAAAACTATTTTTTGTGAGAATCAAAACACTAAAAATCCCCAACTCAGCGATCCAAACCCTCTCTTACGCACCTCCCTCTCTTCTGTCCCAATCGCTATTTCATTTTTTGTTTTCAAAACCCCAAAACTGAGTTTCTTAAAACCTACACAAAAACAAAAACAGAGAAAAATCAAGATCTCTTATAAACATTTACACTAATAAAGAAAGAGAAGGAGATAATGGTACCGATGGTGGCCGACGGTTCGTGAGAGTGGGTCATTTCATAACATAATACTAATAAACATACATATCACCTCTACCATAACTTGTAAAACATAAAATTGGATTTTACTTACTGTCGATAATCTGAGAGAATGACAGAAGTGGCTATCGAAGTTAGAGAGAAAAGAGAAATAGGGTTTCGTGCTGTATTGGGAGGGACGGTTGGGTAAGTAGCTGACTTGGGAGGTTTTGAGATTGGGTGATATTAATAGTGCTTTAGAAAATAGAATATTCCGCTAAAAAATATTTCGTTGCGAAATGTTTTAACACTTTACACCATAAAAAATATTTCGTTACAAAACATAAAAGTATTTGGTATGAAAAATTTCGTTGCCAATAATTCATATTTTGTTCCTAAATAATTTTTATTTTTGCGGGAATATTGGCGCCAATATATTGTCACTTATTGTCAACGAAAATCTGAATTTCGTGGATAAATGTAATATTTTTCTCCACGAAATAATTTTCGTGGCAAAAAAAGAGTTTTTGCTACGAATTTTCCTTTGTAGCTAAGAAATTCGCAGCTAAATGTAAGAATTGTTGTAGTGTGTAATCATAAACCTAATCTTAAACGTCTCAAAGTCTGGGGATGTCTTGCTTATCTAAAAAAATCCGAACACAATATACTCAAGTTAGGAAATAGGACCTACAAATGTGTTTTTATTAGATACTCTAACAATAACATGACTTAAATATATATAAATCTTAAAACTCAAAAAATTATTGAGTTTGGTAGATTACAAGTCTTTGAACATCTAACAAAGTAAAGTACTTTTAATAAAGGTTTGGAAAATAATAATTTGACCATTGACGCCTCACCTTTTAGTGTTCTTTCATAACTAATATCTCTTTTGAAATCAACAGATGATGTTGAACCAATGAGGAGTAAGAAGCAAAGACTTGAAAGGCATTTAGACCTGACTTTATAATTGATTCGGCACGAATATTGTATTTATTCACCCTTATACTTATGCATTTTCTCCCCCTTGGGTACCTTACTTCCTATATTTTTGCTCGTTGAACAGATAACCTCTGTTTTATATGTTTACCTGATATATGAGGTATAATTAAGCTTTTGTAGGTATTAAAGTGCTTAGCGTGAAGTTTGATCGCTTTTCGAAAAAGTTCTGTTGAGTATTGCAGTTTTGTGGGCATTTTAGTAATTTTAACATTTGAGTTTTAATCCTAAACTCTTCACGGAAGTTGAAGCCCTTTGATTTCTCTTCACGTGGCCACTGATGCTGCATGATTTCGATGAATAATGAAGAAGTTATGACATTTTTAGGATGGATTGTCTTCAAAATCACACTCGAGGGCACGTTAAAGGGTATTGTAGTCATTTCATCATTTGGGTTTTTGGCCTAATGTCTTCTTGGACTTGTATCCCTCCGAGTTATCTTCGTGTAGCCTCCAACCATGCTTAATTTCGAGTTATAATGAAGAAGTTACGACATTTTTCGTATTATTAAACAAAGCTGAATTGCAAACCTATTATAAACCGAATCGATTCGGTCAAAACCAAATCGATTCGATTTAGAGCAGAACACCAAATATTCATTCAGAATCGATTAGAAATGGCATCGAATCGATTCGAACCCCTTTTTCCTGTGTTTCTTTTTATAATTTTGCAACTAGGGTTTAGTTTAAATACATTTTTATCTTCATTTTGTAAGAGATCCATCATAAAATTTCATTTTTTAGCTTAGTTGTGCTTAGGGTTTATTGTTGGGGGCCACACTCTCCTTCATTTTTTCCCACCATGTAGGCTCTACTATTCATCTTCTTTTTTGTCTATTTCTTGCTTTATTTATTAATATCATGCCTAAATAAATTAGTTTTGTATATTTATTTATTGTTTCCTTTAGTTAATTTGTTGTTTAATTCATGTATTGTGCTTAGTATAAGGGTTGGGGTCATTTCTCCTCCATTAAGGGGCGTCGAGCTCCAAAAGTTAGTTTTTGAGAAAAATTGCATTTAATTGAAACCTAGTATATTAAAGTTAGATTATTATGCATTTAACTTTCTTTGTCATGCAACGTTAGTGTTTATAACGACCATCCGAATTTAAGACGCGTATGACCTTTTTTTATTAAATATTTTATCTCGCATATCTGGGTTAAATCCCTTCACGTGTGATGTTTATGATTAACTAAAAATTATCGGTTAAATGTTTTCAAACCGAAATTCTAATATATGCATTGTTTAGCCCATGGCGGGGATGTGATTCCAACTCTTATTTCATTAATTGTAGTATAGTGTTAACTTCTTATTTTTTCTTTTTCCCATTTCCAGCCAATCACCTTTTACACTTTTATTTTTAAAGTGATAAATTAATTAAAATTTATACGACATTCCTTGTGGATTCTCGATATCCGGACTGAGTGCTATATTCCATTATTGAGTGTAGTCATAGTTTAGTTTTTTGTATCGTGATCAGGAGTTGAAAACAACGACCAACGTATTAATCAGACACTACGCATACCTCGCATCAAAATGGCACCGTTACCGGGGATTGTTTATTATAGATTATAATTGTTTTATTATTTCGTAGTATTTTTTTCATTATATTTTTATTCTTTGTCTTCTCCTTCCTTTTTTACTTGCGCTAGATTATTTCGAGTAATTGAAATTTTGGTGCTCGTTGCTTTATTGTATTGCCTAATTTGAAATGTCTCGCTATAACTCTTTAGATAACGTTAATTGTTATGAGAATAGTTTTCCAAGTTATACTGCCAAGAGTATGATAGAATGCCTACAAATTCTTGAGAATGAGCGCATTAAGCGTGAAATTCAAGAATATGTAAGTAATCCATCATCGCCTTATGAGGAAACTGTGGGAAGTCGGGAAGATGTTAGCTATGAGCAAACCGAACAGGAAGATCATTTGTCTTCTTGTTGGTTTGACCATGAGTTAATGATTAAGGAATTAAATGACCGATCCGAGAGTTGTAAGACTTGGTATTTATAAATAACGCCATGCTTGATGAGATTATTTATTCACATAGTCGGGATGATGTTGAAACTTCCGTTTCACCTCCACCCTTTTATGAGGAAGAAATAATCGAGAGTGATTCAAGCACTTTCGAATTTCAACCTCTTATTATTTATTTCGATTGTATTGAGGTTGATGGTTCTTCCTTTCCATTATTCCCTACTATTCTCAAATCGTTAAATTTCTTACAAGAATCGGTTGAAAGTCTTGAGGACTTTGGCCCTATTATTGAACGGGAATGTTATTTTGAGATAATTCATCTCATGGAATATTCACTTGCGTTAGTCCCGACTCCCCTTCCAATTGAAAAACCTTGGGGATGTGATTTCAATTTTCTCGAGATCAATGAGGTCTTGTCACCCTTAGCATCCAAATCGCCCAGCGTCCGCCCAAAATTTATAATTGGCGATAGTTCATTTCTTACGCCTTACACATGTCTTTCGTTGTTCAAACGGAATTCATATTTTTTAGTAGGCATGCATTCTAAGGAGGGTACACCGCTTATCCCTCAAAGCCTAATTGTATTTTGGGTGGACCCCCAAAAATTTCGACTTCTAGTGTATAGTTAGTTAGAATTTAAATTGTAGGTTGAAAATAGTCAGCTTTTTATTTTGTTACTTTCTTTCCTTTTACTTATAATCTAGTGTAATTAGTTAACTTTTTTATTATTCTTTTTGCTCTTTTCGTTACTGACTTGTTTTGAAGTTTCAATGAACTCGTACTTATCCGGGGATCGCTCTAATTTTGGGTAATATAATTATTTCCCTATCTTTTTTTTTTGTTCTTAATGCGCATTGAGGACAATGAAATATTTGAGTTAGGGGGTGTGGGATATTCTATCCATTTCTTTATTTTGTCCATTTATTTGATCACATGTTATTACAAAGCATGCTTTTTGTTGAAAATTTAAATTTTGAAAAAACATTTCTTTCTTTTCTTTCTCTTTTGTTGGGCATTTCGCCTTAGTTTCCGATGATAAATTTCAATAATTACCCAATCCATTAGACATTCAATGTTGCATGTTCTCGATTTTAGAAGTTATTAGACTTTAGTCCTCAAATCATTGATGTTATGAATAACTTCATGAATTAAACTTTATCCCACGAGCACATGTGCTTTTCTTGTTTTAATGATTTGGTTTATTATTTTTATAACTCAGTAATCTTTTGTTGCATTGTATATACTTACATGAGCGAGATTCGAGACATACCTTCATTTGTGAGTGTTATACACTACTCTTTCCTCATTGAAAACGTTAAATTCATCGATAATCTTACTATTGTTTCATTGATCATTCATTAATTGATTTCATTTATGAAATATGTTACTTGAGAATGAATTTCAAAGTTATTTTGACTCGAGAATTGCGTAACCTTTAGGAACCATCTTTGTTATATCACCCATATTGGCCTTGATCTCACCTTATATATTTTCCTAGTAAACCCCTTTGAACCTTAATATAGCCTTCCATTTCATAATCCAAAATCCAATAACCAACTCCACTTTAGAGTATAAACCATACATATTACTTTTCATACCCTTATTTGGAACGATACTTGGGATTGGAGATGTTATTATCTTGTGGTTGCAATTAAGCATGCGAGGGTGAAAAAGTGAAGAAAAAAAGTGTAGTGAAAAACAAAATAAAATAAAAAATAAAACAATTGAAAAAGAAGAAAATAAAAGAACGAGAAAGTTGTATATGTCGTATATACTGTTCAATAACCTTTATTTACTCTCTCCGATGTTTTATCCTATGCTTTTTATGGAAATTATATTCCAATTTTGATATTGCCCGCAATTTTCCATTATCCCGAGTTTTCATCCCAGAACACTTCGAATCCGTACATATACCATTCATTTCATAAACCTAACCCCAAACTAACATTACAACCCTATAAAGTTCTATGTGATCCTAGGGTGAATTCAATTCAAAAGTCATGATAGTTTTGATAATCTGTAAAAATACATTTCGCCTCCTTTAATGATCGGTATCTTTCATTGGGATTACAGTTTTTCATTTTATATACAGAGCTCTTCATTAGTGACATTTGCACGACATAGTTTCCATTTACATTCACTCTTTATGACCGCAGGTCCCATGTATTACCTCCCCTTTTATAGTGATTTCATTTGTTAAGTGTAATGCCCGGTGAGGATTGATATATGCATGCTTTTATGTTTATCCGATTTATATAAGTTTTTGCCAAATCATATTTTTCATGTGCTCGCTCCCCTCCCACTTTTCAGGTTTTAATTAGACGAAGTTCGTTCTATAATGTTAATAACTACATACTTTTGTGTGAATTCATTCACAATGCTAATAACATGTTGAAATCTTGTTCGTTATTGTTGAGCATGTCTATTCTGTTGGTTTGGGCATATTTTGGAGGAAACTTTGATATTTGTAGGTTCCGTCCCAGAAAATCCTCACGAGACGACACTCGTCCACTAGGGTAACCTAGGGGTTTAACGGCTTATTGCATATGCTAAATGCAATCGTTCGCCTGCAAAAGTGGCATTTATCCCCCTTTGTACAAATCTCCTTTTTCGTGGTTTGCTTTTAGTTCTTCTCGCTTTGTACTTCATTGTTAGGGACTAGCAATGTGTAAGTTAGGGGGTGTGATTCGACACGAATATTGTATTTATTCACCCTTATACTTATGCATTTTAGTCCCCTAGGGTAACTTAATTCCTATAATTATGCTTGTTAACCAGACAACCTCAGTTTTATACATTTACATGCTATATGAGGTATAATTGAGCTTTTGTTCGTATTAAAGTGCTTAGCGTGAAGCTTGGTCGCTTTCCGGAAAAGCTTCGTTACATATTAAAGCTTTGGGGGCATTTTAGTAATTTTAGTATTCAGTTTTTAATCCCAAACTCTTCACGGAAGTTGAAGATCTTTGATTTCTCTTCGCGTGGCCGCTGACGGTGCATGATTCCGATGTATAATGAGGAAGTTATGGCCTTTTTTACGATGGTTTTGTCATCAAAATCACACTCAAGGGCACATTCAAGGGTATTTTAGTCATTTTATTGTATGGATTTTTAGCCTAATGTATTCTTGTATTTGTATCCCTCTGAGTTATCTTTGCATAGCCTCTGATCGTTCCTAATTTCGAGTCTTAACGGATAAGTTACACCTTTTTTCGTATTTTTGGACAAAGCTGAATTGCAGACCTACTATAAACCGATTCGATTCGGCCAAAACCGAATCGATTCAATTTAGAGCAGAACACCAGATATTAATCCTGAATCGATTCAGAATGACACTGAAATGATTCGGACCCCTTTCCCTTATTTTTCTTTTCACAATTTTGCCACTAAGGTTTAGTTTAAATACATTTTTATCTTCATTTTGTAAGAGATCCATCATAAAACTTCATTTTTAGCTTAGTTTTTCTTGGAGTTTATTGTTTGTAGCCACCTTCTCCTCCATTTTCGGCCACCATTAATGTAAGCTTTACTATTCATCTCCTTTGTTTATTTCTTGCTTTATTTATTTATTTCATGCCTAGATAAATTAGTTTAGTGTATTTATTTGTTATTTCCTTTTGTTAATTTGTTGTTTAATTAGTTTAATTCATGTATTGTGCTTAGTATAAGGGTCGGGGTCATTTCTCCACCATTAATGGGTGTCGAACTCCGAAAGTTAGTTTTTGGAAAAAATTACATTTAATTGAAACCTCGTATATTAAAGTCGGATTATTATGCGTTTAACTTTCTTTGTCATGCAACGTTAGTGTTTATAGCGATAATCCGAATTTAAGACGCGTGTGGCCATTTTTAATTAAATGTTTTATCTCGCATATTTGGGTTAAATCCCTTCATGTGTGATGTTTATGATTAACTAAAAATACTCGGTTAAATGTTTTTGAACCGAAATTCTAATCATGCATTGTTTAGCCCGTGGCGGGGATGTGATTCCAACTCTCGTTTCATTAATTGTAGTATAGTGTTTAACTTCTTATTTTTCTTTTTTTCCATTTCTAACCCATCGCCTTTTACACTTTTATTTCTGAAGTGATAAATCAATTAAAATTTATACGACATTCCCTGTGAATTCTCGATACCCGGACTGGCCGATATACTCCATTGTTGCGTGTAGTCGTAGTTTAGGTTTTTATATCGCGATTGGGAGCCGAAAATAATGACCAGCGTATTACTCACACGCTCGGTATCCCTCGCATCAATAATATATCTTGTCAAGGGAGATGTGAATGAAACTAAGAATAAAACCAAATTTGTTCTTAATGTGAAAGATGGATGGACTACATTTCATGAAGCGGTAACATCAAGGGATGTTGTCTTATGAAAATGAGTAATCAATGATTAAATTAACTGAATTTTGACGAATCAAAATTTGGTTATTATATCTTCGTACTAGAGCAAAACTAATTGGGTGAAAATGGATATTTAAAAGGAAATTAAATCCGAATGGTTCAATTAATAATTTAAAGAGAAATTAGTTGTTAAAGGTTACAAAATAAAATATCGAGTTGATTATTTTTTACGCATATGCACTAATTGCACGTTTCACTTTTTTAATATCTTTTGCTTCAATTCGTAATTTAGTGATTCATCAAATGGATGTAAAAATGGCTTTTCAAAATAGTGATTTATAAGAAGAGATTTATATGGAACAACTTAAAGGGTTTATTTTGCCCAGACAAGAAAAGAAAATGTGTAAATTAATAAAATATCTTTATGGCCTAAAATAATATCACATGCAATGGCATTAAAAGTTTGATAAGATAATAGTATCCCATTATTTTGGACTAAATGATGTTGATAAGTGTATTCATAATAATTTCGAAAATAGTGCTGGTGTCATTATTTGCTTATATGTGGATGATATGCTTATATTTGGGTAAAATCTCAAATATGTAGAAGAAACCAAAAGGTTTCCAACGTCAAACTTTGATATGAAGGATCTTGGAGAAGCTCAAGTGATTCTACGAATCAAAATGCTGAAAAATGTAATACATTAGCATTATCTCTATATCACTATATTGAAAAGGTTCTTAAGAGATTTAATCATTTTGAACTTAAACCGGTAGCCACGCCACTGGATCATAATATCAAAATAATGAAAAAAACTTGGCGAACTATAGATCAACCTAAATATGCGAGTGTTATTGGAACTCTTATGTATGCCATGTATTTCACTTGACCATGCATTGCCTATAAAGTAGGTATACTCTATAGATTTACAAGTAATCCAGGATAAGAGCATTGGAACAAAATTTTTATAATGCTTAGATACCTAAAAAGGACCATGGATTATGGCTTACGTATGTAGGATATCCATTTGTATTAGAAGAATATAATAATTATAGGTGGAATAACCTTGAATCAAAATCCAAGTCCATAACTGGTTGAATATTTACGCTAGGAGGAGCAGCTATTTCCCGGAGATTTAAAAAAGAAATATGTGCGTCTGGTTCAACAATGCAATAAAAATTCATAGCCCCAACAATTGCATGTAAAGAAGCACAATGACTTAGAAACCTATTATTCGATATTACATTATGGAACAATCCATCTCTTGCTATTATGATTAATTATGATAACCATGCTACAGTATACAAGGTTTCAAGCAAAACCTATAATGGGAAATCTAAACACATTAGTCTACGACATTAATATTTTGAGGCAATAACTCGATGAATGAGTAATTACTGTCAACTATATTGAAAACGAATAAGAATTTAGTAAATCCTATAGCTAAAGGTCTTATTAGAGACATGCTATATATTACCTCAAAAGGAATAACACTAAGGTCAATATTAAATAAATCAACTATATTTAATGGGAACCCAACTTATGTTTTGAAAATATAGACAAACTTCAATGTGGTACTAACAAGTTGAATGATAGTTATAAAACATTAGGAACTTATATGTAAAGTTCCATTCTTATGTGCCTAGTGTTGGTTTTTTGCATGATGGAGGATAAAGGTTACTTCTTAATAAAACATGTAAATGTGACTCGCAAAATTACTCAAGCTGATTTACTTATATGAGTGTCGAAAGTGTGACTGCTCTCTACAGCACTAAGAGCCATCCTAAAGCACTCATGAAATTAGGATAAGCACAAGGCCATAAACATGCATGCTAACAAAGCACACTTTAACACAAATATCAATATATATGATGGTTTTAAATTATCTTAAAAGGTCATTGGTCCAAGATACATTCACCACGACACCCTGATGAAGCTTTGAATTATTTTAACTAAATGGAAGTTCAAGTTCGAAAGACACTTCTAATTTATTTACTAGATTTCAGTGATAATGCCAAAAGAACTCTATTATTGTACTTGTACTCTTGTATATTTGATTCTTTATAATAAAAGTATTATGTCTTATTTATGTAATTTTTGAAAATGATAGGGGATTGTTGAAAATTTTCAAAATATAAATGGGTATTAATATTATGTAAGTGTTTATTTTTATTTTTTTATTTTGGGTCTTGGTTCTCCGGACCTTCATTATTTTTCAAGAAAATTAGTGTAGTTTTTAAAGTCTCATAAAAAACTTAATAAAAAGTGGAAGGGTATATAACAAAAAGACAAAATAAGATTATTTGTCTTATAGTAAAAAAAACTATGATATGGTGCTTTGCGGTGATGCAAAGCACCACTAATCGCGACACGCGACGCTCGATTGTGCGAAAAACATTGGGCGACTTCGAGCACACTGGACGTCCATTCGCTTATGATGATATGTCAAATATGGACCATGTGGTTGAAAGAAATCCGAACAGACAAAGTCCAATAGGTGCTGAGTCACGCGCTTAAAAATACGTGACTATTAATGAACAATCACTAAAATAGCTATAAAAAGAGTTTTTGACCTCTGTTTTGGACATCGAAAATTGTTGTGTTTTCCTCTCTTTGTCCTTTATATTTTGGCACATCACACTCATATTTCAGAGTGTTCTTAGTTTAATCAAACTGTAGATATTTTGCATCAAACAAGTGATACCGTTGCATTGTATACCGAAGGCAATTTCCTATTACAACCATCGTTGTGCACTCGTAGTTTTCAATTGGAAATGGATGAATATTGCCTAAAAGTCAGTGTTCCTGTAACGTGCCGGGTAGTAACTTGTTTAAATTTTTTTATATTTCTTTAATTAAGTTCCATCAATATCTTTACAAAATACATGTCACATGTTAGTTAACTTGGAATATTAATTCACTTTAAGCAATTTTGATTTAAAAACGACGCGTGTTAGTTAACATTAACACTATATTGATGGAAAATAGGCAAAGTCTAATTTTTAATTAAAATTATAGTTAAGCTTAAAATCGAGAATTAGTAATGTTTTAAAGTACAAAAAAAAGTAAATTTTTCTATACTTATTTCATTAATTTCCAACAATATACCTACTGAATACATCCTTATTCTACCTCTAATATGGTAGTATTAGAGAGGTTAATGTGGAATCCTTGCAATGAATGCCAAAACATATTCAGACCATCCACGTGTCAACTATATCAAAACCCAGTTACCCCTATTGAACCTCTCTTCTATGCTCATCATAAATGTCGAATCGTAACCCCGATAGAATGTCTATTTATCTTTCCATTGAGCCTTTCATCTCCCCAAAGAAACCCAAATACATACACATTTCATATTCAAAAAACTATCACCTCTCTCTTTCTGCAATACCCATAGGGCCTTTTGTCTCCCAAAAGAAACCCAATTTTTTGTATAATACAATATCTTTTATAATCCTAAATAAAGAAAACTCGTGTTTATGTTTTTGCAACTTATCTCATATATTTTAACCGTTAAGTTATTTTTTATGTCTATTCCAATATATAAACTTGGGATCTATTAGTTTTTATATCTTTTTAGATAGATTATGATCATTAAGCATGTTGTACGATAGCGTAAGAAAACGTGGCTGAAAACGATGTGTAAATGAAAGAAATAAGATTCACCATTTGTGTTGAATGTGGATGAACTGAACGTGAGAATGAAATAAAGAATCAAAGGGGAGAACATATATCTCAACGGTAAAACATTTACATCAGCCTTTACCTTGAGTAAATTTGTTCAAAATTCGTAAGCCCAATGTAACGTCCCAATCCAGTTTTGGATCACCGTTGGGTCAACCCGCACCGGGTCGAGAAGTTAAAAGGGGATGGGGGAGGTTTTAACCAGTTTATGCAAGAAAACCTTTAATTTGATTCATAAGTTTGGTGCTTTAGATTCTTATTTTATAAAAAGGTAATCACTATAAGAAAAGTTATTTAGCACAATTTATTTATGAAATTTGAGTTTGTTCTAAAATGATAATTAAACCAAAGCAAGTCACACCACCTTGTATTATTACAAATTACGGCCAAGGCCCAAATAAGTTCAAATGTCTAAAATGCAAATATCAAAAGTCCAATGTTTTAAAAGTGTTAAAGAGCATTCTAACGGTGTTGGTTGCCCCATGGGGATTTGCTCACATCTTGTTCGACATTCCTACTCATGGTATTTGGGGTAGGGGTAGGGTTTTTAACAAAAAAGGAAAGTAGGTATGAGCAAATTCTCAGTAAGACGTTAATAATAGGTAACATAATTTTCAATGAATTACCGAGAAATAAAATGAATAGTTTTATTCAATTATGAAAAACATGGACAACTTAATTACCCATAATGTAACTATATGCCATGCCCCGAGCGATGAGCTCATACTCACACTTAATTACCACCCTTTATCGGGTTTAGAGAGTTATAATTAACCTTTTATCATTAGTCTAAAGTATTGCTTTGATTAGGCTATTCACTTAAATTACTCATACAACCCTAAAATTTTCCTTCTTTATTATTTCTCAGAATCTTCCAAATACAGCGTGCTCTGACAGGCTCCTCACCGCCAACGACATCACCATTTACAATTCGTTCGATAATTTCAAAGCAGCCAATGTAACACGGGCTAGCTTCCCCTTCTGCTTGATTCGTTTGCTTCTCGTCTTGGCCCTCACTTATGGAATTACATGATCACCTACCCAAAATTCTAAGTGTGTTAAGTAATTGTCAGCATAATTCTTCTGCCGGCTCTGAGTCATTACTATTCTCTGATGAATTATCCGCACCTTATTTGTCATATACTAGATCAAATCTGAACTGGTAAGATGTTTTTCTCCCACTTCTACCCAACAAGCCGACGATCAACACGACCTCTCGTAGAGAGTTAAAGGGAGACATCTCAATACTTGCTTGATTGCTGTTGTTGTAGGCTAACTCTGTTCGATACAAGTTTTCTGCCCAACTCTCCTGAAAGTTGAGTGCGCAAGCTCTTAGCATGTTCTCCAGGATTTGTATTATCCGTTCTAACTGCCCATCGATCTTAGGATGGAATGACATACTGATGTTCAGTTTTGTACTCAATTCTTATTGAAACTTCTTCCAAAATTATGAGATGAATCGATCATCCCTATCTGATGCAATTGATAGTGGGACACCATGTAGTTTCACTATTTCCCGAATATACAGTCTTGCCAACTTAGTCACGGTGTCTGTGATCTTTACTGGTAAAAAGTGGGCCGAATTAGTGAGTCAGTCTACTATAACCCATATTGTGTCGTAACCTTGCTCCAATCGTGGTAAATTTATAATAAAATCCATCGTTATATGCTTCCCTTTCCACTCGACCATGGGTAGTGGTTGCAGTAGCCTTGTTGGTTTCTTTTATTGTCTATACTTGTTGGCACGTGTAACACTTGGTCACGTACATTGCCACATCTTTCTTCATGCCAAACCACTAGAAACCCCTGCATAAGTCCTTATACATCTTGGTGGCGCTAGGGTGTATGCTGAAACATGAGTGATGGGCTTCTGCCATCACCTCATCTTGTAGTTCCTCAATGATCGGGACTATCAATCTCCCTTTGTGTCACACCCTGTCATCCTTATCCACAGTGAGGGTGTAAAACACTTCCCCATTCCAAATGTGGTCACGATACTGGGTGAGCTCAGGATCACGCGACTGTGCTTTCGATACTTTTTGTTGGACGAGGGGTCGGGCCACCACAACCCAAAGATATTCTCTATTATAATCCCGTCACATATGTAGGTCAAATTTTGGCAGTTCATCGAACTTTTTTACTCGATGGAATTTCATTGCGGCGAGTGTGAGAGCACCAGTCACCGCATTAGCCTTCCCTGGATGGTACTCCAGTGGAAATTTGTAATCTTCCATTAACTCCATCCACCTTCTTTATCGGTCGTTTAGATCCCGCTGAGTAAATATATACTGAAGGCTCTTATGATCGAAAAATACTTCAAATAGCTCCCCGTATAAGTAGTATCTCCAACTCTCCAATGCAAATACAACAATGGTTAACTTCAGGTCATGTGTGGGGTAGTTTATCTCATGAACCTTCAGGTGGTTAGATGCATAGGCTACCACCTGACCATCATGCATCAATTTTGTCCCAAGTCCCGAACCTGAAGCTTCGCAGTCAAATGTGTATCCCTTCCCCCGTTCTAGGATGACGAGAACATGTGCGGAAGTTAGTCTGACCTTAAATTCCTGAAATGCTAATTCGTAGTCATCGAACCACTCAAATTGCACATCCTTCCGAGTAAGCATTATGAGAGGCATAACTACCATTGAGAAATCTTATACGAAACAGCGATAGTACCAATCCAGACCCAGGAAACTGTGACTTTTCTCTTTTGAATCCATCCTAACATCGCTTCCACCTTTGATGGATCCACGGACATACCCTCACCGGAGGCTATATGGCCAAGAAACTTGACCTCTTCCATCTAAAATTCGCATTTACTAAACTTGGCATACAATTGGTTCTCCCAGAGCACTTGCAAGACGTCAAGTATACCAAGATACCATACATAAAAATTACAACATATCGATCCAAATAAGGGTGGTGGATACAGTTCATTAGGTCCATGAATGTTGTTAGGGCATTTGTTAACCCAAAGGGCATCATCATAAACTCTTAATGCTCGTACCACGTGTAGAACGTCGTCTTAGGAATATCTTCCTCCCTAACACGTAACTGGTGGTACCCAGAGTGGAGGTCAATCTTTAAGAATTTTCCTACCCCTGCAGCTGATCGACCAAGTCATCGATATACGACATAGGGTACTTATTTTCATGATCACCCTATTTAACTATCGATAGTCGATGCAAAGTTGAAGAGAGTTATCCTTTTTCTTTGCGAATAAGATCGGGGCTCCCCATTGATAAACACTGGATGTATGAATCCTTTATGGGTTTGTTCCTCCAACTAGGTTCGCAATTCCTGTAATTAGGTCGGGGCCATTCTATGCGGTGGGATTGAGATTGATGACACGCCCTGATGCACTTCTATTACAAAATCTACCTCACGCGGGGGTGACAATCTATGAAGATTATCTAAAAATACGTCAAGGAACTCCCGAACTACAGAATAGTCAAAAATCATGTCCTCTGGCTCGTCTTGAGCCACCATACTGCCCAACCAATCAAAATACTTTTTTTGCTCACAGACTGTAGAGAATTTACAAGGGTAATCGATGCTAAGCTCGCGGGACCCATCTAAAAGTGACACCAAGACGCTGTGTCGATGGCACTCGATAGTGGATTTAAAGTGTGCCAGGCAATCCATACCCAGTATTACCTCAAATCTATATATGTCTATAAGGATCACGTCATGCTCTAAGACGAAGTCTCCCACCATAAAAACACACTTACAGCTAACCCTGCCGAGGACAATGCCGCGACCCAAGACTAAAGGATAAAGAACTAGATACGAATGAGTGTGAAATGCCAGAGTCGAACAATGACTTTATCCAAATACTATATATGAGAATCATACCTTTCATAATTGTAGGGGCTCTAGGAAGTGTAGTCTGCTAGGAATTTCATAAGTTTGCCCGGGATTAAATATATTGGTCTAACTGTTGGGAATTTGGCCTTATCCGTGGCTACCCTGCCCCTTACTTGGATGCGACCTATCCACACTATGCCTAGTCGGTTACTAGTACCCAGAAGAAAACTGTTGTTATTGTTAAGTGGGGACAGTGTAGCTGGAACTCCGGACTGATACAAAGTTAATGGTCTATTGGCTGCTTGACACCCTTTTGGGGCACTCACTCTTCATGTTCCCCTAAACTCCATGATTTAAGTAAGCCATCTTTGTAGGGGTGATAGGGTTCTAGTCGGTAGTACATTGAGCTGAAGAGGAGCCCACCCCCATTGGGGCCTTAAGTTTTGCAAAGAAACCCCAAGCCCCGTTACGGGACTTTTTGTGACCACTCGAGTGAAAGCCACTTGGATCCCTCATCTTCTCCCCGATAGATTTGCTATCCTCGACATTAATAGCCAACCTAATCACCTTGTTCACATATATTATATAGATACATACATGCCATGATATGTCGTATACCCAAGTTAAGGCCCTTGACGAAGAGCCTTGTCTTCTCAACTTCATATACTCTCAGTGCTTTCATATATTTCGATAGGCTCTCAAAGCGCTCCAAGTACTCATTGACCGATAACTTTCCCTCGATTAACTAGAAAAATTCATCATTCTTGGCGTCAACATACACCTTAGGAAAGTACCTATCTAGAAAAGTAACCCAATCCAATGGCTTTGCCAAACTAGCTAAGTGCGCGACCAACAACCTTTGTGCATGCTCATTCAATTAAAATATCATAACCTTGACTTTGTGCCCAGTTGGCACACCTAAAACTTCCATTACCCTCATGACCTCATCGAGCCATACATCGGCTGCATCAAGGCCCGACGCCCCACTGAAGGTGGTCGGGTTCGGCCTTCATAATTTCTGGAGGAGTGACGTAGAAGTGATGCTTTCGACGGTTCTGCTACGATTGGCTTATTGTTGAGACATATAATCAGCAAGCTTTTGTATGACTTGTTTCGTACGCTAAAGCTTGAAACACTAGCAACGTCACAACTTGGAGGCATTTACACAAAAATGAAGAGTTTAATACACAATGGTACGTATGAAATGATAAAGGAAACGATTCACTAAGGAGTACTAATTATTGGCTAAACGTGAAGTATGAGAGACACATTTAGGAAACATAAACACTCTATCACACCCGAGGATCCTATTGCTTTGATACCATTTGTAATGCTCCAACTTGATTTTGGATCACCGTTGGGTCAACCCGCACCGAGCCAGGAAGTTAAAGGGGGAGAGGGGAGGTTTTAACCAGTTTATTCAACAAAACCTTTAATTTGATTCATAAGTTTGGTGCTTTAGAGTCCCATTTTATAAAAAGGTGATCACTATAAGATTAGTTATTTTTCAAAATTTATTTATAAAAATTGAGTTTATTCTAAAATACTAATTAAATCAAAGCAAGTCACACCACCCAATATTATTACAAATTACGACCGAGGCCCAACTAAGTTCAAATGTCTAAAGTTCAAATATCGAAGTACAATATTTTAAAAGTGTTACAGAGCATTCTAATGGCGCTGATCTCCCCCTGGGGCTTCGCTCGCATCCTGTCCAACATTTTTACTCGCGATACCTGGGGTAGGCGTGAGGTTGTTAACAAAAAGAAAAGTAGGCATGATCAAATGCTCAGCAGGAAGTTGATATTAGGCAACACATTTTTCTATGAATTACCAGGAAATAAAATGAATATTTTTATTTAGTTATGAAAAACATGGACAACTTAATTTCCCGCAATGTAACTATATGCCATGCACTTAAGCGATGAGATCATACTCATACTCAATCCATTTTACTACCCTTACCGAGGTTAAAGACTTATAATTCACTTTTTACCGTTAGTCTCAATTATTACTTTAATTAGGTTGTTCAGTTAAATTACTTATACAAACTTAATTTTTTCTTTCTTTATTAGTTCCCGGAATATTTCAAATACCGCATGCTTTAACGGGCTCCTCACCACCGATGAGGCCACCATATGCTCTGGACAGTGGTTTTGGGACTTTCACCCTATAGCTCCAGGCCCTCCTTAGTTTTCCCAGTATCATTTGAGTCCTTATTCTTTATGTGTTTAACATTCATCCAATGTCCACATTATTTCGTTATCCTTTTTCATCAATTTCATCATCCTTAGTTTTTGAACATCATACTTTAATAGTCGAGCCAAAACTCGTCCTTTATCCATTTTACACCCTAAGATTAGACCGATGAGATCCCAAGAGAAGGCCTAACCATTAGGGTCCTTAAGTTTGCTAAAATCCCATTTTTATCCCCTTTGTTATGTTTTGTGAAAAACATTTGTTTATTTTATTTCTTTAGTGGCACAACATTTAACTATTTTTAAAATGTCAAATTTATCATTTTATATCCAAAACCATATCCTTCCACAAAATATTATTCAACATGCTTAAGACCTTTTTTGTGGAAGTTCATAGCCTCCTCTTATCGTTTCATGTAAATTCCAACATTTATACCAATTCTACTACGTTAAATACTAACAAACTTGGGGTTGTTTTTAATTAGTTGTTAGTTTGGTGGAAACAAACCCCATTTATAAGATGCTTGTTTAAGCCAATATTAACAAATCTTAGCACACTACATGTTTTTACATGTTTATGGGAGGTTTTCACCTTAGAAATACCTCAACCATGCACTTACTCTACATTAATCATAACTTTAAAATTTAACATGCTTTCTTCCCATTTATCAAGGTTTTAAATACCATCTTCTTCATGTCAAAAGATATTCAGTAAGGGTTTGTTTTGAAAATATTTAATTATTGCAAGATAAAATATGTTATGAATAAATTTACATATTTATGGCATAGAACTTCACTTAGCACTTCTCAACTCCATTTCATAGCTAGGAAAACGTTGAAAACTTGGAAGGGAACCTACCTTTGATTTGAAGAGGAGAACTAGTAACGGATGACTTGAAAGCTCTTAAATTCCTAGCTCCAAGACTTTGGCTCCATAAAAGCTCCTCTAAGGTATCTCTACAAGTGTGCTCGACCACATTCTTCTTCTTCAAGAAAAGAACATGGATATAAGAGGATGGTATATATGTGGGTATATATGGTGTGGAAGTGCATGGTACCACTCTAAAAATGGAGGAAAGACTTAAGGAAATGGGGATAGATGGGGAAGCTCTAGAAAGAAGAGGGGAAAATGGTAATGGTGGTGGATTATCATCATCCCAAACCAACCATAAATAACCCACCCAAAACCATGTTTAAACACATAAAATTCTCCCTAAAACTCATCAGATCCGCCAGTTCCCAATGGTCTAACATATGTTTTCATCTAGGGCTAAAATAGTGGTACTATTTTCGTCATATTCTAACTTCATCAAAGTCATTCAAATGAGATGGACATCGTTCGAACGACTATGGCATGTCGTTCGATGCTTCACTTCTCGTGACATGCCCCTACAATCCTCTCTCCTGGTCGTTTGAAGGTCTGTTACGAATGATGGGGACGCTCGTTCAAATGATGTGAGAAATTCATTTGAACGACTTAAATCTCGTTTATAGTGATGATATTTATAATTAATTATTTTTATTTTTTACATGATCCCAACAATAATTTGAATTCATCATATAGTTACCAAGTGAACCAAATGAAAGGATATAATTCTTAAAATAAGGATTTCCTTCATTTAACTTCTCAAAATTATGAATTACACGAGAAAGGGACACAACACTGGGTCGGGGTATTACTCCCAAACACATTTTGATCTCATCTCCATTTGCATTTGCATACATACATATATGTATATTACTGTACCTATGCATGGATTGCTGATTTTTGATATTTTTTGAGCTGTTAAAGATGCAGGATTCTTATTTTGTTCCACCAAAATTGTTTATATGTATAGTTAGTCTTAACAGATTTAACATTGAGTTTTAATCATGGTAGAGTTTTGTGGAGAAACAAAGGGTAATTTATAAGTGTAAAGTTGAGGTATTTTATTTATTCATGCATTTGGGGTAAAATCTCTAAATTTTATGTTTTTTTGAAATTTGTAGTGGGTTTCCATTTTTGAATTTTATTGCTGAATATTTTAGTTGGAATTTTTCTAAAATTAGTACGAGTCCAGATACTACTTGGAATAATCCCTATTTACAGGTCAGGTTTCATCTCCACCTTCTATATAGATATATAAAATAGTATCTCTATCCATACCTTAGTGTAATATGTTTCTTTTATTTATGTGAAAATCATGTTAGAATTGTTGTTCTCGTTAAATAAGGCTTCATGAAATTACTCCTCACTACCATTCTTGATTTATTTCAAATGTTTTTGGTGATTGTTTTTATTAGTGTGGGAGTTAAACATAGATATGGTTTGGGGTGAGAAAGCACCACCTCTACTTTTCTTTCAATACATTTCTATTTGTTATTTTCCAATTTTATTATATGTAATTTAATACAAATTATATAGAGTTGAAATAAAATAGTGGCTAGAATGTATGTGAAATGAATATATAATTCGTGATATCTTGAACGGATTTATTTAGTTTAAATTATAATCCGTTCCCACACAACGCATGTTGCAAACTAGTTATCTATAATATATAAAAAATTGTAGCCCAAAGTCACCCCGTAATGACACGTGGATGCAATAAATAATCCCTCTTATTTCCCATTACAAAATATTCTCCCTCCCCTCTATAATGACTTCTCCTTTCCCTCATTTTCCATTACAAAATCTTCTCTCTCCACTCTATTACGACATATTAGCAGTAATTCAATACATTTGGGGAGATTTATCGCCTTAGAGCATTTTGTTTTGAAACTTTTCACATCCTATTTTTTTAAATCTGAAATATACCCAATCTCACCCACCTACATTATTATCCCAATTAATTTCAAAACTCTTCCCCTTCAATTACAATATAATGACCCTACAAAAAATCTTCCCCACCCAAGCCAATTGACAGAAGGCTAAACCAACAATAAACTTTTCTTTTCCATCTATGGACAAAAGGTTGCTAAAATAGAATTACATTAAGGACTTAAGCTTCTCGAATTTTTCTGTTTCAATTGGCTCTATTGGAGCTGAAGTCGATGACCATCAGATTGAGCTTCTTTTATTGAAAGTTAAGGGTAAGGACATAACAGGGATTACTGGATCTGAACGAGAGAAGTTGTCATCAATTCTAAGTGGCGGTGGTCGTGTCGTTGCAATGAATGCATACGGTGTTGGTGCTCGAGCTACCGATGAGTCCAATGAAGAGGAAAAATGGGAGGGGAAAGAGGAGTCAGATGATGATATGGGCTTTAGTCTATTCGATTAAGTTGTTCCTTTTTCTAAAGCTCTTAATGAATGCCCAAGTTTATGGATTGAGAGGTGATTGTAGTGTTTATTTTATATGTTGTTTGAAGAAACCTGTGATGACATCATGTTTAAAATATTTTGAGTTGAATTCTTTTTTTAATTGTTATCATGTATTATATTTTTCAAGCAATAAAAAAGATATGTATTCGAAATGATGATGAGATTGAAATAATTGATAGTTCTTTAATTTCCAAAGTTGTTAGTTACTGAAAGGCCAAGTATAACAAAGTCGAGTGGGGGGGATGATCGCAAATTTGACAAGGTTCCTCGACCGTCGAAGAAGGTAGATGTTAGTTATAAGCTTAAGGGGTGTAGGTCTTGTAATTGGACGGATCATGAATTTGTATACAACACATGGGTGATGGTTATGATACATCAGGGAGCCCCTATAGACGTCGATGATAATTCTCTATACATCGCACAACGATTTGATGCTAGATCGAAGTTCTTAAGTTTTTAAGTAAGTGAGGATGAAAGTATTTATGGTTAAGATATTTATGAAACATAATATAAAACTAATTAAGTCGATTTTGAAGTATTCATCAATGTTGATACAAAAATTAGTCAGCTGACGTGGACCTATTATATGAAGGCTTGTGTTATCCTACATGGCCTGAATATAATTACCGAGCTACTCAGCGTACCAAGCTACTCAATATACCAAACACTTGGTCAAGAAGATCAAACGACGAAGACAAATTCAATGAACATTCTTACCATGTACAGATGTATACGCCCATTTAATAAACGACGTATTATCTATTCACATTGACAGCCCGAGGGCTATAAATACATTGTAATACCCCCACAGCGGGGCAAGCTTTTATTAGCGAACATAAGGCAAAAATACCGACAATTCAAGATAGTGGACGTATGCCATTTTCGTTGAGGCTGAACCACTTTAAAAATCCCTTGTCTTATTTCTTATTTCATATTTCATATTTATCTGTGATTAATTAATTAGATCAAATCTAATTTTTTACATCAACAGATTGACGCCGTCTGTGGGAAATGACTATACTTAGAGTTTTTCACCAACAAAAACTTATCATAAATGGTTAATATCCCTGAATCCAGCAATAGGAACAATGACGCAGTTCCTCCCAACCAATCCACTCTTCCAACTGTCTAAGATCTCACAGGAATAGTGGCAAACTTAGCCAAAGGATAAATAACTATGCAGGAGACCATGCAAAAACTCATTCAGATTATTCAAAACGCACCCCCCGTACAGTCAGGACAACGAAGCGCTCATAGGAGTCAGCACTAGTCGGCTTCACGATCTAGATATACTTTATTCCCTCATGCTTCCTGGTCCAGACATACTGAAGTTCATCGTACTGAGAGGTTCAGTGATCCCTCCTATCAGCCTGGCCGGACATCTCCCATAAGATTTATGGATTCTCAAGAAAATATGACTCTAACCCCAAAACGAGCGAGTTCTCTAGAGAGGTAGAGTAGAATCTCCCCATTTGACCGTTTGGGACCTAGGAGGAATAAAAACCCTCCTAGGATTGCGTCGAGAAATTCTCAACGACCAAATGATCTAAGGGAGGGTCCTGCCTAATCACGCCCTGCAGCTCGTGCAGAAGGATCCTAAGAGGAGAATTCAGTGCTATCTGTTGCTCGAGAAAATAGACTAGAGGCTAGAAATAACGCCTGGAAGGGTTCCATTCAGCGATTAGAGGACATGTTAGGGGAGATGGCTAAGGCCAGAAACTCTCTCCAAATAACCTTTATCAAAGGATAAGTTTAAGGCTCCTGTAGTTGCATCGAAGTATGATGGGAAAACTAATATTGTTCTTCATATAGAGCAGTACCAAGCTGCTGCAGATATTTACGCAGTCCCTGACGAGATGAGATGCAGGGTATTCTCAGGAACCATCACTAGATCTGCTCAAATATGGTACAACAGTCTTCCTCGGGGGCAGATTGCAACTTTCCATCAACTGGCGGAGCTCTTTATAGGAAATTTCTATTTTGGTGCGAAGCTAGTCAAGAGGGTAGAACATCTATTGAGTGTAAGACAAAAGGCAGGAGAAAGTACTAGGGATTACATCACTCATTTCAATAACGAAAAACTAGAGGTTATTGATTATGAAGAAAAAATGGCTATTATCGCCCTTATGAGTGGTCTTTTACCAGACAAGCTTTACTACACTTTAGCCAAGGACCCCCCCAAATCCATGGCAAAGTTGATGGCAAAAGCAGCCAAGATTACGAATGCTGGGGAAGCTATGGCTGCGAAAAATAATGCTGAAGCAAAGGCAGAGACTAAAGCTAAAGGCAGGCCGAAGAGGAAAGATCACAACCATAATGGTGGGAGCAAACCGCTGAAAGGCAAGGAAGCGCTAGATAACATGAGGAAGTATGGAAATTATACTCCGTTAAAAGTATATATAAACCATGTTCTGGAGGAGATCAAGAACAACGAGGATCTAAATTGGCCAGAAAAGCTAAAGACATCTCCTGAAAAGAGAGACAAGTCAAGGTACTGCGAGTTCCATAAAGATCATGGTCATACGACTAAACAGTGTATAGCTCTCCAGAATGAGATAAAAGCACTCGTCAGGTGAGGAAAGTTAAATAGGTTCGTTGATCGTCAGAATGGTGGGAAGACCAACAACAGATCTCGACAAAGATCAAAATCTCCTCACCGACCAAGAGATGACAAGAAAAGAGACCATGAAGATGATTCGAAAGATGAACCTGACCTCCCAAAGAAGCTAAGGCAGCCAGAACGTGAGGTATTTTCAATTCGTTTTGGTTCATTCGATTGTAATATGATTACAAGAGGAGATACAGGAGGGGGTGATCATACAGATAAAAGGAAGGCTTACCTCAATGAGGACCAAGCATGTTCCAACATATAGCGAATAAATCTAGTAGAATAAGATCACCCGAGGAAGGTTAACGAGGATAAACTGGTCATCAGTTTTTCCAAAACTGACCTGGAAGGCGTTTTGTATCCCCATAATGATCCTCTAGTGATCAAGATGAGGATGAATGATGTTATTATTTCGTGAGTGCTGGTGGACAATGGCAGCTCGGCGGACATTATGTTCTATCCTTGCTTTGATAGTTTGAATCTGAAGCTTGCTCAATTGGAACCATATCACAGGCCACTCATTGGCTTCTCTGGCAAAAAAGTTTTTCCACTTGGGACGATCAAGTTGGATATGTTTATTAGGACATGGCCCACTTCTAGATCTGAAAACGTATGCTTTTTCGTGATGGATAAAAATGTCCAATCGACTTATAACATAATTATGGGAAGAGTAGGTTTAAGAAAATTTGAAGCATTTCCATTCACTATGCACCAGTGCCTGAAATTCCCGACCAACTTAGGGTTAGAATTATAAAGGGTTATCAGAAAGTAGCTCGGGAGTGTTACTACTCATCGACTGAGCAAGAAGAATTGGAAGAAGCAAGAGTTAAAGATTAAAACACTATACCCCGGAAATGAATCAGAGCTCGTGAAGGGCCAAGTTATGGAAGTAATAAAGATCATTGTCCTGGATGACGAGCAACCTGAACGAATAACTCAGATTGGCGCTTCACTTGATCCAGTATTAAAATAGGAGTTAGTGACATTTCTAAGGCAAAGAAGACAAGCATTCGCATGGAGTCATGAGGATATGCCGGGGATAGACCCAACCTTCCTGTGCCGCGAGCTTAATGTTAATAAGGAGATTAAATCGGTGAAGCAACGAAGAAGGGTCTTTAGCCCATAGAAGAATCAAGATATTCAAGAGGAGGTAGAGAAACTATAAAAAGCTTTTTTCATTGTAGACGTTAAATATCCAGATTGGTTGGTCAACGTGGTAATGGTGAAGAAGAAGAGCAACAAATAGAGAGTGTGCGTAGATTTCACAGACTTGAATAAAGCCTGCCCTAAAGACCATTATCCTTTGCCCAGGATAGATCAGCTTATGGACGCTACTTTGGGGCACGAATTGTTGAGCTTCATGGACGCCTACTCCGAATACAATCAAATTAAAATGAAGCCTGAAGACAGGGAGAGTACTTTTTTCATTACCGCACGAGGTATATATTATTACAATGTTATACCTTTTGGACTTAAAAATGCAGGTGCTGCTTATCAACGACTGATGAATAAGGTGTTCACTGAGCAAATTGGCCCAAATATGGAGGTTTATGCCGATGATATGTTGACCAAAAGCAGGAGAGCTACTGACCATATAGCTGACCTCAACAAGCCTTTGATCAGTTGGAGAAGTATCAAATGAAGCTGAATCCAACCAAGTGCGTCTTTGGCGTGCAAGAAGGCATGTTCCTCAGGTACATCGTAAATCAATAGGGTATTTAAGCAAATCCTGATAAGATGAAGGCTTTGTTAGAACTGAAATCTCCAACTACTAAGAAGAAAGTGCAAAGATTTACGGGGCGTGTTGCAGCTCTAAACAAGTTCATCTCCAGAGCAACGGATAAATGCCTCCCATTATTTAAGGTGATTAGAAAGACCTTTTAGTGGAATGACGAGTGCGAGCAGGCATTTCTAGATTTGAATAAATACTTGGGGATACCACCTCTGCTTTCCAGGCCGGTGGTAGGAGAAAAATTATACATGTACTTATCTATTTCTGAAAGTGCAGTTAGCTCAGCTTTAATTAAAGAAGAAGGTGGAGTACAAAGACCAGTATATTATACGAGTAAGGCATTTCGAGGAGCAGAAATCAGGTACCCAAAGTTGAAGAAATTGGCGTTGGCGTTGATTGAGGCAAGTAGAAGGATGAAACCATATTTCCAAGCTCATACGATAGTGGTGTACAGTGACATGCCATTTAGACAGGCTTTACATAAGCCTGATAAATATGGAAGACTGATGTATTGGGCAATGGAATTAGGGGAGTATGATCTCGTTTACGAACCAAGATCCTCCCTCAAAGGGCAAGCGGTAGAAGATTTCATTACATAATTCACTTATCCAGATCCTTTCGAACAACAGGGGGTAACACAAAGCAACTCAAGAATATAAGAGGGTCAACTGAAATAGCCCCCGAACAACTCTCAGTAGTAGAGTTGCAAGAAAAATTGACAGCCAATCAACCAGAATCTTCTGGTAATGAGACAAAATTGAAGGAGGATGAAATGAAGTACGGGATATTCCATAAAGGAGTTTTGTCTAACCAAGGTTTTGACAATAATCTCCCAATATGGAATTTATATGTTGATGGTTCTTCGTGTGCCATGGGCAACGGAGCTAGAATAATTCTCAATAGCCCAGATGGGTTAGATATAGAATATGCTCTACGTTTCCAGTTTAAAGCTTCCAATAATGAGGTTGAATATGAGGCTGTAATTATAGGCCTCAGTTTAGCCAAATCATTACACGCAAAATAAGTCATGGTGTTCAGCGTTTCCCAACTCGTAGTGAATCAAGTGATTGGTCTTTATGTAACAAAAGGAGAACTCATGATGAGGTATTTAGCTAAAGCTATGGATGTTATAGCTAGTTTAACAGTTGTTCAGATGATCAGAATACCAAGGTTGGAGAACGCGCGAGCTGACGCACTTGCTCGGTTAGACTCAGCCACACGTACCGAGTTATAAAGAACAATTCCTATTGAGATACTTGCAGACCGAAGCATTGATAAAGATTTAATGGTGAGGTTCATCACTTTGGATATAGGTCCTTCTTGGACGGATCCCATCGGTGCTTACATCGAAGAAGGTATACTACCGGCCGACCCACTTGCTGCCAAAAGGTTGAAGTTTAAAGCTGCCAGGTATGTTTTAAATAATGGCATTTCTATACAGAAGAGGAATAATAACAGGTCTGCAAATATGTGTTTATTCATCAGAAGTCAAAGATCTGATAGAAGAGGTTCACGAAGGTTCTTATGGAGCCCATGTAGCAGGTCGAACCCTTTTGTAGAGAATAACTACATAAGGGTACTATTGGCCAATGATGCGCGCTGATTGTTCAGCTTATGCGAAGAAATGCGACAAGTGTCAGCGATTTTCCACCATACGAAGAACTCCCCAAGCATTATTGACACCAATCACTTCACCTTGGCCATTTTCCATGTGGAGAATTGAACTAGTGGGGCCTTTGCCAGTAACCAAAGGACGATTTAAATACTTGGTGGTCGTTGTTGATTATTTCACAAAATGGGTGGAGGCTGAACCTCTCCTTGATATGGCTATCAGTTTATCTGGAAGAATATTATTTGAAGATATGGTCTACCACATGCTTCTATCACTGATCATGGTACCCAATTTGATAATGTGGAGTTCGCTGCATACTATCAATAGTCTAACATTCAGAAAATTCATTATGCTCCAGGACATCCACAAAGCAACGGACAAATAGAAGTAACGAACAGAACTCTATTGAACGGATTTAACAAAAGGTTAGATGACGCCAAAAGAAATTGGATCAATGAATTGCATTTTGTATTGTGGGCATACCGAACAACTCCCCGAACAGCAACTGGAGAATCTCCCTACATGCTGGCCTTTGGGAGTGAAGCAGTCATATCGGCTGAATTCGGATTACCTAGTCATAGGGTTCCTAATTTTAATTCCCCAGTAAGTGATTTGATGAGACGTCTGGACTTAGATATGCTCAAAGAAGTTAGAGAAGACGCAGGAATTCGTAATGCAGCTTACCAACAAAGAACTACTATGTTCTACAATAAAAGGGTCCAAAAGTGTGCTCTCAAGGAGGGAGATTATGTGCTCAAGAAAGTGATTAAAAAACACAACAAGTTGGAAGCTAATTGGCATGGGCCATATCGTATTACTAATGTTGTTCGACCTAGTACCTACAAAATAGAAACTTTAGAAGGGGAAGGATTCAAAAATGCTTGGAATCCAGAGAACTTGCGAAAGTATTATCAGTAATGTAACTACACATACACATGTACCCTATTGTTTCAATATGAATGAAAATGACAATTTCTCAATCTTCTTTGTGTTATTTTTTTGGAGTACTAGTGCTACACACTATAAAAACCACCAACTACGGTTGATCGGCGATCAACAACCACCAACTAAGGTCGATCGGTAATCAACAACCACCAACTACGGTTGGTCGATAATCAACAAACCACCAACTACGGTTGGTCGGTAATCAGCGAACCACCAGATAAGGTTAGTCGACATTAAACTTATCCAATAATGTTGGCATAAAAATCATGCAAGGCAAAGCCTGTTTGATAATGGGTGACTTCAAGGGGCACTCAAAACTAGGCAAGAAGATGGGTGACCTTAAGGGGCATCAACTGTCTAGGCACCAAGGCAATCTAGATAAGATTGTTACAACTAAGCAGGAACATAGGATAAAGATTATTCTATTGCTTAGGCATTTTATGGGTGATACGTCACTACAACTAGGCACACATATGGGGAAAAGCTCCATTATCCAGGCAATCGAATTAAACAAAGGACAAATTGTCTGTTTACATAAATATTCAGCAAAGAATATCATTATTGATGTTTATCTCATAAAGACTAACATAATAAAACAATCAATTTTCAAGGAAAGTACAAAACAACAAATGAATTTTTCTTCATTCAATGATAAAAAAACATTACAAAAAATGTATGTGTTACCACAATAAATATTTTAAATATAAGTTTATAGCTTTGTATTTCAAGATCTATGGTGGATATTTTTATTCCATGAAACTATTTGATGCCATTTAATCAAATATGTTGTTATGTAATATGCGATTTGAGTTTTTTTACTAATTGTTTGCATGTTATTATGTGTTGTAGGTTGCATCAGGTATAATTGAGTTTTTCAGGAGACAATTGTGTTTCAAGTAAGCTTATTATATTCCATACCGGTGTATTGACATACATATTGTGTTGGAAATTATGGGTTTTATTTTTCACGGATGATCATGATTAGTGATTGTTAAATTTTCAGGTTCGGGTTTAGGAATTGATTAGCATGGAGAGGATTATAATTGAATTGCAATAATCATTCTCCATGGACATGAAGATTGTTCGACCTTCGAAATCTTCTACCGCTAGCCATAAAATTATTCAATCCTTTTAATGTTTATTGTTTCTTACCATTCACGTGTGTGGATTAAGAAAAGGACGGGAGGATATAAATCTAATGGGATTGCATATTTCTCATGGTGTTCCATGATTTTTTGGGGTGCGTTTATTTTTTTTTCTATGTGATATTTTGTTTAATATTAAAATTTTCTTATCTTTTCAGTTATGCTTAAAGTAAATAAATACTGAAAGATGGATGATTAAGAAGTCTTTGAAAATAGGCCAACGAACAAGGTTGAAACATTTATTTTAATTTTTACACATGTATCTCTTGGTAATGGACCTGTAGAGGTGTGATGTGTGCTTTTGACTAGTTTTTTTTAATATTTAAATCCATCTTAAGAATTTATGACAAATATGACATTTAAATAAGTAGTTTAATTAATTTATGCAAATATGGGAAAATAAAAGTTTATATACGCTCTAAGGTTGATTGGCAAAAACATATGATAACTTATAATATTAAATATACGTAGCTTTTAATTTGCTATATTCAAGTAAATTCACATTTGCACATTGCACATTTGTGCATTTCACATTTATAGTCTTATTCCGTACAAACTTTTAGCTCATATTATAACATGAAATGTAATTTTTACCTTGCAAATATTACAATAGAAATTACAAAACTATTTTTTAAATCGTCACATCCACAACTTTTGGGCATAAATTGTCACTTTTAACAAATATACGAAAGCATTACTTAAAGTGCATGTTTTGCATATTCCAAGCTTTAAAAATAATATTATTTCACCGTGTGATGTTTTTTTCATAATATATTTATTTTTAGAGTTGGTTAGTAAATATGATGTTTGTGAAAATGGTTAAATCGTTTATTTATAAAAAAAATTATGTGCAAGGACAAAATTGTTTATGAAATTCTCAAGTAAATTGCAATATTTTATGTATTGTTTGTGAATAATGATTCGGAATCTATTAGGGTCTCTTTGATTGACGTTGGACAAATGAGTTGGCATGACAAATGTTCCCCTCGTAAATTTTGCCTAAGCAAAATTTGCTGTGACAAAGATGATTTCGTACTGTTTGATACGCTTTATTTGCACGCTTGCAAATATTGTGTTTGCCAACTTTTTGTGTTTGATAGTCATAATTTGCCTACTCAAAGACACTTATTTGTCTACTCATGTTGTTTGATAGCCAAAATTTACCCTGACAAATACAAACTTTACCCATATAATGTTGACAATATTTTGTCATTTTTACCCATTTGCGTTATAGCCAATAAAAAATGGGAGTCGCTATCAGCGGTCCAAAAATTCTGGTTGCACTCCATTTTGATTTTCAATTTTTGAAAATGACAAATAAACCCTTATCTCATTATTTATCATTTATTCCTTCTCCCTCTTTAAATAAGTGATTTTCCTTTATACCAAAAATAAGTTTACTCATTTTTATTTTTAAATAATAGTTTTAATAAAAAATTCTTTAGATAACTTTTATTTTTAAATAATAGTTTTAATAAAAAATCTTTTAGATAACTTTTAGTTTTAATAATAAATAATACTAACATTTCTTATTGTACTTATGTACTTGTGTCGTAAAAAAAGATTTCGTATTGTAAAAAAAAAAGAAATCTTTTTTTTTACGAAATACAAATATGCTTAAGTAAAAGCGATAAAACATGATTTTTTTTCCAAACACAAACAATAATTTTTTTACCAAATATAAACACAATTAAAATGCGACACAATACGAAATCTTTTTTTAATCAATATGATCAAGTAAAAGCGATACAATTAACAGAATGAGAGTGTATTGGAAATTTTTAAAAAAGTGGGGGTACATTGCAAAACAGGTCACAAAAGCGACGGAAAAACTCAAAATAACCCATCGTAAAAAAAAAGTGAATTAAACTCACTTTAGTGCTTACTTATTTTTTTTTTACCAAATATGAACACGATCAAGTTAAAATGCGACACAACACGAAATCTTATTTTTTATCTAACAAAAACACAACTCAAATAAAAGTGACACGGCACGAAATTTTGTTTTTTTATCATTAACGAACACAAAATATTTTTTTAACCTAACACGAATACAATCCAAGTCAAAGAGACACGAAATGATACGTAATATTATTTTAATTTATTTACAAAAACGGAAACACGACTGAATAAAAATGCAATACAATACGAAATATTTTTTTACAAAACACAAATATGGCCAAGTAAAAGTGATAGAATAAGATTTTTTTTTTCAAACACAAATAGGATTTTTTTTACCAAATACAAACATAGTTAAAAGGCGACACAATACGAAATCTTTTTTTTATCAATATGGCCAAGTAAAAGCAACGCAACATATTTTGTGTTTGTGCTCGGTAAAATAAATTGTGTTTGCATTTGGTAAAAAAAATTATTTGTGTTTGAAAAAAAAAATCATGTTGTGTCGCTTTTACTTTGTCATATTTTTGTTTCGTAAAAAAAAAGATTTCGTATTGTGTCGCATTTTAATTTGGTCGCGTTCATGTTAGATAAAAAAAAAAAATCGTGTCATGTCGCGTTCTTGAATCAAGTCACGTCGTGATATATTTGCGTGTGTTCTTGTTGAGTTAACAAAAAATATTTTTCTTTTAGTTGCATTTTAAAATAGAAACACGATCAAATTAAAATCTCACACAATACAACCAAATTAAAATCCCACACAATACGATCAAATCTTTTTTTATTCGGGCGCGTTTCTGTTTTTGTAAATAAATTAAAATAATATTTCGTGTCATGTCGTGTTTCTGCTTTTTTTATTTTTTGAGATTCTTTTTTGCTTTTGTCGCTTTTTTATTTGTTGGGATCATTTGTTCATATTTTTTTTTACTTTTACTTCTTTTTTATACTTCGTGGAAATATTTAATTTTAAAATTTATTTTTGAAATATTTTTATTCAAATATTGATATTTATGCAGATTTTAAGTAATATTTGTAAAAAAAAATGGTTGAATTAGAGAGGAGATGAAGGTTTGAATTTTACTTAAAGAGCATTAAAGATAGGAGGGTAGATTTGTAACTATACAAATTTTTGGAGTGTGAGAAGAAAAGGATGGAGTGCTAATAGCTCCACCCTAAAAAATTTAGACTAAATGTACATTAAAAAATATTTGATGGACTTTTAACAATAAAAAAACACTTTTAACATAACTTGATAAAAGTTTATATTTTATATAACAAAAACTGTTTTGAAGTGAAATCTAGCAATTTAAAAAAAATGTCCAGCTTTTTTTTCTTAATTAAAATAAATTCCAACTTTAAAAAAATGAAAATAATTTTTTATAACTTTTTTACAAAAATGTTTTTGTAACATTTTTTCTTGAAACATTATGAACACCGTCCAACCTTTTGTTTATAAAAATGTTATAAACTTTCTATAAAATCATATTTTATAAAAAAAAGTTATCGTATAAAGAAGAAAGTTAAAAAAATACATCCAACTATTTTTGTTTAAAAAAATGTCCAGTTATTTTTTAATTAAATAACAGTAACGTCCAATTTTATTTTAAAAAAATAACGAAAATAGTTTTATAAAAATGTTATAAACTTTCTATAAAATCATATTTTATATATAAAAAAAGTTATCTTATAAAGAATAAAGTTTTAAAAAAAATACATCCAACTATTTTTGTTTAAAAAAATGTCCAGTTATTTTTTAATTCAAATAACAGTAACGTCCAATTTTTTTAAAAAAATAACGAAAATCATTTTATAAAAATGATGAAAACAGTCTTATAACGAAAATAATTTTATAAACATTTTAAAAACATTGTATTTTGTTATTGTAGATGCAATTATTATGCAACACAAATAAATATGAGAGAAACAATTATCAAGAAAAGAACAAGGAATACAAGATGTCAATCACACAACAAAGAATGTACGTGGTTCAGCCAAGATGTGCCTATGTCCACGGTGGTGCAGTCGATATTATTTCTATATACTCCGGAGAGTGATTACAGAGAATACAACTTGTCATTTTGCCTCGGATCCAGGGTGTAATATATACATGTACATGTAGATGAGTGGAGGTGATGGGTTCCTCCATGTTTTCCATTTCCCCTGTAACTTCCCTTAATGGGATGGTGGGGGGAGACCGGATCAATTATAAAAGATGGGGGGCCTGGACTTTGGGACGCCAGGACTGGGCTACTCGTCCAGGCCCATAGTTCTAATTTTCGGGTACCCACAATTGCCCCTAAATTTGTTGGGCCATGTTTATGGGTCCAATGGATTTAAATGATCAGCCATTATGGCTGATTTGCGATTCTTCGAAAACTGTGAAGTTGCTTTGGCGGCACCCGCTTCGCTATTTGTGCGCTATGATTAGAATTGAAGGCTTGTTGGGATAACCACTTTTTCTTTCGTCGCTTCAGCCTTTCTAGTACTTTTCCTTCTTCTGAGAACTCTAGCGCCTCGTACCTTCTTCTCTTAATCCCCATTCCCATTGCTTCTTAGTCGTCTTGAGCTCGTGCTTCTTCATCACTTGAACCGATCTTCTGTTTTGTAAGTTTCTCGTGCCCTTTCTTTGCACTTTCTCTTTGGTTTGTAGATTTTCTTGAGTTTTTCAATGGCGAAGATTGAAAATAGGTCAATCTCTGAATTCAGGAAGTTCTACAACATTCTTGAGTGGGTAGATATTGAATGTTGTGCCTCCCCTCCTAAGAACGTTAGGGATACAGAGGATGCCCACTGAATCCATATTTGATTGCTTTTCCAGGGGGGACTTACTTTTCCCCCTAATGATCTATTTTTGCATTTCTTTGGCTATTTCAATAGTGTTCCCTCACAGTGCTCGCCCAATGTGTGGAAGATAGTAAATGGCGTCCACAGAATAAACCAGTTGAATGGTACTAGGTTAGGACTTGCCGATATCTGTTTCTGTTATTCCTTTTCTCGAACTAGTTTAGGTGTCTTATAATTCAAAGTTAGGAGTCCTGATAGGGCATTGATAGTAAACCTACCTGATTCCCATAAGGACTACTGGCAAGAGGGTTTCCTCGTTAGGAATTGGCAGTTCCCTCCCCAGTTTGAAGGGTCGAGGTCTGAGAGGTTCTCTGTTCCTTTCTACGGAGAGGAATATATAGGTAGACATTGTACTGTTGTTTCAACTTTTGCTGATTTGTGACTTTTCTAACCCCTCTTTACTTTTTCTTCCACAGCGAGGATAAAGAATTTGGAGCCTGCTCTCAGCGAGGTTCGTATCTCGGAGTTGGTGAAAGCTTGGAATATCAGGGAGCCTCTGGGTGACGGCGAGCATCCCAGGTCTGCTGCCTTTTTGCTCAAGTATAAGAACATAGGCTATAGCTTCATAGCACGGCCTGTAGATAGTGTTCCAGAGTTTGATTCTTTCGGAGAGACTACTGCTGAGCTTATCCAGTTGGACGAAGAGGAGAGCAGCTCTGAGAGTGAGCCTGGAGGAGCTGCGAGTAATTTGGGTGAAAGGAGCTCTGACAATAGCAGTTCTTCTGACTGTGAAGAGGATTCTGAAGCTCGAGGATCTTCGAGCACTTCCAGCAGTTCAGGTGAAGAGATGCCTCCAAGGAAGAACCTGATTAGAAACGATGATGATGAGGACCACGTGCTCCTTGCACAAAGGTCAAAGAAACAAAAGTCCACTTCAGGGGCCGTGGCTACTGGTTCTCGGTCTTCTACTCAGGAGCAAGAGAGGAAGATGAGAGAGGAAGAGCAGGTGAGAGAGAGGGAGAGGAAAAAGGAGGAGGAAAGAAAGAAGGTGGAGGAAAATAAGAGGATGGAGGAGAGGAAGAGGATGGAGAGGGAGAAATAGGAAGATAGGAGAAAGATGGAGTCGAGGACGAAGGTTGGACAAGCCTTGGTCCCGGTGTCTGCTTTGCCCGACGGGACCTCAGTTGCCATTTCTCCTCAGCTGGCACCTGCGTTGCTCGAGAGGGCAGTTCTTCCTGCAGATCGCCAGAGGGCGTTGGGGTCTGATCAATTGGCCCTACAAGCTAGCCAGAGGCTAGCCTTGGTAAGATCCTCTCCAATTTTTAATTCCCTAACAAGTTTTAGTTATTTATCCTTCTTGATCTCTTCTTTATTTTTGGCAGTTTGTGACTAACTTCGCCGTGCTCTACCGTTCTCGCAACGAGTTGGTGAGAAGGAATGGCGAGCTGGAGCAGCAGAAGTACGTTCTGGAAGTCAGGGGTTCTCAGTTGGAGGCTGATTTGAAGGCTGCTGATGCCGCCCGAGCTTCCTCTGATTTGTCCCTCACCAATTCTAACCGAGAGAGGGATGCGGCGGTTAAGGAGCTGAGCGGGCTAAGGCAGGCCTATGACCTAGTTTGCTCGAGCAGGCTGGGTTTCGTGGAGGAGAACAAGGCTCTGACCGAGCAATTAAAGGAGAAAGAGTCCCAGGTAGCCACCATCAAGGAAAATTCATACAACTCCGGGTGGACTGCTGCTTATGAAGACGCCGAAGTTCAGATAGGCTATATCAGTCGTTTGAACTTCAAGAAGGGCTGGAACAAGGCTCTCTTAGCTGCTAGTGTTGATGCTGAATCTCCTCTGTTCGACGAGCATGACCCGGGTCCGAGGCCAACTGTGGACGAAGAAGTCCCTGCCCAGCCATCGAGGGTGTTGATCTTGCCTCTCAGATAATTCTTGTCGATGCTGGTCCTGCCCAGGCGAATGAGGGCATCCCTGTAGAGGGGGATGCCTCTGCTGCTGCTGACAAGGGGAAGCAACCGGCCACCTCTGGGCAGCCTGAGGTTGCTAGTTAATCTTCTTTTAGGACTATTTTTGTACTTCTGCTTATAATTTTTCCAATTTCTGCTCGATGTACTTGACTTTTATCAATGAAATGAAAAGGCTTCTTTTTCCAGTGCATTGATTCATTTTTCTTTCCATTGCCCATTTATGTCTTATAGTTGACTGATGTAGAAGAGTATATTCCTGCCACATCTCAATTGGGCAGGACTCTTGGTCCCAATGCCAGTCCTCAGATTCGTTCGGCCTTTATTAGGCTTTGCAAATCTCTCAGGTCAAGGAATCAAAAGTATAAGGAGCAGTCCGAGCTAGTGGCTAAGCTGAAGGACAGGCTCCAGGAGATGGAAGATATTGGTGCCTCTGTATAAGAGGAAGTCAATAACTGAGAGCAAGGTTACTAGAGGCCACCGAGATAAACCAAGTTAGGGAGTTCCTGCAGCAGGATAATGAAAACCTGAGGAGGGAAGTCTTGCAACTTAGAGAGCATGCGCCGAGCACTGCTTCAGCGGTTCTGCAAGGCTCCTCGTCTTTGCGAGCTGGACACACTCCTCCTATGCCGCGAGGTTCCACTCGTCCTCCCCTCCTGCGAGCTGGTAGGAGCACCAGGGGCAGGAACAGGGAAGCAGAAGAACAGCGTGATAAGGAGATGGAAGAGCTCCGTGATGATGTTCGGCGAACATATGTAATTGCTGTTGGGCTTCAAAGGGACGTTACCCGATTGCGGCACTTATTCAAGAAGGGTCCTCGACAAGTGTGGGCTGACGGTTATGATCAAGGTTGGTTAGATGCTCCAACAAGACTATCTGAGTTTGAGGAACTTTCTTTCATCAGAGGGTGGTTGAGTGCCTTGAAAGAGCTTCATGTCCCGAGGAACTCGGTGTTGTGGTATCGTCACGAGATGTCCTCTTCCACTCTGATGCCCAACCCATTCAGGAGGGATGATCGATGGATCCCCATTGATGTTATTCCTCGGCAACTATTAGAGTTGGACGCAGATGAGGTTGTGGAAGAGCTGGTCCCCGCTCCTGATGACGGACGAAGAGCTAGAGTGGCAAATTATCTTGTTCGGAGGCTTCCACCTTCTTGAATTTTTACAAGTTGTTATTCTTTTTATAATGTAAACGCTTTGGGCGAGCTTCGCCGACTAAACATGTATAATCATTGTTGTAAATATAACAAGTTGTTATTTTTTTGTCTTTTTTGATAATGTAAATGCTTTGGGCGAGCTTCGCCGACTAAACATGTATTATCATTGTTGTAAATATAACAAGTTGTTATTCTTTTATTTTTTTTGATAATGTAGATGCTTTGGGCGAGCTTCGCCGACTAAACATGTATTATCATTGTTGTAAATATAACAGATTAATGGAAAGTTCGTGTTTTGGGCAATTTTGCCGACTAAACGTGTTCATCTAATCTTTTTATATTCTTGCTGCTTCATAATCCTTTTTGTTTTGTCATGCAAGTGTTCCCCCAGTCCAGTATAATACCAAAATACCATTATGCCCCATTTTACCTTTTAGGTTGTGTCATCACACTCCCTTACGCCTAAGTAGGGCAATTGGCGAGGACACACCTGGTATTTGATGTCTTCATCCTATCAGGATTTTGCTCAACCGAAGTAGGTTTGATGGCCAGTATAAAATCTGGTCGCATTGCCTAAGAATCCTCTGTAGGGCTTTATATATTGTCGGGGGCAATGCTAAGAGGTCTCTCGTGTTTCATGACGATGACCTGAGGAGGGGTATTCTCCTGCTATATATCGACCATCGTGCCTGTGATTTGGAAAAGATGTGTGGTAAAATGCAACTGTTACTGATTTCATTAGTAATAAGGGGAATGAACTGTCCTTTCACATAACAAATACAAGAAAAAGATTCAACAATATAATTCCTTGAGAATAGAATTTCTTGAGATTAGTTGCGTGCCATGCTCGTGGTATCTCTCTGCCCTCCATCATTTCCAAATGATAGGCACCTTGCAGGTCGTCTTTAGTTACTTTAAAGGGTCCTTCCCAGTTTGGGCCTAGCTTGTCGTCTGATGACTTTACTGTATTGCCCAGGACTTTCCTTAAAACATAGTCCCCAACTTGGAATCTTCTCGGGTTAACCCTTTTGTGGTAATGCCTTGCGAGCTGTTGCTGATAGCTCGCAAGCTTCACTAGGGCAAGTTCTCTACGCTCGTCGGTGAGGTCGAGTTCAGCGAGCAACGCCTCATCATTCTGGCCTTGGTTGATAAGGTCGGATCTCATTGTTGGCAAACCCGCTTCTAGTGGGATGACTGCTTCCATGCCATATGTTAGCGAAAATGGGGTTTCTCTTATTGCTCGACGAGGAGTTGTTCGGTATGCCGGTAGGACATGGGGTAGCTCGGTTGCCCATGCGCCTTTGGATCGCTCTAATCGCTTCTTCAATCCATCGATCACAGTTTTATTGGAAGCTTCTGCTTGCCCATTGCTCTGAGGGTAGGCCATCGAACTAAAGTTGTGCCTGATCCCGTGTTCGTTACAGAAGTCCTGAAAGGGGCCACTCTCGAATTGTGTCCCATTATCAGGGATGATGGTTATGGGGATTCCGAATCGTGTGATTATATTCCTCCGTATGAACCTTATCATATCAGCGTCTCAGATGTTTGCCAATGGTTCTGCCTCGATCCATTTGGTGAAGTAGTCAGTTACAACCAACAAGTATTTGCGATTGTTGGCAACAGTGGGTAGCGGTCCCACGATGTCCATTCCCCATTGGGCGAAGGGCCATGGGCTAGTCAGGGATTTCAGGTCGCTGGCGGGTTGGTGGACCATAGGAGCGTGAAGTTGGCATTTCAGGCATTTGCGAACATAAACTGCGGAGTCCTTTTGCATATATGGCCACCAATAGCCTTCCTTCATTGCTCGAAAGGCTAGAGACCCTCCTCCGACATGACTTCCACAGATTCCTTCGTGAAGCTCGCGCAGTATTTGCTCGACATCGCCTGGGTGGACGCATCTAAGGTAGGGACCGGAGAAGAACTTCTTATACAATTCGCCTCCTGTGGATAAGTGAAAGCGAGCAGCTTTGACTCTTATCTGGTGCGCGGTTTTCTTGTCCTCTAGGAGCGTACCCTCTTTTAAATAGTCTTTTAAGGGGTCAATCCAGCTGGGGGCTGATCCCACCTGGAGTATTTGTTCCACGTTTGGCAGCTTGCTTTTGTGGTTAATGCTTGGACAAATGAGGAAATCGATGGGAATGACCCTTTTAATGCTAGAATCAACTGCCGAGCTTAGGGCTGCTAAGCGTCGACATGACTGTTTTGCCCTTTGGGAAACTGTTGGATGTTGATCTCCTCAAAGCTCGTCATTAGTTTTCTCACCAGGGCGAGGTAGGTTGCCATTCTTTCATCCTTCGTGTTGTAATCTCCACTTATCTGATTAAAGACTAGTTGAGAATCGTCGAACACCTGTAAACATTTTGCTCCCAGAGTTTGCGCCTTTTGGAGATCGACTATTAGGGCTTCGTACTCTGCTTCGTTGTTGGAGGCTGCAAATCCAAGCCTGATTCCTTGCTCAAGTATGGTGTTTTCTGGGTTGATGAGAACAATGCATACGCCTGCCCCTTTTGAGTTGGAGGCTCCATCAACGAATAGTTTCCAGGTTTCCACTATTGATGGGTTCTCCTTTTGCTTTGTTGGTTGAGGTTGGTCGGGGAGTTCTTCGCCGGTGAATTCGGCTATGAAATCAGCGAGGATCTGACCCTTGATAGCGGTCCTTAGTTGAAATTGGATGTCAAACCGACCGAGCTCGACTGGCCACTTAGACAATCTGCCCGACATATCGGCTTTCCTTAGGATTGCCTTAAGGGGGTGCGATGTAAGGACGATGATAGTATGAGCTTCGAAATAATGCTTCAGTTTCCTCGAGGCTATTACCAGTGCAAAGGCGAGCTTTTCCAATGGCAGGTACCTTTGCTCGGCGTCTAATAAGGTATTGCTCGAGTAGTAAACGGGGTGTTGGATTCCCGCGACCTCGTATATTAATGTCGAGCTGACAGTGTGATTGGATACCGAGAGGTACAGGTACAGAGAATCCGTTTGCTGTGGTATGACAAGCAGCGGTGGAGAGCTTAAGTAGGACTTGAGCTCGTCCAAAGCTCGCGAGCAGTCCGGGCTCCATTCTATCGGTTTACTCCCCTTTAGAAGCTGGAAAAAAGGCTTGCACTTCTCGAAGGATTTGGAAATGAAGCGATTTAAAGCGGCGAGCATTCCAGTGAGCTTTCGCACGTCCCGGACTGTTCGAGGGGGTTGTACCCTGTTGATTGCATCGATCTGATCCAGATTAGCTTCTATGCTTCTCTTACTCACCAAGTATCCAAGAAGTTTTCCTGACTGGACACCGAAGGAACACTTGCTCGCATTAAGCTTCATTCGGTACTTCCTGAGGATTTCGAAGGTCTTTGACAGGTCTGAGAGGTGATTTTCCTTCTTCTTGCTCTTAACGAGCATGTCATCGATGTAGACCTCCATTGTGCCTCCCATTTGATCCTTGAACATTTTTGTGACCAGCCGCTGATAGGTTGCCCCCGCATTCTTGATCCCAAATGGCATAACCTTGTAGCAATACAACACATCTGTCGTGATGAATATCGTTTTGTCCTGGTCTGGGGCATACAATGGGATCTGGTGATATCCTTAGTATGCGTCCAGGAAACTCATTCGCTCGTGAGCTGCAGTGGCATCTACTAGTTGGTCTATCTTTGGGAGGGGGAAACTATCCTTAGGGCATGCTTTGTTGAGGTCAGTGAAGTCGATGCAAACTCTACACTTCCCATTGTTCTTCGAAACTACTACTGGGTTGGACAACCACTTGGGGAATTGCACTTTCCGTATGGATCCTGCATCCAGCAGTTTTTTGACTTCCTTTTCGACCGCTTTAACCTTCATGTGTGCAGTTCTTCGTGCCTTCTGCGTGACTGGCTTGAATGTGGGGTCGACGTGCAGATGATGACAGACCATATCAGGATCAATGCCAGGCAGCTCGTATGGTTCCCATGCGAAAACATCTACGTTGTGTCTCAGCAAGGTCGTCAACTCCTTTTGTTCTTGGTCTGTGAGAGATGCTCCAATCAAGAAGACTCTGCTACTGTCACCAACTTCGGCTATAACTTCTACCAGGTCCTTGATGACACGCTCGGAGGGGAGGAGCCTGGTCTCCTCTACTATTGGTCTTCCATACTTTAGTTGTTATTTAGAAGGTATCACACCCTCTTCAATTTTCTCACTGGGTTGACCGACCTTCTTCTCTGACTTTGGTCGGATGGCTGCTATGAAGCACTTCCTCGCCATCGCTTGGTCGCCGTGGATCTCCATTACTCCTCGCTTGGTTACATACTTGAGTTTTTGATGGTAGGTTGAGGAGACCGCCTTCATTACATGAAGTCACCCTCTGCCGAGGATGGCCTGGTATGGTGATTCGATGTTAACTACCAAAAGCTCAATCATCTTGGAGACGTTCCCAACACGAACTGACAGCACTATCTTGCCTAGGGGCATGGTCATTTTTCCAGCGAAGCCGACCAAAGGAATAGTAGCTTCCTTTAGGTCGGCGACGCTCAACTTCAATTTCCTGAATAGGTCGAGGTACATTACTTAGGATGAGCTTCCTTGATCGACGAGCATCTTGTCGATGTCAAAGTTGGCTATCATGAGTGTAATGACCAGGGCATCATGATGTGGGGTCCTTACTCCCATCAAATCTTCATCCGTAAAAATAATATGCTTGTTATAGTTGACGTCCTCTGCTCGTTGACGCTTTCCTGACTGTGACTTTGCTGGATCTATTTGAAAAGCCTGCATTACCGCTGTAAGTTTTTTCATCTCCATTCAAGCTGAGTTCCCTTGTATCTGCTTGACGTCAGATACTCCGTGAATTACTGCGAACTCGTGTCCAGCATCATCATCCAGCACGTTGTCGGGTCTCACCTCTCTGTTGGCAGTCACTTTCTCTGCCCTTTTTTCCACAAAGTCGTTCAAATGCCCGGACTGGGCCAACTCTTCGAGGTGAGACTTAAGAGCTTTGCAGTGCTCGATCTTGTGTCCTCCCTCTTTGTGAAAAGCGCATCTTAACGTATTGTTCCTCTTTGAGGGATCTCCCCCATCTTCCTGTGCCACTTGATGAATGGCTCATCCTTGATCTTCGCGAGAACCTTATAAATTGGTTCTTTGAAGACGGTGTTGACCGCTTGGAATGCTTTCGACGCGTCCTGGTTCCCTCCGCTCTTGGAGCCATTTTTGCCTCCGTTCTTTCCTCCTTTCCTCTGGTTCTCAGTTTTCTCACCTACCTTGGTAGTGAGCTTAGCTCGACCGTTTTCTCCTGTATTAGGGCGGGTGACATCTTCCACCTTTGCGTATTTCTCTATTTGGGCCATTAGGTCGTCAATAGTCATAGCTTCCTTCTTCGTCAGGGATTGGTAGAGGAGGGAAGAACTAGGGAGCCCAATTTTGAAGGAGGCCACTGCCACTTCCTCCGCGCAGTCCTCGATCTCATTGAATAACTCTCAGTACCTCTTCGCGTATTCTCGGAGGGCCTCATGAGGCGTTTTCTTCATTGTTAGTAGAGCATCCATCCTTTTGGGATGGGAGTTACTGGTGATGAATCGAGCCGTAAAAAGTTCGACTAGGGATTTGAAATTCTCGATCGACCGGTGGGGGAGCCTTTCGAACCACTTTTGTGCTACATCATGAAGGCTCGAGGGGAAAATACGGCACATCAGGGCATCTCGGTGACTCCAGAGGGTCATGGCCTGTCGGTATTGCCTGACGTGATCGATGGGATCAGTCTTTCCGTCGTAAATCTTGAACCTTGGAATGGAAAATTTCTTGGGAGCTTCCTCCTCTTAGATTTCTCTTGTGAAAGGCGACTTCATCTGGGTTTTAAGAGCTCGTCTCGCGAGCTCTCTTGTTGATCTTGTTCCGTGGTGAGCGGGATGCTGGTCCATTTCCCTGCGGACCATGTTTCGTAAGTTTTCAGCGCTGTGAGCAGGGCTCTGGTAGCGGCGAGCTCTTCGCAGCTGTTCGCGGAGGTCGTCGTCTGACTCGCCTCTTTCGTCCCTTTGAGATTCTCGCCTAGGGCTCCTTCCTTGGCTGCGAGATTTGCTCGCCTGAGGGCTAGGGGTGCGATATAGGCGTCTCTTGTTATCAGGACGAAGCTCCCTCTCCAGTCTTTCCAGTTTTCTTTTCAAGCGAGCATTCTCAGCCTCATATCTGCGAGAAGACTCTCTCTGCTTGTGGAGCCATGCCTCGTACGCATCAATTAACCTAGATATCTGCGTGGACCTCGCTGGTCCCTGACTTTCTTCTGAGGCTGGTCTTTCCAGGTGAGCTCTCTGATCTGAACGTCGGACTTCAGACCTAATCCTGCGAGGAGCAGGTGGCTCTTGAATATCTCCTGCTTGGGGAGCATTGCTGCTGTGGCCAGACATCTTAAACTACTTTCTTGACGTGGGCTCTTCTCAAGGAAAGATGAACGCTTCCCACAGACGGTGCCAATTGTAGATGCAATTATTATGCAACATAAATAAATATTAGAGAAACAATTATCAAGAAAAGAACAAGAAATGCAAGATGCCAATCACACAACAAAGAATGTACGTGGTTCAGTCAAGATGTGCCTACGTCCACGGTGGTGTAGTCGATATTATTTCTATATACTCCGGAGAGTGATTACAGAGAATACAACTTGTCCTTTTGCCCCGGACCTAGGGTGTAATATATACATGTACATGTAAATAAGTGGAGGTGATTGGTTCCTCCATGTTTTCCATTTCCCCTATAACTTCCCTTAATGGGATCGTGGGGGGAGACCGGATCAATTATAAAAGATGAGGGGCCTGGACTTTGGGCCGCCAAGACTGGGTTACTCGTCCAGGCCCATAGTTCTAATTTTCGGGTACCCACAGTTATAAAAATTAAACATTTTAGAAAATCTTATTTTATAAAATGTCCAGTTTGTTTTAATAGAATATACAGTATTTTGAATACAAAATATCAATTTTTTATTTACAATTTTTTTATTAAATTATATCATGTTTTAGGCAAATGCCATGGCAAATAATTCTCTCCAAATGACCAAAGCAAATTTTCTCCACATTTGTAGGCAAAAATGGGTCACGTGATCAAGTTTGGAAAAAAATTTCCATTGGCAAAATTGAGTAACAAACACTACAAAAGTGTGCAAATATGCGAAGAAATACCATTTGCCTAGACAAAAAGTGACTATCAAATAGAGCCTTGGAAAAGTTGGCATACATAAGTAAGAATAATAGAGTTTGTGGACTCAGTCCTCAGTTTCAAGATTGTGGATCCTAAGAACCCATGTATTTTTGTTTTTAATAAATAGTCCTATAACCATCCAAATACATGGAGAATTTGCTAGATATGCCCTTAACACCTTTTTACAAACAAAACCGTTTGATGCAGTTTGAGGATCCAAAGCCAAAAAAAAACATGGGAACGGACCCAATGAAATCTCAAATTTGAGGACTAAATACATGTTCTCCCTAAGAATAATAACTATACATATTTTGTAGTAGATGTTTAAAACGCACAAGGTTTATAGCACACATATGGTATAAAACTACATTTCTTATCAACGCTTTACAAAAAATAGTATAAATTTAAGGATTTTAAACTGGTCGCGCATAGCAGGTGTTGATACCAAAATTAGTATGCTGATGTGGACGAATAATAAGAAGACACGTGTCAATCTACGTGGCACAATAGCAACGAGGAAGATCATTCCCCGACCAACATACTCACTCCGAGCAACAGGTGTACTCCGAGGAACACCAGTCTTCCGGGGAACACCAGCCCTCCGAGGAACTCTTGTCCTCCGAGGAACTCCAGTACTCCGAGGAACTCTTGGACGATGAGCAACTAAGGCGGTTCGAGCTGCATCTCGACCACAGCATTGATTGCCAGATAATCAACAGTTCAACTATTCATTGAATGCTTATCATCTTGACGCACACTCTTGAAGAGCATTAAATGAGTTACCCTTGCATATGTATATCATTTAATGTATCACCCTTTCATGTACAGCCTAAGGGCTATAAATACCTTGTATCACCCTCATTCAAAGGGACCGGAATTTCTTGATAGCACTTGTAATCGAGAATTCCCAAACACTCAGCAATAACATAACAGTGGATGTAGGCCATTCAAATAAGGCTGAACCACTTTAAAATCTTTTGTCTCATTTATTTATCTGTGATTGAATAATTAGAGTAATCTAATGTTTTACATCAACAGATTGGCGCCGTCTGTGGGAACGATTGTTATTATCGTTTTTCACCAAAAATCATTCATCATCAATGGCAGATAACCCGGAATCCAGCAATCGAAACGCTGGAAATGTTGGAAATCCTCCAAATCCCTCCGCACCTCCAGATCTGGCTGGGATTATGACGAATCTGGCTCAAGGACAAACCGCCATGCAGGAAACAATGAGGCAACTCATACAGACCCTTCATGGCGGTGCACCTGCACGTTCAGGACAGCGAAGTGGTCAGAGGCAAACTTATTTACTTCCTTCACGATCCAGGCGTACGGAGTCATATCGTAATGAGGAATCTAATGATTTTTCTTATCAACCTGGGCGAACTTCGTCAATAAGGGCTACAGATACTGATCAATGTATCACTCTATCTCCAGAAAGACCCAGTGCCTTGGAAAGACTGAGCAGGGTGTCTCCTTTCAGTCGATTAGGCCCTAGGAGGAATAGGAGTCCACCTAAGACCATGTCGAGGAGTTTTCGACGACCATCAGATCTAAGAGAAGGATCAGCACAATCACGACTAGTTTCCCGTCAAGATAGATCTCAAGAGGCCACATCAGAACAATCAATTGCTCGAACTAATAAGACCGAGGAAGGAAACGATGCGTTGAAGGGTTCCATTCAGCGCTTGGAGGATAGATTGGGAGAAATGGCTAAGGCGAAGAATCCCTTACAACAAACTTTTATTCAAGGGACACCTTTTGTCCAGGCCATTGTGGGTTTTCCTACCCCGTTAAAGTTTAAAGCACCAATGGTGACCCCCAAATATGATGGAAAGACAAATCCTGTTCTACACATAGAGCAATATCAAGCTGCTGCCGACATCTATGCTGTCCCCGATGAGATGAGATGCAGAGCATTCTCGGGAACTCTTACTGGATCTGCCCAGATATGGTACAACAATCTTCCTCGGGGTAAGATTTCAACTTTCTTTCAGTTGGCCGAGTTGTTCATCGTCAATTTCTGTTTTGGGGCAAAGCCAATAAAAAGAGTAGCACACTTGTTAAGTGTTAGACAAAAATCTGGTGAGAGTACTAGAGATTATATAACTCGTTTCAATAACGAGAAACTGGAAGTCATAGATTATGAAGAAAAGACAGCAATCACCGCCTTGATGAGTGGGTTGTTGCCTAACAAGTTATATTACACTTTGGCCAAAGATCCACCTGCAACTATGTCAGAGTTGATGGCGAAAGCGGCCAAAATCATGAATGCCGAGGAGGCAATGGCTGCGAAGAAGAATATGGATAAAAAAAACAAGGTGGAGGACGACAAATCCAAGAAGAAAGAGCATAAGGGCAATGGCGGTGACAAGCATTCCAAGAATAATAAATCATCATGGGAAGTCGTGAAGAAATTCGATAATTATACTCCTTTGAAAATGGGTATTAATCATGTCTTGGAAGAAATCAAGAATAACGAGGAAGTAAAGTGGCCAAAGAAACTGAGGTCAGACCCTGACCTGAGGAATAGGGAGAAATATTGTGAGTTCCATAAGGATCACGATCATATGACCAAAAATTGCATAACTCTTCAGAACGAGATTGAAACACTCATCCGAAGAGGGAAGCTAGCGAAGTATGTTGATCGGGGAGGCGAAAGAAGGAATAATGACCGAACTAGAGAAAGGTCTAGATCTCCTCGTCGAGCAGAGGAGAAAAAGAAAAGGGATCATGAAGATGATACAGAAGATGACCCCGATCTTCCCAAGAAACCAAGACAGCCAGAACGAGAGGTATTTTCAATACGCTTTGGGTCACTTGATTGTAATGTCATTACAGGAGGAGATGCAGGAGGAGGAGACCTTACTGCGGAAAGAAAAGCTTACCTTGATGAGGCTCAGGCTTGCTCATACATTCAACGGATAAATTTGGCTGAAGAGGATCGCCCGAGGAAGGTAAACAAAGAAAAGCTGGTCATCTGTTTTTCATAAAACGACCTTGCAGGTGTTCTTTACCCTCACGACGACCCTTTGGTGATCAAAATGAGGATGAAAGAAGTAGTGATTTCAAGAGTGCTGGTAGATAATGGTAGTTCGGCAGACGTCATATACTATTCATGCTTTGACAGTTTAAATTTGAAATTATCTCAATTGGAACCTTATCACAGACCTCTATTGGGTTTTGCTGGCGAGAAAGTCTTTCCACTTGGGACGATCAAGTTGGATATATTCATTGGAACTTGGCCTGCTTGTCGAACAGAAAAAATACGCTTCTTTGTGATGGATAAGAATGTGCAGTCAGCTTACAACATCATCATGGGAAGAGTTGGTTTGAAGAAGTTCGAAGCAGTCCCATCTACAGTACATCAGTGCTTAAATTTCCCTACAAATTTCGGAGTAGGAGTTGTGAAAGGTGATCAAAAAGTAGCTCGGGAATGCTATTATTCGTCTGCCGAGCAAGAGGAGCTTGAAAAATCAAGGAAAAAGACTACTACCAGGTGGATGAAGGTACAGAAATCGAAACACTCGATCCTAGAGATGAATCCCAACTTGTAAAAGGACAGGTGGTGGAATCTATAAAAAATGTTATTCTGGACGACGAGCATCCTGAACGAGTAACCCAGATAGGTTCGTCGTTAGATGCTTCAATAAAACAGGAGTTGATAACTTTCTTGAGAAACAGGAAGAAAACTTTTGCGTGGAGTCATGAAGACATGCCAGGAATAGATCCAAACTTCTTATGTCACGAGCTGAATGCACTACACCAAAATGGGCAAATTGTCACCTTTCAGCCGGCCAGCCTTGTCAAGGTCATTGACCGTGACAAAAAAACACGCGTTTTATGTCACGGTCATTGACCTTGACACGATCGTGACAACGAATTGTCACGGTCAATGACCGTGACAAGCCCGTGACAAATTTACTTGTCACGGACTTGTCACGGTCATTGACCGTGACAATTATTTAAATTCTTGTCACGGTCAAAGACCTTGACACGACCGTGACAATATTCTCAGCAAAAACCCTACCCCCCTTCTTTTTTCCCTCCCGCGCCGTTCCCTCCATTTCTCTCTCTCTCTCTCTCTCGACGCTGTTCTCTCTCTCTCTCTTTACTTTCAGGTCCATTTTTTCTCTCTCTCTCTCTCTTTCATTTATATATATATTTGTGTGTATGTGTATATATATATGTGTGTATGTGTGTGCGTGGAGGGGGGCAGGGGGTGGGGGGTGGGGCGGGGTGGGGCAGGGTGGGGGAGGGGGTGGGGACGGTGGAGGGGGGCAGGGGGTGGGGCAGGGTGGTGGAGGGTGGGGTGGTGTGTGTGTGTGTGTGTGTGTGTGTGGTGTGTGGTGGGGGAGGGGGTGGGGTGGGGTGGGGTGTGTGTGTGTGTGTGTGGTGGTGTGTGGTGGGGGAGGGGGTGGTGGAGGGGTGGGGCAGGGGGTGGTTAGGGGTGGGGTGTGTGTGTGTGTGTGGTGGTGTGTGGTGGGGGAGGGGGTGGGGTGGGGTGGGGTGGGGTGTGTGTGTGTGTGTGTGGTGGTGTGTGGTGGGGGAGGGGGTGGTGGAGGGGTGGGGCAGGGGGTGGTTAGGGGTGGGGTGTGTGTGTGTGTGTGGTGGTGTGTGGTGGGGGAGGGGGTGGGGTGGGGTGGGGTGGGGTGGGGTGTGTGTGTGTGTGTGTGTGGTGGTGTGTGGTGGTGGAGGGGGGCAGGGGTGGGGTGGGGTGGCAATTTTTGACACGACACGATACCCGACACGAACTCGACACGAACTCGGATGATTAATTATTTATGTGTTGCAAGAATTTGAAATTAATTAAATTAAGTTATTGTAGGCGTATGAGTGCTATGATTGGTTAAGAGAGAAGAAAAAAATTATTTTATATTTTACTTAATGGGTTATGCGGGTCAACCCGAACACGACACGATAATAAATAGGTCGGGTTAGTGTTTGAATTGATATCTATTTATTTGAATTGATAGAATTGTTTCTAGGATAATAATCCTACTATAAGATAATTGCTCAAAATAAATATTAAATAATAATTACTAAGATATCAATTCAAATAAAGTCTTAATAACCTAACCAAAAGAAATAAAATAAAATATCAAATAAATTATCATCCACCTCATAGACATTCCCTACCAATCATTTTAAGATAATTTTATCCTTATAAAGATAATAGATTATTGTTGATACCAAATTTAATTTGCTGACGTGGACCAATCATACGAAGACACCTGGCTATCTACATGGCAACAACAGACCTCTCCGAGGAACTCACAGGCTCCGAGGAACATACCTCTCCGAGGAACTCACAGGCTCCGAGGAACATACCTCTCCGAGGAACATACCTCTCCGAGGAACTCTTGAATACCAGGAAGATCAACATACCCGAGTTACTCAGACGGTCTGAGCTGCATCTCGGCCACAGCATTGATTGCCAGATAACGAACAGTCCAACTGGTTCATTAAATGATTATCCTTGACGCACAAGTCTAAGGGCATTAAATGTATTACCCTTTCATATGTATATCATTTAATGTATCGACCCTTTCATGTACAGCCTCAAGGCTATAAATACCTTGTATCACCCTCATTCAAGGGGACCGGAATTTCTTGAGAGAACTTGTAATCAAGAATTCCACAAACACTCAACAATAACATAACAGTGGACGTAGGCTTTATTCCTAGCCGAACCACTTTAAAAATCTTTGTCTTATTTATTTATCTGTGATTAAATAATTAGAGCGATCTAGTTTTTTACATCAACAGATTGGCGCCGTCTGTGGGAACGTGTTACAAGCGTTGTTCTCCACCAAAAGCTAAGTTTTTATTTTCTCTACGTATGATCAATTATACATACATCTTCTGATTCAATCATGATTTTTATGTTTATATACATAAATTAATCATCCATTTTTATCTGCAAATTGTTGCGTATCATGATTTTTAAATCATAACTATTAGATCAATTCTTATTTAGAAATCTGAAAAATAGTAGATTTCATAAATCATAATTCTTTGCTTGATTCTCAAGTTTTAATTTTATATCATGGAATAAATATTTTAAATGATTACATATACCAATATATACGACGATAATATTTGATCATTTTCATTGTTGATTTTGAAATAAATTTTGTAAGATATTTGATGTCTATTCAAATTCCCATCATATTTTTAATAAAAGAATGGGAAAAGGTTAAAGACAATGAAAAGTCTTCTCATGGAAATCATGACCCATATATATTCTCTCTCTCTTTAAGTTTGAGTCTCTTTGCATTCATTTTTATGAATTATATACTTAATTTGGTTCATCTTCCATCTATGTCAATAAAGTCAAATTGATTGATTTTTTATATAAATTTGGTAATAATTTCGATCATTCACCACATTTTTATCTCTCCAAATAGGGAATAGGAAAGGATCAATATAAAAAATAATTTTCTCTCACCTGAAAAATCATTACCCACCTCTTGTAAAAGAGGATCAGTAAAACAATCATGACCATATCAAGACTCTGGGCACAAATTTGATATGTTAGCCCCTCGTTCATCACATCACATGGTTTCTTTATCGGAATCACACGATATAGTGGATTAGATAATTATTCATTTAATCAACATTATTAATGCTTAAATTTTACATCGAATGCTATTTTTTTTATCTAAGGATTCGAGATATTCTGGTCAGCCATCTATATTGTTGGTCGGCATCATCCAACCATATATTCTATAATTTGAGTTATCCTTAAATGTTGGTCGGCAACATCCATGTCGTTTGTCGGCAGCGGTAGAATATTGGGGTATAAAAAAAAAATGCGAAGCACCCCAGATATTTCTTTAAACACGAGTTCAGCTTGGGGACAGACAGGGGGGCTTAAGTCTTTTTAACTTGTGATCACCCCAAAAATATTTTTAAAACCAAGTGATAAATAATTTTCAAACAGCAACTTATACCTGATTAGTTGTTGGAGATTAAATAAATTTACAAAAAAACTTTACATCTTATTTATGATGCATATCTGATAAAAATTTGTACATCTCACACATGTGTGGCACAAAAATATTATTTCATATTTTGAAATTCTTATGCTGATACATATCATATATTGACTGGATGAGTAAATTATTCTCATGACTAATCAATTCAGCCTACACATATGGTAGAGCAAAATATTAAGTTTTACAGGCACAAGATTCAATGCCGACGAATGCTGAAGCACAAATTATTCTATATCCGTTCGGATTCATATTTTATATTTATCTCAGCATGGAGCTCGAAAAAATTTCTTCTCTCTATATATATTCGGCTCCGAGGAAAAGCTACAACAGTTATTATATTTCACCCCCAACGGATAGTTGGTCGGGGTAATTCTTATTTATATTCAAGCCCAGATATCTGCTCCAGCACAAATGACTCTATATATACACTGGGATTCATATTCTATATTCATCTCAACATGAAGCACGGCGAGATACTTATTATCATATTCAGCTCTGAGGAGAACTGTAACATTTATTATATTTCACCCCCAACGAATAGTTGGTCGGGGTGATTCTTATTTATATGCAGGCCCAGCAAAGTTCTCGGCCATATTCTTATGTTCTGGAAAATATTATTCTTATTCGGCATTCTGCAATTATGCCTCGACAAGATACTTATTCAGCTTTAAGGAGAATTACAACATTCGTTCGGATAATTCTTATTTATATTCAGGCCTGACAACGTTCTCAGCCATATTCTTATGTTCTGAAAGATCTTATTCTTGTTCGGCATTATATGATTCTACCTCGACTGATCGGCGAGGCACTTTATTATTTTTAATTATTCTTTATATCTATTTGGATGCATATTCTATTCTCATTTCAGCATGGAGCTCGACCAACATTTATTATATCTTATTCAGCTCCAAGGATGTCTCCAACATTTATTATATCTTATTCAGCTCCAAGGATGTCTCCAACATTTATTATATCTTATTCAGCTCCAAGGATGTCTCCAGCATTTATTATATCTTATTCCCAACAATCTGTTGGTCATCACCAAGGAGGTATCCTGCATTTATCTTATTCCCAACAATCTGTTGGAGGTATCCTGCATTTATATTATTCCCAACAATCTGTTGGTCAGCGCTGAGGAGATTTTCATCATTTATATTATCTTATTCCCAACGAATCTGTTGGTCAACGCTGAGGAGATTTCCAGCATTTATATTATCTTATTCCCAACGAATCTGTTGGTTAGCACCGAGGAGGTCTTCAGCATTTATATTATCTTATTCCCAACAAATCTGTTGGTCAGCGCTGAGGAGGTCTCCAGTATTTATATTATCTTATTCCCAACAATCTGTTGGTCAGCTCCGAGGAAGTCTTCATCATTTATTATCAATTACCACCAACTCTGATCGGTAGATAAAATCCAACTCCGGTTGGTAGACAAAATCCAACTCCGGTTGGTAGATAAAATCCAACTTCGGTTGGTAGAAAAAATCCAACTCCGGTTGGTAGACAAAATCCAACTTCGGTTGGTAGAAAAAATCCAACTCCGGTTGGTAGATAAAATCCAACTCCGGTTGGTATTGGTCGATAAATCTCATTCAAAGTTCACATTCCACAGTTGGGGGCTTATATTACAGATATATTTGTTCATTTGGTGGCACATTCTTATATCATCATGCAGTCGAGCATCAAATTCAACCCCGACTAATCAGGAGGTATATTGAAGTTCAAGAGGAATATTGAAGCTCAGGAGGTATATTGAAGTTCAGGAGATATATTGAAGTTCAGGAGGAATATTGAAGTTCAGGAGGTATATTGAAGTTCAGGAGGTATATTGAAATTCAAGAGGTGTATTCAGAAGTATCACGACATGATGAAAGAAAGCGACAAGTATTCCCCCGAGGAACTCTGTCAGACCAGAAATTTGAAGACGAGGTACCTACATGGAGATTATATGTAGATGGATCATCTTGCACAGCTGGTTGTGGAGCAGGGATTGTTTTAAACACCCCAGATGATATTGACATGGAGTATGCCTTGAGATTCCAATTCAAAGCTTCCAATAATGAGGCTGAGTATGATGCTATGATAGCAGGTTTTCATTTGGCGAAAGTCATGGAGGCACGGCAAGTAATTGTTTTCAGTGATTCTCAATTAATTGAATCAAATGATGGGAATATATGCAGTGAATGGAGAGTCGATGGTCAAGTACCATGCAAAGGTGATGGAGTTATTGACAGAATTTGATGCTATTCAATTGGTGAGGACACCGAGGATGGAGAATGCTAGAGCAGACGCATTGGCCCGATTAGCATCAGCTACTTGTACCGATCTGCGAAGAACGATACCAATTGAAGTATTAGAAAGTCGGAGCATATATTGAGGAGGAACAATTACCGGAGGATAATCTCGCTGCCTAGAAATGGAAGTTTAAAGCTGCTCGGTATGTATTAATTAATGGTATTTTGTATAGACGAGGAATTATGGCAGGTTTGCAAAGATGTGTACATTCCTCCGAGGTGAAAGAATTGGTTAAAGAGATCCATGAAGGGTCCTGTGGAGCCCATGTAGCAGGTCGGACACTTTTGCAAAAGGTGATGACGCAGAGATACTACTGGCCGACGATGAGAGCTAACTATATAAGCCTATGCCAAGAAATGTGACAAGTGCCAACGCTTTTCCTCCATCCGAAGAATTCCACAAGCATTGTTGACACCCATAACTCCCTTTGGCCATTTACCATATGGGGATTAATTTGGTTGGACCATTGCCGACGACTCGAGGAAGATTCAAATACCTCGTCATCACAGTAGATTATTTTACTAAGTGGATAGAAGCTGAGCCACTTATTGACATGACATACGAGAAGAAGAGTATCCAGCCCCAAGAAGAATCAAGCTATACAAGAGGAAATGAAGACCGAGCAAGAGAGAGATCTAGATCTCCTCATCGGGCAGAAGAAAAACAATAAATGGAGAATGTGTGTTGATTTCACCGATCTCAACAAAGCAGTGGATGCTACCTCGGGACACGAGTTGCTCATGGATACTTACTCTGGCTAACACCAGATCAAAATGAAACCTGAAGACAGGGAACGACATAACAGCGGCTAATGAACAAGGTTTTTGCCGAGCAAATCAGTTGCAGTATGGAAGTCTATGTTGACGACATGCAAGAAAGCTGCTGATCATTTGGTTGACTTGAGTCAAACTTTTGATCAACTGGATAAATACCAAATGAAACTCAACCCGACGAAGTGCACATTTGGAGTACGGGAAGGAATGTTCCTCGGGTACATCATCAACCAGCGAGACGTTGAAGCAAATCCAGACAAGATCAAAGCCCTTTTAGGGTTGCGATCCCCAAAAACGAAAGAAGAGGTGCAGAGATCAGATACCCAAAGCTGGAAAAATTGGCAGTGGCATTAATTAAAGCAAATAGAAGAAGGAGGCTGTGTTTCCAGGCCCATACCATGCATACCAACATGCCATTAATACAAGCTATAGCAGAGTTTACTGATCTTAATACTCCTGAGAAACAAAAATTGCTCGCTGATCAACCTGTGGATGTTACAGGATCAACCAAGAAGACTGCTCTAAGGAGCCATGCTCTACGGAGCCATGCTCTACGGAGTCAAGCTCTACGGAGCGCTCTACGGAGCAAAAGTGCTATAAGTAGCCAACCTCCTTTGGTTAGGAGGATAAGCTCTCCGGAGCGCTCTACGGAGCAAAAGTGCTATAAGTAGCCAACCTCCTTTGGTTAGGAGGATAAGCTCTCCGGAGCGCTCTACGGAGCAAAAGTGCTATAAGTAGCCAACCTCCTTTGGTTAGGAGGACATGCTCTAAGGAGCCAAAAAGTTCTAAAGAACCCTACTACTCCTTTGGCTAGGAGGTATACACCAGCATGATCAACTACGGTTGGTAAGACTTTATATATTCTCGCATTACAACTTATGTTGGTCAGGAGGTAACATTATTTCAAAAAGTTCTTTAAAGAACAAAATATTCCAAACTATACCAAGTATGGTTGGTCGGGGATAAAAACCCATCAACTGTAGTTGGTCGACAAACATTATTTATCCACCTTGGTTGGTTGGAAACACTTTGAATAAATTATACTCATTACTTTATTATTAAGTGATCGAGCAACATTACTAATACTTATAATTTTTTGGTCGATGAACCATACAATATTGTTATGCAAGCACAAATAATAAAGTGTTTGATATTTACAAAACAATAGCAAATTCAAATTTGCGAACAAAAATGAAATTCTTTCACTGAATTCAAAATGAATTATGCAAATTTATTACATTGATATTAAATTGTGTACTAACTATTACATTGAGATTCCTACTCTATTGGTTTCTCTCCCTCTGATTTTGAAACAGGTTCCTCGCCAGCAGGAAGATCATCCAAAGCATAATGGGAATTTTATGAAGTTAAGATATTTCAGTATTCTGATGTTCATCACAGATGGTCTGTCCGAGCAACTCTTGCTCGTCCCCGAGCAGCTCTTGATCGTCCCCGAGCAAAGTCCACCACTAGCTCACAGAATGCAGTAGGTCGGCTAACAAACCAATCAACATACTTGAAGATTATGATAAGCTACAAACGGCATCATATGTCGACCAGGAGATAATGCCCTTTATGTCCAACAAATCAAGAAGGTAGATCAAGAATTTCACGAGCACCGAGCAACACTGCAAAATAAAATACTCCATCCTTTCAAGTAAACCATCAAGCATGAAGCATTGGGGGCTTCTGTTGATACCAAATTTAATTTGCTGACGTGGACCAATCATACGAAGACACCTGGCTATCTACATGGCAACAACAGACCTCTCCGAGGAACTCACAGGCTCCGAGGAACATACCTCTCCGAGGAACTCACAGGCTCCGAGGAACATACCTCTCCGAGGAACATACCTCTCCGAGGAACTCTTGAATACCAGGAAGATCAACATACCCGAGTTACTCAGACGGTCTGAGCTGCATCTCGGTCACAGCATTGATTGCCAGATAACGAACAGTCCAACTGGTTCATTAAATGATTATCCTTGACGCACAAGTCTAAGGGCATTAAATGTATTACCCTTTCATATGTATATCATTTAATGTATCGACCCTTTCATGTACAGCCTCAAGGCTATAAATACCTTGTATCACCCTCATTCAAGGGGACCGGAATTTCTTGAGAGAACTTGTAATCAAGAATTCCACAAACACTCAACAATAACATAACAGTGGACGTAGGCTTTATTCCTAGCCGAACCACTTTAAAAATCTTTGTCTTATTTATTTATCTGTGATTAAATAATTAGAGCGATCTAGTTTTTTACATCAACAATTATGTAATTTTAGGACTTAAAATAATATTGATTATGGATATAGGACAACAAACATTTTACAAACCCCTAAAGATAAATACCTTTGATTGCAAAGCATGCACTTGTATTATTTCGACGTGTAATTTGGAAATGCTTGTTTTTCTTTCTAGAGACCCGTGTCGTCAAAACTTGGTAGTGTTCGAGTGTGTTTTTATCACTAAATTATTATTTCACTAACAAATACTCCTTATATCCTAGATTAAGAGTCCATATTTATTTTTTGTACTTACTAATAATACACTTAATCAATGGCTAGGATTAACCCTTATTCACTATTATGAAATTTGGTTAATTGATTATTTAAAAAAAAAAGCAAAAGTAGACTAACATATATACACAACACTAAAAGTAGACATCAATTTTATAAATAATTGATATTTTCATTCAAAATATGTGTGTGTGCGTGTGGCGGGGGTGGGGTGGGGTGGGTAGGGGTGGTGTGTGTGTGTGTGTGTGTGTGTGTGTGTGTGCGTGTGGCGGGAGTGGTATTGACGGAACTTACACATACGTTATAATATAGACGAAACATTTTTTTATCTGTACTAATAACATTTTTTCTATCTGTACTAATAACATTTTTTTTACAGCAAAAATGTCTCCTTCAGATGTTAGGGCGAAGATGATGATGCTGTTTATGATGATGTCGTCGTCTGGGTTCGGTGGTAGCGGAGGCGACGAGGGCTCCTCCGCCCCTAGGCTCCCCAAATATGGAAAATTTGGGATTACCGTCGAAAACAAGTCGGAGCTTTTAGCGAGATCCCTCGAGCTGCTAAAGACGGTCATCGGCCCGGGGTTTATGAGTTGGAAGGAGGTGCCGTATGAGCTCAAGTTAGCTGTTTGGGCGGCACTACAGGTAATATTTATATGAATATTTCAATTTCAATTTCAATTTATATTTATATTTATATTTATATTTATATTTATATTTATATTTATATTTATATTTATATTTATATTTATATTTATATTTATATTTATATTTATATTTATATTTATATTTATATTTATATTTATTCGCAACTAACATTGTATTTGTTGGACAGGAACAATTCAACTTGGATCCAAAGCTACGCGATTCTGTCTTCGAGCAGTTGAGGGAGCAACACAAGACGTGGAAAAAAAATATGCGGACACGGTACTTTGGAAAAACACGAGAGACCATTTTACAATGGCGCGGATCCGTCCCGCCCAAGGAGCCGATCTCATTGGCACAATGGCAAAAGTTCATTGACAATGAGATCGAGGATCGACAATTGGCATCTCGCCAATCGGGGAGGGAAAATCGGGCTAAAAAGACGGACGTGCACTACTCCGGCCAGACCTCTTACGCTGAGGTGGAGCATAGGATGAAGGTAATATTTAATTTATCTATAACTACAGAAATATATTATTGGATATTATTTTACTTTGCGGGGCCGATACTAATTTTACTTTACTTTATTTTATTTCAGGGGGTAGGGAGTGGGCCAGGGGGTAAGCCACATAGGCTCGATACTTATGTGGCTCTTCGGACGAAGAAGGGGAAGGACAAGGAGGTGTCCCCGAGCGTCGCGGCCACGATTGTAAGTAATCCGACAGTTTAATTATTGTTAATTACGTTATAATTTTTTAGTTTACTTATTTTACTAATCATGTGCTTTTTGTCGTTTCAGGCAAAACTTAAGGAAGTGCATGAGTCGCAGTCTGATGCCGACAAGGTATCTTTGTCCATAGACGCACTCAGCCAAGTGCTTGGCTCTGATTGCAAGGGGAGGACAAGGGGAGTGAGCTCGCGGGTGGCCAAATCTAGGATCATCGGATTGGAGACGAGCGACACCGGGTTGGCTCGAACAGTGGATTCACACGATGCGAAGCTGTCCCGTTTGGAGGCAACGGTCCAAGATATGTACGCATTCATGAAGCGTACGTTGGGTGGAGACCGTAAAGAGAAAGGGAAAGGGAAAGGGAAGGAGAAGGCGGTGGAGGAGGAGGTGCGGGAGGACGAGGCGCAGGATGACGAGGATGTGGACCTCACTGCTTCATCACCGACACGTTCGTACTTCGACGATCCACTTCCCTATTTGACGCCCTCCAACAGACCATTATCGACAATTGGTTGGCCGAGCGTGTTCATATTGGACATATTTGATGGCCAGCGGATAGGGCGGGGATTGAGGGACCCGAACATCGTCGAGGGTGGACTAGTCCATGGACGTGTGCTTCAAGAGATGGAGTCCAGGGTGCTCGTCACGCATGTCATACCCGGGAAGGAGAACTCCCTATTGTGGTTGCGCGAACAATGCGGCACGACGTATATTAGTGGGTGCGTCAATTCGTATGTCGTGTGGCCTACTCACCTCCTCAGTTTTATCTAAAACATGTAGTAACATTATTTTTAAGTTTGTCCATTTTAATTATATTTGGATTATATCGTCATGTATATTATTTTTACTTTGAAGATTTGGATTATACTGTCATGAATATATATTTGCATTATCTTTAGTTTGTGTTGGATATATGATGTTTGGAACAGGTACAACGTTGCTATAACAGGTACAAATATACTGCTGGGCAGTGGCGGTGGCCATACTGCCCAGCAGATTTTTTTTAAATTCTGCCCAGAATTGTCACGGTCATTGACCGTGATAATTTTTTTTAAAAAGGGTCACGGCTTTGTCACGGTTATAAACCGTGACAAACGTGTCACAGTCATTGACCTTGACACGACCGTGACACAAAACGCGAGTTTTTTGTCAAGGTCAATGACCGTGACACGACCGTGACAAAAAAAGTTGTCTCGCCTCGAAATGTCACGGTCATTGACCTTGACAAGGTGAATTTGTCAAGGTCAATGACCTTGACAAATGGGCAGATTTGGTGTAGTGATGTGAATAAGGAGACTAAGCCTGTAAAGCAAAGAAGAAGAGTATTTAGTCCCGAGAAAAATCAAGCTATACAAGAGGAGGTCGAGAAGCTCCAGAAAGCCCAATTCATTGAAGATGTGAAGTATCCAGACTGGTTGGCAAATGTGGTGATGGTGAAGAAGAAAAACAATAAATGGAGAATGTGTGTTGATTTCATTGATCTCAACAAGGCATGCCCAAAGGATCATTTTCCATTGCCCAGAATTGATCAACTAGTGGATGCTACCTCGGGACACGAGCTACTCAGCTTCATGGATGCTTACTCTGGTTACAACCACATCAAAATGAAACCTGAAGACAGGGAAGGCACTTCTTTCATTACCCCTAGAGGAACTTATTGTTATAATGTTATGCCTTTTGGTTTGAAAAATGCAGGAACGACATACCAGCGGCTGATGAACAAGGTTTTTGCCGAACAAATCAGTTGCAATATGGAGGTCTATGTCGACGATATGCTGACAAAGAGCAAGAAAGCTGCGGATCATCTAGTTGACTTAGGTCAGACCTTTGATCAACTGGATAAATACCAGATGAAGCTCAACCCGACGAAGTGCACCTCTGGAGTACGAGAAGGAATGTTCCTCGGGTACATCGTCAACCAGCGAGGCATTGAGGAAAATCCAGCAAAGATCAAAGCTCTTTTAGGGTTGCGATCTCCAACGACGAAGAAAGAGGTGCAGAGTCTTACAGGACGAGTTGCAGCGCTCAACAGATTTGTATCCCGAGCAACTGATAGATGCCTCCCATTATTCAAAACACTTTGAAAAACTTTTGAGTGGAATGATGAATGTGAAAAAGCCTTTCAAGACTTGAAGAAATATCTGGGAGCACCTCCACTGTTGTCCAGGTCAGTAATGGGAGAAAAGTTGTATTTGTACCTGGCAGTATCAGAGAATGCAGTCAGCTCGGCATTGATCAGAATGGAGAATGGAATCCAGAAGCCAATTTATTACACAAGTAAGGCTTTTCGAGGTGCAGAGATCAGGTACCCGAAGCTGGAAAAATTGGCATTGGCATTAATTGAAGCAAGTAGAAGAATGAGGCCTTATTTCCAAGCCCATACCATCGTCGTATATACCGACATGCCATTGAGACAAGCCCTTCATAAGCCAGAAAAATCAGGAAGACTAATGTATTGGGCAATAGAGCTCGGTGAATATGATATTGTGTATGAACCCAGATCATCATTAAAAGGGCAGGCTGTAGCAGACTTTATAGCAGAATTTACATATCCTGATACCCCCGAGGAGCAAAAGTTGCTCGTTGACCAACCTGTGGATGTTACAGGATCAACAGACATAAGTCCAAATCAACTCCGATTGATAAAAGGGCTTGTGGATGTAAAAAGATCATCAAATTCAAACCCAGACCAACTCCGGTTGGTAAAAGGGCGAGAAGAGATGGTCGACGAAGAACGAAAAATACCAGGGGAGGATGAAAGGAAACAACAGATATTTCACCGAGGAACTATGTCAGATAAGAAATTTGAAGACGAGTTACCTACATGGAGATTATATGTAGATGGGTCATCTTGCACAACAGGTTGTGGGGCAGGGATTGTTTTGAACACCTCAGACGAGATTGATGTGGAATATGCCTTACAATTCCAATTCAAAGCTTCCAATAATGAGGTTGAGTATGAAGCCTTGATAGCAGGTCTTAATTTAGCAAAGATTATGGAAGCGCAACAAGTGATGGTATTCAGTGATTCTCAATTAATTATGAATTAGATGATGGGAACGTATGCAGTTAAAGGAGAATTAATGGTCAAGTATCATGAAAAGGCGATGGAGTTGTTGGCAGAATTTGATGCCATTCAGTTGATCAGAATACCAAGAATGGAGAATGCACAAGCAGACGCACTGGCCCGACTAGCATCAGCTACTCGTACCGAGTTGCGAAGAACGATACCAATTAAGGTGTTAGAAAGTCGAAGCATAGATGAAAACCTGACGATGAATATTATTACTCTTGATTTAGGACCATCTTGGATGGATCCCATCAGGGCATATGTCGAGGAAGGAGAATTACCGGAGGATAAGATCGCTGCCAAGAAATTGAAGTTTAAAGCTGCTCGATATGTACTAATTAATGGTGTTTTGTATAGACGAGGAATTATGGCAGGTTTGCAAAGATGTGTCCATCCCTCCGAGATGAAGGAATTGATTGAAGAGATTCATGAAGGATCTTGTGGAGCACATGTAGCAGGTCGAACACTTTTACAAAGAGTGATGACGCATGGGTACTACTGGCCAACGATGGGGGCTGATTATATAGCCTATGCCAAAAGATGTGATAAATGCCAACGTTTTTCCTCCATTCGACGAACTCCACAAGCATTGTTGACACCCATAACTCCCCCTTGGCCATTTTCCATATGGGGAATTGATTTGGTTGGACCACTGCCAACGACCCGAGGAAGATACAAATACCTCGTCGTCGCAGTGGATTATTTTACTAAGTGGGTAGAAGCTGAGCCACTTATTGATATGACGTACGAGAAGGTATACCAATTCGTTTGGAAGAACATCATCTGCCGATATGGTCTCCCTTATGCCTTCATCACAGACCATGGAACACAATTTGATAACGAGGAGTTTGCCACCAATTGTCATCAGTCAAACATTTTGAAAGTTCATTCAGCACCAGGCCATCCTCAAAACAATGGGCAGACTGAAGTGACGAACAGAACATTATTAAATGGTTTGAAGAAAAGGCTAAGTGAGGCTAAAGCTAATTGGATTAATGAGCTACAGTTAGTATTGTGGGCTTACCTAACAACTCCCCGAGCAGTAACTGGAGAATCACCATATATGCTGGCATTTGGAAATGAGGCTGTAATACCTACCGAGTTGGGTCTTCCAACACACAAAGTGCTGAATTTCAATTCCCCAGTCAGTGACTTGATGAGGAGATTAGATTTGGACATGCTCGAGGAAGTTAGAGAAGAGGCAGCCATTAGGAATGCTGCTTATCAACAGCGAACAACCCTGTTCTACAACAAGAGGGTGAAAAAATGCGACTTAAAAGAAGGAGATTATGTGCTAGAGAAGGTAATTCATAAGCACAATAAGTTGGAAGCAAACTAGCATGGACCTTACCGTGCGACTTAAAAGAAGGAGATTATGTGCTAAAGAAGGTCATTCATAAGCACAATAAGTTGGAAGCAAACTAGCATGGACCTTACCGAGTTACTGCAGTTGTCCGACCAGGAACTTACCGAATAGTAACTCTAGAAGAAGAGGAATTTAAGAATGCATGGAATGCTGAACACCTACGCAAGTATTATCAATGATGTAAAATGTAAAGCAGTTCCATCAATATGAATAAAACGATGATATTTCATAATCTTCTATCCTTTTATTGAAAGTTTTTCGGGGAATACTAGTGTGTTTAACACTACGCTGCTCGGTACGCAACACTGCTCGGTAATAAAAAGAACATGATAGTTCAAACCCACGACCAACTCCAGTTGGTAAAAGGGCGAGAACAAACTATACTCCTTTGGTTAGGAGGCGTACACTAGTGTGACCAACTCAGGTTGGTAAAAGAGCTTGTGGACACGATAGTTCAAACCCACGACCAACTCCGGTTGGTAAAAGGGCGAGAACAAACTATACTCCTTTGGTTAGGATGCGTACACTAGCGTGACCAACTCAGGTTGGTAAAAGAGCTAGTGGACACGATAGTTCAAACCCACGACCAACTCCGGTTGGTAAAAGGGCGAGAACAAACTATACTCCTTTGGTTAGGAGGCGTACACTAGCGTGACCAACTCAGGTTGGTAAACGAGCTAGTGGACATGATAGTTCGAACTCAGACCAACTCCGATTGGTAAAAGAGCAAGAACATAAGATGATCGGCGAAAGGCCAATCTCGGTTGGTTAGGAAACAAAATATGCTCTCAAATGCCAACTTATGTTGGTCGAGAAGTAAGATATTATCTCAAATGCCAACTTATGTTGGTCGGGAAGTAATTTTATTACATAAAAGTTCCTCGAAGAACAAATATTTCAAACTGAACCAAGTATAGTTGGTCGGGGGTAAAAACCCACTAACTGTAGTTGGTCGACGAGGAAAAATCATCGACCTTGGTTGGTCGGGCACATTTTATGAAAAAGACAAAAATTTACCAAGTATAGTTGGTCGGGGATAAAAACTCTCACTAACTATAATTGGTCGACGAGCACAATTTAACAACCTTGGTTGGTTGGAAGAATTTTTAACATTTTTATACTCATTACTTTATTATTAAGTGATCGAGCAACATTACTAATACTTGTAATTTTTTATTACTAAGTTGGTCGAGGAACCATACAATATTGTTATGCAAGCACAAATATAGAGTGTCTGATAATCACAAGATAATAGCAATACAGATTTGCAAACAGAAAATGAAAGCCTTTCATTACAATTCAAAATGAATTACAAGTTACATATGTGTACTAACTATTACATTGAGATCCCTACTCTATTGGTTTCTTTCCCTCTGCTTTTGAAATAGGTTCCTCGCCAGCAGGCGGATCATTTAAAGTCTGAGGAGAGTTAATAAAGTTCAAGTCCTTCAGCATCCTAACGTTCATCACAGAAGATGTGTCCAGTAGATGCTCGGGACGAGATACCTCGATCTGAGAATGAAGATTATCGTCACCAAGGTATTTTGAAATTAAGCTCCGAGGAATGGCACGAGCTGGGATCCATTCCATATTCAATTTATAAGGTGGCACAAGCAAGTCTTGTAGCCCAGGAGCATGATAATCCCATAAATAATGGCCCTGCTCTAGTTTTAATACACCCAGGGCGTTCAACCATCCCTGTTTATAACCTTCATTATTGGCATTTTCAAGGCGAGCATCCAAGTGATAAAGGGCCTCATTGTAGCCTGCCATCCAGAACTCACGAGGTTGTTTGTGGAATTGGAAAGTTATTCTCTCTAACTGCTCATGAAGGTTCCTAGCAAAAACATCCTTATTATTCAGAGCAGACTTTGTCGAAGCAAGTTGATCCTCAAGAGTTTGGATTTTCTTAGACATTTCAGACAAAGCCCGATTTTTTGCATTCAATTGGAACGCTTGATTTTCCAACGTTGATCGAGTACGAGCTTCTTCAACATTACGACTAAGAGCTCTTGATCCTCCCCGAGCAGGTCGAGAACTTGGTTCCTCGACGACATTCTGAGCAGCTCTTCCTCGACCACGAGAACCTCTTCCTCGTACCCGAGTAGCAGTAGAAGTACCAGATCTTCTCAAGGTATCCAACTCTTGCCTTAATTTGGCATTCTCAACCTCTAGAAAGGAAAATCCCTCGTCAGTCACTGGGATTACAGCTGTTGAAGAAGATGCTGCAGCCTTATACTGTGGCAGCTCTTTCTGCAAATTGTTATTTTCTTGCTCTAGCAGCTCGACAATCTGTCTACAAGCTTCAACTTCACCCTTTAGGGTTCTCTCCCTGACATCGTACCCAGCAAGGATCTTTTTGTGGCCTGTCTCGGCAGAAAGCTGTTGATACCTCTTTTCATACCCCTCGTGCAAAAGGGCAGTTGATTCTTTGTACTGAGTCTGAAGATCTTTTAAAGTATATTGAAGCTCCTCGATCATGTCATAGTAAGCCACGTTATTGGCCACAGCTCGATCAAGTAAGCCCTTCAAGTATTGATAAGCTTCTACTGCCTGCTCTGAAGCATCATGACCGAGGATGTCAGCAACTTCTGATACACTCAATTCTGTGTGACCATCCTTATAATATTCATGGCATTGCTTCATCAACTTTGTATCATTGGCAGATAATAATTCCATTCTAACCACAAACTAGTAAAGAAGAGAAGGCAAGAGTTAATAAAAGAAGAAGACAGAACATCAACAACGCAGAGGAACAAAAAAAAGGTAATTTTATTACATCATCAAAAGGAGTACAGCGTACAAGTAAAAGAAAAACAGAAAGAGAATACCGAACAACTTCACACCTTTTCCTTGTCTCCCAAGACTTTCTCGGGAGGCTGGGACGAGGAGCTTGGTTGCTCGGTGGGAAAAATGAGTTGATTGGTAGAAGTTGAGACTTGTTCAGGAGGAGCAGGCAAATGCGAGATCTCCTCGGTGGCTGTCTGATTGGGTTGTGGAGCAAGGACTTGATCACCTACTATCATTGAAGACTCCTCAGAAGCAGCTTCGTCTTCTTCCTCATCTTCAATCACAGGAGGGGGGCCAGGAAGATGTTGCTGGAATAGTTCAGAGTCCTCGCTAACCTTCAGTTCCTGCAGGGCAGCAACCCAACCATCTCGGAAGTATTTCAAACTCCCATACTTGACCTGGGTCATCATTGCCGCTACCCCCTATCCCATCCTTTATCCCAACCGGTGCGGAAAGATTTTTTCACAACCACCTTTCTTTTCATTTTCTCCGAGGAGAGCTTCTCGGAGGCTTTCAACTTGGCCTCCACCTCCTCCTTCTGGCGATTTACTTCTCGCAGAAGGGTCAGCTCTTCCTCGGCCGATTTCAACTTATTTTCAAGCTCCCCAAAGCTTGTGAGCTTCTCAGCATATTTTTTATTCTCCCTCTCCAAGTCTCTCACCTTATTTCCCAATTGTACTTTCTCTATTTCAGACGCAACCAACTTCTTCTCCCATTCACCCCTATCCTCGTCGTATTTTTGACGGGATTCCTTCAAAGATTGGGCCAAGCCCTGGAAAGCATCCTCTACTCCAGACGAGGAGCTGGAAGCCTTGATTGCTTCATCTTTCTTCACTATGGTGTTAAAGCAACTCACCAGCTGAAAAAGAAAATAATGATAAGTCAGTGCCGAGATACATATATTGACTAGAATAAAGAAAAATTCAGGATAAGAGAAACTTACTGAAGCAATGTAACGAGTAGCTAGGGATATCAGCATATCCCTAGACATGTTTTCTTCAATTCCTTGGACTTCAGGAATAGTCCAAGTCTTTACCGAGCTCATTGCAGAACTCGGGGGAATAATGGTTGGGACACCAGCTCCACTAGCTTGGAGCTGGGGAATGGTTTCAGTCAAAGTGACCGAGGAGCATTTCTTCAATCTCCTCAGTGGCACTTCAGCAGTTTCAACCAAAGAACTTTTGGTGGTAGAGATGGTGACCACTTTCACAGGTGCATTTTTCTTGCTCGGAGCCACTGGGGGCTTCTCGGCAGCCTTCTGAGGATCAACAGAAGAGGCACCATCTACTTTATTTGTCCCCTTTGGGACTTCAGCCTTGTTTCTTTTTCCATCTCCAGCAGAGAAAGTCTCCTCGAAGATAGCAGGAACTCTTCTCTTGCCCATCTTCTGACTTAGAGGAATGTGAGATTTTGGTGAAGATTCCTCAGAAGCTGGCAATGGCTCACTAATGCTGACCACAGGACGAGCAGTAAAGGATGATGTGTAGCTCCTGTACTGCAACAAATATGAAGCAGACCTGATGTGCTCGTCTGCAACTCTTCGATGCAAATTCCAGATATGTTTCAAATGTTTAATATTTACTTTTGATTCTTTTGGAGTTTTTCTCTTACTGTCAACTGCAAACAAATACATTGTGAAATATCAGTCATACATTTTGTCAAACACAATGAAATCGTAATTTCAAAAATAAAATAAGATGAAAATAACCTATCCCATTGCCATATGGGGGGCATCTGGGACCTTCATATACTTCATCTCCAACCAAAGGGGTATGTTGTCAATTTTTGATAACTACCCCGTGTTCAAAATAATCCATGTTTGCATCAGGGAGGTTGACTACTAAGGCCATATTCAAAAACTTAGTTTTTAAATAAAAAACATTGTCTAAAACAGCCCATCTATAAGAATACATAATCTCAGGAATTCCTATACGAGTTCCATGAGTTTGATTTAACCAATACTCCCCATTAACTATCCTCCATGTGTTGAGGGCTATTTTTGCAGGGACAACATCGAAATACTGACAGAACTCTAAACACAAAGGGTTTGGTGGAAAAGAAAATCCACATTCAACAATAAAAAGGCTAGGGAACCAATGTCCCTCAGCCAAATTAAAATAATTTGAAGGCTCAGAAAGACTCTCCAAAGTTACCCAAGAAGGAATAGAAAAGTCCGAACGAAATTTCTCAAGAGATTCGATAATATAAACCATGGTGAATAAAAAGAAATGAAGAAGAAGGAAGAAAATCTTACAAGAAAAATGAGATCTGTTGACAAACAAACGAAGAAAGGGATGAACGCACAGGAGAGAGAAAAGCTATAGAAAACTCGAAAGCAGAAATTGAAAAGGTAGAAGACGATGGGATTGCCTCTGAAGCTTAAATACTTTGCCTTGGGAAACGGCGAAAGAAATGATTACAAAAAGAAAACTATTACGCTACCGGCGGCTAAAAGGACAAAAAGTGCACGAAGATCGAAGCGCTTATAAAAATGCAAAAAGGCGGATTCTGCGAATTTGGAAGGAAATTCAAAAACGGAGAAAAGGCTCCTAAAACCCAGGAAGGTCATTTAATATTGCCATATACCGAGAAAGAATGTTCCATACTCCTCAAAGTTCGAAATATGAAACATTGGGCGCTTCTGTTGATACCAAAATTAGTATGCTGATGTGGACGAATAATAAGAAGACACGTGTCAATCTACGTGTCACAATAGCAACGAGGAAGATCATTCCCCCGACCAACATACTCACTCCGAGCAACAGGTGTACTCCGAGGAACACCAGTCTTCCGAGGAACACTCGAGGAACTCTTGTCCTCCGAGGAACTCCAGTGCTCCGAGGAACTCTTGGACGATGAACAACTAAGGCGGTTCGAGCTGCATCTCGACCACAGCATTCATTGCCAGATAATCAACAGTTCAACTATTCATTGAATGCTTATCATCTTGACGCACACGCTTGAAGAACATTAAATGAGTTACCCTTTCATATGTATATCGCTTAATGCATCACCCTTTCATGTACAGCCTAAGAGCTATAAATACCTTGTATCACCCTCATTCAAAGGGACCGAAATTTCTTGATAGCACTTGTAATCGAGAATTCCCAAACACTCAGCAATAACATAACAGTGGATGTAGGCCATTCAAATAAGACTGAATCACTTTAAAATCTTTTGTCTCATTTATTTATCTGTGATTGAATAATTAGAGTAATCTAATTTTTTACATCAACAGCAGGGATTAGTTTTTATAGAATTAAACTTGTGCCAATGAATGTTTTGTAATGAATATAGTTAATTAATGGCATGTACACATGCATAAAAAAGTTAAATGGGAGTATCGTTCCATTGACGGAATACGATGGAAAACTCAAAATTGAGTTTCACCACAAAGAACTCAGTAAACTAAAATTCAAAATTTGGGAAACGCTTGGTGAAAAAGAGCGGGACACCTCTCGAACGTGTTCATCCTCGAATTCGCAAAAGCCCACATCCAACATCAACATGTGATGACTGACGGGTGCAGAGTAAATCCCACAAATGTCCAACCCCATTATCGTCAACAAAAATAAGACCCCCCGCAATTTCCTACGTCCTTCCTCACCGAAAACAAAATCTTGACCGTCCATCTCACGAAACCCTAGGCTCCCCCGTCACTCTCCCCAAATATTTAAGTTTGAAAAAACCCCATTTTTATTTCCCCTTCTTGTATTGTAACTTGTAACCCAACGCTGAGAGAGAGAAATGGAAACTACGTCGGCTGGGTATGTGAGATGGGAAGAGGTGTTTGTAACGAGCGAGAGAGGAAAAAAAGAGGTTCACTATTATCTCAGACGCAAAGACGGAAGTTCAGATCTGGCTGTTGTTGGTAAAGAAAAGAGTTTGAAACACATTTCTTATCACTACGCTATTAGGGATAGGTCTCTCTTATCTCTTTCGCCTTCTTCCTCTCTTTTGAAGCTCAGATCTAGAACAGAGGTCATTCATTGGTTGAACACAATCGTTCCAGGTACATACACCTCGTCAAATCTACAATTCTTCTTTTTTTTCGGGGAAATTTTTAATTTTGTTGATTTTCATGTGGAACTTCTTATATTCATCTTGATTGCCAGGCGTTTTCATTTTCTGACTTTTGAGTTTTTAACGCCAGTCTCGGATTAGGGCATCTTTTTATTTTGGTTAAGTTAGGGCTTTCTTAAGTTTTTAACCTCTTTTTGTTGAAGGCCCAGATCTGGGTAAATACCAGATCCAGGTACAACTCATCAAATCTCAACTTATTGGGGAAAATATGTAATTTTATTTTCCGGAGTGAAATTCCGCTGGGCCTTTTTTTGTGTTTTTTTCGGGTTTTATTCATTTTCAGGCTTAGGAATTTTTGTTACTTTGGGTATTAGCGCATCTTTTTGTTATGATTTCTTGGTTAAGTTGTGGTTTCTTAGGCGTTTACCTTCTTTTGTTGAAGGTTCAGATTTGGGTAGTAAAGAATCCCATACGGCCATAGCCAGATGTCTATATCATTATATCCATTATTAGTGTGAAATTTTATTTGTAATTCGTTTTTTTGATGTCTTTTCATAACCTTATTTAATACGTTATTTTCCTCGTACAAATCATAGTTGAATACGCGGATTTGTATTTTCCTTTTTTTTTAATGAAATTAAGATATTTGTTCCATTCCGATATTGTTTGCAAAAAATTCAGGGATAAATGAAAATACCCAATAAAGACTGTCTTGTTCATATACCTGCCTCTTCTATTTTCTTGAAAATTTCAAGGGGAAGTGGATACACCCTCAAGCTGTTGTTGTCCTCAAGTTCCCAAATGGAAGAATTAATTCTGCTTTTTTCTTTTATTTGGAAATTTGAACACTTAATTCAACTTATTTGTTGGGTTTTGCTCTCCAATAACCAAGTATTAGAGTATTGTGTTATTGGGTTCTTTATTTGTTTTCCAGGACACTTTTTCTACTCCCGTCTATAGGATCACTAGAGCTTTTTATCCATTCCCTCCCTTAATGTTGTTTCCACATTGCAGTTTTGATGATTCTGAATTGCGCATCATCAAATATTCTGGTGCTCATGTTCTTGAAAACTGACTATGATCTGGGCTGCAGGAATTCTAAAATCAAATTCCAAGTGCTGGTTGAGAGCCTCGGAATTCCTATGCCTTCAAGCTAGGTTATGATCTATAATGTTCTCTTGTGGCAAATTAGATTTTTTCACTCTGTTATTTTCAATCTAGTATCATTTCTCCTCCTATTTATATTTTCTCCAGCTATGAATCTTGAACCCTCTTGCTGCTTTTGATGCAGAAATAAATTTATGAATATCTGTTGCCAAGTTTTGTCTTCTAGTGCTGTGTCAAAATAATTGGTGTATTATGTATTTTCATGCTGTCTGCATTCATTATTAGACGCTGATTGATACAGATTATGTAGTTATAACTTTGATTTTGTACACATCTTCTCCTTTCCTTCAGCAATTAGTCATGTATTTCCTCATTGTTGGTTTTTAAGGGTCATAGTTTTATTTAATGCTGTGGTTTTCTAATGGTCATTCCTTTATTTTGTCGATTCCCTTTCAGACTTGCGTCATCACAGGTCACCTGAACCTGTTGATGGTTCTTTGGAAGGCAGAAATGCTTGTGATTTGGATATAGAAACTTTGAAGGTACACACGATAAATCTGACTATTTGCCCATCATTTTCAACTCTTCAAGTTATTATAGGCAGAGTTAACTTGCATTATTGTTTTATAATCTCTTTCTAATTTGTCCCCTTTCAGGATGTTCAGTTGCGGAAGCTGGGTAAGTATACTACAGAGTTTTCATGGCTAGGTTCTGCATGGACTTGCAGGAAGAAGAGAAGACATTATCAATCATTTCGACGGAATGGTGTTAAAATCACTGTAAGTGCTAATGTTATAATTGTTTGTGTCATATAGCTTACACCTTTACGATTTACTGTCACTTTTACATTGTGATCGAACTCATATCTGCCATTTCGACCCCCTCCCACTCGGTTTCAGGTTCATGACTTTGTATATGTTTTGGCTGAAGAAGATAAGAGACTTGTTGCTCATTTAGATGATATGTACGAGGATTCCAGAGGCAATAAGATGGTTGTGGTGCGATGGTTTCACAAAATTGACGAGGTTGGTATTGCTTTACCTCACAATTATAATGCCAGGGAGATTTTCTTTTCTCTTTGCCTTCAAAATCTTAGTATTGAGTGCATCGATGGGTTGGCGTCTGTCCTCAGTCCCCAGCATTATGAGAAGTTTCTGAATGAGGCTGCATACACTCAGTTGGAACCATTCTTATGCAACAGGCAGTTTGACAATGATGATGTGAAGTTCTTTGACATAACACAAGTCAAAGGCTACTGGAACCAAGAGATACTCAGATACATGTTCACCACAGAGGTTTATTTGAAGAATCAGTCATACAATGATAGTCGTGATGCAGTCAGTATCAGGCCCAATAAGAGGCTTCGGCGGTCAAAAAACTGTGATATGTACATTCATTCTGCTATCAAACAAGAGGCGCGGAATTTGTGTTTTGATGTTCCAAATTTTAGTGACAGTTTGATAGGTTTAAAAGGTGGGACTGATACGCGCAGCCTGAAAGGTGCTGCCCCTTCATCTACGACAGCGGCAATTATGCGGAAGCATCTGCAGTGTCTGACAATAGGTTCTCAAGTTGAAGTACTCTCTCAGGATAGTGGCATCAGAGGCTGCTGGTTTAGAGCTGTGATCATCAAGAAGCATAAGGATAAGGTGAAGGTGCGGTATCAAGATATCAAGGATGCAGTTGATGAAGCTAGCTATCTAGAGGTGAAGATACTAACTGATTATTGTTCTCTTTTTTGTTTTTTACTCCACTTTTTCCTTTTTAAGAGTAAAACGTAGATGATATTTCTCCACTAAATAATAATAATAATAATAATAATAATAATAATAATAATAATAATAATTATTATTATTATTGTGTTCTAATCTCTTGTTTGTGAACTTATACTTTATCTATTTGTAGGAATGGATTTTGGCATCCAGGATTGCAATTCGTGATGAATTGGGTCTCCGGATTTGTGGGAGGACGGCCGTTAGGCCAGCACCGGAACACAGCGAAGGCAGTTGTTCACGCGTTATTGTTGGGAGTGTTGTGGATGGGTGGTGGCATGATGGGTGGTGGGAAGGCATTGTTATTCGTAAAGAATCCGAGGATAGAATCCATGTTTACTTCCCAGGTTAGAAAATGATTTTCTATTTCTTTTAAATTTCATGAAAATAAAAATATAATTATCTAGCGTTAAGTTTTGGTCCCACGTGTTGTAATGCTGGGAGCCTTGTAGGTAGAGGGATGGGTCCAGGGATTTGGACCTTGGGGGCCAAAGTGTGCGTTTACAGTAACCACTTTATTTAGTTACGAACTGAAAACCGAAACAAACCGTACCGAAACATACGTTTTTTTAGCGCTGTTCGGCCTCAGGTTGAAGGATGTAGAAAATCGATAATGTCGGTTCGGTCGGCGGTTTAGACATGGAACTAATCGATTTGAACCGAACCATACCGACATCAATATTTATATTAATTTTTTTTAAAAATGACTTTTTGCACACCTCAAAACCGAAAAAACGACCAAAACCCTCCTCAAATATCGAAAACCGACCAAAATCGTCCTGAAATCGATGTGGCCCGAAACCGACAAAATTCTCATCGTCGGTTCGGTTGCGGGCTGACTTCTTCCAAAACCAACCGATCGGTTCGGCTTGAATTATGGTCCAAAACTGAACCACCAATCCTTGAACACCCCTAACTAGTAGTTTTTTTAATACGAAAATAATATTTTATTAATGAAATGCATAAATAGATATTCTTTTTACATATATATGTTTACAAATTGTAAATTTTGTCATAAATACAACTAATTATTGACTTTTGATTATAAATTTATAGAGATATGCCAAATAATTTTTAATTTTCATTGGGTTGGTGACTCAGTAATATTTTCAAAAAATTTGAGGGGGCAAAATCCTATAATTTCATAAAAAAATTCAGAAAATGCAAGTGTAATAAGGAAATTTCCAATTTTTTTGGGGGGCCATCGCCCCGTTTAGATTAGACCTGTCAATGGGTTGGGTGGAGTCGTGTTTGTGTCGGTTTTTATCGTGTTCGGGTCTTATTGGATTCATGTCTAAACGAACGACTTTTTTATCGTGTGAAAAAAATCATATTTAAACTAGATCTGTTAACTATCGTGTCTTATCGATTGACATTGATATGACTCGAAACCATTAAGGGTTCACCCATTAACTTATAACTTCGGGTCTGTTCGTGTCGTGTTATCGTGTCGTGTGTTATTTTGCTAGGTCTACCTTAGATTCATCACTGCTGGTAGGGGTCTGACTTGATGAAGACCTATTCTTTGACATTGTTTCACAAAAGTTGCTGCTCTTATATGCAATTACAATTCACTTTGGGAATGAAATGGTATAATGGCTTTTAATCTCATTTTCCCTTCTGCAGGGGAAAAGCGAGAATTAATCTTTGGTTCTGGTCACTTGAGACTTTCTCAAGAATGGTTGGGAGATGCATGGAAGCAGATAAAAGAGAGACCAGAGCTCGGGAAATTGATATTGTCTGATCTTGTAACCAAGCTATGTGTAGTTAAATCACGTGACCACAAGCCTGACCAAGTTGCAACATGTGATGATAAAGATGGTTTAACTGGACGTAGTGGCAGTAGTGGACTGGATTCTGTTGCTGACAAGTCAAAAGTTATGAAGGTGGTCCAAGATCTTTCAAAGGATAATTTACTTGCTGGGTTGAAGTGGCAATCAAGGAAGAGAAGACATGGCAGGAGTCCTTCTGGGAGTGTTTGTGAGGCTAAAAGCAGCCCAGGAGCTTCAGAAACCCAAACCGGTGGGAGATTCTTCATACCCTCGTCCTTGAAAGTTGATCACGACAACTGCAAGTTCATCGGAGATTCCATGTTTAGCTCTTCTGTTGTGCCTCCTCTAACAAGCTTGGTTATGTCTAGGTAATAGTTGCACTCCGATGGCTCCGGACTTGCCTAAGAGCATTAACTTGATGTGACTTTAGGTTTGAAGTCCAGGTTGGATGACTACTGACTGGGAATTTGTTTGTTCGAGAGGTTGGCATGGCGTTCCACTGCCTTTCTCCCTTTGTAATAAATAGGTAAAGACAGCCCTAAGTTCATGGGTAGCAGTTTTGAATGTAGTAGAATAACCTTTTAGATCTCTAACTAGTTGTCCAGTATCCTTCAGACCTTAGGTTAGCCGGAGGATAACTGCAGCAATCATATATGTATGTTGTATATAAAGTTTCCAGTAATAAAATCAATCCATTTCTTTTGTTGTTACATGGGCTACAGGTTTGTGATTGTATTTATCCTTTTCAACAAAGGTAGAAGCAGCAATGACGAGACAAACCCAACCCGTTGGCCCAACCCAATTTGCCTGTTTCTCACTTTATATAAAATGGTCACAATTTTGCCCCCCTGACAATTTTTCTCTATCTTGTCTTGTTATAAAATATGTATTTAAGTGGATGTCCACTTATATACCAAACCATTAGTATTTCACAATTATTAAGATGTCTATTGAATTACTTTATTTTGTATTATAAATAAGAGGTATACTCCTTCAGTATTGCAGCAGATTAATGAAATGAAAGACTCATTTCTTCTAATTTTTTTTATATCCTCTTTATTTTACAACAAGATATCACCATGATGCCCTTCTTTTTTCACTTTTGAGTGCGTAAAGGTCTCCATCGTCAAACTGAGATCAATTAATTGGGATGTTGATACATAAGTGATCGGAGACTCCATAGAATCAAATTCATACCTATTATCTACAGATTTGTAAGTACACTTTTATATGTAGGGGTGTGAAAAAAATCGGCTATTTTTTTTTGTAGTTGGAAAGCATTTTTGAATGTAGTAGAAGAACTGAACCAAACCGACCTTCGTGGGTTGGGTTGGTTTGGTTTTTCTTCTCCATGGATTGATTCTGGTTCTAAAAAATTTAAAATCGAAGTGTTCGGTTCGGTTCTTGGTTTTATACCAGAATCGAATTGAGAATCGAACCCATGAAACCGAATCGAAAAATCAAACCGAAGAACCGAACTAAAGAACCGACTCGAAGAACCAACCGGCGAACTAAAACCATTAACCAACCCGAGAACCAACCCGCGAACGAGAACCATTAACGAGAATTGCGAACCAGAACCATGAACCAGAATCGTGAACCAGAACCACGAACCGATCCAAACCAAACCGAGAATCGATGGTTCGGTTCGGTTCGGAACCGACCAATTTCAGTTCTGGTTCTGGTTCCAAAATCACGGAACCGACCAATTTTGATTCTGGTTCTGGTTTCGTAGTGGAACCGAATCGAATCGAACCGAACCATGTGCACCCCTACTTCAATGTATTCATCCCAACTTTGAATTCCTCTATATGCCTTGTATGGATGCACGATACAATAAAACTTACAAAGATGAATTCCTTTATATGCCTTGTATGGATGCACCATACAATAAAACTTACAAAGAAATGAACCCAACAAATATTAACCATGAATTAAAATGTTCAACCCATGATGCCTACTATTTGTAAAAAAATAAAATAAAATAAGGAATCTCCCATTTGTATTCCTTAATGATTCACCTGAATTTAAATACATCTAAAGTCGTTGGATCAATCCAAACAGTTAAGATTAAAACCAAAATTTTCTTAGGTCATTTACTATTTGGGGTACGATTGTTTACAGTATTTTGTGCTTGGGGTACGTTTGTTTACATATTAGTTTATTGGGTTCAAAACTAACGAAAATCGTCAGTTGCTCACTTAACCGTTAACTGACATCTTTTAAAAGTTATCTCTGATAAGATAAATGACAACTTTGCCCTTGAATATATATATTACTATTACAATGTATATATATATATATATATATTAAGGTTCTAAAAAACGCGGGGCGTGATCGAGGCGTGGAGGCCAAGCCTTAAGCCTTGAAAGCCTAGGCGGGGCTTGGCGTAAAAAGGCGTGAAAAGGCGTTTAGGTCTGTTTAATATATTTTAATATTTTTTAACGATAACAAGACTATTAAAATACTAAACTTGTACATATCCTAAAAATATGTCTGAATATTTGCAAATAAAAATACTATTTAATTATTTTAGATGAGATAATGGTCCGGTTTGTAAAAAAATCTTTAAAAGGCGATATAATTTCACTAAAGCATTGTTGTTTTTAGAGAAAAAGTATGCCTTAAGGGTTTTACCAAGCATAAGGCGTCATAATCTTAAGGCGGGGGGTTTCTCCCAAGCCTCAAGCCTAGGCGGGTTTTTTAGAACAGTGATATATATATATATATATATATATATATATATATATATATATATATATATATATATATATATATATATATATATATATATATATATATATATATATATATATATATATATATATAATAATGCTCCTGTGCGGACTAGTCCGCATTTTAAAAATGCGGACCGGACACGTGTCGCGTAAAGGTGCGCCTAGAAATTAACGCCTAAATTATAAGCACACTCTCTCTCTTTTCTGGGGTCACCGTCAGGTGACACATGTCCGGTCCGCATTCTTAAAATGCGGACTAGTCCGCACAAGAGCAGGACTGTATATATATATATATATATATATTAAAAGGTTTAAATATTTAGGAAAAAAACTGTTATAAAATTGTTAAAAAATAATTTCCAAAAATGGTTAAAAAAAATATCAATTTCGGCCCAAAAAAATATATAAATTCCTACAAAAAAAAATGTTATAATATAACTATTTAAAAACAGTTAAAATAAAAAAATATTAAACAATTATAATATAACTGTTTAAAAATAAGTAAATTATTTCCACCCTAAAAAGTTATTTCCATTAACAAAAATATATAAATTCCAGCATAAAATAAAAATTAAAACTGATTTGAGTTAAAAATGATTTCCACAAAAAAATTATTTCCAACAAAATAAATTGGTTTTCCACCCCAAAAAAGATTTTCAATTACAAAATAAATAATTTTAAGCAAAAAAAATATGAAACTGATTTCAGTTTAAAAAATCCCTTTTAGAAAAAAAACGTTCCACCCCAAAAAATTATTTTCAACAAAAGAAAAAAAATCCACCCCCAAAAGTAAAAAATAAAACTGATTTCAATAAAAAAAAAATACATTTAAAAAAAAAAACGTTTTTCACCTAAAAAAATGATTTTCAACAAAAGAAATATTGTTTTCCACCCAAAAAATGCTTTCCAACTACAAAAAAAAATTCCAACAAAAAAGTAAAAAATAAAACTGATTTGGGTTTAAAAAAATATATTTCATGAAAAAAAAAAACGTTTCACACAAAAAAATGATTTTCAACAAAAGGAATTTATTTTCCACCCAAAAAATGCTTTCCAACTACAAAAAAAAAAAATTCCAGCAAAAAACTAATTTTTTTTTTTTTTTGTGTTAAAAAAAATATATTTCAAGAAAAAAAAAAGGCGTTTTACAGAAAAAAAATGATTTTCAACAAAAAAAATTATTTTCCACCCAAAAAATGCTTTCCAACTACAAAAACAAAATCCAACAAAAAATTAAAAATGATTTGAGTTATATATATATATATATTTCAAGAAAAAAAAAACATTTTACACAAAAAAATGACTATCAACAAATGAAATTTGTTTTCCACCCAACAAATGAAATTTGATTTTCAACAAATAAAATTTACCATGAAGAAGTTTAAATCTACACTCGTCAACCCCACTGGATCCATAACTTCTTTTCACCGTGGGGAGATCGGGAGAGGGGCGGAGGGTGAGGGGAGGAGGGATAGGGCAGAGTGAGGTGCGGAGGGTGAGGGGAGGGGTTGTGGAGGAGTGTGGCTGGAGGTGGAAATCCGTGGTAGAGCGGGGCAACCATGGCCATGGCTGCCATAAGAGGAGAGAGTGAAAGAGATGGCATGGCTGCCATTTGAAGAGGAGAGAGAGAGTGAAAGAGGTTGGAATGAGTTCTTGGGGTTTGATAACGTTTTTTGTCTTAAAAAGTAGGGGTATGTTTGGTAATTGTTTATAAGAGGTGAGAGTGTGTTAAACGGCTGCTGACAGTATTCGTTAAAATAATACTCATGCAACAATAACAAAAATTAGTATACCCTAAGCACTAAATACTCTAAACAAATGTCCCCCGAATAGTAAATGACCCAATTTTCTTTCTTTGATGATACCTGTGTTGACCACATACACAAATTGGACTCGAATCCTTTAATTAATGTCACTCCCTTTAACCATTTAAAGATTAACCTTATTTTTAGGTAATTATATTTCCCTAAACTATTACGTGTATATATATATATATATATATATTTACCAATCATGTTATATTAGTAATTCTCAACCACAAATTTCTTATATATTTAAAATTTCTCTATTAATTTTGAAAATTACTATTCGACTCCCATGTTGGTTATGAGTTGTGATAACATTAAAATTTGGAATCCGAAGTTTCAAATTTTTTTATTAGGACCCAAAGTTCCTAATTATCATCTAAATTTAGGACCTGAAGTTCCCAATACTACTTAAAATTTGGGCTCTTAAATTTTCAATTGCTATTACTAGGGACTTGAAGTTCTCAATGACTATCTATATTTTGGGACATGAATTTTTCAAATAGTTATTTTAATTTGGGACCTGAAGTTCCAATAAATAATTTATTAAATCAAAACCTGGAGTTTTGATTATTTTTATAATAAGGGTAAATTCATTAAATTTTTCATAATGATTATTTATATTTTGGACATGAAGTTCCAAACAATTTCACCCTTTATCAAACTCGAATTTTGGATTTAACTCGACAGTGTGTTTAAAGTTCCTAAATATTTAATTGTCCTTATGCAATTTATTACAATAAGCATTTAAAGAAGAAAAAAATATAAGGATGCTTCAGGAATAAAAAAAGCATTATTATAGTGATATTAAGAAAACATAAATTATTCAGTTCTTCGGGGGGTTGCCAATCATAACATCGAATGTTTCATTAGCAATGGAGTTGCCATCTTCATCTTTAAAAAATCAACAACATTGAAGTGGGTATTATCAATTTTGCAGCGGTCTTCAGGACCTTCCATCATCCAACGGTAAATATATTTTTGTAATAATCTTATAATGATTAATGATCCCTTAAGTATCCCGTTAATGATTTCACAATTAGTTTTTTGGCTCTTTGAGTATTAAATTATACTTTTAATGGTATTTAATTTTAACTCCTTTTCATATTCTAATTATTTAATATATATTAGAGCCCTGAGAATGTGTAGATAATGTGAAAAATCAATCCTCTCATTTTTTAATAAAGAGGTTGATTAGGCCGACTTAATAAAAAAAATATATATCGCACTTGTTTGGAAGATTCTCTAACATTTTTACCCCTACCCAAGCTGTAGTTTTGATACAATAGGGCATAGAATTTAATGTCATTCGACATTGGTAATATTGAACTTGAAATTCAATAATTTGTGTAGAACCAAAAGTTTTCACATACAAATGATAAAAACTTAAAGTTTTTTACATAATTCTCACTAGGCACTTTGTGAGTTATTTTAATATAGGACTTGAACTTCTCGGCTATAATTTGATAATTTATATGCACATGAAGATTCATATACATGTGATATTATATAGATAACCTTAAGTTCTCATTACTTTTCAAAATGAAATAATTGTCATAATTATTTTAGTGCCCCCAGTTATATATTAGAAACCTAAGGTTTCTTAATTTCGAGCCTGAAGTCTCTCACATATCATAAGATTATGAACTTTTGGTTCATCAGTTGATAACCTAAAGTTTTAAACTTTAATTGGCAAAGTTTTTATTATCTATCCCATTATTTAAATAGTGAATAATTATTTGATACGATTTTTTAAAATACTTTCACTTCTTAAAGTTTGGTCAACAAAAAAATTGATCATAAAATACATTATTGTACTCTTAAATATATCAATATTTGGACTCATTTTAGACACTTTATAATCAATATTGACTCTTAAAATTGACAATTATGAACAATCATTTTGTGATGACATTTGTCTGGCAGATAATGAACAAGTCATGCTATTATGAAAAATCAGAAGTTTTTTTTTCCGACTTGGATAATAAAGGTTTCAACCATTGTTGAACTTAAGGCTCTAGAAGAGCCTATGTGATGTTGTTATTTGGTACCCTCCCATACATATGCGATGAGTTATATAGTAATTTTCTTTGTTTTATGCGCATCAGTATACATGGGTACCATTTTGAAATAAAGAGTGAAAAATAATTTTGTGTTACTTTTAGTGTTAGAAGCCAGAAGCTTACACTAGCAAACAATCATTACATTATTCAAGGAGTTATACTATACAATATTTAACATTGTAAAATTGCACTTTGTCATGAGCCTACAGCGCTATGATTCAGCTATGTATTATTATATAATGACCATTTTGATCACCTCCATTATTTTTCATATGGTGTTGTGAATGCAAATGACATCTATCACAAGGTTATATATGATTCTTATGATTCACTTTATATTGAACCATTGATAAATACAATGTTTATGGTGTATGTGCAATATTATGAGACATTATTCTCGTCGTTAGGGGGAGGATAGAATGTGCCAAAATTATAAATCATAATTAAAGAATGGTCCGTTCCTCAAGAACGACGAGAATTATCGTGCAATACTTCCACATTGTCTCATCTAATCCCCTATATCGCAAAATGCAAAAATGAAGTGAAAAATTATATTGCAAAAATGTCACATGGACTAGTTGCAAATGTGCTTGCCAAAATTATTGTCCCACGCGAGAAGAGTGGTAAAATTATTACTCCTAATTACTTGATTCCCCAGAAGTGGAGGTTAAATAAAATCATGCCTAAATGACACACCAAAAGAGATTATACATGACGCTTCAAAAGAGGTTATGAATAAAAGATTCACTTTCTCTAAACCCCAAAAGAGATTATTATCTATGAAAAGACAAAAAAAGTGACTGTAAAGCCCTTGAAGTTCGCAGAGGTACCTAATATTAATAAGATCTCTATATTTTATACATATATAAGAGAAAAGTGGGATTAACAAAGGTGATCATCGATGATATAATTATATATGTTGTAGATACACAAAAATCAAAGGGCAATGATATTACAATTCAACGTACTATGAATGAATGTCGACAAAGAATATATTAGCAAAAATGAGAAAATGCCGTGATGACATAATTTGAGTTTCTTAATATACGTGGTGTATTTGGACTTATAGTAAACCCCAAAAGATGTTAACCCTGAAGGTTACAATTGGGTGTTTATAGGAGTGTGAAGTGTTAAAACTCACCAAAAAGTGCATGATTTATTGCACAAGATTTTCTGAAGAAATAAAATTTATTATATACCAACATACCATCCTGTTTCGGCCGTAAATACTTTTCAGATATCTGACTAGCTTATGAGCTTTTTAAAATATGTTATATGAGACTCGTGAATATTATAACTGCTTATATATACGGGACTTAGACAATGAATATATGTAAAAATCCTTGAAGGACTTTCTTTACCTGAAGCAAAGATAATGAGTACGTACTCAAATGCACTAAGACGTTCATTGTATAGTAGGCAATCCAAATGGATATAAGTACAACCGTCTTAGTAAATTTTTGTCTAAGAAAATGTATGAAAACAATCATATATGTAAATGTCCCACTATAAAATATTCTTAATGGATGTGCTCCTGAAGAGATCAATTGGAATGAAAAAATATACTTAAATGGATGTTCTCCTGAAGGGCTCAACTAAAATGCAAAATATCCAAATAAGAAATTAAAAAATGGATGGCCTTGGGGTAACTAATACTTGTCTCAGCCAGCAGATCGAGCACAATTTATGTTAGACTCATATCCATTAGTCGAACAGATTGAAATGTCCTGCAATGCTTTAGCATATATTAAACATACAATTTTATTATACCCATGGTCTATGGTATTTGGATATTAATTTTTTCATATCATCCTAAAGAGGATGATAACAATAAATTTGGTTCCCAAGTACCGTATGTGCATGTTATTATAGTATTTGGTCTTGAAATACCACACTTTTATGTTATTAGTATATTGATATATACAACACAATGCATGATACTGGATATTATAATTGCAGTCAATATCATGGTAAGAAACAATTACCATTGACTTGCATAGAATGGGACTAATATCAATCATATCATATGCTATTTTTATATCTAATCACCTATGTCCAGTTAGTTATATAGCTGCAAGTTATCTTTAATATCCTTAGAAAGGAACAGTCAAAGCACTTATGACTTGCCTTAAATAATATATGTTCCTACTACTACTTATGAAGACAATGATTCTTATATAGAACATACTAAAAAAGGGCTACATCAAGTAGATATGATTAATACATTTCAATTCATGTACATCCATAAACTCAAGAAGAGTTATGCAACACATAAACTCCAGGAATAGATCTGATAAAGTTACATGTTCATCCATCTTCACCCAAATCATATGAAAGTTGAGTTTAAGAAGAAAAATGAAATTGAAGTAAAAGCCAATCAAATATATTCACTGTGCCAAAGTAACATTTCAGAAGATTGTGTACAATACTGATATGCATCAACTCAATCATCGGAGAAATATCATAACCAGGGGGAGTATTCAATTAGAAGGAACATTTGATCAGGGGGAGAATCTAAGAACATGACGTTTTGTACATATGCCTGTTGTACTCTTTTTTCTTTAACTAGATTTTTTTCCATTGGGTTTTTCAGTTAAATGTTTTAATGAGGCAACCCTAAGCGCGTCCAACACCGATTCAATGATCCCAAAAGTTGTACTTTTTTTCCTCCACTTTGGTATTTTCCCACTGGGTTTTCCTTAGTAAGGTTTTAATGAGGCAACAATCATTGAATGGTGGATATAGTGTACATGTAACGCCCTGACCCGAATTTAAAGGTTATTAAAGGACTAACCTGATCCGGTTCGTACGTTAATTGTGAAGTGCAATGAAACACCCTATATAATGTTTCTAATCCACTTTAATAGTATTTAACGTTACACTTATTAGCATGCGAGTCAAATTTATAATTACTACGTGATGTGACCCAAGGGGAGTGCCCCCAAGGTCAAGTAAACAGAGCTACTAATCGTAAAGAAAGTAACTACTTACCTGTATAGCGCTCTCAGAATATGGAATGACATGCAACATGCCGTAACAAAAGAGGGACGTGAGCCGAATGCTCAGTGGGAACATATACAAATACAATATAGAAACGAACGACAGAAAGGAATACTCACACGCTACACTACATGCATGTGAAAATACGTATATATTTACATATATACCTTGAAAAAATACACGTGCCAATGTATTTAATAATTTTTATTACAAAAACGTTATTTGGTTCCATTTGGCCTTCCCGGCCTTACAAAATAGTCATTTTGTATTATCATGCTTCGAAAACTAGCACTTATTCCCATTAACTCACGCATAATAAAAAATATCCTTCTTTTGGGAAACCTTTCATTTTCTTTAAGACCATTTATTTCTCTACATTCAATTAACTCACACCCGAATTATTTAACCGTATCATAAGACTTTCATCAACACACACACACATCGTGTTAGAAAACTACTCCCTTTTTCCTTTTGAAAGCCTCATATAACACACGGTTGTGTTTATTATGGTTTGAGCCTCATTAGGTAGCTTAAGTATCATTAAGTTACCTTACTTAACCATTCCATGTTACCACGTGAACCTTAAACATTTAATGCGTCATTCTTATATTAATAAATTAATGCATCAATACCATCCATTTATGCCTCTTTCATGAATATTCAATTCATTACTTAGCATTATCTTTAGGGATTCCACCAACAAACACTCACGGACTTCATGGCCTCAGACCATCTCCGCCGCCATATACTACTGCAGTTGGTTTGGGATTATTTCACCACTAGGGACAACATAGTCCTACTTAATTATTTATCCCGGCATCATCCAATCTAATTATCTTGCCAATGTGTTTAACATTTTCATAATGTTCACATTAATTTGCCTTTTTCGAGCCGAGACTAAAGCCTTGGACTTAACCATCCAATTTTCCACTGTTCATTTAGGAAAAATCATTATATTCCATTAAAGTCCTTTTTCTCACGCACACATTGATTTTTATCCGAAAAATCATTTTCACTTTAAGGACTTAAATTATTCTTTTCATATTAGTGCCAAAACACTCTTTAGTATTTTATTTCATAAAAATGTCACACTTTAAGCAAATTACCAATTTACCATTTTCCTTTACCAAAACTTGCAACCTTATCCTTTTTCAAGTGGTATTCACAAGAATAACCCTTTCAAGTTCTAAGCTCAACACTTATGCATTTTAGTCATTAAAACACTTGTTCAACTTCTCACTTTGCCAAAATTACACATTTTATAATTTAACCCTTTTTAATATATAAAATCACGTTTTTTTTACATATTAAAGTCTCATTTATCATATTTAAGCCTACACACTTTAATTATGTCTTTTCACAACTTAAAACTCATTTCGTCAAGATTCAAACATTTGACATATCTACACCTTCAAACTTAGTGTTACACACTTTAATTTTGAGTTTTAACACTAAAAATTCATTTTAGTTTACATTTTCACATTTGATACTCTACATTTCAAACTTAGTGTCACACTCTTTAATTATGACTTTTTGCATAAGGACCCATACTTAGTCATTTATTTCACACTTAGTCTTCTTTTCATTATTTACATGAAGACTTTAGTTTCACATGTTTACTCATTAAACCCACTTTATCTACTTATGATGAGTTCACACACTTTAAAATATCACTTTAAAATGAAAGCATTCTTTCACATATAAAACTCTTTATTTAATGTAGGAAAATGGATATTCAAGTTACCAAATGCCATGAACAAGCTCAAACATCACTTATCATAGAAATCACATTCTCTTTATTTAAAACACACTTTTAGCATATTTTATTTCATAAAATGTCTATGAATAGTGTTCTGAAAATTCAACACTTTTAGAGCTACTTTAAAACCTGCTTTTAAATGCCTCTTTTTACTGAAAATATTAAGGATGCAAATAATAAACCAATAAATGCATTATACCCTCTTTGTTACACATTATTACACCAAAAATGTGTTGAAAATAATCTGATTTTTTATCAATTTCAAAACCCATTTGAAATATATCTTTGAAACCCATTTGCAAATAAAATCATAGATTTCAACTAGTTATCCCCATAGATGCAAACTAACTAACATCACACATATATTTAGTGTAATACATGTAATTAAAATAGCTAAATTATACTTAACTTGAAACCTAAACCAAGGTTAGTATTCCCACCTAAGTATCTCAAAAATGGTGGTGTAGGAGGAGTAACCCACACCTCCAAAGGTGGCCTCAAAGGGTTACCAAAATCTATCCAAAGCAAGCGCCAAGAGGCCTCCATCTCCAAGATCAAAACCCCCTTCTACAACTCCCAAACCTCATCGAAAGCTTCTCAAAAACTCTTCCTACAAGCTGTCCCAAAACTCCAAGGCGTTTTAATGGTGTTTGTGACCTCCAAAATGGTGTTTTCATGATTCAAAGATGGTGGGGAAGAAGAGATACGAATTTGGGGTGAAGGAAGAGATCTTGTTTGACCATGGCGATGAAGAAAATCTGACGAAAAGAGTGAGATATTAATGGCCAACTCACTTTCCCTCCCATTTCTCTTATAAGGTATTTGTGGTGGTCTTCCACTCTTGACCAACCTCCTAAGAGCATGTGTGTCCCACATGGTGCAAAAGGGTTTCCAAGGTCTGCAATTTAAGTGAGAAAGGGACAATACAAAGCAACCAACCTTGACACATGTGACACTCAAGACCCACCCAAAATCAACCACAAAAGGATGATTTGCGTCATTTTCTCTCTCTAAATATATATATATTTTTTGAAACTTTTAACTTGAGATTCATATTCCTTGCAATTTTTTGGCTAAAAAAATCATATTTACAATTGTCGTTTGGCCTCCCGGATTGTCCTGTACAAGGTGCGCAAGAATCGGGACCTCCGTACAAAGGTATTTTTTTCCGATTTCTCTTCATAATAATATTCCTTATATTTTTGTGAGTAAAAAAACATATTCACAATATTTTTTTGACCTTCCGAGACGCCCTAAACAATTTGCGCAAGACTGGACTTTCGCTGTGTCGCGCGTCGTAGGACAATTAGTACACATGCTTGCATAGCATTCGTTGCTTGTCCGAATCGCACAAAACTTAACCAAAGTGCTTAAAATAATTATATAAACTCAAAATAAAACTCGTGTGAAACATGCAACATAAAACTTTCCTGTTTAATCCATATTGCGATATTTTGCTTTTCATACTATTTAAATATCGCGTCGTATTAACCTGGCCCGTGTTACATCCGTTCCTTGATATTTTTTTTCTCAAACTTAATGGACATCCTAGCCAATACTATTAGAGATTAAATACGCATTAATGCAACACATGCATCGTTGGATTTTTAATTTTTTTTTGTTTAAACCATTTACATAATACGCCACCTTACGTATTACTTGACGTTTTACACTTGGATTATTTTATTCCTCGAATTTTTCTTCGGACAAAACACTTCAAATAACATTAAATACCCATTTTCTATGGTGGGGCATTACATTCGTTCGCTCCTTAGGAAATTTCGTCCTCGAAATTTATGATCATCAAGCTCACAAATCATTCATCCAACAATTAAATTCTAATCCTAGATGTTTCTAACACTATAGTCAAACCAAAAGATTGCATACCATTAATCGGTTACAACTACGGTGGATCCCAAGATATTATTGTTAACTCCCAAGCATGCCTAACATGTCCATATAAACAGTACCTCAAAGTAAGTGATAGTGAGCGAATATCATGCTAACTCCCAAAGTACTTATTATCATGAATTATTCAGAACATCGGGATTTACAAGCCTATTTTTCATCAAACGATTTGGGTATTGCCTAGCTTAGGCAAATACATCCTCAACATCAATAATTATTCACATAAAAAATTTCGAGACAGTAATTTAATCCCAATGGTCTATCCGATTGATATCTCCTACGAGACTAAGCATTAGCCTAGAGTCATCCTAGTCATGACAACCCAAATACACATGAGAGACTACATTCTCAATCCGTAATTTCCATACGGAGTGCAACCTTAGCATTTAATGTTCCATCAAGTTCTAATATTTATATCTTAGAGTCATGATCTCAAATCCATGATATACGTCATAACTAGTTATACTGGTTAACTAACGACTGTATTGACCTAAAGCTATTAAGTACACATGCAAACCACATGTAACAAACCACGAGACCATGCGTACACACCAACCGATGTAAAATAAAGGTGCTTCCAAAGAAGAGCGTACTCATATACCGTGACACAACAACCTCTAACTGGCCTATTCCGCATCACTACTGAGCTACGCAACGCTACACCTGAATACCAACCCATAATTGAAACAACTTCCCATTACCGAGATCAAAGAGGACACAAGAAGGTGCAACGAATTAGGCGACTGTCATGCCAGAATGAAACAATCAAATTCGGATAGCGAACCACGCCACATGAAGTACGAACCACAACGTACACTTGAAGTCTAAAATTTTCATTGACCTACATGTACGCTAAAGTATTAGCCTAGCCACGTGCCCTGGATTGAATCATCAATTATGATTGTCCTTCTCCACGGACAACGACTTGGGAACCGATTCACTTGGGAAGCTAAAATGCTAGGCTTCTCTCCTTAAGACTGAGGTTACTTGTTATCCTTCATACCAAAGCGAAGTTACATTTCTCATTGCTTAACGTTAGTTACTGACCTAACATACTCAAGTCTCCACGATTTCAACACGCGAGTGCTAACTTTAAAAAATTGAGATCCTTCTCGTTTAGTGAAACACAATAATTACATAAATTCTTCCTTAGGGACCATCGCTACAATTCTTCGCAACGTCTTACATAATCCGAAATCATAACTATCAGACTAGTTACAACGTCACCTCGATTTTTCAAGCATTACTTATGCCTAATACCCAATGATTTTCCTCACTAGAGTCATACTAAGCCATACGGGTAGCACACACAGGTGATATAATTAAGCCTAACACTCGATTCCGAGTGCTATTTCTAAAACCATGATGAACATCATCGCGTCCTAAGTCTCCCAAGTGTAAAACCTAGCACATATCAACCTATTCTCGATATTCTCCCCAAGTCATACCATAATTCAAGCTTACAAACAAAACAATGGCACTAACACTAAGGTACCGCCACAAATGACATGACTAAATTGTATTACAATCACCGATAGCCCATGCATTCCTCAACACGATAACTTTTCCCAATGCTTCATGGAAGAGTCACCACGTCAATCGACTCCAATTGAACATACATATCCTAGCCTAGGAGTTATCATGAAAAAATCCTTTCAAGTATAACACTCGAGCATGGCCGCTAAATTATTTTCTCAAAGGCTAAACACTAATCCCAATCACTATGTGTCATACCAATTATAATTCTATATTCCTGAAGTCATAAGGGACCCCATAATATCAACGAGAGATGTCGACAGTACCGCACTCGTGGTACAACCTTAATTTCACCATTATTAGGGAAAGCCTATTACTTGCACTGACACTTCATTAGATAAACCTTAGTACATATATCCGAGGAGAAATCATGAGTTCACCTGCTTATCCATAATGCTAACCCAAGATCAAACTCGTCATAGCCTATCATTTAGCCTCATTGATTATTCAACCACGATAATTAACGTGCCTCACTACATAGCCATCACACCCATTTGCTAGATCACAAATTATCACTACTATAAAACTTTTGGTAGGATATAGGGCATCAGGTACTACCTATAAAACTTTTAGGCCAATACCTTTGATGACACAAGAGATCCTATTCCCCAATACCACCTCATTTTTCTAAAATCATAATTCAACACCACCATTTCTAACACTAAGTCCCAAGGACTATATGGATTTGTTCTTAAATCACTTGAAATCGTCAAGGTTATCTAAACCCAAAACACAATCAAGTTACTTAGTCATTCTGATTTCCATAGAATTATTTATTCATAAGTCATACTACTTAGTCACCTAATCCCGTAGATGAAACTACGCGCATACCATCTAAGATGCAACTAAAATCATTAAGACCTTCTAATCATCAAACTTACACATGATACATCTCACACAAGCCTAGGATACCACCACCTAACGACCTACACCAAAATCCAATAGTTGCTAGCTAACACTATCAGAACAAATGCAGCGGAATAAGAATGGATACTAATTTAGCCGATCAACAGCTCCAAGAGCAGGGCACAACGTGCTCTAGACCTCAACTTTACAATCCAGGTACAAATAAAAATCGTCATCAAGAAAGCGTGACCGGATCTAACTAACAACGACACCGAAAGATCCACTACCTACCTCACCACGTCACACCCAAAAGGAAAATCGAACCTAAAGCTCTGATACCAAGTTACCCGGATTTAAAGGTTATTAAAAGACTAACATGATCCGATTCGTACGTTAATTGTGAAGTGCAATGAAGCACCCTATATAATGTTTCTAATCCACTTTAATAGTATTTAACATTACACTCATTAGCATGCGAGTGAAATTTATAATTACTACGTGATGTGACCCAAGGGGAGTGCCCCCAAGGTCAAGTAAACAGAACTACTAGTTGTAAAGAAAGTAACTACTTACCTATATAGTGCTCTCAAAATATGGAATGACATGCAACCTGCTCTAACAAAGGAGGGATATGAGCCGAATGCTCAGTGGGAACATATACAAATGCAGTATAGAAACGAAAGGCAGAAAGGAATACTCACACGCTACACTACATGCATGTGAAAATACGTATATATTTACATATATACCTTCAAAAAATACACGTGCCAATGTATTTAATCGTTTTTATTACAAAAACGTTATTTGGTTCCATTTGGCCTTCCCGGCCTTACAAAATAGTCATTTTGTATTATCATGCTTCGAAAACTAGCACTTATTCCCATTAACTCACGCATAATCAAAAATATCCTTCTTTTGGGAAACCTTTCATTTTCTTTAAGACCATTTATTTCTCTACATTCAATTAACTCACACCCGAATTATTTAACCGTATCATAAGACTTTCATCAACACACACACATCGTGTTAGAAAACTACTCCCTTTTTCCTTTTGAAAGCCTCATATAACACACGCTCGTGTTTATTATGGTTTGAGCCTCATTAGGTAGCTTAAGTATCATTAAGTTACCTTACTTAACCATTCCATGTTACCACGTGAACCTTAAACATTTAATGCGTCATTCTTATATTAATAAATTAATGGATCAATACCATCCATTTATGCCTCTTTCATGAATATTCAATTCATTACTTAGCATTATCTTTAGGGATTCCACCAACAAACACTCACGGACTTCGTGGCCTCAGACCATCTCCGCCGCCATATACTACTGCAATTGGTTTGGGATTTTTTCACCACTAGGGACAACATAGTCCTACTTAATTATTTATCCCGGCATCATCCAATCTAATTATCTTGCCAATGTGTTTAACATTTTCATAATGTTCACATTAATTTGCCTTTTTCGAGCCGAGACTAAAGCCTTGGACTTAACCATCCAATTTTCCACTATTCATTTAGGAAAAATCATTATATTCCATTAAAGTCCTTTTTCTCACGCACACATTGATTTTTATCCGAAAAATCATTTTCACTTTAAGGACTTAAATTATTCTTTTCATATTAGTGCCAAAACACTCTTTAGTATTTTATTTCATAAAAATGTCACACTTTAAGCAAATTACCAATTTACCATTTTCCTTTACCAAAACTTGCAACCTTATCCTTTTTCAAGTGGTATTCACAAGAATAACCCTTTCAAGTTCTAAGCTCAACACTTACGCATTCTAGTCATTAAAACACTTGTTCAACTTCTCACTTTGCCAAAATTACACATTTTATAATTTAACCCCTTTTAATATATAAAATCACGTTTTTTTACATATTAAAGTCTTATTTATCATATTTAAGCCTACACACTTTAATTATGTCTTTTTACAACTTAAAACTCATTTCGTCAATATTCAAACATTTGACATATTTACACTTTCAAACTTAGTGTTACACACTTTAATTTTGACTTTTAACACTAAAAATTCATTTTAGTCTACATTTACACATTTGATACTCTACATTTCAAACTTAGTGTCACACTCTTTAATTATAACTTTTTGCATAAGGACCCATACTTATTCATTTATTTCACACTTAGTCTCCTTTACTTTCATTATTTACATGAAGACTTTAGTTTCACATGTTTACTCATTAAACCCACTTTATCTACTTATGATGAGTTCACACACTTTAAAATATCACTTTAAAATGAAAGCATTCTTTCACATATAAAGCTCTTTATTTAATGTAGGAAAATGCATATTCAAGTTACCAAATGCCATGAACAAGCTCAAACATCACTTATCATAGAAATCACATTCTCTTTATTTAAAATACACTTTTAACCTATTTTATTTCATAAAATGTCTATGAATTGTGTTATAAAAATTTCACACTTTTAGAGCTAATTTAAAACCTTCTTTTAAATGCCTCTTTTTACTCAAAACATTAAGGGTACAAATAATAAACCCATAAATGCATTATACCCACTTTGTTTCACATTATTACACCAAAAATGTGTAGAAAATAATCTGAATTTTTATCAATTTCAAAACCCATTTGAAATATACTTTTGAAACCCATTTGCAAATAAAATCATAGATTTCAACTATTTATCTCCATAGATGCAAACTAACTAACATCACACATATATTAAGTGTAATACATGTAATTAAAGTAGCTAAAATTATACTCAACTTCAAACCTAAACCAAGGTTAGTATTCCCACCTAAGTATCTCCAAAATGGTGGTAGAAATGATGGTGTAGGAGGAGCAACCCCCACCTCTAAAGGTGGCATCAAGGTGTTACCAAAATCTATCCAAAGCAAGCTCCAAGAGTCCTCCATCTCCAAGCTCAAAACCCCCTTCTACAACTCCCAAACCTCATCAAAAGCTTCTAAAAAACTCTTCCAGAAGCTGTCCCAAAACTCCAAGGCGTTTTAATGGTGTTTGTGACCTCCAAAATGGTGTTTTCATGATGTAAATATTGGGGGGGGGGGGGGGGGGGGGGGGAGAGAAGAGCTACGAATTTGGGGTGAAGGAAGAGCTCTTGTTTGACCATGGTGATGAAGAAAATCTGATGAAAAAAGTGAGATATTAATGGCCAACTCACTTTTCCTTCAATTTCTCTTATAAGGTATTTGTGGTGGTCTTCCACTCTTGACCAACCTCCCAAGAGTTTGTGTGTCCCAAATGGTGTAAAAGGGTTCCCAAGGTCTGCAATTTAAGTGAGAAAGGGGCAGTACAATGCAACCAACCTTGGCACATGTGGCACTCAAGACCCACCCAAAATCAACCACAAAAGGATGATTTGCGTCATTTTCTCTCTAATTTTTATTTTGCAACTTTTAACTGGAGATTCATATTCCTTGCAATTTTTTGGCTAAAAAATCATATTTACAATTGTCGTTTGGCCTCCCGGATTGCCCTGTACAAGGCGCGCAAGAATCGGACCTCCGTACAAAAGTATTTTTTTTTCCGATTTTTCTCTTCATAATAATATTCCTTATATTTTTGTGAGTAAAAAAACACATTCACCATATTTTTTTGACCTTCCGAGACGTCCTAAACAATTTGCGCAAGACTGGACTTTCGCTGTGTCGCGCGTCGTAAGACAATTAGTACACATGCTTGCGTAGCATTCGTTGCTTGTCCGAATCGCATAAAACTTAAACAAAGTGCTTAAAATAATTATATAAACTAAAAATAAAACACGTGTGAAGCATGCAACATAAAACTCTCTCGTTTAATCCATATTGCGATATTTTGCTTTTCGTACCATTTAAATGCCGCGTCGTATTAACCTGGTTCGTGTCACATCCGTTCCTTGATATTTTTTTCTCAAACTTAATGGACATCCTAGCCAATACTATTAGAGATTAAATACGCATTAATGCGATCCATGCATCGTTGGATTTTTTTTTTCGTTTAAACCATTTACGTAATACGACACCTTACGTATTACTTGACGTTTTAAACTTGAATTATTTTATTCCTCGAATTTTCCTTTGGACAAAACACTTCAAATAATATTAAATACCTATTTTCTAGGGCGGGGCATTACAGTACATCCAGAGGGGAGTGTTATAAAATATGTATTTAAGAGGATGTTCACTTATATTCGAGACCAGTGGTATTCCACAATTATTTGGATGTCAATTGGATTACCTTACTTTGTACTATAAATAAGGGGATATCCTTTGAGTATTGAAACATACCATTGAAATGAATGACTCACTCCCTCTATATTCTTTCCATGTCCTCTTTATTTTAAAACATATCTAAAATTGTAGTATCTTTTCCCTAAATTTAAATTTAGAGCGAGAAAGTAATCAATATTTTGAAAAAACAATATACTAAAAGGAGTGGTTAGAACTTTTGGGAGGAGTTTTTTAGGGTGTTAGTAATTAGAATTTAGAGAGTAAAAAGTGCCTACACTTTCAATAGTAACCTTTTGAAAGAGATAAATGTGCTAAAATTTTAAAAATATTAATTTTCTTTGTAAGAAATTTATTAAGGAGCTATAGGGAGAGGTTGAGAGAAAAATAGATAGACAATCATAATAGGATTCTAAAAGATATTTTTTTGGGTCTTTCCCGTGACTAATAATTTTGGACAAAAAAATTGGGTCCAATAAATTTTAAACGATTAAGTATACATATAAATATCCTCAAACTCCATTCCAAACAGTTGCTTTCAAAAGCAAATCGCGAAAAAAACTCTTCAGCTAGCAAACCCTATTCAAATTTGATCACTCCATTTCCCATCTTCTTCATCAGGTATAATTTATTGAGTCGTTTTTCCTAAACCCTACTTTTCATGTCAAAACCCTAAATCGATCATCGTTTTGAATTGATTTTTCAATAAATGAATGAAAATTACAAACATACAAACATGATTACTGGTTTTATTTTCATAATTTATTGTATATTGTATATAATTATCCATTAATTGAGTTTATATAACTATAATTTCATATAATCATATATTTTCTATTATTAGGTTTATATTTCTCATATCTCCAGTTTCTGAATGTACTTTGAACACATTTAGTTGAGTATTTCACGTGTGTATATTCTACATTTTTTGCTTTGATTTTGAAAAATAAACACATTTTGAAATTGATTGTATAGATGTGCTTTCTATATTAAACAAATCCTATGTTTATTAATGGTCCGCGCTAGCAACCTTTTTTCATGTGTATGCATATTTGAATCATATCACAATGTTTGCATAATGTTTTGAAGTTGTCTTATTGTTTAGTAATGACTACCACACCCATAATCGGCTACAGAACTTCATGTTGCTTCTATGAAGATCTTAAGAGTACGAAACCATAAACTTTGACAGTCAATAAGACATATGACGGAGCCAGAAAGTTAAATGTCTTCTACCACTACTATGAAGAAATCAAATGCACATTTGATGTGATAAATCTTCAAGTGACTGAGACTAAATCCAAGAATTTAGCTACACGAATCGAGGGTCATTGCCAAATAGGTTTTGAAAACTTTGGTGCGTTTAGCATGAACCTTTTATACTATTATTTCACATAATATGTTAACGATCGTGGTTCGTCATTTTGGTCTTATGTTACGACGTCTATTGGATATCACCATGAAACAAATTATTTTTGAAATATTGTACTTTAATAAAAATGTGTATGTACTAAATGAGAATTCAATGTAATTTGTTAAATACACACGTACTTTATTGGAATATGTTACTTTATCAATGCAATGTCAAGTATACTTTATGTTTCCATGCCTATATTTTTATTATACAGCGTGTAATTTATGTTTTAAAGCTTGTATTTATTCCAATTCACATATACTTTACATTTTAGGTCGTGTGTACTTTTTATTTTGGACCACGTGTACTTTTCATATACACATGTACTTTATTGTTTGAGCTTGTATTTTATTTCAATTCGCGTGTATTTCTTCTTTTGTACATGTAATTTATCATTATAGGTCTGTAATTTAAATTTTATGTGTTTAGATTATTAGAATGGGGTTGAAGATGATGGAAAAAAAAGGAAAGAACAACATCAAAACAAGTGCTGAAGAAAGTTCTTTGAAGATTCCTAGAACACGTGATGTGAATAAATTCGACCAGTATAGGTCGAATGTTGTTAGCTTTTATCATGATTTGTCTCACATTCAAAGCAAAATAAATGCTACTTTTATTTAACAGCTTAAGAAGACTTTTGAGAGCTTTTCAAAGCCTACTATGACGAGAAAGTAGTAGTAATTCAACATAAAAAAATCGATAAAAATATTCTATCCATTGTCGAGCTCTATGAAAAGGAAATGATGAGTTTTGACATGAAGTGCAGTGCCCAAATAAGCCCAAAAGATATAAGTGAAATATTTAGGATCCTAATGGTAGAGAGGCAAAAGTAAAAAAAAAGGGATTGGATCCTTTTGCTCCAAAACCTGAATTCCTTTCCTGGTACTTCAAAGGTAATAAAAAATCGAAAAATCAGACATAAGTAATGGTTTGAAGAAATTGGTAGAGTTGGACATAAATGAAGGCATAACTGATTTTTTTAAACTTGTTTCTCTCCACTTCACGATGTTGATTTTCTCCAACTCAAACTTCACGTTAGGATAATTTTTCACACCACTCATCAACAATATTGATGACATGATTACATATCATTGTTCTTTTCATGTGCATGGGTTTTTCATCAATTCACCCGACAAAACAACAAGTTTAAAGCCTAACACAACAAGTGGACGTGTCATTTCACTATTGGTGAGCCAAACTTACTAATGCAATTAGTCCAACAAACAAATTAAAAAATTTGGTGTGATATATCTTTTTTCATTTTGAATAACTTTGTTTAATAAAAAGCACGTGTAATCTATAAATATCACGTGTATTTTCAAAATACACGTGATATATATATATATATATATATATATATATAATTTCTGTGACCATGGTCAATGGAATATCACGTGTACTTTAATATATAGACATGATATTTATATAATACACACGTTATTGTAGTAATCATGATCATTGAAATAACGTTTGTACTTTATAAATATTGATATGCCCTAAATGTACCTGACAGACACCAACCTCGGCCTAGGAGATGGCCGAGGTTGGAAGGGCCCTAGATTGACGATCAACGGTGTCATCCTAAGCAAGGTCGTCCATGGCCGACGTTACTATTTGCCTTGCAGCCAAGCGATAATTGAGGTCCTCATGGTCCATGCAGATAGTAATCCATCAGGTCGGCTGGAGCCGACCTCACGGCTACACCAAACATCAACCTCGACTGGGTGTAGGCCGAGGAAGCAGGGGGAACTCAAATCATCATTATTATCCTCGGCTGGGAACCAGCCGACATCCTGCTACTACACCGTTACCTCGGACCAGGACGACATTACAACTCCACCTATCTTACCTCGGCTCTCCTAATGATCCAGGATCATCGCTGATAACCTCTGATCGAGCAGTTGCCCGACCTCACCAACCTCGTACTCTTCCAGGCCGAGGTTAGTATCGACCGAGGACAACCGAGTTTCTACACGTTCTTGTATAACTTGGAACATGTGGACAAATCTGTTATAATCGAATTATTCCCTCCACGTGAGGGAATATTGAGGTCATCATTATTTAGTTGGGAACAACCATGTGTCACTCTCATACTGGCTCGATGCTCATGCACATGCTCATTGTATGCTTGGGGGGTACATTACACCCCCAAGCACTATATATAGAGGTCATCCTCTACCTTGTAAAAGGATCCCCAAAATACAACCCTAGCTGAAACTCTGTCATTTTACACAGTAGAGAGAGAAAGCTTGAGAGATTGTATCCATGGCCATTAGTGCCTTCATTCAGTGATGTTATTCACACACACACTCACAGTGGACGTATGCCATATTGGCTGAACCACTTATATTCAAGTGTTCATCCTCTTCTCCTCACCTCCTTCTACTATATATGCAAATACTCTTATGCTGCCATTGTTAATATTAACTTAAGCTTGCAAACACCTTGAAGGGTGGTGCTGTTTCCAGCATCATCATTTTAGCACCGTCTGTGGGAACGAGAAGCTGTCTCTTCCTGTTTTTTCTGCATAACCTCACCGGAGACTTTGGTGGTGAACCAGGGCTCGCCCCTTGTGTGGAGCTGTTTCACCATTGAAAGAGGTCCATTAAGGTACAAAGCTCATTTACTCAATAAGATCCTTTGTGTTAACACATGACACTGGAATTACCGCCACCTCTTCCACCGCCTAGTGCTGGAGGGCCTAGTTCCAGCCAGGCACCGCCTCAGTCCGAAATGGAGAAAGTGGCAGCAGCCTTGAAGTCTTTGGCTGCCACGTAACAAGCGATGAAGGAGCAATTCGCACAACTCAGCCAGAATATAATGAGACCACCTAGGGTCTCACCGGAGATGATCACCCCGGTGGCTGTTCAGCCTTATCCTGACACCATGGGACCACCCCAGGCACCATGAAAAGACCAACCTACACCTCAGCGGAGGAGAGACCTTGCTGACCCTAGACGTTTGCGTCTGGGGAGGCAAAAACACCCTTGCCCTGAGGATAGGTATTGTGATTTGGAGGCAGAAGATGCCCCAGAAGATTGTTGGGAGCCATATGAGGTTTCAAATAACACAGTACGTCCTATCCAGCAGATCCGAGGTTGTGGAGGTAGGAGAGGTGAAGAAGCCCAACAAAGAGGGTCAACTTTTGATCGATTAAGTAGAGGGTCAGCCTTTGAGAGGCTTGGCCCAGTAAACGACCTGCGACAGAGGTTATCCAGGTCGAGAAGTGTAGCCGGCTCACAGAGGGAAGAAGGGAAACGTCGGCCTCATCAAGGCCGACCTAACACATGACGAGGTAGGGATCAGTAAGAGGTCAAAAATCGACGTTATGTTGTGGCGGGGGAACCCTCAGTCCACCCCTTAGAGGTGGCTGGGGACAACCTCGGCTAGGCCGACATTGCAAGACCATGGAATGACTCCATCCAACGTCTTGTGGACAAGATAGGGGATCTCATCAAAATTCGGGACCCACTGCAAAGAGGTTTCTCAGAAGGCTCTCCGTTCGTGGCTAAGATAATGAGTTTTCCCACCCCTACCAAGTTCAAGCCACCCACGGTGTCTCCCAAGTATGACGGTAGTACCAACCCTGTACATCATATTGAGATGTACCAATCTGCGACGGATATTTACTCAATACCAGATGAGATGAAATGTCGGGCCTTCTTCGGAACTTTGACTGGATCCGCACACATTTGGTTTACCTCTCTTTCGAAGAACTCAATAGAGAACTTTAAGGGTTTGGCTGAATGGTTCATTCACAACTTCTATTTTGGGATGAGACCCCAAAAAAAGACTACCCATTTGTTGTATGTCAAGCAAGGCAAGAACGAGAACCTAAGGGACTAAATTTCTAGATTCAACAAAGAAAAACTCGAGGTTGAAGACTACGAAGAGATATAGCCATGACCGCCCTCATAGGAGGTCTACAGAAAGGGAAGTTATTATGGAAGCTTGCGGAAGACCCTCCTAAGTCCATGGCATAACTATTGGCAACTGCGGACAGGATCATGAACGCTGAAGAGGCCATGGCTGCAAAATACGAGGATGAGAATGGTGGTAGCAGCAGGAAGTTCCAAAGAAAGAAAGATGGAAAGAAGAGATCAATCGACGATAAGTCCGCACGCTATACCCCTCTAACTGTGAGCTGCGAACACATCCTGAATGAGATCAAGAATGACGGGTCGCTGAGATGGCCAGAGAAGCTGAAGGCTTCTCCACATAAGAGGAACAAGAACTTGTGGTGCGAGTTCCACCAAGACCATGGCCATGTTACAGATAAGTGCTTCGCCTTGAAAGATGAGATTGAGAAGATGTTGAAATCAAGAAAGTTGAGGAAGTATGTTGATGGCAAGGCTCCTAAAAGGGAAGAGATGACCCTAGAAAGAAGAGAAACGACAGATGTCGTGACGATACTCCAGCAGGAAGGGATGATGACTCGGAGGGTGTTGATGAGGACGACCCGGACCTCCCACCAAAAGATGACAACGCCCCGATAAAGAGGGTCGGTATGATCTCCTTTAGTGTTAACACCATATGCGGAGGACTCGTAGGGGGGGTTATGAAGTGGCTAACCGAAAAGCTCATGCGACGGAGGCCAAGTCAGTGGCCAAGCCAGAAGTGGTAAATCTGACGTCCTCTAAAACCACGCAGAAGAGAAAGAAGGTGGACATGGACAATCTCATAGTTGGGTTCTCCCGACTCGACTTCAAAGGCATCCTAGCACCACATGATGACCCTTTAGTAATCACAACAAGGGTGCATGGATGCGAGGTACAGAGAATCCTCGTAGATGGAGGAAGTTCAGCAGATGTGATGTTCTGGCCCTGCTTCAAAAGCCCTGGCCTTAACAGAGCTAGGCTGGTACCCTATCATCATCCGCTAATGGGCTTCAGCGATGAAAAGGTCCACCCGTTGGGCATGTATGAAATGGACGTGCGAATGGGCAGTGAGTGGCATTAGAGGTTGACCCGGAAGATCAATTTTTTTGTTATGGATGAAAATGTCTTCTCGGCCTACAACCTCATCATAGGAAGAGTGTCCCTTAACGAGTTTGAGGCAGTGCCGTCGACGGTCCACCAGATGCTAAAACTCCCGACCCCCTATGGGGTAGGGGAACTGCAAGGTGACCAGACCATAGCACGAGAATGCTACTTCAACTCGGTTGAAGAGAGAGAGGCACATAAGAGAGCTACTACCACATATAACATTGATACAATTGACCCCAGAGATAAAACAATGTTGAAAGAAGGAGAGGCCGCGAAAGAGGTAGAATCCATCATCCTCAAGGAGGACGAATAAAAAAAAAACGTCCAAGTCGGCAAAGCCTTAAAGGCGAAGATCAAGGAAGAGACGATAAGTTTCTTGAAGAAGAGGCAGAGTGTCTTCGCTTGGAGCCATGCGGACATGCCTGGCATCGACCTTGAGGTTATGTGCCATAAACTCAACGTGACTAAAGATGCTAAACCAATCAAGCAAAGATGAAGAGTTTACTTGAGGGATAAGTATGACGTCATCCGAGAAAAAGTCAGGAAGTTGGAAGAAGTTGAGTTCATAAGGGAAGTCATATATCCGGAGTGGTTGTCAAACGCAGTCATAGTGCCCAAAGCCAATGGGAAATGGAGGATGTGCGTAGACTTCACCGACCTAAACAAGTCTTGCCCAAAAAACAACTATCCCTTACCTCTGATCGACCAGATGGTAGATGCCACTGCAAGGCATGAGCTCATGATCTCCATGGACGCGTATTCAGGCTACAACCAGATCTTCATGGATGCTGAAGACTCAGAGAAGACAACCTTCATCATGGACAAAGGGACATATTGCTATAATGTTATTCCCTTCGGATTAAAAAGTGCGAGGGCAACATACCAACATCTTGTGAATAAGATGTTTTAGGCTCAAATAGGCAAGACTATGGAGGTGTACGTAGACGATATGTTGACGAAGAGCTTAAAGGCCTGCACTCACGTGGCAGACCTAGAAAAGACCTTCGATACCATGGACTTGTACAAACTGAAACTTAACTCGACGAAGTGTGTCTTCGGGGTAGGTGCTGGGAAGTTCCTTGGATTCATTGTCAATCGGAGAGCAATAGAGGCGAACCCTGAGAAAATTAAATCTTTATTTGACATGAAGACACCAAGAAGCATCAATGACGTTCAGAGGCTCACTGGAAGAGTAGCTGCACTCAACAGATTTATTTCCAGAGCGACGGATAAGTGTCTTCCATTCTTTAAGGTGCTTAGAAACGCCTTCGAATGGGACAAAGAGTGTGATGAGGCTTTTAACCAACTCAATTCCTACCTCAGATCTCCCTTACTCTTATCTCGGCCCATAATAGGAGAGAAGTTATATGTTTATCTAGCAGTCTCTGAATCAGCTATAAATGTAGCCATAGTACGGGAGGACATTGGGGTCCAAAGGCCCGTATACTTCAACAGTAAGGCCCTTCAGGGGTCTGAACAGAATTATCCTCGAATGGAAAAGTTAACCTACGTCTTGATACATGCTTCTAGGAAGATGAAGCCTTACTTTTGGGCCCATTCCATGGTCATCCTCACCGACTCCCCACTAAGACAGGTCCTCCACAAACCTGAGAAGTCGGGTAGATTGATGACATGGGCCATTGAGTTGGGAGAGTATGACCTTACTCATCAGTCTAGGGTAGCCATCACTTGTAGATTTTGTCGCTGAGTTCACACGGGAAGAGACCGAGGTTGATAATGACCTAGAGACTGCAGAGCGATCAAACAATTACATCTTCCGAGATCCTGAAGAGGTTGTATCCAAGAGAACTAGAAATGGAATAGCCGAGAATGAGGAAGATCGGTACTTATTCAGGCATGGAGTCACGTCAGAAGGGAGCTTCTCATCAGATAAAGACACTTGGAACCTCTTTCTTGCCGGGTCTTCTTGCGAAAGCGGAAGCGGTGCAGGGCTATGTAACACCCCGCCCGCCGGGGAGAGCGAACGGAGCGCTAATGAGATAAAATAAATCCAAATCCACAAGTGACAAGGTATAGAGAATCTAAGTCCCACAACAACAAAAGAGGAAACCACTAATCTCAAATCTCTTCAAATAAATACAAAAAATCTCTCGAATTAAATACAACATCTAACTCGAAATAAAATAAATCTCAATGCTCTATACATCAAAATAAATAAATACAAGTCTTCTCAAATGTATTAAAAATTCTTCCCAAAATATCCAAGATAAAATCAATCTCCAATAATCCATAACGCCTAAATCCACGCTAACCTGCCACTAAAAGAAAATATGGGAAAGTACACAATACGACAGGAAAGATGCTCAACAATTATATTAACGATGAACAAAGCGTAACAACGCGAGTCCGAATATTCAAATCAAAATGAAAATCTCAAAGCATTTATCAATATAATTTCTCAACAACACTTTAACTGGGTCACCAGGGCTCACCACATCCTTGTATGCTTTATCAAGCCATAGCCCGGGAAACAGGAATTTTGGTGCGTGCCCAACATCCGTGCCATATTAAAATCTCATGACAACGTGCTCATCAACAATATAATGATACCACATGAATCAAAATAATTTCAACAATTATTTTCCAGATTTCAATGAATTTATCAATTCAAATATGAGTTCAATTAACAAGAATTCAAAGTGAATGACACTCGCGAGATTTAAGGAGCATATTGTGTAAAGCCCCATACCTCAAACCATGATGAAAAACCAACGATCACATCCTCAAGATCAACACAAAAGATCTACAAAATCTCCTCCAAGAACCTCCAACAAAATAGCCCCAAGAACACCTCTAATCTAAGGTTGGAACTCACAAATTTCAAGGGACAATGTGTATATAAAAAGAAGAGGAATATAAAATATATTTGCTGCCAAAATTTGTGCCAAAAGTATGTTAAAAAGGTTGCCCACGACTTTCTTTTATAATGCAAAGAAATGAAAAGTTGGAATCCAAAAGACTCCCTTAAATAAGGCAAATAAATGAAGAGTTGGAAGTCAAAACAACTCCAAGAGTTAAAAACATTTAAAAATCATTTTAAAATCCGTTTTAACTCCGATTTCGAAACCGTTTGAAATTCTCGCCTTTAAAAATAATAACCAACATATTTGAGCAATAAAAATAATTTTATCAAAAACTTTATTTTCGTCCATTTTCCAAAAATTAATTAAAATAGCCCAAAATTACGCGGGTTGTTACACTTCCCCACTAACAATGGAATTTCGCCCTCGAAATTCGCCGAATGTCTAACTCTCAAAATCAGGCTAACAATCTCCAAAAATAATTTCGTCTCCAAAAATAAATTTCTCACATCTAATCTCGAAACCTATCACGAATATCACTTAAATTTTCTATCTCCAAAAATTGTTAACCATGCAATGAACCCAAAATTCAAGCCCCGAGAGTTGCCGTATACCTAATCTCTGATACCATTTGTAACACCCCGCCCGTCGGGGAGAGCGAACGGAGCGCTAATGCGATAAAATAAATCCAAATCCACAAGTGACAAGGTATAGAGCATCTAAGTCCCACAACAACAAAAGAGGAAACTACTAATCTCAAATCTCTTCAAATAAATACAACAAATCTCTCGAATTAAATACAACATCTAACTCGAAATAAAATAAATCTCAATGCTCTATACATCAAAATAAATAAATACAAGTCTTCTCAAATGTATTAAAAATTCTTCCCAAAATATCCAAGATAAAATCAATCTCCAATAATCCATAACGCCCGAATCCACGCTAACCTGCCACTAAAAGAAAATATGGAAAAGTACACAATACGACAGGAAAGATGCTCAACAATTATATTAACGATGAACAAAGCGTAACAACGCGAGTCCGAATATTCAAATCAAAATGCAAATCTCAAAGCATTTATCAATATAATTTCTCAACAACACTTTAACTGGGTCACCAGGCCTCACCACATCCGTATATGCTTTATCAAGCCATAGCCCGGGAAACAGGAATTTTGGCGCGTGCCCAACATCCGTGCCATATTAAAATATCATGACAACGTGCTCATCAACAATATAATGATACCACATGAATCAAAATAATTTCAACAATTATTTTCTAGATTTCAATGAATTTATCAATTCAAATATGAGTTCAATTATTAAGAATTCAAAGAGAATGACACTCGCGAGATTTAAGGAGCTTATTGTGTAAAATCCCATACCTCAAACCATGATGCAAAACCAACGATCACATCCTCAAGATCAACACAAAAGATCTACAAAAGCTCCTCCAAGAACCTCCAACAAAATAGCCCCAAGAACACCTCTAATCTAAGGTTGGAACTCACAAATCTCAAGGGACAATGTGTATATAAAAAGAAGAGGAATATAAAATATATTTGCTGCCAAAATTTGTGCCAAAAGTATGTTAAAAAGGTTGCCCACGACTTTCTTTTATAATGCAAAGAAATGAAAAGTTGGAATCCAAAAGATTCCCTTAAATAAGGCAAAGAAATGAAGAGTTGGAAGTCAAAACAACTCCAAGAGTTAAAAACATTTAAAAATCATTTTAAAATCCGTTTTAACTCCGATTTCGAAACCGTTTGAAATTCTCGCCTTTAAAAATAATAACCAACATATTTGAGCAATAAAAATAATTTTATCAAAAACTTTATTTTCGTCCATTTTCCAAAAATTAATTAAAATAGCCCAAAATTACGCGGGTTGTTACAGGCTAATACTTTTAACCCCGGATGGTACTAACGTTGAATATGCCCTAAGGTTTAACTTCAAGGCGTCAAACAACGAGTCAGAGTATGAGGCCATGATAGCGGGCTTCTCATTGGCAAAGACCCTTAGGGTAAGATGACTCCTGCTTTATAGAGACTCAAGGCTGGTTATTAATCAAGTGTTGGGAGTTTATGAGGCTAAGGATGAAAGGATGGCCAAATACCTAAAGAGGGTGAGAACTATACTCAAAGGTTTCGAAGAGATAAAGATGAGGATAATACCTCGGTAAAAAAATAGCCACACAGATGCATTGGAAAGGTTAGTTTCAATAACAAGGACAGACATCAGAAGGACAGTCCCACTTGAGATCTTGCTGAAGGCGACCATTGAATTTGAAGAGGTCAATAACCTTTGCCTCAATTTGAACCTAGGGGACTCATGTATGGACCCCCTTATCAAATATATCAGAGAGGGAGAGCTGTCGAAATCAGAACTAGAGAGAAAGAAACTGAGGTACAGATAAGCAAAGTTCTCAGTAGTAGGAGACGTCCTATATAAGAAGGGATTCCTATTACCTCTCCTCAGATGTGTTCATCCCACAAAAGTTCCTCGCGTCCTACAAGAGGTACACGAGGGTTCTTATTCTAGTCATATAAGAGGAAGAACTTTGGCTAAGAGGATTATTACGGAAGGATACTGGTGGCCGACCTTGGCCAAGGATGCTGCAGCCTACGTAAAGAGGTGAGATAAATGCCAGAGATTCTCCACTATCCCCCATCAACCTTATCAGCCTATGACGTCAATCAGTTCCCCGTGGCCATTCGCAGTATGGAGAATTGACTTAGTGGGTCCCCTTCCAAGGGATGCAAATAACTACCGATTTCTGATAGTCACCATTGATTACTTCTCTATATGGGTAGAGGCCGAGTCGATGATCACGATTATAGAGCAGAAGACCTTCCAAATTATTTGGAAAAAAAATCATATGCAGACATGGCCTCCCAAACACCCTCATCTCGGACAGCGAAACCCAGTTCAAGAATTCTTCCTTGGAAAAATATTGCGAAAGAGTTGGGGTAAAGTAATTTTTCTCTTCTCCTAGCCGACTTCAGGCAAACGGTCAGACAGAAGTCACAAACAGAACGATCCTTGACGGGATCAAGAAGAGGTTAGAAGAAGCTAAGGGAATATGGACTGAAGAGATTTATGTTGTGCTGTGGTCCTACAGAACAACGACTAGGACACCAACAGGGGAAACCCCATTTATGTTAGCCTATGACTCAGAGGCCGTCATACCAACATAAGTAGGACTTCCTAGTCATAGGGTTCAGACCTATGACCCTGAGAGGAATGGGGAGGAGATAAGACTTGACCTTGATTTGATCGAAGAGAGAAGGGAAGACGCAAAAATTAGGCAGGCAACTTACCAGCAGAGAAGAGAAAAGTTCTACAATCAAAGGGTAAAATCAAGACCCATAGATGTGGGAGACCTAGTACTGAAGAAGACGTTACAGAAGGCAAACAAGCTTCACCCGAATTGGCATGGTCCTTACAAAGTGGTTGAGGAGGTTGTGCCCGGGACCTTGGAATGCCGATCATCTAAAAAAATATTACATATGATGTTGCAAGAGTTTCTATGTAAATGTATCATCTTATGAAGAAATTATTAATGAGAAGATCGATTCCCGTGTCAATTCTTGGTACATTATGCTCTAGTGGTAGAATTTATGGGGATAACATCTTAGTTGATGACCTCAGACCTTATAACATCATAATTTAGTGACAAGGGTTGAGGTGAGACATCATGATTTGATGACCTCAGACCTTATAACATCATAATTTGGTGACAAGGTCTGAGGCAAGACATCATGATTTGATGACCTCAGACCTTATAACATCATAATTTGGTGACAAGGTCTGAGGTGAGACATCATGATTTGATGACCTCAGACCTTAACATCATTAATTTGGTGAATATTTTATGAGGGTAACATCATGATTGGATGACTTCAGACCTTTAACATCATTAATTTGGTGAATATTTTATGAGAGTAACATCTTAGTTGATGACCTCAGACCTTATAACATCATAATTTGGTGACAAGGTATGAGGAGAGAGATCATGATTGGATGACCTCAGACCTTTAACATCATTAATTTGGTGAATACTTTATGAGGGTAACATCTTAGTTGATGAGCTCAGACCTTATAACATCATAATTTGGTGACAACGTCTGAGGTGAGACATCATGATTGGATGACCTCAGACCTTAATATCATTAATTTGGTGAATATTTTATGAGGGTAACATCTTAGTTGATGACCTCAGACCTTATAACATTATAATTTGGTGACAAGGTCCGAGGTGAGACATCATGATTAGATGACTTCAGACCTTAACATCATTAATTTGGTGAATATTTTATGAGGGAAACATCTTAGTTGATGATCTTAGACCTTATAACATCATAATTTGGTGACAAGGTCTGAGGTGAGACATCATGATTGGATGACCTCAGACCTTTAACATCATTAATTTGGTGAATATTTTATGAGGGTAACATCTTAGTTGATGACCTCAGACCTTATAACATCATAATTTGGTGACAAGGTCTGAGGTGAGACATCATGATTGGATGACCTCAGACCTTTAACATCATTAATTTGGTGAATATTTTATGAGGGTAACATCTTAGTTGATGACCTCAGACCTTATAACATCATAATTTGGTGACAAGGTCTGAGGTGAGACATCATGATTGGATGACCTAGGACCTTAACATCATTAATTTGGTGAATATTTTATGAGGGTAACATCTTAGTTTATGACCTCAGACCTTATAACATCATAATCTGGTGACAAGGTCTGAGGTGAGACATCATGATTGGATGACCTCAGACCTTGAACATCATTATTTTGGTGAATATTTTACGAAGGTAACATCTTAGTTGATGACCCCAGACCTTGAACATCATTAATTTGGTGAATATTTTATAAGGGTAACATCTTAGTTGATAACCTCAGACCTTGAACATCATTAATTCGATGAATATTTTATTTATAGGGCTTATGAAAACATTATATGGAGGCTTCAGGCCTTAGCACAAACACATTGCATGATAGAAAAATCATTCACAAGAACATTCGACAAATAAAGAAATAAAGCCCCCTTCAGAGGTTGATATAAAATAAAAATTACAAGCCACAAGGTAGCATAATTTGTCATCGGAGGTTACAATTTGAAGTGGAAATTAAAAATTACAAAGAGCTTCACAAAGTGGTCAAGTGTCTGCAGCCTCAGGGTTAGTTGCCATGCCCCCATCTCCCTGGCTGAGGGTGGTCACTTCTACCCCGTCATCCTGAGCGCTAATACATTTAGTCCTGGTGTCATCTTGGGGGGCAGTCTGGATAGGTACGACACCTCCCTCCTCCTCTACCTCTTACATGGCCTGAGCAAACCGAGGATCAGCGTAATCCAAACCAATGAAGTCAGAGGCTGCCAGGCTCCCTGATTCCTTTTCCTTTATGGCAGCCCATTTGCCAGTGGCCTTTACACCCCTTTCGAGGTACTCGAAGCCGAAGCCGACAAATTCATCAGAGACCTTATACTCCTCCAAAATATTCTCGGAGGCATCATCCAAGGCAACCTTCACAATAACATCGACCTTGTGTTGAAGGGAGTCAGCCTGAGTCATCAAGGCAGTGCTATGATCCTTCCTTAGCTTGTCCATGTCCTTTTCTAATCGCTTCACGCTGGTCTCGGGCTTCTCCAAAGAGGCATTCAGATGCTCCACTTCAGCATTAAAAGCTGCCTCGGTCTTTTTGGCCTCTTAGCCCTTCTCAATCAGAGGAAGTTTCCCCAAGGTCCAATTAACAAAATTGTGCATGGTGAGGAGACCCTGTAGAACATGTGCAGAGATGTCAGCTTAAGATCTGGTATAATTCACCCCCCAAGCACTATATATAGAGGTCATCCTCTACCTTGTAAAAGGATTCCAAAATTACAACCCTAGCTAAAACTCTGTCATTTTACACAGTAGAGAGAGAAAGCTTGAGATATTGTATCCATGGCCATTAGTGCCTTCATTTAGTGATGTTACTCACACACACACTCACAGTGGACGTAGGCCATATTGGCTGAACCACTTATATTCAAGTGTTCATCCTCTTCTCCTCACCTCCTTCTACTATATACGTAAATACTCTTATGCTGCCATTGTTAACATTAACTTAAGCTTGCAAACACCTTGAAGGGTGGTGCTGTTTCCATCATCATCAAATATCACGTGTATTTTTAAAGTACACGTGTTATTTATAGATTACACGCGTTATTCCATTTGTGAAAACTAGATAGTATAATTATAAATATCACATGTGTTTTTGCTTGATCACAATATTGGGTATTTGAGAAGTTTGGTATCATTCCACCCGTTGAAGGGAAGGAAGAGAATGCACCAAAATTTCTTAGATAAAACTTGTTATTTTTGAAAGATTGGTAATCTGAGAATGACCACTTCAGTAAATTTGAAGAAGAAGACTACATATGAATCAACCAATAAGGACAATGAAATGGAAAGTGAAGCTGATCTCAACAAGGGCATCAAAAAGAGTACAATTCTATGTGAAGGGCCTAGTTTCTCTTTGAACATTTCTGAATCAAATCCTATTCATACTGGTTCATCATCCGAAGAAGCTGATGAAGAATGTGATGACAATGCTTTTTCATCAAGTTGGAATATTCCTCTTCAAAACTATACGACTCCTTCAAAAAAGCAGGAAAATTATGAACCAAAAGATACTGGGAATTTTGAATCAAGAGATTACGAAACGTTTGAGAATGTCGGGAATTATGAACCAACAGATATTCAAAACTTTGAATCAAGAGATTTTGATAATACTAAGCACATGAATTTGGATGAAGAAAATACTGCATTGAAAATGGAGTTGTTGGGAAAAAATTCCCAATTATCTAAAGCAGCTGAAGAACGTGATTGTGCACTAGAGAGGTGAATATTTTGGAGGTGAAAAATGCCAAACTTGTGGAAGCACAATAGGTAATGAAGAAGTTGGAGGTGGAAAATTCCCAACTTTTGAAAGAAAAATAGTTACAGAATATGTTGGAGGTGGAAAATTCCCAACTTGTTGTCATAAACAGTTATTTGAATGAAAAACTTGTTCAAGAAAAATTGAGTGACTGAGAAAGAATGAAACAATTGGATGAATCATTAAAACAATAGGCTGACTCATCAACAATGTTGGAGTAAACGAATGCCTATCTATCTGAGAGTAATAAAAATCTCAAAAAAAATATATGAAGATATACTGGAAAAATTGAGAGATAGTGATCTAGAAATGGTGACGTTGAGGGTAAGTCTCGAACAATCACAAGTGAAAAAAACTAAACAACTACTTTAGATTAATTTTCAAATAAAAAATATCCTTATTCTATAAAGTACAAACATTTATTTTATAAAGTACACGCATTTAAAAAAATACAAGCACTACTTAAATGAAAGTATACACATTTTATATTGTAGAATAATAAAGTTTTAAGAAAATACACGTAGTTTTTGTAATGTACGAACAATTATTCATGTTGTTCTTGATCATTTGTTTAGTTTATTTGGATTTATATTCCATTTTCTTTGACATTATGTTTATCAAATAATGCTTATAATCTAACAGTTTTTTATATATCAGGAAAACACTAATAAAGCTGTCATGGATGAAATTTCGACGTTGAGGTAAATACTTGAAGAATCACAAGTGAAAAAAACTGAACTAATACTTTTGATTAATTTTCAAATGGAAAATATCATTATTTTATAAAGTACACGTGTTTTTAAAGGACATGATCTTTTTATAAAGTACAAGGAGGTATTTTATAAAGTACACGCAATTTATATTGTAGAATAATGATGTTTTGAGAAAATAAACGTTGTTTTTTGTAAAGTACAGATAGTTATTCATGTTCTTTGACATTATGTTTATAAAAAATGCTTATAATCTAAAGTTCCTTCTTTTTATATATCAGGAAAAAACTAATTCAAAGTTGAATACTGTACAAGCATCAATGTACAAGAGAATCCATGAGAGACAAGATAGAAAAATAAAAAAAGTCGATGATTTTGTTTATAAAGATGAAATAAAGACTCTATAGACCACCCTCAAAGGGCTTGTATATAATGAAATACCCCAAAAGGGCCTATTACTAGAGGACAAAAGGATAAAAAAAGGTTCCGATGAAAACAAGAAGATTCACCCAATTAAAAAACAGATTCTGGCAAAGCCAAGTATCGACAAGCTAACAATAGCCCAACAATATAAAGAAACTCACTTCAAGCTTCAAGCAGTCAATGAATACAAATACCTCACCGAAGTTGCGAAGAATCAAATTTAAGAGTTTATTCAAAAGGCTGAACGAGGATAAAGTGTATTATTTGATGATATTGCACCTCACTTATTTTTATTTTTTTTGGTGCAGAAGAGCAATGTTATTCTTATTATATAATCGTTATGGCCTATATTAAAATTCAGAGAATTTATTTACCAAGGGATGGTTTCGTATGTCACATGGGAAGATTTTATTGAAGTCCTCAAGAATCAAGAAATAACAAGCCAAGTAGGTAAACCAAATATAAGACATTCATTAAATTTTAAAATTATTATATCCTCACCAATTTAAATGTGTGAAACAAAAAATAATCCCCTTAAGTGAAGTATTGATGACAAAATTGTCAAAGGAAGGACTCTCTGCCTCACGCACCTTTTCTAATTATTGTCGGGTAAGGAAAATTAAACCAAAAGCTTTATACATCACAATCTCATAAATATTATAACTTTTTTACTAACACAATGTCTATAATTTTTTTTTTCCAGAAAGAAGCTTGTTCAAAAAATGAAGTCAATAAGAAGGGCGAATTAACATTTCACATTACTTACGATATACATATACCAAAATAAATTCATCCATATGGATTCTTGTCGCCCGGACGACAAGGAACAAAACACATCATACTTCGATGATGCCAAAAAAATGGTTACAAGCTAAACTTAGTTATATTACTTGTACTTTTATGATTCACGTGTACTTCAAAATATTCATGCTGTGTACTTTGTATTAGTTTAAAATAAGCACCCAGAGTATCAAAGTACAACCATAATATTGTAAAATACACGTGAAATACACAAATACATGTACGTGTACTTTAATATTATGCATGTATTTTGCACTATTTAATCTATATATACTTTTTATTTGTATACACTCACTATTTTTCCTTTTAACAGTTTTGTGCCTTCCAAAAAATACTATACGTATTGAAGACTGAGGCAGAAACAATGAAAAAAAAAGAGTTTCGTAACTCAGAGAATGGTAGATGAAGGTACACCAGATAAATTTGCAATTGATGATGATCCATTGAGAGCACAAGAAAAAGAACAATATATTTCTTGTTGAAAAATGATGTCAAATTTAACCTAATAAGTGATCATGAATGCCCTAAGCAATATAATGGGTAAGCAAAAACTTCATTTCCATAGAGTACTAATTTACATATTTGCAACAAATTTCATTCACATCAAATTAATTTGTATATTTATTTTATTTTAATTTCAGTGTTGACTATGGGGTCTTTTGCATCTATTACATTGAATAAATTAGCAGAGACAAGGAACTGAAAAAATCATTTCAAGATCCTGAAATGCTAAAACACAGAGCATATATACTATGCAAAATTCTATTTTCAGAATATTTCTTCCCTAAAAAGGACTTTTTGTAAACTGATTCAAACATGTACAATATTTATAATTTTGTTTTGTTTTGTATTGGTTATTGTTCCTTGAATGCATTACTCCAAAATGGTGGCACTGGCAAGAACCATAGCCATATATGATATGATCTTGGAAAATTAAGTTTATTGTTCCTTTTATTAAGTTATTACGAGAGCTAATGAGCTAGAATTGTTCTTAATGAATCACAAGCTGAACAGGTATCTGTGGTAAATTTGAAAACTGAAAACATCATTATTTTATAGTGTACATGCACTTTTTTATAAAGTACACGCACTTTTATATAGGACGTGATTTTTTTTTATAAAAGACACGTATTAGATAAAAAATGAATTTGCAATTGAAAATTACTATTTATATTTTAAAAGTAATTTTTTACACGTGTACAAGGATGAACATACAAGAAATAAAAAGTTACACATGTTCTTTAACTCGTTTATATCCACTAATACACAATAACCAAAAATCATTTATTAAGCTCAACTACAAATAAATAGCTTTATTCGGTTCCTAATATGTGATATAAATTATAAGACATGCATGAAAGAAAATAATTTTTTTATTACAATAACAAAGATAAAAGGTACATGATATTTTGAAAGTAAAACATAAAAAAAATTAAAACTTAAAATGCTTATCAGGATAACGTTCAAAACTATATATGACGTTAAAATGATATGAAAGATATACACAAAACGGTAACTAACACAAAATATCTCATCTAAGGTTATATTGACGATGACGCGGACCACAATACACGTAAGGTACACACAATGATAACTACACGCACAAATTATTCGAAGTAAATGTTATGAAACAAACTACACGCATTTTAATCAAAAGTACACGCTTTATGAGCAAAGTACACACAATATAAATAAAGTACATGCATGGATAAATTAATTAAATTTTGATTTTGCAATTGAAAATTACTATTTATATATAAAAAGTAATTTTTTACACGTATACAAGTATGAAAATGCAAGAAATAGAAAGTGTATACATGTTCTTTACCTCGTTTATATCCACTAATACAAAATAACCATTTTTTTGCCTCAATTATATCCACTAATACACAATAATAAAAAATCATTTATTAAGCTCAACTGCTCATGTATCCCAACTATTTCTTATCAAAGAAAGAAATAGCTTTTATTTGGCCTATAAAATAGTTAGATTGTTCCTTTCTGTACCATTACAAGCTCAATTAAAAAGTAGATAATGAATATCCCAACAGAACAGTTGCGAGCTACTCTGGAAAAGGAAGAAAGATACAAAAAATAACTGAAGGAGGCTGAGGAAACTCTTTTCTTAAACCAAACTGCTAATGATCAGTTTCTAGACTATGTGAGGGAAGGTTGCTCCGAACTTCCTCCCAGCCCCATTTATTTATTTGACGTGGATGAGGACCCACCTCAAACACATGAAGGACTCATATCTTTTTATACATATGAGGTTACGAAGAAGCTTGTGGAGATGAGGGAGAAGAACGCTTATCAGGAAGGCCTTGTCTCTGCGATGGAAGGACAGATTCGAATCTACCCGAATTTAATCGACTCTCTTCCTGACATCACAAATGCTGTTAACAACTTTCCCATCTAGCAGTCTTCCTGATTTTTTTATAAGCTTTTGTTATGCACTCTCCATTGCACTTTTTTTTATATTTTAATATAAATTTATTTTCTTTCATGCGTGTCTTGTGACTTATATTATAAACTAGTACCCGTAATATACCGACCACGCGAACCATGAATCATACATAGAGTGAAAAAATATAAAATACATGCAAATTTTATGAAGTACACGTGAACTTTAGAAAAAATGATCACGTTTACTTTAAAAAAAAATACATGTACTTCGCTGAACTTCCATACAAAAATAAAAATAAAAATAGAACTAAACACTAAATAATAAAATAAAATTAATTTATTCAATCAAATGGGTTCTTTAAATAATTTTATTCACTAAAATTATTACAATGAATGAATTCAACAATTTTAAATGTCATCAAATGGGTTCTTTACATGTAGGCCGTAATGACCAATTTTAATATACACGTAAATTTTATAAAGTACGCGTGAACATTACGAAAAATGATCACGTGTACTTTTAAAAAATATGTTTACTTTGCTGAATTGCCATACAAAAAATAAATAAAAAATAGAACTAAACACTAAATAATAAAATTACATTCATTAATTGAATCAAATGGGCTTTTAAATAATTTTATTTACTAAAATTGTTACAATGAATGGATTCAACAATTTTAAATATAATTAAATGGGTTCCTTACATGTATACCTGTAATGACCAATTTTACTACACCTAGAGCAAGTAACTTCCCCAACTGTAATCTCATCAATAGACTTTATTCTCTTATTTCTTGGCCTGCTTACCGGTCTCTTTTTCATTAGAGGAAGGACATATGAATTTTCAGGTATAAGAATATTTAAGGACATCAAATCAGAAAGAGTAACTATAGGTATCGTGTATGATTTTTTTGTAGAAAGATACCTTATAGTAATCCTCAATATACTCATAAATACTGTTCCCTTTTCTTCGTACAACAGAAACAACTTGAGAACATGGAAAACATATTATCATCCAACTCTTACAAAAACAAGTTCTTTGTTCTAAGTCAGCCGTTGCTCGCACTTCCAAATGAACTTCAAATACACATGTTGACTCTAGCGGCTAATAATCCAATGTCAACTTTTATTCCAATTTTCATTCAGTTACTTTTAAAAGGACATAGCTCATTGTCCAGGTGTCAGACTCAACAAGTTTATTTAAGCTTAACTTCATAATCTTCAGCCTCAATTTGTTGAGCATATTCATTATTGGTAAATGCCTTTCCTTCAAGATCCATGAATTGAATGACTCCACAACACTAGATGCTATGCCACCATATCGTTTACCTAGGAAGATATGCACATGTACAATTCTCGTGAGTCAAATTATCAATGAAATCAGCAACACCAGCCCCTCCTTCCTTCTTCAATGCTTCAATGTTCTTGTGAAATTCGTTAACTGAGACAACATATGCACAAGACAAAAAATCTATCACAATTTTCTTTCGAAAGCCACCACAATTCCCATGAATTTTCTTCTTTATATTCCCTTGTAAATGATGCGTACAGTAGGAATGTGCGGGCATCGGGAATACCCTCGAAATAACTTTAATTAATCCATTATTTCGATCAGATATTAACATTACGTTTTGATCTTGATCGTCTAGTGCATCATGTAAATTGACAAGAAACCGCATCAAGTTATCTTCCGTTTTGGAATCAACACAACATATGCAAGAGCAAAAAGGCTTGAAATATATCAAAATTAAAATAAATTGCATATCCATATACAACATATCCTAACACTACAAAAAAAGTATCTTTTAAGACGGAACTTTTTGAGACGGCTAAAATTGTAGTCCCTAAAACTCACCTTTTGAGACGGCTAAACTTTCCAGTCATAAAAACTACTACTTTTTAAGACGACTAATTTTACCTGTCTTAAAAGATATATTTTATGAGACCACATGTTAATAGCCGTCTCAAAAGGTATACCTTAAGAGATAGCTAATACCAAATTTGATTCCCCCCTTTTCTTTTTTTCATTCCCGCTTCCTTCCCCCCTTTCTATTAGTCAGAAAATAAGAAAAAAAGTAAAAGAAATCCAACCCACCCACCCACCCAAGACATTTCTTTTCACTGCCAAAAAATCTACGCACGCCCTCACCCTCGCCTCCCTCATCCGCACGCCCTCACCCTCGCCGCCCTCAGTCTCTCCGCCCTAGCCCTCATCGCCCTTGCCCTAGATTCTGGTATAGTTGATAATATCTGGTCAGACATATTTTTTTTGTTGAATATTTTGATTATCTTTGATGCTATTGTTGCATGTTAAATGTTTTATGTTATTAATTATATTGGTTGGAAGATTGTATAGGAGGATCCAACATAAAATATTGTATATGGATCAGAGTTTCAATATGTGGATTGATGCGGATAAAAGGTAATTTTAATTCTTGATTATTGTTTAATATCATTAGTTTTTTTACTGGATTGATTTGTAGTGGTGATGGGAGGTTGAGGGTGAGCCAATTAAAAATCCGGATTGTTAATTGGATGTTGTAGTATAATTTTAAGAATAATTTAGGATAATATTTGTATACTTGTTTATGTAAATGTTAGTAAAAATTATTGATATATTTGTTTGTGTTAATTAATTCATGTTCTTTGCAAGTAGTTTATGCCATTAATCTGGTTTACTATTCGATTATGATTTTATTTTGTCCTTGGCAAGTAGTTTATGCTAATTTTTAACATTCAAATCCCTAAATTTTGTGACACAAACTCCAACATAAAAACATATGAGGTGGTAACCGAAAGAAATAAATAAAAAGACAAGCATTAGTTAAAATTCTAATTTAAACAAAAAATTAGTAAACACAAACACGTAATGTCACAATCTTAATACAATCTAAAAAGATAAGATTTATATCTCACGATCTGAGTGGCAAGAAATGAGACACGGACAACCTAGGACGCAAAAAAGTAACTTAAGAAAAGTGATCATGTCCTCACTGGACTCGTGGTCCGCATTTGACTACTATACGATTATTTTAGAATTAAAAATAGGATTTAGGAGTTGAAAACTTAAAATAGTAACCTAGTGGCCTAAAAAGAGGCGCGTACACCCTAAGAGGTACCAAAGTATATTAACTCATCATTTTTGAATTAATTTCACATCTCAAATCATTTTGCATTCGTGGATGGTTGCGTTAGATGGGTATGTTTTTTGTGAAACCAGATTTTGATTAGATTAGATATAATAATGGTTATGAGTTTATGGATTTGATACAGTTTAATGTTGTTTTAATCCATTGATCGCGTTGATTACTTATTGGTTTTTAATGTTCTTTGACTAGTTTTTAATGTAAATCCTAGACTAATGGGAAGGTCAAACATGCATAAATGTTGTCTTCATGACCAAGAAGCATTAAATTTCACAAATGAGAGGAAAATAAACAAACATTATATGTTGGTTGATTGCACCTGTGTAAAAGGAACCTGATTCTCTAGTCGTAGTAAGTCATGTCTCATTATAAGGTAATCTAAATCCTTAATGAATATTGGGTGCGTAACATTATGCTCATGCGTCAGTGACCGTCACCATCTCTATAGAAAGGCCCAATGGACACCACACCGGGGAATATCTTTTGGTTGCTCCTCAATTGTCAGGATTACTGGAGAAGATGTGCCAAGTCCCCCAATGAAGAAACTCTCCATGAGTTGACTAGGTTTCGGTATCCATAAATCCAAAACCATTAACCGTACCTATAGATCAATGAATGAAACTCAATACGTCATGACATACAAAGTTTTTCTACCTAAATGGGGGTGAATCATCGTGCTGATTCGTCGAGCCTCATTAATAATGATACTCATTATCTCCCATTGGGAATTTGAGTCCATTATCTCCTAAACAGATTGAATTCTTCTAAGAGTCATTGGTCCAACATTAGAGTATTTTGAATTCATAAATTTTTCCCATAGACTTCTACCTTCCTTCATGTTCCAAGCCAACTTGATATTAGTAGATTCAATAATAGAGAACAAAATTTTTAACATCTAATCCATCTTCTTGCTTAGGAAAACCGATTGAAAATTTGATAAAGTTTGTTGTCCATCTCATATTTATGAGACCTCCATCAAGTCTAACTAGGATCAAACCCTCTACATCTCTGTTATTACACTAACCACACCTTGTTCCTCTATTTGGATCAGTAGAAACCATAGTAAATTTGAAGGCATTCAAATAAACTGCAGCATGATCATTAAAAAGGCCTCCCAACTTATCTCATCCTCTTGTTCAAGTATAGGATTAGAATCTCCTAATCCTCAAAATGGGATTCTTCATCAGAGATTCATGCTCAAGTTTGATACAAGGAAAAACAAGTGTTTATACTCCCCATTTGTAAGTTGGCAAAGTTGGTTGTAATTCTGTGATCTCATTATGCATACATATGCATACATCTGCTTATGTATGCATATGTTTAGATAATCTTACTGATTTTCTTTGTTCTCTAGCTAATTTGGATGGTTGAATTTTATTCACAATTACCAAAATTCCAGTAGCTGCTAAGTCTAATGAAATATATAAGAGTTTGAGTCCCACCAACATAGGTGGCCGTAATACCTGCCATGGATATTTTGCAATGTCACGTATAGCTTTGCAATCAGCCTTGGAATCAGAATGTTTCCCCATGTTCTGTGTTCATTTTAAAATATACATTTTGCCTTTTATATCCATGTTTCATCCATATTAAACAAAAGAAGTCCTTAAATAACAATCATCGAAGATTTCTTTTGATCTTCCTTTTGAGTTTCCAAATTCTTTATGTAATGTGAAACTAAATATTGCTCCCCATTCTTTTTTTTTTCTTAGAGTTAAATACTCGGTAAACATCTGGGCTCGTAGTCGACACTTATTTGATATTTACCATTGCATGATTGACAAGTTTTGTAGTCCTTATACATTGTTGTGTCTTGGTATGATATGCTATATATTAAGAGAGAAGAAAATAATTGGAGAAGAGACAATTTTATTCACAATAATAATAATCTTAAATAGCTGATCAAGGGAAGTTCACAACGTAGAATGCTTCTAGTGAGATGTTCTGTACTAGATCATATTCATTTATTCACACATAGTTTATGATTGAAGCTATGCCTCTGGAGTCCAGTCAACCTTAATTTAATAACATTTTAGTGTGCATGGTTTCAATTTTACACCTACATTACAGTGCTGAGGTCATTCTCTCCTAGATTCTTATCCACTGGTCAAGCCACCTTAAAGGGAATATCTGTAGGTCTATCACCCCTGCTTGAAGAGATGCATGCTGAATGAGCAGCTGTATAAATTTAAGCAACAGTTAGTTGTAGGTCCCTAAAACATGATCTAACAAAAAAACATGTTTATAAAACGTAAGTTGCGATTCCAAATTTTTTTCCTAAACTTTAGTGTTATCCCTATAAAATATCTACACAGGTTGTAAAACATGAGCGGAGATTGTAAAATATCATTGCCAAATATCTTCACGAGCTGTAAAGATATCAACGACCAGAACTGTACACTAAGTTAAAAAACCCTCAATGTTTGATCAAAATATCTTCGTAAAATGCATCTAAGCCTAAAATGCTCTTAATTTTTAACACTGTCATGTAGAAGAATCAACCAACAAATTTCAACAGGCAATAAATCAGAAAAGCCCTTTTAATCCCCAGTCTAAAGATTTCAAAGATTTGGCTTCCTTTCTTTAATATGTTCTTGCTCAATTAATGGCAAGTTCTTTTCCTAATTCTGTCTTTGCCTTTATTTTCTTGCAAAGAATATGATGTTACCCACATGCCAAAATGCTTGTTAGGCATGAATATACGACAAAAAATGAAGTTATAATTATTATCTCTGATATTTGTTAGTAAATCAACTGGCTAAACATAACTATAAAGAGGTAAGTGTGGTGGAGTGGTAGGGACTCCTCCTCCCTTAACCAAGTGTCGGGGGTTCGATTCCCGCCTTGGGTATGGAGCAGCGTTAAATTTCTGGGCCAGCTGTCCCACCCTAAGAGGTGCCTACAATCAGCGAAGGGATTAGTCACTGTGGTACAGTGGACACCCTGTTATTACAAAAAAAAAAGTACTATTGAACTCAAAGTTGAAGCGTGGCTTTAAAATGATAGACAACATTGAAGACGACGTTGAGACTACTCCTCACTTGCCCCTCTTTAATACCAACATTAACTGGGACAAGTTGGACAAGATGAGATTTCATATAATCGGAGTTGCCTTCTTCACTGCTTAGATAGGTTTACTACATCCAACATCAGTCATAATTTCGTAAAGACTAGAATGCAAGTAGGTGGTTCTGGACTCGCTCACATGCGTGGAATTTCAGTATTCCAAATTTCAGGATTCCATGCTAGTTATTTAATAATACCAGATTATATGAAATTCTGACTATTGAAATTCCACGCTAGTTATTAAATTCTAAACTTCTGAAATTCTTAAATTCTGAATAATGAAATTCTGAATATGATTATGATTATTATTTGTGGAATTTCAGTGTGTTTTTAGGTATGATTATTATATTCTTAAGTGCTTTTTATTATTGCAAGAAATAATAGTAAGTACTAACATAACTTGTGTATGTAATGTAGGTGACAAAATGGGACTTCCACGGTCGCCTGCTTTTCTAGATCCATCTTTATCTGAAGACGTCATACTTGAAAATGAAGTAAACGTTGCCTTGAGAGGTGGCGGGATTTTGAATGAAACTGACGGTTTATTTGTAAGTTGAATGAATTATCTCTGTATAAGTGTAGGAAGAATAATGGAGTTGAATACATGTTTTAAATTTGAATTTGATCACATTACAAATTCAAAGGTTCTCTCTCTACAAGCAAATAGAGCTTTTTATAGGAACACAAGAACTATTAGAAGCGAAGATTGGCACATCAGCAGCAGAGAAGTTTTTTCAAGAATCTCATTGTGTGGCTGCTTTAGGAAGCAACGATTTCATGAATAATTACTTGATGCCTATTTACAGTGATTCATCGAAGTACAAAGACGCAACCTTCATCGACTATATAATGGAAACACTTAATGGACAACTTAGGGTAACCCCATCGCACTTTTATTCGGTCCCGTGTTGTAATAGATTATTTTAAGATTTATGTCAATTCTTACTGAAGTTAAGTCTATCGCACCTGTGTTTTATGAAAGACATAAGTGTGTGGAATTTTTCTTTGAAAAAGCCAGGGTCCCAATTAAAACTTCGAGAAATAGATTACTTGACGAGTGTGTTTTTGTTTATAGATATTGCATGGGTTCAGGGCATGACAACTTATGGTGTCTGGATTAGGACCTATGGGTTGTATTCCACTTCAAATGGTTCCTCAATGACATAAATTTCCCTTCTGCGGCACCTGCCTTTGCGCCATCGCAGAGCCCCGACCTTTTCAGAGGTTTTGGCACTTATGCTATTGGAGCATTGTTAGGGAGGGCCTTGGCTTTGACTTCATTAGAAGTCTCAAAAGATATGATGCTGAAATACACTCAAGCCCTTGAGATGCCATAAGCATCCCATATCACTGCACCAAATCTGTCGAATTGTCAGGTCATTGACCTTGACAAGTTGGAATTGACAAGGTCAATGATCGTGATAATTTTTGGGGTGACAACTTTTGTTGTCACGAAATTATCACGGTCAATGACCGTGACAAGTTTGTTAGACTTGTCATGGTCCTTGACCTTGAAAAGTTTTGTCAGGGTTAAGGAGCGTGACAAACCAATGACATTTAATAAAAAAATTGTCACGGTCATTGACCGTGACAAGTCCGCGACAAGTTTCTTTGTCATGAACTTGTCATGGTCAATAATCGTGACAATTCTGGGCAGATGGCCACTGCCACTGCCTAGTAGTATATTTGTACCTGTTATGGCAACGTTGTACCTGTTGAAACATCATATATCCAAATAAAATAGAGATAATGCAAATATACATTCAAAACAATATGCATCATGATATAATCCAAATATAATTCAAACGTAACAACTTAAATCAATTAAATTCAAATAATTTCACTACATGTCTGGGGTAAGGTTAGCTCTGAGGAGGTGAGTAGGCCACACGATATACGAATTGACACACCCAACAATATACATCGTGCCGCATTGTTAGTGCAACCACAAGGGGGAGTTCTCCTTCCCAGGTATCACATGCGTGACGAGCACCTTGGACTCGATGTCTTGAAGCAAACATACATGAACTGGCATACCCTGGACGGTATTCGGGTCCCTCAAACCCCGCCCTATCCGCTGACCATCAAATATGTCCAGTAAAAACACGCTTGGCCAACCAAGTGTCGACATAGGTCGGTTGAAGGGAGCCAAATAGGGAAGTGGATCATCAAAGTCCGCACGTGTCGGCGATGAAGCAGCGAGGTCCACATCCTCGTCATCCTGCACCTCGTCCTCCTGCGCCTCTTCCTTCCCTTTCTCATTACGGTTTTTGCCCAACGAAAGCTTCATGAATGAGAACATATCTTGGACCGTCGCCTCCAAACGGGACAACTTCACGTCATGCGAGTTCACCGTTCGATCTAACCCGATGTGGCTCGTCTCCAATCCGATGATCCTAGATTTGGCCACCCGCGAGCTCACCCCCCTTGTCCTCCTCTTGCGATATTCATGGATTAGTATAATATGTTTATATTTGATTTATAAACGTAGATTTATAAAGGTAAGAAGCGTAGGTTTATAGTATGTTTCTTTTAATCATGTCTTATTTATATTAGATTTTTAAATCACAAATTCAAATTTAATTTATAATAAAAATTTCTATTTCCTCCATTTCCTCTAAAGGGTGAGTGGTCCTATCCCATTCAAGACCACATTTTTCTCTAATATACTTAACATCTCATGCACATTGTTACGATTTGAGAAAAATTCGGCAGTATATCTCCGTAGTTCTCCAAGTACACGACGTAGATTGACAAGTGTGAGTGTTATTTCAACTGATCAATTGAAATAACAGTCACACTTGTCAATCTAGTATGTACCCAGATAACATTAGGATACGACTGCAGAACTTCCTCCAAAAGTAACAACTTTAAGCCAGTAAGAATATTATTATACAGAAATTCAATACATCAAAATGGAAAAATTGGCACCCTTTTAGCGGCTAGCCTTGTCACGGTCATTGACCGTGACAATTCTATAAAGTTGTCACGGTCAATGACCGTGATAATTCTGTCAGCAAAAAACCCTTTCCCCTACTTTTTCCTCACCGCATTGTTTCCCTCCAATCTCTCTCTCTCTCTCTCTCTCTCTCTCTCTCTCCCATTTATATGTTTGTGTGTGTGTATGTGTATGTATGCGCGCATGTGTGTGTGTGGTGGGGGAAGGGGGTGGGGTAGGGTGTGGGGGGGGGGGGGGGGAGGGGGCAGGGATGGATGGGTGGGTGGTGGGGTAGGGGGTGGGGCTGCGTGTGTGTGTGTGTATGTGCGCGTGCGTGTATGCGCTCGTGTGTGTATATGTGTGTGTAGTGTGCGTGTTTATGCGTGTTTGTGCGTATGTGCGAGAAAGGGAAATGATGCGGGGGGTGTGACGTGGGGTGGGGCTGCGTGCGCGCGCGCGCGCATGTGTGTGTGTGGGGAGGGGGGAATTTGGGTGGGGGTGGGGCAAGGGGAAATGGGGCGGGGGTGGGGCTTGTTAATTTTTTTTAATTAAATTTTGATTGGTTTATTAGATTTTTTCTCTCATATGCAAGTAGTGTCCCTTGTAAACGAATTGATTGGTTATTAGTTTTTTTAGCAAATTAATATATGAAAGTAGGATTGCCCCTCATTGTAAATTAGTAAATTAATAATTGTATACTTTAATTGATAGTTTAATTGATGAAAATAATTAATTGAGTAGATGAATTAGAAGGAGTACGGGATACACATTTGTTATTGACATTGCGGTTGGATTATAGTGGATCGATGTTGGGTTAGGTAATTTTAAAAGTGGCATGACCACTGGATTATTGTCCATATGGGGGTGGGATTTTTCAACTTTTTTTGAAAATTACTTTGTATAACGAACAATATATATATAGTCTGATAATTAAATGAAACATACTTGAAATTACATATAGTGCGCATGAATACTAGCCTTCTAGTTCTTATGCTTACGCATTCAATAGCCCTTAGACCCGTTCGAGAGTCATTACTCCTGTAATGAGATCTCTCGAATTGTCCCGTTTGGACAGTTTGGGACTGTATAATTTCTGTATAATAATATTCTTAGTGGCTTAAAGTTGTTACTTTTGGAGGAAGTTCTGCAGTCGTATCCTAATGTTCTCTGGATACATACTAGATTGACAAGTGTGACTGTTATTTCAATTGATCAATTGAAATAACACCCACACTTGCCAATCTACGTCGTGTACTTGGAGAACTAGAGGGATATGCTGCCGAATTTTTCTCAAATCGTAACAATGTGCATGAGCTGTTAAGTATATTACAGAAAAATATAGTCTTGAATGGGATAGGACCACTCACCCTTTAGAGGAGATGGAGGAAATAGAAATTTCTATTATAAATTGAATTTGAATTTGAAATTTAAAAATCGAATATAAATAATACATAATTAAATGAAACATACTATAAATCTAAGTTTTGTTTATACTAATCCATGAATATACGCTTCTTACCTTTGATAGGTGATTAGTTGTGGTAGATGTGATGGGATATTCGAAATACAAAGAGTGGATAGGTGAGACAAATGGAGTGGGGGATGTGTTTCGCACAGGTGCTAATGAATTTGTGAAATACGCAAAGAGATGTCATAATGATGAAGAGTTTTCGTGTCCGTGTGCTAGGTGTAAGAATGGTAAGGTGTTTGAGTGGAAAACAGTTGAACTATATTTGTTAAGATCGGGTATGCAAGATAGTTATCAAGTTTGGAGTTTTCACGGTGAATTAAAAGTTCCTTTTATCCCCGACCAACCTTTACAATAACCTTCAACAAGTGGGATAGATGTAGAAGGGGACGACGTAGATCATAATATGTTAAAGGATTTAGTTGATGATGCGTACGGAGTTTGTGAAGCATAGGAGATTAAGGTTACTGGTGATGTACAAGGTTCAAGTGCTCGTGAAGATATCACGATAAACCTTGACAATGACTGCCAAAGTTTAAAATTTAAGGCGACCCAATCGTTATACTCTGGGTGTGAGAAAGATCAAATAACTTTACGTGCCATGGTTGGTTTGCACAGTTTAAAGACGTAGTACGATTTGTCTGGCAATAACGTGACAGGAATTTTGAAATGGGTGAAGGGCTTACTACCCAAGGAGAATACGCTTCCAAACAACCATCCTATTATGAAGAACAGTTTGAAAGGTTTGGGAATGAAGTTGAATTCGATTCATTCTTGTGTGAATGACTGCATACTACACCGAAAGTAATATGAAAATCTCAATCGTTGTTCGGTATACGATGAGCCAAGATATGTCCAATCTACTAGTAGGCACAAGCTCAAAAGTGCCTCAAAAAGTCTTGAAATATTTTTCCATTGGGCCTAGATTAAAGCGATTTTTCACAGTTGCATGGATAACAGAGGCAATGACTTGGCATGCTAGGGCAGAAGTAGGGGGTAATATCATGGGTCATCCTATTGATTCTACAGCCTGGAGGAGGATGAATTATGAGTATCCCGATTTTGCTTGAGAACAGCGCAACATTCGTTTGGCTATATCAATAGATGGTTTCAATCCATTTGGAAATCTTTGCACCAATCAGAGTGTATGGCCAGTGATCCTAACCCCACTCAACCTCCCTCTTTCACAGTGTATGAGACTTGAATTTTCGATGATGGCTTTGTTAATACCTGGGCCAAAGGCACCAAGTGATGACATCGACGTCTACCTGGCTCCTTTGGTAGAAGAATTAAATGAGTTGTAAGAAGAGGATGTGCAATAATTTGACTCTTTTAGAAAAGAAGAGTTTACGCTGAAAGCTATGTTGATGTGGGCAATTCATGATTTTCCAGCTTATGGGACATTATCCGATTGTGTAGTACATGGTTATTTGGGGTGTCCTATTTATGGAGAGGAGACTGAATCTCTTCGTCTATCCTTTAGCTCAAAAAATGTATACCATTGACAAAGGAGGTTTTCACCCCCGTCTCATAGTTTCAGATTTGAGACAGGTTCCAATTTTTTATTGGGTGGGGTTGAACATAGGCTACCGTCGAGATAACTTTCAGGTTCAAAAATTGAAAGTAAATCTTCTGAATATGGCCCTAATATGCCAGGTAAGAATCCCAAATTTAAGAATGTCAATCATAAGAAGACCCCAACTGGGAATGAAACTGAGACAAGAAAGGCATGGTCTAGGAGGTCAATTTTATTTAACTTGCCTTATTGGAAGAATAACCCGGTGCGCCATGTATTGGATGTGATGCATGCAGAGAAGAACTTCGCTGAACATATTGTGGGCACTTGCCTTGGGAGGAGTCATTCGAAGGATGGAGAAAATGCACGAAAAGACCTTAAATCGTTGAAACTTAAGCCACAACTATGGTTGAAAGAAGATAGTAGGGGAAGGACAATAATTCCCCCTGGTACGTTTACTTTGACGAGTGGGGAAAGGAAGGTGATCTTAGACACAATATACAATTTGAAGGGCCCATCTAATTTTTCGTCCAACTTGCAAAGGATTGTGAATTATGCTACTCATGATTTACATAAGTGTAAGTCCCACGATTGGCATGTGATCATGCAATTGGTTCCTCTATTGTTTGAGCACTGTTTCTCCAAGCACAAGGATTTGCGGAGGGATATTATCAAAATTAGTATTACCTTCTCACTCTTGTGTGAGAAGGTAGTCAATCGAGAACACATAGTGGCCGTAAAATTGGCGGTGACCAAAGCGATTTTTGTGCTGGAGAAGTACTTTCCCCCAACATTCTTTGACATAAGTGTTCACTTGTTGGTACACCTATGCGACGAGGCACTTCTTTGTGGTCCAGTTAGATATCGGTGGATGTATCCGTTTGAAAGATTGATGAAAGTTTTTAAAGATTACGTCAAGAATACGCGATACATTGTAGGATCAATTGCAGAGGAATACATCACCGTGGAGTCATCAATATATACTCGGGAATATATGCCTGACTCGACCAGTGTTGATGACACTGATGAGTTCATCGATGATGGTGGTCATGTGATGGGAAAACGAGTGAAATTAACGAGTTTGCAACATGAACAAGTAGCTCGTTATCTATTTGACACACATGAAGATGTCGAAGAATGGAAAAGTAAGTTTCGATTATTATAATATTTAACATTATTTTACATTATTTTATACACGATTAATTTTGTAATATGCAGAAAACATGAAGCCTGTGAGAACAATAAAAGAAGAAAAAAAATGGAACAATCAGACAGCGAGTTTAGGCCGTGGTAGACACAAGAGGTAATTATAATGAAAATGACAGTTATATAACGTTACATTACACTCAAATTTTACAACTAATATAATTAATTTATCTATTTTCTCAGCTCTTAAAGACGGGTGATGCGACATCAAGACTTACTCTTCTAGCCACTAGACCCTTGTTCGTGGCACAAGAGTACAAAAAGTATCGATTGAACGGTTAGGTTTTCCACGCTAAAGTGTACAAGGAAAGTACAAATGTACAGAACTCGGGCATTTCATACAAAGCTCTTACTTTCTTTCGAGCGAGCGCAAAAGATAAAAACCTCGTTGAAGCTAAAATGACTTACTATGGTGTAATCCGAAATATATTTGAATTGGATTATATAAGGTTCAAAGAGGTTGTATTTTACTGTGACTGGGTAAGAGTTAAGGGTAAAAATGCTTGTAAAGTTGATCCTCTCACCAATTTGATCATGGTTGACTTATCCAAGTTGAAGAGCAACGACCACGTGAGCGATGATCCATTTGTTTGTACATTTTAAAAGGTTAACCAAGTGTTTTACTCGGAGTATATCAATAACGAGCCGTGGTTAATTGTCCATCACGCACCAAAGCGTCTAAATAGTAGTGTGAATGACTTGGCTGCTCCTACCGAATATCAATCCATTTTTGATGATAACCCGAATTTTAAATAATTTTTTTTTAATTTGTAATAAATATTCCAATTTGTATCGAAACATCCATTTTAATGCTTTTAATTGATTTGCACTTCATCATTTTCACTCTTGTGTAGTGTGCGTGTGTGTGGGAAGTAGGGGTGGGGGTGGGGATGTTTAACAGTAACAATTCATTTTTATTTGTAGTAATTGTACATATTTGCATGTCTTCTTCTAATTCATTTTTATTTGTACTAATAACATTTTTTTTACAGCAAATGTCTCCTTCAGGTATTAAGGCGAGGATGATGATGCTGGTTATGATGATGTCGTCTGGGCTCGGTGGTAGCGGAGGCGACGAGGGTTCCTCCGCCCCTAGGCTCCCCAAATATGACAAATTGAGGATGGCCATCAATAATAAATCGGGGCTATTAGCGAGATCCCTCGAGCTGGTAAAGACGATCATCGTCTCGGGGTACATTAATTGGAAGGAGGTTCCATATGAGCACAAGTTAGCTGTTTGGGTGGCACTACAGGTAATGTATTTATATTTATATTTTTATGAATATTTCAATTTCAATTTCAATTTTGATTTTGATTTCGATTTCGATTTCGATTTCAATTTCATTTTATATTTATATTTATTCGCAACTACCATTGTACTTGTTGGACAGGAACAATTCATCCTGGATCCAAAGCTACACGATTCCGTCTTGGAGCAGTTGAAGGAGAAACACAAGACGTGGAAGAAAAATATGCGGACCCGGTACTTTGGGAAGACACGAGAGTCCGTTATCCGAATGCGTGAATCCGTCCTGCCAAAGGAGCCGATCTCATTTACACAATGACAAAAGTTTATTGACAATGAGATCGGGGAGCGATAATTGACATCTCGCCAATCGGGGAGGGAAAATCGGGCAAAAAAGACGGACGTGCACTACTCCGGCTGGACGTCCTACGCCGAGGTGGAGCATAGGATGATGGTAAGATTTAATTTTTCTATAACTACAGAAATATATTATTCTGCATTATTTTACTTTGCGGGGCCGATACTAATTTTACTTTATTTTATTTCAGGGGACAGGGAGTGGTCCTCGGGGTAGGCCACATAGGCTCGATACTTATTTGGCTCTTCAGACGAAGAAGGGGAAGGATAAGGAGGTGTCCTTGAGCTTCGCGACCACGATTGTAAGTAATCCGACAGTTTACTTTTTATTAATTACGTTATAATTTTTTAATTTACTTATTTTACTAATCATGTGTTTTTTATCATTTCAGGAAACACTTAAGAAATTGTATGAGTCGCAGTCTGATTCCGACAAGGCATCTTTGTCCACTGACGCACTCAACCTAGTGCTTGGCGCTGAACACAAGGGGAGGATAAGGGGGTGAGCTCGCGGGTGGCCAAATATAGGATCATCGGATTGGAGATGAGCGACACCGGGTTGGCTCGAATGGTGGACTCGCATGACGCCAAACTGTCCCGTTTGGAGGCAACGATCCAAGATATGTTCTTATTTGTGAGGAGTTTGTTGGGAAAAAAATGTAAGGGGAAAGGGAAGGAGAAGGTGGTGGAGGAGGAGGTGCAGGATGACGAGGATGTGGACCTCGCTGCTTCATCACCGACACGTGTGGACTTTGATGATCCACTTCCCTATCTGGCTCCCTTCAACCGACCGATGTCGACACTTGGTTGGCCGAGCGTGTTTATACTGGACATATTTGATGGCCAGCGGATAGGGTGGGGGTTTTGGGACCCGAATATCATCCAGGGTAGACTAGTTCATGGACGTGACCTTTAAGACATCGAGTCCAAGGTGCTCGTCACGCATGTGATACCCGGGAAGGAGATCTCCCCATTGTGGTTTTGCGAATAATGCGGCATGATGTATATTAATGGGTGTGTCAATTCGTATATTGTGTGGCCTACTTACCTCCTCAGAGTTAACCTTACCCTAGATATGTAGTGACATTATTTGAATTGACTTGTTTTTAAGTTGGTACATTTGAATTATATTTGGATTATATCGTGATGCATATTATCTCTATTTTGAATGTATATTTGCATTATCTCTATTTTATTCGGATATATGATGCTTGAACAGGTACAACGTTGCTATAACAGGTACAAATATACTGTTGGGCAGTGGCAGTGGCCAAACTGCCCAACAAAGTTTTTTTCAATTCTGCCCAGAATTGTTACGATAAATGACCGTGACAATTTTTTAACCATTGTCACGGGCTTGTCATGGTCCTTAACCATGACAAACTTGTCAAGGTCAAGGACCGTGACAATTCTAACGAACGTGTCACGGTCAAGGATCGTGATAAGTCCGTGACAAAAAAAGTTGTCACCCCAGGAATTGTCACGGTCATTGACCTTGACAAGTTGAACTTGTCAAGGTCAATGACCGTGGCAGTTCTGCCGATTAGGTGTAGTGATTATGCAGTCCCAAAATGTCCAAACGGAATAATTCGAGAGATCTCATTACAGGGGTAATGACTCTCGAACGGGTCTAAGGGTTATTGAATGCGTACGCATAAGAACTAGAAGGCTAGTATCTATGCGCACTATATATAATTTCAAGTATGTTTCATTTAATTATCATACTATATATATATTGTTCGTTATACAAAGTAATTTTCAAAAAAAGTTGAAAAATCCCACCCCCATATGGACAATAATTCAGTGGTCATGCCACTTTTAAAATTAACAACTCAACATCGATCAACAACAAATGTGTATTTCGTACTCCTTCTAATTCATCTACTCAATTAATTATTTTCATCAATTAAACTAACAATTAAAGTATACAATTATTAATTTACTAATTTACAATGAGGGGCTACCCTACTTGCATATGAAAGGGGCACCAATTATTAATTTACAAAAAAAATTAACAACCAATCAATATTAAATCAATCAATTCTTTTATAAGGGGCACTACAATATGAGGGGGAATATCTAATAAACGAATAAAAATTTAATTAAAAAAAATACACACACGCACATATACACCCCGTGTCCTCCCCCTCTCCCCCGCTGCCCCCCACTCCCCCCGCTGCCCCTGCCCACCACACGCACACACACACACACACACATGTATACACACACACATATACACTCACACGCACATATACACACATACACGCATATATACATGCACACACACACACACGCACATACACCCCCCCTCCCCTCCCTCCAACCCTGCTGCCTCCCTCCCCACACGCATAAATACACCACACACACACACACACATGCATATTTACACACACACATATATACACACACACACATATACATACACATGTACATAAATGGAGGAGAAATAGAGAAAGAAAACATACGAAAGTTGTAGAGAGAGAGAGAGAGAGAAATGGAGGGAACAAAATCGCTGGGAAAAAAAGAAGAGGGAGGGTTTTTTACTGACAGAATTGTTACGGACATGTCACGATCATTGATCGTGACAACTTTATAGTATTTTCACGGTCAATGACCGTGACAAGCCTTTATCACGGTCAATGATCGTGACAAAAAATGCGTATTTTTTTTGTCACGATCAATGACCGTGACAAGGCTAAGCGCTTAAAGGGTGCCAATTTGATCATTTTGGTGTAGTGTATTGGCATTGAAAATGGAGTGGCAGGTATGTCCTAGAATTATTATATATATCATTTTGACGAAATTAATAAATGTCCACACAAGAAAAAAATGCTGCAATCAAGTATTTTTATTCTCAATGCTCAAGATAATGGATTCTGTATCATAATGTTATGTTAATTTAGTTGGCTAATACAAGTGATTAGTTGCTGGTTGATAAAAATGATAAATTGTTGGTCAATGAATATTTTGGAAAATCAGTTAAAGCGATATTTGGGGAAACTATTCAATAGTTGAATTAGAGGTTTCTCCTAATTAAAAACTATGAAGGGTGACCAGTTGTTCAGAAAAGCATCAGCATCCTCTAGACATTTTTTTATTTTAGTTAATTGATTCTTTCATTATATCATAGTCATTTAATTCTAGTAAGAGTAAAATCACGATTTAGTCTTTAATCTTTACTTCGTTAATCCTTTGGAATAGCAGTGTTTCCTCCACTTCTCAACATTGTGTGGCTTTTATGTGTTTAAAGGAGATTGATCTTTGGACTTTATAGACATTGGATCAATCTAAAACAGAAAATGAACGTGCATTGAGTCCATTGAGCATTAAAAAAATGTCATATATATGTTATAAAACATATATATCTGTTATAACAGATATAGCTGTTATAACAGTTATATATGTTTTAACCCATATAATTGTTATAACAGTTATTTCTATTATAACATATATAACTATTATAACATATATAACTGTTATATGTTATAACAACTGTTATATATGTTAAAACATATATAACAATTATAATAGTTATAATATGTATTCTTATATAACAATTCATTTTCTGTAATTGGTAGTTATGTAAGATAACTTAGTATCTTTTAAGTGGAAAACACCTGTTATACATGAAAAATTCAATAGACTAATGGGATAATTGATTGAAAACACTTGTTGTATGTTTTTAAACAATGTTGTTTTCACTCAACGCAGAAAACAGTGTGCATGCTGGAGTAATTACTGGTGCGAGTCGACACTAGCTATAACATTGGATTGTTTGGCCCACGAGCAGATAGTGCAGTGCATTGTGTTATAAAACTAGTAACCTATGTTTTTGGAGAATGACAATTGAATGTTAAATTTTATGTATAAGACTACTTAACTATCCATTTTGATGTATAACTACACGAATGTTCGTTCCAATAGTTGTTAACTTTAATTTCTTCCATTTCTTTGGTTGTTACTTTCATTATGGTAGTCCATTCTGATTTATAACACTAATGTGGAGTGTTTTATTTTTATTTTAAAAATATCCTTCTCAAAAATTATATTTCCAATATTTTTTGAAAATATTATAACTGATGAATATTTTTTTTAAAATTACTAGTTGTAGCTGGTTCATGAATACTTTTTTTTCTTTCGTGCACGGGATGATGTGGCAAACACCAATTTCATGACTCGATATCATAAGCGCCATCTCAAACCTACTGTGTAAACCACCAATTTTAAACAATGTGAGTACCAAAACAAACTTACATATCTTATATATGACTTCACTTATGTATGCCAATATAATGTATGCATAAATATCTTTGGAAAATTGTAGATAATCGATTGTTACACACTTACCTATCTCATATATGACAAAAATGGTGTGGATATAGAAAGACGATGAAGATCGAGAGGCTCAACATCGACAAGATGCTGAAGATCGAGATGCTCAATATCGACATGAGCTCGAAGAATTATAGATTCGTCACCAACAAGCACTACTACAGATAAAAACTGAAATGAGAAGTGAAATGCGGAGTTAGTTTCAGAGTATTATCCCTCATCATGCTTCCATTGCTTCAATGGCCCATAACGACTAGGTAATAACACATCTTTATTTTATATATGTATGTGATGGAGTGTTAGGTAGGATATACGTTGTGTCTATTCTGTTCGTAGTTGTTTACAATGTTGTGGCTATTTCTATCGTTGTTTTTGAGTTAATTTTTATGTTTAAACATGTTGGTCTTCACGAATAAACAAAGGATACTCTGTCGATTTTTTTTAAAATATTAAGTGTTTTTAGAAGTAAATAACATGAAGATATACAAATTTATTAATGTTTTTAAAGATGGTCATAAATAGGAACTCATAAAAAGATTACTTCTTTGGATACGGTAACTGACACTAAATAAATTTTATTGCAGGTCGAAATCTTTTATGGAAAAGGCAAGACACGTTTTGATGGAGGTCGTATGCTTCAAGATTGCAAGTTTACTTACATTATTTTATGTTAGGAATACATTGAGTTTTATGTATTTGTTCTAATGAGACAAGTGAAATTTTATATAGATATTTAGTTTGATGGTTACAATGTTGAAATTGACTATTTGATCTTTGTATGGACTATAATTTAAGTTGAAGGGAAGATTGTGTGTTATATTTGTTGAAATGGGATATCAAATATGTTATATATTATTTTTAAGAGTTTTTGCTTAAAAGTATATTGAGCATATTATGGAATGGATGAAATTTTAACTTTGGCGCAAAAATTATTAAAGATGTCTTCTTTGCCGTCTCAAAAGGATTCCATAAATGAGGACTTTTTGAGACAACTAAGTTATCGTGTCAAAAACTCTTTTGGGACGTTTATTTTCGCCTCTAAAAATAACTTTAAAAGACGACTTTTTCATCGTATCAAAAGGGTCTTATAAGTAGTGACCTTTTGAGACGGTGTATTTCCCGTCTCAAAAAAACTTTTTGAGACGGCTTCTGCCATCTCAAAAAGCTTTTAAAATGGGGGTCTAATACTACGCCCATTTGCCATCTCAAATTGCGTCAAAAAGGCTTTTGAAACGGCTAGAGGACCTTTTGAGACGGTTGGAGGGTCGTCTCAAAAAACATTTTTTTTTGTAGTGTAAATTGATGCTGCTGGCGCAGACTTTACAACACGTAGGAAAATATATTAATATATTATGTGTGTACTTTGCATTGGTTGCAAATAACAAGACAAAACATTAAAATACATGCATAAAAATGTAAGAAACACGTGATCAAGATACAAAAATATACACGTGTACTTTTTAATATTTTTCGAATACTTTGCGCTGGTTGCACATAACAACACAGATCATCAAATTACACGCATAAAAATGTAAAGTACACATAAACTAAACAGAAACATTCACATGTACTTTACATTTTTATTCCTGTGTTTTTTATTGTTTGTAAATAATAACACAAATCATCAAAATACATGCATAAAAACGTAAAGTACACGTGAACTAAACAAAAACATTCATGTGTACTTTACATTTTTATGTGTGTATTTTTATAATCTGTAATAATACAAACAAAATGTAAATGAAATACACAAAATAATATATTTAGAAATAATTTGCCATTATTCCCATTCCTTGAGGTTGTTGACAAAATTGTTCCGCGACAACGATTCTTCAAAAAAGAACCATCAAGAAATAAAACAGCTATGCATCTCTTAAATTTTTTACTCTCAGGTTCCACGTCAAGGATGCAAGTCGACCCGGGATTATACTGCAATAGAAGTTCCAGATAATTATTCATTAATGCATAAGAAACCTTTTCATCACCATATAAATCAACTACAGTCATCTTATATTGAGACTGCTATTCTTCTTCATATCTCTAACTACATCAATTGGCCTCAGTAGTGGTGTATCTCTAAGATCATCGGCTACCAATTTTGAAACCAACTTGGAGGTTATCATTTTGGTTGACGGACTACGAAGACACCTATACATGTATGCTTATTATTCAAACTTAGTATGTAAAAGCATTCATTTATTGTAGATAATGAAGGATGAATTCTCCACATGCAATTCTCTATACTCCTTGTAGAGCATTCAACCATCACCCGAGTTTTATCATTCTTTAAATACACATATTTGAACCCAATATCAACGGCATACTTTCTTAATTTATCTCAAAATTCCACCATACCTCCTTCAAAACACTACTTCTTATGACTTATATATGTCATCCAAGCATTGAAAAGATAGACTTTCGACTTACTAGGCTCCACACCTACAAGATAAAAGTCAATTTCAATGACACTATTAGAATCATTTACAGTGCTCAATGATAAAGTCTCTAACCTCTCTCTATTTGTATCACCACTGTCTACCCTCTCGGAACTTGTATTACTACAGTTAACCCCTTCACAAATTCGATTAGCGCATTCAACCCGTCCACGACATGTATTACTTGTCAATGCTAATGAATTAATGACATATATCCAAATCAAATTAGCTTTGACTATCAATTGATACCGCAATATACAACGAACATCATTGTCACAAACCAATAATAACCAACATTCATCACCAAATGAAAACCTCAATGAATAACTCGCAATTCTCAAATTAGTAAACATAGTACATAACTCATTGCATATGAAATCTAATGTGCTGTCTTCGAATATTTTAATATAAGCCATATTATTCAAATAACAACACCTTGCTATTTTACTACTTACCATAATGGCCTGCATTAAAAAAACGAAAATCATTTAGTTCAAAGTCACGAATTGTAAAAATGTGTGTAATAATTAAACAATAGTAGTAGTTTAATACATGAAATATAAAAATGTTTACATATACTGAAGAGTGAATTTGAAGTACACGCAAAGCTATAAAGTACACGTATATTTTATTAAAAAAAGTTAACGTGTACTTTATACACAATGCGTGTACTTTACGAACTGCCACTAAAAAAAAGAATTAAACAAGAATTGTAAATGCCGCTCGCACGAACTTACGAACACGTTCACAATTAAAACATCAGTAATTCTACACATCGCATTTTGAGACCCAATTAAAAACTCATGCTTACATGGCATGTCAAGATTGGTTAATTATGCTGGTGCGGACCCATATCCATAAGTGATTTTACTAATCCTCACACATAACATAGGAATGTTGTTTCAATGCCAACTCAAAATAATGTACACCTATAATTAGTCTTAAACGTGAATACTTCTACAGGTAATGCATTTTGAGACATTATTGAAACTTCATGATTATGTGGTGTGTCAAGATCATATAATTCCGCTGGCGCGGACTAATGTCCATAAGGGAACTAAATAATTTCAACAACTACGTAAGCATGCGGTTTCAATGTCGTCTAAAAATGTGTTTAACATAAAATTAGTCTTAAAATACGTCCAGTATATTAGCACAATATTTTGATTTTATCTATTTGTACATCAAAACACACAACATTTTACATATACATAAAAAAACACAAAATCAAATCATTCAGAGAATATTGAAGTTCATCCAGCGCATACAACTAACAATTACAATGATGTCATTCACTCGAAATGAAATACATACATTAAACTATTGTAATTGATCGAGATACAAAACAATTGTTGATAAATATAACCCTATTTATGATAGAACAAAACATAAATACATAAAAAACACAAAATCAAAACATATTCGTATAAAATGTATAAAAAGTTATTCAATCACATGAATTATGTAATTATAATGATTTCATTGAATCAAAACCAAGTACAATGACCTATTGTAATCGATTATAAATACAAAAAAACAACCGTTGATAAATATAAACTTACAAATGATAGAGCAAGGTGATTGAGCTAGAATCGATTAAGAATTCTATAATCGATTCTTAGACAGACTCAAAAAGTAACAAGATTGATGTTATTTTCGATTCTTGGAGAATAGTAGTTAGTTGCAGATAAACCCTACAATAGCCGATTACGTTTATAAATTTTTTAAATTGGGGGTATTTATATGTGGCACAAATGTTTTAAATTTGTTTGACCATTTTAATACTTTAGAAAATTTTTCTATAACACTATAGAAAATGACAAACTAATCCACTTAAAGAACTTTTTTTATAGAAAAAAAATAACCAAATAGATTTTCTAATTCAATCCAAAAATTGGGGCTAATTAGCAAAATCTTCTTCTCCTTCACTTGGTCCTCGCTTGAGGCACACGGAGAAGAATAAAGAAGAATGTAAAAGTTTTTCTAAATAAGTTCTCACTTCTCAATCCTTTTGGGGTTATGTTTTTTTCCTAAAAACATATTATGGCTGGATGGTTTTTGTATTAGCCAATAATACTATCATTATTATGATAAACTATAACTATAGTTTTTTATTGAAGTCATAAATTATTTGTATTAACCTTAATTTTTAACCATGTTTGTAATACATTTATTTAATATTACTTTGTAACTAATTAGAATTAATTGGACATTTTGATTTATGATTATCATTTTACTTTTTAACTGGATAAAACTTGGATCTTTATGAAATAGACATATATCTACTTGGGATTATAGGCTTGTTATAATGTTAAATGACATATTTTACATAGTAATTAAGTGTTCGAACCATGGTGCCGTTTGTGGTCTTGTTTTAAGTACTCAAGGGAATATGTGACGAGCTACCCATGTGGAACTAAAAAATGATCAAAGTTATCACAAATCCTAATGGATTGTCGACTAAAAACCGTGTAGAGATGAACTTACAAATGATAACAACGAGATAATTAAATGAAATCTTATTGTAACTCAACAACCTAAATGATAAGGTTAAAGATAGATACCGACTTCACTATGAATAATCAAGTCAATAGTTTATGTTGGATAAGACTATTATATAAATAAATAGACCCTCTATGTTATTAAGAGAAAGAGATAATAATATCAACATTGTACCAATGATTTTGACTCTCAACTAGTATTCTCTAGTACTATACGTCGTCTTTCATCTAGAGTAATATAATAATACCTATCTCCATTATTCATGGATGTAGGCAGGAACGACTTCCTAAATCATGTTTATTTTTGTGCTATTTACTTTACTACATTAATATATGTGGTTATTCTTTGTATTTAACAGTATTTTAGATTCGATGCCCCTATAATTTGGCGTCATTGATGGGAAATACGTGAATTCCACAGCTTGAGAATATGGAGGTTTACCATTATGAGGTCACACCAATCTATATGTTCCCATGCTGGGAAATAAGTGTGATCTGAAATACAGATCATGAGGAGGGTATATTATCTTATGGGATCTCCTCCTTCTCCCAGTGACAACACATCTCATAGACGATCTCCTCGTAGATTTTTTCTAGTCGTTATCGCAACACTTTTTGTATGGAGACTCTGATGAGTGCATTATTTTATATATTTTATACCCAAATTTTTATTTTGTTAGAACCATAATTTTTTATTTACTAAGTTTGAAGGGTCATTTTTTTAATAAATGAAAAATTCAAGAAGAATTGAATTCAGATTCAAAATGATTATTTTAAGGCAAAAGAGGGCATTTCGATACTTTTATAATTTTTTTATGTTAATTTGTGAAAAAAAGTTGACTGATGAAAATTTTGCAGGGAATGATGGAATTTTGAGAAAAATGAAGATCAACCGGAGAAAAGAAAGAAAAATATGATAAGCATGCTCGACAAGAAAAAATAAAAATCCCAGGTGGGGGAAATTGGATACCTCATTCCGATCCAAACCCAAAAGAAGTAGAGTGTATGGTTTCAACACAGTTATTTGGGCGACGGCAAAAGACTCTTCGACTAATTAAAGAAAGACTCGCTTCAACACAACTTCCTCCCCTCCATCATTATAAATAGAGGGCAGTGCAAGGGGTTTAAATGAGTTTGGGAGAGTTATTTTTAACACCAAAATTCTGTCAATTTATATTACGAGTGTGCACCATTGTGGAGAGGATAGTTCATGATTGTAAATAGAGTTTTGAACTAAAGTTTTGTAAATTGATTATTCTAATGAGAATTATATCTTCATCTTACAATCTCTTATTATTTATTATGCTAACTATGATTTAATTGCTTGGACTAGATGAAGTTTACCTATGTTTTGTTAATGAATGTTTTGATCAGTTTAATTCTACAAATTTGCATATGAGATCTAATGAGATGGCATGTTTTTGTAAATGAATCGTATAATTATCATTGTTAATATGGAAGATGTTTCATGAATCTTTAGAGCAATGATCATAATTATTTTGTGTTGTTGGGTAGAGAGAGAAGCTCCTCCTTTCTAACCCCTTTCCACTCTTCGTAAAATTTTCGTCCTCTTACCCTTTGCCACGGGTTCAAGCTTACTTTCGAGCTTGGATTTTGACCCCAATCCCTTCTATGAAGAAAATACTCTATCAAATCTTATTTTCCTTGTTTTGCAGTCACAAAAACCTTCATTTGTCGAAATTATGGGTGGCAAAAATCCTCCTTCTTCTCAACCCCCCAACCTCCTCAAATCCTCCCCCTTGTCTGCTCCATACTTGTGTGGGGAAACTTTGGATGTTCGTCTTATTGATGAAGTCTATCAAGAAGTTATCAAGGATTTCAGCTCTTCTAGTCTCATTGGTAGACTTGTTCTTGCCAAAGATGATAGGCCATGGAATTTAGTGGAATTAAATCTACATCTCACAAATGTATGACACTTACAACAAGATTAGATTCTTACTCATATTGGTAAGGGCTATTATAATGTCTTTTTCTTCATCAATTTTTTTTTCTTTTCTAATCTTGTCTCTCTTGGATTCTCTTGTATAGTCTTCAACTCCGAAATTTCGTCCCTGAGTTATTTATTAATGTTTTCCTGATATATACAAAAAGGGAATGTTAGATTGTAAGCATTTTTTATAAATATAATGTCAAAGAACATGAATAACTGTCTGTACTTTATAAAAACTATGTGTATTTTCTTAAAATATCATTATTCTATAGTATAAAATGCATGTACTTCCATTTAAATATTGCGTGTATTTTTAAAAACACGTGCACTTTATAAAATAACTGCTTGTACTTTATAAAAAAGACCATGTTCATTAAAAATGCGTGTACTTTATAAAATAACTGCTTGTACTTTATAGAATAATGATGTTTTTATTTGAAAAATTAATCAAAATTATTTGTTCAGTTTTTTTCACTTGTGATTCTTCAAGATTTTTCCTCAACACCGAAATTTCGTCCATGAGAGTTTTATTAGTGTTTTCCTAATATATAAAAAAAGAATGTTAGATTGTAAGCATTATTTGATAAACATAATGTCAAAGAAAATGTAATACAAATCCAAATACATGAAATAAATGATCAAGAACAATACGAATAACTGCCTGTACTTTATAAAAACTATTGTATTTTCTTAAAACATCATTATTTTACAGTATAAAATGCGTGTAATTTTATTTAAATACTGCACGTATTATTTAAAACGCGTGTACTTTATTAAATAACTACTTGTACTTTATAGAATAATGATGTTTTCCATTTGAAAATTAATCAAAAGTACCAGTTCAGTTTTTTTCACCTGTGATTCTTCAAGATTTACCCTCAACGTCACCATTTCTAGATCACCATCTTTCAATTTTTTCGAGATATCTTCATACATTGTTTTGAGATTTTTATTTCTCTCAGATAGATATGAATTTATTTGCTCCAACATTTTTGATGATTCAACCTGCTGTTTCAATGATTCATCCAATTGTTTCATTCTTTCTCAGTCACTCATTGTTGCTTGAATAAGTTTTTCATTCAAAGATTTGTTTGTGACAACAAGTTGGGCATTTTTCACGTCCAACTTATTCAGTAACTGTTTTTCTTTCAAAAGTTGGAAATTTTTCACCTCCAACTTATTCATTTCCTGCTGTGCTTCCACAAGTTTGGCATTTTTCACCTCCAAAATATTCACTTTCTCTAGTGCACAATCAGGTTCTTCTACTGCTTTAGATAGTTGGATTTTAATTTCCAACAACTCCATTTTCAATGCAGCATTTTCTTCATCAGAATTCATCTGCTTAGCATTATCAGAATCTCTTGATTCAAAATTTTGAGTATCTATTGGTTCATAATTCCCAACATTCTCAAGCTTTTCATAATCTCTCGATTCAAAATTCCCAGTATCTTTTGGTTCATTATTTTTCGTATTTTTTTTAAAGAAATCAAAAAGTCTTTAAGGGGAATATTCCAACCTGATGAAACCATTGTCATCACATTTTTCACCCGCTTCTTCAGACGATGAATCAATATGTATTGGACATTCTTCAAAAAAGTTCAAAGGGAAAGTAAGGCCTTCACATAGAGTTGTACTCTTGGTGATGCCCTTGTTGAGATCATCTTCACTTCTTATTGCGTTGTCCTTACTGGCTGCCTTATTTGTAGTCTCCTTTTTCAAATTTGCTGAAGCGATTTCATTCTCAGTTAACTAATCTTTTAAAGATGACAAGTTCCATCTAAGAAATTTTGAGGTCTTCTCTTCCTTCCCTTCAACATGTGGAATGATATGAAACTTCTCACATACCCAATATTGTGATCATACAAAAACACACGTGATATTTATAATTGTATTATCTAGTTTTTTCAATTGGAATAATGCGTGTAATCTATACATATCACGTGTACTTTCAAAATACACGTGATATTTATAATGTACACGCATTATTCCAATGGTCATGATCACTGAAACAATGCGTGTATTTTATAAATATCATGTGTAGTTTAAAAATACACGTGATATTCTAATGACCATGATCATTGAAATTACGCGTATAATTTATAAATATCACGTGTATTTTCAAAATACACATGATATTTATATATTGCACGTGCTTTGGTTAGAATAAAGTTGTTCAAAAGGAAAAAATATGTATCACACCAAATTTTTCAATTTGTTTGTTGGATTAATTGCATTAGTAAGTTTTGCTCAGCAATAGTGAAATGACACATCCACTTATTATTCTAGGCTTTGAACTTACTATTTTGTCGAGTGAATTGATGAGAAACCAATGCACAACAGAGGCCTAATAATATGTAATCATGTCATCAATATTGTATATGTATGGTGTGAAAAATTCTCCTAATGTGAAGTTTAAGTTGGAGAAAAGAAACATCGTCATGAAATTGAGAGAAACAAGTTTTACAAAATCAGTTATGCCCTCATTTGCATTCAACTCTACCGATTTCTTCAAACCATTACTTATGTCTGATTTTTTGATTTTTTATTAGCTTTGAAGTATCGGGCAAGGAATTTAGGTTATGGTGCAGACGGATCCAATCTCTTTTTCAGATTATTTAATTAATGCCCCTCTACCATTGGGATCCTAAACATTTCACTTATATCTTTTGGGCATTGCTCTTCATGTCAAAACTCCTCCTTTCCTTTTTGTAGAGCTTGACAATGGATAAAATATTTTTATCATTTTTTTGTGCTGAATTTCTACTACTTCCTCACTGTAGGAAGCATTGAAAAACTCCCATAATGAAGTCTTCTTAAATAGTTCAATATGCCTTGCATTTATTTTGCTTCGAATGTGAGACAAATCATGATAAAAGCTAACAACATTTGACCTATACTGGTCGAATTTATTCACAACACGTGTTCATGGACTCTTAGAAGAACTTTCTTCATCATTGCTTGAAGGACTTTCTTCAGCATTGCTCTTCTTGCCCTCATCTTCATCCCAATCTAATAATGTAAACACATAAAATTTAAATTGCAAAGCTATAATAATAAATTACATGTATAAAAGATAAAGAACACGCGAATTGGAATAAAATACAGGCTCAAGCAATAACGTATTTTGTATTTAAAAAGTACACGTGGTCCAATATAAAAAGTACACGCGGTCTAAAATATAAAGTACATGTGAATTGGAATAAATACACTATTTGAAACAGAAATTACACGTAGTATAATGAAAATGCATGCATGGAAACATAAAGTACACTTGACATTGTATTGATAAAGTAACATATTACAATAGAGTGCGTGCGTATTCAACTAATTACATTGAATTTTTATTTACTACATACACATTTATATTAAAGTACAACATTTCAAAAATAATTTGTTTCATGGTGATATCTAATAGACGTCGTATCAAAAGACCAAAATCATGAACCACGATTGTTAATATATTTAGTAAAATAATAATACAAAAGGTTCATGCTAAATGCATCGACGTTTTCAAAACCTCTTTGGCAATCACCCTCGATTCGTGTGGCTAAATTCTTGGCTTTAGCCTATCACTTGAAGTTTTGTCGCCTCAAATGTGTATTTGATTTCTTCATAGTAGTGGTAGAAGCCATTTAACTTTCTGGCTCTGTCACTGAGGCGAAGCACAAAAAAAATAGTGTCGTCATATGTCTTATCGACCGTCAAAGTGAATGGTTTCGTATTGTTAAGATCTTCATAAAAGCAGCATGCAATTTTGTAGTCGATTATGGGTGTGGTAGTCATTCCTAAACAATAAGACAACTTTAAAATATTATACAAACATTGCGATATGATTCAAATGTGTATACACGTGAAAAAAGACCACTGACGTGGACCATAATAAACATAGGATTTGTTCAACATAGAAAGCACATCTATACAATCTATTTCAAAATGTGTTTGTTTTTCAAAACCAAAGCAACAAATGTTGAATATATACACATGAAATACTCAACAAAATATGTTCAAAGTACACGTAGAAACTTGACATAGGAGAAATATAAACCTTATAACAAAAAGTATATGATTATATGAAATTTTTGTTATATAAACTCAATTAATGGATGGTTATATGCAATATACAATAAATTATGAATATAAAACCACTAATCATGTCTGGATGTTTATCATTTTTATTCATTTATTGAAAAATCAATTAAAAAAGATGATCGATTTAGGGTTTTGACATGAAGAGTAGGGTTTGGGAAAAACGATGATCAATTTTGGGTTTGCAAAATCGAAAAGCTTACAAAAATACATTTAAATAGATTATACCTGATGAAAAAGATGGGAAATAGACTGATCGAATTTGAATAGGGTTTCCTAGTTGAAGAGTTTTTTTTTTCGCGGTTTGAATTTGAAAGCATGCGTTTGGAATGGATTTTGGGGTATTTATATATGGACCTAATAGTTTAAAATTTGTTGGGCCCAATTTTTTTGTTCAAAATTGTTAGTCAAAGGACTAGATCGTAAAAGGTCCTATTTTTTTTTAAAGACTTTGACTTTACTTTTTAGGATATAAACGGGTCAAATGGGTTGACCTGGGCCCAACCGAACCCAACTTAGCCCGTTATGTCCTAACCTGAGTATTATAGCGGTCGGGATTATACCTGGCCTATTAATGACTCAACCAACTTTCCCACTTGCCGTCGCCCTAAAGTTTAGTGCCTGAACTATAGATATATTTTGAATGAAGTCATTGTATGTGTTAAATTCTACTGCAATCTGTCATGGATGATTTTTCAGTGATCAAAATAAAAATGAAAATTGATATTTTCTCGTTTACTGTAATAGTGTCAATATTAAGTAAGTCATCGTATTTGTCAAGTTCTACTGCAATCTGTTATGGGTGATATTTCAGTGATGGAAATAAAAATGGCAATTGATAAATTTCATTTACTGTAGGAGTGTCTTATTATGAAAAATTATAAAATTATTTTCATAATAACAGCTACAAAAAGTTATTTAAAACAATAATAAATATACTTTTTAATGTATTTAAAACAACTACAAAAAGTAATTTAATATAGTAATAAAAACAACTACAAAAAGTTATTTTAAAAAGAATCTAATTTTTATTTTGTTTTTATTTAATACTAATCTTTATTAACAAATTTATTTTTATAATTTTTTGTTTTTCAAAATAGTATTTAACTTATTTTATAAATAAATATACTTTTTAATGCATTTAAAACATAAGATGTATATGCATATAATGGATAGGTATATTAAATGGGTGAAAATGGTCATTTGATTAATAGAAAGCGAAAGTCAATGGTAAGCACCAATTATTATGAATAAATGTATCCCAAACAATAAAAGACCCTTGTTTTGGGTGCAGCTAAATGCTGGAAATGCTCCAATTTTTTTTCAACTGACAATATTACCCTTACTCCATACAAGTGCCATTTCATTCCTTTCTTTTTCTTTTGCTCGGTTCACCACCATTTCACTTCTACTTTTAATATATTAGTATTTTTTTTAACTTAAATGGATTGACCTTTTGTTTAGCGTTAATTATAACCGCAAGTTATTTTTAGTTTGTTTTTTAAATTTGAGTTTTTGACACTTTTTCTAGGAATAGTCTACCTTTTTTTTTAAAAAAAAAGTCACTTGTTTATTTTTATTGCATTTTTTTGGGAAAGTATTTTAGGATTAAGGTTTTAAGTTTTTTTTTTTCTTTTCGGGTTTAGGTTTATTTAAGATTTTTTTATTTTAGGTTTAGAATGTAAGGTTTATTTTTTTCTTAATTAAAATGTGACACACATAAAATTATATGAATAGGCAGTTCAACCAACTATACATACCGCTGACGCGGATCATTTTATCTAATATGTTGGTTCGCTCCAACAGTATATATAATTAGTCGGACCGCCTATACATACTACTGGCGCAGACACCATATAATTGAAGCTTTTATTATTGGAACATTTATTATCCATTCGTTGCTAAATAATTGGAACTTTTATTATCTATTTGTTGCTAAATAAAAACACATAATTTTAAAAATTATTTCCGGATGATTCTTTTACAAATATGGTGGGTACCAAAACTATATATATTAAAATTAATAAATACAATGTTTTTTTTAACCAAATAAGAACATCACCAAATTAAAATATGAAACGACACGATATTTTTTTTTACTTGACATGAATATGATCCAAGTAAAAGCGACACGGCATAATTTTTTTTTTATCAAATGCAAAACACGACCCAATGAAAGTTAGATACAACACGAAATATTTTTTTAACCTAACACGAATAAAACGGATTTTTTTTTTACCAAAATGAGCAAGTTAAAGTGACGCAACATGATTTTTTTTACAATCACAAACACGATCTGATGTAATTTATCAAACACAAACATTACTTTTCATAACTTTAATGGCGGTTTGTGATGAATTTATAAAAAAATTTACTTTCATAACTGTCGGATATAAAATTTATTGTCTAGTATAATTAAAAAATTATATTAAAAAAATTAAATTATAATTTAATTATACCGGACAATGTTTAAATTATACCGGACAATAAACTGTAGCAACGGGTTTACCAAACATGAACACGACCCAATTGTCGTGTTGCGTTTTAAGTGGGTTGTGTTCGTATTTGGTAAAAAATGAGATCCCGTGTTGTGTCATATCACTTTTATAGGAGTCGTGTTTCGTTTTAGGCAAAAATAAGATTTTGAGGCGTGTCATGTCCTTTTTATTTCGGTCGGGTTCGTGTTTGGTTAAAAAAAATAACATAAATTGTGTTGTGTCACTTTTACTTGGATCGTGTTCGTATTTATTAAAACAATAATATTTCATGTTGTGTCGTGTCACTTTTATTCGGATTGTGTTCATGTTTGGTTAAAAAAGAAAACCATGTCGTGTCGTGTTGAATTGTGTTGTTTTTATGTGTTGTGTCTCGTTTTAATTGGTCATGTTTATGATTGGTTGAAAAATAAGATTTTTCGTGTCGTGTCGTTTGTATTATTTCATCATCTGTCATGTTCGTATTAGATTAAAAAATAATATTTCTTCTCATTTTATGTCGTATCGAGTTTTAATTAGGTGGTGCTTCTGTTTGATAAAAAAATAAAAATAAATGGGTTCAAATTTAATATTCATAATTATTTTCATATGTTGTAAGGAAGTAATTTATATTTAGTTACTTAATGGGAATTAGATATTCTAATTACATATGAAAAAGAGAATTAGATCTTTGTAATACCTTTTTGTTTTTAAATAATGAATTATTAAAATAATAAGATACAAATCATAAGTATATTTTTGTCATTAGAATAAAATTTGGAGTGTTTTCAGATTTGGAACCCTTGTTTTTTAACCAAAGTTCTAGCATTGGATGGGGTAATTTGTGTGAAATGATAAACTTAGAACCTCCCTTCCAAATTAATACTCTTTATTAAAAAACAAGTTACATTTATGAAGGATACATCTTGGTACATGATAGGTACAATATCAATGAATTTGGTTACTTTCGAAAAAGTAAAGTGTTTTTTTAAGAGTATTCATAAAAGGTCAAAAGGAGTATAGTTATGGCTAGCCTGTTGCTAGAATTTGGCTTTTTGACTTTTTGGATCCAAAGAGGGGTATGTTTTGTATTAGTGGCCAAAAGTTTAGTCATGCGAGCATAGCACCTGGTAATGATGTTGGTTTATTTTGTGTTAATAGAGGCCAATTTTTTTGGGAAAATGATAGGAGTTCCAAATCATCCTTCAAGTCATCCCCAAATCCCAATGACTAGCATATACAGTATGACACTTGCTTTGTTACATCATTTGAAAAAGAGTCTACACGTACAGAGGAATCTGTACAGAATCGTCTGTACAGACTGACGTGTCGCGTCTGTATTGGTTCGTGTCTGGGCCCACTCAAGACACGAACCAATACAGACGCGACACGTCAGTCTGTACAGACGATTCTGTACAGATTCCTCTGTACAAATAGAATTTTTGTTTGAAAAATGTATTTGAGACAACTATAGTTACTCAATATTTGGTGACTGGAACATAGTAGCTGTGGGCGACTCGTGCATAGCAGCGGGCGGGTAATATTTTAGTTTAGATTGTTTTATTTTTGAGACAGAATATTCAAGTTCCTAGAACTGGCAATGGTCTGGTCATGTTAAATTGTGTTGTCTATGCATCTTGTTCGTCATTTTTGGAAGGATTGTGTGGTGTATAGATTTGTTCATGTCACTCAAATATATTATTTTATGATGGGTCCACTCATTGTGATAAAGCTGAAAATAAATTTACTAATTTTGTATGGAATTAATGGACTGGGTTAAGAATTTCTAACTCTACCTTAATCTCTATGTTTCCTATGAGCGAAATCTTACCTACTCCCAAATTTAATCTCACTAACATTCTCAACGTCCAATCACAGGAGCCAAGTTGGGTGTTTATTAGTACTAAACAAGCAATTTGGAATAGTTGGAGATGTGTACTTGTTAGCTGTAAAAGAAGTTAATTTATTTTCCTTTTCTTTGTTGGACACAAAGAATGGAACGTTATTCTTAAAATTGAGTCGTGGGTAGCACAACCTCAAGCCAAGCCTGTGAAGGTGACTTGTAACCAAGGTTCTAAAAAACGCGGGGCGTGGTTGAGGCGTGGAGGCCAAGCCTTAAGCCTTAGAAGCCTAGGCGGGCCTTGGCGTAAAAAGGCGTGAAAAGGCGTTTAGGCCTTATTAATATATTTTAATATTTTTAAACCATAACAAGGCTAATAAAATACTAAAATTGTACATATTATAAAAATATGTCCGAATATATGCAAATTAAAATACTATTGGATTATTTTGGATGAAATAATGGTCCGGTTAGTAAAAAAATTCTTTAAAAGGCGATATCGTTTCACTAAAGCATTGTTGTTTTTAGAAAAAAGTGCGCCTTAAGGGTTTTACCAAGAATAAGGCGTGAAAAACTTAAGGCGAGGCGTTTCTCCCAAGCCTTAAGCCTAGGCGTGCCTAGGCGGAGCCTAGGCGGGTTTTTTAGAACAGTGCTTGTAACCAAACAAAGCCACTATACAACACAAGCTATGATTGAGCCAAAATAGCAGCTCAGCTTTGCATCAGTAAAACTTCACTACATATGATTAAATAATTGGAACTAACCGTTGGACAAGAGAGACATCTGGTCGTCCAAGCAACCTCATTAGAATTATTCTGTGAGAAGAAAAGTTGTTAAACAGGAGTAGGTGGGGCTGCCGACTGAGAAACAGAATGAAACAATGAAGCTTCTTTTGTCAACTCAAGACCTTTTCTTCATTTTGCTGTTCCGTTTCAACATGTCTTATCTACTCCAACAAATGAAGCCATGCCAGAAAGATGGGATTGCTCTTTCAGTATAGCAAAAGATCATTTTCGGCGTCACACCATCCTTTCTCTATATATCTTATTCTCTCTCACTCACTTTTAGAGGAAGTTCTGTTGTGTTCAAGTAGTTGCTGAAAAAAGCATGGCTCTTGTTGATCTGAACAAGAAAGATCTTACTAATATTGGATTGACAAATTCCAAGAGCATACTTCTTCCTCGAGCCACCCTTGCCTCCATTGAATGCCTAACCATTCCTCTTGTAAGAGCTCTCTCTCTACATTTTTGGCTATGTATTACTTTTTTGGCATCTCTCTACATTTATATGATTTGTTTATGAAAACAGTTCCAGGAAGTTGTTGTCCTAGCTGATTTTCGATGCACGGGATGTCAGAAGAGGGTGTCTGACATAATTTCTAGAATGAATGGTTAGTTCTCCTTGTGGCCATTGTTGAGGTTCTTTAATTCATTAGACTATTCCGCTATGTTTAACTGTAGTCTGTAGATACCATTTCTTCATTTTCATCTCCGCTATCACCCGGCCACCATGTTTTCCACTATCATGGTAGCCACACCCCAACGGCTGGATGCACTAAAAATAGGGACCACAGAGCCTGGCATTTTTCTCTTGTATCTCCCAATAACCCAATTCATCATGTCAGGACCACAGTCCTTTTACCTTACAAGATTTTTTTTTGGAATTCACATTGGATTCCCTTTACAATTATTTCGGGCCCCGGAAGCACTTTCATAGGAATATTACTTTTTCTTTTCAATCAGAAGATTTTTTTCCCGTTGCTTCCATTCATGGCTTTACTTCTTTCATGACATCAACCCGATAACTGTTCAAACTTCTTCAAGTTTTATTACACCCAAGCTTCCTATAATACAAGTTCAGGCTTTCAAAGTTGGAAATCACTAGAATCAAGTTTCAGAAACACTTGAACAAAAAGGGAAAACAACTCTGAAAAACTGCTTCAATTTTTAAGTGCCAATCTTGGTGACAGACGTCGGATTTAATGGGCACGTGGAGATTGTTGCTTTAATGGGCACCATGCTGTTAAAAGTTTTAAATGTGCTCATTTTAAGTTGACACAGTTTTAGATTAAAAATGACTGATTTTTTGCAAGGACATTTGTGTTTCGACCCCTCAATTTAGACTGAAATGGAATTTTTCCCTCAAAATTTATATTAGTTGAATCTTTAGACACCCAATATAGAAAATTTCCTTGGCTGTTACAGATGATAACAAATTAATGGTCAACGAACAACACTGTCAATAGCGGCCATGAAAGTCCAATAACTGAAATGACTAAAAATCAGTTTTTACTTGAACTTTGAAACCAAAAAAGAAATGACCCAAAATTCATTTATAATTCACAATTCCTGTGGAATAATCTATCCCAAACAGATCTTCTATATATTTGAATTGATCACCATGGTTGTGAGGGTAAAAATGGGTGCATTACAGCAGTTTAATTTGGGTTTGATTTAAATTTCAAATTTTGATGATTATAATTTGTTCTGCTAGCTCAGTGATTAGTAAGTTGATGTTGGTATTTTTCAGGAGAGACGGAGTCCGTAGTAGTGAGTGTGTTGGAGAAGACGATTACGGTCACTTGTAGATATCCTAGAGTTGTGAAAGTACCTGGTAGGAATCGGGTAAATAGATTTTCCCTCATCACACGGCTGTTTGGCTCTTCCTTCAGCTGATTGCAGGTGAAAAAAGATCTTATAATATACAAAAAAAATTGTATTTGTTACAAGAAGATTAATTCTAAGCACATTCAGGATATCGACTCGTTTTGTGCAACACACTTACGTGCCCGTATTTGCATGAATTTGTATCTCGGACCACAAAACACGAACCAATGTGCATTGACATAACATATCATACAAAAGAAGTCGGAATCCTGAATCAGTCTAGAATTATTCTTAGAAGAATGTGCATATGTGGAAAGTGGCTAAATGTGTAAGTGTTACCCCGTGGTAAATAAAATGTATATTTAATTCTAGGCCTCGGGTGTGTTTTACTTTTAACTTTTAAGTGGCGATGATTTTGATTTTGAAAAAGTCTATGTACCAAAGTTTTTTTAACCAAGTTTGTATTCCAAATTCTTGTTGTACCCCTACATTCATCTAATCAACTTCTACATTCATCTAATCAACTTGGGATACAAATTTGGTAAAAAATATGCTATGTATACAGTTACTCCTTATTTTTTTGCAATATTATTATTTTCCAATTGGGTTTCTACCTTTCTATCCGTTTTCTGTTTGTTTGGGTGTGCTATTTCTCCAGGGAAGAAATGTTAATACTAAATTTTATTTTGGGTCTCTCTCTCTCTCTCTCTCTCTCTCTCTCTCTCCCCCTATCCAATTCTAACCGATAGCCAACTCAACAAATTAATGTTTAAACCCCCAAATAACCCTCGTTAAATGCTAAAATTGTAGCTTGAGTTTGATACCCACAAATGGAAGTTCAAGTAAAAAATTATAGATTATGTTTCTCACACACACACACGTTTGAATATTAATCAAATAAAATCTGAAATGAATTTTAGGAATCTGATATTTTAAAATTATTATTTAAAGTATAATTCTTAATTTTTTATTTTGTTTTAAAAATAAAAATATGATTAATGGCTTGGGTGATAAATTAGTTGGTCAAATTCTTTAGTTTAATTAATTTGGAATAGTTAAAATTTCTTAGCAATCTTCCCATAAAAAATCTGATCTAGTTCAAAAATTTTAATTAGTTGAAATTTAAGATCTCGTGGGTTTGACCTATAAATGCTGTTGTCTAGGGGTGGTAAACGGACGGATACGGATCGGATACCATGTTTTCCATCTCCGTATCCGCTATCTGAATGTATTATCCGTATCCATATTTGTATTCGTCCGGATAGTTAAAACAACTATCCATATCCGTATCCGCTCGGATACCTAGGATTCGGATAAAATCCGTATCCATTTAACATTATTTAGCCATCGCAAAAAATAACAATTAAAATATCCAATCCAATGAAATCCAATCCAATCCAAATAAATATGTAACAAAATTACTGCCTCCAAACATCAACAATTATGGATTCCATAATAATAGTATCATTCCATAATGATAATATGACTTAAAGTCATCCATACTTTACAACCATATAAGCTTAAATCCATAAAAAAAAAAAATAACAGTTGCATTCTATGACAGTAGAAATAAATATGCACTTTTTAGATTAATCAAATTTATTGAGAATGATAACCTCATGGACCTTTTGTCTTCAAAACATACTGATATTTTTATTTTAATAAATATATATTTTTATTTTGTATATAATATACATGTTGTTAACTCCACTTCTCATTACAATCAAAACCATCTCTTTACTTTTATGTTTCTCTCTTACATTCTATTATGTATCTCTCTTACATTCTATTATGTTTCTCTCTTACATTTATTTATAATTAAGGAAACTAACGAATAACCACATGAGAGTTTCTTTTCTCTTATTTTGTACGAAGGAGAATGAAACGAAGTTAGTTTTTTTTTAGTGGAGTATATGTTCTTTAGTCGGTGTATGTTGTGTGTGATAATGTGTATTGTAACTTTAGTGTAACTCCATGATAATATACCCAATTAAATAATAACGCATGACATTTTATAATATACCCAATAAAACAATAACTTTAGGATGTTTTTGTTTTGAGTGGAGTATGTATTTATTTTGTTTTGGGAATAAACGATTAAGATTTGTTTTAATATTATTTTATTGGTAATACTAATACTAATATTATTAGTAATATTTTAAACATATGTTTGACGGATACGGATATCCGGTAAAACGGATATCCGATAAAATGGATACTCCGCATCGGAAACGGATTATCCGTGTCGGATACTAGTACTATCCGTATCCGTATCCGTTTTCTCGGATATTTTTAAAGAGTATCCATATTCGTATTCGTTTCCATATTTTCGGATAAATATCCGCAAATTCGGATTCGGATATCGGACGGGGGCGGATTTTCGAGTATCCGTTTACAGCCCTACTGTTGTCTAACTCAAATTGATAACCGTGCATTTGCGACACATTTTAAAAATATAAATCAAACTTTTAGAACTGTTAATGGGATTTGAAATTTTTACTTAAATTTTTTTTTTAGACTAGTTAATTAGTTTTAATTTATCATATGAAATACCATTGTCAATTTGGAAAATAACAAACGAAAATCCCAAAATTTATTTAGTTAGATTGACGATTCTTTTTATCAGTTATTACAAGATAAAAACACGAGCATATACCAAGTCTCTCGAATTTTTTTAATACACGTTTAGTCTAAGCGTTTTTATTTTGTACAAAAAAATTTCACAATACCAAAAAGGCTTTACGCTTTACCATGCCCCTGACGCAGACCTTTAAAGATAAGAAAATAAGGAATTTTTAGGTACAAAATAAAAGACTTGGACTAAATATGTATTAAAAAATATTTGAGAATTTTTTTGGTATTTGATCCTAAAAACAACGCCAATAAAAAAAGGTAAACAAACAAACAAACAAATCTTCCGATATAGTAGCCTAATTCTCACAAATTTCATTGCTTCATGCTCAAAGCCTAAGATATTGCCACAAATTTAAAAAAAAATTAAATCACACTTCACCAACATTAACATAAACCAACATGCAAGTCTAGCGCTGTGTTTCGGCCGGATCTGATCGGAAAATGACCTTTCAGAAAAAATTCCAATTTTTTCGGAAATTAAATATTTGTTCCAATTTCCTATCCAATTTTTTCGGAAAATCAAAAAAGTTTCCGAATTCGGAAATATCGGAAAATCGGAAAAAAATCGGAAAAATTCGGAAATTAGAAATATGGTATTACCTATGTTCGAGACTATAAGGGTCGGACGATGTAAACAAATATGCGCCGCCGAAAGTAGAAGAAAGGGGTTGGACGACCGTATAGAGATTAGGTCGAGAGAGAGAGGTGAGAGATATGCACCGTCGAGGAGAAAGGGGCGAGACGAGAGAGAGAGATGTGAGAGATATTTTAATAAGAATATCATACAACCCTAGTTGCTCTCTACTAACGGCATATATAAATATATGGGGTAAGGTAAAAAATAAAGGAAATCTAAATTGTACACATTCTTATTACATAAGGATATAACTTATAAGGTAAAAAAATATATATAGAAAATATTCGGAAAAAATATTTGAAATATTAATCGGCAGATATATTCGGAATATTAATCGGAAAAAAGATTCGGAAATTATATCGGAAAAATTGGAAAATCGGAATTTAAAACATAGTTCCAATTTCCTATCCAATTTAATTCGGAAAAATCGGAAATCGGAAAATCGGAAATCGGAAACCTTATATATGTTCCAAAATCGGAAAATATCGGATCGGACATCGGAAAAATCGGAATGTTCGGAAAAAAAACACAGCCCTATGCAAGTCCATGCCCCTGTACCCTTAACCCTTCTCTACTTATTCTTGCTGATCACCACTTAAACAAGACGTATTTTATTTTTATGTCAAACATTTTTTTTGAAAGAGTATAATTGAAAAGCCAACGGCTATCATTCTGGGTAGTTGGGTTGTACACATAATGATCGGCAAAACTGGTAGGATACATTAATATTTGAGCTATCAAAAAGTCCAATATGGTTGACTACCAATTGTATTACCAATGGATCCCAAAAGAAAGAAAAAAAATCAAAATGCACGGTTTGACTGGATGTTGAGAAAAAAATGGGGGTTGAATCCAAAATAATTTTATGTAATATTGTATATATTTATTTAGGGAGACCCTATTAGTGCTCTACACAATTCTTCAGGAACTCCATGTTAGAAATAAAATTTCAACTTCGTCCTCTAGCTTTCTAATATATATGTACAATATGTGCAGAAATACCACCATCTCCTCACTGTATTTTGTTTAAATTATTAAGATATTTGGATTGAATCAATGGTGTCAAAAGTTCTATTTTACCAACTCAGCACATTAAAATGATAAATACACCCTCAAAATCACCAAAACACTCTTTAACGTCGTTTAAAAAAAAAAACCACCAAATTTTTAAAAGTCTGCAACTTCAAATCCACAAATCCAAAATTCATAAAATTTATATATTTGGAATCTACTCGTCATCTATCAAACAACACCCATATTCGATATTTTTTGATGAAAAAATCGAAACAGGTAAATCTATCTGTTTCTGTAAAATTTCCATTTTTTTCGGTGAAACCTCCATTTTTTCCGGTAAAAATTTATTTTCTCCAGCTCGGGTGATGGTGCCGCTTAGGGCTGTCAATGGACCGGGTCTGGACCCGGACCCGATCCGAACCCAACCTAAATTAACGGATCTGATCAAATTTTATAGACCCGATTATCCGATTACCCGATTAGTTAATGGATCGGATCTGAATATACATGACTCCGATCCGATAAGGACCCGACCCGAATGTGTATATATATAATATAATAAATATATATATAAGTTATATATATATATATATATATATATATATATATATATATATATATATATATATATTCATGTCGGGTATTAGGGTCCTTAACGGATCCGGGTCTGGATTCATTTTCTGAGACCCGTCGGGTAATCGGGTAAGACCCGATCCGCTAAAAATATACCCGAATCGGATCTGGATATACCTAGACCCGATCCAGACCCGATCCATTTACACCCCTAGTGCCGCTGGCGCGGACCCAAAAAAATAAAGAAATAGATGAAGAGAGAGAGAGAAACAAGGAGAGAGAAACAAGGAGAGAGAAACACTCCGGCGACCTCCGTCGAGATTTTCCGGTGGGGTGTTTTCGGTGAGTCTTTGATGGGGTGTGGTGTGGTGTGGTGGGGTGGGGGTGGGGGTGGGGGTGGAGGTGGAAGTGGATTTGATAGAGAGAGAAAGATGGTGAGATTATGTGTTTATTTTTAGAGAGAGAGTAAGTGGGTTTAAAATAGGTACATGTGAGGGTATATTTGTCTAAATATATGTAGTTTATAATGAAAAAGGACTTGATACATTAAAAAAAAGTCAATGAGATTTGGTGCATCTTTGACCCAATAAATGAGACTAGCTTTGAATTATCCCAAAAATAATTCATTGTTAAACAATGGTAAAATATAATTTATTCAATCCACTTAAAACTTATCAATACGAAGGAGTTGGGTTAACAATTTCTAACATATAAAGTTAAGGGTCCCTTATTTTTTTTTAGAGAAAATCTATTTGTACAGAGATTTACTTATCGAGATATATACAAAGTGAGGTGGGTTAGGTAAAAGACAAAACATAAAAGGAGAACGTGTTTTTCTTTGTTCATTTGGTTTAACACACTTTGGTATTTTATTAAAAAAAAACTGGTCATTATTTTTTATTAAAAAAAAATATGTATTTTAACCAATGATTTTGTTCTAACTTTTTTATGAAACAATTTTTTATAATCTTCTTAAGGATTTTTTTAGAAATAAAATTATTTTCTAAAAATAAATAGTTCACTTTTAATAAAATATATTTTTTTAATAATACGCACAATTTATAAACAGGGATATTTTTATCGAGATTTGTACAAAATCAGGTGGCATGAAAAGGACAAAAAACAAAGGGAGAGTTAACGGACTTTACAAGTGTTTATCTTTGTTAATTTGGTTTTAAGGCACTGGTATTTTATATAGGGAATCGATATTCCCACACCCTCTATGTCTTCCCCCACACCCTTCGGGTAGTAAATGACAATTGTGTCCATAGGTTTATAAAATCCAAATGTCCAATGTTTTCACCTCCAACTAAAACAAATACATTTGATAAAAAATAAAATTTATATTTTCAATAAAAGAATGATTTTTTATAAAAAAAACTGTTTATAAAACGTAAGATCTTATCTATTTTTAGTTAAAAAATGTTTCTTTTATTTATTTACAAAAACTGTTTTGTTATTTATCTTTTTAGTTAAAAACTGTTTCTTTTACTATTTTAAAAATAATCTTTTTACTATTTAAAAAAATGGTTTGCGCCAGTGGTATGTATAGACAGTCTGACTACCTATACATACCATTGACGCGAACCAACATATTAGAAAAAATGATCTGCGCCAGCGGTATGCATGGGTGGTCGGACCTCTTATTTTTTTAAAATAGTAAAAAGTTTATTTTTAAAATAGTACAAAAAAAAAAAACAGTTTTTAACCAAAAAAACACCTTTTTAAGAAAATAGTTTCTTAAGAAAATAAATAGTTTTTAATAAAAAAATAGATAAGATTTTACGTTTTATAAATAGTTTTTAAAAAAAAAACAGTGTTTTTTTATTGAATATATAATTTTTTTATTTTTTTATCAAATGTATTTGTTTTAGTTGAAGGTGAAAAAATTAGACATTTAGATTTTATAAACCTAAGGACACAATTATCATTTAGTACACAAAGGGTGTGGGGGAAGACATAGAGGATGTGAGAATAACCGTTCCCTATATAAAATAACAGTGTCTTAAAACCAAATGAACAAAGAAAAAATAAAGACGAACACTTGTAAAGTCCATTAACTCTCCCTTTGTCTTTTGTCCTTTAGTCATGCCACTTGATTCTGGACAAATCTCGGTGAAAACATCTCTGTTTATAAATCTGTGCATATTATTAAATAAAATATTTTATTATAAGTCAACTATTTATTTTAAGAAAATAATTTTATTTCAAAAAAACATCCTTAAGAAGATTATAAAAAATTGTTTTATAAAAAAGTTAGAACAAAATCATTTATAAAAATACTGTTTTTTTTAAATAAAAAATAATTTCCAGTTTTTTTCATAAAATACGAAAGTGTATTAAACCAAATGAACAAATAAAAATACATTCTCTTTTTATGTTTTGTCTTTTATCTAAGCCACTTCACTCTGTACATTTTCGGTACAAATATTGTCTGTGCAAATAGAAAGGCTCATTTTTTTTTTATGTTTTAAAAAGTCTCTTGGCTACTTTTTTGATAAACTTTTATTAGATTTCAGGATAAGCGAACAAAGAGTATTTGTGAATAATTTATATGGTGAGAGACTTTTGGAGAAAAAAAATACTTGCACTTAATGTTAATTTTAAAGTTAAGGGGTTATAAATGATCATTCTTGATAGGAACTTGAAAATATTACGAAGTCACAACAAGAACAATTATTTTTCGAATTTATGTCGGACACGAATAGCTAAAATATGACATGAATACATATATTTTACTGCTATTTTATGAAATATATCACAAATAAAATATTCCAAATTTGTTTTACCTAACGCGAACACGATTCAATCAAAAAATGACACAACACGATTTTTTTTACATAGCACAGGAGGAAATCGTTTTGTTTGGATCATATTCATGTTAGGTTAGAAAAAAAATTTCGTGTTGTGTCGAGTTTAGATTGGGTCATGTTTGTGTTAGGAAAAAAAATATGATTTCATGTTGTGTTTGCATTTTCTCGGCTTGTGTTCAAGTTATGTAAACAAAATCTAAAATCTAAAAACTAAAAAAATAAAAATTATTAATTATAAATATCGAAAATAATAAAAATTTATTATATGGCAATTTTACAGAGTAACATGTTAAGTTATAAAATTATTTTAGCTATTCGGGTCTGAATAAATATTCATGTCATATTTTAGCTATTCGCGTTTGATACAGATTTGGCAAGATTATTGTTCTTGTTGTGACATTGTAATATTTTCGAATTCGTGTCAAGAATGATCATTCATAACCCCTTAACTTTATAGTCATTGGACGAAAATCCCGTCGACATTTTTATAATTAACGTTTAGTCCAAGTACTTTTATTTTGTTTTTAAAAGTCCAACACCATATAAGTTACTCACAATCACTCTTTGTTCACTTATTCTGAAACCTAAGAAAAATTTATCGAAATTATTGACAAGGAACTTTTTAGAACATAAAAAAAGCTGGACTAAAAGCAAAATAAACTTAACTTCTAGGAATCAAACATTAATTGACCTTTAACTTTATAACTTTATATGTGATTCATGTTGTTATTGTAAGGACATTATTTTATAAATCTGTTATCAATTTAGTATGTCGTATACCGCTACACCGTTGAAGAGCATTCAAGAACATTCAAGCATCAAAGACGGATCCGAATATCAAGATCTTCAACATTCAAACCTCCGCGAGGTTAAGTTTGGTAAGGTTGTGTTTTAATTCCTTAGCATTTCACTTAAAGTGTTGGGATATTTTTATCAAATATTTTTCTTAAGATTTTGTTATCGGACACCTTTTCGTAGAAAAATCATAATTAATTCATAAAAAATCAGAAAGATACGAAACTGGCGGCCACGCGTTCGTATCAAAATTTTCTACAGGCACACATGAAATCTCATTTGATAGCTCGTTCGAACGACCTGCTTTTGTCTTTCAAATGACATTTTCCATGTGTCATATTTTTTCATTCGAGCGACATGCTCTTGTCGTTCCAACGACATAGAATCTCGTTCGATCGACATCCAACCTCGTTCGAACGACGTGCCGCCTTAAGTTTTTCTATAAATAGGAGTCTTCAACTCCGTTTTTCATAAGAAGACCTGCATTTTTGAACTGTTACGAAACTGCTATTGCAGAAACGATTTTTGTCTTCTTCTTTTAGGTTTTAAACCTTTTGTTTCAATTCACAAAACATCCCAATCCTTTAGTGAATTGTTTTGGAACCCTAGATTCCACTTTGTTGAAATTTATCTTTGTGGGGGAGAACTCAACAGCCGAAGAGCTGCGTGCTATTGTGGAGGGAGTCTCTATAAAGTTACTCTTGTGGAGAAGCTGTCTCTTTTCCATTGCTGCCCATCTGAAGTTCTTGCGGGAGATTCTAGCCAACGACATCGAAACCAACACCTGAGGGTATTTCTTATGTCACTCTTGTTTTCATTGTAATTAATGTAAATCGTTCTTTATAAATTATAGTGAAAATAAAAAGGTTTTGCCCATTTGGTGGATTTTTCCTGAAATTGTTTGTTTTATCCTCCATGCTTTATTTTATTTGATAAATCATCTAGATGCATGTTTTAGGGTTTAACTAAAATTTGGGAATAATTAAAATTGGACTTTATTTGAGAAGTCGCAATATTTTTGCTGTAGTGATTCTACAGTTACTCCTTCGTATTGATAAGTTTTACATGCGTTGTATAAATTATATTTTACCATTGTTTAATATTTTTACAAATTTAATGAATTATTTTTTTCTTAATAATTTTCTTCAAGTAAAAGCAAAGTTTAGTGAGGAGAATTGTGCTATATGAACACAAACTCTATATATACTAAAAAATCTAAAGGGCGAAGTTTGAATTTCATTTCAACATGGAGCGCATGAGGAATTGTGTGGAGCGCTAATACCCCCTCCTACTTGTAAAAGAATTCATTTATATTTTTTATGGGGTTTATGCAAATGGTGATGGACATGCGTCAGATGGAATGGGTACAAGATGAAGACCATTGTTATTTTAATACTAGGTGTGGGTACCCCAAATTTAGAACCATGGGCCTGGACGAGTAGCTTAGTCCTGACGGCCCAAAGTCCGGGCCCCTCATCTCTTATATTAATCCGGTCTCCCCCACGTTCCCATAATTGGAACTTATAGGGGATATGGAAAACGTGGAGAAACCCATCACCTCCACTTACCTACATGTACATGTATATATTAAACCCTAGGTCCGGGGCAAAAGGACGAGATATATTCTTTGTAATTACTCTCCGGAGTAGATAGAAATAATATCGACTGCACCACCATGGACGTAGGCACATCTTTGCTGAACAACGTACATCATTTGTTGTGTGATTGGCATCTTATATTCCTTGTTCTTACTTGATAATTGCTTCTCTTGTATTTATTTGTGTTGCATAATAATTGCCACTACAATTGGCGCCGTTTGTGGGAAATTTTCATCTTTCCATGAGAAGAGCCCACGTCAAGAAAGGAGTTTAAGATGTCTGGTCACAACAGCAATGCCCCCCAAGCAGGAGATATTCAAGAGCCACCTGCTCCTCGCAGGATTAGGTTTGAAGTCCGACGTTCACATCAGAGAGCTCGCTTGGAAAGACCAGCCTCAGAAGAAAGTCAGTGACCAGCGATGTCCACGCAGATATCCAAATTGATTGATGCGTACGAGGCAAGGCTCCACGGGCAGAGGGAGTTTTCTCACAGATATGAGGCTGAGAATGCTCGCTTGAAAAGAAGACTGAAAAGACTGGAGAGGGAGATTCGTCCTGATAACAAGAGACGCCCATATCGCACTCCTAGCCCTCATGCGAGCAAATCTCGCAGCCGAGGAAGGAGCCCTAGGCGAGAATCCACTACACCAAAATGGGCAAATTGTCACCTTTCAGCCGGCCAGCCTTGTCAAGGTCATTGACCGTGACAAAAAAACACGCGTTTTATGTCACGGTCATTGACCTTGACACGACCGTGACAAAGAATTATCACGGTCATTGACCGTGACAAGTCCGTGACAAGTAAAATTGTCACGGACTTGTCACGGTCAATGACCGTGACAATACTTGTCACGGTCAAAGACCTTGACACGGCCGTGACAATGTTCGCAGCAAAAACCCTATCCCCCTTTTTTTTCCCTCCCGCGCCGTTCCCTCCATCTCTCTCTCTCTCTCTCTCTCTCTCTCTCTCTCTCTCTCTCGACGCTGCTCTCTCTCTCTCTACTTTCAGGTCCATTTTCTCTCTCTCTCTCTCTCTCTCTCTCTCTCTCTCTCTTCCATTTATATATATATTTGTGTGTATATTTATGTGTGTATGTGTATATATATATGTGTGTATGTGTGTGCGTGGAGGGGGCAGGGGGTGGGGGGGGGGGGAGGGGGGTGGGGGAGGGGGGCAGGGGGTGGGGCAGGGTGGGGTGTGTGTGTGTGTGTGTGTGGTGGTGTGTGGTGGGGGAGGGGGTGTGGTGGGGTGGTGTGTGTGTGTGTGTGTGGTGGTGTGTGGTGGGGGAGGGGGTGGTGGAGGGGTGGGGCAGGGGGTGGGGTGGGGTGTGTGTGTGTGTGGTGGTGTGTGGTGGGGGAGGGGGTGGGGTGGGGTGTGTGTGTGTGTGTGTGTGTGTGGTTGTGTGTGGTGGGGGAGGGGGTGGTGGAGGGAGGCAGGGGGTGGGGTGGGGTGGGGTGTGTGTGTGTGTGTGGTGGGGGAGGGGGTGGTGGAGGGGTGGGGTGGGGTGGGAAATCATATGAAATGAATTCAAATTATTTTTGTAGCACTAAGGGAATAAATGAAAATGAATTGAAACTATGAAATTGTTATGGAATATAATAAATTTGGAACTATTGTCTTTTCAACCATCCAATAAAAGTTTTCCTTCATGGAATGTTAGAATTGTTTCTAGGATAATAATCCTACTATAAGATAATTGCTCAAAATAAATATTAAATAATAATTACTAAGATATCAATTCAAATAAAGTCTTAATAACCTAACCAAAAGAAATAAAATAAAATATCAAATAAATTATCATCCACCTCATAGACATTCCCTACCAATCATTTTAAGATAATTTTTTCCTTATAAAGATAAATACCTTTGATTAGGTGTGTGGTGGGGGAGGGGGTGGGGTGGGGTGTGTGTGTGTGTGTGGTTGTGTGTAGTGGGGGAGGGGGTGGTGAAGGGAGGCAGGGGGTGGGGTGGGGTGGGGTGTGTGTGTGTGTGTGGTGGTGTGTGGTGGTGGAGGGGGTGGTGGAGGGGTGGGGTGGGGTGGGAAATCATATGAAATGAATTCAAATTATTTTTGTAGCACTAAGGGAATAAATGAAAATGAATTGAAACTATGAAATTGTTATGGAATATAATAAATTTGGAACTATTGTCTTTTCAACCATCCAATAAAAGTTTTCCTTCATGGAATGTTAGAATTGTTTCTAGGATAATAATCCTACTATAAGAGAATTGCTCAAAATAAATATTAAATAATAATTACTAAGATATCAATTCAAATAAAGTCTTAATAACCTAACCAAAAGAAATAAAATAAAATATCAAATAAATTATCATCCACCTCATAGACATTCCCTACCAATCATTTTAAGATAATTTTTTCCTTATAAAGATAAATACCTTTGATTGCAAAGCATGCACTTGTATTATTATTATACAACATGTATTATTTCGACGTGTAATTCTAAAATCTCACCTAGTTTTGTATACTATTTTTAAAATCATACTATCAATTCACGAGACACTAAACAAGAAAGAGGGAATATTAATTTGGAAATGCTTGTTTTTCTTTCTAGAGACCCGTGTCGTCAAAACTTGGTAGTGTTCGAGTGTATTTTTATCACTAAATTATTATTTCACTAACAAATACTCCTTATATCCTTGATTAAGAGTCCATATTTAATTTTTGTACTTACTAATAATACACTTAATCAATGGCTAGGATTAACCCTTATTCACAATCATGAAATTTGGTTAATTGATTATTTAAAAAAAAAAGCAAAAGTAGACTAACATATATACACAACACTAAAAGTAGACATCAATTTTATAAATAATTGATATTTTCATTCAAAATAAATATTTCATTCAAAAATATTGGATAATAATTGATATTTTCATTTAAATTGATAATAATTTTATTCATGAAATTAATTCAATTAGGTAAAACCCATGATAATGAATTTTATGCTACAATTATAACGAAATGGTATTGACGGAACTTACACATACGTTATAATATAGACGGAACATTTTTTTATCTGTACTATTAATTCAATTAATTCAATTAGGTAAAACGAAATGTGTACTATTAACATTTTTTTTTATCTGTACTAATAACATTTTTTTTACAGCAAAAATGTCTCCTTCAGATGTTAGGGCGAAGATGATGATGCTGTTTATGATGATGTCGTCTGGGTTCGGTGGTAGCGGAGGCGACGAGGGCTCCTCCGCCCCTAGGCTCCCCAAATATGGAAAATTTGGGATTACCGTCGAAAACAAGTCGGAGCTTTTAGCGAGATCCCTCGAGCTGCTAAAGACGGTCATCGGCCCGGGGTTTATGAGTTGGAAGGAGGTGCCGTATGAGCTCAAGTTAGCTGTTTGGGCGGCACTACAGGTAATATTTATATGAATATTTCAATTTCAATTTATATTTATATTTATATGAATATTTCAATTTCAATTTCAATTTCAATTTCAATTTCAATTTCAATTTCAATTTCAATTTCAATTTCAATTTCAATTTCAATTTCAATTTCATATTTATATTTATACTTATATTTATATTTATATTTATATTTATTCGCAACTAACATTGTATTTGTTGGACAGGAACAATTCAACTTGGATCCAAAGCTACGCGATTCCGTCTTGGAGCAGTTGAGGGAGCAACACAAGACGTGGAAGAAAAATATGCGGACACGGTACTTTGGGAAAGACCGAGAGTCCATTATACAATGGCGCGGATCCGTCCCGCCCAAGGAGCCGATCTCATTGGCACAATGGAAAAAGTTCATTGACAATGAGATCGAGGATCGACAATTGGCATCTCGCCAATCGGGGAGGGAAAATCGGGCTAAAAAGACGGACGTGCACTACTCCGGCCGGACCTCTTACGCTGAGGTGGAGCATAGGATGCAGGTAAGATTTAATTTATCTATAACTACGGAAATATATTATTGGATATTATTTTACTTTGCGGGGCCGATACTAATTTTACTTTACTTTATTTTATTTCAGGGGGTAGGGAGTGGGCCAGGGGGTAAGCCACATAGGCTCGATACTTATGTGGCTCTTCGGACGAAGAAGGGGAAGGACAAGGAGGTGTCCCCGAGCGTCGCGGCCACGATTGTAAGTAATCCAATAGTTTAATTATTGTTAATTACGTTATAATTTTTTAGTTTAATTATTTTACTAATCATGTGCTTTTTGTTGTTTCAGGCAAAGCTTAAGGAAGTGCATGAGTCGCAGTCTGATGCCGACAAGGCATCTTTGTCCACAGACGCACTCAGCCAAGTGCTTGGCTCTGATCGCAAGGGGAGGACAAGGGGAGTGAGCTCGCGGGTGGCCAAATCTAGGATCATCGTATTGGAGACGAGCGACACCGGCTTGGCTCGAACGGTGGATTCACACGACGCGAAGCTGTCCCGTTTGGAGGCGAGGGTCGAAGATATGTACGCATTCATGAAGCGTACGTTGGGTGGAGACCGTAAAGGGAAAGGGAAAGGGAAGGAGAAGGCGGTGGAGGAGGAGGTGCGGGAGGACGAGGCGCAGGATGACGAGGATGTGGACCTCGCTGCTTCATCACCGACACGTTCGTACTTCGACGATCCACTTCCCTATTTGACGCCCTCCAACAGACCATTATCGACAATTGGTTGGCCGAGCGTGTTCATATTGGACATATTTGATGGCCAGCGGATAGGGCGGGGGTTGAGGGACCCGAATATTGTCGAGGGTGGAATAGTCCATGAACGTGTGCTTTAACAGATGGAGTCCAGGGTGCTCGTCATGCATGTCATACCCGGGAAGGACAACTCCCTATTGTGGTTGCGCGAACAATGCGGCACGACGTATATTAGTGGGTGCATCAATTCGTATGTCGTGTGGCCTATTCACCTCCTCAGTTTTATCCAAGACATGTAGTAACATTATTTTCTAGTTTGTCCATTTTAATTATATTTGGATTATATCGTCATGTATATTATTTTTACTTTGAAGATTTGGATTATACTGTCATGAATATATATTTGCATTATCTTTAGTTTGTGTTGGATATATGATGTTTGGAACAGGTACAACGTTGCTATAACAGGTACAAATATACTGCTGGGCAGTGGCAGTGGCCATACTGCTCAGCAGATTTTTTTTAAATTCTGCCCAGAATTGTCACGGTCATTGACCGTGACAAGTCCTTGACAAATCTTGTCACGGACTTGTCACGGTTATTGACCGTGATAATTTTTTTAAAAAGGGTCACGGCTTTGTCACGGTTGCAAACCGTGACAAACGTGTCACGGTCATTGACCTTGACACGACCGTGACACAAAACGCGAGTTTTTTGTCAAGGTCAATGACCGTGACACGACCATGACAAAAAAAGTTATCTCGCCTCGAAATGTCACGGTCATTGACCTTGACAAGGTGGATTTGTCAAGGTCAATGACCTTGACAAATGGGCAGATTTGGTGTAGTGATCTCAAAGGGACGAAAGAGGTGAGTCAGACGACGACCTCCGCGAATAGCTGCGAAGAGCTCGCCACAACTAGAGCCCTGCTCGCAGCGACGAGAACATACGAAACATGGTCCGTAGGGAGATGGACCAACATCCCGCTCTCCACGAAACAAGATCAACCAGAGAACTCGCGAGGCGAGCTCTCAAAACCCAGATGAAGTCACCTTTCACAAGGGAAATCGAAGAGGAGGAATCTCCCAAGAAATTTGCCATTCCAAGGTTCAAGATTTACGGCGAAAAAACTGATCCCATCGATCACGTCCGACAATAGCGAGATGCCCTGATGTGCCGCATTTTTCCCTCGAGCCTTCATGATGTAGCATAGAAGTGGTTCGAAAGGCTCCCCCACCGGTCGATCAAGAACTTCAAATCCCTAGCCAAACTTTTTACGGCCCGATTCATTACCAGTAGCTCCCATCCCAAAAGGATGGATGCTCTGCTGACAATGAAGAAAATGCCTCAAGAGACCCTCCGAGATTACGCAAAGAAGTACTGGGAGTTATTTAATGAGATCGAGGACTGCGCGGAGGAAGTGGCAGTGGCCTCCTTCAAAATTGGGTTCCCTAGTTCTTCCCTCCTCTACCAGTCCCTGACAAAGAAGGAATCTATGACTATTGACGACCTAATGGCCCGAATTGAGAAATACGCAAAGGTGGAGGATGTCACCCGCCCTAATACAAGAGAGAACGGTCGAGCTAAACTCACAACCAAGGGAAGTGAGAAAACTGAGAACCTGAAGAAAGGAGGAAAGAACGGAGGCAAAAATAGCTCCAAGAACGGGGGAAACCATGACGCGTCGAAAGTATTCCAGGCGATCAACACCGTCTTCAAAGAACCAATTTACAAAATTCTCGCGAAGATCAAAGATGAGCCATTCATCAAGTGGCCCATGAAAATGGGAGGAGATCCCTCGAAGAGGAACAATGCGTTAAGATGCACTTTTCACAAAGAGGGAGGATATAAAACCGAGCACTGCAAAGCTCTTAACTCTCACCTCGAGGAGTTGGCCCAGTCCGGGCATTTGAACGACTTTGTGGAAAAGAGGGCAGAGAAAGTGGCTGCCAACAGAGAGGCGAGACCCGACAGCGTGCTGGAGGATGATACTGGACATGAGTTCGCAGTAATCCACGGAGTATCTGACGTCAAGCAGATACAAGGGAACTCAACTCGAATGGAAATGAAAAAACTTACAGCGGTAATGCAGGCTTTTCAAATCGATCCAGCAAAGTCACAGTCAGGAAAGCGTCGACGAGCAGAGGACGTCAACTATAACAGGCATATTGTTTTCACGGATGAATGTTTGGTGGGAGTAAGGACCCCACATCATGATGCCCTGGTCATTACACTCAGGATAGCCAACTTTGACATCGACAAGCTGCTCGTCGATCAAGGAAGTTCATCAGAAGTAATGTACCTCGACCTATTCAGGAAATTGAAGTTGAGCGTCGCCGACCTAAAGGAAGCTACTGTTCCTTTAGTCGGCTTCGTTGGAAAAATGACCATGCCCCTCGGCAAGATAGTGCTGCCAGTTCGTGCTGGGAACGTCTTCAAGATGATTGAGTTTTTGGTAGTCGACATCGAATCACCGTACTAGGCCATCCTCGGCAGAGGATGGCTTCATACGATGAAGGCGGTCTCCTCGACCTACCATTAGAAGCTCAAGTATGTAACCGAGCGAGGAGTAATGGAGATCCACGGCAACCAAGCGATGGCGAAGAAGTGCTTCATAGCAGCCATCTGACCAAAGCTAGAGAAGAAGGCCGGTCAACCCAGCGAGAAAGTTGAAGAGGGTGTGATACCTTCCAAGTAGCAATTAAAGTATGAAAGACCTGGAGTAGAGGAGACTAGGCTCCTCCCCTCCGAGCGTGTCGTCGAGGACCTGGTAGAAGTTATAGCTGAAATTGGTGACAGTAGCAGAGTCTTCTTGATTGGAACATTTCTCAACGACCAAGAACAAAAGGAGTTGACGACCTTGCTGAGACACAACGCAGATGTTTTCGCATGGGAACCATACGAGCTGCCTGGAATCGATCCTAGTATGGTCTGTCATCAGCTGCACATCGACCCCACATTCAAGTCAGTCACGCAGAAGGCACGGAGAATTGCACCCGAGAAGGCTAAAGCGGTCGAAAAGGAAGTCGAAAAACTACTGGATGCAGGATCCATACGAGAAGTGCAATTCCCCAAGTGGTTATCCAACCCAGTAGTAGTTCCGAAGAATAATGGGAAGTGGAGAGTTTGCATCGACTTCACTGACCTCAACAAAGCATGCCCTAAGGATAGTTTCCCCCTCCCAAAGATAGACCAACTAGTAGATGCCACTTCAGCTCACGAGCGAATGAGTTTCCTGGACGCATACTCAGGATATCACCAGATCCCCTTGTATGCCCCAGACTAGGACAAAACGACGTTCATCACGACAGTTGGGTTATATTGTTACAAGGTCATGCCATTTGGGCTCAAGAATGCGGCGGCAACCTATTAGCGGCTGGTCACAAAAATGTTTAAGGATCAAATGGGAGATACAATGGAGTTCTACATCGATGGCATGCTCGTTAAGAGCAAGAAGAAGGAAAATCACCTCTCAGACCTGTCAAAGACCTTTGAAATCCTCAGGAAGTACCGAATGAAACTTAATGCGAGAAAATGTTCCTTCGGTGTCCAGTCAGGAAAATTTCTTGGATATTTGGTCAGTAAGAGAGGCATAGAAGCTAATCCAGACCAGATCGATGCAATCAACAGGGTACAACCCCCTCGAATAATCCGTGATGTGCAGAAGCTCACTGGAATGCTCGCCGCCTTAAATCGCTTCATCACCAAATCCTCCGAGAAGTGCAAGCCTTTTTTCCAGCTTCTAAAGGGGAGTAAACTGATAGAGTGGAACCCAGACTGCTCGCGAGCTTTGGACGAGCTCAAGTCCTACTTAATCTCTCCACCTCTGCTTGTCATACCACAACAAATGGATTCTTTGTACCTGTACTTCTCGGTATCCAATCACACTGTCAGTTCTACGTTAATATGCGAGGTTGCAGGAATCCAACACCCCGTTTACTACGCGAGCAAGACCTTATTAAATACCGAGCAAAGGTACATGCCATTGGAAAAGCTCGCCTTTGCACTTGTAATAGCCTTGAGGAAGCTGAAGCATTATTTCAAAGCTCATACTATCATCGTCCTTACATCACATCCCCTTAAGGCGGTCCTAAGGAAAGTGGACTTGTCGGGCAGACTGTCTAAGTGGTCAGTCGAGCCCGGTCGGTTTGACATCCAATTTCAACCAAGGACAGCTATCAAAGGTCAGATCCTTACTGATTTCATAACCGGATTCATGGGCGAGTAACTCACCGACCAACCTCAACCAATAAGGCAAGAGAAGAACTAAGCAACAGAGAGAACCTGGAGACTCTTTGTTAATGGAGCCTCCAACTCAAAGGGGGCAGGGGTAGGCATTGTCCTCATCACTCCAGAAAACATAATCCTCGAACAAGGAATCAGGCTTGGATTTGCAGCCTCCAACAACGAGGCAGAGTATGAAGCCCTAATAGCCGGTCTCCAAAAGGCGCAAACTCTAGGAGCAAAACGTTTAAAGGTGTTCGGCGACTCTCAACTAGTCTCCAATCAGATAAGTGGAGATTACAGTGCAAAGGATGAAAGAATGGCAGCCTACCTCTCCTTAGTGAGAGAATTAATGTCAAGCCTTGAAGAGATCAACATCCAGCAGTTTCCCAGGGGGCAAAACAGTCATGCTGATGCCTTAGCAGTCTTGAGTTCGGCAGTTAACTCTGACCTTAAGAGGGTCATCCCTATCGATTTTCTCATTTGTTCAAGCATTAACCACAACAGCAAGTTACCAAATGTGGAACAAGTACTCCAGGTGGGATCAATCCCCAGCTGGATAGACCCCTTAAGGGGATATTTAAAGGATGGCACGCTCCCAAATGACAAGAAAACTGCCCACCAGATAAGAGTCAAAGCTGCTCGCTTTCACTTATCCACAGGAGGCGACTTGTATAAGAAATCCTTCTCCGGTCCATACCTTAGATGCGTCTACCCAGGTGATGTCGAGAAAGTGCTACACGAGCTTCACGAAGGAATCTGTGGAAGTCATATCGGAGGAAGGTCTCTAGCCTTTCGAGCAATGAAGGAAGGCTATTGGTGGCCATACATGCAAAAGGACTCCGCAGTATATGTCCACAAGTGCTTGAAATGCCAATTCCACGCTCCTATAGCCCACCAACCCACCAGCGATCTGAAGTCCCTGTCCACCCCATGGCCCTTCGCCCAATGGGGAATGGACATCATGGGACCGCTACCTACCGCCGTCGACAATCGCAAATACCTGTTGGTTGTGACTGACTACTTCACCAAATGGATCGAGGCTGAATCCCTGACGAACATCCGAGATGCTGATATGATAAGGTTCATATGGAGAAATATAATCACTCTGTTTGGAATCCCCAGAACCATCATCACCAACAATGGAACGCAGTTCGAAAGTGGCCCCTTTTAGAACTTATGTAACGAACACGGGATCAGGCACCACTTCAGCTCGGTGGCCTACCCTCAGAGCAATAGCCAAGCTGAAGCTTCCAATAAAACTGTGATCGATGGATTAAAGAAGCGATTAGAGCGAGCCAAAGGTGCATGGGTAACAGAGCTACCCCATGTTCTATGGGCGTACCGAACCACTCCTCGACGAGCAACAGGAGAAACCCTATTTTCGCTGACATATGGCATGGAAGCAGTCATCCCACTAGAAGCAGGTTTGCCAACAATGAGATCTAACCTTATCGACCAAGGCCTGAATGATGAACATTGCTCACCGAACTCGACCTAGCCGACGAGCGTAGAGCGCTGGCCCTGGTGAAGCTAGCGAGCTATCAGCAACAGCTCGCGAAGAATTACAACAAAAGGGTTAGCCCGAGGACGTTCCAAGTTGGGGACTATATTCTAAGGAAGGTCCTGGGCAGCACAGTGAAGTCGTCAGACGGAAAGCTAGGCCCAAACTGGGGAGGACCCTTTAAAGTAACTAAAGACAATCTGCAAGGTGCCTATCATTTGGAAACGGGGGATGGCAGAGAAATACCACGAGCATGGAACGCAGCTAATCTCAAGAAATTATATTTTTAGATCTTTTTCTTGTATTTCTTTTGTTATGAAAACAGAAGTTCATTTTCCTTATCACTAATGAAAGTTACTTAGTTGGTTACACTCTGATTGGTGACAGTTGCATTCATCACACATCTTTTCCAAATAACAAGCACATTGATTACTATAGCAGGGGAATACCCCTCCTCAGGTCATCGTCATAAGACACGAGAGACCTCTTAGCATTTCCCCTGGCAATATATAAAGCCCTACAGAGGATTCTTAGGCGATACAACCAAATCTTATACTGGTCATCAAACCTACTTCGGTTGAACAAAATCCTGATCGGATGAAGACATCCAATACCAGGTATGTCCTCGCCAATTGCCCTACTTAGGCCTAAGGGAGTGTGATGACACAACCTAAAAGGTAAAGTGGGGCACAATGGTACTTTGATATTATACTGGACTGGGGGGACACTTGCATGACAAAACAGAAGAGATTATAAAGCAGCAAGGATATGAAAAGTAGGATATACACGTTTAGTTGGCAAAATTTCCCAAAAACACCAACTTTTTATTAATCCATCTTACTTACAACAATGATAATACATGTTTAGTCGGCGAGCTCACCCAAAGCATTTACATTATCAAAAATAAAAAAAAATAAAAATTAATAGCAAGTGGCAAAATCTCAAGGGGTGGAAGCCTCCGAGCAAGATAATCAACCACTCGAGCTCTTCGTCCGTCATCAGGAGCAGGAGCAAATCTTCCACAACCTCATTCGCATTCGACTCCAATAATTGTCGAGGAATAGCATCGATGGGGATCCATTGATCGTCCCTCCTGAATGGGTTAGGCACCAGAGTGGAGGAAGACATCTCATAACGATACCATAGCACCGAGTTCCTCGGGACTTGCAGCTCCTTCAAGGCACTTAGCCATACCCTGATGAAAGAAAGCTCCTCGAACTCAGATAGCATTGTTGGAGCATCCGACCAGCCTTGATCATAACCGTCAGCCCACACTTACCGAGGACCTTTCTTAAACAAGTACCGCAACCGGTTGACGTCCCTTTAAAGCCCAGCAGCAATTACATAAGCTCGCTGAACATCACCTCGGAGTTCTTCCATTTCCCTATCGCGAAGTTCCTCTCCTTCCCTGCTTCTTCTCCTGGTGCTCCTACTAGCTCGCGAAAGGGGAGGGCGGGTGAGACTTCGCGTCATGGGAGGGGTAACATTATGATCAGCTCCAGCTCGTGATGATGAGGAGCCTTGTAATACTGCTCGAACAGTGCTCGGTGCATGCTCCCTATGTTGTAAGACTTCCCTCCTCAGGTCTTCATTCTCCTGCTGAAGGAACTCCCCAACTTGGTTGACCTCGGTGGCCTCTAGGAGTTTTGTTCTCAGTACATTGACTTCCTCTTGCACTGAGGCACCAATGTCCTCCATCTCCCGGAGCCTGTCCTTTAGCTTAGCCACTAGCTCGTATTGCTCCTTATACTTCTAATTTCTAGACCTGAAGGACTTGCAAAGCTTAACAAAAGCTTGGCGAACTTCAGGGCTCGCATTGGGACCAAGGGTCCTACCCAACTGGGAATTAACAGGAATATAATCATCCACATCAACTAACTACAAGTGAAAGAAAGATAAAGGAGAGAAAGAGATCAGCACAAGCAGAAATGAAGCTTTTTCATTAATAAAAATTAAAGTTACATCAGACTGAAGAAAGAAAATTTACAGACTAGAAAATGCAAAAATACAAAGACCCTAGCAATTAGCAACCTCAGGAGGCCCAGATGTGGATGTCCCCTTCTCCTTATCAGCATCAACAGGAGCACTGTCCTCGGAAGGGATGACCTCTATCCCCTCAATAAGAGAAACATCAGCAGGAGTCGCCTGAGGGACAGGATCAGGGCCTTCAATAGCTGGGGCAGGGTCCTCGTCTACGACTGGCCTCGGCCCTGGGTCGTGCTCGTCAAAAAGTGCTGATGAAACATCCACCCCAGCAGCTACGAGAGCCTTATTCCATCCTTTCTTGAAGTTCAGACGACTGATATAGCCTATCTGAACTTCAACATCTTCGTATGCCGCAGCCCAGCCGAAATTGTAAGAGTCTTACTTGACAGTGACAGCCTCAGACTCCTTCTTCTTCAGCTCTTCAGAAAGCACTCTTTTCTCCTGCAGCACAGCAAGTTTGCTCGAGCAAACTATATCGTAGGCCTGCCTCCGCTCCCTTAGATCCGTGATCGCCGCATCCTTCTCCTTGTTCGCAGTGGCAAGAGCCAAGTCGGATGAGATCCGAGCAGCATCAATATCCTTAAAATTGGCCTCGAGCTCCTTACCCTTCAGCTTCAGGGCAGAGTTTTCTTGCTCCCGTTCACTGTTCTTCTTCACCAGCTCATCGTGTGAACGATACAGCACGACGAAGTCAGTAACAAACTGCGAAAAAGAGAAGATATAAGAAGAGGAAAATGAGGGAAGTCAGAAAAACGCAAGGAAAAAAGAAACCTCACCAGAGCAAGCCTCTGACTAGCCTGAAGGGCCTGGTGCTCTGAACCTACTGCCCTTTAGGGATTAGCCGGGAGGACAGCTCTCTCAAGTAGAGTCGGGGTTAGCTGAGGAGAAATTGCCACGGAGGTCCCTTCAGGCAGAGCAGATACTGGGACTAAGGCCTGCCCAGCCTTCGTCCTCGCCTCAGCCCTTATTTTTTCCTCCTCCTTCTCGATATCCCTCTTCTTCCTCTCCTCCGCTCTCCTCTTATCTTCCAACTTCTTCCTCTCTTCTTCCTTTTTCCTCTCTCTCACACCTGCTCCTCTTCCTTTCTTCTCCTCTCCTGCCCTTGAGCGGAGGACGGAGAACCAGTAGCCACGGCCCCAGAAGTGGCTTTTTATTTCATTGACCTCTGTGCAAGGAGTACGTGGTCCTCATTATCATCATCCCTAATCAAGTTCTTCCTCGGAGGAACCATGTCTTCACTTAAACTGCTAGAAGTTCTCGACGATCTCCGAGCTTCAGAAACCTCCTCACGGTCAGAGGATCAAAGCTCCCCCCACCCAAATTACTCACGGCTTCTGCAAAGTCACTTTCAGAGCTGATCTCCTCCTCGTCCAGCTGGATAGGCTCTGCAGCAGTATCTTCGAAGGAATCAAACTCTGGTATACTATCCACAGGCCTCGTTATGAAGCTGGAGCCAACGTTCTTATACTCGAGCAGGAAGGCAGCAGATATGGGGTGCTCGCCGTCACCTAAGGGCTCCCTAATTTTCCAAGCCTTTACCAATTCTGAAAGGCGGACCTCGTTAAGTGAAGGTTCCAAGTTCTTTGACTTCGCTGCGCAAGAAAAAGCAAAGAAGAGTTAGAAAGGTCACAAATTAACAAAAGTTGGAACAACAGTACAATGTCTACCTATGTATTCCTCCCCGTAAAAAGGAACAGAGAACCTCTCAGACCTCGACCCTTCAAATTGGGGAGGGAACTGCCAATTCCTAATAAGGAAACCTTCTTGCTAGTAGTCCTTATAGGAATCAGGTAGATTTACTACCAATACCCTGTCAGGGCTCCTAGCTTTGAGGTAAAGGACACCTGAGCTAGTTCGAGAAAAGGAGTAACAGAAACAGACCTCGACAAGTCCAAACCTAGTACCATAAAATTGATTTATCCTATGGACACCATTTACTATTTTCCACACATTAGCCGAGCATTGTGCAGGAAAAATATTAAAATAGCCAAAGAAATGCAGGAACAAATCATTGGGAGGGAATGTGAGTCCCCCTGGGAAAGAAACAGAACATGGATCTAATGAGCATCATCTATATCCCTAACATTCCTAGGAGGGGAGGCACAACACTCAATATCTACCCACTCAGGAATGTTGTAAAACTTCCTAAATTCAGAGATTGACCTATTCCCAATCCTCGCCATTGGAAGATCCAAGAAAAGCTACAAACCAAAGAGAAAGAACAAGGAAAAGGCACATGAAACTTACAAAATAGAAGATCGGTTCAAGTGATGAAGAAGCACAAGCTCAGACAATCGGCTCAAGTGATGAAGAAGCACGAGCTCAGACAACTAAGAAACAATGGGAATTGAAACTGAGAGAAGAAAGAACGACGCGCTAGAGTTCTCAGAAGGTAGAAGAGTACGGGAAAGGCTGAAGCGACGGGAGAAAAAGTGTCTATCCCAACAAGCCTTCAAATTCTAATCATAGCGCACAATAAGCGAAGCGGGTGTCGCCAAATCAACTTCACAGCTTTCAAGGAATCGCAAATCAGCCATAATGGCTGATCATTTAAATCCATTGAGCCCATAAATATGGCCCAACAAATTTAGGGGCAATTGTGGGTACCCGAAATTTAGAACCATGGGCCTGGACGAGTAGCCCACTCCTGGTGGCCCAAAGTCCGGGCCCCTCATCTCTTATATTGATCCGGTCTCCCCCACGTTCCCACAATTGGAAGTTATAGGGGAGATGGAAAACGTGGAGAAACCCATCACCTCCACTTTCCTACATGTACATGTATATATTAAACCCTAGGTTCGGGGCAAAAGGATGTGATATATTCTCTGTAATGAATCTCCGGAGTAGATAGAAATAATATCGACTGCACCACCGTGGACGTAGGCACATCTTTGTTGAACCACGTACATCCTTTGTTGTGTGATTGGCATCTTATATTCCTTGTTCTTCCTTGATAATTGCTTCTCTTGTATTTATTTGTGTTGCATAATAATTGCTCAAATTGATTACTTGTTTTAATTGTTATTAAAGATTCGGTATTCATTTTAAAGCGTCACGAGAGTGTGTTTTAGAACCTTCAAGATTGTTTTGTCAAATCAAGTTTTGAGATTTAAAAATAGTATTTTTTGATGGATTATGCTTGCACTTTGATTGTTTTGATAGTCCATGCTTAAATACATTTGCGAATTTTAAAACTTGTATTTTCTAAGGGAATAGGGATTTTAGCCGTCGATTAGAGACGTTAAAAATATTTTGATCATAACCATCATATTTTCCGAATTAAACACGGCGAGAGTCGGTTTAATTTGAGTTATAAAAAGGGAATGGCAACATTAAATTAGTGTGCAATATTAGTTACGTGATAAATGGACCCCGAATCCTAATTATTTCCTAATTATTTACAAATCTCTTGCGTTACTCTCAGTTATCGTAATTGCTTTTATTTTGTATAATTTATAATTATTCTCCACCCCATTTGATCTAGTTGGACAGTTGTAATTCTTTTAATAGTTAAAATTGACAAATCCTCGTGGGTTCGACCCGTACTTACACTCGCTATTCTATAATAGCCCGTGCACTTGCGGTATTTTATAAATTGACAACAAGTTTTTGGCGCCGTTGCCGGGGATTTGACAATTTTTTTTCTTAAAAGAAGTTGTGACTTTCGGACTAGTTTGTTTTACTTTTTGCATTTTTTTAGTAAAAATTTCATAAAAAAGAAAAAATAAAAATAAAATAAAAAAATAAAAAAAACTCTTAACAAGGCTAGAATTAAAAGCTACCCCAACGCGAACTTGTCAAATCGATTCCGTTTCACCTTGTCTAGGATTGGTGGTTTTTAATGAGTCTTCGTACCGACCACCTACCTGGAGGTGAAATCGAAATTTGAGGAGACAACCATAGTTGGTATTCTTTTAAATTCTCCCTTGTCAAATGGTAGAAGCTATCCAAAATAAATAAATAAATTCATGTGTTGTAAATTGCAATGGGTGATCCTCATATTGTTATCCCGTCATCTTTCTCATATTCCTCAATGGATCCTGTGGACGTGTTTTTACAAAATACTGAAAATCTAGAGGACTACGTATTTGAATTTAATTCAGATGGGTCAGTAGTCATTTTAAAAATTAAAGAAGGTATGGATGAGACTCCAACCCCTGTAATTACTATCGGTCCACCAAAGTGTATCAATTGGAGAGAGGTGAACAAACGGTATAATGATGCTATTTCTAAAAATAACCATGAATTAATTGGGGATAATCAATTTTGTGAGGAGAAAAAAATTGACAATCTTGACACGTGTAATACTTGTGATGATTTGGATGTTTGTCAAGATTTTTCTCCTAATTTAATTGAGCAGAATGCTGCTTCTTTTTATATGTGGGAAAATTTATTTGAGGATTCGTCATCCGATTTTACTGATACTTCAAGTATTTATGACGATCCTCCTGTTTTTGATGAAGAAAGTGTATCACTCAGTCATAGATCTTCTTCCCACGCTTTTCATAAAATCTCACATTTAGGAGTAGAGTATGCATCCCCAATTTTACTTGACTATTTTCGAAAAAGGGATAATAAATATTTGGGTCCTTATTGCAATTTATTACCTCCATGTGATGCATCGACATATGATTCAGGCGATTCAAATTTATTTATTATTGATGATGTCGGTACTCACCATTATGACCCTAGATTTAAGATTGAAATTTGTGTTGTGCGGTCATGCTCTCAAATTTATGATATTTTGGCACTTAGTGCTATAAAGTTTATTAATTGGAATGACCCACAACTATTTCGATTATTAATTTATGGCGAGGATGGTAATTGTCATGTGTTTGTATATTATTTGTGTATATATATATATATTTTTGTTATTTTTTTTAGTTAACGTGTATCATCTTTCTACTTCGTTACTTTATTTTCTTTGTCCATATTTTTATTTGAGCATACATTGACAAACATACTCAATTTCATTAAATAAACAAACTTACAATTGATGTGTCACAAATAATCTTGACAGAAATTCCACTCACAAAATAATTATTGGCCCTCTCGAAAGCTCTCTCTACCACTCTCTAAAATTGTCTTCGAAATTATGATCCCAAGGGTCCTTTTTATAGGACAAGTGGTGAGGTATTTGAGTTGTGGTGGGACTCTTTCTGATTGGCCGAATAGTGTTGGTTGATATCTCTCCACCTCTTTAATCTTTGGATCGTGATAAGGGACGAAATTTCCCCCCACTCGAAAACTCTTATATTTTCTTGTTGAACACGCATGCAGAGTTTCGTCCAAATCGGAGAATAAAAATTTCCTACTTTTTTACGATTTCACGAGTGTAAAAAAAGCATTTTTTCGAACGACCATAAAAATCAGCTGTTTCGCGCCTTTTTTGAATTGATCATCAATTTGCACCAAATTCCATCATTATCTGCAAAAATTTCACTAGGCAACTTTTTTCACAAATTAGCACAAGAATATTATAAAATTATCGAAGTGCCCATTTTTGATTTAAAATTACCATTTTCAATATGAATTCAATCATTCTCGCATTTTTTCCTCCTTTTAATAAAATAGTCCTAAGAAATTATTAAATACACTAAAATGGGACTAACAAAGTATAAATTTGGGTATAAAATATACAAAATAATGCACTCATCAAATACCCCCAAACCTAAACTTTGCTAGTCCTCGAGCAAAACTAAATTATTTAAAATTTAACTCACTTTCGTAGGAATCACGATTGCACTTAGCATGTGCAACAAGCCGTTAAACCTCTAGGTTACCCTAGTGGACGAGTTTTGTCTCGTGAGGGTTTGCAGTGAATATACCCACAAAATTCAAAAGCTTGACTCAATTCAAATGACTAAAAAGTAATATAACCAAGTTTGAATGCAAACTTCATAAATATAGTAGAACTTCATTTCTCAATCTCAACTTATTGTGTCTGTGTGTGCATAGCCAATATAACCGTCAATTTCAAAAGATTTGATCGTTGCATTTCTTATCCGAAAGTTCATTTTGATTTCAAAATCTCACAAAATGCACTCACAATCGAACACTCGGAAATGGGTTATTTTCTCTCGGTATATGTGAATAAAAGAGTAAATTTATATGAACAAATTTCACATATACATAATCAAACATGGATTTTTATACAATGGATGAATATGATCTCATGAACAGAAAATCGATTACTTGTTGAAAACATTGAATCACACCATAGATCCTATTCGTCTTCTCTCCACACTATAACTAACTTCCCATGAGATCTATTAGGACTTTCTTTGGTTGTATTGTAGGCTCGAATTTTGGCTAGAAAGAATGGCTGTTTTTGGAGTTCAAAATTTCTGAGAATATAGAGGTTTTTCGGTATTTTGACTTTTAGTCACTTTTCTTCCAACATCCATTTTTCTTTTTCTTTCGTTTTTTCTTTTCGAAATCACATTTTTTTTTCACCTTTTTTTTTCTTCCCCTTTTTTCCGACACATCAATCTTTTGCGATTTTTTTTCTTTTTTCTTTTTTTTGGCCTTTTTTTTCAACCGTAATGTTACCCCAGTATTCTCCGATAATGGGTATGACTTCTTTTTATGGGCTTCAAACTCTCAGTTGGAGTTAGGTAGGACAATGAGTTTTCAATAAAAGACATATTTTCTTTTTGGCTCAAATGGACTTGCAACGGAATAATGTAAAAAGGTTGGATTTTAGGCTTTCAAATGATGGCCTAATCTCATTTCTCAAGTTTCGTTCAGTTGATTTGTGTCTCAAGACGACTTACTAAAACTTCTAGTGCTTAAGATTCATATTTTGACTTTTTGTTTTCAGTAATCGAACAAAACAAAGAATTTGAGATCATTAACGAATTTATCACTGAAGGAAATATTGAGTAATTTTAACTCGGACTGATTTAAATCTCTGGAAAACGATGAATGGCACAAAATCTCATCGGGTTAAAATCTCCACATTTATTCGTTAAGCATGTTAACTTTCGCCTCAATATCCATTTTCGATCATATTATATGGCTAATGTGTAAAAATTTCATAAGATGAGAGATCCATGAATTAATTCTATATTAAGAAATCGTTCCAAAACTCAATTATATTGAAAATCTTTTTGAATTTTTGAAATCTAATTTTTTTTTTCAAAAATATCATCCTTACCCCCAAACCTAAATTTTACATTATCCTCAATGTATGCTCAAATAAAAATATGGACAAAGAAAATAAAGTAACGAAGTAGAAAGATGATACACGTTAACTAAAAAAAATAACAAATATATATATATATATATATACACACAAATAATATACAAACACATGACAATTACCATCCTCACCATAAATTAATAATCGAAATAGTTGTGGGTCATTCCAATTAATAAACTTTATAGCACTAAGTGCCAAAATATCATAAATTTGAGAGCATGACCGCACAACACAAATTTCAATCTTAAATCTAGGGTCATAATGGTGAGTACCGACATCATCAATAATAAATAAATTTGAATCGCCTGAATCATATGTCGATGCATCACATGGAGGTAATAAATTGCAATAAGGACCCAAATATTTATTATCCCTTTTTCGAAAATTGTCAAGTCAAATTGGGGATGCATACTCTACTCCTAAATGTGAGATTTTATGAAAAGCGTGGGAAGAAGATCTATGACTGGTGATACACTTTCTTCATAAAAAACAGGAGGATCGTCATAAATACTTGAAGTATCAGTAAAATCGGATGACGAATCCTCAAATAAATTTTCCCACATATAAAAAGAAGCAGCATTCTGCTCAATTAAATTAGGAGAAAAATCTTGACAAACATCCAAATCATCACAAGTATTACACGTGTCAAGATTGTCAATTTTTTTCTCCTCACAAAATTGATTATCCCCAATTAATTCATGGTTATTTTTAGAAATAGCATCATTATACCGTTTGTTCACCTCTCTCCAATTGATACACTTTGGTGGACCGATAGTAATTACAGGGGTTGGAGTCTCATCCATACCTTCTTTAATTTTTAAAATGACTACTGACCCATCTGAATTAAATTCAAATACGTAGTCATCTAGATTTTCAGTATTTTGTAAAAACACGTCCACAGAATCCATTGAGGAATATGAGAAAGATGACGGGATAACAATATGAGGATCACCCATTGCAATTTACAACACATGAATTTATTTATTTATTTTGGATAGATTCTACCCTTTGACAAGGGAGAATTTAAAAGAAGACCAACTATGGTTGTCTCCTCAAATTTCGATTTCACCTCCAGGTAGGTGGTCGGTACGAAGACTCATTAAAAACCACCAATCCTAGACAAGGTGAAACAGAATCGATTTGACAGGTTCGCGTTGGAGTAGCTTTTAATTCTAGCCTTGTTAAGAGTTTTTTTATTTTTTTATTTTATTTTTTTATTTTTTCTTTTTTATGAAATTTTTACTAAAAAAATGCAAAAAGTAAAACAAACTAGTCCGAAAGTCACAACTTCTTTTAAGAAAAAAAAATATCAAATCCCCGGCAACGGAGCCAAAAACTTGTTGTCAATTTATAAAATACCGCAAGTGCACGGGCTATTATAGAATAGCGAGTGTAAGTACGGGTCGAACCCACGAGGATTTGTCAATTTTAATTATTAAAAGAATTACAACTGTCCAACTAGATCAAATGGGGTAGAGAATAATTATAAATTATACAAAATAAAAGCAACTACGATAACTGAGAGTAACGCAAGAGATTTGTAAACAATTAAGAAATAATTAGAATTCGGGGTCCATTTATCACGTAACTAATATTGCACACTAATTTAATGTTGCCATTCCCTTTTTATAACTCAAATTAAACCGGCTCTCGCCGTGTTTAATTCGGAAAATATGACGGTTATGATCAAAATATTTTTAACGTCTTTAATAGACGGCTAAAATCCCTATTCCCTTAGAAAATACAAGTTTTAAAATTCGCAAATGTATTTAAGCATGGACTATCAAAACAATCAAAGTGCAAGCATAATCCATTTAAAAATACTATTTTTAAATCTCAAAACTTGATTTGACAAAGCAATCTTGAAGGTTCTAAAACATACTCTCGTGACGCTTTATTGTGTCTGTGTGTGCATAAGCACTTATCTTTTATAGTGTTGTAATTGATTTGGAAAGGCCCATACTCAGGAGGTAGGAAGTTTAGGACGAATTGGACGAGAAAAGACTCATCCACTGTCATGCCCAAAACTCTAAGTCTAGCAGCCAAATTGGTCATATCTATAATGTGCTCATTCATGGTTCGAGTACCATCGAACCTCATAGTGGTCAGGTCAGCCATCAGTTTCCCAGCAAGAGATTTATCAACAGTTCGAAAGCGTTCCTTAATGTTATTCAGATACTCTTTCGCTTTCGTAGTTTCAGGTAGGGAGGTCTTAATGTTAGCAGCAACACACATTCGCATAAACGTAAGGACCAACCTATTGGATCGAGACCATGATTCATGGACAACAATTTCATCCTCGCTACTGGCATCAGTAATAACAGCGGGTTCATCACACATAATTGCCATGTCCAGGTCGAGAACCCCTAGGGTGAACTCAATTTGCTCATTCCATTTAGAAAAATTAGTTCCATCAAATTTGGAATATGACTGAGCTTGCGAATACAGGTTAAGAGGAACTGCAATTAATAACAATGTTCACAAATTAAATTTTCACACACAAAAAAATTTGCAAGGGTCGAATATTGAATTGTTGACTAAATTTTTTGGCATATTTCATTTACAATATGAATATCACAGTATATGTGTTAATCATCACATAATGCTTAGATTGTAAAGATATATTACCCTATAATTCATTTATCGTGGTCCCATAATTTTGGCATCTGTGTTTAGGGGTGTGCAAAAAAATCGATCGGCCCGAACCGAACCGAAATTGGCGGTTTTTTTTAGCCCGGTTCGATTTGCGGTTTAAGGATTTAAAAAACCAATTATGTCGGTTCGGTTTGCGGTTTAGACAAAAAAATCCGATTTAAACCGAACCGAACCGACATTAATATTTATATTAAAAACCCTTAAATAATTTTTATTTTCATATCCAAAAACCATTATCTGATCTTAAAAATTGACTAAAATCGAAAATCGGCCTAAAAAACCTGCCCAAAACTGAAAATCGATCAAAACCGAACCGAAATCGATGTGAACCGAAATCGGCGATTTTTTCCATCATCGGTTTGGTTTCGGTTTGACTTTTTTCAAAACTGAACCTATCGATTTGGTTTGAATTACGGTCCAAAATCGAACCGACCCGACCCGTGGACACCCCTATCTGTGTTTGTTGCCTAAACATTTAATACCATGATTAATGGACTTAATGTCAACTATTCTGTTTTTCACAAAAGTTTTTCTAATGTTGTTCAATTCAGAAATTAGTATGTGTTGCGCCTCTATTCAATTTTATAAGTAACGTTAGAATAAACCTTTAATGCATGTAAGTGTATTATTCGTACATGCAGCCTCAGCCTGTGTTTGGCCTTTTACTTAACTCAAATGAATAATTTCTTACATGTCCCAATTTAAATATAGTTAATCACACGTTAAATGTTAACTATAATACGTAATCTATCAGTAATTACGAAGATTAGTGTAGCTTAAATGCCTCAAAAACAGAATTGCCTAGGTATAGTAAAAAATACATAATTCATGAATTTTGCCAAAAATGAGTTTTCACCATATAATCGAAGTAAAACATGCCAGAAAATCAAAACCGTTTGCAGAACGTAAATATCAATTTTCTGTAAAGATTTATAAGCCCCGATATTATTTCCTAAATTGGCAAAAATAGGGTTTTGAGGGCCTTAACAGACTCGGATTGCCGAAAAACACATTACATCACAGCCAAAGGCTGTTAAATTTGATCGTTGGCCTGTTTCCAGTCAACACAACAATTTTCAAGTCAATCGGACACCAAAATTTTCGAAAAACACTATTCACTGTGCCAAAAAAAAAAACTTCTGAAATCTGTTTTGCGTCAAATCAAAGTTTTCACTTAATTAATCTTAAAAAGAAATTTTATTTCTTATCATGATCAATAAAAGTGTTTTTCAGAACACTTACACAACTCGAAACAATAAAATAATGCTAACGGCATATTAGGGTTCCAATAACACGAAAAGGGATTGAACAATAATGGGACAGTTATCATAAGATAAGGACTGTATGCAGCAATTTCGTTCTTTATATCATACATAACACAAATTCTAATTACCATATGTACGATTATCAGATTGCTTAAAAATTTCAGATTTCCAGAAAAACAAAATTTTCAGATTTACCAAAATTTTCTGATTTCCATTTTTTCAATAGATCATAAATCAGAATAGTTATAAAGGAGTTTTCATTAACAAAAAACATGAGATTATAAACCGAAAGCTCTGATACCACATGTTAATCATTACTGTTTTGTCAAATATAAAAATCAGATATAAACCATAATGTTACATCACGTTAAAAACAGTTTTGTCATGAATCCATGATGTTTAATTCTTCATGTAATCACAAAAATCGTAAGTTCTTTATAACTATGAGAAAAACTAACATTTTTCTATCGCAATTGATTGGAATATGGTGACTTAAATTCTCCTGTCAAAACTTTCTTTGAATCCCTTCTTGAATAACCCAAAGCTAATCTCTTATGTGCCCAGAATATTTGTGAGAAAATATGAATAATGAGAATTTCGGATTTTCTCTCCCTCCTTAGAAATAGTGTATATTGAGATGACTCTAGATGGTGTAGAGGTCTCTATTTATAAGGGGAAGAGGGCCGGAATCCTAGTGGTGGTGGGAATCTTTTCAAGTCTCCCACTAATGCCACTAACTATCATGTGACTAACGGATAAGGTCTACCCAATCTTTTAATATATTTATTTATCACATTACTAATTAATTATCTGACATTTATTAAAACCACATAAATGGAAAATTTGGAATTTAATACAATTGAAATTAAATAATTAATTTCGTCACTTAACATTAATTTTCAACATGCCTTAGTTCGGCTTTAGGATTCTTATCTGTTGGGGCCTTCTTGGCGACGGGCTTCTTCTTCGTTGGCTTCTTCTCTGCCTTGGGTGGCCTTGGACTTGGGTCTATAAAAAAATTGAATCTTTATCAAGCTAAGAAAAATTAGACATGAATGGAAATTTGGGTATGGTTGAAAAAAAAAATGGTTTAGTTTAGATTATTTTCATCAGCTGGATAAAGGGGTAAACAGAGAAAACCTTTTACTTTTTGCGGTATTTTTTTCTCAGGCCGCACAAAATATATATACAGCCTTGAAGTCTATGGGTGGCCCGTTTAGGGAATTTTTATGAATGAGAAAATGAACATGAATGGACATAAATGTTTTATTAACCGTGCATGGGAATTTGAAACGTGAATGCGTACAGAGATGATAGTAAAGGGAGAGAGAGAGAGAGATTAAAGAGTAGAAGCAGGTGAGTCTCCATGTGGACACTCTTAGCATTGAGAAAATTTAATTACTTGTATAGTATTTTAGATTAGTATAGAGATTTGAAGTGTTAGGGAAATAATGAATATTCTATGTTGATTTAGAACTTTTAACTAGAGATAAGTACTTTTTATTCTTTGAAAGTCAACTTGCAATTTTGCAAATTAGACCATGATCTTACCGACCATTTGTAATGCCACCAAATTTCTAACAGCGCTATTAAAAAACTAACTAGGTAGGTCAATGAGTTGCATGTGAACACTTCAGAAGGATAATATGGATATTTTCAATCCATATTCATTTATGTCTTCGATGCTATCATTAAGAACCAACGTGAGTGAAAGACAACAATTCTACGGTTTTGAGTGTAATGATAATTAGATCAAACTAGCATTCAATCCGCGCGATGAGCGGGCAAATACTAGCGAAAAATTGAAAACCGACAATTATAGAAAATTACTTTAAATACCAATATTTAGTATATAAACAAAAAAAATTAATTGAAATTTGATAAAAGCACATGTGTGGAGGCTCAAAAAGTAAGGAAAATAAATATTAGTGCAGTCATAGGAATTTCAGTATAACATTTGGAGGCCAAAATAGAAGCCAAAAATAGGGTGGCATCCAAAGTGAGTTTTTACTACATTGTTAGTTAGTGGTGTTTTCCATGGTTATATCATTAACATACAAATTTCTTTGTAAATCATATTTGATAATTGGAATGCATTAATGTAGAAAAAGGAGTTATAATTAAACATATACTTTAATATAAATGAAAAAAATTAGCCAAAATAAATTAAGAGTGCATGCTTGAATTTTGATGAGCAAATGAGAATAATTACATATTAAAATCTCAAAAGGCATGAACCCATAAGTGCGATGAATGAAATTGATATGCTAAAACAAAAGCCACATATTTAAAAAAAAAAGAAATAATAAAATTTTTCAAAAATATTTTAAGATGTGATTATGTCACATCCTTTAGTTGTTTAGACTAAGCAAAACACATAATATACATTTTTAACAGATGACAAATTAAAATTAAGAACATCTTATAGGTGGGTATAACAATCTGAGAAAATCAATCATGGAAGATTTTTATTAAGTGAATTAGACAAACATTATTTGTTTAAGAAAACCATTGTTAGTGATATAAAGCTTTCGTTTGTTCTCCCAACTTTCTAAGCCTAAAAGAAATGCCCAGAACCTAATATTACAATCCCGACTGAAGTTCATAAAAAACATGGGAAATACGAACCCATTCGATTCCAACCCATCAAACCCATTGGTTAATAATGAAATACAGGACTCCATAGACTTTACTTCAAAATTAAAAGGCAATGAATGTTGGTTTTAGATTTTTATGTAATGAGAAAATATTGAAACAATTTGACAAAAAAATGTAGAATCCTATTACAATGCATTTGCCGATGATGGGTCCGTGTTGATGGTTGACCGATGTCAGTGGTTAGAGCTGGAGATGATGGTTTCAAATCCAAAGTTTAGATACGGAAAAACATGTTGAGACTTAATATAGAGAAAAAAAAGATATTAAAAGTGAACAACATTACTTCTTCTTCTTCTAGATCATAATAGTTCATAAATGGCTTATTTCTTAGGTCCTCCTTTGCGTCATTTCCCACCAACCGTGGTGGTTGAGATTTGATGGTGAAGGTGTGATAGTGAGTCGTCTACGTGATGCCCTAATTTCCATTATAGCTTCAGATTTTAATGATTTGATGATGATATTACCCTCAATGGATTCCTCCATTTTGGTGGCCTTTGCGGTTGCTGGGAAATGAAATCATTTTTTGCTGCAACTAATGGTTCATACACATTAATGGGGCAGAGACAGAGGGAAAGATGAACGGGTCTAGTCGTTTTGAGTTTGAAAGAAAGATAGATGGAAATGGTTAAGTCAAAAAGAGAGAGAGAGAGGGTTTGCTACGCGGTAAAAAGGTGTAAATTAATTTAAAGAGAGGTGGGAAGAGGAAGAGGAAGAGGAAGAGAAAGAGAGAGTGAAGGAGAACAACGAAAGAGAGAGGTGACGGTAAACAACCAATAATGAAAGCATAATGAAATGGGTTAGGATAAAATGAGTTGTGCCACGTGGATAGTCTCTTAAGAATGGAGAATTCATTGTTGTATTACGTTTAATACTATCTAATAGAATTCTAGTTTTTTTTTTTCATAAATATTCATGTGTTAATCTAAAGCTTGGGTTCAATTCAAGGACGGAGACATGATTTCATGTATCGACGGGCTCTTTTAGGGCGTAACACAAAATCAACACATTTTGCTCGGCACATTGATTTGTCGCAACTATATTGGCTCGTGTCGGTACTCAACAACAGTGGCGCCCGAACACAAACCAATGCTAGTGCAATACATCCTTGTATCACACCTAATGTATCTATTTCATGTGTCAGTCTAAAATTATCTTAAAAAATAACTTACAAAGTAAAACCATTCAAACAACATTAAATTAATAAAATAATTAAAAATATATAAATTGATTTAATGATGTACAAATTGTATTTGAATATCCATTATTCTTTACCAACATTCACAATAGAAAATATACAATAATATTCTAAATCTAATAATGTATTTAGATTGAAATAATGTGTGACTGTGGGCTCCAAAAACCAAAAGTGCAATGCATAATGAAAATTTCAAAATTAAATCCCTAAAATTACAAATTTAAAATTATTTGTCGGATTTGATATTCCAAAAGGAAAAAAGCAGCATACACATATTAATAAAAATAGTATCACAAAAAATATAAAATAATGTTAAAAGGTTAATTAATATAAGATTTTTACAACCATGAAAAAGATTAAAAAAATGTTTACATGGAAATCCAAGATAACCCAACGTGAGCAGCCGAGTAGGTATGCCACACTGGTCAACAATTTTTTTTTTCTTGTCTGTCTCCGAGTCTCTCTCTTTATAGGGACCTTTTTTCTTCTTCTTGAGAGTGGAAGGAAAAACAAAGGTCACTAGTTGCTTTCTTTTTCTTTTGTGAGTGGACGAATGGGTGAAGGAGTCTGGGAAGGTCGGTTACCTTTTGTTAGTGTTTGTAAGGAAATTTTTTCGAATCGAGTCAATTTATATGTATAAAGACAAATTTCTAATTGAGTCAATTTGTATAAATTTGCTTAATTCTGGACAAAATATTTTGAGTCATAGGTTAGACTTTATAGGTTGACCTTTCAAGCCTATGCCGTGTTTGGATGAAGATGTTGCAACAAAACTTGAGAGATAACATATCGTGCTGTGTTTTGTACCACGTCTGGTCTTCGAGTTTCCAAGGATCTCTCAGGTATGAATGCATATACATTTTGATCCTTAAAATTTTATTTTGGGTGTTTGTTTTTAAAAATGTTTCGACCTATTTTAAAAGTTTTCTAAAAGAAAAATATTTTTTGTTTAAGTTGTTAGAACGACTTTTTGGTTTCGTTGGAATGAGTTTAGAAGTTCATTTAAACGAACATCAAACAACCTTTGAACGAACATCAAACGACACATCTCTGTTAGCAAAACAAATGTCGTTCGAAGCTCATTCGAAGCTGGTCGAATGATATTGACTGTCCGTTTGAACGTGTTTTGTGTTGGTTCGAACGAGAATTTGTTTTCGTTTGAACTGACTCATATTTTCATTCGAACGAGTTTTCTAAAAAAATGTACTGCCTCAAAAAACGTGTTTATATATATTAAGGGGTTCAGACATTTGTTTTCAGAGAGACTTTTGGCAAAAATTATTTTCCTATATAAACAAAAGCTCCCTGATCCCAGTTTCACCCAAAGTGTTTAAGATCCAAGTTACATTATTTTATATGTGATGAGATCTTATTTGTGGTCACCAAGAAGTTTATTCTTTTCATTTTGATTAAAAATCGTTTCGTGCACATGATTCCGTATCTAGTTTGTCGTTTACACACATTGGATTCCATAGTGTGGTGTTGTGGTGAACTCCAGTTTTGATCTATAAATGATTGCTGAGCTTGGATTGGTTGATATCGTTACATGTGTGAACTCAAACGTTATGGCTACTTGCGTGGGGGAATTTGTGCATTATCATTGTAAAGGAGAAATTGAAGATCGAAGATGCGTGATGGTTTGTGAGGGATTCGAGCCTGTGTTGTAAGTCATCTATCGACTTTTGTAATTCCTCATCATAGTGAATTATTGTGTCTGGGCCGTTCAAAATTTTTCCACTGTGGGTTTTCCTCGTACATTGGCGTGTTATGTGATTGATCTTATTTTATATGCTATCACTTAAATCTATGTTTTTAGACAAGATAAAATTTGGTAAATCTCTTATCACAATAATCGATTTAATATTGGTGCTAAGTTTAATTTGGGTTTATCTTGTTTAGCTTTTATATTTAACTTGAAAAATAAAAACTAACTTTTGTTTAGATCATCCATCCGTACATTGCATACTTCATTTTAAGATTGGTATCAGAGCGGGAACACTAAATTTTTATGTTAGATTCGTGTTTCGGCATGAGTTTTAGCGATTTTTATTCGGAGGGCCAAACGAAATCTAGGGTATCGATATTTTATGGGTCTAATTACGCATACTAAAAAATGTGTATGATATCAACAGTCAAGAGGATAAATGAGAAAGTATGGCAAACGATAATTAATGGTTGATCTCCACCCATAACCTTAACTGGTGGATAGAGGATTCCTAAACCCGTAGAATAATGGAATGAGGATGAACATAGGTTATCAAATTATAATTCGCATGGTTTAAATGCTTTGTTTTGTTTGGTCACACCTGAGAAGTTCCGCCATATTATGACATGTGAAACATCTAAAGAAGCTTGGGACATACTCCAACTCACCCATGAAGGAGCTAGTGATGTTAAGATTTTTAACTCCAAAACCTCACCACTTAGTTTGAAATCATCAGAATGAAGAAAAGTGAAACCCTTAGGGAGTTCTATGATAAACTGTCTAATCTTGCCTAGAAGATTTAATTCAAAAGTGAGAGTTTTGAATTCCTTGGGTACTTCAGACTCTATGAAACTCGAAGAGCTTTAGGTGATCTTCAAGCTAATGAGCTCAACTTATTTTCCTTTAAAAAGTTATAGAAAAATAAGGGCTTTGCTTTGAAATTCCGAAAGGAGGAAACAAATATTTCGAATGATGAGCCTGACATCGATTTTGATGATATGACCATGTTTGCAAAGAAGTTTACAAAATTTCTCAAGTTTAAAAAATAATCAAAAGATGTAAAAAACTTTGAGAAAAGTAAGTATAGCAAGGCAGATCAATTCCCTAAAAACTGTGATGGTTATTTTAAGAGGAATGAGTCAGATAAATGCTTTGGGTGTGAGGGTTATGGCCATTGGAAAATTGAGTGTCCAACTAAACTAAGGAATAAGGGCAAGAAACCTAAGGTGTGAAATTCCACCCTTAATGATAGTGATTCGGAAGAGGGACCTAATTCCCTCATTGAGCTCAACCGAACTATGTTCATGGCTAGTCATGAGATCCCAAATGAAAAATATTTTCATGAAGATAATTCTGAACATGACACTTACAAGGCCTTTATTTTTGATTCCCAAGAGAGCGATGGTAGAGAGAGTGAAGAAGAAGAAGAGGATGAAAAAAAGGATGAGGATAGTAAACTACAAGTTTCCTTTCGCGAGTTGTATGCGAAAACATTGTAATTGAAAAAGTCAAACTTAGAATTGGAAGTAGGATGAAAGAACGTACCATAGGTATTAATAATGCTAAATTAATTAAATATCTTAAGGCATGTGAGGGGAATCTTAAGGAGAAGCTCGAGTATATTGAAGGTGAGAGAAATAACTTTCAAGGATTGGTGGAGGTTTTGAAGCAGGGGCTTCTTAAGTTTGAAGAGTCCATAAATTTACTTGAGTCTAGACTAATGGATCTAGAAGAAAGATTAAGAGACTTGAGTCATGTCAAATTTGATTTGGAACCTAGGTCAGAATTGTTAGATAAAATGTTAGGCACCGTCCGAATAAAAGGTGACAAGTATGGAATTGGCTTCAATTAGATAGATACTTTCACTGCTAAAGCTAAGACCATGCATTTGAGAGAGCCAACCGTTAATAGGAATGTTAGAAAAGGTCAAACCTCATATAACACACTCGTCGTGTTTTCACATGCACATATTGCAGTGGGAAATGTCACCTTACGCATTTATGCTTTGATCTTAGAAACGGTTCTAGAATGTATAGATCTAGAGTCATCGAGATTTCTAAAATCCTAGTGCATAACGTCACACTTATGTGGGTTAAAAAATCTAATTTGGAGGCTTTATATGTTAGACTTGTTGATTCTCGAATGCTTGCACATGATACTTCTTATGCTATATCTAATGGTTGATTGTGTTAATATGTTTGCATACATTAACTTTTATACATTATAATATACGTGTTTGCTAGTTGCATGTGGTTTATGTTTTGTATTTCAATTTTTTCTTTTACTAGGTTTTATTGACAAATACAAAAAAGATTTTGTTAATCTTCACAGTTATATTTTATGAATTGGTATCATTTTGAAAAATGTGTAAAAATTTAAAAAGATTTTTGGTTTATATGTAGTTTAATTTAACAAATTTTCTCGAGCATATTAATGTGTTTGATTCCACTTCATTCCATGTTTTCATGTATCCAGTACATTTGATTATATTTTTCATTGCTTAGATTGTTCTTAATTATGCTAGCATGAAGTTGTTCGACTTTGATTTGCTTAATGGATTCACTTTATATATGCTTACACACACACATACGCATGCACAAGCTCTTTTGAATTTTAACTTCACATGTTATATTTGAGATAAGAGAGATGTTCTCCCAATAATCTTGTCATCTACATATCTATTGACTATGAGGGAATTGTGCGTGTAAGAACTGTTGCCCTTGAGTTTGTTTGATTCGTATTGAATATATGAGGGAGAACGAGAAATGGCTACGAAAGGAGCAAATCTCCTTTGTGAGAAAGATACCATTGGAAAGAGCTTAAAAATTGAGAGGCAAAAAGAAAAGATTAAAGGACATTATGTTTATTTGATTGATTTTCCAAAATGGTTTCTTCAAAAGAATTGAGTGAAAAAATATATGATATATGTTTATATTTTGAGGTTGTTATAGTTGAATGTAAGATGTGGGTTCTTCAAATACTATTAGTATTAAGTGAGGCGTAACTCCTTATCAAGATCGAGAATAGCACCGTTAGATATGAAGTATAGGTCGGAGCCATAGGTGAATTAGAGACAGAGAGATTTAATATTCAAAGTTGCATTAAAGAACTTATTGACATGAGCATCATGTAGCAAACACAATAAATGAATGGGATCAGCAAGTAGCATGGTCCGAGGGAGAAATAACAAGCACTCTAGGCACAATAAAGACAAGGCAAGAACTTGAAGCCCGATTAATGCCCAATGATGGGTGCATTGAATGTGTATGGGAGTTAATGCTCTCGCAAGAGTTCTCTGGTATAAGGAAATTTGAGCAGTAATTATGGGCTTTGGCTCTCGCTGGTTTGTTTGTTTGATCTTATTTATATGGGGGAGAGGTTGCTCGAGTCAGCATGCCCTCGATCCCTTTGGTGTGGTGCATTAAATGCATGAGATACTGCATTTAATTCATGGGATCTGATAGTTTTGGCAGGAAAATATTCTATTGGTTGGAAGTATTGAGGGTATTTATGAAGGATATGACTTGTCAGCTTGAGGCTTACTCTAGGATGGCTATATGATCAGATTTGGTGAACTAAATCTACCATCCTAAGGATAAAGGCACTCGAGTGCTTCATTCTTGAGTTCCTAAACGTCTGATATTATGACGTTAGGAAGTGATTCAAATAGTGACCATAGTTAGGTATCTAGTCACATTAATCAGGCGGGATGGCACCCAAGGTACCTTGAGGGGCAAGTATTGAGGGAGATCGAATGACTCGAGGAGGTTCACTCGAATAGGTGAACAATGAGTATGCTCGAGTGACATTTATCCTGGGTAAAGTTTTGTTCAAGTGTGCCAAGAGGGTTGGTGATAATTCCCAATGTTGCCTTGTTCCCAATCCTCCAAACCATGTCCCTGTGAAGTTCCCAAGAGGAGGTTGCTTGCTAGAGCATGAAAGTCCTCCCATGACCTTCCAGGCATGGTCCCTCGTGGGTACCAAACACCCTTACTCAGCATATACATTCATAAGATAAAGTACATAGTACAACATTCTATTTCTTATTACAAACTATTTTCATTCGGGTGACCTTTGTTCTTCGAACTGGGTCCTTCGAGCCAGGTCCATTGGAGGCTCTTCAAGATAGATTGTTGCAAACCACTTGCATGGAGAATCTTCGAAGTGTATTTATAGGACATCTTTCTTTGTAAGAAATCAAATCTCTCGACTAAGTTAATCATCTATATGGGAGGGGGGGACACCCCCTACATTTTCCCCTTCGTAGAGATATTTATTTATTTCATGAAGAATTATCTGTACGAAACTTCCATTTATCTATAATTTTCCTTCTTGGGGAAAATGAAGAGATTTATTCAAATTTCCCCCAAAGCTCTTCATTCCCCAAGATAGACAAGACCCCCCAGGCATGCCTCATTAAATGCAGTTATCATTTGCATTTCAGTGCGCCACACGTGGCAGTGTCAGGGTGAGCGCGTGAAGACGACAAAACTGTTAGACGCATTGTTCCCCGAATCATCATCATAGCAACCTTTGGTCCTCTGTGACCACATGTGTTTGGCCAATACACCAGCCACATAATTCTGAAATGCCATCATTGCACTTTTCTGATCATCACTTTTTGCCGTCTTTTGGAATTCGCGTTGACCTTATAAAAGGGGACGCACCTTTAGTTCAAACTCACCTTTGGGTTTAACTTTATGAGTTCAAGCTTTTCTCCAAGATTTATCAAATAAATTCTTTCCTTCTTCAACTTCTTAACCCCCTTTTTTCCATTATCTTCTATTCTCCTTTCTCTCAACTGCTATGGCACCAGTAAAGAGAACTCTTTCCGTCAGGGGCATCTCTCTTACCACCTAGGCACGTTAGGCTCAGTGGAAACAATACCGTTGTGGCCCTTAATTTGGAGAGAATGATCATTTCTGGGCGTTGGCAAAGCGGTTTCCCAATGCTTTGGTGCCAATAGAGGAGCCAAACTTGCTGATGGACGAAGGTGAAGATGCTGAAGACTTCGCTTATATCCCTACCGCTATCGTTATCCATTTTTGTATAGAGCATGGTGATTTCCCCTATTCTAAGGTGGAATTTGAGGCATCCTCTGGTGCCAGTGAAGGGTTGGGCCTTTGGACGGAGTATATCCATTCAAAGTACTCTGTTCAACTGGCTCTTGTAGGCTTGTCTTGTTCCATGTGGTTGGGTGATCTTACCTTGGCTAAGAATAGCACCGCTTTGCAACTATCGGTGTTCAGGTGGAGCCAGAGGTCACACATCTTCGTAGCTGATTGGGGTGAGTTTACTGTTACCCTGGACGATGTGTACGAACTGTTGGGACTAGAAACTACTGGGTTTGACACCTTTCTCGAGGAGGCTATTTATAGAGAACAGAAAACTCTGTGGAGCACGTTAGAAGACATCGTGAAGGATTGTATGGTCACTTATAACAAGTGAACGTACTCTGAGGTCATCCACTACTTTTACTTTATGGAGGATAAGGCTGTCATCAGAGCTCGTGAGGCTGCTAGGGAGAACCCAAGAGGGAAGGAAGTTTTTGAGCAGCCTCCAACTAGGGAAGGCTATGAGTCTAAAATTGAGCTGGCGGGGTACATATGGGTAATGCTGTCGAAGGAAGACCTTCCGGGTAAGCCCCACAACTATCCTCGTAAGGACCTGATCAACATGGTCATTCGAATGGCCTATGGTGTAAAGATCCCACTCGCTGCCATTGTTCTTGGGTCTCTATAAACTTGGTTAGATCGTGTGTCTACAGACTCCTCTCAAAGTGTTGGTAGGTTTGATGTGTCTAAATATACAAGTAATATTCTTTTGACATCATTCCTCTATGCTCATTTCCCCCGCTGGCCACTTCCCTGGTTCACAGGAAGTGGGAGTCCCCCGTATTTGCTGTTGGAAGAATAAGAGTGTGAAGAAACCTCTGATAGCTCTGATTGATCGAGCTGAGCGATTCAATCCTCGCCCTTATATTGGGGTAAGCTAATTTTTTACAAATAATTTCTTTGGTTAAGAGAAGCGTCCCGTTGCTCCTATTGAAGAAAACCTTGCTAGAAATTTCCCCGAGCACAGTGTTCCCCTGTTATTGATCCCTTCATATTTTCCTTCATATACCGAATGGTTATCCTTTTATTCTGTATATAGCCCCCATCGGGTAGCCATGCAGTTTGGCTATGATCAAGGCCCCCCCTGTTAATCCATTTCACCAGAAAGAAGCCCACTAATTTTTCGTTTGCTTGTTTGAATTTCGTCATGTCTACTGTTGCCAGTCTGTGTGCCCATTATCCTGCTAACCCTGTGATCCCGAGCAAGAGAACTCGAGGAGAGATATTAGCGATGTACATCAATGTGTTTTGGTAGAACCAATTGGTTCGCTTTCAAACCAACCTTCTTAATGAACCCCGTTATTTGGAAGTTGAGAGATTTCCACCCACTGAGTTGGGTTTGAGAAATTGCACCATCCAATCTTCTATTTTTTCTCTTAGTACAACCAACACCAATGCCCCCTCCGAGCGTCCTCCCCTAACGCATATGGATCAGGCAGTTGTGAAGAGAAAGATAACCACTCAGCCTTCCATTCTTCCAACCGATGTTGCCCCTGGTCCTTCGAGGCCAGCTGGAAGGACCGAGTCTCCTCGTGCTTCTTCAACCGGTGCAGCAATTAGGTCCACTTGTAAGGCACCCTTGAAAAAACTTAAAACCATTCCATAACCTTCATTAGCCTTTACCCCTGACCCAAAGATTTTTGAAGTGGTGAGCCAAATGGTGGACCGTCTTCGCCAAACTTGGGAACATTTTAGTGAAGAAGACAGAGCTTTCATGTCAATCGAGATGTTTGCTCGTGGGTTTTCTTATGACCCCCAATTTGCTGAGTGTTGTAAAAAAAAGAAAGAGATTAACCCCCTCAAGCTTATAATGAAGGAGTCGAGTGGGTCCAGTGAGGAGGAGATTGCTGAGGAGCATTGATCTGGTGGGGATACTGGTGAAGATGATGATGACGATGATGAGGGGGAAAAAGTAGAAGAGAAAGAAGAAGAAGAAGAAGAGGAAGAGGAAGAGGATGAAGAGATTGTGTTAGTACGTAGGCATAGGTTGAGGGTGATGATTTCATCCTCGAAACCGACCTCGCCTCCCTAAGATTATGAAATCGTTGAGGATGTGATAGAAGAGGAAGTAAGTCTCTTAACGTCTCTTACTCTAAATGTCCCTATTTTATTCATTAGTTCTTATGTTGATGGCCTTATTCTGTTATAACTTTCTCTTTTCTTCTTTCAGGTTGGTGTGCAGGTTGATGCGCATGATGATGTTGGAGAGAATCTTCCTCTCGAAGCAGCTGCCCCTACTGTTTCTTAGGTTGTCACCCATTTCCCCTAGGGGAAGTTGTGTCTAATACTACATCTAGCAGCGGTTATTCCCCCGACCTTTCTTTTTTGCGTGAGCAGGCTGGCCTTGAGAGGGATGTCTCTTATGTGAGAGTTACTGGAGATGTACCGAAGTCCCCTTTGCCTGTGGTGGGTTATTTTCTTATCTAAGTTATTATTTCTCTTTCATCTTGTCATTTAACTTTTAACTTCTATATTGTTGGCGCCCTTACTTGCTCAAGCTATTGCCTCAACCCACCTTCCTTCGAATGACCAGATGCTTGTATCTGTGTTTGGTCCTTTCATTTTAAATCAAGAAGGTGCTGAGCCAACTGCAATTGCCCAAGAAGAGGGTGAGCAGGAACATCGGTTAAGACGGTGGGGAATAGGCAGGAGCAAGTTACTGCGGCTGTTGGGGGGATGTGATTGCCCCCAAAGTCATCCCCCATTGGTAGCTCCTGGTGTGATTGAAGGGCAGGACGTGTTCCAGATGTCCACTCGCGAGTTTGCAGATGACTGATGCCCTGAGGTATTTCCACTCTTCCATCTATCTTCTGCATATAAATATGTTAGCCTTAAAATCAATATCTCCCATAACCGAGGGTCGGGCGGGCGTAGTAATGTAGGACTTTAAAATTAATATCTTTCATAACTGAGGGTCAGGCGGGCCTAGTAATGCAGGACTTTAAAATCAATATCTCCCATAACCGAGGGTCAGGTGGGCCTAGTAATGTAGGACTTTAAAATCAATATCTCCCATAACCGAGGGTCAGGCGGGCATAGTCTTATAGGCATAAATCTCCCATAACCGAGGGGTAGGCGGGCCTAGTCTTATAGGTATAAATCTCCCATAACCGAGGATCAGGTGGGCCAAGTCTTATAGGCATAAATTTTTAAGTTAACATAGTGTTTTTATTCATGCTTTCCTTTGTTATTTATTGCTAACTTCAATTGTTTGTTGCATTTCAGGTGGAGGTCGATCAACTAGCAACTCATAGGCTCGAAGTGGAGCCTATTATTGAAGAGTTAGTCCAAGCACCGATAGTAGCTTCAGTTGCTTCTTTGGGCGGGACCCGTGTACTTGGTGATACTCTTGTACTCAACGCTCCTCAAGTGCATGCGAGTGATAGTGCTTCGCATACCTAATGACCATCTGCCAGTGATAGCATTTTTAGTATTCCTCCGCCTGAGGTAACCCCCGAGGTGGTTGTGCAACTAACTTTGGTCAGTTTCCCTTCTGTTCTCACTGAGGGTCCCCGTTTTTTGATCGAGAAATTATTAGCTCACTTTCCTTCGACCTTTACTATTCGCTGCCTGAAGCCAATTCCTAGGATGATGGCCTACCGATTGCTTGGGCTCGCGATGGTATTAGAGGAAATTCTTAGCACCCCCTTATGTCCCTTACCTAACACTGTCAAAGCTTTATTGGATAGGGTTAACGTGTTAACTAATGGTGGTTTTTCCATGACATGGTTGGTGGAGCTGCTGCAGAGTTTCAAGAAGAGTGATCTTCCCAGCGTCTATGATCGCCTCCAAAATTCCCATTACGAGCATCTCTGAAGAAACTTATGGCTATCTCTGAAGAACTTGTGGGCCTGGAATCCCAGTTGTTAGTAACTGAGCAAGCGGTGCAAGAGGGTCGAGAGGCAGTTGTTCGTGCAGAGGCACAGTTGGTTGAGAAAGAGCAGGAGTTAGAAACCATCTACCAGACCCGAGAAATTCGCCAAAAAAATCCAACTGAACTTGTTGTAGAGCAGAGTCCACTTAAGCAGAATCTTCCCCCGCATCACCACCGGCTACTTGGTTCAGAGAATCCGCGCTTTATCATGGACGACTTCTAGCTTCATTATTCAACGTTTCTTTTGTTGGTCTTGCCCATTTTTGTGAACTTTTGAATTTTTCTAACTTGGTTGTAACCACAATGCTATTGCTTATTTGAAATAAAGAAACATTGGAAACTTTGTTGTTTCCTTTCTTTTTTGTTGTTTTAATTGAATATTGGCTACGCCTATACATTAATGCTAAGTGCATCATGCATAATTAAGGGATCAATTAGTGAACTTGTGAAAATAAAATATTGATCTAGCCCTATGAATTTTGCTTCTAACTATATTAGACAGGAGAGCCCAACTGCTTTAAAACATACATCTATGGTTTAAACAAAAATAACAAGTCATTATATGGGAGTGACAGAACATACATTCAGACATAATAGATTTTCAGCCACTTGTTGTTCAATTTGAAAGTCACATTATCTTCCAGCTTAGATATCTTGCAGTAGCCCGAATCGTGGGCTGCTCGAATAATATAGGGCCTTTCCCAGTTTGCTTTGAACTTTGGTAGCGACAAGTCTCTTATGTGTCTTGTGCATGATTTTAGAACCAAGTCTCATTCCTTGAACTTCCTTGGCCTCACCAATTGATCGAAGATCTGGATAACTCCTTCCTATATATCTTGAAGTGCCTCGCGGCATTATCCCTATGTTCTTCCAAGGCTTCGAGTTGTACATGGCGATTGTGAGGGAGCATAGCACTTCGTTGGTTGTAACGATCAAAAGGTACCTCGAGTTCAACTGGCATCACGACTTTTACCCCAAATACTAAAGAGAATGGTGTGTACCCCGTTGGCTTTCTCTTCATCATTCGATAAGCCCATAGAACTTCGGGGATCTTGTCATCCCACGTTCTAGGGAAATCTTGTAACATCTTTGCCAAAATACTCACCAACATCTTATTGGTAGCTTCTGCTTGCCCAATGCACTTTGGGTAGGCCACTGCTGACTTGTGTTGGATAATGGAATACTTTTTTGTGAGCAAGAAGGGGGTACCATTGTTTGATAGAAACACCTTAGGGATGTCAAAGTGGTAAATAATGTATTCCTTTATAAATCGAGCTACTACCCCCACAGTATCTTTCTTGAGTGGAATGGCCTCTTCCCACTTCATGAAACATTATGTGGCTACCAAAATCCATAACTTTCCTCGTGATGAAGGGTTGATGGCTCTTACTAGGTCAAAGGCCCAAGTATGGAATGAGAATGGTGTAGACAGAGAGTGTAGGTCCATTGAAGGGGCGTGAATCATATTCCCGTGTAGCCCGACTTTTCACTTTCTAACAAAATCAGCTGAGTCTTTCTCTATCGAATTCCAGTAATAGCCCAAGGTCATTAGGTGATCGTAAAGTTTGCCCCCCAATGTAACCTAGCTCGTGAGCTTGCTTTAAAACTTCTTCGGCCTCTTCACTTCTTATGCACCTTAGGGTCCTGTCATAATAGCCTCGTCGATATAGCCGCCCATCTTACACGAAGTACCTCGGTGCTCACCTCTTTATTGCATGGCATCCTCTTTATTTGCTGGCACTACTCCACCTATCAAGAAGTGTATGTAGGGATGCCTCCAGTCTTGTAGTTGGTCAATGAAGTTGCACTCTATCACTTGATTGAAAAGGCAACACTTTGAGCACTCTCTTTATATTACGACAGTTTCTTATCTCATTGAGGGCCAGTAGTACCCCACTCGCTGTATCTTTCTGTATAGAGGGATATGGATAGTCTCACAGCTATTCTCATGTACTTCGATCAATCTTCTCTTCGCCTCTTATGGGTCCACACACCTGGAAAACCAACCTCCTTTATTTTTAAAATATAAGTTTCCCCTGGCAATAAAACATTATGATAAGTCAGCTAAGCTAAGTGGTCTTTAACCTCTCTCTAGATGCTTTCAGATTTCACCTCTCCAGTCATCTTTGTCTTCTGACGGTAGCATTTTAGATACCGTCGAGGGGGAAGTTCTCTTTGTGATTCGGACCACGATTGATTCTCCATCAAAGGTAGTCTTTTGCGTGATGGTGGCATAGGCATTTTCATACCTGTTCATCATTCGGGGGTGCCTTTTTTTCTTTACCACCTCAAACTGGTCTAGTAGTCGTTGGATGATCATGTGGTAAGGTGCCAGACTCATGTGCTTCAATGCAAATTCCCCTGTCACTTGCTTCACTACTAAGGTGAGTCCCCTTTGATTGTTAGAACCTGAATGCCCCTCCTTAGTGCTTCGAGTAACCCAAGGACTAATGCCTCATATTCAGCTTCGTTATTTGAGCATTCAAACTCTAATTTGAAAGACAAGCGAATATCTTCACTTCCTCTTCGTAGAATGACTCCCGATTCTTTTTTTTTCTCGGATAAAAAGCCATCGAACTCCATACTCCATTCGTCTAGGTTGGCTGATATGAAATTGGCCTGGATGTCATCTCCTAGGAGCTCTTCAATAGGTGGCTCGAACGTCCCAGACAGTAAAATAACCAATAGATCTGCATATGCCTGACTTTTGATGGCGCTAGGGACCACGCACTTGAGATCATACTCCGAGAGGATTAAGAACCATCTGGCTGCCCTGCCTATTAATACAGTTCTAGCAAGCAAAAACTTTATGGGGTCACATCTAGTTATAATATGAACCGTGAATGATAACAGGTAGTGCCTAAGATTTTGTGCTACAAATACGATGGCTAAATAATGCCTCTCAATGCCAGTGTCTCTGGTCTCGGGCTCATGTATAATTCTACTTAGATAATAAATAGGGTTTTCAATGCCTTCGCTCTCTTGGGCCAACAAAGCCCCAATAGACCGTTCTATTGAGGTGAGATATAAGCGTAAAGGGATTATTGTTTGAGGGGAGGTAAGGAGCGCCTTCATCTTATCCATGGCTTCCTGGTGCATTATTTCCCATGCAAACTTCGCGCCCTTCCTCAGCAGCTCCATCAAGGGATGCATTACCTCAGCCAGCCCTAGGACAAACTGTCTCAAGTAGGACACCTTGCCAAGGAAACTCTTTAGCTCTTTTGCTGATTTTGGCCTTGGCATATCAAGGATGGCATGTCGCTTATCTAAGTCCATTTTTACCCCCTAGATATTTCCCACGAACCCCAAGAATTCCCCACTCGTTACCCCAAAGGCGCATTTGAGAGGGTTGATCTTTAACTTATACTTACTGCAGCGAGTGAATACTCTCCTCAAGTCGTTTAGGTGGGATTCTTCTTTCTTGGACTTAATCACCAAGTCTTCAACATAAAACTCCACCGTCTTATGGAAAAGGTTGTGGAATATGGCCATTATCATCCTCTAGTAGGTAGCTCATGCGTTCTTCATTTTGAAAGGCATGATCGTGTATATGAAATTTCCCAAGGGCGTTCGAAAGGCAGTCTTCTTCATGTTAGCTGGATCCATTTTTATCTGATTATAGCTCATATACCCGTCCATGAAGCTTTACATCTCATGGCCCGCTGTTGCGTCGATCAAGCTGTTAATGTAGGGTAGTGGGAATTCGTCCTTCGAGCACGCCCGTTTTTAACTCTAAAATCTACACATATCCTGATTTGGCTTTTGCCTTTATTTCCCACAGGTACAATACTGGATAACCATATCGGGTGTTGTATCGAAACTATAAACCTTGCCACAAGCAGCCTCTGTAATTCTTCCTTAATCTTCAAATTCAACTCTGCTTTGTGTTCGAGTGGCCTATTTCATCGGGATTGCCGAGGGCAAGACATTCAGTCTGTGGAAACTTACCTTTGTGCCAAACCCAGGTATCTCAGTGTACTTCCATGCTAAGACATGTTTGAACTCTACTAGAAGTCTAAAGATGGGGTTCGAATCCCCACCTTCCTTAGCCAGATCAATCTTTTCCAATTCCTGGATCTGTGGCCTAGGGCCATCTTTCATACATTTCAGATCTTCCTCCACTTCTTCTACAAAATCTTGGATCCCAGAGTTATCAATTACTAGGCATTGCCCTTGTTTATCCACCAGAAAGCATTAATACACCGGGTCAGCTTCATCATCCAGTCTCTCGGCTGCCCGCTCACACCTTCATAATCTATAAATCATTCTGCCGTTAGGCAAAACCACCTGCATACACTGTCGGGCTACGTATCTTTAGAAATGTCTATTTCTATCATTCTTATCCACCTCATTCACCGTTCGCCTACTAAGAATGCTCTGTGTCTGAACTTGGTGCTCAATGGGATCAATTTGCGGGGTCATCTGATCACGAAGCTATCTTGATAGGTTAGGAGGCCTTACTTCGCCTAGATCACATTCTTCTTCATAAGTCACAATCATTTGAGCAGGTGCCCGCACCTTCTCTTGAGTGGAAGAGATCCTTATCCCCCCAGTATATCTTGTCACCATAGTACCTTCTTCCTCCAGATCAGTGTAGAAAGCTGCATCCACTATATGGGCCTCTTCCTTTGTAAAAAGTTTCCTGTTAGCCCGTATCACCACCTCCTTACCTTTTATGTTTGCCTTAGTACATTGATGATATGTGGAGGGTACCAACCCATGGTTGTGCATCCATACCCTACCTACCAATAACTGATATGACGACTCATAATTTATGATGCGGAACTTAACGTGGGAAGTGATGTTCCCCATCGTAATACCCACACTGACATAGCCCATTGACTTGGAGGACTGGTTGTCATAACTCGATATTCCCAATGAATGGGGCACTATCATTGTCTCCGATAACCCGATGGCATAAAAGGATCCCACAGGCATTATGTTGATGGATACCCCTCCATCCAATAATACTCGTGTGAAAATGCAGTAATTCACCGATGCAGTAACGTACAAATTAAGGTTTATTATGTGAATACCTGATCATCCTATCTGCCTCTAAGAATGTGACTTCTGAGAGATATCTACTCACCAATTTAGCCATAGGCCCCTTCCATTTAAAGTGTGGGGCTATATTTTTCTTTGCGATCTCTAGAATGGCTCTCGTAACTTCCAGTTGGGAATCATCAGGAAGGCTAACCTGGTCATAGAACCAGTCAAACTTTGGAGAGTGAGCCACAGTTGAACACTCAATCCATGAATCTGTTCGGTCATCCTCGAGCTCATAAACTTCCTCCACATCTCTATATGCAGCCTCATCATATGCTATTATCGCGTTAACCTCTCTCAGAGAACAAACTCCCATCTTCCCACTGATCATCTCAACAACATCGTATGTTTCTCCTTCTTGGTCTTCTCCGTAATCAGTCTCATCATCTAAATGCAGGCAAGCCATCTCGAAAGTGCATTCTTCGAGAGAAGCTTCGAAGCCACTATCCAGAGTGCCTTCGATTTCATTCCCTCCGAGCCACTGCTCCATCATTGATCGCTCGACCTCCTCATCAAAGGCGCTAGCCATATGGCCCCCATGGGGCGGTAAAGGGTTATTATTTACATTGGTCTGTGGCAACTCAATGTCTCTATTCTTCACTTGGCGATCAATCAACCTTCTTAATGAAAAATACACTTTAGTAGGATGATTTACCATGTTATGGAGTGCGCAATAAAGGGGTTTATCTCTATCTTCTTGAGTGAGTGGCATGGTGTGGACGTTAATCGGCCTATAAACTTTATCACAGACCATGAGATTGTACATGTTCAAAGCTTACTCCACCGTGCAAGGTAACTCAGGAGGATCCTCCTCGTCTTCAAACTTTCTCTTGTTGATTCTACCCCTTCTACCTCATCGACCTCCATTACCTCTTTCTCTGCCCCCATCGTTTGTGTAATTGATCCTTGAGGGTATTCCCCTCCCTAAGGTAACTGTTGGCCTCATCAGTAAGCTAGGCAAAGCGGAGGGTTGCGCTATGGTCTTTATCACTAATGCGATATTCCTTGCTGCTTTAAAAAAGGCTACAAATGTACATTGTCTTATCTCGTTAATCAGGTGACATGTGTATTCGGGTAGCAAGCCTTTTGCACACACACTTGTAAAAGCTTATCCTCTCACGCCTTTTCCCTTATGTCTAGGGAACGCTTGCAAAACCTTCGGATATAGGCCACAACATCCTCTCATGGCTTTTGCTTCTCACGCGCGAGTTGGGTGAGTGTGAACTCATCCTCAGCCAAGAAAAACTTTTGCACAAACAAAACATGCAATTCTTCCCAAGAATTTACACTACCCGAAGCTAGGTGGGAATACCACTTGTAGGCTTTCTTTGTCAGGGATTTTGAAAACTCCCTTAGCCTTAACTTTTTATCATTGCAATGGGTGGGCTCCCAGATTCTCGATGAACCTCTTCACGTGCTCCTTGGGATTCGCACCTTTCCCTGTGTACTTTTTAAAGATTGGGGGAATATAACCTATTGGGTAGGGTTCGTTATTATACTCCTTTGGGTAGGGAGTATGAAAGTCATCGTATATGGAGGGGCTCTTCCCTTTGGACACAACTATGAACTTTAGTAGCTTTTTATTTATATCTCCTAAGCTGGCTGACGGGGGGCTAGATGATGACGGTGTTATTATCACCGGAGTTGTTGAGGCTTTCATGCCTACTCCTTGACTTACCGCGAGAGCAGGAGCAGCTGAATTTACTTCCCCATTTTGCAACGTTGGTTCCATTGTCCCAAGTGGGACCGTGATAGGACACGCACCGTCTGTGGGTGGTGGAACCATGGGTAAGGTGTTAATGGAAGTAGGTGTCGCCACCCCTCTACTAACAGTAGGAGATGGTATATTGGTTGGCAGCGTGGTAAAGGAACTCACTCTCGTGGGGGCTCCCAACATTGCTTGGGCTGCCGATGTCTTAGTGAACTCTGCGAATAGTCCCATCAGCCCATGCATCTGTGCCTGGACTATTCCTCCTTGCGTGACCATCGTCTCCGTGATACCAATGCTAGGTGTGCTAGGCTCCGTCCTTGTCGTTCTCCCCACTTCACGCAACGTATACTTATTCCTCATTTTCACGCTGTATGACGTCGAAATCAATGTTTATAATGGTGTTTTCCTCTGGCATCTTTTCAAAAGAGAATATCTCCCCAGCAGAGTCACCAAATGTAAGATGTAGGTTCTTTAAATACCGTTAGTATTAAGTGAAGCATAACCCCTTATCAAGATTGGGAGTAACACCGTTAGATATGAAGTATAGGTCAAAGACACAGGTGAATCAGATACAGAGAGATTTAATATTCAAAGTTGCATTAAAGAACATATTGACATGAGCAGCATATAACAAACACAGTAAATGAATGGGATCAGCAGGTAGTGTGGTCGGAGGGAGAAAGAACAAGCACTCTAGGCAAAATAAAGACAAGGTAGGAACTTCAAGCTCGGTTAATGCCCAATGATGGGTGCATTGAATGTGTATGGGAGCTAATGCTCTCGTGAGAGTTCTCTGGTATAAAGAAATTTGGGCAGCAATTTTAGGCTATGGCTCTCGTTGGTTTGTTTGTTTGATCTTGTTTATATAAGGAAGAGGTTGCTCGATTCAGCATGCCCTCGATCCATCTGATGTGGTGCATTAAATGCATGAGATACTTCATTTAATGCATGGGATTCAATAGTTTTAGCGGGAAAACATTCTATTGGTTGGAAGTATTGAGGACATTTATGAGGGATATGACTTGTCAGCTTGAGGCTTACTCTAGGATGGATATATGATCATATTTAGTGAACTAGATCTGCCATCCTAAGGATAAAATCACTCGAGTGCTGCATTCTTGAGTCCTTAAACGTCTGACGTTATGACGTCAGGAAGTGATTCAAACACTGACCATAGTTAGGTATCTAGTCATATCAGTCAGGTGGGCTGGCACCCAAGGTACCTCGAGGGGGCAAGTATTGAGGTAGATCTAATGTCTCGAGGAGGTTCACTCGAATAGGTGAGCAATGAGTAGGCTCGAGTGACATTTATCCTGGGTGAAATTTTGTCCAATTGTGTCAAGAGGGTTGGTAATAATTCCCAACTTTGCCTTGTTCCCAATCCTCCAAATCATGTCTCTACGAAGTTCCCAAGAGGAGGTTGCTTGATAGAGCATGAAAACCCTCCCATGCCTTTCCAGGCATGGTCCCTCTTGGTATTTTTGAGCTAAGAGAGATGTTCTCCCATAAATCTTGTCATCTACATATCTATTGACTATAAGGTATTTATGCGTGTAAGAACTGTTGCCCTTGAGTTTGTTTGATTTGTATTGAATATATGAGGGTGAACAAGAAATGGCTACGAAAGGCGCAAATCTCCTTTGTGAGAAACACACCATTGGCAAGAGCCTAAAAATTGAGAGGCAAAAAGAAAAGATTAAAGGACATCATGTTTATTTGATTGATTTTCAAAAATGGTTTCTTCAAAAGAATTGAGTGAAATGATATATGATATATTTTTAGCTTTTGAGGTTGTTATAGTTGAATATCAACGAATTTTCACAATGAATCCTAGTCATGCTTATCTTGTCTTGATGCTATTGATTTGTACAATCATCAAAATTCTAGGATGGTGTGTATTGTGCGTGTTTGTTCTTTGAGTTCACTTCATTCATCACTTGAGGCTAAATCTTAGTTTGAAAAAGTTTTGCCATCAAATATAACTCCTTGGACATTTTGAGTGGGTGGGTAATTTTGATTTGTTTCTAGTTGACACCCTTTCACTTCATCCCATATGTTTAGACACAACGATACTATGCTAGCTTGTAAAGGTTATGTGTTTTTGTCATTCTGTGATTATTTATACCCATATATATATATGTCTGTGTATCATTGGTGTATTTTGCATACTTATATGTATGGTATTTTTTTGTTTTGAGTATTTGCATTTGCATTTAATCCATGTTTTCCATACGCTTTATCTTTGGATCAAATAGGCATGCTATATGATCATATTGATATCTTTTGTTGTTTGTTTGCATTAATATCTCATGCTTCATTACGTCATCTAGTTAGTATCATATTTACATCAATTTTGGTATTGGTTGATCATTGTGTGGATTATTTGTTCTTGTAATTCCATGTTGTGTTTTTTTCCACTTTACACCATTGCATGCTATAATTCTTTCTTCCTTAATTTCAATTGGTATGATATGTTATCACTTTTTTGGGGAGATATGTTTTAATGGGGGAGAAACTTTACATTATGCATTCTTACTCTGTCTATTCCTAAACCAAGAAAGGGATAAATGATATCTTTCTCTTTATCTTTAGGATGAGATCCTTATCTTAGAGGGAGGCGTCTTACTACGCTGGCTATTGTTAGACATAGTGGGAGTTTTATTCATATGCATTTATATTGTTGATATATTCTCTTTTCATTTGAAGGTGTGTTTAAGTGTACAAGTTTTCAACATGTGGTAAAGTTTACAAGCGTGCAATGCTACTCAACGTTTGTGTCTGTCAAGTCTGTACTTTTTCTTTTGGCGTTGGGGATTAAGTCTTTTAGTAAGCTTGATGACCCGTAGTTCTTTGTTTTGTATTTTATCCCAGAGTTGATAAAATGGGATATTTGTAAGGATAAATTTCCAATTGAATCAATTTGCATGTATTGGTTGATTTTCGAAAAAAATATTTTGAGTCATAGGTTAGGCTTTGTATGTTAACCTTTCAAGCCCATGACGTGTTTGGACGAAGATGTAGCAGTGAAGTTTAAGAGATTACATATTGTGCCATGTCTCGTTCCATATTTTGTCTTCGTGTTTTCGAGGATCTGTCAGGTATGAATAAATATTCATTTTGATCCTTGGAATTTTATTTTGGGTGTTTTATTAAATGTTTGGAGTTATTTTAAAAGTTTTTTTAGACGAAAAATATTTTTTGTTTAAGTCGTTCGAACAACTTTACTGATTTCGTTTAAATGATTTTAACAGATCGTTTAAGCGAACATCAAACGATATTTCCCTATTAGTAGAACAAATGTCGTTCGAAGCTCGTTCGAATGATATTGTTTGTTCATTCGAACGAGTTTTGTGTTGGTTTGAACGAGAATATTTTTTCGTTAGAACAAACTCTTATTTTCGTTCAACCGAGTTTTCTCAGAAAATGTGCCTCCTTGAAAAATATGTTTTCTATATAATGGGGTTCATGCAATTGTTTTTGGAGAGACTTTTGATGAAAATCGTTTTCTTATACATATCCAAAAGCTCCCAAACCCTAGTTTCAACCAAAATGTTTATGATCCAAGTTTCAGTATTCTATATGATTTGAGATCTTATATGTGGGCAATAAGAAGTTTATTATGTTCATCTTCACTGAGAATTGATTGAGAATTATTTCGTGCAGAGGATTTCATATCCGTTTTGCTGTTTATATACGGCGGACTCCATGGTGTGGTGTTGCAATGAGGAAGCGGTGGACTCTATTTTTCGATCCGTAGATGGTTGTTGAGCTTAGATCGGTAGATATCGAGGCATATGTGGACTCACATGTTGTGGAAACTTACGTGGGTGAATTCCTACATTATAGCTATGGAGGAGAGGTTGAAGATCGAAGACACGTCAATGCTTGCGAGGGAGTCGAGTCTGGGTTGTAAGTCACCTGTTAGTTTTTGTAATTCCTTATCATAGTGAATTTGTGTGGTTGGGGCATCCAAGGTTTTTCCCGTTATGGATTTTTCTCGTACATCGACGTGTTGTGTGGTTGATATTATTTTATCTTCTATCACATAAATGCATGTTTTAGGATAAGATAAAATTTGGTAAATCATTTATCACAACAATTGGTTTAAAATTGGTGCTAATTTTAATTGGGTTTATTCTGTTTAAGTTTTATATTTAACTTAAAAAAAAATTAAAAATTGACTTTTGGTTAGATAATCCCCCCGTACACTGCCTAGCACACTTTCAGTATGTATTTGCCTAATTCTGTGTTTGGACAAAACTTGTTTGAGTCATACACTAGGACTTGAGTTATTTGTCTTTCAAGTCTGTGACATGTTATTGAAGATTGTAGTGGCCAAAGATAAAGCGACATCGAGAATACGTCGTGTTTAGATTTGTGTTTCTTCATCATCATCTGAGGGATCTCAACGAGGTATGAATACATGTTAGGTTTTTTTTCCTCGAAATAGATTTTGGGTACAGGTTTATAAAAAGGTTTTACAAGTTTTTTTTTAAAAATTTTGGTATGCCGTTAGAATGGCCTTAGATTTGTCGTTCGAATGAGTTGACGTACCTTAGTATATTGAACTAACGGACTTCAAATGAGATATTTCTAGAGTCCTCTAGAATCTCATTAGAAGTCTCATTAGAAGGTGTTTGAACGAGATGCCTAACCTCGTTCCAGCGATATCCAATTTTATTCGAACGAGCTACCATGTTTTTTAATGTAAACTTCGTTTTTCAAACTTATATCATTTTCGAAAAACCTCCTATAAATAGGATTGCAGAATAACAGATTTCTTAGAGACTTTTCCAGGATTTTTGAGTTTCAAAATTGTTCAAAAATCTCTCTAAGTTTATGTGTTTATTGTGATAAAAGGTCTTCCAAATCAAAAACCTTGTTTACACCCATGTTTGAGATTTTAGAATAATACATACATATGTCATTTTTAGGCCTTATTATTTTGCATCAAAGTGGTTTACTCTTCATGCCGTGTGCATTTCCTACGGTGGATATCATGTTCTATTTTGTGCAGCAGTTGGACTGGTCAAGAGACAAGTAAGATCAATGGGATCCGAGAGGTGGGAAAGCGCCTGCGTTGTGTGGCTGTTATAAGGTGTCCAACAATGACTACGAAGATTGGTGCAAGGATTAATGAAGTGAGCTTGAAGGCGTCAGGTCCTCGAGTAAGTTTAAATTGGTCTTGTAAACTACCTATATTATGGTGGACTTGTGTGGCTGGCCCTCAGAGTTTTTTCCCATTGTAGGTTTTTCTCACACATCACCGTGTTATGATTTACTTATTTTACTCTTACTTATAGTCACCTAGATGCCTGCTTAGGTCAAGACTAAAATTAGTAAATTATTTTTACACAAAACCCGTGGTTTTCTCTATTGTTGCAAGTTAATTAAAAAATTATGAAGATAAGATTTGGAGGTTTTTTTATCTACAAACCCTAGGGCACTTAACTTTCTTAAATTGGTATCAAAGAGGGTTACAATAGTTTACTTTGTTTAATCCCCATTTTGTGCTTGTTTAGGGTTTAGATGGAGTTTACTTGAGAGGGTATTTTCATTGGCCAACCTCATTTATTTGATGGGCTAAAATGCCCTATTGGAAGGTGCTGATGAAATTTTTCTCAAAATCGATAGATGAGAACGTTTCGAACTCAATTGAGTTTGGGTGGATTCTTCCCATTGAAGGAGGTGATCCTAAGGTGTATACCTCTTGGACAACGATTGGAAATAATGCCTTGACTTTTAATTCCAAGGTTTTAAATAGTATTTTTTATACTGTGATCGCTGAAGTGTTTATATGCATTATGACTTGCGAGAGTGTGAGAGATGCTTGGGATATTTTACGGTCGACACACGAGGGAAGAAGTACTATTAGGTTTTCTAAGTTACAAAATCTGACAACTAAGTTTGGAATGATTTAGATGTTAGAGAATGAGTTTTTTGATGAGTTCCATGCTAAGTTTTCAATTATTAGAAATCCCCCGTTCAACTTAGGAGAGCCTATCCCAGAGTCTAGAGTGGTGTAGAAAATCTTAAGGTCGTTGTCAAAAAGATTTAATGCCATTGTCACAGTCCTAGATTCCCTAGTTGGGTCGACACTTTGAGAGTCTAAGATCTTGTTGGTGATCTTGAAACCTATGAGATGAGCATGTGTCCTCCAAACAAATAGGCTGAAAATAAGGGCATTACTTTGAAATCTTGAAAAAAGAATGTGTCGGATTCTAGTAGTGACGGCGAGCTTAATGCTAAATTGATGGCTAGGCTTGCTAGGAAGTTCAAAAAGTTTCTTAATCCTAGAGATGAAAATACTTTTGAAAAGAAACCTCATCATTATCATTGCCTTAATACCATCATATGGGTTCGTCCACATGGATTCTCCTTTTCCATTCTAATCTATTATATGCAATATTATCATTTAAGTTTAATTCCTTAAGATCCCCTAAATAATTTCCTCCCACGATAGCTTAGGGTGGCCCCTTTCTCTTTTACCCTCTATTTCTAATAATTTTCCTCTTGTTATAGGTACATCTACGGTCTACGCAATACATGTCCGTAACAACTAAGTCTATTTTCTCTTAATTTATCGCTAATGATAGCAACTCCTAACTTTTCACTCACGTGCTGGTTTTTAATTTTGTCATTTCTTATAATTCCTATCATCCATCGGAGTATCCTCATCTCAATAACATGGAGACTTTAATCATGTTTTTTCTTTAAATCCCAACACTCCGCTCCATATAGTATCGCTGGCCTAACAATTGTTCTATAAAATTTTCCTTTTAATTTTTCCTTTATCCTCTTATCGCATAACACCTGACTTGCTTCTCTCCATTTCATCCAACCAGTTGATATTCTAGTAGTAACATCCTTATCAATATCGCAGTTACTTCATAATACTGAACTTAAATAGGAAAATATATTGTTTGCTTTATCACATTTTCTTCTATCTTTGACATTATGTTATTCGATGCCTCATTAATAAATTTACATTCCATAAATTCCATTTTATTTCTACTGACTTTTAGCCCTTTAGCCTCTAAGACTTTTCTCCAAGTATCTAGTCTCATCGCTAAGCCCTCCTTTGAAGTGTATACTAAAGCTATATGATCCGCATATAACATAGACGATGGGACATCCCTTGATGTCCTTACTAATCTCATCCATAACTAAGGCAAATAAGTAAGGACTTAAGATCGATTCTTGATGTAGCCCTACTTTAATCGTAAAGTCTTTAGTTTCTCCACATATAGTTCTTACTCTAGGCTTTGTGTTATCATACATAGCTTCAATAAGTTTAATACAACTTATAGGGATTATTTTCCTACTTAAATCCTACCAAATTATATCCCTAGGTACTCTATCATAAGACTTTTCTAATCTATAAAGACCATATGAATTTTTTAATTCTCACTTCTTCATTTGTCCATTAACTGTATTAATAAGTAAATAGCTTCCGTGGTGGATCATCCTGGCATCAATCTAAATTGAATGTCCGAAATAGTTGACTCATGTAAGGATAAATTTTTAAGTAGTGTCAATTTGTATGTATTGGCATTATCCTGAACAAAATCTAATTTGAGTTATATATGGATTTTATCTCATCTTGATTCCCACATAGTCTAACATAGCAGCCAATCTTTAAAGATAGATCATGCCATGTTTATTGGTGCACGTTTCATGTCTTCATATCATATTGCATTCCAAGATACTCTCAGGTATGAACGCATAATGTTTATGGGACTCGAAAAATGTTTTAAGGATGTTATTTTGTTTAAAAATGATTTTGAAACGTTTTAACTTTGTTATTCTGAGATAAACACTTTTTAGAGTCGTGAAATATTTTCCTTGTGTTTTAGAAGATCAAACAAAATTCACTGTCGTTCAAACGACATCATCAGGTAGTTCTAACAACATGCATATCTCGTTCGAACGAGATGTGTATAGTCATTCTAACGACATGCCAATATCGTTCTAACGACGTGCCAATATCGTTCTAATAACTTGGCGACTTAAGATTTTTTTAGTTAAGGCAATTTTCTCTCAAAATTTCGAGGTGTGTAGAACCAAAATTATTGAACAGAACCCATACATTTTTCTGTAGTTGTTTACAAAGGTTTTTCAACTTAAAAACATCCTTTGTGTTTCAAGATCCGATCTATCATATACATATGCTATTGAGATCTTGGTTTAGCATCATCTTGAGTTTGTTCATATTTTGAACATTTGTTTCGTCAATTTTCGCGGTGAAGAAGAGGTGGACTTCATGTTTTGAATCATAGGCAATTTACAAAGCTGTTCAAGGGATACCGAGGTGCACGTGGACTTGTGTGTTTTGGACTTGGCGTAGGTGGACTCTTGAGTTGCACTGTGGATGAGCAGTTAAATCATATAAGATCATCAAGGATTTTGGGGTATCGAATCTTTGAGTAAGTCTACTGTCTGAACTTTGTAAAACCATATCATAGTGATTGTCTGGCATGGGCTGTCTGAGGTTTTTTCCCTTAGTGGTTTCCTTGTATATCGACGTTGTGTGTTTTGTGGAATTGCTTTATTTTACTTGCTTAATCGCACTAGATGCATGTTTAGGATTAACAAGAAAAAAATGGATTAAGTAAAATTGGTTCACAAAATTGGTCCATATTAAATTCAAAAAAAGTATCTTTTTGGAAAAATTATTTTCACTTAAAGCACACATAAGAAAAAAGGGGCCTACAAATTGGTATCAGAGCCAGAAACACTTTTTATTGTGTAGATCCTTGTTTTTGTGCTTTTTTGTAGTCGTGCTTGTTTATCTCTTTTGTTTTTTTTTTCTCTCGATGGATTCTCAAAGTTTTGACGAATTAAATCTTTTGAAGTTGAAGTTTGTAAAATGAATTAAAATTCTCGATGAAGAAAATTATCGTTTAAAGCATATGATTGAATCTTTTCTCCAAGAGATATCATTCGTGAGCAGTTTGAGGCTTTATATGGTGATTATTATTTAAAATTAGCTATGAAAGAGAGTGAGAATAGGGTCTTTGTTTTAGAAAAAGAGTTAGGGGACTTTGAGAATTCTAGGGTTTGTGCCGTTAAAGAAAATGTTTTGAATAATGAATTTAAGGCACGTGAGAAGACTCTTGGGGATAAGTTTTCTCACATTAAGAGGGAAAGAGATAACCTTCTAGGAGTAATTGAAAATTTTAATAAGGATTCGCTAAAATTTGAGGAGTTTAATTCTTTTCTTGAGTCTAAAATTTTGAAGTTGACAAATAATTTAAAAGAGTCGAGTAGTGAGAATAGTGATAGTAGTGGCTTATCTTTTTCTAGTGCTTCGAATGCTAAAGCCAAAGTCATAGTTTATTTTAAAGTGTCAACCACATCCCAGGGTGTTAGAAAAGGTCAAACCAAAGGTCTCGTTCCTCGTCGTGTTTACACATGTTTGTATTGTGGTAGGAAAGTTCACCGTAGGCGTTTTTGCTATGATCTTAGAAAAGACCCTAGGAAATTTAAATATAGTGTCCTGTCGGTTCCCAAAACCTATTTAGTTAGGTATACATCTGTTTGGGTTAGGAATTCTATTTTGGAGATGCTGAATTCTAGGTTGGTTGATTCTCATATGCTAGCACGTGATGCTTCACATGCTATTTCTTATGGATGATTACTTGCATGATCTTGTTTGTCATACTCTAGTCTTTGCTTCATGATATATATCCTGCTAGTGTTATGACATATGTATCTCTTTGTATTATATATTTTTTATTAAGTCCTATTTGAATTTTTTTGTTTTGTTTTTTGAGTCAAAAATATTTTTTGAAATACACAATTAGATTTTTGATTTATTTTGTGTCATGAGTTTACATCTTTGATGTGTCATATTGGTGTGCTTGTACGCCCGTCATTTCACTATCCATGTGGGTAGGACATTTGGTCATAATTATATATGCGCTGAATGATCTTAATCACCGACTAGTGGGTTTGTTTCGAAGTTGATTTGCATTTGGATTTGACTTTGTATATATGCCATCGCACGCATGCATGAGCATTTATGGATGTTTAACTTCTCATGCATATTTGAGTTTGGTGAGACGTTCTCCTCTCAATTTTGTCATCAATGCATAATTTGACTTAGGAGGAGGTGTGCATGTAAGAACCATTTGCCGTGAGAAATTTGTTTAATAGAAAAAATGATAAGTGTTCACGGGAAAGGGCTGCGAAAGTATAATAAACTCGTTGTTAAAGCCACAGTCTGATAAAAAATTAAGGCAATAAAAGGAAACAAATGCCAAAATTGGGGCCAATAGGATTTCTCTACAGTGAGAAAAGTAGAAACCTCAAAAGATCTAGAAAAAGAAAATAGGAATATATGAGGGTGTTTGAATGGAACAATTACAATGGGTTTGCACCACGAATCTTAATGTTGAAAAATCGTGTCATGACGCTATTATTTTTAGATACGTCAAAGTTTCGAATTTGTGTGCATGTTGTTTGTTTTGTTCATTTAGCTCAATATATTTGTTGTCACATATGGCTAATACTTAGTTTGATGACATTTATCTATCAATTATTACTTTTTGATCGTTTCGATGTGTTTAAGTTAAGATTCACTTGTTGTAATTCACGCCCATTCATTCCATATCCATGTATGATCACATTAATACTATGTTAGAATGAAACTCTTATTTCATGATTTGAGTCTATTTTTCTATTGTTTCGATTTTCCAGTTGTAGTTTTGAGAAAAAAAATTTCACTGGGCAAATTCTGCATATTTTTGGAGCTGGAAAGCAAAGTTTGTCAAGTCATTCAAATGACTTCTGGATGTTTTTCAAAAGACATATCCATGTTGTTCGAAGAATGGATCAAACGACCTATCTTGCGAGGTGTTTAAAGTGTCAGGTATAGGTCGTTAAAAGGGTCATTTCTTGATTTGCATCATGAGACACCTTACTATTTTGAGTCATTTTTTGGACAGATCGAACGAGATCTTATCTCGTGCAAATGAAATTGCGTTGTCGTTCGAATGACCTGAGTTTACTTTTGACTTTTCATTATATTTTTGTACCTCCTTGTATATGTGATGATATTACAGTGTTTTGGTACATTTGAGTACTTATTTGTAGTCGATATTGATTATTTATGCTTGATTCATACATTGCATTGATTCGTTTAATAAAATCATTCTTGATATTGATTATTATTTGTGTGACTGTTTGCTAGCTACAGTTTGATATCTTCAAATTTTTATTAGTTGGCTATCCTTGTTTATCTAGATATACTACATATAATTTTTCTCATTTTGGATGTGTATTTATATCTTTTTCTTTGGTGGTCTATTCGAGACAAAAAGGGGGATAGATGGTATGTGATGTTGGGGGAGTGTTTTTTCGATGAGCACATATGTTTATCATGTTTTGATTGTATTGTTTACATATTGGTATCATTGAATTTGAGCTATATTGGTTATGTATACATATTGGTATCATATGTTTTGCTCACATGTTTAAAAAATGGTTTGTTTTAAATATTGATATTACATATAGTTTTATATCATTTGTACCTTCATACTTCACATGGAGTTTGTTTTTTTTGTGTGTTAGTGATTATTCAGAGATTGGAGATTTTTGCGACTATATCACATGGAGACAAGTTCATGCCGTCGGTTTGACATTCGCTTACTAGATCGTGTCTTGTATTTTCTTTTTGGGTTTTTGGCATGGTATTTAGGTTATTCGGCTTGATGTCCCGATTTAGGCATTTCCTTTTTTTGGTTTTGTCACGGAATAGCCAAACAGGGAATTTGTAAGGACAAATTTCCAAGTAGTGTCAATTTGTATGTATTAGCATTATTTTGAAAAAAATCCAATTTGAGTCATAGATAGAATTTATCTTGTTATGATTCCCATATAGTCTAAGACGTTGTTTTGAAGACGTAGCGGCCAAGTTTCAAAGATAGATCATGCCCCGTTTATTGGTGCACATTTCACATCTTCATATCGCATTGCAATTCGAGATACTCTTAGGTATAAACGCATAATGTTTATGCGACTAGGAAAATATTTTAAGGATATTATTTTGCTTAAAATAATTTTAAATGTTTTAACCTCGTTTATTTTGAGATAAACACGTTTTAGAGTCGTGAATATCTTTCCCTTGTGTTTTGGAAGATCAAATGACATTCTCTGTCATTCAAATAACATGCGTATCTTGTTCTAATGAGATGAGAAGGTTTGACAATTAATTGTCAGAGGGTGGTCCCCACCAACGTGTTTAGAAGGAAAAGTTAATGTCCTTAAATCCATAGAAAGATGGAGCGAGGGTGAGATTAAGCAAGAAAATTTCGGTTCTTATAGTTTCAATGATCTTTTTAGCATGGTCACACTGGAGGAGTTCTGCCCGATTATGATGTGTGAAACGTCTAAAGAGGCTTGGGACACACTCCAACTCACTCATAAAGGTACTAGTTCTATTAAGGCTTCGAAACTCCAAAACCCCACCACTTAATTTGAAACCATTAAAATGAATGAGAGTGAAGCCTTCGATGAGTTCTATGCTAGAATTATCCGATATTGTGAATTCGTCTTCTAATTTAGGAGAGAAGATACCCGATAACCGTGTAATAAAGAAAATTTTGAGGTCATTACCTGATAGGTTTAATCCCTTATTTTTGGAAGATCAAATAACATTCACTGTCATTCAAATGATATGAGTATCTCGTTCGAATGAGATGAGCAGGCTTGACAATCGATTGTCAGAGGGTGGTCCCTAAAAACGTGTTTAGAAGGAAAAGTTCATGTTCCTAAACCCGTAGAAAGATGGAGCGAGGATGGTATTAAGAAAGTAAATTTAAATTCTCATAGTTTCAATGCTCTTTTTAGTGCGGTCACATTTAAGGAGTTCCGCCGGATTATGATGTGTGAAACATATAAAGAGGCTTGGGACACACTCCAACTCACTCATAAAGGTACTAGTGTTGTTAAGACTTCGAAACTCCAAAATCGCACCACTCAATTAGTAACCATTAAAGTGTATGAGATTGAATCCTTTGATGAGTTCTATGATATAATTATCCGATATTATGAATTCGTCTTCTAATTTGGGAGAGAAGATACCAGACAACAGTGTTATAAAGAAAATTTTGAGCTCATTATCTGATAGGTTTAATCCCTTGTGTTTTGGAAGATAATATGACATTCACTGTCATTCAAATGACTTGCGTATCTCGTTCAAATGAGATGAGCAGGTTTGACAATCGATTGTCAGAGGGTGGTCTCCACCAACATGTTTAGAAGGAAAAGTTCACGTTCCCAAACCCGTAGAAAGATGGAGCAAGGATGAGATTAAGCAAGTAGGTTTCAATTCTCATAGTTTCAATGCTCTTTTTAGCGTGGTCACACTAGAGGAGTTTTGCCGGATTATGATGTGTGAAACGTCTAAAGAGGCTTGGTACACACTCTAACTCACTCATAAAGGTACTAGTGCTGTTAAGGCTTCGAAACTTTAAAACCTCACCACTCAATTTGAAACCATTAAAATGGATGAGAGTGAATCCTTCGATGCGTTCTATGCTTGAATTGTCTAATATTGTGAATTCGTCTTCTAGTTTGGGAGAGAAGATACCCGACAACCGTGTTATAAAGAAAATTTTGAGGTCATTATCTCATAGGTTTAATCCCAAAGTGACCGTTTTAAATTATTTAGGCACTATAAACTCTACAAAACTTGAAGAGCTTGTAGGTGACTTACTAACCTATGAAATTGACATGTTTACCTCTAAGGATGTGAAGAAGAAGGATAAGGGTATAAATTTGAAAGTCTGAAAGGAGGAAACACATGTTTTTGATGATGAATCTAACTTTGACTCAAATGATATGGCCATATTTGCTAAGAAGTTTAGAAAATTTCTTAAGTTTAATAAAGAGAAATTTAAAAATGATTACAAGAAATTTGAGAAATCTAAGTACAACAAAGCCGAGAAACTCCCTAAAAATCATAACGATGATCTAGTGAGGGACGATTAGAATATGTGTTTTGATTATGAGGTTTATAGACAAAGGTCAACCGAGTGTCCCACTAAAGTAAGAAAGGAGGGCAAGAAGCCAATTCCATAAAATGCCACCCTTAGTGACAGTGAAACGGAAGAGGGACCCAATTCCCCCACTAAGCACAACTTCACCGCGTTTATGGCTAGTCACGCTAGTTTTGATGATGAATCTTTACATAAAGATATTTCTTTGCATGACACTTTCAAGGACATTGTTTGCGAATCCCAAGTGATTGATGGTAGAGAGAGTGGGTAATAGTGTGAGAATGAACGAGAGGAGGAAAAAGTGAGTGAACTCAAAGTTTCTTTACGTGAGTTGTATGTGAAATATTTAAATTTAAAAAAAGGCAAACTTGAATTTAGAAGATAGGATGAAAGAACGTGCCATAGGTAGTGATGAAAGTGTTTTAATTGAAGAGCTTAGGGCACGTGAGAGGACTTTTAGAGAGAATCAAGAGTATATTGAAGGTGAGAGAGATCGTCTTTGAGGTTTAATGGAAGATATGAAGAAAGATATTCTTGGGAGAGATTAGGAATTCACTTGAGTCTAAGACAGTGGAGCTTGAGGATAAATTGAGAGACTTGAGTTGAGTCAAATTTAATTTGGAGTCTAGGTCCAAAAAATTGAATAAGATGTTAGGCACCGCCCAAATAAAAAATGACAAGTGTGGTATTGGCTTCGACACTCAAAATGCTTTTACTAATAAAGCCAAAACCATGATTTTCAGAGAATCGTCTAGGAACGCTAGAAAAGGTCAACCCTTAGGTAATATTTCTCACCGTGTTTTCTAAGAATGCGGTGTTATATAGATTATTTATGGATACACAAATTTCCAATTTAATACTTATTTAATTAGATGCCAATTTGTGATTTCAAATTAATTAAACCCTATAACATGCATCTATGCCATCACAAACAATCACAAAATGCTGACACACAGATTTCAGAAAAAATTCCTGAAAGGGAAAAATCTTTATTTCACTTTGAACAGTAGATCGCAACTTATAAAGTACACAATGAAATCTGTAATGAATCTATCGAAGCAAACTCACATAGGCTGCAACCTAGAAATTTGCAATGGACTCCCACAAGAACCTCACAAGAATCACAGCTCTGTCTCCAACAGGGGAACACCCTAAAGTATTACCAAGTGATCGCAATCGTCTACTAATAATTCCCTCAAAAATCATCAATCCAACAGTGGAGATATAGTCTCTACAACACAAACTTCAACGAGGTTCAATATTGGGATCACAAATGATTCACTAAAGTATTTGGGATGATTTGTGAATAAAAAAACAAAGGTTTTATAACCTAAAAGTGAAGTCTGAACATTCTGCAGATTGCAATTTCATTTTCATCAAAGTCTTAAATAAAAAAGATCTATGAAGCAGCTATTTATAAAAACCTTTTGTCAGCGGGTCATTCGAACGACATATGCAGGTCATTTGAACGACATCTTACGTCGTTAGATCCAGCAAGAAACGACCAAAAGAAAACCAAAACATTATGCCTTAGTTAGATGCAAGCTTTAAGCGACCCTTCGATTGACTTTTCGAACGATATCTAATGTCGTTAGACAAGTCACTTGAATAACTTATACCTGTTGTTCTAACGACATCCACTTGTCATTTGAACGACTGAAGCGTCAAAATTTCTTTGTTTTAAAACTCTGCCTGCAGGTCTTGAAAAATTAATTTTGCCATAGAAAAAATGTCTCAGCTTGATAAAAATAATTTAGAAAAAATATCCCAACACTTAAATGAAACATTAAAGAACTCTAAACACAGCCTTACCAAAATCAATCTTGCAATGGCTTGTCGTTGAAGAAGCTTGATATTCGTATCCGTCTTATTGAGCATATGAACTTGAACTACCTTGGACAGGTGTTAACGGTATACGACACACTCAATGTAAAATGGACTATGCAATATATGTCCTTACAAATCTCCTCGTATTTCTATGCCGGTACACAAAAATTTGAATTATCAGAACAATTGTCCTATACAAATCTAATACCCTCCCATGAACCCAAAAGTGAAAAGGTACTAAAAATGTAAGTCTTCAAATTCTTCAAAAGCTTCAACATCTTCAAATCTCCAACATTTCTTTGTCATTATCCGGGTGTGCAAAATAATGATCCTCAATATTTGTACCTACACACATGAGACAAGAAATAAATACCTTCGTGATGTATCGAGTTTGAAATGAGATTAACATAAATCAATGCAAATCAAATAAATCTCAAATCTCCCCATAATGCAAAATATCCCCCATAATTCATAATTCATTCTAACCCTTTTTATTTGTCCGAAATAGACAAGGAAAGGAATAAAAAAAATGGCGTGTCGTGAAAAGCATAGCAAAACATCACGAATAAATCAACTACGATCATACAAGGATAAAACTCAAAAATATCCACCAACTATTTTTGATCTTTATATTTTTTTCAACAAATCAAATTTACAAAAATCATACACCAAGAATTTACACTAACATAACCAAATCGTGGAGACGGAATGAATGGGTGTCAACAAATTCGAAAGAAAAATCAATGCAATCAGACATAGAAAATGTGCATGATGATTATGGATTTAAGTGGATTTTAGTGACATCAACTCAATCTAATCGACACATTAAAGTCAAATATGATTTCCACACGAATAATGTCTAAAACTATGTAATGCTTTTTCAAGACATTGTCAGGACATGCAAACCCATTGTTTAATTTCCAACCAAACACCCTCATAAGTATTAAATATTTTATTTTTATAATGAGGTGATCTAAATACTAATGGCCCATTTTTGACATATTTATCTTTTTACTGCCTCAATTTCTTTCGGGCTCTTTTTAACCTCTTTGGACCTTGAATACTTTTTACAAGGCTATACTTTTTAGGTCCAGTTTAAACGGTGGCTTAATCGCAAAGGATATGTGTACCTTTCGTAGCCCTACCCCCGTTCACTCATCATTTTTCATAAAATCCTCACGAACAACGGTTCTTACATGCACTACTTTCACTGTCAAGTTTTTTTGCATTTGGTTTGTTTTAAAGACAGGATTGAGATGGAAACATATCGAAAAACATGTGATAGACACGCACAATAATCAAATAAATCCGTGCATGTGTGCATTAGAGGAAATCATGAGTCAAACATGTAGAAAGTAATCTAAAATCACTTCTCAATGACTCCAAACATTGTAAAGTACAAAATGAAATGATGATGCATCTCAAATCACTCTCAAATAGTCACATGGATATGAAATGATGTTGTGACTTGTTCATCCTAAATATCCATCCATAAATGGTGTAAAATAAAATACAAAAATCTTTTTGTCTTTTTCAAAATTTTTATCAAAATAAAATATTTTTGGCTTTTTTAATTTTTCTATAAAAAATAGAAAATCTTTTTGTATTTTTTCAAAATTTTAAAAAAATAAAAATCTTTTTGGTTTTTCAAAAAATATACAAAAAATGGAAAAGATAACTACAAAAGTGGTACACCGTAGCAATAAGCATTAAATATCATTAGGAAAATCATCCTATGCTAGCAAATAAGTCTAAACCTCAACTGTTAGGTGCGAAGGTGTTTTCCAAAGGCGGTGACATCCTATGAAAAACATCCATCAAATCATGTGAAGTCTTGACTAAAAACTTAACTTGCTCTCGAATATGCGCAAGCTATCTCATGTAATCTTTCGGAGCATCATGTGTGTGTGTGTGTATGTGGGAACACGTGGCAAAACTCTATGTTTACACCACCCAACTTAAAACATAATTCCCTAAGGTGTCGTCTCTTCTTACGATGGGTGCAAACATACACGAGCCTAGGAACACCTCTCCTAAAACGTCTAGGATGCGCTCTACTATCGGGTAACGGATGCCTAGGTCAGTTGGGTTGGGTTGAGAGCCATATGGATCTATCACAAACTCGGGAACCGACTCGGGCGCAATATGGGAAGAAGATGCGTTATCATTACCTATTCCTAATCTCTTAACATTACCCAAAGAGAGACCAAAGAACATCTTACCAACCTTCTTAGATCTGTCCTCTATAGTGACCTTTACCTCCCAGAAACGTTCAAGATCTCTCTCTAGTTGTGACACACAGAATTCAAGTTCATTCTTTTCCCGACCAACGACGATCAACTGCTCACTCAAAGTAATCTTCACCTTCTCGAGTTGACTCGTTGATGCCTCAAATACCCTAAAAACCTCTATCTCTCTCCAAATATAACACCTTAATACCTAATTCCTTATTAAACTTCTTCTTCTTTAAGGTCTCGGTGTATAAATCACTAAACTCTTTTTGGAGTCCCCTTTCACACTCACTCTCAAACTCGCACTCACTCGAAACACTCAAATCACCATCGGGGATATCACGTACATAAGTATCCTTATCGTTGTGGGACAAACTAGGTGTGCTAGCATGACTTTCCATAAAGGTTACAAACTGACCATGTGATGACTCATCCCCAGAATCATTCATCTCTTCCTTACTATAGCTAAGAGTGGCTAGCATAACAACTTTCTTGACCTTTCTCTTTGTCCTAGTGGGACATTCAAACGCCTTGTGCCCTTTGCCCTCGCACTTAAAACATATATTCTCTTCTTATTTCTCTTTCTCACTGCCTTCTTTAGCCTCTTCTTTCTTTTTATTTTTCTCAAAAAACTTTTTATTGGAAGAATTTTCTTTTGAAAATTTCAGAAACTTTTTAAATTTTTTTGCAAACAAGGCCATATCATCAAAATCGAACTCACCCTCAGAGTCAACTCACAAACTCTCTCTGTATTTTTGTTCTCTTTCTTCCTAGACACTTCCTCATTCTTACTAGATTGTGCCTTTAGTGCAATCCCTCTATCCCTAGGCTTAGCGATTTTGTAAAACATGTTGATCTCATAAGTTTGGAGGTCTCATATGAGTTTTTCTAACCTAAGTGTACCTAATATCCCAACGAATTTAAAACAACGACCTTAGGAATAAAATGGGATATAAGTGCCCTCAAAATCTTCTTAACAACCCTTGCCTCATTAATTTTCTCACCCAAATTAAAACTCATGTTGACTATGTTCCACAATCTAGCAAAAACTCGTCAAAACATTCAGACTCAGACATTGTGATTGCCACAAATTGGGCGGTCAAATTTTTTAATTTAGACGCCTTGACTGTTTTAGTACCCTCATGTGTTAAATGGAGGATATCCCATGCCTCTTTAGATGTGGTGCACGTCATAATACGAAGGAACTCATCTGGGGTAACGACTCTAGAAATGGCACTATGGCCATGGGAGTTAAAATTACTCAGTTTAAAATCATCTTCAGTCCGGTCCGACATAGGTTTGTGAATTAGTGCCATTATCGACGGTGAAAATGGGAGGAGTCCATACTCTTTTACAAACTATCCAGACACGTTCATCAATTGCTTTTAAACCAGATTTCATTTGGGCTTTCATGTAGGCATAACTCATCCCATTAAAGAATGGCAACCGATTATATAAGTTATCCATCAAAAAAATTATGAATTTTCAAAATATGATTTTTTAATAAAAATCGATATCACAAAATTTTGCAGAAAAAGGATCACTCGATAAATTAGAGAAACCCGCTGTGATACCAATTTGAGAATATGGTGTGATATTGATTATTTATAGATTCATAATTTTCCAATTTAATACTTATTTAATTGGATGATTTGTGATTTCAAATTAATTAGACCCTAAAACATGCATCTATGCCATCACAAACAATCATAAAATGATGGCACACAGATTTCAGGAAAAATCCCCCGAAAGGGCAAAACCTTTATTTCACTATGAATAGTAAATCGCAACTTAAAAAGTACATAATGAAATTCATAGTGAATCTACTGTGGCAAACTCATATAAGACGCAACCTGGAAATCAATAAATGGATTGCCATAAGAATCGCACAAGAACCGCAACTCCGTCTCTAGCAAGGAAGACCCTAAGTGATCGCAATCGCCATTCAGTAATTCCCTCAAGAATCACCAATCCATGAGTAGAGATATAGTCTATATAAGATAAACTTCAACAAGGTCGAATCTTAGGCTCACAAATGATTCGAAAAAGCATTTTGGTTGATTTATGAATAAAAAATAAAGGTTTTTTTAACCTAAAAGCGAAGACTGAAAATTCTACAGATTATAGTTTTGTTTTGGTCAAAGTCTTAAATAAAAAAGATCTACAAAGAAGCTAAAAACCTTGAGCCGACGCGTCGTTCTAACAACATCTGAAGGTCATTTGAGCAACATATACAGATCGTTTGAATAATATCATATGTTTTTAGATCCATTAAGAAATGAACGAAAGAAACAATATGGCTTAGTTAGATGCAAACTTCAAGCGATCCTTCGAATGACCATTCTAACGACATCTAATGTCGTTAGATGAGTCGTTTGAACGACTCATACATGTCATTCTAACGACATCCACTTATCATTTGAACAACTGAAGTGTCATTTTTTTTATTTTAAAACTTTGCCTACAGGTCTTGAAAAATTAATTTTACCTTTGAAAAAATATCTGAGCTTGTTAAAACCATTTTAGAATAAACATCCCAACACATAAATGAAATATTAAAGAACTTTAAACATAACCCTATCAAAATCAATCTTGCAAAGGCTTGTTGTTGAAGAAGCTTGATATTCGGCTCCGTTTTGTCGAGCATATGAACTTGAACTTTCTTTGATGGGTGTAATAGTATACGATATACTCAATGTAAAACGAACTATGAAAATATGTCCTTACATTTTCACTTGCACATATTGTGGTAGGAAGGATCACCTTAGGAGGTTTTGTTTTGATTTTACAAATAGTCAAAGGAAGTCTAAGAGTAGAGTCACCAAGGTCATCAAAATTCGATAGTGTCACCTTACACTTATGTAGGTTAGGAGACATGATTTGGACGCTTTACGTGATAGACTTTATGAATCTCATGTGATTGCAGATGATACTTCCCATGCTAGATCTAAAGGTTAATTTTATTATCTTTGCTTACATATGCTAGTTGTACTTCATGTTATATTCTTGCTAGTTGTATGTTTATTCGTCATATTATTGTCCATGATTCATCTCATATATTTTGCTAGAGTTATGACAAGTGTATGTTTTGTATTTTATTTTTGCATCTATTGAGTTTTATTAAAAAATACAAAAAGATTTTGCTTGTCCTTTGAGTATTCTTTGTTTATATAATTTGATTAAAAAAATTGAAAACTCAAAAATATTTTTTTTGTGTATTTTAGTTTTACATATTTTATGTGGAAGATCCTTATGTTTGAATCCTATATCACTCCATATCCATGTGGCTAGAACTCTTGGTTTTGAATTTAAATTCTTAAAATGTTATTTATCATGCTTGCATGGTGTAGTTTGGCTTTGATTTTCTCAATGGATTCTCTTTGTACATGCCTCTTCACACACATGCACGAGCTATTTTGAACGTTAACTTCACATGTATATTTGAGCTTGATGAGATTTTCTCCCATTAATTTTGTCATTTATATATATTGTGACTAAGGGGGATTTATGCATGTAAGAACCATTGTCCGTGAGATTTATTTGAATAGTATAAAAAAGAAAAAAGAGTGTACGAGAAAGGGCTACGAAAGGATCAAATATCCTTTGCGAAAAATTCACTGTTGGCAAGAGCCTAATGAAAAGGCAATAAAAACAAAAAAATTCCAAAGGACAACATAGTTTAGTTTGATCATTCAAAAGAAATAGCTTTAAAAGAAGAGAAAAAAGAAAAGAAAAGAAAATATATAATATGTTTATCTTTTGAGGCTATTTAGTTGAAGATCAACGAGTTTCTATAATGAATCCTAGTTATACTTATTTTGTCATGACTTTATCGATTTGTAGAATCATCAAAATTCTAGGCTTGTGTACATTGTGATTCTTTGTTCTTTGAGTTCTCATTATCTTGTCACATGAGGCTAAATCTTATTTGATAAAGTTTTTTGATCAAATAGAATTCCTTGAGCATGTTTACGTGATTGGGTCATAACTCAATTGTCTCTAGTTCACCACCATTCACTTCGTTGACTGCATTTGGTTTAGAGACATTTACGCCATATGAGTATGGAAAGCTCATTGTGTTTGGTGTCTTGTTTACTTTATACCTATATATATATGTGTGTGTGTGTGTGTGTGCGTGCTTATGCTTTATTAATATTTTTGTGTATATTTATATATATGGTACTATTTGTTTTGAGTCTTTGATTTTGCATCTAGTCCTTGTATGCTATGTGTTCATATCAATATCTATAATGTTGCGATTTTTTATTGGCATCCCATGATCATTTTAGTTCATTATAGTTAGTATCATTTTGCTATCGCATCATAGTTGGTATACATTATTCCTTATGTAGATTAGTGGTTCTTGTATTTCTAAGTTCTTTGTGGTTTCACCATTGCATGAAATACTTGTTTTTTCTTTATGCTTATCCCTTGTTTCGTTTATGTAACAACCCAGGCATTTGAGCTACTATTTTATATTATTTTTCCTGATGGGCTAATTTTATAAAATAGGGAAGGTTGGCGTGAATATTATTTCCCGTGATATTGAGGGATAATATTTACTACGGTTTGTTTATTTACTGTTATGAGAAGGTAAATAACATTATTTGGGTTTTATTGCGTCGTTATATGTAAAACGACGGTTATGACTCATATTTAAATTAGAGCCTAATTAATGAAATAAAATGAAGTTGGAACATAAAAATGGTTTACGTTACTCCGAATGCCAAAATAGGGGGTGCGGTTGTTTTTAGAATAGTCGAGATAGTTAAAATAAGTGCCGAGTTGTATTTTTGAGTTTCAGGCACTTTTGACGCGTTATGACTCATTATGTAGTTATGAGTCATAAACAATTAAAAGAGGGGAATTTATGTTTTATGACCCGTTTAAGTCCCCCCACCCCTTTTTATTTCTCATTTGTGTTATAAACCAAGAGAGAAAGAGAGAGAAGAGAGAGCTTGGGAGAAATGAGAGAAAAGAGAGAAAAATGGAAGATTTGAGCTGGAATCCGTTGCTACCGGAAGAGAATCCGAGACTACAAACTCGAGGCAAGTTTCTTACTTGCTAGATATTGATTTAATGTGATAAATTGCATGTATAGTTAGGTTTTTGGAGATATAAACCATAAATGGGTTCTTTGTTGATTTTGGTGATGAAACCCTTAAATCCTTGTTTTAATTTGATTTCAGGAGAATATATAAGTTAGTTGTAGTATAGAAATGATGTAGTATGAATAATTGTTGCTGATGTTGGAAGAAATTAAGAATTTGTGGGTTTTGAGATTTTAGGGTTCAAACAACCCATAGCCCAAACTTGGGATTTCTGTAGAACCGAATCGATTCGCCCCTAGCGAATCGATTCGGTGATGGGGAATGTGTCAGGTATGGATTGACCTAATCGACTTGGACCATGCGAATCAATTCGGTGTTATGAAGAATGGTTGGGTCCTCTTGACCGAATCGATTCGGCCTATCCGAATCAATTCGTTTTCAAGACCGAATCGATTCAGCCAGGGCGAATCGATTCGGAATGCCTGCATTTTTAGGATGTTTTTCCAGCTTAGGTTTTATCCCTTTTCTTTTAGGTTCGAGGTTTAGGAACCTTCCTTTGGGAAGTAATGAGGAGTCTTAGAGGTTGGTGTTGGGTAGACAAATTTCCTAGGCTAGCATGGGGATATTTGGGCTTATCCCAAGGGTTAGATTGTGTAGGTTAATGTCCAAATGATATAGGAAGTTAACCTAAAACTAATAGGAGATAAAATGATAATGTTTGGGTCTTTTGGGAGACAATTATTGAGGGAGACTCACTTTGATGATTTGAAATATTATTTTGGACTCTTGGAGACTAGTGTGAGGATATTAGCACTTCGGGTCTTAGGTCATTATTAAAATAAGACTTTAAGAATAAGAAATGCATATTCTAAAATTGGTATATCATCATTGAAAATGAATAGTTTTGAGAATGTAAAAGTGAATGATTTCAAAATGGAAAAATGATTTTTATAAATGTTAATTTATGATTACACACCTCTCTAAATCGCTATCATAAGGGAAGTTCGCGCGTGTGGTGAAGTCCCCTGGCTAATGAATGCAGGGTGGATATATCCCTAGGCCATATGAGCGTTTATTCTATGTCTCTGCGCTGGTGAGGTAATTCTGGGTGTGGTTATGACTCTCCCGCAGGCATATGGCCGTTTCCCGACGTTTCGGTAGGATCCGAGGTTGTCTTGGTGATAGGCCCTGGAAGATGATAGCCATTTAGGGGAGCACACAGTGGGGAAACCCAGACGGGTGGTCTTAGATGCGTTATATTATATGATATATAACTATTGATAATAATGTGGGACATTATTGTTATTAAAGAATTTTACGTTAATGAAATGGGTTTAAATTACATTTCCTGGATGGAAGAAAATAAATGGAAGGTTAAATACATTTCTCGGATGGAAGAAGGGAAATGAGACGTTAAATACATTTTTCGGACGGAAGAAGGAAGATGGAAGATATGAAATGGAATCAAAAAGCATTTTTATGTTAATAAAACTTGCTTTAGATGTATATATTTTTCCTGGATGGAAGAAGGGAAATAAAATTGGTAAAGAAAGTTTTGAAATGATATTGATTTGGTAAACATATGATAAAATGAATTGCCATATATGTATTTCCTGAAGAGAATAGGAACTGTGCCTTTAGATGGTGAATGGATTTATTTATGTCTCGTTGAGTAATTGTAGATGAGTTCTCCCATGCATATATATATATATGATCATTGAGCATCATTGATATTACGCTAGGTTGTGCTTTTAGAATTGAGAGGTGAGAAATATTATGTTAATTGGGAGAGAATTATGCACTTAACTGTCATGCATTTTAGTCACATGGTAATCATATCAAACTGGGTCCTGACCCGTCTATATTTCTTTGTTTTGCATGCAACTCTTTGTCCTTTCAGGTGCTCTACCGCATGGACACCCGTATTGACTTTCCATTCCGGCTGTCATGGAGCTATAGCATTTTGCGAATGTTGTAGGATATTTGTTATAGACGCTTCTTTACATTGTACTCTAGTTATGTTCAGTTTTTTTATTCGGGTGTGTTGCCCATGCTTTGTACTCATTTATTATACTGTGATATTTAAATTGTAATACTCGGTGTAACTATTTGTATTAGTCTGTTAACCGACAGCTTATTATGTTATTGTTTTATTATATTGCCTTTTCGTTACTCGTTGATTGTTGGTATCCACCATTTTTGCAAATTGGATTGTCTAATTATTTTTCTTTTATTTACAAAATTTTATATTGACAGTCCGTTTTCTAAAATGATTGGTGGTTATCACGTACTATTATTTTAATCGACAGTGATGTTGAGAATGGACCATCTATGATTCATGTGATTATTAGATTATTAGGCTGGCCATCTGTTATTTTAGTAGGCGAGTTGTCACAGTTTAGGGGAAAATTTGTTTATATTGGGGAGAATCTAATTATTTTATGCACCTTAATCTTTATCTATTCCGAAACAAAAAAGGGGAAAATTTGTATCTAACTCTTTTTATTTTGGGAAATCTATTACTTAGGGGGAGACGTACTTTCTAAGGTAGACATTGTTAGACAAATGGGGAGGATTTAACTATGTAGTTTATATTATTATATTCTCTATGTGTTTTATGGTATGTTTAAGTGTGCAGGTTTATGTGACAAAGTTTTAATGCAAGAAAAGCTTCTCAAAATATGTGTCAGTCAAACGTCTGTATTTTTTCTTTTGGCTTGGGATTGAGTCTTTAGATGAGCTTGATGGCCCATAGGGTTTTATTTTTATTTGTATCCTAGAATAGGCAAATGGGGATATTTGTAAGGACACATTTTCAATTGAGTCAATTTGAATGTTTTGGCTTAATTCCAAACAAAAACTATTTGTGTCTAAAGATATAAGTTTTATTTGTGACCTTTCAAGCCTATGACATTTTTGTTGAAGACGTAGTAGCCAAGTTGAAGTGATCGCATCCTATGCCGTATTTCATGCCTTGTTTTCTTCATCAACAGTCTAAGAACTTCTCAGGTATTAATGCTTATATAATGTTGGCCTTGGAAATTTATTATTGGGTGATATAATTTTTGTTAAAATATTTTAAAATGACTTCATATTTTTTAAAGATAAATAATATGATTTTTCCCAAGTCGTTCGAGCGAGATTTCTTGTTCGTTCAAATGACCATTTAACGAGGTCATTTTTGGTTTGTGATGATTTCTCATTAGAAGTCTCGTTATTATCTCATTCGAACTAGATGGCTATGTCGTTCGAACTACCGAAGTATTTTTTGCCCATAAAGCCAGTTTTTAAAGTAGTTTTCTCCATAATTTCCCACTATTTTTTACCAATCATTTATGTAGTGCGGCAGATTAGTTTATTCAGAGACTTTTTCAATATCTAAGTTGGATAAACCTTTAGAAAAGTTCATTAATGTTTACACTTATGGTTTAATTTTCAAAATAAAAAGCACGTTTACACCCAGATTATTTTGTGATCTAAGCTTCTATGTAATATATGTTTGAGATCAAGTGTTGACACCGAGTTCGTCATTCTCTACATCATTGAGATTATTTCCTGCAGAGGACTCCTATGTTCATTGGTGTAGACACGGTGGACTCCATATGTGTGACGGTAGCAGCGCCCCATCCATAGAATCTAAGACATAGGTGGACTCCTACATTATCACCTGGCAGAGGTTGAGGAAACACAGAGCTTCAAGGCTTGCGAGGGCGTTGATTCATTGAGTAAGTGTTTTTTCGTGTCCTTGTATTAAATCTGTACTTAGTAGACTTGTGTGTTAGCCGTTCGAGGTTTTTTTATTGCGGGTTTTTCTCGTACATTGCAGCGTTGTAGTTGTGTATTTTATCTTGTAAATTCTCACCTAGATGATTGCTTAGGTTTAAGAAGATAAAATTAATTTAATCATAAAAATGGTTTAATTGGTGCTTAATTAATTTGGTTTATGTAAATTTAAGAAAAAAATGAATTTGACAAAATTCATGCTTAGTTTGGTTTGTATAAATTTGAACTTGAATTGAAATTCTGTTTAAGAAGAGAGAATTTAAATGTGAAGAAAGTTAAAATTTTGAAATGCCAGGTGCCATTATTTAGCATTTAACGAAGTGGTATCAGCGCATAATATATAACTGTATACCCCTAACATTATCTTTTGAGTTGTTTTGAAAGATGTTCAAAAACTCATATATATTTTTGGGTTTGTGAATGTAAGTTTTACACATATTGTGTGGCATATTAGTGTGTTTGAATCCCATTCTTTCCATGTATCCTCGTGACTAGGACATTTGATTATGATTTTTAATACTTAGATTGTTCCTAATCATGTTTGCATGAAATAGTTTAAAACTGATTTGCGATATAGATACACTTTGTTTATGAAGGCACACTTTTTTCAGGAGATCTTTTGGATTTTCATTTCATATGTCGCATGAGCTTAGTGTGGTGTTCTCCCAACAATCTTGTCATATACATAAATTATTTTGACTATGGAGGAGTTGTGCATGTAAAAATCATTGGTGGTGAGTTTGGCGTTTTATTGGAAATTTTTGTATACAGAGGAAAAGGTTTATGGAAGGAGAAATCTTATTCGTATTAAAGGAATCTCCTTTGCGTGAAAGCCCACTGTTAGCAAGAGCCTAAAAGATTGAGAGGCCATAAAAATAAAAAAAAATTGCCAAGGCAATTTTTTTTACATTTATGCTTCTAATATTTAGATATCTTTAAAAGAAAAAAGATGGAAAAATGATAAAGTTTTGAGGATGTTTAGTTGAAGATCAATGGGATTGCACAATAAGTTCTAGTTGAGCTTAATTGTTTTGATCTTATTGATTAGAGAATCATCAAACTTTCTTGGAGAATGTGCATTGTGTTTGTTTCTCCTTTTGAGTTCTTTATTTGGCATGTCAAGCTAAATCGAATGTTGATAAAGTATTGCTGTCAAATAGATCTACTTGAACCTTTTTTTAATTGGGGTGTGCAGAAAAACTGACCGAACCGAAACGATGATATTAGGCCGATTTATTTTTAAGGCCGATTCGGTTTGGTTTAAGGAGGATAAAAATCAATAATTTCAATTCGGTTTGGACCACGTAAGGCCCCGGTAGAACATAACAGAATCTCTCTGCTACTTATTAAATAATATATATATATATATATATATACACACACACACACACACACACACAATACTGCTCTTGTGCAAACTAGTCCGCAATTTAAGAGTGCGGATCGAAAATGTGTCACCTGGTCGTGAACCCACAAAAAAGAGAAAGAGTGGCTATAATTTAATCGATAATTTCTAGGCTCACCCGCACGTGACACATATCTGGTTCGCACTCTTAAAATGCGGACTGGTACGCACAAGAGCACTACTATATATATATATATATATATATATATATATATATATATATATATATATATATATATAACAAAAATATGGATGAAAAGAAATACGGAGGAAAATAAACAAAACCAAAACCAAAAGCTTTCCTGTTTTTTCTCTCTTTCTTCTCTAAGCCTCACAAACACTACTTCTTTCTTCTCTTTAACCCTTTATTCTCTCTTCTCTTAGCTTTCGACCTTTCTTTTCAAACAGCGACGCTGCCACTGTCCCCTTCTTCTCTGTGATTGGTTCTCTCTTTGCATTCTGAAGTAAAAAACTTGCCCTTCCTGTTAGTCTCCTTTGAGTGAGACTCCGTACAACGATTTTCTATCTCAAGTAAGGTACCTCCTCTCATCCACACCTTCTTATGATATTCCATTTGTTTCTTTGTGTTCTAAATGATTTCCCAAAACATCGGATGTATCTTTAGACAAATTCTTATTTAACACTTTATAGGTTTTAAATTTTGAAAAAAGGGTTTAAGTGTAATGTCGAGTTGTTCGTAAGTTTTTTGATTTTTTTTCGGATCTTACTTTTTTGAACTGAAATAAATAAAAAAGCATTTATTATTTTGTATATATTTGTATATATTTTTGTCATATCTATTTATTTTTTTCAGATCTAAATGAAACTTTTGCATTTTTTCTGATCTGTACATATATATACAAAATAAAACTGTAATACCCCGTAATTTTTATGACTTTTAAAATGGGTTATATTTTAATATTAATGGATTAATTGGATCTTATTATAAATTAATTCATTTGGGTTTTATCCGAATTGTGGATATTAAAATGGATGATTCTGAATATTACTTAAAGATATTTAGGTAATATATGAATGTGATGTCATTGATATGACGGTGTGATATAAATTCGGTAATTTGAATTTTTAGTCAGACGCGGTATGGGACGTGTCGGGACTAATTTATTAAATTAAAAAGGAAATTTATTTTCTATCGACCTTATAGTCATTTCGACTGCGTCGTTGCGTTCGGAAGGTTCGAAATAGTCAGAAAAGTCTATTTGGATGTTAATTTTGAGTCTCGGGTCATTTGGAAATGAAAAGACAACCCAAAAAGGCATTTTGGTTATTTTTACAAGGAGGATGAATAGTGATTTCTGGTTTTGTCTTATTATAAGTATTTGAAGATTAGTATATGTAGGTTCATTTCATCTCTTTTACACAAAATTGAAAAGTCATCTTTTTAGAGAGAGTGGAAGGTTGCTTGGAAGGAAAAAAAAGTTTGCTTGGGAAGGAGGAGAACCAAAGGTCAAAGGTCACCACCACCATCACCACCTGTGTTATTCAACTCCAAAGGATCAGATCTTCATTAGAGTCAAGTGTTTGATATTTGCAATTTAAGTTCGTATATTGTCCATGTTAGGATAGTTATAAAAATAGATGATTTTCATGCTCGGAAGATGAAAGGATATAGTTGTTAATGGATTTTTGGAATCTAAAAATATATAGGAATTAAACTCATGTTGTAGGTAGTTAGTAATCCAAAAAATATGTTCAATTTGTGGAAGAAATTCTAAAAATAATTTAGTGTTCTGGAAGATAATATGTTTATAATTTTCTGGAAAAAGAGGCAAAAACGAGTGGAATGAGAAGGGCCAGTTTGGAATGTTTAGATCTTCTTTTCGAGTGCATTTGTATGAGATTTAAGAAAAACTCAAAACATATACCTGACTCAATTTTTCGTGTAGAATCCAAATCTGAAGTCAGATTGATGATTTGAATAATTTTTGGATCTGATTTTTCTGAGTATTTAAAATATGAGAATTCATGAAGTTGTTTCTTTTTAATGTTGGTTCTTATCCCAAAACTTTGGTAGATTTTTGGTGATTGTTAATGGGATATTATGGGACTTAGAAAATATCAGTAGACCCTTGATAAGATTTGAATTAATTTGATTGGGATTTAAATTGATTAAAATGATGATAATTAAATTAAAAAAAATTTGGTTACTAGATTCATTTGTTGGATTATAATTGGTTTGCTTGAGGATTAAGTATAGGCCCAGTAGTGGTGATTGAATGTAATACCTGGGTAGCCTTAGGGTTACAATTTGAATATGAAGTACTGAGTTTAGTACAAGCGCTTAGCGGTACGACTCCTGGATAGAGATGTGAGTTTAGAACACATTTGGTTGAAAGAGGGTATGAGGTTATCCCGATCGCGTATTTGAAGTTGACGGACCTCCTCTATCGACAAAGTTAAGTAGTAGTGTATTGGAGGGGTTCCTTGTTTGGATTTCGCTTTGCGAGACACTCCGCGCATGAACCTTAATGATGTCGGGAGTGGAGAGATGTTATAGGATGCGAGGATAATTAAATTATGAAGTAAAGATATGACATTTTAAAACGTGGGATTTAAAGAGATATAATGCTACGTAAGGGAATAATCTAAGGTTAATGTGAGTACCTTGTTGTTAATATACTATAGGTATGATAATACCTATTTGATTGATTGATGATTTATGTGTATGACATACCTAGCTTACTTGCTATCGGTGGGAGGTTTGCGCGTGAGAGCAGTCATATCGTAATGAATCCATGGGATCTTTGATTTCTCGCTCGAGAACATAGGTCTATGAAAGACTTATCGGGGAGTTGATAAGTCCGCTGACTATGGGTACGTAGGTATGTGCGTGACCCATGGGTAAGAGAACTATGTTCGCCTCCAATGATTGTGTTGTTGTTTGTGGTTCGAGGAATCTTAACGAACCTTTAGTCCCTTATTCGGCGACAAGCGATATTGGGACATGATAGCAGAGTAATGCATTGCACCGCAGCTGTGACTCGGAGTGCCGTATTATATATATATATATATATATATATATATAATGAATTAAAGGAATGAATGGATATATATTGTTGTTAAATCTATCTACGGTGATAATTGTAGATAACGGTGATTAGAGAAAGATAATGGACTTAAGTTAATGAATGTTTATTCTTATAGAATTGAAAAGATTAATTCATATTAATGAGAAATGATTCATGTTAATGAGAAACGATGAGAAATGTAAATGAATGATAATGTGATGTATGGTATGGGACATACGGGGATTATGATATTGGGATGGAATTATAATATGGAGACTAGAAAAGAGGAACCATTAACTAGGAGGTTAATAGGAAACGTTAAGTGTGCACTCTAATTGAGAGGTGAGAATGGCAAGTGAGAGTTGGATCTAACATGTACATAATAAAAGGTTTATTGCACTTGTTAAATACTTGCTGTTTTAAAAATCATTTACACATTCAGGCTCTGACCCATTTCCTTGCATATTTTCTTTTCTATTGTATCTTCTATATCAGGTGTCCAGCAGCAGGGACACCATCCTTAGTTGATATTGACTAGCTATGGATTTATGGAGTTTTGCTTAGACGCTTATCTTCATTTGATTCACAGTATTCTTAGTCAGGGCATGTCGCCCAAAGGATTCAGTTATCTCTTTTCTATCGGGGTCAAATACTATTGTATTCGTGTCTTTTAATACATTTAACATTGTTGGGATTACTGTAATGGATTAATATTATGTGGGAATGTTTATTCCAAATGCTTTTAAATTCTTTTATGTTATCTATTTGGTTATCAGTGTTGTAGAATAAAATGTGTTGTGTTATTCTTAAACTGGAAATGGATTTTGTTAAATTAAAATTTGGAAAGTTTTTAACACCAGATTAATTGGGTATTGGGTGAGTGGTAAATGTTTTCGACAGTGATGCTAAGAATGAGCCAACTGTATATTCTGTTTTAATTTGGTATGGGATTGGCCACCCGGTATTTAATTAGGCGGGGTGTTACAAAAACTTTTTATAGTAATCATATATATATATATATATATACAAACACATTTTTTCTAACAAACGGATTTTTCAAATCTAACAAATTCTTATTTTTCTTTTTTTTTTTAACTAAATCCTTTTTTTTCTTCTTCTGAGATTTAACAAATTATTTTTTTTAACAAAATCAACTCGGTTGCTAATGGAAATCTTTTTTTTTATTTAGATACTAATAATTTCTTCCTTTTTCCATTTTTTTGAATGTATTTTTTTTGGGTAAAAAGATGGCTCCTACAGAAAATATTAATAACCCAAAGTCTATGGAGGCTATTGTAACGGGTAAAAAGGTATCTCCAAAAAGGGTAAATGGTTCTGAACAAAAGGCTTGGTGTTGGGATACTTTTACCGAATTAAAAGACTTAAGGACACCTTAGGCAACGTGTAATTTTTGTGGTATGACTTATGCTTGTGATTCTAAGATCATTGCCGCAATTTGATAAATCACATAACCAATAAATGCAAGGTGTACCAATATAACAATGATGATTAAAATAGAAAATTTTGTCTTTTGAACAAAAGAAATAAGAGATGCGTAACAGTTACAATCTTGTGTCCATTAATTTTACCATTAAAGTTTGTAGAAAACATATTGCTGAAATGATTATAATTGATGAGTTGCCATTTAGGTTTGTTAAAGGTGTGGATTTTTGAATCTTAATGAACTATGTTCAACCTAAGAAGCAAAACTTCCTTCTTGAATAACGGTAGCCCTATATTTCCTTAATCTTGATTTGGATGAAAAGAAGGTGTTAAAAAATGCACTATGTAGTCAAAGAATTTGTATTACTACGGATATTGGACCTCAATTCAAAATAAAAACTACATGTGTTTAACCGCTCACTTAATTAATAAATAAATGAACTTGCACAAAAATATTCTTAATTTTTCTCAAGTTGAGACTCAATTCAGGAGACATTTCGAGGATGAAGATTCTTTGGCTAGTAAGTTGGAAGTTGATAGATTTTTAGCGAAGAGATGTAAGGAAGATGTAGTCGATTTTATTGTTTTACGTTGGTGGAGGATTAATTTATCTAAATGTTGGGTTCTCTCTTTTGTTGCACGTGATATATTTTCGATTCCTGTTTCAACCATTGCATCTGAATTAGATTTTAGTACAGATGGTCATATACTTTAGGCTTTTCGTAGTTCAATGTATCCTAGAATGGACGAAGCCCTCATTAGCACACAAAGCTGGATTCGTAATTCATCCACCTTGATTAGTCTTCGTGATGCTATGGATGAGATTGAGGAATTAGAGCAACTAGATTCAAGCAATTTTTTATATTTCAAAATATTCTTTTATGTATGAATATATTTAAGACTTGAAAGTTAAGTTACTAATATTTTGAATGTTTTAATATTCAGAGTTGTTAGGATGCTAAGTGAAAGAGAAAGATATTGAAGCTAGAAGAATGGACTTTTGAAGAGTGCTTGCTTTGCTTGGAAGTTTTTATATTGGACTTTCATTTCATTTGGGACTGTTTTTGAACCCTTTTTAATGGGTTTTATTAGGCATGTTATGACCTACTACTTATGTTATGCACTATATTTGCACTTATTTTGGACTATTTTGACAACCTTTATAATGAATTTGAGACTATTTTAAAGTATTTAACAACTATGTTTATAACTATTTTGTTCTATTTTGACAACCTTTTAATGGGTTTAGGAAATTCGGCAATCCTTATTAAATATCGGAACTTATTTGAACTATTGAAAAATGTTAACATGGTATAATATGTACTGAAATGAAGTTGAAATATTAATGGATTTATGACATTTTTGAACCATTTTTGAAATTTTGCATATAAATAAAATAGTGTTAGTTGAATTTAAATGGAAAATGATTAAAGAAAATGAAAAGAATATTAAGGAATATCAACCCCGTCAAAATCGATTAAATAACCAGTGTTGTCAATATCAACCCTATAAAAAATTGACAATCAGACCGAACTGATCTTGTTCGATTCCAATAACCGATATAACAGGTTCGATATCTATTCAAAATAGTCGAGAACAGATAAAGTTGGTTCGACTTAAGAAAAAGCTAAAAACTGAACCGATCGACACGTGAACACACCTATCTTGAGTGATTTGGTCATTTTATCTTGTTTCTAGTCCGCGCATCTTCAATCCATACCACCATTTTTAGACATAATGATACTGTACAAATGTGTATAACTTATATGTTTTGTGTCTTTTGTGGTCGTTTATACCCATACATAGTTGTGCTTCATTGGTATATGTATGGTTATATATATGGTATATTTTGTGTTTTGAATCTTTGTGTTTTCATTTAATCCTTATTTGCCTTATGCTTAATCTTTGATTTATATTGACATGTGTTATGATCATTTTCTATCTTATACTTAAATGTTTGCATCATAATTGATATCATTTTCTCGTAGTTTGTATTATTTTCACTTGTGTTGACGAATTATTTGTCATTGTATGCTTGCTTCGCACCATTACATGATATACTTTCTTTCATTATGTTTCCATGTTTTAACATTATGGGGGAGATTTGGTTTAATATTTTACACCTTTTAATTTTTTTATTCTTTAATAAAAAGGGGGATAAATGGTATCGAACTCCTTTCACATAAGTGGTCTTTAACTTAAGGGGAGACATAATTTCTTAAGTAGAGATGGTTAGAGAAATGGATAATAGTTTTCATATGCAGTTTATATATTGTTATATTCTCTTTTCATTTGAAGGGCGTGTTTAGATATACATGTTAGCAACAGTGCGGTAAAGGTTTAAACAAGAGCAAAACTACTCAAGTTTGTGTCGGCAAAACATTTGTACTTTTCATTTTTGGAGTTGGGGATTGAGTCTTAGTGATCTTGACGGACCAATAGTATTTAGTTTTTCGTTTTGTACTAAAATAGCCAAAGGGGAAGATTTGTAAGGACTAATTTTCGAATCGATTCAATTTGTATGTATTGGCATAGTTCCATGTTTGGACACAACTTTTTTTATTCATAGGTTAAGACTTGAGCTGTTTGTCCTTCAAATTCGTTGTATGTTATTGATGATTGTAGTGACCAAAGATAAAGTGATATCGAGTATACATCGTGTTTAGAGCCGAGTTTTGTCTTCATCATTCGAGGAATCTCAATGAGGTATAAATATGTATTTTTATTTCTTAGTTGGATTGGATTTTAGGTGCTCATTTATAAAATTATTTTATAAGTATTTTTAAAATATTTTTTTAAAAATTTGGCATGTCATTAGAATGGCCTTACGTTTGTCAGTCGAACGATTTTACACATTTTTTTAGAAACATTAATCCAACGAACTTTGAACGAGCTATTTCTAAGGTCCTCTAAATTCGTTTGAAGTCTCATTAGAAGGTGTTCAGATGAGATGTGTAACATCGTTTGAATGAGATCTAATTTTTTTCAAACAAGCTGGCATGTTTTCCAATGTAAATTTCTTTTATAAGCTTATCTTGTCTTCAAAAGACCTCTTATAAATAGGAGTGCAGATAAGAAAATTTATGAGACTTTTTTGAGATTTTTATATTCCCAAAATTGTTTATATAGATCTCTAAGTTTATGTATTTGTTTTAAGAAAAAGTATTCAAAACCAAATCCCTACTTTACACCCATGTTTGAGACCCAAGAATCATGCATTAATATGTCGTTTTGAAATCTTCCTGTTTTGCATCAAAATGATTTGCTCTTTATATTATGAGCATTTTTTTACGGAGGATATCATGTTTGGTGTTGTGCGGGAGCTGGACTGGTCACGAGACAACTAAGATCGATGGGATATCGAGATGTGGGAAAACTCTTGCATTGTATGGATTTTGAATTGCGTCCATCAATGAACGTGAAAAAGGTAAGGATCAAGAAAGCGCGTCAAGGCTTTAAGGCATTGAGTCTATGGGTAAGTCTAAATTGATCTTGTAAACTTCCTATACCATAGTTGACTTGTGAGGCTTGGCAGTCTGATGTTTTTTCCATTGTGAATTTTCCTAATACGTCACCATGTTGTGATTTACTTATTTTACTCTTACTTACACTCGCCTAGATTCATGCTTTGGTCAAGAATAAAATCGATAAATTATTTTTACATAACACTTTTGGTCTTGTATATTGGTGCAAGTTATTTAAAAAAAATGTGAAGATAAAATTTGGTGGTGTGTTTCTTTACAAACCCTAGGTAACTTAGCTTTCTTAGTGTTTTTAAGTCTTTTGACTTTAAAGAGAGGGAGAGGGCGTCTCAGTGTTTTTTTGGGCATAACTAGATAGTCTTTTTTTTGTGGGTTATATAACTGATGTTGTAGGTTGGTGTAACATATATAACTAATTTTTGCCTAGGCTAACCATAGATAATAATATATTTTTTTTAACCTGGGCTACAACCTAGATTTGCTGCCCTCATATATGCCTTTGGTTCAGTTGTCCTCGATTTTTACAAAATGAGTTGGATAATACGTATCGCAAACTTGAAACTCATTGGTACGTCAATTGATAATGAGTAATATTTTTAAAAATCTTATTTGTTTATATTGGAAAAACTGTTTGTGTATTAAATTATTAATTTTGTGGGTTTGTCTTCATCCTATTTGTTTAATCTCACGTCATCAATATATTAACTATCGTGATTTTTGTAACACACACACACACACAAACACACACACACAGACACACACACACACATAGATACATAGATACATACATACATACAAACATACATACATACATACATACATACATACATACATACATACATACATGCATACATACATACATACATACATACATACATACATACATACATACATATAGTCAGATTTTTCAACATATCTTTTACAAATACACCTATGAACATATATATTTTGAAAGGAAATAGTAAAAAAATGTATATTTTTCAACCAATTTTTATTGACATGGTCTCCATAACGAGAAGATTATCTACCAAAAAATCACATAAAAAAATTCAACAAGAAAAAGATTGGGATCATGATCACATGTTTCAACATTTAAAATTCACGTTATATATATAGTGAGACTCTCCTACATACATCATAACAATATACCTACGGACATACCCATTTTTAAAAATAGTAAAAAAAAATTTCAACCAAATTTGGTATACATGATCTCCACAATTAGGAGTTCATCTAACAAAATTGTATCGACAAATTTCTCTTGTATGAGGGTGTGATGATGATAAAAAGTTTCAATGGTTAAAAATGCACATATCCATCCAACTTTTGATCATCAACTCACCTTCTTACAAGAGAATTTTTTTGATACAGTTTTGTTAGATGATCGCCTAATTATGGAGATCATGTATACCAACTTTTATTAGAAAATATTTTTTTTACTATTTTTAAAAATGAGTTCGTTCATACGTATGCTGTTCGGTCGTATATTGGAAATTCTCACTGTATATATATGGGACATTAACCTTCAATATATCTAATTATACTGAACGTGAAAGTCAAATAATAAGGGATTATTAGGTCTATTGAAAAAGATTTATTGTCTAAAGAAATGCCATTGGATGCCATTTAAAGGCAGCCTCCTCATGGACTTCACATCACTCCGTCATTATGGTCATTCCTTCTTCATCATATTTTTGCATTCAAAATAATTTTGTGTCATCTTCAGTTGGAAAAGGCTAATTGAAAAACTTTAAGCTTAACGAAGAAAATGTGGTCGAAACAAGTATTAAAGACCAAGAGAAAAAAATTTTGCTGAGGAAAACATTGAGGATGTATAGATATTACTTGATTATTTAAAATATAGAATTAAATTGTGATTTTTCACATCAACCTAATAAATAATTTTGTGATCGAGTTATAATTAATTAAATAAACTAATAAAAACACAGGGTGTTACATACCCACGAATTTGTAATGTTATTATATAAGTGTAAAGGTGGTAGGATTTAGATTCATTCACCTAAAATCATTGGAAAAGACTTGGGGGAGAGTAAGAGACTTCTCTCGAAAAGGAAAAGGCTTCTCTAGGAGACCAAAAATCAAGTGTCACCCTACACCATCACCACCGCCAAAAGTTGGCTGAAAAAAGGAGGAGCACATGCAGAGTTATCTTCCCCAACGGTTCAAACATATGAATCAGAGTCAAGTGATTAACAATTACAAATTTAGCATGTATATTGTCCATTTTAGAATAGTAGTAAAATAAAAAAATGTTGCAAGAAACCAAAGATCAATTATGATGATTTTCAATGAATCTTTCAAATAAGAATTATATAAGATTGATCCCTTTCTGAATATAGAATTAAATCCATAAAATTTGGGAATCATTTGGTGAAGAAAATTTGGGATTTATAATCGTTCTTGTATGGATGGAAAACTAAGATGTTTCTGAATTTTTAAGGAGATGACTTGATTTAATTGAAACTTCGTGATGATTTCATATTGTTTAAAGGTTAGAAATCATTTATATATCGTGATATATCTTTTGGCATTAATTATGAGGAGTTTGGAATTATTTGGTAGTGGTTTTCATGATGAAAAAAATGTAAAACCCGTAGGTAAACTTGTGCAGAAATCTGGCCAAATATATTTTCGATCGATCGATTGACCCAAGAATGTCAATCAATCGACCCAAGAATGTCGATCGATCGGTTCCCCCTGGAAATGTGATTTGTTTATTTTTAATTTTTGTTTAAATCCCAACTTTAGAAATCTTTGGTGTTGATTAATTGAACTTAATGGGACTTGGGGATGGGCAGTAGGACATACTTAAGACCTGGAAAAATATTATTATGTGTGGATTGAATGGGGGGAAATAACGAGTGTTAATTGAATCAGTTATGATGGAGAATTATATATGTTGGGATTTAAATTGGATAAATGATGACCTAAGGTTAGTACCAGTAGTAAGAGGGTCATTAATTACTAGAATAACCTTAGACTTATACGGGATTAACTCTAAGAGATGAAATAAAGGGTTAAAATTGAATTCGGGATTTTTGGAGAAATAAACTTAATTAAAGATAATTTTAATCCAGAGAGATTCGGGAGTTGTGATGACAAGGACCAGTAGGACATAGAAGTTACTTACTGAATTTACACGAGGAATACATGATTAACGTTCGAGTGATGAGAGAAGCTCGGGAACATAATTTGAGAAGTAAAGTCATAATCTGTAAATACGTAAGATATTCGAGATAAATATACTACGTATGGAAATATTTATATGAATTGTGCATGTGCGTTATTGTTATTGTATATAGGTGGGGTGAATACCTGTATTTTTATTTATTGTGTGTATTACATACCTACGTTGCTAGCTATCGGGGTGAAGGTTTCGAGTTATGGACGATCTTATGCTGATGATCCCATTTGGGGGGATTTTAGATTCGTACCCTGAGCATAGTACCTTGGACACGTGCAATCGATGTGAATGATAGTTTCGATGGTTGAATGCGAACATAGGTATGTGCGTGACCCACTTGGCTCGGGAGTATGCTCGCCTCCAATATATATGTTATGTGATTTATGGTTCGTGAGAGACACTGAACCAATAGTACTTTATACAATGGGAGATGTATCAGGGCATGATAGCAGAGTATGCATGCACCGCAGATGTGTCTGGGAGGTGCGATATTAGTATATATAATAATGTTATGAATATATATACTGAGATGTAATATACTATGTGAGAATTGTAGATTAATATATATATATATATATACTGTGATGTAATCTACTGTGTGAAATTGTAGATTAAATATATATATTTATATACTATGATGAAATCTACTGTGTGATATTGTAGATGAAAATGAATAATAAGATCTGATTGAATTAAGTAAGCAATTACTTAATCCTAATGCTGTGAAAGCCTAGCTCATATTAAAGAGAAATGAACATGTTTAATTATCATATGTATTGTGTAGGAAATACGGAGAAATGGTATGGGTTATAATTATAATTGAGAACCTTAATTCAAGAGATAATAAGGCACATTAGGTGTGCATACTAGATGAGAGGTGAGATTCTCAAGCGAGAGCCCGAGAAGCTAACATGTACATAATAATTGATTAATTGCACTTGTTAAGCACTTACTATAAACAATAACTTTTACAATCGGGCTCTGACCCGTTTCCTCGCATATTTTCTTCTCTATTGTATCTTGTACATCATGTGTCCGGTACTAGGGATGCCGGCATAGAATATGGATGTCTCGACGGATTATAGCTGTTACTGGGGATGCAGACTTTGTTTAGACGCTTCCAACCTATTGATTCATACATATGTAATATTTACTTTCATGTAGGGCATGTCGCTCAGGATTCTAGAGGTTGTAATTATTTATGTCAGTACTGTGGATATCAATTTTATTTGGTGGTAATGATAAATTTTAACTGGAGAGTTATTCCAGTCACATTTATTCTTGTTATATTTTATTCAGTTGTGATATGATATTACTTATTATTATTCCGTATTGTGGAATGGTTTTACTCAAATTAAAAATGGAAATTTTTTGAAACTAGCTTAATTAATTATTAGGTGAGTTAATAATGAATTTTTTTATGACGGTGATGCTGAGAATGAACAAGATGGATATTCTGATTTAATTTAATAAAGGACCGATCACCCGATATTTAATTAGGTAGGGTGTTACACCTATCTAACTTTGGGACGGATGATTTAATTTAATAAAGGACCGATCACCCGATATTTAATTAGGCAGGGTGTTACACCTATCTAACTTTGGGACGGATCGTACACTATAAGATCTTAGAATTCTGAAGGTTTAAGATAGGTTTTGGATATCCAAAATAAGTCAACCTCATTATCAAAAAATACTTTTCTCCCCATCGTATTGCAATCAGATCCGTAAAGTTATTGCGTTCTAAACTCTAGGTTTGTTCTTCAAATATAGTTTTTAATTTTACCTCTTTCCCATGTTCAATAAATCGAAGATCCATGGATGAAATTTTTTATTCCATGCATATCAATCCCCAATAATTTGTATCAAAGCCTTTAGTTTTGATTAATAATTCATCGTAAGGATATATGTTATCCAAACTTTGAAAAACCTAGCTTTGCATGTTATGGTAATGGTGTATGTTTCTTGATGACATGGTTTTCCATAGATTCTGTATATAACCCTTTCACCATTGTCGTGCATTTATTTTCTATGTGAATCGATCCTATGGTGGTTCGTCCTTAGTTATTTTTTGCCTCTTGATTAGATTTGGTTGTAATAATGAAGTTTTTTTTGTTATTTCTATTTTTATGTATTTTGAAGTTGTAATGCCGTGGACCGAATTTATGGGTTACCCATAGTCAACCCGGTCCGACCTGAGCATTAGGTGTGAAATGCAATGAAACAACCTATATGATGTTGCTAATCCAAATTTATTTTGACTAACTTTTCACTTTTTTAGCATGTGATTTTAATATAAAATTAAACTACACAAGACACCCGTGGGAAGCATTCCAAGAGTCGAAGCATACGAGCTACTAATGTAAAATAAAAGAGGGAACTTACCAGTGTAACGCTCTCACAATACGAACCCCCATCCAACCTACCGTAACAGTGACGAGGGAGTGATACGAATGCTTAAAGGGAAATATAAAAAATACACAATAGAATCGGACGGCAGAAAGAAGACTCTAACATGTTGTACCTACGTGCACAACAATTACCTTATATATATATATATATATATATATATATATATTTATTTATTTATTTATTTATACACGTATATATACTTTAATGCATGAAACCGTTTTATTTCTGAAAACATTATTTACCCCGATTAATTCACCTTACTTCACACTCGTTGCTTTATTTAACCCACACATTTAAATACTTGAAACTCCCACACTTTTTTTATCCCAAAACTATTTCCTTATCGAAATTACCCTGTTCATTTAAACAATTCACATTAGTATTTTCATTGAAAATCACCCCCTTTCTGCACGCGTAAACACCGTGTTAGAAAATACTTATTTAACTTTTGAAAATCTTTCACAACATACCATTGTGTTAATTATGGATTAAACCTTCTTAGGTTGCTTAACGACCCATTTAATCACTACACTTTACCTTTCCTTTACTTTATGGACATTAATCTACTTACACCTTTCTTGCCCACTTTAACCTTTTTCAGAACATTTATTAGTTCATTCAAGTTAGGTTGTTCCTATACCTTTTCACCACACAACCCTTTTCTAGACATGTTCCTTATTCCTCTATCTTTTTCTCGGAATCTTCCAGTAAACTGCGTAGTTTAATGGGCTCCACACCACCGGCGACGCCACTGTATGCTCTAGCAAATAATTTTGGGCTTTTCACTCCTAGGCTCCTGGACCACCTTAATTATCCCGACATCATCCGAGTCCCTATTAATGTGTTTTGACATTTTAAAAATGTCCATATTATTCCATTTTTTTCCTTTTTACCCGGCTAAAGCCAAAACTCAGGGTTTCACCCCAATGTATGTTACACTTTGAAAATCAACATTTCATGTCCTTTACACCTTATCTTTGATTTTATTCCAAAATATTGTTCATTTAGGACCAATTTGTGTAACGCATTTTTCAATATTTTTGATTGATAAAGATATTCCACTTTAAGTAAAATGACAATTTTACCCTTTTTTTTTCCAAACTTGTCATTTTCTTTCCATTTCATATGTGTTAATCTCTCAAAAATATTATTAAGTTATACACACTAACTTCTCAATTTTTAACCCATTAACACTTATTTAACACTGTTTTTAACCATTTTTCAAGTTAGACATTTCTTCACTTTCTTTATCAAGAAACCCAATTCCATTTGAAAATTACTTTTGTACAAAAATGCCATTTCCTTTTATTAACACATATAGTCTTAATTCCTTACACTTATCATATTTTCAACGCCTTTTTCACACACATTAAGGGCTGAAATTTCACTATTTTTTATTCCACGTTTAAAACCAAATAAACCTTCATTAAACTTGTTTATACGTGTATCATCAAAATATTAAAAGTTTATATGCATGGGAATATGGATTTTAAATCACAAAATCCTATTACATGGGTTGAACACATGGTTTATTCTAGAAATTCATAACACTTATATTCATACTTTTAAATTACATTATTGTTTCTTTAAAACTTCAATCAAATTTCCCATTTTTGTTTAAAACCTTTATTTTTTCGCAATAAGTCAAACTAAAATTACCAAATATCTTTAGTAAGATAGAAATGTAAATTTCAAACATTTTTACTCCATAAAAATGACACACCATTTTTCACAAATATCTCAAATCTTTATTTCAAGAAAACCTTGAAATATTTTCTCATGATTGATTCCCAACAAAATAATATTTTTTTGATATTTTTATTTCATAAAATTGTTTAAACACCAAGTTCTCTTGAAATGTCCAATTTTTGTTTGAAACCGTTAGAAACCCATTTTCTTACAACTCATAAGAATATTAATCTTATATCTCATATGCATCCTACTCTTAATTTCTACACGCAAGACTGCTACTAAAAAATAATAGAGTCATAAATTTAAGAGTACAATGTTTCCCACCTCAAATGAAGCTCCAACAATGGATGACATGAACTGTCTAAGAAGATGGTAACCTCCCACCTCCTAAGGTGTCCTTAGAGAGGTTGCCTAACTCCACAAATCTTTTCTCCATGAATGCTCCATCAAAAACCCTCTTCAAACTCCATGAATATACCTTCTTCATTTTCTCCCCAAACCCTCAATAACATTCCAAAATTCATATCTCTACTCAATAATGGTGGAAATGAGTGTGGTAGGTTTAAATATGGTGGGATACTAGAAATATTTGGTGGCCTAAGGGGGAATAATGGTGGTGGCATGGTAGTTTATGGTATAGAGAGGTGAAGAGATGCATGAGAATGGTAGAAGACCCACCTCTCTCTCCCCCCTCAAAAATACCCAAAATAAACTAAAAAACTCTTATAATAAAACACCACACACACCAAAATCCCAATTTTTCCCAATATGGGCATGCCAGAATTCGACAGATCATCTATTGAACTGCCCAGAATGAGACAATGCACAAAGGGCAACCTGATTTAAAATTTTTAGTTGCGCTCATTTGAACGAGAATCACCTCTCGTTCGAATGGGAAAGGAATCTCGTTCGAACTAGAATTCGAACAACCTTCGAATGATTTGGACCTGTTATTCAGTTGGATCGTTTGATCCCTTATTTGGAACGACCTTGGTTTCTCGTTCGAACAACCTGAACTCATTCAAATGACCATTCTTCATTTTTCTCCAATTTTCTAATTTTTATTCCATAATCTTCCAACAATTACTATCAGGTCCCCAAACAGTCAATTGCATCTACGAACTCAATCATAATGATCCAAATCTCAAGGTTTTCATGTTATTACAACTTGTGCAGAAAATTAATAAAATATTGGGGCGGGGTATCCCATTCTTCCCTCCTTAAGAAATTTCGTACCCAAAATTATCGACCCGTCAATCATTACAATTTTAGGGACTATCAATTTCTACTCTAAGTCATAGAAATCCTCCATGACTAAATCATCAGAGTCCTCTAATACCAATATAACATCATACGCTCATTCACGGGTTGGTCACTTAAAGGTTCATCATTCAGCATGACCTAATGCTCACCCTCAAGATAGTCATCAAATTCACTTATAGTCCTTGAGTCTCCACTTCTCGATGATCATGCTTAGTCAAGTCCTATGACTACATTTTCTAATACCCAAGGCACATTGGTACCTCTATCTGGAAATGCCCTCTTGTGATCGACACTTATCTGAGTGTGACCGTACTATAATCAACACCCAGTTCATCATCAAGAATCATTTCAATTCTTAGGACTCCTCTTGCTGCCCTTTCAAAATATTTTGGATCATCCCGACCACATAGCTTCATCCAAACTTAACACTAATCTCATGTCACTAGTTTCTCCCATCAATATCAACAACCCACTAAGTCTCAAACCATTCATCTAATTAATACCCTTTTACAGGATCTTCACATGAATCTAGGATCACTCTAGGTGTTTAACCAAGGGACACACACGTTAGCCTTACACAATCCACTCCCCGTGACAAACCACACTTTATGCTAAGTTTACTTGAGTTCTAATATTCTACGATGTCCTTGAGTTATCAACCCGCTCTTCACGATCGGAGCCTTTAATTTTCATGTTGGCCAAATCCTACTTTATTACGCCTAAGGAAAAAGAACACTATTACCAACCGTGCGTTTGAAAGCATAACCTCCCACACACGGAGCTTGATGCAATAAAAATTATACCTTGAACAAGGGAGCACCTAGTTATCGAGCTTCATTGACCATGCCAGGTCCAACCGTGCTCTACTGGGCCAAATTGCGTCGTGCCACGTCGTGGTATAAATTCAAGTTATTGCCACCAATTTGGAATACAATTCTCTATCACCGAAATTGAAGGGAAACACAGAAATTAGAAGGGATAAATAGTAGATTTGATAGTATGCCACTCACATATATCTATAATGGTCTACGAAGGCGAACCTACGCTGGACTTCATAATCCATGCATCATCCTATGCGAACTCGTCAGATCCTAGCCTATCCATGCGCCCTAGCTTGAGTCACCAATTATAATGAATCTAACCATGACCCAATAATTTCCTCGAGAAAAAAGTAACACACGAACCTAACGTTCCTTAGGAAGTTAAACGCTGGATTTCCCTCCTTAAGGATAAAGCCTCCTTCTTACATCCTTGGAAACCACGAGCCTCCTAGTAGATGAATGATAACGTCCTTATTGACACCGACCTTATCCATCTCATCAGTAACTATGTCGCCAATCTAATACACCTAGATTACTATATTACTTAATCGTACCATAGGCGCATCCAATGTCTCCTTAAGAACTACTTCATTCGATGAAAAAATTACTCTATCATAACTATCCTCGTCACGACGTTACTGTCACCTATCCTAAAGTTCTATTTAATTGACTCCCCGTGATGGCCAATGACTTGTCATTAACAGCATACAGGTAATAAGTACCACTCAAATATACACCATCGAGTCCACATGAGTAGACAAGATGACCCATGATCTACACATTTCCCTACTAGTGTCATCTTAACACATACTGATCATGCTACAATAACCCATCAAATTTTCTATAGTCAAGGCCTTAATCATAACATCGTTGTCCCAACTCTCTAAGGCATTCCTGTTACTCAATAAAATCTAACACGACCCTCCTTACATTGGTCCTCTCAAGACAATGAGTATTATACCAAACCATGATATGAATATTTAATTTCACCCCAGAAGATTACGTTATCTAACTACATTAAACTTGGCAGCCTCACCCATAGCTATATGAAGCGATTCATTTGAATTTAGTCGACAACCCCAGGCCATCACCAAATTTTTCATATCCTATCATAGGACGCAACACATTTTACAAAATCTAGCCTAATTGGTTCACTAAGGTCACCAAGTATACCCAAGCATTTATCACTAAAGACTACGTAAGAATTCATCAACCACGATTTCCACAAAGTGATTGTGACCTATGGTTTCTCAATATTCCGTTTAATTATTTCTAGCCACTCACCCCAAATATCATTCTGAAATTTTCTGACATGGTAGGTCATAGTCATCAGAGACCTCAAGGCATCACAATAAGTTGACCTTTAATTTTAAGCGTACTCCAAGGACCTCCTTTGCCACAATAAGCCGTAACTCTAATAACGACTTATGAGATATATTCCTCGACCAACAGTCACTAAGGCCCTCATCCACAAGGACAACATCCTACCAACTAAAACTGAATGTACCATTGTCAAGCAATGAGCCACATAAATTTTTACATACTCATTAATTTATCCATCAGTCACGGTATTACCCCAATGATAGGATTTGCCTAATCACATCATTGACCTTACTTACCCATGAATGTCGCACATAGGGACTATATGCATGTTAATCACCAATTTCCCTTACTTAGTCACGACACCATAATGATCAAACTCTATCATTAACTATACGCAACTTGTGCCACCTGCCCAATGGGCGTCATCCCACCCTATTAACATCTCAAAAGATTCTGCGTCAACAAGGTGGGACATAATCAACTCACTTGAAAAACCATGGTGTCACCACTATCGACTTTCAAGGACACCTATAAATTATTAAAATATCTAATCAGAAGCGCGAAAGCGATTAATAACAACTAACTTAGTCACATGCCACTTGGCAATAATACACCCATCATGCTAACCTCTTTGACTTCACCTTTGGGTACACGAACTAAACTATCAATAAAACTAGCGTGATGGGCCTAAACCAATACTGAAGTTGAAAGATCCACTATCAACCTAACTACATCATTCTCGAAAGGAACCTTGAATCTAAAGGTTCAGTACCATTTGTAACGCCCCGACCCGGATTTATGGGTTACCCGTAGTCAATCCAGTCCGACCCGAGTGTTAGGTGTGAAGTCCAATGAAATAACCAATATAATTTTGCTAATCAATTTTTATTTTGTTTAACTTTTCACTTATTTAGCATGTGATTCCAATTACAAATTAAACTACGTGGGGGACCCGTGCGAAGCATCCCCAGAGTCTAAGCATACAAAGCTTCTAACGTAAAAAAAAAGAGAGAACTTACCTCTGTAACGCTCTCATATTACGAACCCACACCTAACCCGCAACAAAAAAGATGAGGCAAATACCTAATAGAATCGAATGACAGAAAGAAGAGTCTAATATGTTCTACCTACGTGCACAGGCAACTACCTTATACACACACACACACACACACACACACGTATATAGATTTTAATTCATGAAACCGTTTTATTTCTGAAAACATTACTTACCCCGACTAATTCAACATATTTGACATTCATCACTTTTTTGAACACACACGGTCAAATACTTGAAACACCCACACTTTGTTTAATTGAAAACCATTTCTTTATCGACATTAACCCTTTCATTTAAACTATCCACATTATTATTTTCATTGAAAACCACCCAGTTTCAACACATGCAAACATAATGTTAGAAAATAATTATTTAACTTTTTAGAACCTTTCACAACACACCCTTGTGTTAATTATGGGTTAAACCTTCTTATGTTACTTAACGACCCATTTAATGGCTACACTTTACCTTTCCTTTACTTTGTGAACATTAATCTATTTACACGTTTCTTGTACACTTTAACCTTTGTCGGAACATTTATTAATTCATTCAAGCTAGGTTGTTCCTTTTACCTCTTAACCACATAACCCATTTCTTGAAATGTTCCTTATTCCTTTATCTTTTTCTCAGAATCTTCCAATAAATTTCGTACTTTAACGGGCTTCACACCATCGATGACGCCACCATATTCTGTGCCCAGTGATTTTGGGTCTTTCATCCCAGGGCTCCGAGCCCTCCTTAAATATCCAAGTGTCATTGAGTCATTATTAATGCATTTTAACATTTTATAAATGTCCACATTATTCCCTTTTTACTTGGCCGAAGCCAAAACCCATGGTTTTACCCCAATTTGTGTTACACTTTGAAAATCAACATTTCATTTCCTTTACAACTTAGCTGTGATTTTATTCCAAAATCATGTTCTTTTAGGACCAATTTGTGTAACACCCTTTTCAATATTTTTTTTTCATAAAAATGTTCTTTTAAGTAAAATTACCATTTACCCTCTTATTTTAAAACTTGTCCCTTTCTTCCAATTTCATAAGTGTTAATCTCCCAAAAATATTATTAATTTATGCACACTAACTTCTCATTGTTTTATTTATTTAACACTTATTCAATGCCGTTTACAACCATTTTATAATATAGGCATTTTTTCTTCTTTATCAAGAAACCCAATTACATTTGAAGACTACTTTTGTATGAAAATACCATTTTCTTTTATTAACACATGTAGCCTTAATGCCTTACACATATCATATTTTCAACACTTTTTTCACACACATTAAGGGATGATATTTCTTTCATATTTATTTTATGTTTAAACTCAAATGAACCTTCATTAAACTTGTTTATATGTTTATCATCAAAATACTACAAGTTTATATGCATGGAAAGATGGATTTTAAATCCTAAAATCTTATTAAATGGGTGCGACACATGGTTTATTATAGAAATTAATAACACTTGCAAATCATATTTTTCAAGATTAAAGGACATTATTATTTCTTCAGAACTTCAAACAAATGTCCTAATTTGGTATAAACCTTCATTTTTTTCTTCAAGAACTCAAACTTAATTTACAAAATATCTTTAGCAAGATAAAAATGTAAATTTCAAACATTTTTACTCCATAAAAATATTTAGCAGCCAAACTCTTGAAACACACTATTTTTCACAAATATCCCAAATCTTTATTTCATAAAATGTTTAAGAAGATGGTGACCTCCCACCTCCTATGGTTGCCTATATCCCCCAAGCTTCTCTCCATGAATGGTCCATCTACAAACCTCTTTAAACTCAATAAATATCCCATCTTCATCTTCTTCATCCCCAACAACATTCCAAAATTGGTAGCTCCACTTAACAATGGTGGAAATGGGTGTGCTAGGCTTAAATATGGTAGCATAGTAGAAGAATATGATGGCTTAAGGTGGAATAATGGTGGTGTCATGGTAGTTTATGGTAGAGAGAAGTGGAGAGATGCATGAAAATTGTTGAAGACCCAACCCTATCTTTCTCTTCTTAAAACTCTAAAATACCAAAAATAAACAAAAAAACCCTTATAAAAAAATTCCACACACAAAAATCCTCATTTTCCCAATCTTTACACATTAGAACGTAACAGCTCATCCATCAAACAAACCAGAGCGAGACATCACACAAGGGAAACCTAATTTAAAAAGTTCAGTCGTACTTATTCGAATGAGAATCACCTCTCATTTGAACGACCAACTCATTCGAACTAGACTTTGAATGACATAGTCCTATTATTCAGTGGGATCTCACTCGAACTTCGTTCGATCCCCTACTTTAGACTACCTCCGTTTCTCATTCGAACGACCTAAACTCGTTCAAATGCCCATTCTTCATTTATCTCCAAGTTTTCCAATTTTTATCCTCCAGTCTTCCAACAATTATAATCAGAACCCTAAACAGTCAATAACTGCTACAAACTTAATCATAGTGATCCAAATACCAAGGTTTTCATATTATTATAACTTGTATGGGAATTAATATTGGGGCGAAGTATTACAGAGGAGTTGGAGATGGGTTTTAGTTCTTATAAACTTATAATCCTGTATTAGGTTTGGTTTTAATGTTTGGACAAGTAATTTTTACTTTTTTGGGTGGTTTTCGATGGTTGTTCATGGTTGTTCTTCCCCAAATTCTTTTCAGACCATAAAGGATTAAGCTCTAGTGATTAAAACCCTCAATAACTTTAGTTTGTGATGAAATCTACTTGAAGTTAGACTCTTTGTTAAAGGAAGTGTTTTACAACAATGACTTTTGGACATGAAGAGTTTTACTTCAAGAAGAAGTCTAGGCCATAATAGAAAATGGAATTTATGTCTTTTCATTATTTACTCTATTTATTTATTTAATAACTTTATCTAATTACTTTATTATGTTGGATAATTCCTGTGCTAATTGATTGGAGAATTAGGAACACCCGATTTTTGTGGACAACATGGATTATTATTTTTTCAGACTGTTAGATCACCGATTTTATCCAAAAATCTGTGTTATATTTTATTCTTTTCTAAATTTAGTTAAAATCGAGGTAATTAAATTTTATGGCGTGATTGAAATTGAGATCGCCAATTTTTTTTTTGAAAATTTTGAATTATATTTTTATTTAAAGAAAAATTAAAATGTGAGATCAAGATATCTATTTCACCTAAGTAAATTTGAAAATTACTAAGGATTTAAATTTGGTCTTTTTGAGAATAAATATTTCCTTAAAACCCTCAAGTTTTACACCATGGTCTCCATCGATATTTATAAGTTTTTTATGCGATTAATTCCTCATGTCAACTTGATTTGCCCCCTCATCGGATGGTCTTAATCGCGATATCACAAAGACTTTAAAATTTTTAGGTGGTAGTTTAGTGGAATTGAATGTGAGTGAGTGAATTCCATCCTCCCATGGAGGAAGTTCTACATGAGCCGATTTAATTTTATTAAACGAATCGGTGGCATACACTTAGAAATAACTTTTAATATCCTACGAATTAGAGTCATTGTCATATGTTGTGGGACCGAAAGTAATGACTATTCAATTATGTTTGATCGAGGATCCTTAACTGTCTAGGTACGGAATTGAAAGATAAAAGTATATCTAGTTCAAGGTGAGGTGATTTAAGTTACCATTGAGAAATCGCACTTCACAGGTGAATTATGATGTTCGACGGGATTTTACATTTAAAATTGGAGATGAGGCATTCCACTTTAAAATAAAATAAAAGTTAAATTATCTTTTCAAAATTTATGATTCTCAGATTTTGAAATTTGATCTTCATTCAACCCACTTGATTAAATCTTAAAGGACAACAAACTTACTGGAATTAACTACATTAACTAGAAAAGAAACCTAGAAATTGTCCTAATTGCCGAGGACTTTATTTTTTTCTTAACGAAGACCTGCCCTGTGAAGCCGGAAGAAGGTGCGCGGGATGTGCAATCCTACCTGAGGTGTAAAAAGGTTGATTAGATGGCTCGCCATTACATATTGGCCTCTATTTTCACTGTGTGACAACAATAGCATTAGAACATGTTCGCTACATAAGACATGATTCAAATCCTTAGGGATATCCTTGAGGATACGAATTGTGATGCTTGGTTAAATGCTATGGAATTGTTGGTCAACACCAAGATGCCTGAGGTTAATCCCGTGGAGAAAATTCTAAGCACAATGTCGTTCTTAGGATAATTGGAGGTGGCTGAATCTGAAATCGATGGGGAAACCCATGTTGATTTCGTGCTCCAATCATTACCGGTGTTCTATAAATAATTTTTACAATATTCTATGAACAAATTTGATTACTCTCTAGTGCAACTTCTTAAGGAACTCCAGGTTTCACATAAAATCAATAGACAAAAGGGTGTGATTCAGGTTGCTGAGAAAAGCCCATCTACGTTCTGAAAGGTAAGAAGAAGAATTAAGCAAGTGGACAACTAAAGTTTTCCAGACAAACTTTAAGACCAAGGGTTGAGGTAAAAAGCCAGTAAGTGGCTATTACATCTGCAAAGAGGAAGGAGACTAGAAGAAGCAATGCCCCCTCTACTTACTAGCAAATAATGGAAATAGTAATTTCTCCCATATTATTGAGACATGTTTTATAGTGCAATCTACTGGAATTTGGTGTGTAGATTCGGGAGCCATTAATCATGTTTGTAAATATTTGCCGGTAACTAGGGACCTTAGTGATGGAGAAATACTTCTGTTCATGGGAGATCATCACATGGAAACAACAAGAAATTTATTTGAATTAAAGTTGGGGTAATTAAATTATATGGTATGATTGAAATTGAGATCGCCGATTTTTTGTTTTTGCAAAATTTAAACTATATTTCTTTAAAAAAAATTTAAAATGTGAGATCAAGATATTTATTTCGCCTAAGCAAATTTGGAAATTACCAAGGATTTAAATTTGGTTTTTATAGAATTGAATAAATGTTTCTTTAAAACCCTCATGTTTTACACCATGGTCTCCATCAATATTTTAAAGTTTGTGATGCGATTAATTCCTCATGTCAATTTTATTTGCCTCTCATTAGATGGTCTTAATTCTGGTATCATAGAGACTCTAAAATTATTAAGTGATAATTTAGTGGAATTGAATATGAGTGAGTTCTATCCTCCCATCGAGGGAGTTCAACACGAGCCAATTTTATTTCATTAAACGAATCGGTGGCTTATAGTTAAACATAAATTTTGTTATCCTTCGAATTAAAGTCACTGTCATAAGTTATGGGACTGACAGTCGCTGACTATTCAATTATGTTGTACAAAGGATACTGAACTATGCAGGTACAAAATTTAATGACGAAGGTATGTCTAGTTCAAGGTGAAGTGATTTAAGTCCCCATTGAGAAATCTCACTTCCCATGGGAACAATGATGTTTGATGGGATTATACTTGTAAAATTAGTGGTGAGGAAATCCACTTTAAATAAAATTAAAGTTAAATTCTCACATCTTATGTTGAAATTTATTCTCTTTTCAAAATTCATGATTATCAGATTTCAAAATGGGATCTTCATTCAACACACTTGCTTTAGTCTTAAAAGCACAACAATCTTACCAGCATGAATTATACTGATAGGAAAAGAAATAGAGAAATTGTCCTAACTATTGAGAACTTTATATTTTTCTTGACAAAAATCTACTTTGCCAAGTTGGAGGAAGGGGTGACCTAAAGGGATGCCCAACATTAGAATATATCCACTTCTTAAGACATGATTCTGAACCTCAAGGATATATTTAAGGATCAAAATCATAACGTATGGTTAGATGCTATGAAATTATTGGTCAACACAAAGATGATCGAGGATAAACCCGCGCGCCAGCACATTTTAAGGATGCTTTTAATCTTGGAGGCGATTGGATCTAAAATAGATGGGGAAACCCAAGTTGATTTCGTGATCCAATCACCACCCGAGTCCTATAAGAAGTTTCGTCTATATTCTATTAACAAATTTGATTACTTTCTGGTGCAACTTCTTATGGAACTCCAATTTGCATAGAAAATAAATGGTCAAAAGGGTGTGAGTCAGGTTACAGAGAATGGCCCATCTTCGTCTGTTCTGAAAGGAAAAAAGAATAAAGACAAGTAGACAACCCAAAGTTGTCATGAAAAACTTTAATCCGAAGGGTTGAGGTAAAAAAAAAGTAGGTGGCTATTATATATGTGAAGAGTAAGGACACTAGAAGAAGCAATGCCCCCTCTACTTAGAAAAAAATAATTAAAGTAGTAATTTCTCATATATCATCAGGACATATTTTATGGTGTAATCTATCGAAACCTGATGTATAGATTCGAGATCTAATAATCATGTTCGTAAATCTTTGGAGGGGTTACTGGTAACCAAAGAGCTCAATGATGGAGGAATGTTTTCGTTCATGGGAGATAATCATATGGAACAATAGGGAATTTAGTTTAAATTTTAGTGAAGACAATAAGTTAATATTAGTATATTGTTTTTATGTTCCTTGTCTTTAACGAAATTTGAATTCTGTTTTTAATCTTGTGATTGATGGATATTTGGTTTATTTTAATAGAAGATTTTTTTAATCACAAATGGAAAGTCTCTTATTTGTTGTGGAACTTTTGAAAATAAAGTTTATATTATAAGACATGTCTTATCGCTAATGCTTAATACTGAATTGGATAACTTAAAAGGAAGTAACCTAAACAGAAAGGAACCTTCTAAGTTGAACCATACATTTCTTTGTGACTTACATTTTGGTCATAACAATCTAAAAAGGATATAAAGACTAGTTTCAAAAGGGAAATTGAGTTCATTAAAAGTGGAGGCACATCTAGTCTATGAATACTTCTTAGAGAGAAAGAAGACCGAGAGGATATTTACAACCAAGGGGTATAGAGAAAACATGTGTTGAAATTAGTTCATTTTGATCTATGTGGTCCTATAACTATCTAGTAAATAGGTGGTTACGTGCATTTCATCACTTTAATCGATGATTAATAAAGATAGGAATACATTTACTTTATGATCCAAAATTATAAAACCTTTAATTAGTTCAAAGTATAAAAGGCCGAGTAGAGCATAGGCTCGGTAAACTAATCCATATTCTATGATCTGATCGTGGAGAGGACTACCTCTTGGGAGAGTTTAGGAAACACCTATCCTAATTGGGTATTATAACCAAATTGTTTAACCGAGCACCACATCAAAATAAAATAGTGAAAAGAAGGAACAATACACTTTTAGATATGGTTAGGTCTATAATGAGCTATTCAGATCTGTCGAATTCCTTTTAGAGTGATGCATTAAAGATGACCATTTATATATTGAACTTAGTTACTTTTAAATTAGTTTTAACGTCTCCCACAGAATAATGGACTAGGTGAAAACCTAGTCTAGGACATGTTAGGATATCGGGTTACCCGACACGTGCTGCAAAAGGAGCCTGTGAAGTGAGAATTAAGGCAATAAGTATATCTCTTTGTGGGTTACCCCAAAGGAATAAAGGGTGGTTTATTTTATAATCCTAAGGACCAGAGGGTAATTATTAGCACAAATTCCGAATACTTTGAGGAATATTATATGGTAAAACATAAGCCCAAGAGCAAGATTATCTTATAAGAGCTAAGAGGACAAGTGAGAGAAAATGCTCCAGGACCACCCGTACAGGAAGAATTACAGGCTAATGATGCTAATACATTGCCTAACGATAGTGGGAGCATTATGGATGACCAGGATTCACATATCACTTATACTGGACCACAACTGGAGCCACATCGTAGTGGCACTACAAGAAAAATGGGTATTAGGAATGGTAAAAATCTGTCCCTAAAAGCACAAATTTTTTCCCTAAAGAGTATTTGGGATGGATTTTACAACGGCAAAAATCCGACCCTTATACTAGGCGTCGTAAATATTTTAGGGAAGGATTTTACAATCCAAAATGTTAATTAATAGATTCTCTACATTTGGTATTAGCGACGGATTTTTTCGTCCCAAAAGGTATTCTCAATTAATACAAATTGTGTATTAGGGACGGATTATAGCTGTCCCTAAAGTTATTCAAATTAATAAAAAATGTCATAAATAATTATATTATTATATGTTGTATGCTGCAATAGTAGATTACGTCTAATTTGCATTATAAGTCAAATCATCCAATCATAAACGCAATATATCAACTGCATTCACTGAAACACGTATCCAATAACAATTTCTTCCATTAAACTACATTCAAGTTGAAATATTTAAAATAGTACAAAATGATATTAATTAATAAGAAATACAATTGTCAAAAGAAAAGTCGTCCCTAAATTAAGATGATAAATATAGTTGTCAAGCAACAAAAACTTCTTGTAGTCTCACATATAGTAGACACGCTAAACAACACGTCCCTTCAACTTCTTGTGCACAACCTGCAATCAATAAATAATCATTTTATCGAAATAATATTATAGGAAAATAAAATATCCAAATATATTAGTTAATCGTATCAATAACTTTTAATAATTTTTAAAAATATTCGACAAAATCTCCTTTGTTTGTACATGAAAACCAACATGTTTAATCAACACAAATACCCGCAAGGCCGTAAAACAATTGAAAATAACAATCTCGCATATAAACAACTCTTTACAATTTTAAAAAAAATTCGACAGTCTCCTTTGTTTATATATGTAAACCAACCTGTTTAATAGACACAAAGGCCCACACGACCTTAAAATACCGAAAACAATCTCGCATATCAATAATTATTAACGATTTTAAAAAAAATAAACAGAGTCTCCTTTGTTTATACATAAAAGCAACCTATTTAATCAATACAAAAGCCCGCACAGCCGAAAAAAATTTGAAAACAATCTCGCATATCAACAACAATAAATAAACAGTATACCAAGCTCAATTCATTAGTTTGTTCATGTGTTCCACGTGTATAAAAATCTAACGCTGAAGTGTTAAACTGTGAAAAAAATAAGACACAAGACAAAAACGATATCAGTAATAAACTAATCTTTAAACCTAAGTTTAAATTTATGCAAATTCTCGTCATACACTCAAGCTGCGAGTCCAGAGACTACACGATCGGTTCATATGAGTTACATTGAACCCGTGCGAGGTGCTTGTGCCTGACACGAAATCGTTTTGTGGTTGTTTTACGTATTCACCCTTTCCCGCCATGTTTTTAAGACTAAGTTTAAATTTTTTAAAATTCTCGTCATATAGTTAAAGCGGGAGTTCGGTTACTACGCAGTCGGTTCGTACGAGTTACATTGGTCCCGTGCGAGGTGCTCCTGTATCTTACGGGACCGTTTTGGGGTATTTTACTTTTTCACCCTTTGGCGGTATGATTTTAAGACCAAGTCCAACCGTTTGTAAATTCTCATCGTATACTCAAATGAGGAGTCCTATGGATATGCAAACGGTTCCCACGAGTTATATTGGTCCCGTTCGAGGTGCTTGTGCATCTTAATTGATAGTATTTTTGTGGTTTTACTTTTTCACCCTTTTTACAACATGTTTTTAGGCCTAAGTGTAACTGTTTGCAAATTATCATCGTATGCTCAGACAAGGAGTTCGGTTGCTACGCAATCGGTTCGCACGAGTTACATTGGTTCCTTGCGAGGTGCTCGTGCTACTTATGGGACCGTTTTATAGTTGTTTTTATTTTTCTACCTTTGATGGCATGTTTTTAAGCCTAAGTCTAACTCTTTGTAAATTGTCATTGTATAATCAATAGAGGAGTCTGGTGGCTACGCGATCGGTTCCCATGAGTTACATTGGTCCCGTACGAGGTGCTCGTGTGTATTATGGGACCTTTTGGTGGTTGTTTTACATTTTCACCATTTGACAACATATTTTAAGCTTAAGTCTAACCGTTTGCAAATTCTATACTCAAATAGGGCATTCGCTGACTATTCGGTTGGTTCGTACGAGTTATATTGGTCCCGTGCGAGCTGTTCGTGCCTCTTACAAGACCGTTCGAACGAAACCAGATGTTCTAACAAAAACAGATGTCGTTCGAACGACACGTTAGTTCGTTTGAACAAGAAATCTTTTTACCTGACACGTGACCGCCTTAAAAGTTTTTATAAATAAGGTGTCAGGATTCAATATTTTGTGTGGAGAAAATTATGCTTTGATCGGAATACATTTTTGAGAGTTTACCTCTTCTCCAACATAATTTTGAATGTTCAAATTCTTTTTCACAATTCAGAAATCCCAGTGAGTTTATTTTTTGTGAGTTGTTTTGTGGAACCCAAACCATACTTTGCCTAAAGTTCAACCCTTGTGAGAAGAAATCTACAACTGGAGAGACGAGAGGTATTGTAGAGGGAGAGCCTACAAGGAATCAAGATTGCGTGTCCAAATTGGTATGGCTGCGAATGAGCCACTGCTGAGTTCTAGCTGAAGCTTTGAAGGTTTAACATAAACATCATGCATTACGCTTGAGGTAAGTTGTATGTAAGTCAATGGTCATGTAACCTTGTCAAAGTTCTTGAATATAAAAGGTTTTTCCTTGAGGGGATTTTTTCCTGAATTACTGTGTCACTTGCTTGCCTATTTTTATTTACACTTGCACGCACATGGGCTGATTTTAATTTGAATTTGGTTTTGTTAAATCTGGGTTACCGAATTAAATAAGTGAATTTTTGAATTAAATAAATTGGTAACACACCGCGTTTACAAACTGGTATTAGAGCAGGTTTCACTATCTTACTGTGAATTCCTATTTTTTTCAAAAGTTTTTGTGATATTAATTCCTTTAAACTATGATGGAGCACTTATATAATCGGGTACCTACTTTTAACAACAATAATTTTGCCTATTGGAAAGCTTGCATGAAATCTTCTTTAAAATCTATAGATGAACGCATTTGGTTGTTGGTTGAAAATGGTTGGTCTCCTCCCACAGTTACTGTAGAGAACATGACCTCTTTAAAACTTGTGTCAAACTGGGCTGAGAATGATTTTAAATTGGCAAATTTTGATTCACATGGTTTGAGTGCTATCTCTGGAGCCGTCACTCTCGAAGAGTTCCGCCGAATTATGACATGCACCACGTCTAAAGAGGCATGAGGTATTTTAACACTAACACATGAGGGTACCACCGTTAGGAAAGAATCTAATTTGCAAAATCATGCCACTAAATTTGAGACACTCACTATATCAAAGACTGAGACTTTTGACGAGTTTTGTGCACATTTGTCGGACGTAATCAACACCAGCTTTAACTTGGGTGAGGTAATTAATAATACTCGGGTTGTGAAAAAGATTTTTAGATCTCTTCCAAATATTTTTATTCCAAAAGTCACTGTTGTAAACTCGATGGGGAATTTGAGCACACTTAAGTTAGAAGAATTATTAGATGATCTTCAAACCTATGAGTTAGATATGTTTTTCCAAAATGTTAAGCCTAATGGGGTCTCACTTAGGACACAGTCGAGATCTAGTGAGGATAAAAGAAGAGAGAGAGAAAAGAAGGAGAGTGTATGTGAATCTGAATCTGATGACGACTCTGACATGGACCTGCTTTCAAAAAATTTCTCCAGTTTTCAAAACAAAGAAATCCGAATAAAAGGTTTTTGGAGAAATACCAAAAGAAAGACAAGGGCAAAGAAAGTGGTGAGAATGAAAAAGAGAGTGAGGAGAATCTTTAGATGATAAGTTGTTTTGAGTGCAATGGGAAAGGGAACAAGTCATTTGAGTGTCCCACTAGACTTAAGAGAGAGGGCAAGAAAGTTTCCATTCCCGCTACCATAAGCGATAGTGAGGGATAAGAGAAAGAGAAGGACGATGAGTTCGTAAAAGATTTAGGAAAAGGGATGACTGTTGCCTTTACTAGTCATGTGAATACCTCCACTTTGTCCCACAATGATAGCATCCACGAGAGCATGGATGATGAGTCGAGTGATGATGGGAGTGAGGATGAGAATGAAGATGAAAGTGTGATACGAAAAGCTTTTAGAAAGTTGTTTATCTAAACCATGAAAACAAAAAGGTCGAATAGGAATCTAGGTCTTCAGATTTATGAGTTGAAGGAAAAGAATGATGAGTTAAAAAGGAAAAAATATGACTTGACCAACACGACATCTAGTTTGATGACACGTGTATCCCATCTCGAGGATGATCTCGAACGAGTACGGGATGTTCAAGTCTCTTTAGAGCACGCATCTGAGAAGGTTGATAAGATGGTTCCCAATCCCATTTTGAATGATGATGAGTATGTTGGAAAAGGTCATGAAAGTGCATCCACTACTTTTAATGCCCTCGATCCTATCTCCACTTTGGTGAGTGGTTCTCATGGGTGTCCGTCTAGGAAAGCTTGTCCCAAATTTTTTGATAAATTACTTCCTATACCGGTTTATATTTACTCCCATTTCAAGAAGCGAGGAAACCTTAAGGAGTTTTGTTCTAAGTTAGGTTTTGTGCCACATAATTCCACTTCACATGTTCACGCACATGCACCCACTCATAATGAATAAAGTTTGTACTTATTCGCGAGTAAGTGAAGTTTTTGGTCAAGACTACACATGATCTTATGGAGTTGGTTCAAAAGATGTCCCTATCTTTGGAAAACTCCACCGCACTTCCTCGGGGAGGTCTTGACATTTTTTCCAGCATAGGTTGAGTTACATGATGACACTTTTGCCTATTGCTAGCATATACCATTTGCTTTATTTTTTTTTGTTTCTTTTTCCTACTTTTGGTACTATTTTAGTACTGTTCTAGGAATCTGTTTGCCCACTCTAGGAATGTTTTTTTTTATAAAATTTTCTCACTGGACAAAACTGCATGTCATTCTGAATAATCTAGAAAATTTGTGTTTCTCTCGTTCAAACGAGATCGCCTGTTGTTCGAACGACATGGAATCTTGTTCAAACGACCCTGGAATTTTATTTACAGTCCCTGTTTATTCTGATTATATGTTATTGGTACTGCTGGGTTATTTCTGAACAGTGTTTGAAAAATATAAAAAGATATTTTTTTTTTGGAAAAATTTTGAAAAATTCAAAAGGGTTTTGTATTTTATTTGCACCTTATATGAATGCACACTGAGGATGACCAAGTCACAACTTCATGCCATATCCATGTGACTGCTAGTTAGTGTTTTGAGACAGTAGATTATGTCATTCATGTGCTTTACAAAGTTTGGAGTTTTTGAGATGATACAGTGTTGCTACCTACATCTTTGACTCACTTTGTCCTTTATTGCACACATGCACGAATTTATTGGATGATTATTCTTGACAAATCACATGTTGGTTACGTGTTTCATCTTAATTCTGTCTATCAAACTGAACTAAATGCGATAAAACAAGATAATAAAAGGTGTGCATGTTTTAAACTGTTTGTCGTAAGTTCGTGTGAATTTTATAAACGGTGAAGGGCTACGAAAGGTACACATTTATCCTTTATGATTAAGAATCCATTTAAAATGACCTAAAATATTGAGGAATTTTAATTATCCAAGGTCCCAAGAGGTTTGAAAGAGCCCAAAAAAATTACATGGCAATAAAAAGATATATATGCCAATTATGGGCCATTAGGTTTATTCACCAATTCTCCAATGTTTGAGAATTTAGATCACCTCAAAAAGAAATATATATGAAGGAGTTTGGTTGGGGAATTAAAACGGATTTGCACGTCCTTAAAAATCTTGAAAAAGCGAAAATCATTTTAGACGTTATTGGTGTGAAAATCATGTTGACTTTAATTTGTTGATTTTGATTTAACACGATGTCATCTAAATTCAACATTCTTACACCAAAGGACTATTTTTTATGTTCATTCGTTTGGAGTACACTTATGCATCTTGCACATATGATATGATTGAGTTGATTTTCCTATCAAATTTGTTCACACCCATTCATTCCGTTTCCATGATTTGGCCATCTTAATAAAAATTCATGGTGTGTGATTTTTTTTTATAAAATTTTTTTTTGAAAAAATTCAAAAATAGTATGTTTGATTTTGTTTCCCGTGACACCGCATTGGGCTTTATTGTATTTATTCTTTCCTTGTCTAATTTGAAAAATTAAAAAGGGGGAGAACGAATTATGGGGAATATTTTGTATGGGGGAGATTTGATTATTGCTTACTTTAATATATGTTTCTTAATCATTTCAAACTCGATACGTCACGTGTTTTTTTTGTTGTGTCTCATGTGTGCAGGTATAATTGAAGATTCTTTGGATTTCACACCCCGATGAGAAAATCTTAGAGATTTGAAAAGTTGATTATTGAAGCCAAGTTTGATTGAAGACTTGTTCATTTTATCTTTTCACATTTGAGTTTATGGGAGGGTAGATTTGTATAGTTTTTTTTTTGAGTTTGATTATTCGGATCATTTTTATTATGTACCGGCATAGACATAGGGGTAGATTTGTTAGGACATTATTCGTCACATTTAGTATGTCGTATATCGCGATAAGTTTGTCGAAGCATTGAAAAGCGCACATTTACAATCGATGATCCGAATTTCAAGCCATCTTCAAAAATCATGCCCAACAAGGTCGCACTTGGTAAATTGGTTAAGTTCCATTTATATTTTAAACAAAAATGTTGGGATTTTGTATAAAAATTAAAAATATTTTTCCTTTTATGAAAAATGATTTTTGAATTATCTTAAATGAATTTATCTTGTCAAAAAACCATTTTTATCATAAAATCTTTTTGATAACTATTGTCAAATTCGTAATAGTGTTGTTTTCTAAGTCGCCAAATATTTTAAAACACTGTAAATCGAATCTAGAGATTTGTGCCTGGTCGTTCAAACGAGATTCCATCTCATTCGAATGAAACCAGACATCGTTCGAATGACACGTCAGTTCATTCGAACGAGAAGTCTTTTTACCTGATACGCCACCGCCTTAAAACTCTTTATAAATAAGGTGTCAGGATTCAGTATTTTGTGTGGAAAAAATTGTGCTTTGATCATAATATGTTTTTAAGAGTTTTCCTCTTCTCCAACACAATTTTGAGGGTTCAAATTTGTTTTCACAATTCAGAAATCCTAGAGAGTTTATTTTGTGTGAGTTGTTTTGTGGAACCCAAACCATACTTTGCCTAAAGTGCAACCCTTGTGAGAAGAACTCTACAACTGGAGAGTTGAGAGCTATTATGGAGGGAGATCCTACAAGGAATCAAGACTGCGTGTCTGGATTACGTGTCCAAATTGGTACGGCTATGAGTGAGACACTACTGAGTTCTAGCTGAAGCTTTGAAGGTTTGACATAGACATTGTGCATTACACTTGAGGGAAGTTGTATGTAAGTCAATGGTCATGTAACCTTGTCAAAGTTCTAGAATATAAAAGGTTTTGCCCTTAGGGGATTTTTTCTTGAATTACCGTGTCACTTACTTGCCTATTTTCATTTACACTTGCACGCATATGGGATGACTTTAATTTGAATTTGGTTTTGTTAAATCTGCGTTACCTAATTAAATAAGTGAATTTGCGAATTAAATCAATTGGTATCACACCGCGTTTACACACCCTTTGACGACATGTTTTTAAGCCTAAGTCTAACCGTTTGCAAATTCTCATTGTATACTCATATCAGGAGTCCGATGACTATGAGGTCGGTTCATACGAGTTACATTGATCCCATGCAAGGTGCTCGTGCCTCTCACGGGACCATTTTGTGGTTGATTTACTTATTCACCCTTTGACGGCATGTTTTTAACTCCAAGTCTTCTCAAATTCTTGTCGTATACTCAAATCGGGTGTCCCGTGGCTATGTTTTCAGTTCGTACGAGTTACATTGCTCCCGTACGAGGTGTTCGTACTACTTACATGACCGTTTTGTTGAATTTTTACTTTTTCACCCTTTGACAACATATTTTTAAGCCTAAGTCTAACCGTTTAATAATTCTGGTCGTATACTTAAATAGGGAGTCCAATGGCTATGCGATCAGTTCCTTCAAGTTACATTGGTTCCATGCAAGTTGCTCGTACATCTTACGGGACCATTTTGTGGCTGTTTTACGTTTTCACCCTTTGACATCATGTTTTTATGCGCATGTCTAACCATTTGCAAATTCTCATCGTATACTCAAATCGAGAGTTCGATCACTATGAGGTCAGTTCGTACGAGTTACATTGGTCCTGCGCGAGGTGCTCGGGCCTCTAGTTGTACCGTTTTTATGTTGTTTTACGTATTCACCCTTTGAAGGCACGTTTTTAATCCTAAGTCTTAACTATTTAAAAAATTTCATCGTATACTCAAATCGGGAGTTCAGTGACTATGCAGTCAGTTCGTACGAGTTACATTGGTCCCGTGTGAGGTGCTCATGCCTCTCATGGGATCATTTTGTGGTTGTTTTACATATTCACCCTTTGACCGCATATTTTAAATCTTAAGTCTAATTGTTTAAAATTATCGTCGTATACTCAAATCGGGAGTCCCATGGCTACCCGTTCAGTTCTTACGCGGTGCTCGTGCGACTTACGGAATCATTTTGTGGATATTTAACTTTTTCACCCTTTGACGGAATGTTTTTAAGCCTAAGTCTATATGTTTGTGAATTCCCCTCGTATACTCAAACGGGGAGTCCGGTGGCTACGCGATTAGTTCCAATGAGTCATATTGTCCCGTGCGAGGTGTTCATGTATATTACGAGAACGTTTTTTGGCGGTTTTATGTTTTCACCCTTTGACGGCAAGTTTTGAAGCCTAAGTCTAACCGTTTATAAATTCTTGTTGTATACTCAAATCGGGAGTTCTATGACTATGAGGTCGGTTTGTATGAGTTACATTGGTCCCGTGTGAGGTGCTTGTTCCTCTCATGGAACCGTTTTGTGGTTGTTTTACTTATTCACCCTTTGACGACATGTTTTTAACCCCAAGTCTAATTTTTTACAAATTATCATCGTATACTCAAACCAGGAGTCCCGTGGCTATGCATTCAATTCGTATGAGTTACATTACTCCTGTATAAGATGCTCGTGTGACTTACGGGACCGTTTTGTGGATATTTTATTTTTTCACCCTTTGACAACATATTTTAAGCCTAAGTCTAACAATTTGAAAATTCCAGTCATATAGTCAAACGGGGAGTCTGGTGGCTACGCGATCGATTCCCTCAAGCTACATTGGTCCCATGCGAGGTGCTTGTGCATCTTACGGGACTGTTTTGTGGATGTTTTTCATTTTTCCCCTTTGTCGGCATGTTTTTTGCATAAGTCTAACCATTTGCAAATTCTCGTCGTATACTCAAACCGAGTGTTCGGTGACTATTTGGTCGGTTCTATACGAGTTACATTGATCCCATGTGAGGTGCTTGTGCCTCTCATGGAACCGTTTTGTGGTTATTTTACTTATTCACCCTTTGATGGCATGTTTTTAACCCCAAGTCTAGTTGTTTACAAATTATCGTCGTATAATCAAACCAGGAGTCCCGTGGCTACGCGTTCAATTCGTATGAGTTACATTACTCCCGTACGAGATGTTCGTGTGACTTACGGGACCGTTTTGTGGATGTTTTAATTTTTCACCCTTTGACGATATATTTTTAAGCCTAAGTCTAACCGTTTGAAAATTCCGATCATATAGTCAAGCGGGGAGCCCGTTGACTACGCGATCGGTTCCCTTGAGTTACATTGGTCCCATGCGAGGTGCTTGTTCATCTTACGGGACCGTTTTGTGGATGTTTTTCATTTTCCCCCTTTATCGGCATGTTTTATGCCTAAGTCTAACCATTTGCAAATTCTCGTCGTATACTCAAACCGAGAGTTCGACATATTTTAAAGCCTATTCTAATTATTTAAAATTATCATCGTATACTCAAATCAGGAGTCCCGTAGCTACGCGTTCAGTTCTTACACGTTATATTTCTCCCGTACGAGGTGCTCGTGCGACTTACGAAATCATTTTGTGGATATTTAACTTTTTCACCCTTTGACGGCATGTTTTTAAGCCTAAGTCTATATGTTTGCGAATTCCCCTCGTATACTCAAACGGGGAGTCCAGTGGATATGCGATCGGTTCCAATGAGTCATATTGTCCCGTGCGAGGTGTTCGTGTATTTTACGGGACCGTTTTGTGGATATTTTACGTTTTCACCCTTTGACGACATGTTTTAAAGCCTAAGTCTAACCGTTTGTAAATTCTTGTTGTATACTCAAATCGGGAGTTCGGTGACTATGAGGTCGGTTCGTACGAGTTACATTGGTTTCGTGTGAGGTGCTTCTGCCTCTCAAGGAACCGTTTTATGGTTGTTTTACTTATTCACCCTTTGATGACATGTTTTTAACCCCAAGTCTAGTTGCTTACAAATGATCACCGTATACTCAAACCAGGAGTCCCGTGGCTATGCGTTCAGTTCGTATGAGTTACATTACTCCCGTACGAGATGCTCGTGTGACTTACGGGATCGTTTTGTGGCTGTTTTAATTTTTCACCCTTTGACGACATATTTTTAAGCCTAAGTCTAACTGTTTGCAAATTCCGATCATATAGTCAAACGGGGAGTCTGATGGCTACGCGATCGGTTCCCTCGAGTTACATTGGTCCCATGCGAGGTGCTTATTCATCTTACGGAACCATTTTGTGGATTTTTTTCATTATTCCCCTTTGTCGGCATGTTTTATGCCTAAGTTTAATCGTTTGCAAATTCTCATCGTATACTCAAACCGAGAGTTCGGTGACTATTTGGTCGGTTCTATACGAGTTACATTGATCCCGTGTGAGGTGCTCATGCCTTTCACTGGACCGTTTTAATGATTTTTTACGTATTCACCCCTTGAAGGCTTGTTTTTAAGCATAGGTCTTAACTATTTAAAAATTCTCATCGTATACTCAAACCAGGAGCTCAGTGACTATGTGGTCGGTTCGTATGAGTTACATTGGTCCCATGCGAGGTGCTCGTGCATCTTATGGGACCGTTTTGTGGCTATTTTATGTTTTCATCCTTTGACGACATGTTTTGAAGCGTAAGTCTAACCGTTTGAAAATTCTCATCGTATACTCAAACCGGGAGCCCGGTGACAGCGCGATCGATTCATTCAAGTTACATTGGTCCTGTGCAAGGTGATCTTCTCTCTTATGGGTTGATTTTTTGGATGCTTTACTTTTCCACCCTTTGATGGCAGATTTTTAAGCCTAAGTCTAATAGTTTGGAAATTCTCATCGTGTACTCAAATGGGGAGTCTGATGGCTACACAATCGGTTGCCATGAGTTACATTGGTTTCTTACGAGGTTCTTGTGCTTCTTATCGGACCGTTTTATGAATGTTTTACTTTTTCACCCTTTGACGACATATTATTAAGCGAAAGACTGATCGTTTGTAAATTCTCTTCGTATACTCAAATGGGGAGTTAGGTGGCTACGCGATCGGTTCCCACGAGTTACATTGGTCCTGTATGACGTGCTTTGCATCTTACGGGACCGTTATGTGGCTATTTTACGTTTTCACTCTTTGGTGGAATATTTTTAAGCCTAAGTCTAACCGTTTGCAAATTCTCATCATATACTCAAGCGAGGAGTTCGATGACTACGCAATCGGTTCGTACGAGTTACATTGGTCCCGTACGAGGTGCTTGTGTCTCTTTTAGTGACCGTTTTGTGGTTATTTTATGTATTTACCCTTTGACGGCTTATTTTCAAGCATAAGTCTTAACTGTACAAAAATTATCATCGTATGCTCAAATTGGGAGTCCTGTGACAATGCGTTCAGTTCCTACAAGTTACATTGGTCCCGTACGAGGTGCTCATGCGTCTTATGGGCCCATTTTGTTGTTATTTTACTCTTTCACAATTTGACGACATGTTTTTAAGACTACGTCTAATCGTTTGCAAATTCTTATTGTATAATCAAATAAGGAGTTCGTTGACTATGCGGTCTATTCGTACGAGTTACATTAGTCCCGTGAAAGGTGCTCATGCCTCTTATGGGACCGTTTTGTGACTATTTTACTTTTGCACAATTTGACGACATGTTTTTAAGCCTAAGTCTAACGGTTTACAAATTCTCATCTTATACTCAAACCAAGAGTCCCCGGACTACGCGTTCAATTCCTACGAGTTACGTTGGTCTCGTATGAGGTGCTCGTGCATTTTATGGGACCATTTTGTGAAGGTTTTACTTTTTAACCTTTGACGGCATGTTTTTAAGCCTAAGTCTAACCATTTGCAAATTCTCATCCTATGCTCAAATGGGGAGTCTGGTGGCTACTTAATCGATGCTCACGAGTTACATTGGTTCCGTACGAGGTGCTCGTATGTCTTACGGGGCTGTTTTGTGGCTATTTTATATTTTCACCCTTTGACGACATGCTTTTAAGCCTAAGTCTAACTGTTTGAAAATTCTCACCGCATACACACATCGGGAGTCTGGTGACTATGCGGTCGGTTCCTACGAGTGAGATTGGTCCCATACGAGGTACTCGTGCCTCTTACGGGACCGTTTTGTGGCTGTTTTACTTTTTCACCCTTTGACGACTTATTTTTAAGCCTAAGTCTAATGGTTTTCAAATTCTCATCGTATACTCAAACTGGGAGTCCCATGATTATGCGTTCAGTTCCTACGAGTTACATTGGTCTCGCACGAGGTGCTCGTGCGTCTTACGGGACCATTTTGTGGTTGTTTTACTTTTTCACCCTTTGACGACATGTTTTTAAATCCATGTCTAACCCTTTGCAAATTCACGTCGTATACTCAAATAGGGAGTCCGGTAGCTACACGATCGGTTCCCACTAGTTACATTGGTCCCGTGCGAGGTGCTCGTGCCTCTTATGGGACAGTTTCTTGGCTATTTTACTTTTTCACCCTTTGACGGTATCTTTTTAAGCCTAAGTCTAATCGTTTTCAAATTCTCATTATATACTCGAACGGGGAGTTCTGAGGCTACGTGATCGGTTCCCACGAGTTACATTGGTCCTGTGAGATGTGTTCATGCATCTTACGGGACCGTTAGGTGGTTTTTTTACGTTTTCACCCTTTGATGGCATGTTTTTCAAATGAACTGTTTGTAAATTCTCGTTGTATACTCAAACCGGGAGTTCGATGCGGTCGGTTCCTACGAGTTACATTGATCCCATGCGAGGTGTTCGTGCCTCTCACGGGATCATTTTATTGTTCTTTTAATGAATCACCCTTTGACGGCATGTTTTTAAGCCAAAGTCTAATTGTTTTAAAATTTTTGTATTATACTCAAACCGGGAGTCCTGTGACTATGCGTTCAGTTCCTACGAGTTACATTGGTTCTGTACGAGGTGCTTGTGCATCTTATGGGATTGTTTTGTTGCTATTTAACGTTTTCACCATTTGACGACATATTTTTAAGCCTCGGCCTAACCGTTTGCAAATTCTCATCATATACTCAAATCCGGAGTTCGGTGACTATGCGATTGGTTCGGACGAGACGTTGGTTCCGAGCGAGGTGCTCGTGCCTCTTACGGGACCATTTTGTGTTTTTTTTACGTATTCACCCTTTGACGTTATATTTTTAAGCCTAAGTTTAACTTTTAACAAATTTTCATCGTATACTCAAATCGGGAGTATGGTGACTACGCGGTTGGTTCGTACAAGTTACATTAGTCTATGGGAGGTGCTAATGCATATTACGGGACCGTTTTGTGGCTATTTTACTCTTTCATCCTTTGACGGCATATGTTTAAGCCCAAGTCTAACCGTTTGTAAATTCTCATCGCATATTCAAATGAGGAGTCCAGTTGCTACGCAATCGGTTCCCTCGAGTTTCATTTGTCCCGTGCAAGGTGATCGTGCCTCTTGCGGGACTGTTTTGTGGCTGTATTACTTTTTGACTCTTTGACGACATGTTTTTAGGCTTAAGTCCAACTATTTACAAATTCTTACTATATACTCAAATCGGGAGTCCCGTGACTACGCGTTCAGTTCCTATGAATTACACTGGTCCCGTATGAGGTGCTCGTGCATCTAACATGACCATTTTGTGGATGTTTTACTTTTTCACCCTTTGACGACATATTTTTAAACATAAGTCCAACCATTTATAAATTCTCGTCGGATACTCAAATAGGGAGTCCAATGGCTACGCGATCAGTTCCCACGAGTTATATTGGTCCCGTGTGAGGTGGTCGTGCCTCTTATGGGGCAGTTTTGTGACTGTTTTACTTTTTCACCATTTAACGGCATGTTTTTAAGACTAAGTTTAACCGTTTGCAAATTCTCGTGGTATACTCAAACGGGGAGTCTGAAGGCTATGTGATGGGTTCCCACGAGTTACATTGGTCCCGTACGAGGTGCTTGTACGTCTCGCTGGACCGTTTTGTGGTTGCTTTATGTTTTCACCCTTCGATGGCATGGTATTAAGCCGAAGTCTAATCATTTTCAAATTCTCGTCATATATCCAAACCGGAAGTGTGGTATGTTCGATTCGTTCGAGTTACATTGATGTCGTGGGCCTCTCACGGATCGTTTTGTGGTTATTTTACGAATTTACCCTTTGATGGCATATTTTTAAGCCGCAGTCTAACTGTTTACAAATTCTCATCATATACTTAAACCGGGAGTATGGTGACTACGCGGTTGGTTCGTACATGTTACATTAGTCCCGTGTGAGGTGCTAGTGCATTTTACGGGACCGTTTTGTGGCTATTTTACGTTTTCACCATTGGCTGGCACATTTTCAAGCCTAAGTCTAACCATTTGAAAATTCTCCTCGTATACTCAAACGAGGAGTCCAATTGCTAGGCGATCAGTTCCCTCGAGTTACATTAGTCCCGTGCGAGGTGCTCGTGTCTCTTACGGGACCGTTTTGTGGCTATTTTACTTTTTCTCTCCTTGAAGACATGTTTTTAAGTCTAAGTCTAACTCTTTACAAATTCTTATCGTATGCTCAAACCGGAAGTCCCGCGCCTACGCGTTCAGTTCCTACGAATTACATTGGTCCAATATGAGGTGCTCGTACATCTAACCAGGGACGTAGACAAGAATTTTCATATGTAGGGGCTACTAAATTATTGAGATAAAAAATAACAAGCATAACAAAAAAGACTTAATATTCGATTAAAAATTTGTGACATAATTACAACAACAATTGTCCTCGACGACTTTTCATAGATTGAAAGCGTTGAATGATACACTCATTATCAATAACTGCAAATACATCTTTTTCCACATACACAATCATATTATCATTCATCCATTGATCTTCCATCCGATTGCGCAATGAAGTCTTTATGAGATTCATAGCCGGAAACATCATTTCCACGGAAGCCGTGGCAACCGGTAATATCAACGCCAAAGTCACAAGAAAATAAACCAACGGAAATACCTCACTTTTCTTTGTCTCAACCATCTTTTTTGCAAGAGAAGAAATTCCAAACAATCCTTGAAAGGTGGGATTATATTGCACATCAAAAAAATGAGTTTCGAGTTGAATATCAAGTTCAATGAGTTGGACGCTTGAAAATTCATTAGGATAAAAATGGGCAAGGCGAATTAATTTTACCTTATCAAATGCAATTAATGAATCATCGAGAAAAGGCATGCCACACATAGTAGTAACTCGGTTTTCGCCTCAGTGAAACGTTCATTAAGCTCATGAAGTTGCATTTCAATGACCGCATAAAATATCTCAACACGATAATGATGCAAATTTGACCTTTTCGCCGCTTTACGTTGTGATCTTTTTATCGAAATGTATACATCCTCCATAATAGGAACTTCAATTTCAAGTTTCTCACAAAACGTACAAACTTCATCAAACAACAACACCCATCCATCATCCCGCATCATTTGTAGTCGTTGCTTTCATACCCGTACCAAAGAATGGCATTTACAATATCTTGATCTTTCCTTTGCAATGCCTTTGATAATTCATTTGCCCACGTAGTATAGAAATGCTCAATCCATGGTTTGCAAAAAAAAGACTATATATTGCCAACTTCAGCGACACGACCGTTGTATCCTTAACATGCACTACACCAATAAAACGTTCCATGATTTCCCCCCTTTTATCAACATATCTCAAGGCGACAACCATTTATTCCTTAATCGACATATCACGGGACTCATCAATTAAAACTACAAAAAATGAATCTCCGATGTCTTTGATAATGAAGTCCACAATCTCACTTGAAATCGAATTAACAATATCTTTTTGAATATCCGGTGATGTCATTGTGTGATTTGAGGGAGCATTCTTCAATGCAACGGCTCTAATATCAGGATTTAAATCACAAGAAAATTTCATAAGTTCAAGAAAGTTACCTTTATTTTTTTACTCTTCCGATTCGTCGCTACAAATAAATGCAACCCTTGGCGTAAAAGAAATCTAATAGAGTTGATTGATGCACATAGTCGTGTTCGGTAATCCATACGAACTTTGTCCGGTTACTTGTGTAAAATTGTCTCAATGTGTTGACTTTCGTTCATTAAATTTGCACGTGCCTGCAAAGCCTGATTATGGGTACTAGTTGGACCTCCCACGTGAGTAACAAATCTCTCTTTCTTCTTCCAATTAGAAAAAACTTCGCCCACAAATACGTCCCCACCTGCTTGGTCACCCACATTTTTCTTGAAAAGATAACAACACAAACAATATGCAACATTAGTAGTGATGCTATATTTTAGCCAAGGAGAAAATTCATTAAACCAAGGAGGGTTAAGACGCCGCAATTGTTTGCCCATAGTTTTATACGGGAACGTGTGGCCACGAGGTTGACAAGGCCCCTTTTGTATATAGGCTCTACGGAGTTTATCTTCCAGTTTAGGATTGCCACGAGCAACATATTGAGAGCAATATAGAACCGGATGAAATTATTTTGGATAATTTACATGCCGATCCCGCCCTACAAATTTTCTTTTATAAAACCTCTCCATAAGTTGACTGAATTGACAAAAAAAATTAGGTACATTAATATCGCCAAAAATAATTAGATTAAAAAATATCCCCCTAAAAAATTAGGTTCATTAATATCCCCCCAAAAATTAGGTTCATTAATATCCCCCCCCCCCCCCCCAAAAAAAAAAGAAGACAAAATTGATGGTATAAAATTAATAGAAACACAAACCCCATTCAAATTAGTCTACATAAATTAAATAAATTAATTTCCAACTAAACTCTTTAAATAAACAAAATAATAGTACCAAAACCAACTAAACTAAATACAAACTCTTTAAATTAATAAAACACAATGTAGACTAAATTAACAAAACATAAATTAATTCAATTGTTGGTTTCTGACATATGAGAGAAGCAAACCCTTAAGTTATATCATCAAGTCAACCCATAAACAATGTAGACTAAGTTAGTTGTGAAAATAAATATGAGAAGCAACAAATCCCATTAACAGAACACAAATACCTGTTAGGGCTTAGGCTCCGAGCCTCCGCTGTTGTGAAAATGAAAACATATGGATGGGGAAAGAAATGGGATGGCTGGTCCGAAAATGTCTCTCTCTCTCTCGCGCCTGCCGGAAATGGAAATGGCTCCTCTCTCTTCTCGCCAGCCTCTCTCCTCTGTTTCAGAGTTTGAAACATGAGATAAATTTTTTAGGTCTATTAACATTTGGGTTGTTGTGATACTCTAATTATTTGTAAATATAAGTCCCAAAACTTTTCTATTTCAACTTTTACACCAAATATTTTATATACCTACATTTCTAAAAAAAAAAAAATCCTCCGTGGAGGCTCGAGCCCCTGCTCGGCACTATGTAACTCCGTCGCTGCATCTAACGAAACCATTTTGTGGCTGTTTTACTTTTTCACCCTTTGCCGACATATTTTTAAGCTTAAGTCCAACTATTTGTAAGTTCTTGTCAGATACTCAAACGGGGATACCGGTGGCTACACGAAAAGTTCACACGAGTTACATTGGTCCCGTTTGAGGTGCTCGTGCCTCTTATGGGGCAGTTTATAGCTATTTTACTTTTTCACCCTTTGACGGTATGTTTTTAAGCCTAAGTTTAACCATTTGCAAATTCTCGTGGTATACTCAAACGGGGAGTCCGAAGGCTACGTGATCGGTTCCTATGAGTTTCATTAGTCCCGTGCGAGGTGCTTGTACATCTTACGGGAACATTTTGTGGTTGTTTTACATTTTCACCCTTTGATGGCATGGTATTAAGCTGAAGTCTAATCGTTTGCAAGTTCTCGTCGTGTTGCCAAACCGGGAGTCCGGTATGGTCGATTCGTACAAGTTACATTTGTCCTATGCGAGGTGCTCGTGCCTCTCACGAACAATTTTGTGGTTATTTTACGTATTCACTCTTTGACGGCATATTTTTAAGCCTCAGTTTAACTATTTACAAATTCTAGTTGTATACTCAGACTGGGAGTACGGTGACTACGCGGTCAGTTCCTACGAGTATATTGGTCCCCGTGCAAGGTGCTCGTGCTTCTTACGGTACCGTTTTGTGATTGTTTTACTTTTTCACCATTTGATGGCATGCTTTTATGCCTAAGTCTAAATGTTTAAAAATTCTCATCGTATACTCTAATTAGGACTCCCATGACTACGCGTTGAGTTCCTATGAGTTATATTTGTCCTGTACGAGGTGCTCGTGCATCTTACGGGATCATTTTGTGGTTGTTTTGGTTATTCATCCTTTGTGGTCATGTTTTTAAGCCCAAGTCTATCCCTTTGCAAATTCTCGTCGTATACTCCAATGGGGCATTTGGTGGATAAACGATCGGTTCCCACGAGTTACATTGGTCCCGTGTGAGCTGCTCGTGCCTCTTATAGGACAGTTTTGTGACTGTTTTACTTTTTCACCCTTTGACGACATGTTTTTAATCCCAAGTCTAACCGTTTGAAAATTCTCATCGTATACTCAAACGGGGAGTCCGGTGGCTACGCGATCGATTACCACGAGTTACATTTCTCCCGTGAGAGGTGCTCTTACATCTTATGGGACCGTTTTGTGGCTAGTTTACGTTTTCCATCTTTGACGACATGTTTTTAATCGTAAGTCTAATCGTTTGCAAATTTTCGCCGGATACTCAAATCGGGAGTCCGATGACTACGCGGTTGATTCGTACGAGTTACATTGGTCCCGTGCGAGGTGCTTATGACTCTCATAAAATCGTTTCGTTGTTGTTTTCGGTGTTCACCCTTGACGACATGTTTTAAAGCTTAATTCTAACATTTTACAAATTCTCATCGTATACACAAACGGGGTGACTAACTGTTTAGAATGACTAACCATTTGCAAACTCTCGTTTCAAAATTCTCGTCGTATTTTGCTCCCCTTCTTGAAAAAATTAGAAATAAATGAAATGGTTGGAAGAATAAGCTTTTGTTTAGTGATGGAGAGTTAACTCTAATTAAACACGTAATTTGTTTTATACCTATCCATACTTTACCAAAAATGGTTCAGACCTACCTTGTATAGATGGAAGATGAATGTGGATAGGGATTGTGGTGGTGTGTTAAGAGATCATAAAGGTATTTTTATATTGGTGTTTTCTAAGAACATTAGTTGGAGAACTAATATTAAAGATGATGTAGAGGCTATTAATTAAGGTTTGAGTATTCCTATCAAATATAATTTTTTACTTATAATTGGATAACGATGAGAAATGAGGATACGTGTTCCCTACAACGGCACATTGGATACCTATTCCCATTCTTTCCATGGTTTGGAAAACCCTCTATGTTTCACACTAGTAGCGGGACCATTTTGAGTTGGTAATGGTGTACCCTCAGCACTACCTGATCAAAGTTCAAAAGAAAATATGACATGAATAATTACCAAAGTAAAACATTTTTAGCAGTTTTTTACAATTCTCTTCTAGGTAGGTAGACACATACCTAAAATCATATTATCTGAGGGTTAGGATGTCATTGAATGAGATGACTCTGGTTGGGATTGATGTGATCCTATTGACACCCGAACACATGGGCAAGTCGTTTGTCCTTGAGAATCCGGTGACCCTCTTACTTCCATGAGATGATTAGGGCGTTTAGTTGGCATGTTAGATGTGAATAAAAAACATTTATGTCAAAATAAATATGAATAAACGTTATACATGAAACACAAAATGAAAAGTTACAATACATCGTATTTCCTTTGATTGTATACATTTTCATTACCTTTCTATTTCTTCAAGAAAATCTGCCAAATCCCTCATATTGAGCCAACCACATTTTATCCTTTTATGAATGGATGAAATTGGCCACGTGGGTGGAAGAATACTCACAATCGCATGCACGAGAACAATTAGGTTAGGACAAAAACCTCTCGTCTTTTAAATGTTGTATACTCATTTTTTCTTATGCATAGGATCTCACACATTTAAATTTGGTATCATTTAATGTTGCTCAAGTTTTATCCATAAAGAATGCCACTCTCGCTCTTCCTCCTCTAGTAGCTCTACTAATTTCTCTGCACATGTTGGATTATGTTTTTGAAATATCTTTTCTTTTTTTGATTCCAACATGGTGGTAGCGTCTGGACTATTTTTTCAAACAAATATTGTTTGTATATTTTTCAAACAATATGTGTGTGTATATATATATATATAGTTGTTATTTTAATGCAATTGGGTCTCTCTCTCTCTCTCTCTCTCTCTCTCTCTCTGTATATATATATATATATATATATATATATATATATATATAGGTGTAACACATATGCCGATGGCACGTTTATAAGTTACTTCCGTGTATATTCGTATGTCCCATCCTCAACCTTTACCTAGGGTTCGCAATATGGGCGGATGTAATAATTCTACCCACAATTGCTGGTTGAAAATGGGTTAAGGGTTTGGTGTTGTGCGAGTTAACGTGGACCCATTTTTGACACGTAAACCCATTTTGTAAACCAAACCGATTTGGTTTACCCGATTTAACCCATCTTACCCCATTTAAACCTGCCCGCTCTCAGTCCTAAATCATTTTCAAAACCTTTGGGAGCCAAACCTCACAAAAAAAATCTTGAAAAAGGTTCTATACGCAATGCCTATACAAGATACGGTAAGATTCTATATGGAAAATCTTGGAAAAAATAGTGTTAATATGCATAGACTCAAAACAAAAAAATTATATTAGTACAATATTAATATTTTCAAGGTTATAACAATACGTCAATATAGACTTTATTTATTTAAGAAAATATTCACAATTCTAACATCACCAAATCCATAATACAAGCAGACACAAATCCACCATGTCAAACCTCCTAATATTTATCAAATAAGATGTTTGATAAATACAATAAATAAAAGAAAAATAAAAATCAAAGGGCATGTATCACTAAACCACAACAATGAGGTCAAAAATAAAAACATCTACAGATGGGTACATGTACCTCTGAGGTACTCAATCAACTACTGAATAAGAGAGGAGGTGGCGCAGGGGAGAGGATACAGCGTTGTGGGTGTAGGGGAATAGATCTACACCACGGAGTGGAGACGACATAAAAGGTGAGAGAGCGAGGGTGGAGCGAAAGAGGGGGGGTGGAGATAGTGAGATCTGAGAGAGAGAGATCGCGAGAGGGAGAATGCAAAGTGAGAAGCGTGAGAGGAAGAGAGCGGAAGTTATGGTGTGAGGTCGTGGGATTAGAATTTGGATAAGTAAAACAGTGTGAGGGAAATGTATGGAAAATTACCAAAGGGGTAAGAAACATCCATCCTTTTTGCTATACCAAAAGGCACGGTTTTTAAATCCGTCCCTTTTGGCATAGAAAAGGGGACGATTTTAGAAATCCATCCCTTTTGATTTACCAAAAGGGAAGGATTTAAAAATCCATCCCTTATGTTTGTTCGAAAAGAATCTAAAAATTCAAGGTATCAAAAGGGATGGATTTTTAAAACCATCCTTTTTGATATACCAAAAGGGACATTCTTAAAATTCCCTCGCTTATATTTGTTTGGAAAAAAGCTAAAAATTCAAGATATGACAAAAGGGACGGATATTAATTACCATCCCTTTCGCTACACAAAAGGGAAGGTTTTTAAAATCCGTCCGTTAAATTAGCCCGGGAAAAAAAAAGTGCTAAAATTTCTCTTACACTTTAAGGGTCGATTTTTAATAACTGTCCCTTTTGTGTTTGGGTTGAAATTGGGTTAGGAGATGATCATAGCAAGGGGTTATGGGGAGGCTATTTGGAGTCTGGTTGTGATGGAAATTCTTTGGAGATGGCCGGAGGTATAAGGATGGTTTCGGAGGTGGGTTAGTTTCGTTAGGGATTGTGGTTGAGGAGAGAGAAAGGTGTAGGGATAGTATGTGTGGGTGTGTATGGTAAAGTGTTCGTATATAGATTGTACAAAAAAGAATAAAATAAAATAAATATGTACAACCTAAAATAAAAACTAAATTGAAAATAAAACCAGAAAAATATGAAATCTATTAAAACTAAATAAATTAAAATTTTAACCTAAAAATAAAATACTCAAATAAATACGAATAAAATAAAACGATAATAATAACACTAAACTAATAAACAAGGCTAAAAATTAAAAAACAAATATATAAATGAAAATATAATAAAAAATATATACCTATTCTCTTTACATACATAATAAAAAATGCCCAACGCACGATAAAGGACCTTAATATTTGCAACTATATGAACACAAATAAAATATAAAAATCGAAAAAAATTATATACGACCCAAATATAATTTCTAAAAATACTAAAAATACAAACTAAACACACACGAGGCTTAAGTAATGGCTCGGGCTCGATTTAGGCTTAGGTTCGGTACGTGCAAGGGTTTAGGGCGTCAGAACTCATCAAGGTAAGATAAAAAATGATCTCCTCTCTTCATGGCCGCTTTGATTTCTTCGTTGAATGCTTTTAACCACTGCTTTGTCGCAATTATGTCGAATTAGCACAATTTGATACAATGACTTACTTTTGGGTTCTTATCACATTACCCCCAAACAGAACATTGCTAGGTCTCGAGCAAAAATAGAGAGAAGAAGAGATACGTGTCTAAAAGTGTGCCACTTTCATAGGTACTTGCGATTGCACTTAGCATGGGAAATAAGATGTTAAACCTATAGGTTGCCCTACAGGATGAGTTTTGTCTCGTGAGGGTTTGTAGTGAATGTACCCACAAAATTCAATTTTTTAATTGAAAGGCAGTTTCTTATTTTGATAATGAAAAACTATACAACCCAACTAAAAAGACATCAAGGAATACAATGTTCATGTCTTAAAGTAAGGCATAAAATTACTTAATATCAAAAGCGTAATCCTTCCTAAAACTCAGCATGTGTAGTGTGAACCAATCTTAGGTATCATTAGAGTAATTCTTAGATCGCCTTTATAGAATCAACGTTTGAATTCAATTCTCACTAGATATATCTCTCTGAATCAAAATCTCTGAGAATTAGGTAAAAGTATCTCTTTAGTGTATGAGGATGTGAGAAAATGTAAACAAGTTCTAACATTTCACACACTTATAAAATATGACGGATACATGAAAAAAATTGATCTCATTAAGAAATGCTAACCAAAATGTTGAGAATGTCGAGTTATTCACTATATAGACTTCTCGTTTGCCCGAACACCTCACTAAGGGTGAAAATAGGGCTTGTTAGGGGAAAATGGGATGAACAAGATGATATGAAGGTAGAGCTTTTGAGAAGATATGAAAACAATTTGACTAATTAATGTCTTTATTCTTTGAATTTATGATCGTATTATTTCTTTTTCAATTATTTCTTTATTTTTCCCTGTTTCTTTATTATATTGAGATCCTTTTTTCTTTTCATAACACAAATGAACACAATTTACATTGACAATTTGAAACACTCTTTTTCTTAAAAAGCAATTTAGGGGTGTGAAATGATGCGTGGATGGTAAGGGAAATATGGAATGATAATGGGTTAATGGATGGTAATATGATGTGGGGAAATGGTAAGTGTAAGATCAAAATGGTTTAATGCTCGGCATAAACTACACGACACATGTTTCTTACAACTTGAAAGAGATGTCATTCTTAGTGATTATGCCAAAAATGTAAAGTAACGAGACCATGCAATGACTAAGTGTGGTATCCAAAGAAGGTTGAGTCATCTTGTGACTTAGAGATTACGTAAAAACCCTAAAAAAGGTGAATAACAAAAATCTCATGGGTTTCAAGTCTCCACTAGTGATCTTTTAAGGATCTTTTGAGAATATTGCTACTCTTCAACTTTTGATTGTAAACGTGAAAGTGCAAAATTTTCGAGTTTAGGAATTCATAGTGCAAGTACCCTTTACGAGGTATTATTTAATTTTATGATAAAAAGCATAATGTTAGGGTTGGACAAGGGTATTTAGAGATTTCTAAAAGAGGGATGGTAGACAATTCATGTCATAAAGAGGGATGCTACACATTGTGGATAACTAAGAGCGAGTTTTGTTGATGGTGTGGAGATGCAAAGCATCGACATGAATAAGGATGAGGTGTTGTCATGTATGGTGGAGTAGAGCAGAGTGTTGGGTCCGTCTAGTAGAGGTTAAGTCATGGACACCAGTGTTTGTCATGAGGCCTACTCTCGGCTTATTTTGGTGTTTGTTTCGAATAATTTATCCATGTAGAAAGTACTCTGATATTTAATAAGGAAAATATTTTGATATCCCTTCCATCCAGATTTATCCTTAAATGTATTGTCCTAAATTCTTTGGGAATCTTAGATACCCTTTGGTTAGAAGAACTCATATGAGACCTTCAAACTTATAAAATCATTATGTTTCCCAAGACTGTTAAGAAAAAAGAAATAAGGATTAAAAAGGAAAATGTTTTTGACTTTGATTTTAAGCTTGATAATCTTGACTTGTTTGTGAAAATTTCTCTAATTTAACAAAGAAAATTCTTTCAAAACAAAAATAAAATTTTTGAGAAAAATAAAAATGACTACGAGGATAAGAAAATTTATGAGAATGATCAAGTGAGATGTTATGAGTGCGAGGGTAAGGACCAAAAATCACATGAGTGTGCCACTAGGCTAAAGAGACGGGGTAAAGGGAAAGCTACCTACAAACCCACTCTTTGCAGTAGTCACATCGAGTCGGTGGATTTTGATGGATTTCAACTCTTCATACTTAGTGAAAGTGAGTTTACACTTTGCACAGTGGATGTAGGCCAAGGCCTAATCACTTATATTTGTGTCTTTTCTTCATCTCTCATCTTCTCTACTGATTATTTTACTGTCCTATCTCACCAATATTATACACACCTAGAAACTAAGAGAAATATATCTTTGGATAATATCCCGTTTCATCATTTTGGCACCGTCTGTGGGGAGAGACTTTGTTTTCTTCTTCATCTTAGCTTGAACACTCTCCTCTCCTTGTCGTTGGTGGTGATCTAGGTCCACCACTACTGGGGCTTAATCATCATTGGAAGATCTTGAGTAGGATGTTTCTTGAGCTTCATTAATTCATCTTGTTTATAGATTTCTTTCCTCATCCTTACTTTCTTTGATGTTTTGTTAAATCTAACTGGAGATAGCCGCTGATCCACCTTTCCATGTCGGGGCCAGCTCTAGACAACATCCTCAACAATAAGAAATGGATTATGTGGCAGTGGCGCTAAGTTCCCTTTTGGTTAGTCAGTAGAAAATACAGTAGAAAATCTTAGACTTTAGCCAAGACAATATGAGTAGTATCCCTAATGATCCCACCGTGAACTTGATAACTCTGGTCGCTAGGAAGGCGGCACACCTAGCTCCAACAAAGGATTTTCAGTACCACCTAAGGTAGAGAGACGTCTTTGATCCATGACATCTCCACCTTGGAAAGCAAGTCCAGGAGTGCCTAAATGATTTGGACCTTGATGATGAAGGGTGTTGGGAAAGGTATGAAACCTCAGACACCTCTTACGGTTTGGGGGGCACTTTAGCTCTGACCTACCAAGGAAAACATCTATATAACACCCCCCCCAGAGTTATCAGAGAGGATTTACCTTTGATAGACTAAGTATGTGATCAGATTTTGACTGTCTCAACCTGAGAGGTACTGGCAGCCGAGACCAATGCTCCTAGAGCGCGGGTGGCACAGGTGCCATTGGAAATTACGGTAAAAAGTGGTCGAGATTAGAATTATAATTAAATGAGCATCGAGAGGATAATTGCAGACAAAGATCTATTGGAAGAGATCCAGCTCCTAAGGTGGTTACGATAGTGGAAGGGGCTGGACATATTGTGGTATAAAAATAGCTCGATTCAGAGATTGGAGGACACGATCGAATATGCAATTAAATTATAAGAGCCCAGCCATAGGGTATACATAGAGGGACCATATTCGTACAAAGGATTGTCAGTTACCAAGCTCCAATGAAGTTTAAACTACTGAATGTGACGTCTAGATATAATGGGAGAACAAACTCCATTCATAATATATAGATGTATTAATCGGCTGTCGATATATATATATATATATATATATATATATATATATATATATATATATATATTTAACGCCTAGTGAAATGAGATGTAGAACACTCTCTAATACCATCACAGGCATGACATATGCATTATACACCGACCTGTCGATGGGATCTATAGAGAACTTTAAGAAGCTCATAAAAAGGTCCGTCCATAATTTCTGTTTTGGAATGAGTTTTGAAAATCATGCGACCCATCTGTTGAATGTCAAAAAAGCTAAGAATGAACCTCTGTGGGATTACGTCTCTCATTTTAACAAGAAAAGCTGAAGGTAGAAGACTATAACAAATATATTGCAATGACAATCCTTATTTGCGGGATTCAACCAGGAAAACTCCTATGGTACCTCTTTGAGAATCTTACAAAGTCCATGACAGAACTTTTAGAAATAATCGAGAGAATATTGAATGTGGAGGAGGCCATGACGAAGAGTGGTGACATGAAGGCGAGTGAAAGTGAAAAGTTCCACTATGGCCAGGACAGAGACAAGGAAGGAAATAGGATATCATACGAATATAAGTTTAAAATGCACCATCCATTAACTATGCGTCCAAATTTGATACTGAATGAAATAAAGGATGACATGGAGCTCAGGTGGCCTAAAAAACACCGCATAAGATGGATAAAAGTAAATGGTGTGAGTTTCACCGAGATCATGTCCATAAAGCTGATTGTTGCTTCGCTCTGAAAGAGAAGGTTCAGAAATTATCAAAATAAGGGAAGCTTTGAAAGTACATAGACAGGAATGGGGGCTGAGATGAGGGTAAAAATAGGTCCAATGAAAGAAAAGATATCAAATCATAAAAGAACATTCAGGTGAATAAGAACGAGTAAGAATTAGATGATAGCGGTGAGGATGACCATGATTTTATGGCTAAACTCCCTATGGTCAAGGGTAATTTTGTATGATTTACCTTAGTGTTAAAATGATCTGCGGTGGATTAGTAGGTGGAGGTACTGAACTAGCCCATAGGAAGGATCATGTCGTTGAAGTGAAGATAACACCAAAAAGGGTAAAGGTTAACTCGGTCAAGATTAAAGTTCAACCTAGCAAGCTTAAGAAAGTTGACATGGATAATCTCTTAGTGGGATTTAAAGGCAAGAATTCATGGTAAATTTGTCCCCATAAGATGATCCTTTGGTCATCAGTACATAGATTCGTGACTATAACGTGGCTCGTATTCTAATCGATGGAAGAATCTTAATGGATGTCATGTTTTAGGACTATTTTACGGGCCTGAAGCTGAGCATAAAAAGATAGGTTACCTGTCACCAACCCTTGATTGGATTCAATAGGGAGAGAGTACACTCGCTTGGAGTTTATAAGATGGCCATATGCATGAGAACCTGGATGAGATGCCTAACCAATAAAATCAATTTCTTCATGATGGGCATACATGTAATTTCAGCTTACAATATTATCTTTTGGAGAGTATCACTTAAAGAATTTGAAATTGAGCCTTCCACCGTGCACCAAATGATGAAATTCCCGACTCTTTATAGAGTGGGGTAAGTGCAAGGTGATTGGGTGTAGGTACGAGGGTGTTACTTCACTTTGATAAAAAAAAGGGAAGATCACAAAAGGAAGATAAGTTCCAGCAACATTAACACCCTTGACCCATAGGATGAAAGAAAACTCAAGAAGGTATATCCCATCGAGAAGGTAGAATTTATCATCCTCAATGAGGATGAATAAAAAAAGCATCCAATCTTCTTGTCCCTCAGAAAAGAACAAACGAAATAGCTTATCAGGTTGATGAGAGAATGGCAAATTATGTTTGCCTAAAATCATGACGACATATTAGGGATTTATAGAAAAAAAGGCCAAGCCTTTGAAGCAAAGATGACACACATTTTCTAGGATTGATATGATGTCATTCAAGCAGAAGTTATTAAACTGTAGGATGCAGACTGTATTAGAGAAGTTCAATGCTCGGAATGGCTTTCCAATGTCGTTATTGGGCCTAAAAAAAATATGAAGTGGATACTATGTGTTGACTTCTCAAATCTCAACAAGGCCTGCCCAAAACGTAGCTTCCCATTGCCCTGGATTGATCAGATGGTTTTGCAATAGCAAGACATGAACCCCTGAGCTATATGGATACTTACTCGAAGTATAACAAAATTTTGATGCACAGTGATGATGTTGAGAAAACTTCCTTTATTATAGATAAAGGAACATACTATTACAAGGTAATGTTGTGTGGCTTAAAGAATGCAGACAAAACCTATCAAAGGTTGGCCAGTAAAATGTTTGAAGATCAATTTGTAAAGACGATGGAGGTGTAAGTGGACGACATGCTTACAAAACGTCTGAAGGTTGAGATCTACGTGGCCGATTTGGAAAAGATTTTTGACATAATGGATAGATGTATAATGAAGTTACACCACTCAAAGTGTGTGTTGTCAGAGCTGGGAAATTCTTGGGTTTCATCATCAATCAAAGGGGGTTAAAGAAAATCCTGCCAAAATTATAGAGTTGAATAATATGAAGATGACAAGGACGATAAATGACGTCCAAAGGTTAACAAGTCGAGTATCTCCCCTAAACAGGTCTATTTCCAGAGAAACAGACAGATTCTTATCACTATTCAAAATCGTAAGGAAAGATTTTTCCTGGGATGAGGAATGTGAAAAGGCATTTCAAGAGTTAAAAGTTTATCTTGGCTCTCTATTACTCCTCTCCCAACCTATCCAAGGTGAAAACTATATTTATATCTAGCCATCTCAGAATCGGCCATTAGTGCCTCCATTGTCCAAGACGTTGATGGGCTTTAGAAACATGTCCATTTCCATGATAAAGCTGTTTAGGGGGCAGAGTTGAGTTAACTGAAGACAAAAAAGCTTGTATATGCCCTAATCCATGCTTGAAGAAAAATAAATCCCTCCTTCCACATGTGAACAATGGTACTACTAACCTGTACTCCACTCTGATGGATTATTAATAAACTTGAGAAATAGGGTAGGTTAATTTCATGATCAGTGAAGTTTAGTGAGTTTTATATCGTATATCAGTCGAGAAGTGTTGTGAAAGTATATGCATTAGCGGAGTTCATAGTCTAGTTTACGTGTAATGTCAAGAATGATTCAAAGACTACATAAGCTACCGATGTGTCATCGATTGTTCAGAAAAAAGATATGGCCAAGGAAATTCGAGACGACAACATAGAGTGTGTGTGACAAAAAAGGACTTCCTAATTAAGAATGGAACGTTAGATGAGGGCTCTTTCATATAAGGGGCCCTTTGGATCCTGCTTGTTGATAGCTCATCTTGCGAGAGTGGGAGCGGTGCAGGCCTGATACAGTCAGCCTCGGATGGAACCGACATTGAGTATGCCCTTCGATTTAATTTTGAAGCATAGAATAACAACTCGGAGTACAAAGCTCTAATTGCATCACTTTCTCTTGCCAAAACGCTTAATGTCGGCCGAATGATTGCTTACAATAATTCTCAATGGATTATTAGTCAGGTACTGGTAATCTTTGAGACCAAAGATAAAAAATGGCTAAGAACCTATCCAAAGTGAAGAAAATGTTATAAAATTTTGATGAATATAATATGAGGAGAATCCCCAAATTGGAGAATGTAAGGTCTAATACGTTGGCGAGAATAGCATTGACCATTAGAAGGAGTTTAGATGATCTATCCCTGTTAAAATTTTATTCAAGTCGAGCATAGAAGTATAAGAGATATACATGAATCTTTGTTTGAAATTAAATTGAGGTGAATCTTGGATGGATCCGATCATAAATTACATAAGAGATGGGAGGCTGTGCGAAGTCAAAAGGAGAAAAATTAGATACCGCATATAAATATTTATAATTATAGGCGATGTACTCTATAAAAGAGGCATCTTGATTCCACTTATCTAATGTGTGGAACCCATCTAGGTAGGTTATATTCTTCGAGATGTATAAGAAGGGTCATCTACAAGTCATATAAGTGGACGATCCTTAGCTATAAGGATCATCAACCATCGATACTTTTGACCATCTCTCGCCAATGATTTGACATAATATGTTTAGAAGTGTGATAAATGCCAGAGGTTTGCAAGAATCCCTCATTAACCCCACCAGTCACTCTCCCCTATATCATCCCCTTGGCTTTATACAATATTGGTATAGACCTAGTCGTCCCTCTGCCTAGACTAAAGGAAAATTATAAATTCATATTTTTTACAATTGAATACTTTTCCAAATAGTTGGAAGTCGATGCTATAATAACAATCACTGAGGAAAACTGCTTCAAATTCAATTAGATAAAAATCATTTGTCGACACGGCCTACCTAATACGCTAATATAAGAGCATGGAATACAATTCAAGAATAAATCTCTGGATGCGTATTACGAAATGCTCGGTATTAAGAAATTTTATTATTCACCCGACTGACTGTAAGCAAATAGAGAGACAAAGGTAATAAATATAACGATATTCTATGGAATAATGAAGAACCTGGAAGATGATAAGGGGAAGTGGGTTGATGAGTTATATGGCATCTCATGGGAATACAGAACAATAGAGAGGACTCCGACGGGGGAAACACTTTTCATGTTAGCCTATGGGTCTGAGGCTATAATCCCAATGGAGATTGGGTTACCGAGTCATAAGGTCTAGTCTTTTAATCCAGAGGAAAACCTTGAATAAATAAGGCTCGACCTGGATTTGATAAAAAAGAGACGAGAAGATGCGACAGTCAAACAATCATCCTACCAGCATAGGGCGGTCAAGTTTTATAATAAAAGAGTTAAGTCTTGGGTTATATTAGTGGGAGACTTTGTACTTAATAAGGTCGTATAAAAGGATAATGAAGGTCACCCTAATTGAAAAAGCCTTATAGGGTTACCAAGGAGTTCGTCTCGAGCTCCTATCGGCTGGGGAATCTTGAGGATCAATCGTTTTCCAATCCTTAGAATGCGAGCGACTTAAAAATATATTATCAGTAGTCTTTTGCTTTTGTGTTCAATTGAATTCTATTTTATGTTCATTTCAATTCCTTATTCGAGAGGTAATAATCCCTGATGTATATAAGAGAATGAAGTTAAATGGGAAAAATATACAAGTGTTGTCTCATCTTTTCTTTTTATTCAATTTTGTTTCTAATAAGTGCTAAAACACCATTTACTAATGATGAATAATTTATTAATCTCTCTTGGTGGCATGAGAGTGACTAAGGAGTCTCAAATCTGAAAAGGCATTCGAGAAACACTGAGAGGAGGGAGAATAATTAAGCATCAGTTAGGAGGTGAAGACCAAATAAAATTAATTAAGTATGGTACATTTAGAACGTCATTTAATTAAGGTGAGTAATTGATAACTCTCTCTCGGTAATACGAGAGTGACTATGCAGTCTTGGATCCGAAAAGTCACTTTAGAAACACTGAGAGGAGGATGGTCCTTTAAATATTAGTCAAGTGGTGAAGATTGGATAAAATCATTGAAGTATGGAACATTTAGAACATCATTAAATTATGGAGGATAATTTAAAATTCTCTCATGGCGGTATGAGAGTGACTAAGGAGTCTTGTCTTCGAAAAGTCACTTCAGAAACACTGAGAGGAGGGAAATTTCTTAAAAATATTTTGGTTAACACCATTACTTTGGTGGGATGCCATTAAGCATCAAATATGGAAGCTTATAGTGCAAACAACTAGTAGAACATTGCATGTTTAATTCATACACTACACTTGGTGCAAAACATCTAAACATAAAAAAGAAGCATCATATTCATCATATCAATGGAAAAATTAGAGAAATGTTAAATAATTATTATAGATAGAGAGTTGAAGTGTTCAAAAGGAACGGGTTACAAATAAAGGGCTTGAACGACCCCCAAGGGTCACCCATTTAGAAATCTAGACTAAAGTATCGATGACTCCGGGCTCTGTGATAGTAGGCCCAATAGGATTCTCGTCCTGAGAGGTGGTAATACCTTATTCACCGCTAACACTATCGATAGCCTCTTATTAAACGACCATTGTCTCAGCCTCTGTAGCACCAGTATCAGCAGCCTTAGCCATAACCTGGATTTATTGAAGAGCTTTGAAACTCACCAGGTTTGCAAAGCTGAAGGAGTTAGTTATCTCGTCTAATTGAGGATAATTAGCCACCATCTCAAAGTGATGGTTGGATACTCAGTGACAAATAGTCTTGGCATCTTTCTCCATGCATTGAATGGCATAACGAAAAAATTCCTCCGAATCTTTGAAGTTAACCAAGAATTTCATGGTTACCACCCTTAATCTCTCAGCCTCACCATTTGCCTAGTCTTTATGTTTTTTCTCAAATTCCTCAATTTTCATGATGAGCTCCACTTTCATGTTTTGCATTCCCTCCTTATGGTGGGTTATCTACTCCTAGGCCTTATTATCGTATTTTGCCTTCAGATTGGCAAGCTGCTATTTCAAGTTTTCGGCCTCAGACTGAGCATTTTTGGTCGCCTTTACCTTCTTCTCAACCTCAGTTGCCCATAGTTGAATATTTAAAAGGGCTATGGCAGACTGTAATATCAGAAGACGAGTTAGTGCAAGATGATAAAAGACTTAAAGAATTATTAGATATAAAAAAAAAACCTTTACCCGAGCAGCCTTGTGGACCTGAAAGGGGTCTTGTGCATTAAAATAACTATTGTCAGGAATAATAGTCGTTATGGCCACTCGGTCCCTCAAATGGTCCATGGAAGGGAGTCAGCGTTCATCCGCAGTTGGGCTAGACATGTGATAGCTGAAGTGTCATTCGTAATTGGCAAAAGGGTTTCGTATATCTTCCTCGAAGGGGTATCCTTCTTGTTCTTTTTGGGAGAGGGATTTACAGAATTATCCCGAGGAGAATAATTTCTCTTTTTTAACCCCTCGGCTGCGGGGGCTTGACAATTGCAGATTTTTTTCGAATGGGTCGGCGCAGCCGTTTTTCCCTAAAGGAGGGCCAGTAGATTGTTGGTAATTGGGTTGTAACACCTCTTAGTTTTATATATTAAATTGGATTATATATATTAAACTGGACATTTAAATTATGTGGGTGAGTCATAATTTAATTAAATGTAGAAATAATGAGAAATTATTAAATATTAATTTGGATGTGAAATGAATTAATATTTAAGTAATTTGTAATAGTGAATAAAATTGATTTATGCCATAAGTGAGTAAACATAATAGGAATTATTAATATCTTAACCGATTTATGAGGGTCGAGATGGAGAAATATTGATAAGTGACTCAGATGGTGATTTCGAGTGCACGGTTGATTCATAATGTGTTGAAATAGTCAAAATTGAGTACCCGGGGGCTGTGTTTGGGTCGCGTGGGCTTTTTAGACTAGTTGGATTAATAAAATGTTATTGTGCTCATTTTATTGATATATGAATAGTTAATTTCGGGATTTAGACTTATAAAATGAAATATTGGGTGAAAAGAAAAGGTCATTCTCATATTCTAAAGGTTTAGTTTAGAGTTACAAAGACTTAGAGAGAAAAGTGAAGAGAATTAGAGAGGAAACGCAAGGGTTCAAGTGAGGAAGTGAAGGAAATACCAAGAACACTAAGAGATTAAAGAATTTGGGAAGGGATTCTAGGAGATTCATTACCTTCTTCATCAAATCCAGACACTACGAACGGTTAAGACAAGTGATTATTTTGCTAAATAATTATGCTTTCAATTTCAGTCATATTAAACTTAAGAAAATTATTTTGGGGATGGGATTCACATGTCCAACTTTGAGAGTTTTTTGGGGAAATGATTATGCAAATGAATTTTGACATAGAATGATTGGATGAATTTTTAATTATGAAACTTTGTGACTATGAGTTTTTATATCAATAAAATTTGTGATATATCTTGTAGAGGTGATATTTATCCCCACAAAAGTTACATGTTTAGATGATGATTATGGGTAGTGATGTGTTACATTTATATAAAATTTATCAAAGATAATTGGTATTGAAATGAATTATGTTGGTGATAATGCTTGAGGTTGAAATTTGTGAAATTTCGATTAGGGAGAAATCTGGGCAGATTTCCAAGGGAAAATCGATTCGCCCCATAGCCGAACTAGTTTGGAAACCTTGTTATAAATAGTGATGCTATTTTTTTAGAAAAGATTAAATGGTAAATTAGGAATTGAATTAGGTGTCCATGGAGAGTTATTAACTTCTGGGAAAAAATATATGAATTGAGGTAACGGGTTAAAATTATTGAGATTTATCGGGGTTACAATTCAGGATGAATGGGAAAATTTTATTCGGATATGAATAATGGAAATTGGATGAAAAATCAGAAAAATAATGATGCGTGATGAGTGATGAGTGATACGTGTCCTGAAATGTATTATGAGATTTAACTAATTAATTTAGCGAATTATTGATTAATTATGGTTATGAACAATATTGTACGATTTAATTAATTAATTGAGTGAACCATTAATTAATTGTGGGAATGAATAATATTGTGAAAATGATTTATTTGTGCCACGAGTGAAACATGTGGTTAAATGGAAATTTTGAGAAAAATATATGCGGGTATAGAGACAATATATATGCATTATATCGATGTCAATGATATATTGGATTAAACATACCACTATAGGGGTGCTATTAATGGAGGTTGAGTGATTCAGGTGTTCTCCCTAGCGTGTAAAAGCAGGCTAAGTATCGAACCCAGATCATAGTGACATGCATGCCTCATAAGATTAGATTCAAATGGGGTAATGTTGGTATGGTTATGCTCACTAGCTCAGGACTATGATCGCTTCCATGGGAAAGGAGGTATTATCCTTAAGAATATCACACTAGATAACCGTATCTCAGGGAGTGTTAGCTCGAAGAGATAACGGGTATATGTATATAGTGAGTAATATATACGTATATTTTGATGTGAATATTATGTATATTATTGTGAAGAAATATACGTGGCTTAAACATTAAGTGCGAATAATGTTGAATTAACTAGTGAAAGTTAGTGACTTCAATTAATAGATTATAATTGAGAATTATAATTATTGTTGGAAATTAAAATTAATTCGGGAAAATGCGCGGTGATGAGATAGCGTATATATTTAAGAATTATATATGACTAGTTAGGTGGGTAGCATAACTAGGAGGTTAATATAAACGTTAGGTGTGTACTTTAGATGCTAGGTGAGTAATGTCTCAAGAGAGTGTGACACCAATTTAAAATATGAAAGAATGGTCATAATTATTGATGCATTTTAATTACTTGCAAAATGTTTTTTAAAATGTTTTTGGGTACTGAACTATATCAAATCTATTTTTTAGGTGTCCAACTATAGGGATGCCAAGCTTGATCGTTCTATGAGCTACCGGAGCTACATCAATTATGGATGTTGTAGGATATTATTATAGTCATTTCTTTCATCACATTCATAATAGGGTTTGTTTCATTTCCAGGCATGTTGCATATGTTGGAGGGTTTATTTTATTTCATTTTTGGAATGGTTATTATTTTAACCACTATTCTAAAAAACCCGCCTAGGCTCCGTCTAGGCACGCCTAGGCTTGAGGCTTGGGAGAAACGCCTCGCCTTAAGCTTTTTATGCCTTATTCTTGGTAAAACCCTTAAGGCGCACTTTTTTTTTTCTAAAAACAACAATGATTTAGTGAAACGATATCGCCTTTTAAAGAATTTTTTTACAAACCGGACCATTATCTCATTCAAAATAATCAAATAGTATTTTAATTTGCAAATATTTAGACATATTTTTATGATATGTACAATTTTAGTATTTTAATAGCCTTGTTATGGTTAAAAATTATTAAAATTTATTAAAAAGGCCTAAACGCCTTTTCACGCCTTTCTACGCCTAAGGTCCGCCTAGGCTTCTAGGCTTAAAGCTTGGCCTCCACGCCTAGATCACGCCCTGCATTTTTTAATACCTTGATTTTAACCAATGGTTTATTCGATTAAGGGTTTGGAATGTATTAGACTCGTGTTTCATATTTATATTGTTACTATGGGTTTGCTTTAGTTGTTTAACTAAATTGTGGGTTATGTATGTTGTTGTTAATAATGAATAAAAATTGACACTCGACTTAATTTAATAATAGTTGGTTAGTAATTAATTGAATTCGACGATGATGCTAAAAATGAGCCAAATGCGATTCCTATGTTATTTTAGTAAGGGATGGACACCCGTTATTTTAATAATAGTGGTGTCACAGATGGTATTAGTGCATAGGGTTCTAGAGTCCTTAGGATCTGTGCGGACTTATTACATTTTTTACCGTAGCCTTCTTTATTGTAGATCCCAATATTTAGTACTATTGATTCATAATTTGATGTACGTTCTCCTTCTATTATGTAAAATGGAAGTGAATCTTATACGAGTTCGATTGAGTTTCGAAAGCCGAATAGGAGAAGGATGACCAACAAAGGCCGTTAGGAGGACTACTAGAGGAAAGGCTCAATCGGAACCGTAAACTATTCTGGAAATGTGGCCGCAGTAGAAGTCACCACTATTATTACTCAAGTGGATAGTACTGAGATGATTTCTAGATCATAATAGTTTACTTAAATACTGCCACAATAGACAATGGTGCTAATTTAAACTCACACAATGCACTTGATATGGGAGAGAGTCAGAGTGCTTTTGAGAAGGGCCATTCGCAAGGGTTCAAGGAAAGTACGAATGTGTATTAACTAAACAATGGAAGGAGGTCATCCAAAGGTATTTGCATATAGTGGAGTGCAGTGACACTCAGGATTAAATTTTGGGCGATTATTTTTAAGCTCGTAGGAGCACTGTTGTAGTGATGGGAGTTAGTCACCACATTTGAGAAGAGAAATACTATAAAGTATCGAGGAATTTGGGTGGGTGCGGTTTCATCACCAGTCCTTTCATCTGCTATTCAAATAGAGATGCAAAGGAACTTCTGTATTTATTACAGGATGGTCAAATAATGGCTGAGTATGGGGAATAATTTGCGTGTTTAGCAAACATCGTACTCGACGAGGTCAATACGGAGGAGAATAGGGTCCTTAAGTTTAAAGACGGACTCTTAAGTAGGATTTGATAGTATTTATAGGAATTCGGATTTTGATCATCAATGTCGTACTTTTATCATCAATGTCGTACTTTTATAATGTCAATATCGATGCTTCCATTTGAAAGGAGCCACAAGCATGGGAAAGTCTAGATAGTAGAGTGAGATCGGGTGTATCGGTGTTATGGGGCACCACATGAGAATTAATCGATAAAGATACCCATTTAAAATATTTGAATTAAGAAAATTTTGATCGAATGATGGTTGATTCAGACAGGGCCGTCAGGGCCAGCAACGTGTTCCACGGGGCAAGCGAAGTTAAATGAACTATGGGGGTAGCCATCAGAATCGAGGTTACCAAGGCCATAGGGTAAGGCACCCCCAATATGGCTAGTGGGGCTAAAGACATGGGGATTACACAGGGAAGTGTTTTATATGTAGAGAGATGGACCATATGTGTTAATCTTGTCCGTAGAGAGCTAAGGGTATATGAACAGGGTGTATAGATGGGGAAATAATTACAGTAGTTTTGGGACACTTCAGATGTGAGTATTACATCTAGGAAACATTTAACCAACAAAATACATTGGCAATTGAAAGTATAAATTTTATCTATGGGCAGATAGGATAGGTTCGAGATAATACGAGTGTGTCAGAGTATTTGGATTAGCACTAGATTTGGACTTGAGACAGGCTTAGTAAATATATAGTTGGTATCACTACTGAGTGTATATATTTACCGTTGGGTGGAGCGATCTCTTTGGTTCCATATGTAGGGTAGTGGGTGGGAACACAAAGATGATATGTTTTGTAGATTTTCTCGTTTAAAGAGATGTTATGCGAGTATAATTTTATCCTGAGTATGGACTGGTTAAAGATGGGTTGCCCAATACCTAGCTGCTATAGTTTGGCTATTGTGTTTGTTGTTCCAGGGCAAGATGTGTTGTTTTTCTAATATTTCACCTTAAAGAGGGTCGAGTCACGTATATATTACATTGAAATGGAGACTTCATAGGATATAGTTATTTCATTATATTCAATCCTGCTGAATAAGGAAAATATTAATGTGATTTAGGGGATATCGAGTTTTCCTTCGAGCGGAGATATGTATCTTCTTATTGATTTATCACTGGAGACTTAGTGATTGTGTGATAACTGTGATTTATGACTCCTTTAAAGATGTGGGAGTTTAGGACTAAACTTATACATATGAGGTTAGGAATTTGGGTTTCCTATTAATGTATTTTAGGGAAAGATATTTTAAAACCAATATTTCTAAGTGATAGGGCATTGGGAAAATTCCTTGCTTGGATTTCAAATGCGTGACATCTCATACACAAACCTTAATAAACATCGAGAGTTTGGAGACGTTATTAGATGCTAGAGTCACGGATTTAAATGATAATCATTGTACGTGTGGAGCCAATACTTTGAGCTAAGAGCTATTATATGATATAAGGCCAGTGGAAACAGGTAGTGCTTCATAGGAAACACTGGAGAAATTTTCACACCATTAGTGGATAGGTGGGACAACCTTAAGGATCATTAAGTCGCGATTAGTAGGGAAACTGAGTATAACCTTAATGTATAGTCACAACGATTATGTGGAGACAAAAAATAGATAAAAAGCTTATGTCTGTAATGCTCATAAACATATGTATGGGATATAGGGTAGCCAATATCGTGAATAAGTCAAGATTCCCTTTGACTTTGTGGGGTTGGTTGATCGAGGAGGGGTCATTATTGCTAAATTGGGTGGCTTACATTATCGAGTAACATACCCATCCTTTTATTTGATAGAGGAAACAAACTGACACAAGATGTTACCCAATAGTGGTTTTGAATTAGGATGAAATCCTTAAGTCCCACGTTTGATTGGGAGTATTAGGAGGCAGAAATGACGAAGTGAATTTTGAATAAGACATATTACTTTTAGATCGAGGAGTAAACGGGAAAAGAGAATAAGATATTGAAGGATGAGAGAGATGTGTATAAACTTTATGGTAATTGGGAGGAGTGATTACCATTAGTGGAGTTAGTGTAATGACTCGCACCAGTTATTATTAGAAAGATGCCTTTTGAGACTTGAGTCAGGGGGTCTTATAGTCCGTTTTGTGGATGGTTAAGGGTAGAGAAATAATAAGTTCTAGGGGTCAAACGTGATTTATAGTCGGCGGGCATTGATGAAGACAATCAAAATTATTTTTGTATAGTTTAAGAACATCATAAGATTTACACCATCGCAAACCAAAGAGTTAAAGACTGACGTGAGGTTAAGGCAAATGATTTGGGTAAGAAGGGAAGTTGGCACCTAGGGAGGTGGGGCCTTTTCCAACATTGAAATTATTGATCCTGTAGAGTATAGGCTCATCTTATGGGAGAATTGTTAGCGGATTCACGATAGTTTGGCATATCATTGTATAAGTGAGACCTTACGAATGATAGAGTATAACAATATGAAATGATTTGAATCGACTTGTCATTAAACTTGGGTTGTAGCGAGTAGGCCTTTAGACATGATCATGCTATTAACAAGTGAATAATGAAGGAACCAAAATATTATCATGAGTTGATTATGAGTACGTTTGGATGCCATATGGGTAAGGATCCGAAGTTTTTAGTACCAGGCTTACTCGAATTTTAGGGACAAAATTCTTTTTTAAGGGGAAGTATGTAATGTGTGTGTGTGTCTATATATATATATATATATATATATATATATATATATATATATATATATATATATATATATATATATATATATATTAAACTGGACATTTAAATTATGCGGGTGAGTTATAATTTACTTAAATCAAGAAATAATGAGAAATTATTAAATAATAATTTGGATGTGAATGAATTAATATTTAAGTGACCGTATATTTACTTGTGTGTGATACTAAAGAAAATTGAATGATGTTTACTAATGTGTAACAATAAATAAAATTTATTTATGTCGTATGTGAGTAAACACGATAAAAAATATTAATATCTTAATCGGGAATTATTTATGAGTGTTGAGACGGAAAAATAATGATAAGTGACTCAGATGGTGATTTCCTGTGCACGGTTGATTCAGAATGAGTTGAAATAGTCAAAATTGAGTACCCGGGGGTTGTGTTTGGGTCTCAACGACTTTTCAGACTTGTTAGGATTAATAAAATGGTGTTATGGTCATTTTATTGGTCTATGAATAGTTAATTTCGAGATTTGGACATATAAAATGAAAGGTTGGGTGAAAAGGAAAGGTCATTCTCATGTTCTAAAGGTTTAGTTGAGAGTTACCAAGAGTTGGAGAGAAAAGTGAAGAGAATTTGAGAGGAAACTCAATGATTTAAATGAGGAAGTGAAGAACAACCCAAGAACACTAAGAGATTGAAGAATTTGGGAAGTTATTCTAGGAGATTCATTGCCTTCATCATCAAATCTAAACACCACGAACGGTTAAGGCAAATGATTATCTTGCTAAATAATTATGCTTTCATTTTTAGTCATATTAAAGTTGGAAAAATTATTTTTGGGATGGGATTCACATGTCAAACTTTGGGATTTTTATGGGGAAATGATCATACAAATGAATTTTACAATAGACTGATTTGATAAATTTTAATCGTGAAACTTATGGATTATGAGTTTTTATATAATGGAATTTATATAAATAAAATTTGTGACTGAAAGTGTGATATAGCATGTAGAGATGACATTTATCCCGATGAAAGTTACATGTTTAGATAATGATTATGTGTAGTGATGAGTGCATCTGATATAAAATTTATCAAACATAATTGATATTGAAATAAATTATGTTGTTGATCATGCTTGAGGTTGAAATTTGGATTGGGGAAAAATCTGGGACGATTTTCAGGGGCGAATTGATTCCCCATAGCCGAACCGGTTCGGAGCCCCTGTTACAAATAGTGATGCTGTTTAAAAAATATATTAAATGGTTAATTCAGAGTTGAACTAAATGTCCAGGGATAATTATGAAATTATGGGAAAAAAATATGAATTAAGGTGATGGGTTAAAATTACTGAGATTTATCGGGGATGCAATCTAGAATAAATTGGAAGAATTTAATTCGGATATGAATAATGGTATTGGATGAAAAATCAGAAATATAGGGGTACGGGATGAGTGATACGTGTTCATAAATGTATTATGATAATTAATTAATTAGTTTAGTGAATAATTAATTAATTATGGTTATGAACAACATTGTAGGATTTAATTAATTAATTGAGTGAACCATTAATTAATTGTGGGAATGAACAATATTGTGAAAATGATTTATTTATGCCACGAGTGATAGGCGCGTTTGAATGGAAAAAAAATATATACGGTTACATATACATTATATAGGTGTAAATATAACGATGTCAATGATATAATTAATTAGGCATACCACTCTAGGGATACTATTAATGGGGGTTGTGCGATGTGGATGTTCTCTCGAGCGAGTGAAAGCAGGCTAAGTATCGATCGCAGATCATAGCGCCATGCAAGATTGATAAGGTTGGAGTCGAGTGACGTAATGTTGGTATGGTTATGCTCATTGGCTCATGACCATTATTTTCGGTATACAGTATGCGATTCCGTCCCGGGTTTCCTGGGTAAGAAATTATTATCCAGTAGAATAATACACTAAATAATCATATCTCAAGGGGTGTTAGCTCAGAGAGATGATTGGTATACGTATATAGAGACTGATATATATTTATATTCTGATGTGAATATTGTATATATTAGTGTGAAGAAATATACAAGGCTTTAATATTAAGTGTGAAATTTTTTTGAATTAACTAATGAAAGTTAATGACTTTGATTAATAGTTTATAATTGAGAATTATAATTATTAATGGAAATTGGAATTGGAATTAATTCGATAAAATGCATGGTGATGAGATGTCTCAAGCTTTAACAACAATAGTTCCTTCATGGGTGAGTTAGAGTATGTCCCAAGCCTCTTTAGATGTCTCACAAGTCATAATACGGCGGAACTCCTCCGGGGTGACAAAATAAAACAGAGTATTTAAATGTCGAGAATTAAAATTTGCTAACCTTTGCTCAGCCTCAGTCCACGATTCTACGCATTTTAAATGAATTGCTTCTCCATATCTAGTAACAGGTGAATACTGCCCTTCAACTAATACTAACCACAGCCGCTCATGTATTGCCTTAAGTGATGATTTCATATATTCGACCCATCAAACATAAGGGTTCCAATCCAAAATTCATGCCTAACAACACGGGATCAAAACATAATAACTGAGTGTTCTATATTTGATACTAATTTGAGAACACCCCTACAGTGTGTGCTTAGGCAAAGATGGTCTGAACAAACAAAAAGTCCAATTTTTATATTTTACAAATATTAAAGATTGAAACTTTAAATAAGATTGAACAAAATTAAACATAACATTGATTCTAAATGATTTTTTTTAAAAACCCAATTTATCCAATTTTATGTTTTTATCCTAAAACATTAGTCTAAGTGATAAGAAGATAAAATAAATGAAATGTACACAACACGAAGATTTATGGGGAAAATCACAAACAAAAAAACCTTGGACGATCGAGCCAACATATCATTATGGTATGGATTTTAAAAATATGACCCTAGACTTACTCACCAACTTGATCCCCATAAGCCTTGATGATATTCAATCTTTGACCGTTCCTCCATAGTGCAACGCCAGAGTCCACCCACCTAAGTTACCATAATGAATGAGTCAATGCACATCTCGATATCCATCGATGAGGGTCAACAACCGTCTATGGATAGAAATATGAAATCCACCGCTTATTCACTACAATACCACAAACACACAGAGTCCATCGCGTGTAAATAGCGAGTATAAAATCCACTGCACGAAACATGTTGTCTTCAAATGTATAGGATAAAATGTTGGCGCCCAAACTAAATATCTCAAACCATATGTTTATGAAGAACTTGGATCTTTAAACTCAAAGTGTGAAACTAGAGTTTTGGAACTTTGGTGAGTAGATAGGAAATTTTTTTGGCCCAAAAGTTCTTAAAAAATTCGAGTCCAACATGCCATAAATAAAAAAAAAAACACGAATTTCAAGGCGGGGAACTCGTTCAAACAAAAACACAAGGTCGTTCGAATGAAAATACCAGTTTCGTTCTAATGACATTAAACACCGTTCAAATAACAACCTAGATTCATTCGAACATGCGTTTAACGACCTTCCAATGACATTAGTCTTATTAACTAGAAGATTCCTACTTGATGAAATTCGAAGCTCGTTCCAATGAGATTATAATTTTTTTCTAACAAGATTAAAAGTCCTTTGAACGAAAACTATATTTCATTGTAATGAGTTTAATTATCGTTCTAATGAGATTAAAACCAAAAAATATTTTTGTTTAAATAACACTTAAAATAGTTCCACAAGATTTTAAGTTAAAAAAGAAACACCAATAATAATATCCAGGGACCCATATTCAATATGCATTCATACTTGTGAGATGATCAATAAATGTACATGAAGATGAACTTGACACTAAAAACGACACGATATATCCAATCTTTGAAGATTGGCCTCTATCTCTTCATCAAACATGACATAGGCTTATGTGATCAATAACACAAAGCCTAACCTATAACTAAAATGTTATTTCGAAATTAAACCAATTGCATCCAAATTGATTCAATTGAAAATTTGTCCTTACAAAATACAACAGTTAGTATGACTACAAAGGAAAGACGAATAACCTGTAGGGTGCCTATTACTCGCAAAGGGCGAATTCAAATAAAAATTGCGACAACAATTTAATTATGTTGAAATCTTTTTTAAACCGATTTTATCTTGTTTATCCTAAACATGAAACTATGTGATAAAACATATAAATTAAACCATGCAAATACGACACGATCAATTTCAGGAAAGAAACCCCTTTCGGGTAAAACCTTTTATGTCACTATAAACTATAAATTGCAAATTACACGAATTACAATGAAATCTGCAATGGATCAACACACAAATAATCCATAAGAACTGCAACTCTTAATCAGCAGGGAGAACCCTTGAGTTATCCTAATGACCGCAATCATAGTCATCAACTCCCTTAAGTGGCACCTAGTCATCCATGGAGTGCCTTTCCATAAGGTGTATGAAAAATAGATGCAAAAATATCTAGGGTTCTAAACTAATTCACAAGAACAATATTCAAGGATGCTTTGCTGTGAATAAAAAGGGTGTTTTGACACATAAACTTGAAGACCTTTTGCCCAGAATTTGGCACTGTGTTTTCATCAAAAGTATTGAGAAAAAGTGATCCACGAACAGGTATTTATAAAAATAAAAAATTCTTAATGCGGCGAGGTCATTCGAATGACATTGCATCTCGCTCGAACGAAACACCAATGTCGTTTGAACGACTTGCTCCTTTCTATTGAACAACTTTCTCCGAAAAAAATTATTTTTAAAACTCTGCCTACAGGTCTTAGAAAAATTTATTTTCAAAAAAGTCAAAACCTTGTTCGTCTTTTTAATAAAAGAAAACATCCCAAATATAGTTTTATGAATTAAATCAAAACTCTAAATACATTTTATACCTTTTGGGACGTCGAGAAATCTTCAAACTTTGGAGATCTTTTTGTTTGGTTCGTCTTGACATTACGTGATGATGTGTAACGGTATACGCCAAACTAGCCTAAAGCTATGCTGTGAACATTATTGAAAAACATGTCTTTGCACAACCACTTATTAAAATTTCCTTACCATTTTCATCCTCTTACTCGACCTCGACTGGAGTTAGTGAATGAGATTTCCTTTGAACTTCAGCTAACCCTATAGGGCTATAGTTTCCCAATGATGTAAACTTGCTCAAGGTGAAAATATATTCAAAAATAGGAGGATTAACTACACAAACTCTATCCACCAGTCTTTTTAAAGGGGAAGAGAGCTTGGGAGAAGACTTCACTAAAAAGGGTAAATGCATGTTAAACTGCAATTCAGTTAAAAAATAAGAAAAGGAAAGAGTGAAAGTAAATGCAATTCTATTCAACCCACTCTAGTTACAAGGAATATTGACACTTCTCTCCCTTTAATTTAGGCCGAAATTCTCATTTCTTTTAAAATATAGAAATTTATGCTTTGAAAACTGGTTACCTGTTTGGCTCGCTTTCAGCAATTCTTGGTGGCACCTTCGAGGTAAAAGGCAATAATACCTTGGGCTTTGGCGCTATCTTTAATACCATGGATATGTCTGAAAACCTCCTTGGTTATATCAAACCCAGAGTGTTCCTTCCAATAAACTGTGGGCCTAAGGATTATCCTATATGCATTAGGAGGAAGTTAGGTCAGTGTTAATCCATATCCCCTTAAAATTCCTTGTATGATAGGGTGAATAGGAAAATGAAGACCTAATTTCATAGCCCAAACATGAAAGAAAATCTTGTTGGTTGAGCGCCAATAATAAACTCTCTCTACAAGGTTTGGCAACCAACATCTTATGTCTAAAGGGATGCTCTACAAATTCTTTTTTCTCGTAAGCTCATATTCAGAAAAGTTATAAGCCTGGTGTTGGGACTCAATGGTCAAAGTATCATAAGAGCGTTCAGACGATCCAGATGCCTCAATAAGAACCACCACAGGAAAGCTAGAGGGTTCGAAGGGTGGTCTAGATTCCATGTCTTCTTTAGAAGAAGTACTAATCTTAAATATAGACACATTTGAGATTGCATAAGCATTGTTTTTGTTTCTTAGCTAACGGTTAGCAGTGTCAGATATTATGGATGCTTGAAATTTGGACCTAGTACACTAGACACTTTGGGGCTAAGGAGCCAACCTGACAGAGGAAGAAACACAAGAAATAAAATTAGGATTATTACGAGCCTCTTTGACAAGATGAATATCAAGTAGAGGCACTATTATCTTAGCTTCAAATAATCTAGTAAAATTCTTGTTATACTCTTAATTACTAGTTATTACCCTCTCAACTCACGAAGCCTCACTTATAAAGGATGGGTATTAATGAAAGAAGTATTTGGGAACCTTCCACTCTTAAAGTTAGAGGAATTAGGGAAAAAAACCACTAAACATTATGAATTCCTAGGCCAACCAACTCAATTGCCATTTAAATCATCAAATTCAACTGCCAACAACAATTCAACAACACCAAACAACAATATTAAGAAGAAATGCAAACCAAATGTCAAAAACACTAAAGAAAACCCTAGAAACTAGAGAAATAGGGTAAAGGAATACCTAGAGTTCCATATAGTGGAAGGAAAACCAAGAAAACAGTGTAAAGAGGACAACAAAATCCAAAAAGTGAAGGCTTTTATCAGAAAAGATGAACCCAAGAAGAATCAATGAAGGAATCAACAAAAAATAATAAAAAAAATAACAGGGTTGAAAAATAAAAAAGGCTTTCTCTCTCTAAACTTGCGTGTGAAAAATTGAGGCTGTGAAAGTTTAAAATGATGGGTACATTTGGTTTTATATATTTTTATAGTAATCATTACCTTTTTGAAAATGCATGATATAATGCCTCGAGATATAGTGCTGGCATATAGAAACTATACATGCACTGCCCAAGGCACGTGCACAACAAGTATGCCTACCACTCCATTATAGACATTTGACATGTGGCATAATTGAGAGATAGATTATTTTAAAAAACTCATAAGTAAATGTGCTCAATAAGTGACAAGTCGATAATATACTGGGCCAATGAGATATCGACCCGATGACATCTTGACATTGAAACTTCGCTCACTCATTTCATCTAGATCTTACCTAGAAGATGCAACACTCTAAGGAATCAATTGTAAAGATACAATCTTAAGCAAAGAGTTGAGGGATATTATTTTACCATAAATAAATGGTAACCCGCAAGCCAATTAGAAGGAGATATCTGTTCTCACACGTTCCCAAATAATGTGGTTGTCCAAGGTAAAGAAGTCAATTGGATGACCAAGATATTGTCTTGGCCATCACTGATAAGGAAGTTAACCCTGTTAATTGACATTTTTAGCTAGAACTATAACAAAAGGCATGTACTACTTGACTAGATAATATCAACAACCTCATTACACATACGCATGGAGAAGAATTGCAAAAATTTCCCTATGTGAAAATGACTAACTTGTTATTTCTCTCACACCATATGTGTAAATATTGTACTCAATCTATAAAGGTCAGGCACGTGTCCTTCTTATTTATCTCTCCTTTAATAGCCTAAAAGTATCACATACCATCCATATGTGGAAAACATACGAGATTATCCTTACTATTATATTGTTTAATTCAAGAGAGAACTTGTGAGCTTGTATTCTGTACTCATTAATGGAAATTGCCCATTAAAGAATACAATCAACGTTGAACCTTGTAAGGAAAAAATTTTCAATTGAGTCCATTGTATAGTTTTAACATATTCCTGGAACAAGACACGTTTGAGTCATAGCGAGATTTTTATTGTCATGATCCCACACAGACTATGATGTGTTAAAGTGTATTGAAGACGTTACGGCTAAGCTTCAAAGAATTATTTATGCTGAATATTTAATTGGTGAAAGTTTTTTCGTCTTCAAGTTTAATTGCTTTCCGAGATCACTCAGGTATGAATGCGTAATTTTAATGGGACTCGAAATTTATTTTAAATGTATAAGGATGTTATTTTATTAATAAGATGTTATTAAAGGTGTTTGAAATCGTTTACAATGTGTTTTAATCTTATAAGGGAGGATTAGAGTTGAGTTTAAGTGGGACTCTAACGTGTGTGTCATTCAAATGACCAGATAGGTCATTCGAATGAGATCAGCATCTTGGTGGAGTATCATGTTTATGTCTCTTGAGCTATCCAGTGCCTTAGGAAAATATATAATGAAATTTTCCAATCAGATTTCGTAAGTGTGCATTCCGAAAAAAATGTTTATGAACCAGTACATTTCTGCATATTGTTTTCTAAGGTTTTTAAGTCTAAACACATCCTTAGAATTTACAAGATCCGAGGTTTTCATTACTATATGCAATAGTGATCTTTTCTACACCAAGAAGGTCTTGTTCAACATTGAATATTGCTGGTTTTACAGAGAAGAAGCGAAGGAGTTCGTGTTTCAATTCCGTAGACATTACAAGACGTATCGGTGGACACCACGACATAAGTGGGCGTGTGTGTTATGCACATGTATCGTAGAAGAAGGACTTTCTACATGGGAGCTATGAGAGGAGTGGTAGAAGATAAGTAGAGCGTCAAATCTCATGGGGATCGAGTCATTGAGTAAGACTTGTTTATGTTCATTGTAAATCCACATTCATAGTGATTGTCTGGCTTGAACCGTTCGAGATTTTTTCCCATTGTGGTTTCCTCGTACATATGGCGTTATGAGTATTCTTTACTTTATTTTACTTACTTTAATCACTAGATGGACGTTTAGGATTAATCAAGATAAAATTTTGTTAAGTTAAAAATGGTTCACAACTTGATGTGCATTAAAAAATTGGAAAAAGGTTTTTCATAATAAGAGATATTGTTTTGTCATCCTTAAAACACTTTTCGCATAAGAAATTAAAAGGGACCCACAAACTGGTATCAGAGCTAGAAATATATTTTTATTATGTTTGATCCCTTGTGTTTTTCAGGAAGAATTTTGGTGGTTTTAAAAGTTTTCGTCCTCCTATTTTTGATGGTACTAACTATGCTTATTGTATGATGCAAATGAGAAGTGCCTTGAAATCCATAGATGAGTGTGTTTGGTTAGAGATTAAAAATGGTTGGTCTTCACTAGTCACACGAGAGGGTGAGGTCACTAGTTTGAAACCCGGTGAGTCATGTACCGAGGCTGAACATAGGCTTGCTCTTTACAACTCTAAAGGACTGCACATAATTTCCACACATGTTACACCGGAAGAGTATAATAGAATCATGACTTGCGAATCTTTAAAAGAGGCTTGGGATACACTTGCATTTACTCATGAGGGCACTAGAATGGCTAGGGCATCTATGTTAGATAACATCGCTACATAATTTAAGACGATAAAGATGTTAGATGTGAATTGTTTGATGAGTTTTACATTAGGTTGTCTAATATTGTCAACTCGTCGTTTAACTTAGCAGAGAGGATTCCTGACAACTGTGTGATAAAGAAACTTTTGAGATCTTTGCCGAGTAGGTTTGATGCAAAAGTGACCATTTTAAACTCCTAAGGTACGCTTGATTCTACGAAACTTGAAGAAATTGTACGTGACTTACAAACTTGTGAACTCAATATGTTTACCTCCAAGAAAGTGCCAAAGAAAGAAAATGGCACTGCTTTGAAATCCCAGAAGGAGGAAACTAAATTTTTGAATGAAGATTTCGATTATGATTTTGAGGATGTTTTCTTGTTGGCAAAAAAGATCAAAGAATTTCTTAGGTTTCAAAAGCAATCGAAAGATACCAAAAGGTTTGGAAAATTAAAGAACAGCAAGGTAAATTCCACCTCAAAAGATAAGAGTGAGAAATTCAATAGGTTTGAGTCGGATAGGTGTTTTGGGTGTGAGGGTTATGGTCACAAAGTTTCCGAGTGTCCCATTAGACTTAAGAAATTGGGAAAGAAATCGATAGCTTAGAGTGCCTCCTTAAGTGATAGTGAACCGGAAGAGAGAGAGAGTTCCCCCAATGAGAGAAAGTTGGTTGCTTTATTGGCATGTCATGTGAGCGACGACGATAAATATTCCCATGATGATTCTCATGTGCATGACACTTCTGAGACCGTTGAATCTCGAGTATGTGAGGTAATGAGAGTGACGAGGAGGAGGTCGATGTGAAAGATTTGCAAGTTGCATTTAATGAGTTGTATGCCGAGGCGGTGAAAGTGAAAAAGGAAAAATATAAATTTCAAGCTAGGTTGAATAAGCGTGCCATAGAAAATAATGATGCTTTGATCGAGGATCTTAGGGAACAGGAGAAGACGTTTAGGGAGAATCTAGAGTATGTGGAAAAAGAGAGAGATAGTCTTTGTGGTTTGATGGAGACTTTAAAAAAGGAGATTCTAGAGTTTGAGGAGTCTAAGTGTGTGCTTGAGTGTAGGATTTGTGAGTTATTGGAGAGATTGAGAGACTCGAGTATGGTTAAGTTTGATTTGGAATCTAGGTTGGAGAAGTTGGATAGGATGTTAGGCACCGTCCAAGTCAAAAGAGTGATAGGTGTGGTATAGGCTACGATGATAGAGTTGTTCCAATGCCCAAAGCCAAAACCATCCGTGTGAGAGAACCCACTAGGAACGTGAGGAGAGGTCGACATATTGGTAACCATTCCTGCCGTCTTTAAACTTGCACACATTGCGGTAGGAAAGGTCACCTTAGACCTTTTTGCTATGATCTTAGGAATGCCCCTAGGAAGTTTAGGAATAAAGTCGTGTCGGATCCCAAAACCCCCACCCATCATGTTACACCTATTTGGGTTAGGAAATCGGATTTAGTGGCTTTAGGACTAAAACTTCATGATTGTTATTTGGTTGAACTTAATTCTTCCCATGCTAAATCTAAAGAATTATTGTGTTACCATGTTAGTCGTATGCTTGTGTTTGCATCATGATTTATATCTTGCCAGTGTTATGATATGTATATGATTTTGTACTATATTTTTCATTTATTGAGTCTTATTTAAAAAATACAAAAAGATTTTTGGTTTTTTATATTTTGAGAAAATACAAAAAAGATTTTTCATTTATTTGAGTCAAAATATGTTGAAAAACTAAAAAGATTTTTGATTTGTTTTTGTTTTTGAGTTTACATGTTTGATGTGGCATATTGGTGTGCTTGGACCCCATTCCTTTCATTATCCATGTGTCTAGGACATTCAGTCATTATTATTGATGCTTAGAATGGTCTTAACCATTGTATTATGGGGTTGTTTCGAAGTTGATATGCCTTTTGATTCAACTTTATATATATGCCATCTTTGCACACATGCATGAGTGTATATGAATGTTTGACATCTCTTGCATATTTGAGTTTGGTGATACGTTCTTGTCTCAATTTTGTTATCTATGCATAAGTAGACATAAATAGGAGGTGTGCATGGAAAAACCATTTACGGTGAGGTTAGTAATTAAAAAAATAATGAGTGCTCACGGGAAGTGGCTGCGAGAGTGTAAAATCTACTCGTCTTGAAAGACACCATTTAAAAGAGCCCGAAAAATTAGAAGGCAATAAAAATTATCATATGCCAAAGTGGGCCAAATTTGTTTATATTCATTACAAAAGAAAATATGATATATTTTTGAGGGATTTTGGATGGATAAATGAGATTACACCGAATCCTAACATTGAAAAATCGTATCATGACACTATTGTTTATAGAATCGTCAAAACTCTGGATTTATGCTCATGTTTGATTGTTTACTTCATTTAGCTCGCACTTTAATTATCACATACGACTAAAATAATGTCTGATGATTTATAGCTATAAATTAGAGCTTCTTGATCATTTCAATATTTTGGAATTGTGATTCATTTGTTGTAGTTCACGCCCATACATTATATGTTCTTGTTTGAGCACATCGGTACTATATTAGCATGAAACTCATATTGTTTTTCTTTGTTTCGCTACTGTTTTAGTACTGTTTTGCAGTTTTCCTGCCCCTTCTAGTTAGTTTCTTCAAGAAAATTTTTCACTGGGAAAAACTATTTGTTTTTCTGGGCTGAAACTAGGAGTTTCACTTCCTCATTCGAGCGACTTACTGCTGCCATGCGAAGTTTCTCTTGCGAGATGCGTATGTCATTTAAACGACAAGGCATTCTCGTTCCAGAGACCCCTGGAATTTTTTTCTTGCTGTTTCAGTACTCTGCTTCTTATGATTATATATTTTGGTACTGTTGGTTGATTTTAGTTTCTGTTATGCAGTTCTCTTTGATAGATTTGATACTTTGCTGCATTGATTCATTCAGTCAGACCTGCGTAGGTTGTTTATTCATATTGTGTGATTATTGTTTTCTAGCTACGGATTTTGATATTGTTTATCATTATTAGTTGGTGTTTTATGTTTATTTAGATCTATTTCATTGATTTATCTGATTCTAGATATGTATATCTTTTCACCGGGTTGTCTATTTGAGATTGAAAGGGAGAGAGATGAATGTGATATTGGTGGAGATTTTGTGTGATGAGCTTGGCATTTTGATATAATTATTATTTACATATTGGTATCATGTTTTTCTCACATAACAAATAATTTGGATTTGTAATTTTCATATTGGTTTATATCATTTGTTCCTCCATACTTCACTGGGTATTTGTCTATTTCTTGTATGTAGGTTTGCTTAAAGAGATTCTAGATTTCAAAGTTTACATCACATTCAGGCATTCAAAGACAGTTCATGCTTGCCGGACCATCAATTATTGGTCTTGTCCTGTAATTTTTGATTTTGGGTTTTAAGGGATGGGATTTAGCCATCATACGCCTTGATGGCCCGACTTAGGCATTTCACCGTTGGTTTTGTCCCGAAATTGTCAAAGGGGGAGATTGTAAGGACAAAATTTCCAATTGAGTCCATTGTATAGTTTCGACTTATTCCCGATACAAAACACGTTTGAGTCATAGGGAGGATTTATTATCACGATCCGACACAAACTATGACGTTTTAAAATGTATTAAAATTGTTACGGCAAAGCTTCAAGGAATTATTTATGCTAAATGTTTAATTGGTCCAAGTTGTGCCACCCCACCTAATTAACCCCGGGTGATCAGTCCTAAAATAAATTAGAATAGGTTTCTCAGTTGGTTCATTCTTAGCATCACTGTCGCCTTTTTAATTACTAAGCACCTGAGTGAGAAAATTAGACTGGTGCTAAATTTTATCTTACTTTACTTCAAAGAAAATACTCATCCAGAAACATAATAATTTAAACAATCACAATTAACTGAAAACAACCATTCACATCTAAATAAAATGACCGAATAAACCATCGGCTCAAATCCAAAAATGTAAAGGCAGATAATAAAAATCTCCACAAGTCTGACATAAATTCTAAATAAAGCTGTGAGCAACATGCTCGAGTAACTGATAGAAATTTCTACACTAGAAATGAAAATAATGAGGCTCCTATCAAAATCCCGCAACATCCACATATACTGCAGCAACGAATCCCTGGAATGAGTCAAGTCTGGCGCCCCTGTAGCTGGACGCCTAAAAGGTTTTTAAAATTATTTATAGCAAGGGTTAGGACCCAAAATATTTGGAAAACATTTAGCAAATGATTAACTTGCAGTAATAAATACGTATGCATGTTCTTCAATTTTAGACAGTGTCGCACTCCCTTAAGGATATCCTCACCCATCCTCTAATATGTTCACTACTAATGCCTTAATTAATTTCCCTAGTTATTTATCCTAAAAATAACTAGGTATGCAACCACCCTACTCTATAACTCCTTGCAACCACCCTACTCTAACCAAGTATGCTATAATTATAATTTCTAAGTTATTATCAACATTAACTTAATTATTCATTCCCATTCTTAAATTCATATAACTTTCACATCAGTTATACATATAATACAATTCACGACCTGTATTAATTTACTCGTATATAATTTATCCCATTATATACGTATAGTCATATTACAACAGTCACACACATGTCGAAATAATAATTAATAATGAACATCCTCCAGAGTAATAACTCACCGGATGTATATTCTCTAAAGTTCTATCCCACTAGGTGTATTCACGTAACCTAGTTACCCCAAGTCAAAATCGCTCACTAACATGGTTAAAGACATAAATATTGGTGGCGGTCATATTCTTTCCCTGAAAGTAAGATTCCCCTCACCCATATAATGGACGCTATGACCTGGGGATATACTCACCATACTCCTCAAGCTAGGGAATTCACCCTCTACGCGCAACCTCCCCTGATAGCACTAGAGTATATATAATAATAATATCTAGCCACTGATATTAATGCACACACCACATATATATATATATATATATATATATATATATATATATATATATATATATATAGAGAGAGAGAGAGAGAGAGAGAGAGGCAGGCTCCTGTGCACACTAAGTTTGCACACTAACTTTGCACATTACCTTTTAAAAGTGTGCAAACTTAGTGCTGGCGCACACCAATTTTTTTATGTGATATTTTAACAATTCAACGGACTCACATAAAAAAAATTAGCTCAAAAAAACTTTTTTTGCTATTTTTAAAAAATCGGTCAAACTTTCGCAGTTTTTAAAGGGCTTAAAAACTGCGAAAGTTTGACCGATTTTTTAAAAATAGCAAAAAAAGTTTTTTTGAGCTGATTTTTTTTATATGGGTTCCTTGAAATGTTTAAATATCACACAAAAAAAATCAACTCAAAAATATTTTTTTTACCAGTTTTAAAAGGTAATGTGTAAAGTTAGTGTGCAAACTTAGTGTGCACAGGAGCCTGCCTCTCTCTATATATATATATATACTATCGCACACCGTATAGATATATATAAATAAAATACTCCGGCTATACCGTGTACTAAGTCCGTAACACAAGCTTATGCAAATTATCATGAGTTTATGGTCCAACCCTGATTATTAGTTAATTTACACTTTAATTAATTAAATTACTTTTGGTGTCGCCCAACCAATATATTCGGACTTGCTCTCGTGGCCCGAAATAAAATAATACCCGAGTCTAAATCCCCGACTTCAAATTAATTAATTTTAAATCTAAATTAGTTTAACACCTTGGTATCGCTCAACCAACATATCCGGACTCGCCTACTCGATCCATATTTAATTATTTTGGAATATTTTTTCCCAAAATTTACCATAGCATGTCACACATAAATTCCTCCCAACCCCAATTAATTTCCTTCATATTTGTTAGGAATGAATGTTCCATACTTATTTATCCCTAACTAAATTATGGGGGGAATTTTTAATTAATTTCCCTTATATATTAAAACTGTCGGACCTGTCAAAAATCTCGAACCATCGATCGATCGATCCCAGCCATCGATCGATCGATCGAACATGTCTTCTTCTTCTTTTACTCCGAGAGCCTGTTTCTCCATGGATGAAAACCTTAACATCCCAACTCCTTCTACAGCCTAACCCAAGTCCTCTCATCAATAGAACACCCATAGAACATTATAAGGAACCCTCATAAAGTCCCTTAACCCCGTTTAGTTTATGTTCTCTACTGTTTTTGTAAATTGGGAAAAAACCCGAGTTATTCGTTAATCAGTCACAACACCAAATTCCAACTCAATTTCATTCATAATTCGTCTGGGTTTATCACAACTAAGGTAAATATCTGTTCAAAATCATGTCACATCATAAATTCCCACACAAATTCCCATTTTGTGTTCAAATTACAAAAACCCATTTTTTGTACCCGTTTATTCCCAAAACGAATTTTAGTATTCACATCACGTAAATATGAATTGAAAACACAAATAAATGCTACAGAAAGTTAAACACTTTCCTTATTGTTTCGTAGGGTTTGATCCGGAGTTGTGATTCTCAAGGTTGGTGACAAAATCCCCCATTTGGCTCTTTCCTTTGTCCTCCCAAATTGGTTCCCAGTGCCTTTAACTGCTCCTTAGGTTTTTTTCTCCCATAATGTGTTTTACAATCTCCAATTAGTCGTTCTGCTGTTCCTTTTAATTAATTAATTAGGCTTAATCCCGTTTTTAGCCCAATGGGCCAAGCCCAAGTGACCCAAATACCCCCGTGTGGTCCCGACTATGTCTAAAAATGTCCCGTGACCCGTTTACTACCCCGGGGTACACTTTTTCGACTATCTCAGTCCACCCAGACTCAATCGTACACTCAGAATTGACATTCGAATTAATTTATAACAATCCTTATCTCACACCCAAATTAGTCTATAGAGACTCCCCGTTGAGATAAATAAATGCTCCGTCACTAATACTCGTAATGACGTAAATAAATTATTACTATTCACTTAGTAATTAAATTTCCCTAAATATTAACCATTCATTCTACGATTAATATTTACATAAATATTACCACAATTAATTCAATTAAAATTATGACACGCAAGTAATTTAAAATTTCCTAAATTAATTAAATATTAAATGCATAAAATTACGGGGTGTTACACAAGTTTATTCGTTTTCAAGTTTAATTGCTTTCCGATATCACTTTGGTATGAATGCATAATTTTAATGGGACTCCGAATTTATTTTAAATGTCTAAGGATGTTATTTTATTAAGAAAATGTTTTTAAAAGTGATTGAAATCATTTACAATTCGTTTTAATCTAATAAGGGAGGATTAGATTTGAGTTTAAGTGGGACTCTAACGCACATCTCGTTCAAATGACTAGACAGGTCATTCGAGCGAGATTTTCATCTCGTTCGAGCGATATGCCTATGTCTCTTGAGTGAGCCACCGCCTTAGGAAAAACATTTAATGACATTTTCCAATCAGATTTCATAATTGTGCATTCTGGAAAAACTGTTTATGAATCGGTACGTTTCTGCACATTATTTTCTAAGGTTTTTAAGTCTAAACACATCGTTAGAGTTTACAAGATTCGAGTTTTCATTACTATATGCAATAGTGATCTTGTCTGCACCAAGAATATTTTATTTTAAATTGAATATTGTTAGTTTTGCGAAGAAGAAGTGAAGGAGTTCGTGTTTCGATTCTGTAGATGTTACAAGCGATATCGATGGACACTGAGACATACTTGGACGCGTGTGTTGTGGATTGATATCATAGAAGGACTTTCTACGTGGGCACTGTGAGAGGAGTGCTTGAAGATCAGAAGAGCATAAAATCTTATGAGTATCGAGTCATTGAGTGAGACTTGTGTTTGTTCATTGTAAATCTACATTCATAGTGATTGCCTCGCTTGGGTCGTCCTTGGTTTTTTTTCCGTTGTGGTTTCCTCGTACATCCGGCGTTGTGAGTATTCTTTACTTATTTTTACTTGCTTTAATCACCAGATGGATGTTTAGGATTAATCAAGATAAAATTTGGTTAAGTTAAAATTTGTTCACAAATTGGTGCACATTTAAAAATTGGAAAAAGGTTTTTCATAAAAAGAGAAATTGTTTTGTCATCCTTAAAACACTTTTCGCAGAAGAAATTGAAAGGGACCCACATACCTATGGATGTAGGAACCAATTTGGGGCGAACCATGTAAATTCGATTCTAATTCTCTTTCTCTCATATCTTTATAGAGTAAACTAATGTTAGTATTTCAGTAAATTGACCTCTTATATGTTATTTTCTAGTAATTAGCACACATTAGTTAAGATAATACGTATACCAATTATAAGAGATAATAGGTAGCTTCACCTTCTTAGTTAGTGATTAAAATACAAAGAGGGAGAAAGCTTCAGGCGAGGAGTTAGGATTACTTCACAACTGATTGACCTTCTTAGTTAGTGGGTATCGAAGACAAGTTGCTTAAGTATGAACAAACAGTAATTAAAGCTTCATGAGGTAGAAAGTTTCGGGAATAAATTTGTAACAAATTGTCATATATATATATATATATATATATAGATTTTCTATCTCATGTGTCAAAACATTTGAGTCTCTCGAGTCACACAAAGCTGATTTTTATAAGCGAATGACTTCTAATTTCAAGATTGAACCTTTGAAGATTGAAGAACTTACATGTGGCTCCTTGAAGCTTTACTAAAAATCAAGACTATATCCTTTTATGAAAGTTTAATTAAATTATGCCTATTGCACACACTCACGTGTTTTCCAAACTGAGTGATTTTTTCTCAAAATGTGTTTAAAAATTATCTTTTCAGAGTTGTGTATGTGCTTGAAGAATTAGGATCAAGGAAAATTAAAAAAAAATTCCAAGTGTCTTTTGAAGGATGTAGATTTTTGGCATTCGTACGACCTTTTTTCAAGGGCGTTCATATGATTTAGGTAATTTGTGCGCATGACATAAAAATGCAATTGTGCGCATGACTAGATCCATTTTTGATATGGGGGCATACAGTCTAAAATTGTGCACATGAAAAAATGGGCACTGTGAGCATGCAAAAATCAAAATTTGAAATTTCTCTATAAATAGCCTTGTTTCCTTCCATTTGTGCACATTCCTTTTGCTTTATTTCAAAATAAATCATATGAGAATATTTTCTAATTTGTGAGGTTTTATCTCTCTCTAAAAAAAATTTCAAAATTCAATTGAGAGTTTGAAAGTTTTTAGATCTTGAATGATATCTAAATTGTGAAGTGTTTTGAGTGATTTGTAATCACAATATAACCAAAGTTACTTATACATATGATTTTCTGTGATCACAGATTTCTTGATCTAAAAGAGGAGGCACTTTGAGTTATTGGAGAATTTAGAGTGTGGAGTGACTTAAGGAAGATAATAGATTTCTTTATTCACAAGATGGAGCTTGCGGTGGATTCTCATTGATTGTAGAGGAAAGTCAAAAGGTTCATAAGTAGCTACACGATAGAGATTGTGTAAGAGGTACTTTCTTGTATTTTGTGAAATTTCTTTTCAAGTATAATTAGAATTAGAGTGCATCGAGATTTTTTATGCCTTGGTGGGGTTTTTTTCCTCATAAACATGGTCTTGTGTTTGATCGTGTTCAATTTCTACTCACGTGCACACATTTAATCACACATTTATTTGATAATCATGTGCATGAATCAGTGGGGATTAGGAGAATTAAATCCATATATGAAGGAACAAGTATGAAATATAGAACAATCCCACTTAAATACTTAGGTTGTCCTATCAGTTATGGTAGAAGTAGACATATATACTTTGAAGAGCAAATCCTTAAGATCAAGCAGAAAGTGGAAGGTCGGAAATCCAAATTCCTTTTTTAGTATGTAGAATAACCCTCATTCACGTTGTCTTATCATATATTCCTCTCCATTCTATATCATCTCTTAAACCTTCTAAAAAAAATATTAAACATGATTTAAAGATTATTTAGTAACGGCTTATAGGTATCCTCTAAAGAATTTGGGAAGAAACACCACTGCGTTAAATGGAATAATCTTTTCTTCCCAGACATTTGCAAGACATTTAATATGAAGCTATGATCGAATTTACTGTAAAATCATAGCTTATGGTTGGAGTTTTTCTTATGACAAATACAAGAATTGTTTAGCTAGAAATGGATCTTCTACATGTAAAATAATTTTTTAGATCAAAGTGATTAATGATGATTTCATAACCCTTATCAATGTGTGGCATTATGGGTCCCAGGCCCATCTGGGGGGGGGGGGGGGGGGGGGGACTTGTTTCAATGGTAGGATGGGTAGCTGTTATCTCTCAGTCTGTCACCTTACCCCTAGGTCGGCTTATCGGTCCGATGTTGGACTCGATGACTTGCGCTTGGAATATGTTTAATGACATGTCTAGCTTGAGTCTTACACCCTTAGTTTTTAGACCTGAGCCTGAGTGTGTTTTGTACAGAAGGGACTCGATTAGTTTGTTTAGAGTCGCTAATGTGTTTTATATAAAAATAAACAAAAGATTCGAGCTATCCCTTTCGGGCTAATCCTAAGGCAGGTTTTAAGTCTGCAATTGGTTTAGAGGTTCTTATAGAGTGGGTTCTAGAACTTTCTTACAAGTGGGAAAGGCATTAGTCAACCCACTTGTTCTGTATACGTCCTTAATTCTATGTTTTTTTTTTTACTGAATTTAACATTAGTTAATTACTTTTTAGTTAATTTTATAACTTTTATAGAGACCTTGGGTTGAGAATATCTTAAACGTAGATAGGTGCTTAGGCAAGAAAGTGGTATTAGTGAGAGGTATAAAAACATCCTCTCTATGTATACAGGTACACGAGATTTATTGTGCATGACTCCGTGCTTGTTTTCGTATAAAAGGTGTCCATTAGTATGTATGTAAGAGATCGACTTAGATATAGTTTGATATATCTTCCTTATTGAGGAAATTTAGAAAGGTGAAAGATGAGTTCTTCTCTGTTATAATTAGTGTATACATGTATGAACCTTTGTATGAGTTTGAGCATTTGTAGGTAGGGATATTTTTGGAAGGTCTCATCTTGAGATATTTTGATATCTCCTTTTCAATTATTCGTAGATTATATAGTGGAGGGGAGACATGTGTATCTCTGTTGGAGAATCGATGAGTATGCCTTTGTGAAATTAAGTGCATTAAATATTATTCCTCCTTGAGATAGTTTGATATCTCATTTTTCATGTGTATATAAGGTATTATTGTGAAGAGATGGGTGCACCTTGGAAGAGATAACATATCAAGAAACATATTATCAAGGCTCGATCGCACAATAAGGACTCGATATTATGCCTGTGTACTCGTGTGGCTACGAGATCAAAGCCTACATAGTTAAGGTTTTCACATGTTCCAAGATGATTTGTCTGCAAGTGTTGGACTTGGATTAAGAGGGGGGTTATGTATGGGGGGTAAGGATGGGAGTTGACCCTCAAAACCGCTGATAAATACATCCATGTCTGTTGTGAGATCACTACCTAAAAGGTGTTGTTCAACCATCAGGATAGTTTGGAAGTGTATGACTTAGAGGAGATGAGATAATAAATGAGGATGGTGTATTAAGGATGTAATGTTCTACTGCTGAGAAGTAGAACATGGTGGACCCGAAAAAGTCAGGGAGATAGATTAGGATGGATGCATCCCTAATAGATAATACGTTGTGGGATGAATAATAAGGCTTATTCTTCAAAAGATTATCTCAGTATAACACCTACATACCCAGGGAGACATGGGATCAAAGTAAATATAGATCCAATAAACAAGGTATATTTACAGGTGCTGTCAAGTGGATAACGAGTATAAAATATACAATATTATGCTATTTAGGGAGCCTAGTCCTTAATATAACATTTACATTGTGTTGGATTAATATATTTATATGTTATAATGGCTGATTAGAGGTCGAAACTTGAAGAGTAATTTGATATAAAAACACAAATTAGGGTGTCAACGCATGGACGGGCTTTATTCATTTGGTGAATTAGTGGGAGTAATAAGATTTTAGACTTTGGCTCAATGCAAAGTTCCAGGCTAACTCGGCTCGCAAACACCTATCTCATAATGATTTTAAAGAGTATGTTTTTATGATTTGTAATTGTCTTATGATATTTGATTAGCACAATTTTAACACATGAGTATGTCAAGTAAATTAACAAAGGTGATGGATTAGAAACCAAGCTTTAAAATATAAATGCTATAAATTGCATAATCGGACCTCAAAAAGGGAGGCCGAGCTAAATTAAGTACACAGATATGTACAATTTATTACAATATAGATATATGTGGGGTTTTTTTTTCAAATTTGAAAATAGGTTCTTTACCCTAGTGGTAAAGGTTGACTTTTTTGCGGGGGAAGTGTCCCCATATTTCGAGTATTTTTTCAGTTGGGCAGCTCTTCGTCTAGAAGTCTTGACTTTTGCATTTATTTTTATATTTCTAGTTGGGAAGATATTCAGCTATAAGTGTTAAGTTTTTAGAATTTCTGCAGAGGTTTGACTCTATTTGGGACTCGAGAGCGATTTTATGGAAGTAAGAGCTTTCCTTTTTAAGGGAAAGTGACTTTTATGAAGTATGAGCTCCCTCGCGACATTCAAAATGAGCTTAAGTATATTAGATGTTCAGGGGAGAAGAAATTTGGAAAATAAATTTAGGGGACCTCGGTAATTTTTAGACTACTCTGGATGATTTTTGAAGTACTTGAAATGAGAGGTGGAGGCCTATGTTTATAGGGAACTAGGATAGTCCTTCTGCTATTCGGTAGAGGGATGATGGCCGTTGTTTTTAGATAAGTACTCACGTGGGTGACCGAGATAATTCACTTTGATACGGCTTCTACCAATAGGTAGAAAGACCTGAAAGCCTTTTATGGATTGGCTAAAGGAGATTAATAAAGGTTTTGGGCCTTTTTATAATTATTTTTGTATTTATTTTAGACCCTAAAAGTTTTTGATAATATGTTTTTCATCTTTTTTATGTCCTTTTTAGGTGGTTTTCCTCCAAGACGTATGTGGGGTTGGGTTTAGGGTCCCTAACTTGGGTGAGAACGGGTTTAGGTTGCCTAGGTGTGTTTTTACCCTCAATAATTTGTGCGAGTTTGGTTAGAGGGCATTTTTTGGATGGGACAGAATGAGCCACACATCGATTGTAGATCAAGGTGTTCATAGAGGTAGTCGCCTAAAAGTGTGTGCATGTGGATACTTTTCGTTGAAATCGAACGATCTAAGGTTTCCATAGGGATAGTGGAAACCCCAGGGTTATAAATTTGATTTTTAAAAATTCGGTAGGCATTTGAACCGTATTAACCAAGGTTGGTGGTGTCAGTCCAAGGTATTTATTTATATGGTTGTTAGATGAGGGGTGGGTTATTTTAAGGAGGTTTTGTAGATTCCTTCAGATACCTATTACATATTTCTATTCCCTTGGTTGTACTTGTTATCGATGTAGGAGGTGGTTTGAGTTTTATGAAAACTAGATGTCCCTCTTTGTTGTCATTATCGGACAACCTTCTAGTGGGAACGGTGGAGACTTCTTCGGTACTGATCATACCAATAGTGGCATATGATACTACTTCACTTTCCTTGGGCTCCGTCACTCCTTCTATGTTGGCTTTTCAGACTGGTCATTATACACTCTCGGTGCTACCATCTTCCTTCATATTGGTTCATAATGGGGAAGACCAAGTTGTACATATTCATCAACATGGCTCAACTTTTGGGATGTTGGCATTGTTTTGGAACCCCGCTATTTTTATGAATGATGTGAGTTTTTAAAATAATTCCTTTATTCGTATGTATTCTGTTTAATTTTTTTCCTGAGTTTTATGTTTTTTTTGTTAATTTTCAGCAGGTACTAGTTGATGCTTCCCAGATGTGGGGGATTCTGACGCGCTGGTCGTCAACCCATCCGATTTTACGCTAATTGAATGTCGAGGTTGTTAGGGATGCTGATACAAACTATCTTTGGCCATTAACGGGCTTGGTCTTAAGTTTGAGAGGTTTTTCCTATCTGGTCGGGATATCCGCATTAGGTGTAAGGGCTAGAGTGAGTTTAGAAGCTGTGGCCAAGGGTCGTAGTAGCACTCATTTTGGGAAGATGCCTCATGCCGGATAGTTATTTGGTGATGATGTTTTTAGGTTGGTCGTTTAGGTGGGATTTAATGTAACCTCCTAGAAATACATTCTTTGTACTTTTCTGATTTTTTTGGGATGTTACAAATATAAGTAGTATGTTCCTTTATGAGGAAACTCTGATGCATTTGTGCTTTGTAATTGGGATTCTCATTTCATACATAGATGTATAAAAATAAAGATAATATTTTTTTCGAGGTTTGTTTTAATATATATCTTATTTGACTTTTATTTTATGCATGAGTGGCACAAGTATGGATAGAATCGGGCCAAAGCCCTTTTATTTTTTTAAGTGGTAGTAATAATAATGATAATAATAATTGTTGATGTAAAAAATTAGATCACTCTAATTATTCAATCACAGATAAATACAATGATACAAAGATTTTTAAAGTGGTTCAGCCTTATAAGAATAGCCTACGTCCACTGTTATGTTATTGCTGAGTGTTTGGGAATTCTCGATTACATGTTCAGTCAAGAAATTCCGGTCCCTTTGAATGAGGGTGATACAAGGTATTTATAGCCCTTAGGCTGTACATGAATGGGTTGATACATTAAATGATATACATGTGAAAGGGTAATACATTTAATGTAGCGTGTGCATCAAGACGATAAACATTCAATGAATAGTTGAACGGTTGATATTTTGGCAATTAATACTACGACCGAGATGCAGCTCGGACCGCCTTAGTTGCTCGTTGCTCAGGAGTTCCTCGGAGCGCTAGAGTACCTCGGAGTGCTGAAGTTCCTCGGTATATCCTCGTTGATCGGAGATAACATGAGTTGGTCGGGGAAATGAACCTCCTCGTTGTTATTGTACCACGTAGATTGACAAGTGTCTTCGTATGATTCGTCCACATCAGCATATTAATTTTGGTATCACCAGAAGCCCCCAATGTTTTATATTTCGAACTTTGAGGAGTATGGAACATTCTTTCTCGGTTTATGGCAATATTGAATGATCTTCCTGGGTTTTAGGAGCATCGTATTTGAATTTATTTCCAAATTCAAAGAATCCGCCTTTTTTCGAACTTTAAGAGCGCTTCGATCTTAGTGCCCTTTTTTGTCCTTTTAGCCGCCGGAAGTTCAACAGTTTCTTTTTTGTAATCATTTCCTTCGCCGCTTCCCAAGGCAAAGCATTTAAACTTCTTAGGTAACCATACCGTCTTCTTCTTTTTCCAATTTCCTTCATTCAAGCTTCCTATTCTCTCCTTCTCTCTTGTGCATTCATCCTTGTTTTCGCTCGTTGTCAACATACCTCCTTTCTTCCTGTAAGATCTTCTTCTTTTCTTATGTATCTCTTTTATTCAGTATGGTTTATATTGTGGAGTCTGTTGAGAAATTTCGTTCCGATTTTTCCATTCCTTCCTGGGTAACTCTGGAGGTTCTTTCTGAGCCTTTAGATTATTTTCGATTGGCTGAGGGACATTGGTTCCCCAGTCTATTCATTGCTGAATGTGGATTTTCTTTTTCGCCAAACCCATTGTGTCTTGAGTTTTGTCAGTATTTTGATCTTGTCCCTGCAAAAATAGCCCCCAATTCATGGAGAATAATTAATGGGGTGTACAAATTAAATCTAACTCATGGGACTCGTATAGGGATCCCTGAAATTATGTATTGCTATAAATGGGCCATTCTAGATAACATTTATTACTTAAAAACTAGGTTTCTGAATAGGGCTCTTGTAGTTAACCTCCCTGATTCAAATAGAGATTATTTTGAACATGGGGTGGTTATTAAAAATTGGCAATATGCCCCTTTAATTGGAGATGGAGTATACAACGGTCCCAGATGCCCCCCATATGGCAATGGGATAGGTTTATTTTTCACTTTATTTCTTTTACTTACGAAATTATGCTTTTATCATGTTTGACAAAATGTATGACTGATATCTCATTATGTGTTTGTTTGCAGTTGATAGTAAAAGAAAAACTCCAAAAGAATCAGAGGTTAATATTAAGCATCTGAAACTTATCTGGGGTTTGCATAAGAACGTTGCAGACGAGCATATCAGGTCTGCATCATATTTGCTACAGTATAAGAGTTATACCACCTCTTATACTGCTCGCCCTGTTGAGCCAGCTTCAACTCCAGAGGATTCTTCTTCAGATTCTCATCTTCCTTTAAGTCAGAGAATGGGCAAGAAAAGAGCTCCTCCTTCTCTATTTGATGACATTACTTCTGCTGCTGGGGCCAAGAAAAGCAAAACTGATGTCCCAGAGGGGACTAAGAAGGTGGATGCTGCACCTTCCAAAGCTACCGAGAAGCCCCCAGTGGCTCCGAGCAAGAAAGTTGCTCCTATGGAAGTGATTACTGTCTCTCCGACCAAGAGTTCTTCCTTGGTTGAAGCTGCTGAAGTCCCTTTGAGGAGATTGCGGAAATCATCCTCAGTCAATCTGGCTGAAACTGCCTCCTCTCTACCAGCTGGTGGTGTTGGTGTTGCAACCATCATTCCTCCGAACTCTGCAATGAGCTCGGTAAAAACTTGGATCATACCCGAGGTCCAAGGAATTGATGAAAAAATTTCTAGGGATATGCTGACATCCCTAGCTACTCGTCATCTTGCTTCAGTAAATTTCTCATACTCTGAATTTCCTTTCTTTCTTTGAATACTTGTCTTTTTGCACTGACTTGTCACTTTTTCCTTTGTTTAGCTGGTGAATTGTTTTAACAACATTGTGAAGAAAGATGAAGCTATTAAAGCTTCAAGCTCCTCGTCAGGTGTAGAGGATGCTCTGCTGGGTTTGACCCAATCCTTGAAGGAATCTCGCCAACAGTATAGTGAGGACAAGGCTGTTTGGGAGAAAAAATTGTCAATAGTTGAAGCTGAGAAGGTGAAGTTGGCTGAGATCTCCAAGAGTTTGGAGAATAAAGTGAAAATTTTAGAGGTCGAGCACAAGAAATATGACGACAAGCTCAAGAATTTTGGAGAACTCGAGGATAAGCTGAGGAAGGAAGAGGAAGAGTTATCTGCCCTGCGGGATATCAAAGGTCAAAAAGAGGAATTGGATGCGAAGCTCTCCTCGGAGAAATTGAGAAGAAAGCTCGCAGTTAAAAAATCCTTCAGCGCTGGCTGGGATAAAGGATGGGACAAGGGGATTGCTGCGATGACATCCCAAGTTCAATATGGGAAGTTGAAATACTTCCGAGATGGCTAGGTAGCTGCCCTGTAAGAGTTGAAGATCAAAGAAGATTCTGGGCTATTCCAGCTACACCTCCCTGGTCCTCCTCCACCAATTGTGGAAGAAGAAGAAGATGAGCCTGCCTCTGATGAATCTTCCATGGCCATAGGTGATCAAGTACCTGCCTCTCTACCTGCTACCAATGAGGACATTTCTTCCATGCCTCCTCCTTCTGAGAAAAATTCAACTCATGCTGTTCAAGCTGCTATTACCTCTGAGCAACCAAGCTCCTCGTCCCAGCCTCCCGAGAAAGTCTTGGGAGACAAGGAAAAGGTGTGAAGTTGTTTGGTATCATTTCTATCTTTTATTATCACTTGTAATCAAACAATGTAATCTTTTGATGATCTAATAAAATACATTTTTGTTCATCTCTGTTGTTGATGATTTGTTTTTGTTGATTGTTGTCTTTTTCTCATCCTTAGTTTGTTGCTAGAATGGAACTGATATCTGCACATGATACCAAGCTGATGCAGCAATGTCACGAATATTATAAGGCTGGTCATACAGACCTTAGTACATCAGAAATTGCTGACATCCTTGGCCATGATGCCTTAGAACAGGAAATTGAGGCTTATCGGTACTTGAAATATTTACTCGACCGAGCTGTGGCCAACAATGTAGCCTACTACGACTTGATTGAGGAACTTCATTATTCCTTAGAAGATCTCCAAGGTCAGCACAATGAATCAATGGCTTTGTTGCACAAGGAATATGAAAATAGATGTCAACAGCTTTCTTCTGACACATGCCATAAAAAGATCCTGGATGGATACGATGTTAGGGAAAGAACTTTAAAAGGTGAAGTTTAGGCTTGCAGGCAGATTACTGAGGTGCTGGAACAGGAGAACAATAATTTGCAGAAAAAGTTGGCACAGTATGAATCTGCTGCGTCATCTTCCACTGCTTTAGTACCAGTTACCAATGAAGGTTTCTCGTTCTTAGAGGTTGAGAATGCCAAACTAAGGTAAGAACTGGATATCTTAAGAAGATCAGTTATTCCTGTGACTTCTCGGGGACGAGGGAGAGGTTCTCGTGGGCGAGGAAGAGCTGTTCAAAATGTTGTCGAGGAGCAAAGTTCTCCAGTCGCTGCTCGGAGTCGATCAAGAATTCTTAGTCGCAATGTTGAAGAGGCTCGCACTCAATCTACTTTGGAAACTCAAGCATACCAATTAAACGCCAAAGATCGAGCTTTATCTGAAATGTCCAAGAAAAATCTATCTTTGGAAGGTCAACTCACTGCAACGAAGTCTGCTTTGAATGATAAAGATGTTTTTTTCAGGAGCCTTCACGAACAATTAAATAGATTAACCTTCCAATTCCATAAACAGCCCAGGGAATTTTGGATGGCAGGATACAATGAAGCCCTTGTTCACTTAGATGCTCGGATTGAACATGCCAATAATGAAGGTTATAAGCAGGGGTGGTTGAACGCCCTGGGTGTACTGAAATTGGAGCAAGGGCATTTTTTATGGGATTATCATGCTCCAGGGTTACTAGATTTGCCTGTGCCACCTTTGAAATTGGACATGGAATGGATCCCAGCTCGTTCCATTCCTCGGAGTTTAATTTCGAAATATCTCGGTGACTATAGTCTTCATTCTCAGACTGAATTATCTCGTCCAGAGCATCTCTTGGATACACCTTCTGTGATGAACGTCAGAATGCTTAGAGATATTAATTTCATCAATTCTCCTCTTTGCTTAGAAGATCCTCTTGCCGGCGAGGAACCTGTTTCAAAAGCTAAAGGAAAGAAACCAATAGAATAGGTTTTTCAATGTAATAATTAGCACATAGGTATAGCTTGTAATACATTTTTATCTTAATGAAAGAATTTCATTTTCTGTTTGCAAATTTGTATTCCGATTATCTTGTGTTTATCAAACATTTTTACATTTGTGTATATGTATCTGTTAAAAAGATAACAATATGATGCTGTTCATCAACCAACTTAGTAATCAAAATTACAAGTATTAATGCTGCTCCATCACTTAATAATAAAGTAATGAGTATAAGATGTTTAAACTGTTTCCAACCAACCAAGGTTGTTAAATTGTGCTTGTCGACCAACTATAGTTGATGGGTTTTTATCCCCGACCAACCATACTTGGTAAACTTTTTCCTAAAATGTATCCGACCAACCATGGTCGATAATTTATCCTCGTCGACCAAGTACAGTTGATCACCGACCAACTATACTTGGTTCAGTTTGGAATTCTTTGTATTTTCTGGAATGATTTTACCTTCCGACCAACTTGTTGGCCTATTTTCAAATCAAATGATATTGTTCTTCCCTCAACCGTAGTTGATTATTGAATTATCAGGTTCTTTCGAACTATCTTGTCCACTAGTTATCTTACCAACCTTAGTTGGTCACGCTAGTGTACGCCTCCTAACCAAAGGAGTATATGTTTTGGTTCTTTCGAACTATTTGTCCACTAGTTATCTTACCAACCTTAGTTGGTCACGCTAGTGTACACCTCCTAACCAAAGGAGTATATATTTTTTTTTTGGTTCTTTCGAACTATTTGTCCACTAGTTATCTTACCAACCTTAGTTGGTCACGCTAGTGTACACCTCCTAACCAAAGGAGTATATTTTTTGGTTCTTTCGAACTATCGTCTTCTATCGAGCAGCGTAGTGTACAACACTAGTATTCCCCGAAAAACTTTCAAACAAAGGAGAGGAAAATGGTGAAAACATCATCGTTTTATTCATATTGATGAACCCGTTGTACATTTTACATCATTGATAATACTTGCGAAGGTGTTCAGCATTCCAAGCATTCTTAAATTCCTCTCCTTCTAGAGTTGCTATTCTGTAGGTTCCTGGTCGAACAACTTCTGTAACTCGGTAAGGTCCATGCCAGTTTGCTTCCAGCTTATTATGCTTCTGAATGACCTTCTTTAGCACATTATCCCCCTCTTTTAAGTCGCATTTCTTCACCCTTTTGTTGTAGAACAGAGCTGTGCGTTGTTGGTAAGCAGCATTCCTTATGGCTGCCTCTTCTCTAACCTCCTCAAGCATATCCAAATCCAGTCTTCTCATTAAGTCACTGACTGGAGAATTGAAATTCATCACTCTATGTGTTGGGAGACCCAATTCGGCAGGTATTACAGCCTCACTTCCAAATGCCAGCATATATGGTGATTCTCCAGTAGCTGCTCGGGGAGTTGTTCGGTAAGCCCACAATACTGACTGTATCTCATTAATCCAATTCGCTTTAGCTTCACTTAGCCTTTTCTTCAAACCATTTAGCAGTGTTCTATTCGTCACTTCTGTCTGTCCATTGCTTTGAGGATGGCCTGGTGCTGAATGGACCTTTAAAATGTTCGACTGATGACAATAAGAAGCAAATTCCTCGTTATCAAATTGGGTTCCATGGTCTGTGATGAAGGCATGAGGGAGACCAAATCGACAGATGATATTCTTCCAAACGAACTGGTATACCTTCTCGTACGTCATGTCAATGAGGGGTTCAGCTTCTACCCACTTAGTAAAATAGTCTACTGCGACGACGAGGTACTTGAATCTTCCTCTGGTGGTCGGCAATGGTCCCACCAAATCAATTCCCCACATGGCGATTGGCCAAGGGGAAGTTATGGGTGTCAACAATGCTTGTGGAGTTCGTCGGATATAGGAAAAACGTTGGCACTTGTCACATTTCTTAGCATAGGCTATACAATCAGCCCTCATCGTCGGCCAGTAGTATCCTTGAGTCATCACCCTTTGTAAAAGTGTTCGACCTGCTACATGGGCTCCACAAGACCCTTCATGGATTTCTTCAATCAATTATTTCACCTCGGAGGGATGTACACATCTCTGTAAACCTGCCATAATTCCTCGTCTATACAAAATACCATTAGTTAATACATACCGAGCAGCTTTATACTTCAGTTTCTTGGCAGCGAGCTTGTCCTCCGGCAATCCTCCCTCTTCAATATATGCCCTGATGGAATCCATCCAAGATGGTCCTAAATCAAGGGTAATTACATTCATTGTCAGGTCTTCATCTATGCTCCTTCCTTCTAATACTTCAATCGGTATGGTTCTTCGTAACTCGATACGAGTAGCTGATGCTAGTCGGGCCAGTGCGTCTGCTTGTACATTCTCCATCCTCGGTATTCTCACCAATTGAATGGCATCAAATTCTGTCAACAACTTCATCACCTTTGCGTGATATTTTATCATTAACTCTCCTTTAACCACATATATTCCCATCATCTGATTCACAATTAATTGAGAATCACTGGATACCATCACTTGTTGTGCTTCCATAATCTTTGCTAAATTAAGACCTGCTATCACGGCCTCATACTCCGCTTCATTATTAGAGGCTTTGAATTGGAATCGTAAAGCATATTCCATGTCAATTTCGTCTAGGGTGCTCAAAACAATTCCTGCGCCGCAACCTGCTGTGCAAGATGAGCCATCTACATATAATCTCCATATGGGTAACCCGTCTTCAAATTTATTATCTGATAGAGTTCCTCGGTGAAATATTTGTTGATTCTTTTCATCCTCCTCGGACACTTTCTGCTCCTCGTCGACCATCTCTTCTCGCTCTTTTACCAACCGAAGCTGGTCTGAGTTCGAAGATGATGATCTTTCTTCATTCACAAGCCCTTCTACCAACCGGAGTTGGTCTGGACTTATGTCTGTTGATCCTGTAACATCCACAGGTTGGTCAGTGAGCAGTTTTTGTTCCTCAGGGGTATCAGGATATGTAAACTCTACTATAAAATCTGCTACAGCTTGCCCTTTCAATGATGATCTGGGCTCATACACAATATCATATTCACCGAGTTCTATTGCCCAGTACATTAGTTTTCCTGACTTTTCAGGCTTATGAAGGGCTTGTCTCAATGGCATATCGGTATAAACGACGACGGTATGGGCCTGGAAATATGGCCTCATTCTTCTACTTGCTTCAATTAACGCCAATGCCAATTTTTCTGACTTTGGGTACCTGATTTCTGCACCTCAGAAGGCCTTACTTGTATAATAAATTGGCTTCTGGACTCCATTCTGCATTCTAATCAATGCCGAGCTGACTGCATTCTCTGATACCGCCAGATACAAATACAATTTCTCTCCTGTTATTAGCCTGGACAACAATGGAGGTGTTCCCAAATATTTCTTCAAGTCTTGAAAGGCCTTTTCACATTCATCAGTCCATTCAAAAGTTTTTCGAAGTGTTTTGAAGAATGGGAGGCATTTATCAGTTTCTCGGGACACAAATCTATTGAGCGCCGTAACTCGTCCTGTAAGACTCTGTACTTCTTTCTTCGTCGTCGGGGATCGTAGCCCTAAAAGAGCTTTGATCTTTTTTGGATTTGCTTCAATACCTCGTTGGTTGACGATGTATCCGAGGAACATTCCTTCTCGTACTCCAAAGGTGCACTTCGTCGGGTTGAGCTTCATTTGGTATTTATCTAGTTGATCAAAGGTCTGACCTAAGTCAACTAGATGATCAACAACTTTTTTTCTCTTTGTTAGCATATCGTCGACGTAGACTTCCATGTTGCAACTGATTTGTTCGGCAAAAACCTTGTTCATCAGCCGCTGATATGTTGCACCTGCATTTTTTAAACCAAAAGGCATGACATTATAACAATAAGTTCCCCTTGGGGTAATAAAAGAAGTACTTTCCCTGTCTTCAGGCTTCATTTTGATCTGATTGTAGCCAGAATATGCATCCATGAAGCTGAGCAGCTCATGTCCCGAGGTAGCATCCACTAGCTGGTCAATTCTGGGCAATGGAAAATGGTCTTTTGGGCATGCCTTGTTGAGATCAGTGAAATCAACACACATTCTCCATTTATTGTTTTTCTTCTTTACCATCACCACATTTGCCAACTAGTCTGGATATTTCACATCTTCAATGAATTGGGCTTTCTGGAGCTTCTCGACCTCCTCTTGTATGGCCTGATTCTTCTCGGGACTAAACACTCTTCTTCTCTGCTTCACAGGCTTGATCTCCTTATTCACATTGAGCTCATGACATAAGAAGTTTGGATCTATTCCTCGCATGTATTCATGACTCCAGGCGAAAGTATTCTTCCTGTTTCTCAAGAAAGTTATCAACTCCTATTTTATTGATATATCCAACGACGAACCTATTTGGGTTATTCGTTCAGGATGCTCGTTGTCCAGAATAACATTTTCCGTAGATTCCACCACCTGTCCTTTTACAAGTTGGGATTCATCCCTAGGATCAAGAGTTTCAATTTCTGTACCTCCCTCCACTTGGTAGGTAGTAGTCTTTTTCCTTGACTCTTCAAATTCTTCTTGCTTAGCAGACGAATAATAGCATTCCCGAGCTACTTTTTGATCACCTTTCATAACACCTACTCCGAAGTTTGTTGGGAATTTTAAACATTGATGCACTGTAGATGGAACTGCTTCGAATTTCTTCAAACCAACTCTTCCCATGATGATGTTGTAGGCTGACTGCACATTCTTGTCCATCACAAAGAAGCGTATTATTTCTGTTCGACAAGCAGGCCAAGTTCCAATGAATATGTCCAACTTGATCGTCCCAAGTGGAAAAACTTTCTCGCCAGCAAAACCCAGAAGGGATCTGTGATAAGGTTCCAATTGAGATAATTTCAAATTCAAGCTATCAAAACATGAATAGTACATGATGTCTGCCGAACTACCATTGTCCACCAACACCCTTGAAATCACCACATCTTTCATCCTCATTTTGATCACCAGAGGATCGTCGTGAGGGTAAAGAACACCTACCAAATCATTTTTTGAAAAACCAATAACTAGCTTCTCTTTATTTACCTTCCTCGGACGATCATCCTCGGCAAGATTTATTCGTTGAATATATGAGCAGGCTTGAGCCTCTCCGAGATAGGCCTTTCTTTATGCAGTAAGGTCTCCCTCTCCAGCATCTCCTCCTGTAATAACATTACAATCAAATGACCCAAAACGTATGGAAAATACCTCTCGTTCAGGCTGCCTTGGCTTTTTTGGAAGATCGGGGTCTTCATCTGGATCCTCTTCATGATTTCTTTTCTTTTTCTCCTCCGTCCGATGAGGAGATCTGGAACGATCTCTAGTTCTATCATCATTCTTCCTTTCACCTCTGCGATCTACATACTTTGACAACTTTCCTCTTCGGATGAGCGTTTCAATCTCATTCTGAAGGGCTATGCAATTTTTGGTCGTATGGCCATGATCTTTATGGAACTCGCAATATTTGGACCTATTCCTCAGTTCAGGATTGGTCCTCAGTTTATCTGGCCACTTGATTTCTTCGTTATTCTTGATTTCTTTTAAAACATGATTAATACCCATCTTCAATGGAGTATAATTATCATATTTCTTCAGGACTTCCCATGAAGTCCTATTATTCTTGGAATGCTTGTCACCACCATTACCTTTTTGCTCTTTCTTCTTAGATTTGTCAACCTCAACCTTGGTTTCTTTATCCATATTCTTCTTCGCAGCCATAGCCTCCTCGGCATTCATGATTTTGGCCGTTTTTACCATCAACTTCGACATAGTTTTAGGTGGATCCTTGGCCAAAGTATAGTATAACTTGTTAGGCAACAAACCACTCATCAAAGCAGTGATTGCTGTCTTTTCTTCATAATCTATGACTTCCAGCTTCTCGTTATTGAAACGAGTTATGTAATCTCTAGTACTTTCACCAGACTTTTGTCTAACACTTAACAAGTGTGCTACTCGTTTTACTGGCTTTGCTCCAAAACAGAAATTGCCAATGAACAACTCGGATAACTGAATAAAAGTTGAAATCTTACCTCGAGGAAGATTATTGTACCATATCTGTGCAGATCCGGTAAGAGTTCCCGAAAACGCTCTACACCTCATCTCGTCGGGGACAGCATATATGTCGGCAGCAGCTTGGTATTGCTCTATATGAAGAACATGATCTGTCTTTCCATCATATTTAGGGGTCACTACAGGTTCTTTAAATTTCGATGGTGTAGGAAAATTCACAATGGCCTGCACAAAAGGTGTCCCTTGAACAAAAGTTCTCTGTAAGGGATTCCTTTCTTTAACCATTTCTCCAAGTCTATCCTCCAATCGCTGAATGGAACCCTTCCATGCTTCATTTCCTTCTTCGGGCTGCTTAGTTCGAGCAATTGATTGTTCTGACGTAGCTTCTTGAGATCTATCTCGACGAGTAACTGGTCTTGATTGTGCTGATCCTTCTCTCAAACCTGACGGTGGTCGAAAGCTTCTCGATGGGGCTCTAGGTGGACTCATATTTCTCCTTGGTCATAACCGACTGAAAGGAGATGCTCTGCTTAATCTTTCCAGGGCGCTAGTTCTCTCTGGAGAGAGGGTGATATGTTGATCTGTATCCGTAGCCCGTATCGATGAAGTTCGCCCAGGTTGATAAGAAAAATCATTAGATTCTTCATTACGATATGACCCAGTACGCCTGGATCGCGATTGCCCATGATCACTCCTTTGCCTTGAATGGGGAGGTGCACCGCCGTGAAGAGTTTGAATGAGTTGCCTCATTGTTTCTTGCATGGCGGTCTGTCCTTCAGCCAGATTTGTCATAATTCCAGCCAGATCTGGAGGCGCAGATGGATTTGGAGGATTTCCAATATTTCCAGCATTTCGATTACTGGATTCTGGATTATCTGCCATTGATGATAAATAATTTTTGGTGAAAAACGATAGCAACAGTCGTTTCCCACAGACGACGCCAATCTGTTGATGTAAAAAATTAGATCACTCTAATTATTCAATCACAGATAAATACAATGATACAAAGATTTTTAAAGTGGTTCAGCCTTATAAGAATGGCCTACGTCCACTGTTATGTTATTGCTGAGTGTTTGGGAATTCTCGATTACAAGTTCAGTCAAGAAATTCCGGTCCCTTTGAATGAGGGTGATACAAGGTATTTATAGCCCTTAGGCTGTACATGAATGGGTTGATACATTAAATGATATACATGTGAAAGGGTAATACATTTAATGTAGCGTGTGCGTCAAGACGATGAACATTCAATGAATAGTTGAACTGCTGATATTTTGGCAATTAATACTACGGCCGAGATGCAGCTCGGACTGCCGTAGTTGCTCGTTGCTCAGGAGTTCCTCGGAGCGCTAGAGTACCTCGGAGTGCTGAAGTTCCTCGGTATATCCTCGTTGCTTGGAGATAACATGAGTTGTTCGGGGAAATGAACCTCCTCGTTGTTATTGTACCACGTAGATTGACAAGTGTCTTCGTATGATTCGTCCACATCAGCATATTAATTTTGGTATCAACAATAATATAAATAATAATGATAATAATATACGAAAAGGGTATGAAAACAAATGTGCCCCATCTTTTTGAGACTTTTTCTTTTTAGAGAGAGGTAATTTTATTTTATTTGATGGAGAGCCCCATTGTATGAATGAATGTCACGGGGGGAGGGGAAAACCCCATTTTTCTTCTGTTTCTGGTAGGACAAGAGCCTTCTAATGTTGCTTTGAAGTCGAAGTGTCTTCCTTCTATAGAAAGATGGTGCATCTATTTAGACCGAACTTGAAGTGATATCTTGAGTTGCCTACGTATCTCTGATTCAAAGGTAATGGTGTGCTCGTAATTTTAAACATATGCAATAATTATATAACAAAAAATTAGGTCAACTTAGTTCTCTCTTAAAATAGATAAAAGTTAGGTTCTTAAAGTATTTTATCTTACTTTCAGCAAAATATTGGTGGCTCAAGTAGGATTTTTTATGCATGGCTGGGAAAGTGTATAGGCCTGAACGGTCTTCCCTTCCTCGATGACCGATTGTTCGGTCCTTTTCATTTTTTACCCCAAGTAGGTTCAAGCAAATAATTTCTTCAATGGGTAGATATTTAAGGGTTAGAAAGATGTGACTCTACCGAGATCATCTAAGGTAGTCGCCCCGCTAGAGTTTGTTTTTGTGATTAAGTAGGGTCCTCCCCAATTGGGTGCAAATTTACCTATAGGAGTCTAGGCAGGTTTGATACTCTCTTTCAGGACTAGGTCACCCTCTTGGATATTTTTATTCTTGACTTCTTTACTAAAGACTTGGGAAATACATTATTGGTAGCCCTGGTTATGATAAGAAGCTTTTTGTCTCCTCTCATCAAGGAGGGCTAATTCATGGTAGCGGGCTTGCACCTAGTCAGTTTTGACTAATTGACTTGTCAGCATGACCCTTAGTAAGGGAACCTTGAGTTTAATGGGTAGGACTTCCTCCATGACATAAACTAGTGAGTAGGGGGTGGTCTCAATGGATTTTTTCTTTGTATTAGGGTAGCACCAAAGGGCATATGGGAGTTGGTTTGGCTAATCACTGTATTTTTTTTATTATCTTATTGATTATGTTTTTGAGATTTTTACTAGTAGCCTCGACTGCTCCATTATTTTGGAGTCTATTGGGAATGGCTTATGCCTATTGATCCCATACTCGTGTAATAGGTTGGATACCTCCATTTTGAAGTGATATTCATTGCCTGATACCAAATTGTGAGGTACACCGAAGCGATAAAAGATGTTTCATTGTATGAAATTGGCCACTTTCTTACCATTAAGAACTGCATAAGATTCATCCTCCCCCCATTTGATAAAATAGTTGATGGTGAATAGAATAAACTAATTCCCCATCAAGGTCCTGGGAGTGACATTCCCTATGATTTCGATTCCCCAGGTAGAGAATAGCCAAGGTGAGGTCATGCAATATATCTATCGAGGAGATAGATGTTATCAGAGGGCATATAATTGACAAATAAGCCAACTTATGACATGCTCAGTGCAGTTCTTTTGTATTATGGTCTAGTAGTATAACCACCGAAGTAGTTTTTTGGAGAGGGTGTGCCCACTCATATGCAGGCCAGATTCTTCGCTATGGATTTTGTCCATAATTTCAAGGGTTTCCTTCCCAATGACAAATCGTAAGTGTATACCATCGAACACCCTTTTGTATATTTACTCCCCGCAGATGATTAATTAGGCTTCCAATTATCGTAGGGTAAGTCAATTATTAGAAAAGGCCTTTGATGGTAGTGATTTTTGCTGAGCAAGTTAAAAATGTTGTAGTACTAGAATGTGGGTCCCATGACTGTCTCTTTGGTAGCAAGTTAAAGTTATATGATGGGTTCTTCCATCCAGGTATGATGAGAGTGATTTTGTAGTGCCCTTTGACTTGTCGATCATGAGGCCAAGGTGACAAGTTCCTATTCGAATTTAGTTTTAGCTCTCGAGAGGAAGTCGATTTTGAGATGTTTGAATCGCAAAGATACATTTTTTAAGTAGGAATGATATGGTTATATTTTTCATCTCGGATGTTCCACTTGCCATGTATTTGACTGATAAAAGGATGGAATCCCCATCCGCCTTCAGGTTGGTGATTCCTATTTTCAAGTTGATTTCAAAACCCATGATGCAAGTGACGTATTTGTCCATGTTGTTGGTGCATTTATATGTGATCTTGATAGTGATGGGGAGTCATCTTGAGTCCTGGGACATAAGTACGTCGAAGTAGTATTCCCAAGTTTTTCTATCATTTAGGGTGAATATATTCTCGTAAGGGAATTCTATTTTATTTTGATTTTCCTCGTCTGATAGGGGATATCCTATAAGGAGCTCGGATATGGATCGATCTTTAACAGATTTTTGTAAAATATTGGTGATTTTGAATTCGGATAGCATTGGCAGCCACTTAGCCATCCGTCTAGAGAGCGGGTTTCTCAAAGAGGTAATTTAGGGAATCCATCCTTAAGATGATCCGTACGTTGAAGGACATCATATAATGCCGTAGTTTACCCGTAATCCATATAAAGGAGACACTAGGATTTTCAAGGGCATTGAGATGATATCATACCAGGTTTTTACTGACATAATAGATGACACATTCTTTTGATAACTTTATGTATTGCGGCCACATAGATCAAGTAGATGTGTCAGTTATGGTCACGTAGAGCATGAGTGGTTGTCCTTGTTGACGGGGAATTAGCATGTGACACCCCGCCTAATTAAATACCGGGCGATCACTCCTTTATTAAATTAAAATCAAGGTGAACAGTTGGTTCATTCTTAGCATCACTGTAGTAAAAATAACTTCTTCCAAATTAACACCCTAATTAATTAAGCTAAGTGTCAAAATCATTTTTCAACATTTCTGACCAATTTTATTTTTGAAGGAAAATTATTTATTTAATTAGTAACAACATTTTTCAATAAGTAAGAATCATACCCCAAATATCCTGGAACATAATCCACTTAATTTAAACAATCAACATTCCAAGTCCCAACATTTAAAACTTAAAGTAAAACATCCATACTGAAATAAATCCCATAATAACAGTACTAGAAATAACTGAAATACAAATGTCCCAATAAAACAGATGAATAGTGGAAAGGGCGACACATGACCAATAAATGAGTATGATAGATGTGGAATCAAGTAAACGAAGTCGTCTATGCAAGTGGCCTGCAACTCCCACCTAACCTGCTGCACGTTCCTTTCAAGAAATCCTAAGCAAGACGCCCCTGTGGCTGGGCACCTGTAATACATACATATATATACAAGAGAGAGAAAGAGAAAAAGAAACGGGTCAGAGCCCAATAGTGTGTTTGATTTAAAATACATTTAGCAAGTATTTAAATTGATACAGGTAAATGCAACAACATATTAGTGCGACACTCTCTTGAGAAATTCTCACCTCTCTTCTAATGTGCACACCTATCGTACTAACCTTCCCAACGGTTTGTCTTATCATTTATCGCACTAATCTTCCCAATGATTTAACTTATCTTAGATTACTCGTAAGATTCAAAATTTCACGATTCAATTGTTTGGAAAGAATATTTCAATTAGTAGCCAAAGTTTTCATTTTTGACTTTATTAATCAATAAAGTTTTCCAATTTCATATTATACTTTCTCAAAACAAGTATTTACAATTTGAGTCATCAACCATGTCCTACATATCAAATCACAGTAGACATTTCCAGATTTCAGAATTTCATATATATATATTAACTACTCGAAAATATATATATCATAACAGCACCTCAAATAATAACTAAGGTGCGGGCATACTCTACTATCCAAACCCCATATCACTCACATTAAGGGGAATACAAATTCGGAATCACTCTCGAATTGTATTAACACATACTCAAACAATATTGAGGCGAAGTATAGATTCCAAGTCTCTTAGGACCGTCTGAACTATCACTGTGATAGACTGTACCAAGGATACCTATACACAAATAATATGAGGTGAAGCATAGATTCCAAGTCTCTAAGAAGAAAGCACATAATCGCATCTCTTAGGACCGTCTGAACTATCATTCCGATAGCCTGTACCAAGGATATCTATCTTCTAGGGTACAAGTCAATATCCCCCATAAAGGTCCCCTCGAGATAAGACTGTCCCAGCGCGAAAACCTCAGGGATAGCAAGTAGCGTGGGCATGATTTTCACATATAGATAATATATGCATACACAATCATATAACTATACTAATATTACCATATCAATAATGGGTAAATTCTCAATTCCCATAATTACGTCATTCGCATTTATTTCACATTATATAGTTATCACGTATAACCATTCACCTCTTACTTTAATTTGAGGAACTTTTCCACTTACTACATAACGCTTCATGGATTCTATCCTCCCAATTATAAAATTCAGTAGGTATACACATTTGTCCCAAAGTGACTCTCTTACGTGTCTCTCTCTTTAAATCATAAATTCACCGACCCTTATGTAATAATCCTGAAATAAAATCTTTGCCCGACATCAAGGGTCCCAAAATCTATTCACATGTCCTACTGGTCTTCCCTATCTCCCAAAACCTTTTATTAAGGATGCCCAAGAATTATCTCACAATAAATTGAATTTAACTCATTTAAAAAGGAAATAGGAGTCTGCTAGGAGGGGTCGATCGATCGAGGTCTGGGGCTCGATCGATCGAACCTTCGATCGATCGAAGCTCTGGGCTCGATCGATCGATCAAGAAGGTCTGCGAAATCTGCAGAATTGCAGTTACGGGTTCCATTTTCTAACTTACACCAAATCCATATTTTTCAATCCCAAACGTCTCAAAATTTGTACTACTAACATCCTAACATGATATCATACATTTGCTACGTAAAGCATGTCAATTTACGTCACTAAACATGGATTAATCGTGCCATAATTCATTTAAATATTCAAGAACCCTAGAAATCTCTAAATCATGGTTCCAATCTATTTTTCCAGAAATTACTTCTTATAAACATCATAATTTCGTGGGTAAATTCCTCTACATGGCAAGGGTTTCTAGAATTATCATTTAAACCATAACTACATGCGATTCCTATCTCAAATCTTAAGTTTTCTTCCATAAAACTCATCCTAATAATTCCTACACTAATATGAAAGATGCATCAACGAAATAAGCAAGATAAACACCTGCCTGGGATTTTCGACGTTCTGATTTGCAGATGTTTTTGGTGTGGTTGCATAGTCCGTTGCGCGATCTACGCGTTGGTGGTGGTGGCGGTGCAAACGGATGACTTTTGGGGCCTTGGATTGCCTTGGAATCTTTCTTCTTCCCTTTCCTATGGCCGTCACTTGTGTTTAGAGTTTCTAACCCTAGATGACAATCCAGATATCTGATATAACCCTTTGAATTTTCGTGTGTTTAATTACCCAAAAATGTGAAATGTCCAAAACACCCTCCCGGGGTACCAATTAGGCCTAAAAACGCCCCGAGACCCAAACTAAACCCCCCGGGTACACTTTTCTGACTATCTCGACCCTTTCGGACGCGTAGGCGCACTTAAAACGACCATACAAATGACTTATAAAATATTCACTTTTATTTATCAATATTTAGTCCCGACGCGACAGGGGTGCGTCCCGACCCAAATTTCCAAAATTGTCATTTTATTCACTCGTGACATTCAATATAATCAATATCATATATTACTTTGCTCAATAGTAATATTCAACAGATTTCCCATAATTACTAACTCTCGTCACGTTAATAATTATAACATAATTAATTTCTGGATTTTTATTAAATAATTAACTCACATTAATTTTAATAAATCCCCAAATTAATATAGCATAAAAATACGGGGTATTACATACTTCCCCCCTAATAACGGAATTTCGTCCTGAAATTCAGAAAACAAGGCATACCTGGTAAGAACAAATCTGGATATCTCTCGCGCATATCGGCCTCGTGCCTCCCAAGTGGATTCCTCCACATTGTGGTGCTCCCACTGGACCCGTACAAGTGGAACTATCTTTGACCTCAATCTCCTCTCACTATAGTCTAGGATAGCCATCGGTCTCTCCTCGTAAGAGTTGTCAGGCTGTAAGTCTATATCATCCATCGCAATGTAAGTATGGGCCATATCATCCCGAAGATACCGTCTCAACGACGAGATGTGGAATACATCGTGAATGCAATGTAAATGCTCTGGTAGTCCCAATCTGTATGCTACTGGCCCAACCCTTTCGATGATGGGAAATGGTCCCACGTACCTCGGGGCCAATTTCCCTTTCTTCCCGAACCTCATCACCCCTTTCATAGGAGATACACGCAGTAACACTTGGTCCCCCACATTAAACTCCCGGAAGAACCGTTTCGCATCGGTGTAGCTCTTCTGCCTGTCCTGGGCTACACGAATGCGACTCCTAATCATCTCAATCCTCACGGAGGTTTCCTGAATCACCTCTGGTCCTAGCAACTTGTTATCCCCCACCTCGAGCCAACAAGTTGGAGAACGACAAGGCATGCCATACAAAGCCTCAAATGAAGCCATACCAATCGTAAACTGATAAGAGTTATTATAAGAAAACTCTACCACTGGAAGATGTGGCTCCCAACCTCCTCCAAAATCAAGGACACACATGCGTAGCATATACTCTAACATCTGATTAGTACGCTTTGTCTGTCCATCTGTCTATGGGTGATAAGCTAAACTCAACCTCAACTCAGTACCCATAGCCTCCTGAAAGCTTTCCCAGAAATGTGACATGAAAATCTTGTCCCTATCCGACATAATATTCAGGGGCACCCCATGTAATCTGATAACCTCAGCAATGAACAACTGAGCATACTGACCCGTGGTATAGTCTGTCCGCACCGATAGAAAATGAGCCACCTTGATCAAACGGTCTACTATCACCCAGATAGAATCGTGGCCCCGCTGTGATGTAGGCAACCCTGTAATAAAATCCATGGAAATACTCTCCCACTTCCACGCAGGTACTTCCAACGGCTAAAGTAACCCTGACGGTTTCTGATGATCCACCTTCACCAGTTGGCATGTAGAACACTTGGACACAAATTCAGAAATGTCCTTCTTCATCCCACTCCACCAGTATTGCCTCCTCATATCCTAGTACATCTTATCTCCTCCAGGATGTACTGCAAATCGGGACCCGTGAGACTGGGTCATCACTGCATGACGTAATTCTGCTCCTTCTGGAACCACCAATCTCCCATTCAACCTCAAAACCCCATCAGAACTAACAGAATAGGACTCAGCACCCTCGGCTAAAAGTCGTACAATCTTCTCCTGGCAAAACGGGCCTGTGGTCTGGGCCTTTATTACCCTCATAACAATCTCGGGTGTAACTGTCATAACAGATATGAAGGAACGGGCTACTGCGTCCTGGTGGCCTAACTCCTTCCACTTTGCTTTCCAGACATCCGCTACCTCGTCTACCGGTCTACGGCTCAATGCATCAACAACTACGTTGACCTTCCCCGGATGATACTGTATGTCAAACTGATAGTCCTTCACAAACTCTAACCATCTGCACTGTCGCATATTCAGCTCTCGCTGAGTGAATAGATACTGCAGTGACTTGTGTTCTGTGAACAAACAAAACTTCTCCCCCAATAAGTAGTGCCTCCATATCCTCAATGCAAAAACGACCGCTGCTAACTCCAGGTCGTGGGTGGGGTAATTCTTCTTATGCGGCTTAAGCTTGTGGGAGGCAAAAGCTATAGCCTTCTCCTCCTGCTGAAGCACACCCCCAAGTCCCCATAAAGAGGCATTGGTGTAAACCAGGTACTCCGCACCCAGCTTTGGTAAAGCAAGGATTGGCACTGAAGTAAGCTTGTCTTTCAGCTCGTCGAAAGCCAATTGACAAGCGTCATCCCAAACATATGGTACCCCCTTGCGAGTCAGATTCGTCAATGGACCCGCTATTTTGGAGAATCCCCGAATGAACCTCCTGTAGTATCCGGCTAACCCCAAGAAACTACGCACTTTCGTTGGTGTCGTGGGCTGTCCCCATTCCCTCACCGCTGACACTTTACTCGGGTCAAGTACTATCCCCTGTTCAGAAACAACATGGCACAAGAACTGTACTTCTCGCAACCAGAATCCACACATCTCGTACTTAGCATACAACTGATGCTCTCGTAGAGTCTGAAGAACCTGCCTCAAATGCTCGGCGTGCTCCTCCTCGGAGTGTGAATATATCAAAATGTCATCTATAAAGACGATGACAAACTGATCCAAGAACACTCTAAATACTCGGTTCATTAAGTCCATGAATACGGCTGGAGAATTTGTGAGACCAAATGGCATCATTCTGAATTCGTAAGACCCATATCTCGTCAAGAAGGTAGTTTTTGAAACATCCTGCTCTCTAATACGTAACTGATGGTTCCCCGACCTCAGATCTATCTTCGAAAAGAAAGTTTCTCCCCTCAGTTGGTCGAACAGATCATCGATTCGAGGCAACGGATATTTATTCCATATCGTGACCTTGTTCAACTCCCGGTAGTCCACACACAACCTCAGTGAACCATCTCTCTTCTTCACAAACAAAACTGGAGCTCCCCAAGGTGAGGTACTCCTGCGAATGAAGCCCTGACCTAATAGCTGCTCTATCTGATCTCGTAACTATCGTATCTCCGCCGGAGCCATACGGTATGGAGCGCGTGCTATAGGTCTGGTATCTGGCAATAAATCTATAACAAAGTCTATCTCTCGACTGGGGGGTAGGCCTGGTATTTCCTGAAACACATCGGAATACTCACGGACAACTGGAATCGAGTCTAACGGAATCACAACTTCCTTAGAGGTATCCTCCTCTATATAATACAAATGAGCGGTCGAACCTCCCTCTGGGAGAGGCATCGCCACTATAAACATCTCTTGCCCCAGAATGGCAAAAACAATGCTCCCACCGATGCAATCAATCATGGCTCTATAAGCTATGAGCCAATCCATACCAATAATAACATCATGCTCATACATATCTAAGACTAACATGTCCGCAGGTAATACCAAACTACCAATCTCTACCCCCACTCCTCGGCATATAAAGAAGATAAGTGACCCACTCCCTAGTGGTGAGTCTACACACGTCACTGTGCTCTCTGCTATGGCTAATAACCCTAAGGCCTTCACAAAATGCGTAGGTATAAAACAATGAGTCGCCCCAGTATTAAACAAAACCCGACCCATAGTACCATGGATAGGAAACATACCCTTAATCACGGGTGGGGCCTGTGGCGCTGCTGCCTGGTGGACGTTATAGACACGTCCGTACTGTAACTTCCCCTGCTGCACTAGAGCTGCTGGAACGGCTGGTAAGACTGGCACCTGGGCTGGAGCTGGGAGTGCAGCCGAAAAAAGTGGTCTATGTGGCTCATTACGGGCACCCTGCTGCTGTGGGGCCCTATCTCCCTCTGGAGAATCCTGGCGCCTATGGACGTGTCTACCACACCCAAAACATCGGCCCTTGAAGTTACCTCCCCTCTGTCCCTGCTGACCACGGCCCTGGTGGCCGTTACCTCCCCGCCACTGGCCCTGATTAGCATGCTGCTGTCCCTGCTGGCCCTGTTGTTGGTGTTGGCCCTGCTGGCCTTGCTGATTAGGCTGGCCCTGCCTATATCACCCATTTCCCTACCTAGAATCACCTGAACGGAATCGCTTAGCAGGGTCCCCCTGGTGGGAACTCTGCTCGTGCTGACGAGTCTGTCCTGAGATGGTGCCCCACTGGCACTATTACCCCAGGCCCTGCCCTGCTGGCTGGACTCTCCTATTCTCTTGCTTCCCTGAAGATGGAAGCGGTGATCCTGGAAATGTAGCAACGCGGCATTGAGTACATCAGTGAAAGTACTCAGAGATAGATTCCCAATAAGATGCTGACGGATCCTCCAAGCTAACCCGTCCACAAATAACATAATCTTCTTGCCCTCAGTGGGTGCCTCATCTGGCATGATGGTGAGAATTCTCGTGAACTCCTCCTCATACTCAGCTATGGTAGAGTTCTCCTGCTTTAAATTTAGTAATTTCTGCCTCATCTCAGTCTGCACGGCGAGTGGAAAGTACTTGCGGTTAAACCGCTCCCAAAACAACTGAATAGGGATCGTGCCCCTCTCCTCCAATGTGGTAGTGGACTCCCACCACTGCAAAGCGACTCCCACCACTGCGAAGATGCCGCTGAATGTCTTTCTTCTATTGACTGAATGTGATGATATCTGAGCTACCAGAGAACTCAGGGGGATGCGCCTTCTGAAAAGCATCCCTAACCCTCTCCCATGCAGATGGAAGCTGTGCTGGTACTGGCGCCACTGCCTGAATATGGGGTGGAGCCTGCTGAGTCACCGCTAGCGCGGTATTCACCGCCTGAGCAATAATGGCGGCTAATTCATTATCATTCATAGTGCCTTGTGCCGGAGGTGCTGGCTACACGACCTGGTCACGCCTATCCTTCGGTGCAAGTTTCGGAGGCATCTGAAACGTGAAGAAGCTTATTAGTCTACAGTCATTAACAAATCTCAAATAGCTGAAGACGTAAACTTGAAAGCAAGAATACAACCATCCTATAATAGGGCTCTATAGCAATAACGTTAAGCTGAAAGAGAAATAAGCCGTACAGATCCTATGGACACTAGAACCTGATGCTCTGATACCACCTGTGACACCCCGCCTAATTAAATACCGGGCGATCACTCCTTTATTAAATTAAAATCAAGGTGAATAGTTGGTTCATTCTTAGCATCACTGTCGTAAAAATAACTTTTTCCAAATTAACACCCTAATTAATTAAGCTAAGTGTCAAAACCATTTTTCAACATTTATGACCAATTTTATTTTTGAAGGAAAATTATTTATTTAATTAGTAACAACATTTTTCAATAAGTAAGAATCATACCCCAAATATCCTGGAACATAATCCACTTAATTTAAACATTCAACATTCAAAGTCCCAACATTTAAAACTTAAAGTAAAACATCCATACTGAAATAAATCCCATAATAACAGTACTAGAAATAACTGAAATACAAATGTCCCAATAAAATAGATGAATAGTGGAAAGGGCGACTCATGACCAATAAATGAGTATGATAGATGTGGAATCAAGTAAACGAAGTCGTCTATGCAAGTGACCTGCAACTCCCACCTAAGTTGCAGCACGTTCCTTTCAAGGAATCCTAAGCAAGACGCCCCTGTGGCTGGGCACCTGTAATACATACATATATATACAAGAGAGAGAAAGATAAAAAGAAACGGGTCAGAGCCCGATATTGTGTTTGATTTAAAATACGTTTAGCAAGTATTTAAATTGATACAGGCCAATGCAACAACATAATAGTGCGACACTCTCTTGAGAAATTCTCACCTCTCTTCTAATGTGCACACCTATCGCACTAACCTTCCCAACGGTTTGTCTTATCATTTATCGCACTAATCTTCCCAATGATTTAACTTATCCTAGATTACTCGTAAGATTCAAAATTTCATGATTCAATTGTTTGAAAAGAATATTTCAATTAGTAGCCAAAGTTCTCATTTTTGACTTTATTAATCAATAAAGTTTTCCAATTTCATATTATACTTTCTCAAAAAAAATATTTACAATTTGAGTCATCAACCATGTCCTACATATCAAATCACAGTAGACAGTTCCAGATTTCAGAATTTCATATATATATATATATATATATATATTAACTACTCGAAAATATATATATCATAACAGCACCCCAAATAATAACTATGGTGCGGGCATACTCTACTATCCAAACCCCATATCACTCACATTAAGGGGAATACAAATTCGAAATCACTCTCGAATTGTATTAACACATACTCAAACAATATTGAGGTGAAGTATAGATTCCAAGTCTCTTAGGACCGTCTGAACTATCACTGCGATAGCCTGTACCAAGGATACCTATAAACAAACAATATGAGGCGAATCATAGATTCCAAGTCTCTAAGAGGAAAGCACATACCCGCATCTCTTAGGACCGTCTGAAATATCATTCCGATAGCCTGTACCAAGGATATTGTAATACCCCGTATTTTTATAGCTTTTAAATTATGGGATTTATTAAATTTAATTGAGATAAATAAATTTAATTTTAATCCGGAATGTTGCTTTAAATATTTACTAGCGTGACGAGAGTTAGTAATTATTAGAAATTTGTTATCTGTTGAATATTACAGGATGAGTATAGTAATATATGAGATTTATTGTTATAATATTGTCACGTGTGAATAAAATGACAATTATGGAAATTTAAGTCGGGACGCGCCTGTGTCGTGTCGGGACTAAATGTTGATTAATAATTGAATATTTTATAAGTTGTTCATATGGTCGTTTTGAGTGTGCCAACATGTCCGGAAGGGTCGAGATAGTCAGAAAAGTGTACCCGGGGGTTTAGTTTGGGTCTCGGGGCGTTTTTAGGCCCAATTAGTACCCCGGGAGGGCGTTTTGGACATTTCGCAATATTGGGTAATTAAACCTACGAAAATTAAAAGGGTTATATAAGATATCTAGGTTGTCTTCTAGGGTTAGAACAACCAAAGACAAATGACGGCCATTGGAGAGGAAGAGGAGAAGCTCTCCAAGGAGTTCTAGGCCAAGAACACCTCGGATTGCACCGCCGTCACCACCAACGCGTAGATCGCGAGACGGGGAACGCAACCACACCAATTTCGGCACCAAACCAGATTTCTGAAAATTCCAGGCAAGTGTTTATCTTGCTTATTTCGTTGATGTATCTTTCATATTGGTTTAGGAATGATTAGGATGAATTGTATGGAAGAAAAACCCAATTTGAGATAGGAAATTGCATGTAGTGATGACTTAAATGATATTCTGGAACCCTCTGTCATGTAAAGGATTAAGAGTTTGATTAAGAAAAGAGTTTTAATTAGATACAAACACTAAAATTTTTATTCCGGATGATCGGATCATTGGAATCGCTTGAAATTTTAACATGTTGTAGCGAACGGCGAGACAGGACTGCTGACAAAAATTCAGCTTGATCGAACGGTCGGATTTCTAAAAATATTATTTTTACTTGAGAGTTTTATGTTTTGAGGACTCTTAGAGAGTTTTATATTTTGAGGACTCTTAGAGAGTTTTATATTTTGAGGACTCTTAAAGAGTTTTATATTTTGAGGACTCTTCTAAATAATAAAAAAATTTAATTAAAACTCCATTTTAATTCCGATTTCGAAACCATTTGAAATTCTCATCTTTGAAAATAAAATTCAAAATCCTTTAATGTAAGGCGAAATCTATATTTTTGGGATATCTTACATGAGGGACAATGTAAGTATATGTTAAAGGGGAGAGACACGTAAGAGGGTTACATTGGAACATAAATGAATACCTACTGAATTTTTTACTTGGGAGGATAGAATCCATGAGCGTTATGTAGTAAGTGGAAAGAATCCTCAAATTAAAGTAAGATGTGAATGGTTATACGTGATAACTATATAATGAGAAATAAATGCAAATGACGTAATTATGGGAATTGAGAATTTACCCATTATTGATATGGTAATATGAGTATAGTTATATGATTGTGTATGCATATACTATCTATTTGTGAAAATCATGCCCACGCTACTTGCTATCCCTGAGGTTTCAGCGCTGGGACAGTCTTATCTCGATGGGATCTTTATGGGGGGATATTGACTTGTACCCTAGAAGATAGATATCCTTGGTACAGGCTATCAGAATGATAGTTCAGACGGTCCTAAGAGATGTGGGTATGTGCTTTCCTCTTAGAGACTTGGAATCTATGCTTCGCCTCATTTTGTTTGTGTATAGGTATCCTTGGTACAGGCTATCGCAGTGATAGTTCAGACGGTCCTAAGGGACTTGGAACCTATAGTTTGTGTATGTGTTAATACAATTCGAGAGTGATTCCGAATTTGTATTCCCCTTAATGTGAGTGATATGGGGTTTGGATAGTAGAGTATGCCCGCACCATAGTTATTATGTGGGGTGCTGTTTTGATATATATATTTTCGAGTAGTTAATATATATATATGAAATTCTGAAATCTGGAACTGCCTACTGTGTTTTGATATGTAGGACATGGTTGATGACTCTAATTGTAAATACTTGTTTTGAGAAAGTATAATATGAAATTGGAAAACTTTATTGATTAATAAAGTCAAAATGAGAACTTTGGTTACTAATTGAAATATTCTTTTCAAACAATTGAATCGTGAAATTTGGAATCTTACGAGTAATATAAGATAAGTTAAATCATTGGGAAGATTAGTGCGATAAATGATAAGACAACCCGTTGGGGAGGTTAGTGCGATAGGTGTGCACATTAGAAGAGAGGTGAGAATTTCTCAAGAGAGTGTCGCACTAATATGTTGTTGCATTGGCCTGTATCAATTTAAATACTTGCTAAACGTATTTTTAATCAAACACACTATCGGGCTCTGACCCGTTTTTTTTTCTCTCTCTCTTGTATATATATATGTATGTGTTACAGGTGCCCAGCCACAGGGGCGTCTTGCTTAGGATCTCTTGGAAGGAACGCGCTGCAGCTTAGGTGGGAGTTGCAGGTCCCTTGATTAGACGACTTCGTTCATTCGGATCCACTCTTAGTACTTTCATCTAGTTGGGCATGTGTAGCTCTTTCCATTATTCCGTTGTTATTGGACATTTGTATTTCAGTTATTTCCAGTATTATTACTATGGGATTTATTCAGTTTGGATGTGTGACTTAGATTTCGTATGTTGACATTCGATTGACGAATGTATTAAATTAATTGGATTATGTTGCAGAATTTAATGTGGTGTGATTCTTATTTATTGAATGTTGTTAATAAAATAAATGGTTTTTCTTTAAATAAAATTTGGAAAGTTATGTATGAAAAATGGTTTTGACACTTAGCTTAATTATTTAGGGTGTTAAATTGCAAAATTTATTTTTATCGACAGTGATGCTGAGAATGAACCAACTGTTTACCTTGATTTAATTAAATAAAGGAGTGATCGTCCGGTATTTAATTAGGCGGGGTGTCACAGGTGGTATCAGAGCATCAGGTTCTAGTGTCATTAGGATCTGTACGGCTTATTATGCTTTCTGCGTTGCTTTCTTTGTTATAGAGCCCTATGTTTAGGATTGTCGATTCCTTGACGATATATCGTTCTCCTGCTATAATGTGTATACATTAGTTCATTCTAATTTCATTCGGATGTGTGCGTATACCGAGCGATGACGGATGTTAGAAGAGGACCGTTAAACGTACATCAGGAGGCAGGGTTCAGTTGAGATTATAAAATATATCCAAGGATGATGACTGTAGTCGAGGTCACCTCTATTATGGCACGAGAATCCAACACTAGAAAGGCGACTAAGGCGCAGCAGTGATTTCCAAATGCTGTTATAGTCAAATGAGGTGCGAGAGTAAACTTACCCAACGTATTACAAAAAAAAACGTGTAGAGACTGTCAATGGGAAATTTTAGAAATGCAGAAACTGTATGTGTCTTTACCAAAGGAGGTAATGTACCCAAAGGCTTAGATATAGGACGAAGTGTGGCAAACTGAAAGTGAAAATTTTAGAGAAAATTTTCTTGGCTTTCGGGACGAAATTATAATGGTTGGAGTCAATCACCAATTTTAGAAGTGGAATGCTATGCCTATAGGAGAACCTTAGGTACAGTGCTGACCGTATATTCCTTCCTTAACTGTTCAAGATTAGAAGCAAATGTGGTTCTGAACTCATTGAGAGAGGGCATGTCAGGGGTCCATTCGTGAATATGAATCTTAACCGTTAGCGAATTTTGTATCGGAAGATGTAGATACAAGTGGGGGAAATGAATCCAAGTGGGAGACCAACTTGTAATAATAGTTGATAATAATCGAGGAGGAAATTCTGATGGACGACCGATTCAGAGGTTGATAATGTCATACTTTGACTATATAAATGATAACACTTCTTTGTGGGGGAAGTTAAAGGAAATCGAAGAATTTAGTCGAGAATGAGACTGAATGCAATGATGGTGGTATAGCACCACAAAAGGATGTAGATACACATCAGGAAAACCATTTAAATGCTTCAGATAGTTAAATTCTTACCAAGTGATGGTAAATTCAGTAAGTACTATTATAGATAGTAACATGATCTTTATGGCTTGAAGAGTTAAGAGAACAATCGGGATGGTTTACAGGAATCGAGTTTACTAGAGTCCGAGAGGAGGACAAATCCTAACCTAGTTAGTAGGACAGGTGGTAATTGGATTATGTGTTGAGGTATTTTGTGCGGAGAGAGATCGCTCACGATAATATGTTCCAAAATGAGAAAAGGACAGGAATACGATGCCTATTAAGGCAACGATTAAAATAATTTTGTTTTGGTTTGGGCAGACGTGTTACGTCCGAAAACCATTTGTGCAGTCAAGATGATTGCCAGGATGGAAGTATAAGTTGTATCCTTAGAGAATGCGGCGTGTTTATGTGACGCGAGTGAGTCACTATATTTTGTTCCTTGCTAGATTAGCATGTGAGATGAGCTTAATGCATATCATTTTAAACGTTATTAAAATGTGAATATTTTTCCCTAGTGTAGCGGGATTTTTCTTTAGTGCTATCCGCGGAGGATGAATGAGTATATTAACAGTGTCACGTATTTTTTTGAGATTACTAGTTGTAGTGATGCGATACACGAGTATGATATTATATTTGTTAAAACATTATAGAAATGGTTATACGATGGTGGGCATTTATTGCAAGACTATCGGAGTGGTTGCATTAGTGCAACATGTTTTATGTTTGTTTTGGCGAGGCTTTACCTGTGAGAAGGTTGGACTCGCACGTATATTATCTATCCTAGAGACTTCGGAGGAGATAGTGGGCTCGAGATATTATATGCCAAAGTATGTATAGACTTTGTTAGTATAATTCCGTATGTATCGGGATTTACCGTTGGGCGAAAAGATTTGACTCAGTATTATGTTTAGCACTCCGGACTTAGTGAGAGGAAGAGTGCATTGTTATATTCATCCTTTAGGGATGTGGGAGTTAATATTTATACCCCTATTATTAGGGAAAGGAATTTCGAGAATTCCGAGTGTATGTATTCGAGGTTTATGGAATGCTATTACCACCAACCTATACTGAACAATAGTGAAATTAGTGAAACGTTCATTGTTAAGCATAATTACGGGAGAAATTGTAACTTTTTTGTCAAGGGACGGAATAAAGGGGTATATACTATGGAAGGAGGACCTAACGGATTTTGATAACCGACAATGCTAGGTAGTAGTGTATCGGGGGGGGGGGGGGTTCCTTGTTTGGATTTCGCTTTGCGAGACATCCCACGCATGAAACTTAGCGTAAGGTTGGAAATAGGGAGACGTTTGGTCACTATTCCATGAGTTCGGTACCCTGGTCGAAATGGGATTAAGTAATTATGTATGTAAGTTGGAAGTTGAATTTTGTTTTAAGGTCATTGGAACCGGATTTTTGTGGTAGGAAAGCATTGAATGTTATCCTCACGAGTTGAGGGGTGGAACGATGATAAGGAGAATTAAAGAATTTTGATTTCTAGGGTGATTGAGAGTACCCAAATGTCATAATTGCGTACAAAACACAAGGTGAATAAAGAGTTGGAATGATTTTTAGCATGGATTATCTGGAAAGAACTTTATATTATACAAAAGAGATGACCTATAATTATTTTGATGAATAGAGCGTTAGTGATTTATTTTGGTTGTTGTACCTATTTGGGAAAATTGATGTACTTATCTGAGGAAGGTTGAGAATTATTATTCCTCTTTTATTGTCATGGAATTTGAATGCCCTATTCCTTCTATTCCGTTGAATTTAGTTAGTCCTACATAAGAGTAGCCGCCGTTCGCTCTCCCAGGGCGGTCGGAGTGTTGCAAAAATGTGGGTATCTTGGTTAACTACAGTTAAAATAGTCCGAGTCGAAGGGACGTGGTAATAGACGTGTGAAATAAATGTTTGTGGGACTAGTATAACGAAGTGGAAGTGATAGAGTGGATTAAACGTTACATGAGGGGCGATAATCCATATATAAGTGTGCAATTAGAATAGCACACCCTAACTTGATTGGAAGGCTGTGGGAAGCCATTCAAGAATTGGTATTCCTTGAATAGAGTAGAATTTAATCGTTATGAAGCACACCCGGAGCGGAATTTTTATTAGTCAAGTGTGAGAACGACTTGCGCATACAATGAGTAATGATGTTAGTATAGTATAAGAGTTCCAGAAGTGCGCTTCGTGGAGAGAAGAGCACGGGTGGAACTTTCGACATACTACAAGGAAGGAAGGGGAGTATTACGTGTCACTTAATGTGAGACATTTCAAGGGAAGAATCGATGTTTAGAGAGACGTAGTGAGTAGTGTCTACATGCACTACCCATAGGTAAGGTTTGGTTTAAAGAGGAGAATCAACCAAATAATTTTGTGTTTATCGAAAATTCCTGAAATTGGAAGAGATTGGTAAAGTCGGTAAAGTTCTAGGATGGGTTGCCATCCTCAAAACAAGATCAAGGGTTTATCCCGAACATGTGAATTAAGTCTCCGAGAAAGAAGTGATTGATATTCCTTTGGGTTGGCTTACAATATTAACTAGTATGCCCCAGACTTCCTTTGAAAGGAAGGATCGCGCCAGTGCATGGTCCGACACAATATAAATTTCCGAATCAGGATGAGATTGGTGAATCCCACCTTTGATATGGGATTTCAGGAACCATCGGAGATAAGATTTCGTTTCAAGTAGGATGTATCACCCTTAGCCAGGGAATAAGCGCATGGTGATTAAAGATTAGTGGATCCACGTGAAGGAGATTTGGAATCTTGGTACGATGATTTCAAGAATGCTCTGTAGAAGCACTCGTACCTGTTTGTCGCGTATGAGGTACTTATTAAGGTTTTGTTATGGAAGAACCTCGACTATTCTCCTTCCGTATGTTTAGAGGAGAGTAGATAATCAGAATTTTTGGATCGGTCGAGAAAATATCCGATAACTATGGTAGAATTCCACAACTGTTTTAGACGAGCAAGAGTGATCAAATGTTCGTAATATTTTCTCAGAATGGGAGTTTTGTATATGAATAAATCCGAGTATTTGTCATGTAGTGAGGTGCGGCCTCCTAATGATAGTGAGATAATGAAATGTATAACGTATAGGCGTGACCTATGCGAATGTTGTCGGTTGGGAGCACAATGTGAAGTGTCTCCAAAGAGAATGCAAAACAATGTTACTATGAAGAAAGGGCTATAGTGATTGAGCGCCGTAATGTGTAGTTAGTTTGTGTACGGAAAAGGATATCCAGAATTGTGCTACCTGATAGGCCTTATTTTCCGAATTTCAGGACGAAATTCAGTTATTAGGGGGGAAGTATGTAATGCCCCGTATTTTTATAGCTTTTAAATTATGGGATTTATTAAATTTAATTGAGATAAATTAATTTAATTTTAATCCGGAATGTTGCTTTAAATATTTACTAGCGTGACGAGAGTTAGTAATTATTAGAAATTTGTTATCTGTTGAATATTACTGGATGAGTATAGTAATATATGAGATTTATTGTTATAATATTGTCACGTGTGAATAAAATGACAATTATGGAAATTTAAGTCGGGACGCGCCTGTGTCGTGTCGGGACTAAATGTTGATTAATAAGTGAATATTTTATAAGTTGTTCATATGGTCATTTTGAGTGCGCCAACATGTCCGGAAGGGTCGAGATAGTCAGAAAAGTGTACCCGGGGGTTTAGTTTGGGTCTCGGGGCGTTTTTAGGCCCAATTAGTACCCCAGGAGGGCGTTTTGGACATTTCGCAATATTGGGTAATTAAACCTACGAAAATTAAAAGGGTTATATAAGATATCTAGGTTGTCTTCTAGGGTTAGAACAACTAAAGACAAATGACGACCATTGGAGAGGAAGAGGAGAAGCTCTCCAAGGAGTTCTAGGCCAAGAACACCTCGGATTGCACCGCCGTCACCACCAACGCGTAGATCGCGAGACGGGGAACGCAACCACACCAATTTCAGCACCAAACCAGATTTCTAAAAATTCCAGGCAAGTGTTTATCTTTCTTATTTCGTTGATGCATCTTTCATATTGGTTTAGGAATGATTAGGATGAATTGTATGGAAGAAAAACCCAATTTGAGATAGGAAATTGCATGTAGTGATGACTTAAATGATATTCTGGAAACCCTTTGTCATGTAAAGGATTAAGAGTTTGATTAAGAAAAGAGTTTTAATTAGATACAAACACCAAAATTTTTATTCCGGATGATCGGACCATTGGAATCGCTTGAAATTTTAACATGTTGTAGCGAACGGCGAGACAGGACTGCTGACAAAAATTCAGCTTGATCGAATGGTCGAATTTCTAAAAATATTATTTTTACTTGAGAGTTTTATGTTTTGAGGACTCTTAGAGAGTTTTATATTTTGAGGACTCTTAGAGAGTTTTATATTTTGAGGACTCTTAAAGAGTTTTATATTTTGAGGACTCTTCTAAATAATAAAAAAATTCAATTAAAACTCCATTTTAATTCCGATTTCGAAACCATTTGAAATTCTCATCTTTGAAAATAAAATTCAAAATCCTTTAATGTAAGGCGAAATCTATATTTTTGGGATATCTTACATGAGGGACAATGTAAGTATATGTTAAAGGGGAGAGACACGTAAGAGGGTTACGTTGGAACATAAATGAATACCTACTGAATTTTATACTTGGGAGGATAGAATTCATGAGCGTTATGTAGTAAGTGGAAAGGTTCCTCAAATTAAAGTAAGATGTGAATGGTTATACGTGATAACTATATAATGAGAAATAAATGCAAATGACGTAATTATGGGAATTGAGAATTTACCCATTATTGATATGGTAATATGAGTATAGTTATATGATTGTGTATGCATATACTATCTATGTGTGAAAATCATGCCCACGCTACTTGCTATCCCTGAGGTTTCCGCGCTGGGACAGTCTTATCTCGATGGGACCTTTATGGGGGATATTGACTTGTACCCTAGAAGATAGATATCCTTGGTACAGGCTATCGGAATGATAGTTCAGACGGTCCTAAGAGATGCGGGTATGTGCTTTCCTCTTAGAGACTTGGAATCTATGCTTCGCCTCATTTTGTTTGTGTATAGGTATCCTTGGTACAGGCTATCGCAGTGATAGTTCAGACAGTCCTAAGGGACTTGGAACCTATAGTTTGTGTATGTGTTAATACAATTCGAGAGTGATTCCGAATTTGTATTCCCCTTAATATGAGTGATATGGGGTTTGGATAGTAGAGTATGCCCGCGCCATAGTTATTATGTGGGGTGCTGTTTTGATATATATATTTTCGAGTAGTTAATATATATATATGAAATTCTGAAATCTGGAACTGCCTACTGTGTTTTGATATGTAGGACATGGTTGATGACTCAAATTGTAAATACTTGTTTTGAGAAAGTATAATATGAAATTGGAAAACTTTATTGATTAATAAAGTCAAAATGAGAACTTTGGTTACTAATTGAAATATTCTTTTCAAACAATTGAATCGTGAAATTTGGAATCTTACGAGTAATATAAGATAAGTTAAACCATTGGGAAGATTAGTGCGATAAATGATAAGACAACCCGTTGGGGAGGTTAGTGCGATAGGTGTGCACATTAGAAGAGAGGTGAGAATTTCTCAAGAGAGTGTCGCACTAATATGTTGTTGCATTGGCCTGTATCAATTTAAATACTTGCTAAACGTATTTTGAATCAAACACACTACCGGGCTCTGACCCATTTTTTTTTCTCTCTCTCTTGTATATATATATGTATGTGTTAAAGGTGCCCAGCCACAGGGGCGTCTTGCTTAGGATCTCTTGGAAGGAACGCGCTGCAGCTTAGGTGGGAGTTGCAGGTCCCTTTATTAGACGACTTCGTTCATTCGGATCCACTCTTAGTACTTTCATCTAGTTGGGCATGTGTAGCTCTTTCCATTATTCCGTTGTTATTGGACATTTGTATTTCAGTTATTTCCAGTATTATTACTATGGGATTTATTCAGTTTGGATGTGTGACTTAGATTTCGTATGTTGACATTCGATTGACGAATGTATTAAATTAATTGGATTATGTTGCAGAATTTAATGTGGTGTGATTCTTATTTATTGAATGTTGTTAATAAAATAAATGATTTTTCTTTAAATAAAATTTGGAAAGTTATGTATGAAAAATGGTTTTGACACTTAGCTTAATTATTTAGGGTGTTAAATTGCAAAATTTATTTTTATCGACAGTGATGCTGAGAATGAACCAACTATTTACCTTGATTTAATTTAATAAATGAGTGATCGCCCGGTATTTAATTAGGCGGGGTATCACAGATATCTATCTTCTAGGGTACAATTCAATATCCCCCCATAAAGGTCCCATCGAGATAAGACTGTCCCAGAGCGAAAACCTCAGGGATAGCAAGTAGCGTGGGCATGATTTTCACACATAGATAGTATATGCATACACAATCATATAACTATACTAATATTACCATATCAATAATGGGTAAATTCTCAATTCCCATAATTACGTCATTCAAATTTATTTCACATTATATAGTTATCACGTATAACCATTCACCTCTTACTTTAATTTGAGGAACTTTTCCACTTACTACATAACGCTTCATGGATTCTATCCTCCCAATTATAAAATTCAGTAGGTATACACATTTGTCCCAAAGTGACTCTCTTACGTGTCTCTCTCTCTTTAAATCATAAATTCACCGACCCTTATGTAATTCTCCCAAAGTACAATCTTTGCCCGACATCAAGGGTCCCAAAATCTACTCACATGTCCTACTGATCTTCCCTATCTCCCAAAACCTTTTATTAAGGATGCCCAAGAATTATCTCACAATTAATTGAATTTAACTCATTTAAAAAGGAAATAGGAGTCTGCCAGGAGGGGTCGATCGATCGAGGTCTGGGGCTCGATCGATCGAACCTTGGATCGATCGAAGCTCTGGGCTCGACCGATCGATCAAGCAGGTCTGCGAAATCAGCAGAATTGCAGTTACGGGTTTCATATTCTAACTTACACCAAATCCATATTTTTCAATCCCAAACGTCTCAAAATTTGTACTAGTAACATCCTAACATGATATCAGACATTTCCTACGTAAAGCATGTTAATTTACGTCACTAAACATGGATTAATGATGCCATAATTCATTTAAATATTCAAGAACCCTAGAAATCTCTAAATCATGGTTCCAATCTGTTTTTCCAGAAATTACTTCTTATAAACATCATAATTTCATGGGTAAATTCCACTACATGGCAAAGGTTTCCAGAGTTATCATTTAAACCATAACTACGTGTGATTCCTATCTCAAATCTTAAGTTTTCTTCCATAAAACTCATCCTAATCATTCCTACACTAATATGAAAGTTGCATCAACGAAATAAGCAAGATAAAAACTTGCCTTGGATTTTCGACGTTCTGATTTGCAGATGTTTTTGGTGTGGTTGCGTAGTCCGTTGCGCGATCTACACGTTGGTGGTGGTGGCGGTGCAAACGGATGACTTTTGGGGCATTGGATTGCCTTGGAAGCTTTCTTCTTCCCTCTCCTATGGCCGTCAGTTGTGTTTAGAGTTTCTAACTTTAGATGAAAATCTAGATATCTGATATAACCCTTTTAAATTTTTGTGGGTTTAATTACCCAAAAATGTGAAATGTCCAAAACGCCCTCTCGGGGTACCAATTAGGCCTAAAAACGCCCCGAGATCCAAACTAAACCCCCGGGTACACTTTTCTGACTATCTCAACGCTTCCGGACGTGTTGGCGCACTTAAAACAACCATACAAATGACTTATAAAATATTCACTTTTATTTATCAATATTTAGTCCCGACGCGACACTCCCGCGTCCCGACCCAAATTTTCAAAATTGTCATTTTATTCACTCGTGACATTCAATATAATCAATATCATATATTACTTTGCTCAATAGTAATATTCAACAAATTTTCCATAATTACTAACTCTCATCACGTTAATAATTATAGCATAATTAATTTTTGGATTTTTATTAAATAATTAACTCACATTAATTTTAATAAATCCCCAAATTAATATAGCATAAAAATACGGGGTATTACATAGCACCGATGAATGAGTGAGGTACACTTTTATTTTCTCTAATGCATCTGATGATTGAGTTTTCCATTATTTGGGTGAGTCTTTATTGAGTATTTGGAAAATGGGTTCATAAACAACAGTGAGTTAGTTGATGAAGTGGCTTATGAATTGTTGTTTGCCTAGGAACCCTCTAACACTTCAATTTTTGTATGGATTTGACCTTGGCAGGGTCTACCTCAATTCCCTTTTTGCTAACGATAAAGACAAACACCTTACTTTTAGTGACTCTAAAGGCACACTTTTATGGATTTAGCCTCATTTTGAAGAGACGCTCTCTAGTAAGTTGCACTAGTGTTTTTTAGACCAAAGGGCATAACTAAATAAAAATACATCTCCTTAGGGGTAATGAACTCAATTTTCTCTTGATGGCTAGGGTGCATTATGATCTGGTTATAGTCGATAAATCCGTCAATGAAGGACTTGAGCGTGTTACTGGTTGTAGTGTCTACAATAAGTCGATGTATGGTAGGCAAAATCATCTTTAGGTTGGTCCTGATTGAGATCCCTATAGTCTATGAACATTTGAACGTTTTCATTGGTTTTGGGTACTATTGCGATGTTAGATTTCCAAGTAGGATATTCGATCACTCGGATGAAACCGACACTAAGTTGCTTCTCTACTTATTACTTTACATTCAATGACCATATATTTATTAGTTTGCAAAGCCTTTTATTAATAGGTTATGCCTCGAGGAGAGTGTGTATTTCATGCATGATAATAGTCGAGTTGATGCCGATTATATTAGTGTAGGACCAAGCTAAAACATCCATGAAACTAGTAAGGGGGTTCGGGAGTTCTTTTCGTTCATTATTATCGAAGGAGGACACTAATTGTAACTATTTAGGGTTTTGTGGAGTGAACAATTTTATGGTTATTGTTTCATCCTTGATGGGAGATATATGCCTATTTTGACTTCGGTCAAGTTTTTACATGTGTTTTAAGTATTTTAAGCCCTCATTGTTATCATTATTAGGCGTGATTTCTAATCCATTATTGGATTCATTATCATCATATGTAACATACATAAGAAAATACTGGAAATCACTTTTTATTATCCTATCAAAGGGAGGGAGAACACCATTGATATTCTATAACAAAATATACGAAAATGAAGATTTCCAATATTATCGAGAAGTCAAGCAACCTATAATATAAAGGCACAGGCTCATACAAAGGCAAATACATACATATTCTTATGGACATTCCTCTAATTGTTTCCTCCATCTCAGGGTCGATGCTCTCTCTCACGCATTGAAGAGGGAGAGAAGGTCTCGCGCCCTTTCTAGGATTTTTTTAGCAGTCGTCAATGTAGGGTGTTGTAAAGAGATAAAGTCGCCAGCCTATTTTGCACAAAATGGGCAGAAGAACATGTTTTCGCCTCAATAGAATCGTATCAAAGACAAATTGATCCTTGCAAAACCAATTAGATCAGAGGTTCGGGGCTAAGTTACAGAATGAGAAGGTGTTAGGTACCCATGCTACCTTTTCGGTCTATCATGGGCTTATGTTACTATTCTTCTTAATTTCTCCATGAAGTGTGTGTGTATATATAAGTGGAGATTGGAATTGTTTGACTCACATCATTGAAAAAGATGGAGTGAGGTCATCCATAGGAATATTTCCAAAATAATAATTAAAAATATGATGTGTGCGCTTATTGAGATATTGATCGTTATGATGAAACGATAACATGTGTTAGATAAGTCACAAATATGAATCATAAATATGATATATGTAAACAATATATGATTAAAATAAGAAAAAAATAGGAAAGTATGACTCGATGAAAATTGGATTTACTGCCCTTCAAAGATTCAATGAGCCTTCGCTCTGAAGATGAAGTTGATTGGGGTCAAATTAGGGTCCAAGAGTGCCTAGTGGCCTATAGATCAATTTTTCGATAGTAATTTGGTCTATTCATTTAAACCATTATGTAGATTCACACACATGGTCCAGACCATTGGAAAAGGGATTTAGAGCCCTTTTAAAGATTCATTGATCTTTTGCTCTAATGATGAAGTTGAACGGAGTCAAATGGGGCCCGAGAGTGCTCGGTGAGCTCTAGATCATTTTCGATAGTAAAATGGTATGTTTTTCTTATGTTGATTTGCACATGGGTCAGACTTTTAGAAAGGAGATTTAGTGCCCTTCAAATATTCGTTGAGCTTTCGCTCTGACGATAAAGTTGACTGGAGTCAAACGGGGCCCAAGAGCGCTTGATGGGATCTAGATCAGAACTCTGATCATGAACTTAGGGTTTATGGTAAATGAGGAGGTTCTAGGGACCTAAGGAGAGGCATAGGGGGTTTTAGAATGTGGTGTTAAAAGATCCCCTCGACAGGTGAGCTTAGAACAGGTGAAAGCCGTCGAATAGACACCACATGACGTTTTGGGAAAGAGGTTCATTCTGCAGACCGAAGGGATAGGGACGACTATTTCAGAGGGTCAAGGATGATCATTTCAGAGGGCCGAGGTTTTTTCTGAAGACCTAAGGTAATGCTGGGGATGATCGATTTTGTGGGGCCGAGGTCAATTCTGAGGATCTAAAGTTGGGGCGACTTGTTTTGCGGGTCAACATTGATAAGAACCCAAAATTGTACAATTTATACCCCAAATAGACGTATTTTTGTTGCTAATTCTCGACAATTTGGGTCTTATGCGCTTAAATGTTTATTTTGTAGGTCAAATTGTGCATTGCAGAGTTCAAACACTTTAATCAAGGCAATTGTGCAAAAATGGTGCTAATACCTTGCCCCATAACACTAGCCTAAACCTGAGCCTAAAACTAGCCCAAACCCTGTGTGTGTTTTGTTTGTCTCTTTTTAATATTTTTTATATTTTTAGTTTGAGTCGTTTTATTTTTAGTATTTATTTTTGATTTATTTAGTATTTTCTAGGTTTTGTTTCTATTTTTCTATTTTTATTTTATTAGTGTAATTTTATTTTGTTTTGATTTTTATTTGTTTTTAGTTTTTATTAGGATTAGATATTTTTAGGATTTCATTTATTTTTTTAGTTTTATTAGATTTTACTTTTCGTAGAATTTTAGTTTTTAATTTAATAGATTTCTATTTTTTTTTTGGTTTTATTTTTAATTTGAGTATTTATTTTATTATTAGAAGTAGAATTTTTATTTTTTATATTTTTATTTTTATTAGTTTTAATTTTTTATGTTATTTTTAGGTGTCCAAATAAAACACACACATAAACTCCCCTACACCTAAACCCACTCACACCCAAATCCCATACACCTAACACACACACAACACCTAACTCATCTACACCCATCTTCTTCCCTCACCTAATTAACATACACTCACCTACACCCTATCACCCCACTTTTTCTTCAACCTCCCAACACCCATCTCACTCTCTCCCCTCTACCTCCATTACTAACCAACACCCAACTCCCATCTCACCCTATTACCCCTTAAACTCGGACCACCAGACCCAACATCTGAAACCCGCCACCGGCCAGCAACCAAATGTCGGTGATCTCCTCTGTCCTAAACCGTCAATAACCCGTACCCATATCAAAACCCTTTGGCCCACTACCCCGGGCGCGACCCTACTTCAACCCACCGGTGACCCTTCTGCCTTAGCCCCGCCGTCGCCCACATAAACTCGGCACTGACCCATCTGCGGCGGCGCCCAGAACCCGCGATCCAACCCGAAACCTGACTCCACTTCGGACCTCCCTCAACCCATTCCAACCCGAATCCAGTTAGACCCGCGACTATCCCGACCCTTATCATCTCCAATCCATTGCCCATCTTCAAACCAAGAATGCCATGTCACCCATTTCCCACATTTAACACCCAAACCCATTTCCTTTTCTCCTATTGTCCAACACGATTTCATCTTAGCAAGCCAAGACAAAACAATACAAAGCCAAACCAAAAATAAAAACAAAATCCCACATGCTTAATAAAAAACCACTTTAACCCCTTTTACCCAAAAATACCCCCATCTAACTTAAATTGCTTTTTCTAAAATTACCCTCATTCTCCCCACTATCATGACCTCACACCCAAACCACATGCACCCTCCATTAATTCCTAAATTAACCCTCACTCACACCTTACAACCTCTTGCACCTTTATCCACCCATTCCCCCCCCCCCCCCCCCAATGCTCCATGTGTTTACTATATAAGGATGGAAAACCTCATTTGAAGAGGGGGATATCATCAAATAGAGAGAGAATTATATAGAGAAACACCATTTTTATTTATTTTTAGATTAGAGAGAAAATTCAATAGATTGAGTGTTGTAATTAATTGAGATGAATGAAGAATTGAAGAATTAATGCAATTGAAGGCAATTTTGCTTTGATTACTCCTCTCTAATTTTCATATTATGCTCTTATTTGATTCTAATTTTTATTGGATGATGATTATGGAGGGCTAATCACCCCATTAAAGGGATGAATTGGAACCCTCACGAATCCAATTTGATTTAATTGTCAATTATAATTTTGTTAGTTTCCTTTGATTAGTAAACTTAATTCATAATTATTTTCACATTGATAAATGGAAAATCATCCTTGAGAAAGGATTGAAAATTTTATTATCATTTGATCATATGATTCAAACTAGATATAGTCTTATCACTTGATTTAAATGTTAGTATAATTTTCATCTACTCTTGTTTTTACTTTGGCTAATTAAAATTAGTTTGGTGAATCGATCCTAGCGGGTGGTTCATTTAATTGATTTTAATTCATTTAGAGTAGTGCTTGTGGGGGTTAAACTTACTTTTCTAAAAGAATATTCAATTAATTCATTAAGGTAATGAGAATTAGATTTTGAATTAAATGAATATTTTGGAAATTGATGAAATTAAAATTGTGCAAGTTAGATAAATTTGTGTGAATTGAGGGTGGATTTTCCGACCCTTGAATATTCTCTCTCATTTAGTTACACTCGACTCACTTTTATCACATACTTGTTTATATTTTTCACATTTTACTTTTAATTTGTGATGAGATGGTGGTGACTTATGACTATCTCGACGTTGTGATGAGCTGGCTGATGTCTTCTTGTATCTACAATGTGGTGAAAATGACTCCACCTCCTAAGCCTTCAGGTAAGGGTACGAGTTGGCTGGTGGGGTCCGCTCACAGATTAGGTGGTGCATCGTTGTTGGCATCGGCAATGGAGGTTCCATTCATTCAGTTGCTCTACCTTCCTATAGTTTCCGATTGATTGGAGGGGGATTGCTGCGTATGCCGTACTTCCCTAACGCAGTGGATCCGGGGTTTTTGGGGCTGATGGAGGATGTCCTTCAACCACATGTATGTCTTTTCTCTTTCTTTGATCTTGTGTGGATTTTTCTCTACTCTTGTCTGGCTTTTTCTTTGCTTTAGACTGACTTATTTGCCTTTTTTTTATTGCTTTGTTTGTATCATGTATTGGTGTTGAATACTTCGCTTAGGGATATAAGAACCAGGTGGCTTCCTCGACTGCCTATATTAAGGACTCGTTTCCGGTTCCTTCTTGTGTGGTGTCGTCTGCTACCTCAAAGGAGGGATCAAGATTGGGGAGTGGAGGTTATACAACTCTCCATTGGGTGAAGAGAGATCACCGTAGGGATGGGGGGGGGGGGGGGTCTTAGAGAGAGAGATATTGTGACTGGGGATTTCAGGCTGGTTCCACTGTTCTTGGTTTCTATTGTTTTTCTTCTTATTTCTTGAAAAAATGTAATGATGCAAATGTCAATATATAAAATGAATGAGATTTTTATTTATTTATCTTTTCTTTAGCGACTTATTTCACATGTATTTTTTACTTTATTACTGAGACCATAAAAAGGATGGGATATTTTATTAAATAACTTAGGAGAAGAGTGTAAATTGATAATATAAGAAGAAATAACTTGGGGTCTTTTGAAATAAAGATTATTTTTAGATTTAAATTTTGATAAAAAAGGAAAAATAGAATTTTCTAAAATAAGGGGGTTGCCGATTGGCATACCCCTTGTCCTGCCTATCGGTAGGTGAGTTCAATCAAATCACCCTAAGGCTTTGATTTCACTTTTTGCGGCTTCAAAGTACTTGGTGGGGTAGGCATTTATTCGACTTTATCAGATTTCCTATTGTTTAGTCAATATTTTCATGTATAAAAGGGGGTAATATGGTGTGGTTTTCCACCCATTCACATTTTCTCTTCTTTATTGTTTATTTCTTGTGTTCTGTCTTATTATTTCCCAAATGGGCCTTCCCACGATTGTCTAATTTTCTTCATATCTTGAGAGACTGGAAGCTATGCGTCTGTAAAATATGGATTACAATGCTTTTAACTTACGTCGTGTCTCTTTGTGGCTCAATCGGTCCATCGATTGGAACACGCTGGTAGCGGCAGCACAATTTTGGTATCCTGAGGATTATGTTTTCCACTTTGGCTTAGACGAGGTCTTTTCGACCTATGAGGAGTTCTCAGCCATGTTGAGGATTAATACCAGCATGGAGGCAGCTATGCTAAAATTTTCTTGGTCTCCTCATGAGCTGTTAGTAGAATTTTTCCACATCTTTCCTTTGACGGCTCGACCATTGGTCACTGGAGAATAATCTCTCTCCCATTTGTCCTATATTCTTTGCGTCTATGTAATGTCAACGATGTGGGACATGTTAGGCCTGTTGCCCTCGGCTTAACTTCGAAACTACTGCTGGTGACTGGGGACCTAATGGTGAATCCTTAACTAGATGCTATTATAGCATGGAGATGCTTGGCGATATGACCATTCTGATTTTTTTTAGAGGAAGCTCGATTATGTTGTTCATATGGCTGACTGAGAGATTACATTTGGTGGTCCCCTTGAATATCCCTTGGTAGTTGTGCCGAATTTCTTCACTCGTTATTTCATCAGCTTTGTACCATCCATAGAGTACTGGGTAAACATGTTCATGGAGCACAAAGCTCAGTGCCTAAATTGGTCGGTGCCATGGTGGGGGGATATGTAGTCCATTTTTTAAATGAAAGGATACTGACGCATTCGGTTAGTTAGCCTTCAACATACCTCATTTCCCCTCGCGGCTCTTGCGTCAGGTCAGATGGGAGAAAATTTTCACCTCCCCATACCCTGGATTTTTTTCCTGTAGAGGATTTGACTGAAGGCCTGCGCATGCATTTGGGTTCTCTATGGGAGAATTGTCGACCGTCAACTAGTCCTTCTCAAACTGTCGATAGGGTTTGACATGTCTCTAGAGATTATCTGAAATGGCTGTGGAAGCGGGTGGTGGAAAAGATCTTGGCAGATGAGACTAGGCATAGATGGTTTGCCCTTTTTTAAACTATGGAGGGGGCGTAGTGCTTTTCTTAAGAATGGTTAGGGCTTATCGTTCTCTAGAGAATATTCGAAATACGAATCAGGCTGGGGAAGTCTGGGGACCTCAAGGAGAAGATGACAATGGGGATGGGTCTTCCAATAGCTGCGGATAGAGTCTTTGTGAAGCAGGTGTTCATTTTTTGTGAAGCTTTCGTGATTGAGATGTTTTTGGTTATTTTTCATTTGTAGGAATAATTTTAGGAAGGTTTATTTATGTTTATTTTAGGGGTAGTTTGGTTACGAGGGGGAGGAGTTATTTTGAGTCCTTACGTTGATATTTCATGTAATTGTTATGGAATGAAAAAGAATTTTGATCATATTTTTATGCCTCTTGATGAGTTTTACATTTGGATTATCTATACCAATTACTAAGGCATTCATAATTATTTTATTCATGTAAATAATAAAATGAACTGTCGTTCTGAGAGGTAAGAAAAGAAGAGAATAACATTTTGTGAAAAAGAAGGGGACCATGCCCATGTAAAGTGTATGAGTTGCCTATGTACCTCTGGGGTTTTTAAAAAAAATTGAGTTTAATTTTGAAAGAAAAAAGAATTGTTTAGAGGATCAGGCCCCAAGCAGTTTTGAGTAAAGGGAAATGCATAATTATTTTTCAGAATAGAAAGGAGATAAGAAGAGTCGTAGCGCACCGAGATTTAAGACTAAGGGTATAATTTCTTAAGACGGTCCAGATTGACTAGACGTGCCATTTCTTATCCATTATAGTCTATGAGCATAGTAGAGCCACCAATCATGATCTTCTTCATGATGTACGGGCCACTCCAGTTTGGCTTGAATTTCCCATTGGGGTCCCAGACGGGTTCTATAATTTCTTTGAGGGATAAGTACCCTTCTCGTACACCACGGTTCTTGACTCTTCGATTGAACGATCACGCTATTCGATGATGATACCCTTGTATATGATATAGATCTTTTTTCCTCCTTTCATCTAAGAGAGACAACTCGTCAAAACAACTTTGATGCCAATCTTCCTCACTGAATTTTCTATCTAGCATAATGTGTCACGAAGGTAATTCTAGTTTAATGGGTAGGACAACTTCCATGCCATAAACCGAAGAGTAAGGGGTAGCCCTAGTAGATGCCCAGACTAAAGTGCAGTAGCCCGAGAGGGCATAAGGGATCTGATTGGCCCAATCTCGATAACTCTTGATCATTTTGTTGATGATTGCTTTGAGGTTCTTATTGGTGGCTTCAACTGAACCGTTGGTTTATGGTTGGTAGGGAGAATATTTATTTCTCTGAATCCCATACTCGTCGACATTATGTGACATCTTCCTCAAAATGTAACCCTTTATCTGAGACTAACTCATGGGAACTCCGTATCGGCAAACGTTGTTCTTTCGGATGAATTTGGCTACCTTTTTGGCATTCAGTACTATGTTTGACTCGACATCAACCCATTTAGTGAAGTAATAAATGCCGACCAGGATGAACTCGTTCCCATTGGAGGCTTTGCGTGTGACTTTCCCTGCGATATTATTTCTCGGGTGGATAACGGTTAGGGAGACATCATGTTGTGTAAATCTAGTAGAGGTAAGTGATGGAAATTGGCAAACTGTTGGCATTTGAGGAATCTCCAAACATAGGAGGTGCAATCCTAAAGCATATTGGTCCAATAGTAACCCAGTTAGATAATCTTCTTAGCGAGCATATGGCCATTCATGCGAGGTCTGCATTCCCCGCTTTGGATTTTTTGTATTATTTCTTAAATTTCTGCCCCTGTGATGCAGTGTAAGCGCGTTCTATTGAAGTTTCTCTTGAATAATGCTTTATCGCAAATAATGTATTGGGAAAATAATTTGCGAAGGGTTACCCGATCTTTCTTGTTAGCATCTTGGGGATATCTACCGTGTTTGAGAAGGCGCCAAATATTTTAGTACCAACACTCACCCATATAAGAATCCTCTATTGTGCTGAGCTCCATGTGATATCAGTGGGTTGGTTTAGCTTGTTTTTAGACTATGTATTCCCTTGGGCATATCTACTATGGAGGCGAGATCAGTAAGGGCATTGACTAAGCTATTCATTACTTGGGGAAAGTAGTGGAAGGTGATATCTCGAAATCGGGAGGCTATCTCTTTTACGTGAGTGTAGAAGGGTAAGATCTTTTCATCTTTGATTTTCAATCTTTTAAGGACCTGAGCAATGATGAAGGTAGTGTCCTGAAAAACATCTGGGCATTAGATACCTTTCTTAAGAGCGACTTTGAGACTTATGGTGCACGCCTCGTATTCGGTATTATTATTGGTGTAGGGAAAATCAAGATTGATGGCAATGGGAGTGTGAGAATCATCAGGGGCGATCAGGAGTATCCTAATGTCGTATCCTTTATTATTGGAAGCACCGTAAAAAAATAGTTACCGCTGGAGGTCTTCCTGAGAGGTGCAAAGAATGTCTCTGTTCGAGAATTTAGAGACCCAAACATAAACCTCTTCCCTAGGCTAGTCAGTAAGGTAGTCAGAGATGGCTCTTCCTTTCATGGATTTTTGTGTGACATACATAATATCAAACTCAGCCAGCAACATCAACCATTAGGCCATTTGTCTAGACATGACAGGTTTCTTCAGCAGGTATTTGATTGGATCCATTCGAGACACAATTCTGATGAGAAAAACGAGAATGTAGTGCCATAATTATTTAGGGTGACACGTTATTTTTCAAAGGCATTGTAGTTTAATTTGTACCTGACCAATTTTCTGCTACCATAGTAGATGGACCTTTATTTATGGGATTCTTTAAAGTATTGGCATAGCAAAGCCCAAGTTGCGATGTCTGTTATGGTTAAGTATAAAAGTAGAGGGAGACCAGACTGTGATGGCATGAGTATAGAAGGTCGGGTAAGGTACAACTTAATTCTATCAAAGACTTCCTGACATGCTTCATTTCAGAGTTTGGTGGAATTATTTCAGAGGAGTGGGAAGATGGGTTCACAAATGGAAGTTAATGAGCTGAAGAAATAACTGATATACTATAATTTTCCTAAGAATCGCAGGACTTCTTTCTCTATTCTGGGTGGTGTCATTTTGATTATGGATTTCAGTTTGGTCGGTACTTCTTCAATTCCTTTCTCACTAACCATGAATCCCAAAATTATTCCTTTGGTGATGCCAAAAATGCATTTCTACGGGTTATGTCGCATCTAATATTATCGTATCGATTTGAAAAACATCTGGAGGGAAGGAACATGACCTTCTCGAGTCTTAGAATTAATGATCATATCATCCACGTAGGCCTCGACATCTTTGTGTATCACATCATTCAAGATGGTTGTGGCAGACCTTTTGTACTTTGCCCCTGGATGTTTTAGATCGAATGGCATAATTGTATGACAGAAGGTTCCCCAAAGGGTGATGAATGTAGTTTTTTCTTGATGATCAGGGTGCATGTTGATTTGATTTTATCGAGTAAAACCCATCAATGAATTAATTGAAAGCGTGACTGGTCGTGTTGTCCACAATCATATCGATATTGGGCAACGGGTAATCGTCTTTCGAAGATGCTTTGTTCAAATAACAATAATCAACTCATATAAGGACTTTCTCTCCAGATTTTTGCATAGGTACAATGTTAGGTAGCCATGTGGGATATTCGATCACCGGGATGAATCCAACATTAAATTGTTTGATCATACCTGTTTAACCATGAGCAACCATTAGGTGTGGAGCTTTCATAGTTTTCGTTTGACCGATTTTCATTCTGGAAGAGTTAGAATATCATGCTGAGCTTTCTCAGGATCGATGTCTAGCATGTCTTCATAGGTCCATGCAAAGATGTCTACAAATTCCTTTAAAAGTTATTCTAGTTGCGCACGCTCATGCTCGTTAAGTGTGGACCCATTTTTAATCTTGTGCAGTTGGTTACTAGAAATAAGATTGATAATAACAGTTTCATCCTCATTAATTTGAATGCGGTTATGCTGTTTGTTATTAACCTTAATAATACTAGTTAAGAATTGTTCATTTGCAAAATCATCATCATCAAGAGTTTTGATTAGAATCAAGAAAATTAATGCATGGCACAACAAGATACTTAGAATCTTCTTTTATTTCATTATTGGGAAAAACAACGTTGAGTTAGATAAGTTATCAATTACATTATTATCAGAAAAAAAAGGAATAATACAAAAGGAAGAGATAGGATAAACAATTGGGTTGGGTTGCATTTCAGCAGGTAGAGCTGGTATAACATTCCAATTGAGGAGGAGTTCATCAGCGGACTTGATTAGAGTGGGGGGGGGGGGGGGGGCGACGATGTAGAGTTGAGTGGATCATGCTGAGTGTTAGCTCTAGTGTCTACATATTGAATGAGTCCTCGGAGTCACTTCCCTCGAAAACCTCATTAACAACTATAGCTTTCTCAATGAGAGGTTGCACATGATGCTGGGAGTCTTTGGCCCAGGAGTAACTGTCTTGAAAGAAGATATCCATCCCTGGATTCATCTTCTTATCCACATGATCATACCATTGTTCGAGAAATCCACAAAAGGGAAAATCTTCACCCTCTTTAACAAATCTTCCATTCAAGGAATCCCCCAAAATAGTCTTGGCACTTTATAAACTTCTCTTTAATCGGGGTTGTCGGTGTAGTCTGAGTTCCTCTGATGACGGTTGATAACCCAGGACACATGGAGGAAAGGCCTTCTTTAGGATTATGGGTTCCAGTATCCCTTGTTGTCATCATCCCAACCCTTGTCTGGACATAATGTTCATATTCTTGAACATATGTATTACTTTGACATTGCGGTAAGGGTTGTGCTCTGGACAGACTCGGTCTTTGAAATCATCCCCCACTTGGAGCTAAAGTAGTTCAACTCGGAAGCCACAAAGAAGCATGTAATTCGTCCCATGGTGTATTTATAGTACCTAATTATTGGTGCTATCTTTCTCAGTATTATCATCATTGCCCAAGATGGTGATGATCTGACCCTTGGCGAAGAAATTAAGTTTCTGATGGAGAGAGGAAGATACCCCTTTGATGATGTGAAGCCACGATTGACCAAGTAATTAATTAAAATAAGCGGGTATATCACTAACTTGGAACTTGGTAACTGTATTGATAAGGCCAATACCTATTACGAGTGTTATGGATCCCATCACCTCTCGATGAGTGTTGTCATAAGCACGCACTACTGTGGAAGTTGGAGCAAGGTCACTTACTTTTAAACCCGAGAAATCGAAGGTTCTTAATGGGGAAACATTGAATGCTGACCTATTATTGATGAGTGAGAACATGATTATCTTTCCTATCGCCTCAACGGATATGTTGAGATTATAGTTATGATTAGGACCAAACATTGGGATTTCTTCTTCATAGAATGAAAATAATATGTTAGAGGTTAAGGACCTAACCATGTTTGCGGCTTCTTCTGAAATGGTGGAAGGAGGGACTATGGGCCCGATAAGCAATTTTATCAAAGCATTTCAGTGTAGATGGAAAGACATAAAGAGTCCCCACAAGGTTATGTTAGCCTGAGTTTTCTTGAGCTAGTAGAGGATCTTGCCTTCCTCGATGGTCATTTCTAGGATGGGGAGTTTCTCAAAAAATCCCTTTTTTTATCTATCACTATTAACTGAGGATTCAGACTCTGGTAGTGTCTCCCAGATCTTGTCATATGGTTCACGGAGTAGGGGAAGAACATAAACCCCATTTATTCATCTATTTATGGTTGCACAACTACTTTATTGATTTAGCCTAGAAGATCTTTAAAAAATATCATCCCACAAATACCAATTATCGGACTAACATTTTCTTGGCTTGGTTATTCATCTGAGCTATTAAACTCGTCCCCCCATCCGGTGGCAACGATGTCGTCTTGGAATGAGGAGTCAATGCATTCCGTAACTTCAACGACCTCTTCATATAGACCCTCCCACTCAATAGGGAGGTGAAGAAGTGAAGGGATCAACCTACCTTATAGATTTAAGGCATCGATTAAGTTAAATCTACTAAAAATATCATTAGTCTATCAGAATGAGTCTGCCATAATATGTACTTCATCTTCTAAAATGAATTCGTCAACGGGTTCCACCCAATTATCTGACTCTTGAGCCCGCTTTTCTGGCTTCAATGAACATTTTGCTGAACTTTCGATATTCAATGGTCATTTCAGAGGGAAACTTCATCCCAAATATAGATACTGGTTTAGTACTGCTGGCAATTTCATATCCTTCTCACCGTACCAGGTACGAATGACAATACATGCTTTTATAATAAGCGACAGATCTTGGTTGGCAAGACTGGTAGGGTGTAGTAGAAAATATAGGTGAATTTTAAAGGGTTTCAGTGAAAATATGGGTATGATGAGTGCTTTACTAAGTACAATCTAGGTGGATGGATATAATTCTGGGTCATTCTCTAGGAAGATAGAATTTGTATTGTTTGGAAGTGGATTATGAGTGGTGTTGGGTTTAGGATTGGCTGATCGGGCGATGACACCCTGATTAGTTAAACCTTGGATTACATTTCGTAGATGGATGTATTGATCAATAGTATGGTCAGCAGTTTGGTGAAAATCATAATGGGCATCAGGTTTGAAATTTTTGGGAAGTGGATTTGGTAGTAAATGAGGGTCTAAAGGTTTAGTGAGATTTTGACCTAATAATACTTGGTAGACTTTTGAGACGGGTTCAAGGAGCTCGATGTATTCTTTTCGGATGGACTAGCATGACTTTATGGAGCCTAAAAGGTAGCGGGCTGAGAGATGTTGTTGATGGTTAAAACTGTTGCACGTTTCTCATATTTTTATAGTGTGAACTATCTAGATAGTTTCTTTGGCTTAGCTTTTTTTTTTGGAAATACTTTCTTCAATATCCACTCCTACTTCCTTTAGGCCTAAAAAATGTGGGTAATATTGTCCTCTTATCATCTCTCAGACATGGGTAAGAAGTTTTTATTTACAATACTAACTTGCTTCTCTTTGAAAGGTTGGTTGGTCGTAGTGAACACTTTCTCTATCCACCTTTATATGAAACTGCTAAAGGATTCTCCGGGTTTCTTCTTGAGAAGTTCTAGATGCATGGCATGTAACCTCCAACTCCTCAATGTATTTGTACTGCGACATGAATTCACCGGTAACATCTTCCTAACTGCAAATTCTAGATTCCTCGAGGGATAGAAACCAAATAAGAACACTCTCCTTCAAAGTCTGTTAGAACATCTAGGCCAATATTTCCTTGAAGGCACCTAGGAGATTCATGGCTCAATGATAGCTTCGAAGATGAATAATCGGGAGCCCGCTGCCCACGAACTTCTCAATGTTAGTCATCTTGAACTTTTTCAGCAGCCTTGCTTTATGGTAGGGAGACATGTGGGTGTAGTCCATGTAGTTCCTAGATATCTTAACTTGGTCAAACTTTTTAGTTCATAGCTTAAGGTCCTCCTTGACCTTGTGTGACCCTTCTTCCATCATATCGATAAGTACTGGAAGGTTAGCCCTGGCTGGGAAAGATTTGGCATATGGAGCTGAGCTAGTGGTGGCCCATTAGCACGAGGAGCACGTGCAACATGATGATATTCTTTCGAGATCGAATCAGGCTCAAGTGTGGATGGACCCATAGTATGAGGGAAGAGGACATCCGAATCCTTGAGAACTAGGATTCGATTTCTCTGCATCTCATGAATTCTAAACTGAAGGTTGTCAATCTTTATAGTAAGTTGGACTAGGATTGCCATCAAATTAGGATTCACATATAGTACCTGGTCTGCATTCTTTATGGAGGGATGATGAAGGTAGATTTTGGAATCGAAGGAAGTAGTGGGAGAACTAATGGAGCTTTAGTATGGTTTGATGAAAGATTGAAGCTAATAAGGAGCCTAGCCAGGGGTTGGATATGTTATCGACCTGAGAAGGAAAATGAGTCGAATTTATTTTTGGAAAATGAAAAGGAAGAATTATTTTTATTGAAAATGTTTTTCACATTTTTGGAAAGGGGCAGACAAAATATTTTTGGTATTTTTTGGTTAAAAGGAGGGAAAATATTTTTGGTATTTTGATAAAATAGGCGGAAAATATTTTTGACACTTTTGGTAAAGGAGGGAAAAACGAGAAGAGTCTTAGCATGATTAATATTATGTTTTTATTTTCACTTGTATTAGGTTTACCTAAATGAAAAAAGAAATTCTAGATGGGAACTGAGCCTGGGAAAATTTGGTTTGAAATTATGTAAAACATGGTTTGACTTGTTGCTAGGCTCATGGACAGGGTCCTGTTTTAAAAAAAGAGGAAATCACGAGAAAATTTGGGCGGCATGCCGACCAAGCATTTCGGCAGAGTTTCGTGTAGTAACCGGAAAACTAAATATGAGTGCCCTAGTTTGACGCCTATATGAGGGTATGAAGTTATTGAGCTAGTGGAAAGGTTCCACCCTTTGGTATGACTTCGACGATATATGTCTTTCTTTTGAGTGCAATCAGTATGTGTGGGCATGCCATTTGATATACTTGAGTTTATGTGATTTGCCTCACTATATACTTCATGGGGACAATATGTGTGAGATCGAATTCAATATACTCGATGTACATGAACGAGTTCATTGTTATATACCTCTTGCCATGAGTTTGGCCAAGCAGTACGATGCATGGGGAATCGTTCAATATACGTCGAAGGTACCAGGCCAATGGATGCTGAGAGTCATATTGCTTAGGATAAGTGCGCCCTCTTGGACTAGCGCCCATCACAAAGTGACCCCCTAGTATGGGAACAAATTTTACTCAATAGATGTATTCTTGGTGATGTAATGTGCAAAATGCATGATTCTTGATTAGTATATTATAGGGAGAATATTTTATTTGGCATGATGAGCTCTATACTAATAAGAAAGAATGTGCAAGTATTATGAAAAGTAAATCTATCAGGGAGCATGAAAATTAAACTAATCATAGATATGTGAGAGTGAGTGATGTGTGAAAATCTAGAAGTGTGTGTGTGGTAGTGAATCTAAGCATGGATCAACTAAAAGTGGTGTGTGATAAGTATAAGTGAACATGGATATATAAGTGTGATAAGTGGCGGTGTGCTCTAGTGAAGCCAAAACATAGATATTTTAGGTGGCGGGAGAAACATGTGGATATAAGTGACACTATATACAAGTATAGGTAGTGTGAGGTGTACATGGAGGGTATTTACATGTGTGTGAAGTGAAAAGTGAGTGGGGAGTGATATAAACATGAGGTAGATGTATACAAGGAGTAATAGAGGAGAAAAATAAATATATGGGTAGGTTCTTACACACAGAAGAAGAAAATGATAAAACCCGTACAAAGCCCTCCTATGACAAGCAAGCCCCCAGCAGAGTCGCCACTGTGGCCATCCCTCAAATTTTTTCCTCCATCTCGGGGTCAATGCTCGCGCGCGTGATGTGGAGAGGGTGAGAAGGTCTCACACTAAAACTTGGAACGCTTCAATCATCATCGAGGTGGGGTGATTTAAATAGATAGAGTTACCAGCCTATTTTGCACAAAAATAGACAAAATAACATTTTGCCTCCCGAGAGAACGATATCAAAGACAAACTGATTCTTTCGAAACTAATTAGATCAGAGGTTTAGGGGCTAGGTTAATGAATGTGAAGGTGTTAGGAACCCATCCCACCCTTGCGGTCTCTCATGGGCTTATGTCACTAGTCTCCTTAATGTTTTCTCCTTAATGTTTCTGTGAAGTGTGTGCGCATATATATATAAGTGGAGATCGTAATCGTTCGACTCGCGTCATGGAAAAATACGGAGTGAGGTCATCCATATGAATGCTCCCAAAATAATTATTAAAAATATGATGTGTGGGCTTATCGAGATATTGATCGTTTTGATGAAATGATAATATGTGTTAGATAAGACACAAATATGAATAAAAAATATGATATATGGAAATAATAAGAAAAAAAAGGAAAATAGGAAAATAGTACTCGAGTCTCAAGTTTTAGCCCGAGATGCCTACGTAGCCTATAAAGGCATCAAAGTTCACGTAGTTTACATGAGACACGAGGGTGGAGTTTATCCCATCAATTCAAACAGGGATTTTATTATATATGTGTGTGTAAGGAAAATGTGTTTTTAGTTTTGAGAAAGTGTGGTGAAAATCCCGTTGGGATATATAGGTGTAACCCTCCTTTTCTTATTTTTTTTATAGAAAATATATTTTTTTGCAATATTACTAATAAAGGATTGATGATTAATATGTGTACGACCTAAAGTAAAATCTAAATTAAGAACTTATATAACTAATGGGAAAATAAAGAAATTTTAAATAGAGAAAAGAATGTTTGGACCTTCTTTGGAGACTTGGAGATTGATCTTGATTTTTGATGAGATTCCTTGCAAGTGGGTGAATAATGTATGAGGCTTTTGCTAAATTTGGTGCGCAAGTGATGGAAATGAAAGGTGGAGAAAGGTTTCAAACAAGGAAACCTTGCTAACTTAAGGAGAATCTTGCTGAGATCATTAATGTTGATGTTTCTATCATGCCTTTTGAGGTGATCCCATGCTATCCTTATACAGGGTTAAGGGACTGTTGATCGACATTGTCCTTGCCCTACTTATCGACAATTAACCCGCAACACACTGTCGATAGGCAGGAAAATGGACATGTCAGTTGGCACTCTCGTGCAAATATTTTAAAAAAATGGTCGTAAAACGCAATCCGTTAGTCCAAATCGTGCATGGGGCATATTATTTGAAAGGTTATTCAAATACTTTTCGGAATACTTAGGCCACTCCCGGGTCTGGGAGATGACTTTCGATCAAACAAGGCTCGAAAGTGATTATCGGTCCTTTGGAGGTTATCGTCGGACAATGATGGATCGTTTGTCCAAGTTGTAAGTCCCAATTCCGTACGATGTAGACCGTTGGAAAGATTATGTGAAACAATTTGATGTTACAAAGAGCTTTGCTTAATTCAAAGAGATTACTTTGGTCAAACGAGGCCCAGAAGTACCCAATGACCCTTTGGAGTAAAATGAGTTGTTCGTCCGTACCGTAAGGCTGATTTGCGTATGGGCCGGACTGTTGAAACTAATATTTAGTGACCTTCAAAGAGTTATTCACTCTCATTTGAGCTGAAGAGTTGACTTTGGTCAAATGTAGCCCGGGAATGCTCGATGTCCTCTGAAAGGGAAAATAGATTATTCGTCCGAACAGTGAAGCCGTTTAATGCATGGGATGGATGATAGGTTAGGGGATTTAGTGACCTTCGAAGATTCATTGAGCTTTCACTCTGAAGATGAAGTTGATCAAATTGGGGACCGAGAGTGCCATGTGGTCTCCAGATCTATTTTCGGTAGTAAAATGGTTTGTTCATCCAAACCATTTTGTCAATTTGCTCATGGGGCAAACCATTGGAAATGGTATTTAAAACCCTTCAAAGATTCATGAGCTTTTACTCTGACGATGAAGTTGAATGGAGTCAAACGGGGCTCGGGAGCTCCCGACAGTTTCCAGATTGGTTTTTTATCATAAAATGGTTTGTTTGTCCGAACTGTTGTGCTGATTAGGGCACGGGGTAGACTGTTGGAAAAGGGATTCAGATCCCTTATATGATTCATTGAGCTTTTGCTCTGACGATGAAGTTGATCGGAGTCAAATGGGGCCCGAGAGCATCCGGTGGCCTCTAGATCAGTACTCGGATTATGACCTTAGGGTTTATGATAAAAAAAAAGGAGGTTCTAGGGACCTAAGGAGAGACTTAGGGCATCCTAGAATGTGGTGTCGATAATACTACTAATCCTTCGATTGTAGAGGAATTCTTAAAAAGTCTTCCACCTAATAATATGTCATTCACTCTAATAAAAGATATAGACATAACAATATAATGGACAACTTAATAGAAAATATGTAATGAGTAAGATATGGGAGTGATTCATCATTATTAGGTGTGTATGCAAGTTCTAGAAATGAAAATATCTTAGTCTTAAAGTCCATATTGTATAATGTACTACATTTCTTAGATATATACTCCATGTTAATTTGGTTTATCATTAACAAAATTGACATATATTTGTAATTAGAACTCCCCCTTAATCTAATATTTCTATACCTTTTTATCATGGAATTGATGAAGGTAAATAAGCATTAATTTAAAAAAAGTGTGCTCAAAATGATCATATAATGAGTTATTTCAATGAAAATTAAACAAAGATAGAATATTCAATTCAAGGAATCTAGTCCATATTTCACTGATAAAGATATCAAAATAATATAATCAAGATAGATCATGTAACACAAGTACGGGTCAAGGTTCACCATAAAAATAGATAAAATGCGGGTTGTGTGCAAGTTAACATTTGTAAAGCATGTCTTAGTAGGCAATAAGGAAAATTAGTGAATAACAAGCCTACATAGTTGATGATGTGGAAAATAAAATCACATAACATATAATAAGCTAAATATCACAAAGAGATAATCATGATAAGCAAGTGATATAGACAAAAAGCATAATATATAGGTAAAATGACATAAAATATCATAAAGTGAAACCAAAGAAGCTAACGAGAACTTTATCAAAATACAATAAAAACCACAATATCTAAGAGTATCATAAAATATATCATCAAGCCTAATATCACTACCATCCATCAAAATTGATCACTAAAATTTGAGGAGTCCATACATTTCTTGGAGAGTCTTTTCTTACCCTCTTGAAATATTTGGTATGTAATCATTTTACCTGCTTATTTTTTTCTCATTCAGGAAATGTGAACATTTATAGCAACTAGAAGACGTTAAATGAGTCATCCAAAGTAAATAGGGGTCAATTGACTTTTCCTTTGCTTGTGATATTCTCTGTCATCAAATGATGCATAAATTCCCTAAGGTAATATCTCTTATTTTAATAGCATATAAGAACACACATGTGGAATGTGGAATGGAATGACGATGTGATTTATGAGCAATGTTCACCGAAGATAGGATGTCGATAAGGAAATAATAATCAATGACATACCTCTGAGGCAAATAGGTTTGAGGATCTTCAGTTACTTCTCCTCCTGTAAGCTTGATTACAATCTCATAAATCCACTAGAAGTGACCGCTGCATCATATGGATATTCGGGGTTGTATTCTTAGGATAGTCCATAGATTTCTCTTAGAAAATTGGGATAGATAGTGATAGAATTTCCATAAACATTGGTGGTAAAATAGCCCATTCCTAAAACGATATTGTTGTATAACTCGCTGATAAGTTCAAGAAAAACTTGCTCCTTATCCACTCTTTGGTTGCTAAAGTTCATCCACCCTCTTTCTTAAAAAGGTATAATCCTCGTTGCAACATTATTTCAAAGAGAATTCCGTTTAATTTTGTGTTCATAATAGATAACACACAGATGGAAGTTCTCAAAGTTGGCTTGGTTGTTTGGGGTTTGAAATCTGGGCAGAGACGGAGAATATGGGTTTCTTTGTGTCAAAGAACTTTCACCCGTGTGTAGTCTTTTAGACATATACATAAAAAAATTAGAGGATTCAAATCTTGTTTTTTAAATAACTAAGTATCCTAAAGTCAACACCAAAACTACACAATATATATTTAAATATGAGTCATATATATATATATATATATATATATATGTGTGTGTGTGTGTGTGTGTGTGTGTGTAGAGAGAGAGAGAGAGAGAGAGGATCACAAGTGGACCAAAAGAATGAACTTTTTAATGGACTTAACAAAAAACACTAATAACCCATTAATTTTAATTCTTATAATTTAATTGGTCCGCGCCAGCGGTACCCATTACCTCCTACCTCCTACACCCCCCACCCCCACCCCCCAAACTACCCCTCCCCCCCCCCCCCCCCACACACACAACACACACATCGCCCCCTCCCCTCTCCCCCCCAACCACATATTATTCCTGCACACCAAATAACACGCTGACTAAAATCCTAAAATCAACAATACTCCGACCTGCCGTGAACCACATCCAAACCTAGAAATAGCTTACTCCGGTGATACCCATCTGCACAAAACCACTATAACCAAACCTTAACGCAAATAGAACCCACAACCATTTACCCCTTCAACTCAATACCTGCCGACGAGTTCTAGTGTCGTCGACTTACAGTTCCACACCAATTAGCCATACCCATTGATTGGTGGTTTACAGGTGGGTATGGAAGAACTGGGTTAGTGGTTTTGAGTGGCCGAAGGTTTAAAGTAGGCCGGAGTTGGTGGTTATTGGGTGGAGGTCGCCAGAGTTATAAGGGATGGTTGGTGGTGGTTCGGCGCTGTGGGGGACAAGTTTTCCAGCGGGTTTGGGAGTTATGGCAGGTGGGTGTAAAGGTTCGCCGGGGCAGGGGGTGTAGGCTGGTAGAGGGGTGGTCCGGGGTAGGGGTTAAGGTTCGCCGGGGCAGGTGGGTGTAGGCAGGTAGATGGGTTTTGGTTATGGAGTATGGATAGAGGAGAGAGAGTGGGGCAGATGGGTTGAGAGGGGTGGGGTGAGGGGGGGTCTCGCCGGAATGGTGGGTGGGTAGGGGTGGGTGGGTAGGGGGTGAATGTGGGGTCTCGGGTGCTGCTGGCGCGTACCAATTAAATTATAGAAACTAAAATTAATAGGTTATTATTATTTTTTGTTAAGTCCATTAAAAAGTCCATTCTTTTGGTCCACTTGTGATCCCCTCTCTCTCTCTCTCTCTCTCTCTATATATATATATATATATATATATATATATATATATATAGTATCTTTTGGAGTTAAACAGTAGATCTAAAAAAGTTAAAACATTCTTAAACCCATAGAGAATCTAAATCTAAATAGGACTAAAGAGATTCCAAATCTATATAATTAATAGTAGAATAAACTTATCGCATTAATTAAGGAATCGTCCAAAAACCTTCGAAAACTCAAAAAATGGGGTAGGGTCATTTGTAATTTCGAAGAGAAAGAAAGGGTCTTGGGAAAGTGAATGAAAAAGAAAGGTCAGGCATGTTTTAAGATGTTTTGTTACTACATCGATCCTTATCACTGGTCACTATGGTAAAACACCCTTCGTTGGTCATTCAATTGGCCAAAAATCCCAAAAACTCATAAATGAGTGTACATCAAAATGATCAACTCACAAAAGATACCAACTGGTTACTCTCTCATGATCCATTTCTAAAATAGCTTAGACAAATATGATTTGAAACATTTGATTTTATGACTTCTCATAGTCAAGGGATAAATGGTTATTCTAAGTACTCTAAAGGAGAATAAACTAGCTAGTGATAAAGTCATCACATCTTTTTATAGTTAATTTATAAGTGAACATATGAGATAACACGTGTGAGAGAAAAAAAAAGTGTGTAGAAATCAAAAAAAATGTCGAAAGAGAATTTTACTCTAGAATTTCAAAATTTGTAAGATTTTTATTAAAAAAGCCTCATTTTACTTTGAAAAAGTAAAACCTTCAAATATCACTTTTCTCTTCCTCAATATAAAATTTACGATTAAAACCTTGTTCCACGTCCTTGAAGATATTCAATTTTTCGAATGTATATAAATATTTGGAACATCTATTTTTAAAATATATTTTGCATGTGGCGACTCTCACGCATTCATTACTCTAATGGAATACTATTTATAATTTTCAAAGGTAGTATTGTCCAATAAAAGTTGTAGCCTTAACCATATCATCTCTCATGATTTTAAATATATAAAATTTACAACTCCAACCATAAGGATACAAGGCTCTCAAGCGCTAAGGCAAAAATGACACCCTTTTTCAATTCACATACATATTGAAAATTCCATAAAGCATTACTTAAAAGTAGTTTTTTCTTTACTTCATAGGATAATGGTAAAAATCTAGTGTGGCATATGTGATAGAAATAATGAAATATGCTCTACATAAATTAAACTCATAGAATCATAGAGTTTTCAAAGATTTTAAACTCTAATTGTCGAGTTCATGGTCATAAACAAAACCAAGATACAAGCATCATATGCTAATAAGTCAAATATATTAATCTTAGCATTTTAGAAAGGTGACCTATAAGTACATAATCACAAAAAGTATCTAGAAATAAATTATACAAATAAATCATCAAAACGGTAGGATGAGCTAAGAAACAAGATAGCATTCTAAGAAGTCCTAATCTCATAATGAAACCTCCTAACAAGTAGAAGCCAAGGGGATCAACAAATGATTCGATTTAGTTCCTAAATATACAAAATTTAAATGATCATTTCTAATCCATATTCTTTTATAATGAGGGGGATTAGGACTAGGTTGGACATTAGTAGTCTTAGTAAATTTTTTTCCACTTTTTCTATGAACATGCATAGATTTTTATGTTGCTTTCCCATGGTGCTAGTACTATTAAAGCTATAAATATTTCTAGGATTATTAAAGTGCATGGTTAATATAAGAAAATGACAATTCTCTCACCTGTCCTTTTCAATTACAATGATCACATTTATAGACCTTAGGATGCGACACATAAGGAGATGTCTGGGGAGCAACCTTATCAAAATATTGAACCTTCTTCACATTTAATAAAAATATATAAGGTTACCTTTCTTATGACAATGAGAAAAATAAATTCCTTAGAAGATCTCTTATGATTAAGCATGTGATTTTTGTTATTATACTTGGAGTTTACGAAACTTTTCTTCTTTTCAAAATGATTGGCATCAATTTTCCCTTTAGCGTGAAATGTTAAGGGTTGTTTTTCAATGGTTGTTGTCTCATTTTGAGAAGAATCTTTCACATAAATATTTTCATTTTCAAAATTTCAAAACATCATATTTTTTAAAACCTAAACCTCTTTTATTAATTTCTCTTCCGATCGGTATCAAATCAATATTTTCAAGTTTTTTTATCTCGCCACTAGATTAAATTTTTTATTTAGGGTCGAGATCAAATTATTTTAAAGAGTTTCAATTCTCTCCTCAAAAATTGTTTTGGACTCTGTATATAAGAGAAGACCCATTTTAGCTTTTTTAGGAGATAAAATAAACATTTTGTTTCCTCTTGATATTGTTGTATAACTCGCTGATAAGTTCAAGAAAAACTTGCTCCTTATCCACTCTTTGGTTGCTAAAGTTCATCCACCCTCTTTCTTAAAAAGGTATAATCCTCGTTGCAACATTATTTCAAAGAGAATTCCGTTTAATTTTGTGTTCATAATAGATAACACACAGATGGAAGTTCTCAAAGTTGGCTTGGTTGTTTGGGGTTTGAAATATATGTGTGTGTGTGTGTGTGTGTGTGTGTAGAGTGAGAGAGAGAGAGAGAGAGAGAGGATCACAAGTGGACCAAAAGAATGAACTTTTTAATGGACTTAACAAAAAACACTAATAACCCATTAATTTTAATTCTTATAATTTAATTGGTCCGCGCCAGCGGTACCCATTACCTCCAACCTCCTACACCCCCCACCCCCACCCCCCAAACTACCCCCCACCCCCACACACAACACACACATCACCCCCCTCCCCTCTCCCCCCCAACCACATATTATTCCTGCACACCAAATAACACGCTGACTAAAATCCTAAAATCAACAATACTCCGACCTGCCGTGAACCACCTCCAAACCTAGAAATAGCTTACTCCGGTGATACCCATCTGCACAAAACCACTATAACCAAACCTTAACGCAAATAGAACCCACGACCATTTACCCCTTCAACTCAATACCTGCCGACGAGTTCTAGTGTCGTCGACTTACAGTTCCACACCAATTAGCCATACCCATTGATTGGTGGTTTACAGGTGGGTATGGAAGAACTGGGTTAGTGGTTTTGAGTGGCCGGAGGTTTAAAGTAGGCCGGAGTTGGTGGTTATTGGGTGGTGGTCGCCAGAGTTATAAGGGATGGTTGGTGGTGGTTCGGCGCTGTGGGGGACAAGTTTTCCAGCGGGTTTGGGAGTTATGGCAGGTGGGTGTAAAGGTTCGCCGGGGCAAGGGGTGTAGGCTGGTAGAGGGGTGGTCCGGGGTAGGGGTTAAGGTTCGCCGGGGCAGGTGGGTGTAGGCAGGTAGATGGGTTTTGGTTATGGAGTATGGAGAGAGGAGAGAGAATGGGGCAGATGGGTTGAGAGGGGTGGGGTGGGGGTGGGGGGGTCTCGCCGGAATGGTGGGTGGGTAGGGGTGGGTGGGTGGGTAGGGGGTGAATGTGGGGTCTCGGGTGCTGCTGGCGCGTACCAATTAAATTATAGAAATTAAAATTAATGGGTTATTATTATTTTTTGTTAAGTCCATTAAAAAGTCCATTCTTTTGGTCCACTTGTGACCCCCCCCTCTCTCTCTCTCTCTCTCTCTCTCTCTATATATATATATATATACTAGGGTATGCCCGTGCCTGAAGGCACGCTGATAATTTCCAAAGTACATAATCGCAAAATTGCAAAAATTTCCAAAGAACGTAATTGCAAAACATAAAATTTTTTGTTCCCTGACAAAACAAAGTATAATTTTAAAAAACGATGGCAATAATTTCAAAACTTGTATGCAACACGACAATAATTTTTGAATGTGTGCACCGTTTGTAGGACCATACGTCATATTTAGCTCACAATAGATAAACAATTTTTAAATTAACCTATGGTACGAACCTATTATTTTTAAAAAAGTTGGGCAAAATTTCCAATGTTTATGAGACATTCCATCCTGTTTAAGAACTAAAATATCAATTATACTATTATTAAGCCATGTTAAATTTATGTTAAAAAAATTTATAGCATGTTCTTTTTTATTCCACATAGCATGTTCTTTTTTATACCACTCGAAACAATATTACCAAATCATCAATATGGACTCAATAATTTGAAATAACATCGAGGAGAAAAGATCATGAGAACGAAAGCACCAAGTATAAACAATAATAAAACAACTCATATCATCATTAAATAAATGTTTTTCTTTTTTTTATAAAAAACATTAGTTTCTTAATAGAATTGTCGAAATACACAACATTTTTCTAAGAACAAAGATGCATACATAGTTTAGCTTCTCTCTTATATATAATATGAATGTTCTCTCTCGGGACCAAAAAAAATAACTACCCATAAAATAAAAGAAATCAAATGACTCAGTCATACTCTCATAATTTATTCCCTTAAAAAACTACCCATAAAACAATATGAATATACATCTTCCCCTTTATGAATGGCCTTTGGTATACGGGCATTCCTACTGCTTGATCGTTTTCATAACAGCACCTTAGTTACAGATCTTGATTCCTCGTGGGCATCCTGTAACGTTTTGAGTAGCTTTTCCACTTGTTTTAGTCAAATTGTAGACATTTTCAATCTCATTCCGGTCAAAATGTTATGCGAGTACGCTTGTAGTAAATCAATAAGGCAAATAATTTAGTAAATGGTGGATCTTGATATTACTAAAAGACCTACATCTACATGACATGTTACTTGCTTTCAAACTACACCAATCAAACTTGTTGATTTTGGAATCCTTGGAGCTTCTGGACGTGACATGGTACATATAACTGACACCAGACCTGTCAAACATAAAAAATATTAAGAAACTAAATAGAATCTAAAAAACACACTATAATAAATAATAAAGGCAGTAAATAATACAATATGCAGTCATAGTATCCGAAATAATACAAAAATAGGAATACTCCGTTTGGTAACTGAGAAAGTGTAGAAAAAATAATTTTCTTTCCAACACATTACCATTAAGTGTGTATGACAGTTTAAATCAATAGCATACGACATAAAGTGCGTATGATAGTTTAAAAAAGAAGCAAGCCAAAATAGTTTCACTATGACTCTTTTGTAACTTACACCTAACAAATACATAAACATTAAATCAGTAGTGGTTTATTACTTGGGAGAATAACTATTTTCCAGGTGTTTTAATTCATGAGCAGTAACTATTTTCTAGGCATTTCAATTCATGAACAGCATAAGTGGCTAGGTAAATCGACTACTGCTGATTTAATGTTTACGTATTTGTCGATAAACTCGATAGCAAAAGTGGCCAGGTACTCGACAGCATAAGTACTCATATCAACTTCCTTCTTAGGTGACAGAGAAGTCTCTGTTCAAGGAGGTAATGGATGGTTCCATGAGTAATATGGATAGCAGAATCAAGGAAGATGGATATATATACTGAAAAGCATTCGAAGATTACCTGACCGGAGGAAAAAATTATCCAAAAAATATGAAAGGAAATGTTACTTAAGAAGAATTGTGTGATGAAACTCATGTGTATCATGGTTTGGAGGGTCCAATCCCCAAAATGGGTTTTTAAATTTGTAGAAATGTTGATTAGACATATAATCAAACACTTATTTCGCAAGTTGAGCAGGGGTGGTAGAACACCATTTGAGGCTTGGGAAAGCAATTCCTCATAGAGACCTAAATTTAAACAATTGACGATAAAGATTAATTATACATTTTCCAGGCAAGTACATGCAACAACATATAACAAAAAAATATTGAAAAGAAGAGAGAAATGGATGGTATGTCAATAAGGGGGAAACCAAGGATGAAAAAAACTCTAAAACATTCTCACAGAACATCAACCTCATATAGAAATCATACCTTAGCTTTCTCTCACTTAGATTTTCTTCACCCTTGTTTCTTCCTTATCGTCACGATCCGAAAAGATTCAGAAAATACTGCCACCCCTGTTAATCTGCAACACATAACCACAACATTGCGATCATATTGACCACTCAAGTGATCAAAGATTCATAAGTGAATATTAGAGAATATCAATTGTATACTTGAATAAGAGTTGTCGAGATAAATATCAATTGAGTCAGCTATATAAGGGTTCCATTTGTGTTTTCCAGTGTAGGTAATTTATGTTGTTAAGTTTTAGAGAAACAAAGTGATTGGAGTTGGTGAGATTAATTGGTGATGGAGTAGAAGAGACTTCAGTTGTGGAATTTAAAGAAAGATCAGATTCGGCTGGCCATTTGATGCTCTGATACCATATCAGTCTTACGATTATTGCTGCAGCAGCACTTGAAGGAGTTATGAAGGAAGAATTAAATTCTTGTATATATTATTAACGGCGTAAATGCTAAGCTACATGTATAGTTTTATGCCAAGCTACAGATAATGAAACAGATATTTGAATTTTAAAACTGCAGCTCTGCTCTGAATAGAGATGTGAACTAAAACTATATCGAAAGAACTATTGTTGCCTTTTAAGGAACATCTCTGAATAGTTATGCAGCCTTTTGAGGAACTACATTACAACTACAACTCTGAATAATTAGGGCTGAATAGTTAAGGCTTAACTAAACGTTATGAATACAGCTATTAACTAAACGTTCTGAATACAACTTTGAATACAGATATTTGAAACGTTCCTTAAAATGCTGCATATATGTATTCAGAGATGCTCACAAATATTTGAATACAACTCTTAACTAAATGTTGTTATGCAGCCTTTTAAGGAACTGTTGTTGACTTGGTTAACAATAACTATTGAATACTTGAAGCTCAACGATACAAAGTTTATGAAAAGTTCATGTTATTGCCATAAGTTTCACGGAAGAAACATTGAAGCTCAATGAAATATATTTGGATGGTACACCTTATTTATAATAATATCAATATTCATCTCGAGACATTGTGTATAATATACACACACGATAAGTATATCTATCTCCACACATTATTTCAACAATCAACAACAACTTAGATGATGTCATCTATAGCCGATATGTCACCCAAAAACTTGCATTTACAATAAAAGTGGTAGATCAGGGGGCGAGGGTCGTGGCCGCACTTGTCATTTCCAGTCAGGTGAAACCCTTATCGTTAATTCCATTTTCTCCAGGTAATTAACAGACATATGAAAAAACTTGATGGCTATATGTAAAGATTACTTAAAGGATGTAAATAAGTGATTTCAAGAATGCCAAAAATCATCAAAATGAAAAAAATCGTAATTCCCATCCCACCTCTGTTTCAAGAGAACCCATTGGTAAGGAAGTTTTTAAAAATCCAAAACTAATCACGGTCAGACTCATCAAAATTCAATAATTAATAAGAAACAGGGTCAATTTTTAAGATACACCCTCAAGAAACTGACCATGTCAACAATCCTCAAGAAACTCATGAAATAGATCTAAAAAATACAAAGCTCACCTCAGATTCACCAATCTCAAAACTACATCAGCTCGCCAGTAAGATTCCACCACTCAGGCCCACCAAATGATTAAGAAAATCTATCACCATCCGGACGTGAAACTGAAATAACAGATCTATAAACTTAAGTAGAAGTTAGAGCATAAACTGAAATAATGGCCAAGATCTGATTTAAATAATAAAAAAAGGTTGATCGTGTTTGAGGAGTGGGGGTACATTTTGAAAGAACCATGTGAGTTCCACACTTTCAAAGCCATAGAGTTCTAAATCTAGAAATCAAGAGAAATAGAGAGAACCAGAAATGTGCGGAGCTTCGTATGATAAAGCATTGACAGATTATAGAAAGTGAGTTCCACACTTCTCTGTTGGATTAAAAAGAGGGCATGAAAGTTATCCATCTTCCTGTTTGATAACTCAAAATCACAAACCAGTATGAATAATAAATATAAGGAGTTAATAGAGCATGTGAACTAAATATGAACTGAACTAAATTGGAGAGATCCTCATCACTCTCTACATAGGTCAGCAAGTTAGCAAGATCCTCACATGGGCGTTTTGATGGAAAAAAGAACCATTGGAACAAAAAAAGAATCATTGGCCATAAATGGTTGTTAAGGAACATATGAGATACAGATTCGACCTTTGGGTCATAATTTTAGGGAAACTTTTAACCATAGACATAATGAAACAGAAAATCAACAGTCTCATATACCTTAAAACTGGAAAGAGCATATAAAAATAGGCCAATCTAGTTGTTATATGTTGAATCTTCTTCCCAGTTGCTTGTTTGCTTCCCAATCTTATGAAGTGCTCTCGTGACTTGTTTTGTTGTCACGTTTCCCGTCATTATGACCTTATTTAGCTTTGTATCCACATTATAGGTTTCAATATCTGCTCACCAAAAAAAGTCATAGATTTAGTGCAAAGCCTCAAAACTTTTTTGTGATAAAATTATTTTTATCTAGATATGTGGATTAAATTGCAAAGTTATTTTTACTTTTAAATGATGTTAATTTACAATTTAGTCTATGCTCATATCACCGTCCTCTTTTTCTACACCAAAGTAGAATATAAATCATGTTAAAATTAAAAAAAACAACTCCACCATGCTTAGAACCAAGAAACAAACATGAATAAAGAGTAACATGTACTAAAAAATAAAATAGAAAAAAACAAAATTTTAATGTTGAGAACTCTTAGCAAGTACGAAAGTGTTTTCAGCTTTAACAGGTACCGAAAACCCAACTCCCACAACCCTTAGAACCAAGAGCATTAACTCGAAATATAAACTTGAACAAAGAAATAAAAACACATCTTCCACTCATGGGTCCAAGCATACAACCAAAAACACCAAACATGAATGGTGGGAGAACAGGTCCTGAACACGCACTACTGTGTATTTCGAAAGCAATGTTACTCGAGGAACAAAAACATAACTCCACAATGTTTAGAACCATGAAAAAAAATCATAACTGGTACCAAAAAACAAAATGTTAACATGGAGATGTTACCCAGGAAGACTGGTAATAAAATACATACCACGTAAGGGAGACGACTAAGCACCCGTGCACATTTTAGGCCATAACACTGATAATCCTAGGCCACATCACTGATAATCCTGGCCGACGCACCTCCAGTTGGATCCGTCCTACTATAAACAACATCATAATCATCAAAGTACATAATTTGGACAGTAGTTGATATTTGAGATACCTCATAAGTGACAAACATTTGAAATAAAATGTTATTATTTATCCTACACCAAAATAGTTGATATTTGAGATACCTCATCAACAACATTGCCATGTAGACCAATGTTTCAAGAAATTCCAAACTTCATGAATGTTATTAGGAAATACAAAATTGAAATGTTCATACCTTGGGTTGGAAGAAAAAAATCTACATATTAGCACCACAAAAGTGCAAATGAATTATTAGAAAAGTAAAACAAAAACTTAAGCATAAAGATTAAATTTGATAGAGATCATACCTGTGTTTCAAATGATCAGGACCAAAATCGAATTTTGAAACCTAATGAAAAAATAAACACCATAATTAAGATCAAACCCAATATTAAAAATTAAAAATCATAAAAAAATTGATCCTACTCAAACCCAGAAATGAACCTTAATTGAACCGCGTGGATCTGTAAAAGCCCTCAAATCAGTACCCTAAAAGCCCTAACAAAAAGAAATTAAAACATGCATGAATTAACATAAGAAACCACATGGATATAAAAAACTGTCTTTAAGTGTGTGCGTTTGTAAGAGTGAGGGAAAAATTAAGGGGGGGTTATGTGCGTAAGAGAGAGGGTGAAACAGGAGACCAAAGGTTACCTGAGGGAGGCAGCAACAACAGACTGAGGTGTGTGACGGTGTGGAAAGAGAAAGGAATAGGGTTTGTGTAGAGGAAACAGAAGACAATGAAAGGATTGTCATGAGAAGGTGTGTATTTTGGTGTGTGTTTACCAAAATAGCCTTCTCTTTTGAATTAAAGTGAAAGGGTGGAATTAAGTAGTGAGAAAGAAAAGAGGGGGAATACAAAATTTTCAAGGGCAAAATAGGCATTGCATGATAAATTCATATTGATGATGTCATTTTCTGATCTTATGACATACATAAGTTTCATACTTTATTATATATATATATATATATATATATATATATATATATATATATATATATATATATAGTATCTTTTGGAGTTAAACAGTAGCTCTAAAAAAGTTAAAACATTCTTAAACCCATAGAGAATCTAAATCTAAATAGGACTAAAGAGATTCCAAATCTATATAATTATTAGTAGAATAAACTTATCGCATTAATTAAGGAATCATCCAAAAACCTTCGAAAACTCGAAAAATGGGGTAGGGTCATTTGTAATTTCAAAGAGAAAGAAAGGGTCTTGGGAAAGTGAATGAAAAAGAAAGGTCAGGCATGTTTTAAGATGTTTTGTTACTACATCGATCCTTATCACTGGTCACTATGGCAAAACACCCTTCGTTGGTCATGCAATTGGCCAAAAATCCCCAAAACTCATAAATGAGTGTACATCAAAATGATCAACTCACAAAAGATACCAACTGGTTACTCTCTCATGATCCATTTCTAAAATATCTTAGACAAATATAATTTGAAACATTTGATTTTATGACTTCTCATAGTCAAGGGATAAATGGTTATTCTAAGTACTCTAAAGGAGAATAAACTAGCTAGTGATAAAATCATCACATCTTTTTATAGTTAATTTATAAGTGAACATATGAGATAACACGTGTGAGAGAAAAAAAAAGTGTGTAGAAATCAAAATAAATGTCGAAAGAGAATTTTACTCTAGAATTTCAAAATTTGTAAGATTTTTATTAAAAAAGCCTCATTTTACTTTGAAAAAGTAAAACCTTCAAATATCACTTTTCTCTTCCTCAATATAAAATTTACGATTAAAACCTTGTTCCACGTCCTTGAAGATATTCAATTTTTCGAATGTATATAAATATTTGGAACATCTATTTTTAAAATATATTTTGCATGTGGCGACTCTCACGCATTCATTACTCTAATGGAATACTATTTATAATTTTCAAAGGTAGTATTGTCCAATAAAAGTTGTAGCCTTAACCATATCATCTCTCATGATTTTAAATATATAAAATTTACAACTCCAACCATAAGGATACAAGGCTCTCAAGCGCTAAGGCAAAAATGAGACCCTTTTTCAATTCAAATACATATTGAAAATTCCATAAAGCATTACTTAAAAGTAGTTTTTTCTTTACTTCATAGGATAATGGTAAAAATCTAGTGTGGCATATGTGATAGAAATAATGACATATGCTCTAAATAAATTAAACTCATAGAATCATAGAGTTTTCAAAGATTTTAAACTCTAATTGTCGAGTTCATGGTCATAAACAAAACCAAGATACAAGCATCATATGCTAATAAGTCAAATATATTAATCTTAGCATTTTAGAAAGGTGACCTATAAGCACATAATCACAAAAAGTATCTAGAAATAAATTATACAAATAAATCATCAAAACGGTAGGATGAGCTAAGAAACAAGATAGCATTCTAAGAAGTCCTAATCTCATAATGAAACCTCCTAACAAGTAGAAGCCAAGGGGATCAACAAATGATTCGATTTAGTTCCTAAATATACCAAATTTAAATGATCATTTCTAATCCATATTCTTTTATCATGAGGGGGATTAGGACTAGGTTGGATATTAGTAGTCTTAGTAAATTTTTTTCCGCTTTTTCTATGAACATGCATAGATTTTTATGTTGCTTTCCCATGGTGCTAGTACTATTAAAGCTATAAATATTTCTAGGATTATTAAAATGCATGGTTAATATAAGCAAATGACAATTCTCTCACCTGTCTTTTTCTATTACAATGATCACATTTATAGACCTTAGGATGCGACACGTAAGGAGATGTCAGGGGAGCAACCTTATCAAAATATTGAACCTTCTTCGCATTTAATAAAAATATATAAGGTGACCTTTCTTATCACAATGAGAAAAATAAATTCCTTAGAAGATCTCTTATGATTAAGCATGTGATTTTTGTTATTATACTTGGAGTTTACGAAACTTTTCTTCTTTTCAAAATGATTGGCATCAATTTTCCCTTTAGTGTGAAATGTTAAGGGTTGTTTTTCAATGGTTGTTGTCTCATTTTGAGAAGAATCTTTCACAAAAATATTTTCATTTTCAAAATTTCAAAACATCATATTTTTTAAAACCTAAACCTCTTTTATTAATTTCTCTTCCGATCGGTATCAAATCAATATTTTCAAGTTTTTTTATCTCGCCACTAGATTAACTTTTTTATTTATGGTCGAGATCAAATTATTTTAAAGAGTTTCAATTCTCTCCTCAAAAATTGTTTTGGACTCTGTATATAAGAGAAGACCCATTTTAGCTTTTTTAAGAGATAAAATAAACATTTTGTTTCCTCTTGATATTTTTGTGTAACTCGCTGATAAGTTCAAGAAAAACTTGCTCCTTATCTACTCTTTGGTTTCTAAAGTTCATCCACCCTCTTTCTTAAAAAGGTATAATTCTCGTAGCAACATTATTTCAAAGAGAATTCCTTGAAAATCTTTTAGATTATATACAAAGCTTGTTATAGGAAGTTTTGAGATCATCGTCTTCACTATCAATATTACTATTACTAACAAAAACATTGTCATAGCTCACTTATTTAAATAATGGGTGGCCAACCCTCTATTAAAATAAAACAGGAATCTCAAATGGCTTATTCTTATTATCACTATAGAAAATCAATTAATTACCAACCACCAATTATTTAATCATGCCGTGTGTTGATTTTAAACATTAATTAAATTATCGTAAATAAAATATTTACTATAAACCATTCTAGATAAATAGTTAACCATACAATCACATAATCAGATCTGAATACCAGAATATAATAAAAATTCACTAACCGAATAGACCATTGGTTTGCAATCCAGTACAAAATCCATCAAAGCTAAAATGAATAAAAACTGACATCGGGCGACATACTCGGATAATAACTGATTGAGTCAGAATTAGAATCTCAAAGATAGAGAACGACTATACAATCCCAGCACACTCCACAACGGCGGCTGCTTCGATGACCTGGAAAAGATGCTCATGCCGGGCATCCCTATGGATGGACACCCAAAATTTTTTTCTATATATTTTGATATGGGTCAGAGCTCAAATCCTTTTAAAAATATTTTGTAAGTAATTAAAATGCATTAATAAATATGAGTGGATTCTTTGATATTTAAACTGGTATCGCACTCCCATAAGATAATCCTCACCCCTCAACTACAATGAATACTTAACGTATGCTTTTTAACCCTAGTTATGCAACCTAGTCTAACAAGTCTCAATATACCCTTAAGTCCATAAGGTACCCTGTGTCACACGTATTTTACATAATTAGCTTTTAAATCAGCTTAACAATTATAATTCTCAATTATAATTTACGGATTCATTTCAAATAACTTCCGCCAGTTATTAATTCAGTATTCACACTTTAATATCTCTTGCCTGTATATATTTTTCTTCATATACAGATACGTATTTTCATATAAAATCTAGTATACATACATATATTTCACTCACTATATGTGGATAACTGCAATCCCTCAGAGTAATAACTCATCGGATCTGAATCACTAGCATACTATCAAGCTTTAAGTCTGCACACCTCAACCTGGGTAATTGGGTTGGAATCTCACCACCGAACCCAAAATATAGATGTAAACCGGAGGCGGTCATAGTCATACATTTGTCGGGCGTAACCATACCACGTTACCCCAACCAGACTCTAAACTCATACATAGGGTGGTCATGCGATAGACATATGACCCTTGGAATCGATACTACACCGGGTGAGATTCGCCAAGAGAGATTGCCCATAGCGCGCAACCTCCACCGATAGAATATCCTCTAGGATAGGTATGTTTCATATAACTATATCATGCACATAAATATAATAATACATTTATAACTGTCTCTATACCCGTATACATCAAATAACCCAGCTAATCGTATTTGTTACTCGTAGCACTAGCATATACTTTCGAGTCTACATACGACTTCCAATTATTAAATAATCACTTATTTATTTAATTTATCTCTCATAATAATATTCTAGACATGTAACTATTCTCAACCATCCCGTGTCCCCCTTTAACATAATTCCTTATTTAATTTTTTTTACATTATTATTCATCCCCAATTACTCTAATTTCACACCGGATATGTCCCGACAATCAGAATGCCTTTTATAAGTAATAAACTAATTTTTCAAAAGTCTTAATTTATCCCCGGAAATCAAAATTTAACCCGAATTTAATTCATTTACAAAATTCCTCAAATAACAAAACTTGCCTGTAACAGGGCTTCTGAAATGATTCGGCTTGAGGGCAAACCGGTTTGCCCCTGTAGAACAACACAATTCTGCCTATTACAAATTTCAATAAATTTTACCACTCCAATCCCCCAACCAATCTATTTTTGTCAAGAATTCCCATTTTCCATAAGTCTAAATATGAGACTAACCCATTTTCCATATTTAATTCATATATACACTATCAATTATATAGGATTCATCATTATATTCAATTATTGAGTAATTCTCACCACTACCACTACCACAATAATTCATAAATTCCAAACCATTTTAAACAAGATTAAATCTTTCTGCATGGGATCCTTTTTTTAGATTTCAATTCATATAACTCACTTATCAATTTATGAAATAATCCATTTCATATGAATCCCACCCAAAACAGTTGTGCCTAGTTATAATATGAATTGACATACAACCATAAATTACTAAGTAAGTTAATCACTTTCGTTAATTAACTTGTGAAGTCATAATTTGTGTCAAGAAATCCTTTGGTGATGATCCTAGCTCAGAATTCTCCCACAATCTTCTCCCAATTGATTATCTCTTGAGTCCCTTTGGTCTCTTGTTGGAAATTCATCGAGTCTCTTTCCCCTTTCTCTCTAAATTATTTCTTTATCATTTGCTATGGCAAGGAAATCTCATTATATGATAAAGTTCATAATCACTCAGACCTAATCTTCCATTATATAAGCCTAATCCTAAAATTAGGCTAATATGTATATTTGAAATGACCTGTAAACCCCTATACAAGTCCCAATTAGTTTAAAAAGCCTATGGAACCCAATCACAACCAAAGGGTACTTAATTTGGACTATTCCAACCTATTCCGGATCAACCATGCACTTGAAATTATCATCTGAGTCACCCATAATCAATTTACCATCTTATTCCCAACACGACCCCATAAGCGCGTCCCGAATAAGATACCGTTTACCTATCACTTTTACCCACATACGATGCAATATAAATTAATCCAATTTAATTACTTATCACACAAGTAAATATAATAGCAAATAAATGTTAATCCATTTCCCGTTAATTAATATTTATTCAATTAACTTTATTTTTCAATTTAATTAAATTACGGTGGCACGTGTAATTTAAATATTCCCCAAAATACAAGGTGTTACATACTTCCGCCCTTGTAAAGGCATTTCTTCCTCTAAATTAGGATATGCCTAGAACCAAAAACTTTGGATACTTACCCACAAACCATCCAAACGTACCCAAAATCAAATCATGATAATATTATGGTGCCTTCACTACATACCTGCTGGTGGTCCCATCCTGACTAAGGGCCTATTCGCTACGACCTAAGATTAGCAACAAGTTTCTTTAATTCATTTCATACTAATATAATCCATCCTTCTTAGAGTCTCCCTTACACGATGATACACAAAACTATCGTGAACCTGCTAAAAATGCTCTAATAAGATAAGCCTATATACCAGTGGCTCTGTCACCTCAATACTGAGGAAAGGACCCACTTCTGTAGGTGCTAACTTTCATTTTTGCCATATCACAACTATACAGAATAATTTTGATTACCTCAATCCTTGCCAATGGACTCCGGCCTGAGCAGCTTGTTATCCCCTCCCCTTTAATTAACTTGAGGGCAGACGATAAGCACTCTCGCATCAAGACTCAAAAGATGCCTTGCCAATAATATATTAGTACGAGTTATTACATATAACTCTACCGCTGATAATTAAGCCTCCTAGTTACCTTAATATCTAGTACATGCATTTCTCGCATTCACCCACATCTTAGCCACGTTCCCGTATACTCCTCGGTCTGCAAGTAATATGTCTTGCTTAAATGCAACTTCGTCCCCATTGCAATATGATAATCCCAATCAGAGGTGGGACTTAAGGATCTCATCCTGGTTCACAATAATTATTGGCGGCACCTTGTGTCGGCTCATTTCTTTTCTTAAATGAAATGGTTGACACACTTCCTTATATAATAACTCACCCAAATTTACAATAATTATTCCGTATTGATCAACCAATTACATAAACCAAATGAAAATCTTGACCGTTCCACGATGTTGGAAACCCAACAATGAACTTCATCCGCCTTCTTATTTATTTCATCACTAGACCCTCAACATTCGACTGAGTAAGACTCCGATCGAATCTCCAAAACAGTTGGATCCTCCTTTGGCTAATTATATCCATCGCCTGTGTCTCCATTGTCTTTCAACCCGTCTTAGGCATGATATATTTTCTTATTGTATATATAGCTAGACTCTCTTCTTCCTCAACTGAAGTTCAGTCCATCTTGCATTTTCAATTCTATTTTGCCTGCCCCACAGGTATATGGTTCAACGCATTTATTCCATGTCCCATTATCTCGAACAATACTAAAAATGAAACTAACTAGGGTGTCTATACACCTATATCCCATGAATATCTTCATAAACATCACAAACGTAACATATTTATCTAAAGTTTGGCCCCACATGCTCGACATGGCTATATCGTAAGGGTGTTCTCTATCACCCCACTAATTGCGATTTAATTCATCTCCAGATTACCCCACCCATCCACTAGTAGTGCAAACGTTTTTCCAATGCTTCCTACGCAACACTACCAGACTTCCCTGGCCTTATATCGTATAATAACTCTCATCTCAAAGTGTTATCCACATTAGCGGGTAACAACTAAAGTACTAACCACTGCCCTAGCACTCAATACCTTTCTTAACTCTCGACATTCATTGGGGTTCATATGTGGGACATATCGCAAACGAAATCCAAATAAGGAACCTCCCGATACACTACTTCCTAGCATTGTCGGTCATCGAGTTTTGTAGGCCTAAAGAATATAAATAGGACACTCAAAATACCATCACCAGGCGTATAAGTCTAATCCTTAACTTCCACATTTCTTAAAGGGTCCCACAATATGACATTGGCTTTATCACTAATCTCCTACGCTAAATTAAGAATGAGCTAAATCTCTCCTCTCAACGATAAACCCGATATCCCCTGGATCATATCAGTATAGTTCCTATGCACGAGGATTGAATATAACGATACAATTTTACTCTTCAAAAGCCTTCATTATAATATATATGCGGGATCGACCCTCTTTAAGGTGAGACATTGCAAAAATAACATATCCTGCCCTAGAACAATGAATACGATAGCTTTATCGTAACAGTATGCTATTGCTGAAACCATTTCTAACCAATAAATACTCATACTTGCACATCACAACCTCTCTAAAAGAGGTGAATCTACAAAAACATATCCTCTCAGTGTCCACACCAACTCCCCCATAGATGGAACTAAAGAGAGCCCCGCTACACAGCGATAAATATGTACACATCGTAGTGATACTAACTATACATCTACAAAACCCGTCTCATGCGCAAATCTATTACTAACAAACATACTGTGATGAACCCCAGTCACTTAAAACTTACCCCATTTTTCCAAGGATAAAATCCGTACCTTCAAATGCTAGTGGCACTGGCTGCTAAACTAGTTCCTGGATGTAATACTTGAAAAAGCTGTTACTTAAGCCTTTTAATACAAGATTAAACTATTAAAGTAACTCCGAACTGTTTTTTGAAGAAACTCTTTTCTTTAAATCAAAACAGATTAACACAAGATGTGTTTAAAGAAAAATGTATAAGATATGATTCAAGATTTTGTAACAGGTTTGGAAAATCAAAACTAAGATAGTTTATGTCAGCACACTATCAAGAATGAGATGAGGAGATGTAGAAAGATTAAGGACAAGGCATTTTTAATGTGGTAAAACCTCACCCAACCGAGGAAACATCCATGGTGAATTCTAAGTCACAAACCAAAAATCCAGTAAAATAAAATATTCAAATTACAAACTATTTAACACACATGCACACAGAACAGTCCTATAGAAGTTTAGAATATGTACCCACTGGATTGATTCTAACTTCTCTGCAGGTCTGATATTGACGTGTCTTTCCCAGTTTACTAACTTCTCCACTTTGTTCCAGTCTTTACGTCGACTCTTGAAGTTTCAAGATCTTATGGCCAACACTTTTTCTGTTGTAGTGTGACCAGTGTTTGTGAAAGTGTTCTAACACATGCATGCACACACACGCTTATTTATATAAACAAGTCCTAGAAAATTACAGATCATATCTAAATGATGTTCAATTCAGTTTCTCTCTTCTTTAGAAATGAAAAGACTTTATTTGACCTTTCAAATAATCCCAGAATCAAAGGTTACCTGACTCGAAAGACTGCCATGGTCATATCCAATTTCAGAGGGCTTTGAAAATGATTTTAAAATTGGAAACCACCAATTACGATTCCAACTAGGTCAAAAGTCTTGTTTGATAAGAACTAGAAACATAAAGTATATTTGTTGATTCTAATGTTTTGAAAAACATTTACAGAATAGAAATCAGCAAATGTGTTTCCTCAAGATGAGAAACTAAATAATGTAGATCTACATGTAATATAACATAAAATAGCCAGATCTATAATTTCTATAAAAAAAATACAGATCTGATCGAAATGCTTAAGTTGGACACAAGATCTTAAACTCAGAGGATCCAAACCACGATCTGCCTTCAAACCTCTCCCAACGTAACTCCCAAACACTCAGGTATGGTATTTGGTGTAAACGATTTAAGAAAAATGAATTAGGGTTTTAAATAGGTTAGGGTTTTCTCTCTGGTTTCTCTCTTCTCTCTTTTCTCTCTCTCTCTCTCTCTCTCTCTCTCTCTCTCTCTCTCTCCTCTCTCTATATAGAAAAATTATCAAAAGTCCCCAAATGCTGAGGGTAAGCCTCCCTACATAGTAGGCTAAGAAGGATCGAGAAGATTGGTGCAAATCTAAAGGCTGAGATTTGGTCTTGGACTTTTGACTTTGATCCAACGGTTTAACATCAGCGGTGATTTAAACAAGTGCTGATTGGTCTAGAGAGGTTCACAGAGATTGAGTTTGGACGCATGCATAACGTTGATAAAAGAGATCCAAGGGCTAATAAGGTGTACGAGTTATGAGTCTATTAACAAACACAAATCAGACCGTTGTGTAAGAGACAAGTGTAAGGCCCAGATGAACACTCACACGCGTGTTTTAAAAATAATTACACACGCACCCTCAAGTCTCAAGCGCATTCGGATCCTCTCCAACTCAACTTCCAGGTATAAAAAAGTAATAACAGTAATTACAGAATGACCCCAAAAGTTTATAAATCGAGTTTTAATTAAAAAAATCATTTAAAAATTATTAAAAATTCCCAAAAAATTATTAAAACCAATTTAAATGGGATTTAACACACACAACTCACACACAATCAATTAATGCAATATATGAACAATGTATGCAACCCTAGTGTGTGTGAATGGGCATTATACCTTCAATTGAATCAAGTGTGGCTTAAGAAGAAGATTCTGAGGCTCTTTGGTATCTAGGGAATGGGACTCTAATTTTGTCAAAATTTCCAAACTAGATGAGCACTTATACAATGTAGACTCAAGTGAGTCAAGAGTATAAGGTACTTTAATCTCCCACTTTGGAAATATGAGACAAAATCTCTTTTGAGTTATCTAGGACTTGTAGGTATATAAAGAAATAAGGAAAAACTTGTTCCTATATAAAAATTATATCTACCCATTTCCTAGAAAAAAGAAAATTACATAACTCAACTAATTACAAACCAGTACCCTAATAACATTTGTTGAATACAACTATACAGATTCTTGTAAATAACGCTAAGATCAAGCTTATTAAACAAATGTACAAAAAAATGAACTCATAAGACTCAAACTTCACCCCCATTTTGTCTCAATTTGACAAAGGGAATAATACTTAAGTCATATGAGTTTATTCAGCACACACCATTCCTATCGATTTTCGCAAAGCAAGACATTTATTATAATCCAAAGGTTTGGTAAACATATCTGTGAGTTGAAAATTAGTAGGAAGATAATTAATTTCTAATTCCTTAGTTTCAACTAATTTGCGTATAAAGTGATGTCTAATTTTTATATGTTTTATTCACGAGTGTTGAACAGGATTTTTAGAGATATTTATCGTGCTATGATTATCATAATAGAGATGTAGTTGATCTTCTTGAATACCATAATCATTTAGCATTTGCTTAAGCCAAAGTAATCTAGCACAGCAACTACCAGCGACTATGTATTTAGATTCAACTGTGGACAATGAAGTGCAGTTTTGTTTCTTACTACTCCATCCTACCAAATTGTTACCGATATAGTAGCACGCTCCTGAAGTGATCTTACTATCATCAGTACACCCTTCCTAGCCAGCATCATTGTATCCTGTTATAGTACTAGGAGTATCATTGGTGTACTAGATTCCTAAATTTAGAGTGCCTTCTATGTATTTAATGATTCTTTTTACACAAACTAAGCGGCTCTCTTTAGGAATATTTTGATAACGAGAACACACGTAAACTGCGTACATAATATCAGGACGCGAGGCAGTAAGGTTACAATCATACTACGATACAGAGTAGGATCTATGGATTTTCCATTCTCATCCTTAAATAATTTGACCGTAGTACTTATGGGAATTCTAGCATCTTTTGCACTTTCAAGCCCAAATTTTTTGACAATCTCTAAAGCATATTTTGATTGCAAAACAAACAAACCTTTTGAATTCTATTTGACTTAAAGACCCAAGAAAAATTGTAACTTCCCCATAATAAGAGACATTTAAAATTCTTTATGCATAATTTCAGAAAAAGATTTAACTTCTGAGGGGGATGTTAATCCAAAAATGATATCATCAACATAAACTTAAGCTATAATAATATGTTTCTCAAAATGTTTGACAAATAAGGTTTGATCATTTCCACCTCTCTTAAAACCTTTATCTAAGAGAAAATTGGAAAGGCTCTCATACCAAGCTCTTGGCGCTTGTTTTAGTCCATACAAAGCCTTTTTAAGACGATAAATATGATTTGGATATTGAGGTTCAATGAAACCTTTTGCTTATTCAACATAGGTCTCTTCAGTCAAGATTTCATTAAGAAAGGCTGATTTTACATCCATTTGGTAAAGCGTAAAATGTAAGTAACCAACTATTGCAAAAAGAAGACTAACATATTCTAAGCGAGTAACGGGGTCAAAAGTCTCGTTTAAATCTATTTCTTTAATTTGAGAGTATCCTTGAGCAACTAATCTGGCTTTGTTTCTAAGGATTATCCCACTTTCATCAGATTTATTTTTAAATATCCAATGTGTGCCAATAACCTTTTTATGATCAGGCTTAGGTACAAGTTACCAAACATCATGAATGACAAATTAAAGAAGTTCTTCCTGCATGGAAGAAATCCATTGAGGGTCATTCAATGCCTCATTTACATTCTTTGGTTCCACAAGGGAAACAAAACATGCATAATGAGCATAGTTTCTTAATTGAGATCTTGTACGGATAAGCTCACTAGGGTTACCGACAATACTATCTATGGGATGATCTTCAGAAACCTAGTTAGGTACTTTAGGTGTCTAAATTGGTAAAGAATCATCTATTTCTGGAGAGTTGTTTTCTAAAATATTTTCAGACTCTTCCACAATAGTTAGTTCTCCAGTCTTACTCTCAACAATAGTGTTAGTTACAATAACATTTATGGATTCCATTAAGATCTTTGTGCAAAGATTATAGACACGGTATGCTCTACTATCAGGAGAATATCCAAAGAAAATAGCTTTATATACACGAGTCTCAAATTTGGATAAGTGTTCTCTGTCTTTATGGACATAATATGTACTACCAAAAGTTCTAAGGTATTTAAGATTAGGCTTCTTCCGATACCATAGTTCGTAAGGAGTTTGTTTTGAATTCTTCCTAAGATAGACCATATATATGATATGGAAAGCAGATCGAATTGATTCTACCCAAAATATTTAGGTAAACACTTGGCATGAATAATAACTCTTGCCATCTCTTAAAGGGTACGATTCTTTCGCTCAACAATTGCATTTTATTGAGGAGTCTTAGGAGCACAAAATTCATGTTTGTAACCATTATAGTCATAGTACTCTATAATACCAGTATATATGAATTCTCCACCTCGATCACTACGAATTCTATTTACTTGAGTGTCCTTCTCATTGTCAATCCGGAGAAGAATTTTTAAAAATGTTCTGAAAGTGTCAGACTTTTGTTTTAAGAAGGCCACCTAAGTAAATCTCGTGAAGTCATCAACCATAACAAAAATGTAACTGTGTCCACACAGACTAACATTACGAGAAGGACCCATTAGGTCCATATGGATGAGCTCCAAGGGTTTAGAGGAAAGAATATCTTTAACTTTCTTATGAGGTGACTTAACAATTTTTCCTTCCTGATATGATCCACAGACAATATTAGAGATAGGTTTGGTCTTTGGAATTCCTCTAACTATTTCTTGTGAAGACAATCTACTAAGGCTATCGTAATTTATGTGACCCATTCGATTATGCCATATTTCATTATCATCCATTCTGGAAATGTTACAAACCTCAATACTGTTCTGGACAGTATAAAAATTATCTGGAGTCTCGAGTCCTGTAATTATGCACTCACCTCTTTCATTTAAAATTTTGTAATTATTCTTTGAAAAGGTGACAGTATGATTTCAGTCACAAAATTGCAAAATACTAAGTATATTAGCCTTAAGACCTTTTACTAGTAGAACATTTTCAAGAACATGCATTCCTTATTCTTGGAGTGTTCCCTTACCAATGATTTGAGATGATATACCATCACCAAAAATGAATTTTCCCCCAGCAAAGCTGGTTTTGTTTAAAAGTTTTGTATCATCACCAGTCATGTGCTTTGAATACTCAGAGTCCAAATACCAACCAGAGGGAGTGTGTTCCGCTTTTAAAGCATTAATCACAATGTTACACTTCATCTGGGGCAATATCTCATCTTTTCTATCCCAAATAGTTCTTGTTTTTGTTTTGCGCATATTTGCTCGCATTTGATAAAATTTGCAAGCATTAGATTTTTGTTGAAAGACGTTTTGGGCATGCGTTTGAATTTTATGGAAAATATGAGCATTTGGTTTAGGAAAGTATCTAGGAATCCTTCTTGTCAATGATCTTTTAGGTTTGTTCTTTCTCTTTCTATAGTTAGAGTTTTTGTCTGGTTGTCTAGGCAGAACATAATTGTTACAGCTCCTCCTAGAGTAGTTAAAGTTTTGGTATACATGAGTATTATAGACAGGATTAGCTAAACGTCTACAGTAGCAACCTTCAAAATAATGACCGTATATATCATAGTAAGAGCAATATAGATTTCTTGAAGAGGGTATCTCCATAGGAAATTCTCTAAACCTAGGTTTCATGGAATTTTGATGTTGAACCTTATTCCTAAGGAGTACAGTTTGAAAAGTAGAATCACACTTACTAATCGGGGAGAAGATGTATTTAGCCTTAGGTTGACTATCACACTTAGAGTAACTTGATTCCCCAATATCAAACTTTTGTTGTTTTTCATCAAACTCATCTTTTAGGGAATGAAAATCTGGACAGGTTTCCATAGGTGTTTTGCCTCCTGACACAAACTTGATTGATTCGAAGTTTTTAGTTTGTGTCTTTAACTTTGGGAAAAATCCTATTCCAATTTGATCATCAGAACTAGTTTTTGAGTCAGCAACAAAATCATCAAAACAGTTGGAATTATTTTCAAATTTTAGAATTTTTTTGAAAACAGTTGCTATCTTTTATTTAGATTGTTCCAATTCTAATAATGCCCCTTTATATTTTTTTCTCAAAAGTTTCATTTATTTCAATAAAATTCTTCATTTTTTGATCAAAACTTTTGACTTCATTCTCATGAGTTAGACATTTAGTAGTATACTCTTCCGCGTTAAGTTTAACCATTAGACTTAGGTCTTCTAGTTTCTTAGTGAGATCTTTCACTGTGTTCTCTAGTCTAGTGCTTTTCTTGAGAGTCTTGGCATAAAGTATGTGAATATCAGGGAGGTCTTTGGTGTCAGAATCACTAAGTAAAGTGTGTGAAGTGACCCCTAAGGATTCATTTCTTGAACTCACACACACACATTGACATCGTCATTATCGCTTCCCCTTTGACTCACCACCCCGTAGTAGAACTAGCATTATTCTCGGAAATTAAAGCATCTAAACCAGTAGCAACATGATTTATAACAGAAGAGGTAGAGCTACTAACATCATTCTCATACATAGGCACAAGCATATCATCATTATAGACTATCTTGGTAAAGAACGACATGCAAGGATAAAAAACATCAGATGACTCAGATTCCTTATTTTCAGAATTACCTGAATCATCCCATGTCTTGCAAATGTTGGCCCTAGTATGTTTATTGGTCATGTTCAAGTTAACTCTAGAATCTTGTGCTATATGACCCAATTTACCATATCTAAAACATTCAATGTTCTTGAAATCTTTGTTAGGTCTCGTATGAATGTCCTTGTGATGTTTGTCTTGAAATTTCCAATGAGGTTTTTAGTTAGACTGAGTTGGATAATTTGGCTTGCCTTGTCTGTTTGCCAGTTTATTTCTAAATTTGATAATTTTCTTAAACTGTTTTGACATCAAAGCAATTTGATTGTCCAAACTATCTATATCACATTCCTCATCTGAGTCATTATTGGGAATACTAAGCTCAGGTTTCATCAGCTTAAAGAAAAAACTCAAATTGGAACTAGTCTGTTTCCTATGGGACTAGGTCAATTGTTTCTTAAATTCTAATTCCTGAAGCACCTTATACCTTTGACTTGCTTAAGTCTATACTGTATAAGTGTTCATCTAATTTGGAAATAGTGACAAAATTGGTTGTCTAACCTAGAATCCAAAAAGCCTCAGAACTTATCTCTCTAATCTTCTTCAATGATCCATGAAGGTATAAATTGAATCACACTACACACATTAGAAGTTCATACAAGTGTACATATTGCTCTAAATTGATTGTGTGATTAATTCCCCTTAAAATGTGGTTTTAATTATTTTTGGGGAATTTTTAAACATTTTTTAAATAATGTTTTCATTAATAAAAATGTGCTTATAAAATTTGTGGGGTTAATTTGCTATTTTCGAAACTTCAGTTTTCACTGAAATGTTTGTTTGGGTAGGATATAAATGCGCTAGAGACTTCAGGGGGGCTGCTTGTAAATATTTTAGACGTGCGTTTGAACACCAATCACATGCCAACACTTGTCACTTGCTTGTTGCATCAGTTTGTGTTTGTTATGTGAGAGGATTGCCTGGTGCATTGCTGAACGTTGGATCATTCCTAATCGATGGTCTACATATGTTTTTAGTCAATCCTGGTGCTATATCTATGAACCAACCACAGTCATCTTAACCACCGCTATTTCATAGCCCTTGGATCAAGTCAAAGTTAGAAAGACTTGATCTCAGCCATTGATTCCCTTCGTCGTTCCAGAATCTTCCCTCACCCCTATATAAACCCCCCACTTCTCAGAGTTTCAAGACTTTTGAGCATTCGTCATTTCTGAGAAAAAAAAAATAGAGAGAAAAGAAAAGAGAGAAGAGAGAGAAAGGAAAAACAGTTAGCCAAACCCTAACCCTAACCCTAAACACTTCATTTTCTGAATCAAACCTTCGTATATTCACAACCCCAAAACAACCTTGAGTGTTTGAGAGAGAGTGGTTTGTTCATTTGAAGCTGTAACCTCTTTGTCTATGATCTTGTTTACAACTTAAACATTTGTGTGAAGATCTGTGTTTCTTTTTCATAGAAACTTTATATCTACATTCTGCATGTTACATTTTCACTAGATCTGCATATTTCTTACTTGATTTAAGAAAATCTTTACTGATTTGGTTTTGAAAATGTTTTATGGTTTCTGTTCTTACGAAACTTAACCTTGACCTAGTTGGATTCACACTTGGAGATTTTCAATCTCAAAAATATTTTTAAAACCGAGATTGATTAAGATCTTGACCGATTTTGAAGCGAGATATCCAAGGAATCTGGGTTATATTAAAGGTCAAATAGGTTTTTAGTTCTGTAAGAAAGAAATAAACTAAAATCATAGCATATAGTCTTTGTATGTAATTTTTCTAGGACTGTTTGTAAATCTAAGTGTGTGTGAGTTCATGCATGTGAATAGGAATCACTTCACAAACACTTAACACACTACTACACTGAAAGTGTTGTGTATAAGATCAAAGATCATTGAGTCGACATAAGGAAGCTAAAGCAAAGGAAGTTATCAAACTGGAAACACATCATCAACAATCAGATCTATGAGAAGTTAGAAGGACACCAAGTGGGGTATATTCCTAAACTTAGAATAGGTTGATTTGTGTGGATGTATGTTGTATGATTTGTAACTATTATTTGTTATTAGTGGATTTTTGTTTTTATGACTTAAAAGTCACCGTGGATGTTTCCTCTGTTGGGAGAGGTTTTACCACGTTAAAAACTGTGTGTTGATTATCTTCATCTCCTCATCTCAGTCTATAGTGTGCTGATTTTTAAAAAACTGTCTTGTTTTAAAAACTGATTACAAAGTCTTGATTACTCTCGTACATAAGTTTTTTTGTAAACACATCTTGTTGTTTATAATTTTTATTTTCAAAAGAAAAGGTTTTCTTCAACAAACATCTCGGAGTTGCTTATATAGTTTAATCTTGTATTAAACGGCATTAGCAACGTTTTTCAATTGGTATCAGAGCCCTGTAAACTTTTATTTCAAAAATATCTTGTGTTTCTAAAATCGTTTTCTGAAAAACCTAACTATGGACAAGAAGAATGAAAGGTTTGGTAATCTGTCCAGACCTCCACTCTTTGATGGAAAAAACTTTGCTTACTGGAAAGTAAGAATGGTTGCCTTCATTCAAGGGACTTTAGGAGATGATGTTTGGGACATTATTGAAAATGGATACACTTATCCTACTAAACCAGCCACTGAAGGAAGTGATGAGAGGGTAAAGAAAATCTTAAGTGAGTTTACCCAAGAAGAGAAAAACATTTCTCGAAATAACAATAAAGGCAAGAATGCCATTTTTATGTCTATTAATGAGTATGAGTTCAAAAGAATCTCATCTTGTGCCACTTCTAAAGAAGCTTGGGACACATTAATCACTGCCCATGAAGGAGACTCAAGAGTTAAAGCTGCTAAAACTCAAATGCTTACCCAGCAGTACAACTCTTTGATTATGTCTGACTCTGAGTCTTTTGATGACTTTTACATGAACTTAACTGATATAGTTACTAAGTTTCATGCTAATGGTATAACTTATGATAGGAATGAAATTGTCTCTAAAATCCTAAGATCATTAGCACAAAAGTTTGACAGTAAGAGGTATGCTATTGAGGAAATGAGTGATCAAAACCTTACCCTTGAGTTACTCAGTAGCAAACTTAGAAATGTGGAAATGGAATTAGACTTTAAGAAACAATTGAATCATTCTCAAAGAAAACAGCCCAACTCTAACTTGAGTTTTGCCTCTAAGATATCTAAATTTGAGACTAATTTGATCAAATCTGACTCTGATGAGGAGTGTGATATAGACAAATTAGATAATCAGATTGCCTTAATGTCTAAACAATTTAAGAAAATTGTTAAATTTAGAAACAAACAGGAAACTAAACAAGGCAAGCCTAATTATCCTACTCTGTCTAATCCCAAACCTCATGAGAGAGGTCTTGACAAACATCCTAAGGACAACAACTCCAGACCCACTAGAGACCTTAAAAAGATTGAATGTTTTAGATGTGGGAAACTAGGTCACATTGCTCACGATTGCAGAGTTAATCTGAATAAAGCCAACACACACAATAGAGCCAATGTCTGTAAAACTTGGAATGATTCAAGTGACTCTGATGAAGAGGAACTTGAGTCATCAAATGTACTTGACCCTTGCATGTCTTTTTATGCTAAGATCATTTACAATGACGATATGCTTGTGTGTGATAATGATACTCCTACTCCTGCTTGTGTGAATACTGCTTTGACTGGCCTAGATGCTTTATTGTCTGAAAATGTTGCTAGTTCTAGTTCCGTGTCTGTGAGTCAAAGTGATCTCGATAACGACGATGTAAATGGGTGCGTGAGTACTAAAACTGAATCGTTAGGGGTCACTACACACACTTTACTTAGCGACTCAGACACAGATGACCTCCCTGATATCCATACCTTGTATGCTAAAACTCTTAAAAAAGGCACTAGACTGGAGAAGACTGTTAGAGACCTGACTAAGAAATTAGATGATCTAAGTCTTATTGTGAAGTTGAATGCTGAAGAATACACTAACCAGTGTCTGTCTCATCAATCCGAAATTTAAACTTTTGATCAAAAATTAAAAGATTTGACTAAAACTAATGAAACCCTGGAAATGAAATACAAGGGAACATTATTAGAACTCGAGGAAGAAAAACAAAGACAGCTACTGTTTTCAAAAAAATTTCTAAGTTTGAAAACAATTCAAATTGTTTTACTGACTTTGTTGTTGACTCCAAGACCAATTCTGATGATAGAACCGGTATTGGATTTTTCCCTAAGAACAAACCACAAACTATAAACCTTGAACCTATTAAGTTTGTGTATGGGGGAAGAAGACCAATCGAAACATGTCCAGACTTTCATTTTATTAAAGAGGAATTTGATCAAAAGCAACAACAGAAAGACATTGGAGAGTCTAGTAATTCTAAGGCTGACACTGCACTTAAGACTAAATACGTCTGTCCTTTGATCAGAAAACTGATTCTACCTATAAGACCATACCTCTTAGGAATAGGACTTCTGAACAGAATACTGTTAAACCCATCTTTAGAAGTTTTCCCAAGGAAATTCATCCCTCAAGCAATCAATATTGCTCGTACTGTGACATTTATGGTCATTCCTTTGATGGTTGTTATGCTAGGCGTCTAAACACCCCTGTGTACCACACATCTGTCTATAAGAACTTTCACTATTCTTGGCAAAATCGTAACCATTATGTCCTTCCAAGACAACCTGACAAGAACTCTAACTACAGGAATAGAAAGACCAAAACTAAGAGTTCATTTAAGAGAAAGGCTCCCAGAAACTTTCCTAAACCAAAAGCTCAAATTTTCCACAATAATCAGTTTGCTGCTCCAAATATCTTTCGACAAAAAACTGTTTCTCGAAAATTTTATCAAATGAGGGCAAACTTGCGCAAAAGTAAAACTAGAGCTATTTGGGTTAGAAAAGATGATCTTTTACCCCAAATGAAGTGTAACATTGTTATCACTGCTTTAAAAGCTGAACACACTTCATCTGGTTGGTACTTAGATTCAGGATGCTCCAAACATATGACAGGAGATGAAACAAAACTTTTAAACAAAACCAGATTTGCTGGAGGCAAAGTAGTTTTTGGTGACGGAGTTTCCTCCCAGATCATAGGTAAAGGAACCCTAAAAGAAGAAGGAATGCCTACTCTAGAAAATGTACTTTTAGTTAAAGGGCTTAAAGCCAACCTCCTAAGTATATCAAAATTTTGTGACTCTGACCATACTGTTACCTTTTCAAAGAATAATTGTAAAATTCTAAACGATAAAGGTAAATGCATTATTACCGGATTTAGAACACCTGACAATTGTTATACGGTCAAAACTGTTTCTGAAACCTGTAACATTGTCAAAATGGATGACAATGAAATCTGGCATAATCGTATGGGTCACTTGAGTTATGATATCCTTGGTAGATTGTCTAGTCAAGAGATTGTTAGAGGTATTCCTAAAATTAAACCTATTTCAAGTGTAGTCTGTGGTCATTGCCAGGAAGGAAAAATAGTTAAGACTTCGCATAAAAAGGTTAAAGACATTCTCACCTTTAGACCTCTAGATCTCATCCATATGGACCTTATTGGTCCCTCTAGAAGTGTTAGTCTTTGTGGACACAGTTATATCCTTGTAATGGTTGATGATTTCACACGATTCACTTGGGTTGCCTTCTTGAAACAAAAATCTGACACGTTTTAGAATTTTTTGAAAATTTTACTAAGAATTGAAAATGAGAAGGACACACAAGTCAATCGCATTCGTAGTGATAGAGGGGGAGAGTTCATAGACACAGGAATAGTTGAATATTGTGACTACAACGGTTACAAACATGAATTTAGTGCCCCTAAAACTCCTCAGCAGAATGGTATTGCTGAAAGGAAAAACCGAACTCTTCAAGAGATGGCACGTGTCATGTTGCATGCCAAATCTCAACCTAAATACTTCTGGGTAGAATCTATTAGAACTGCGTGTCATATCATTAATAGGGTTTACCTTAGGAAAAACTCTAAACAAACCCCTTATGAGTTGTGGTACGGTAAGAAGCCTAATCTGAAATATCTAAGAACTTTCGGAAGTCAGTGTTATGTTTGTAAAGATAGAGAACACCTGTCTAAATTCGAGACTCGTGGTGATAAAGCCATCTTCTTAGGATACTCCCCAAACAGTCGTGCTTATCATATATATAATCTGCGTACTAAGGCCCTTATGGAATCGATAAATGTAATTGTAAGCGACACTATTGTCGAAAATAAGATATCTGAATCACCTATTGTGGTTGAATCTGAAAATGATTTCAAAACTGATTCACCAGAAATAGATGACTCATTACCTATTGAGAGACCAGAAGTACCTGGCTGGGTCTCTAGAGATCATCCCATTGACAACGTGGTCGGTAATCCTAATGAGCCAGTTCGTACTAGATCCCATTTAAGAAATTATGCTAATTATGCATGTTTCGTCTCCCTAGTGGAACCAAAAAATGTTAATGAAGCATTGAATGACACACACTGAATTTCTGCAATGCAGGAAGAACTTTTACAATTTGTCATTCACGATGTCTGGTATCTTGTACCGCGGCCTCAAAATAAATATATTATTGGGACACGTTGGACTTTTAGGAACAAATCTGATGAAAATGGGGTAATCCTTAGAAACAAATCTATACTTGTTGCTCAAGGCTACTCACAAATAGAAGGAATAGATTTTAGCGAGACATTTTCCCCTGTCACTCGTCTTGAATTTGTTCGACTTCTTTTCGCCATAGCGTGTCACTTAAAATTTACACTTTATCAAATGGATGTCAAATCTTCCTTCCTCAATGGAATTCTGTCCGAAGAAACGTATGTAGAACAACCCAAAGGGTTCATTGACCCTAAATACCCTAACCATGTCTTTCGTCTAAAAAAGGCTTTGTATGGCTTAAAACAAGCTCCTAGAGCTTGGTATGAATGCCTTTCCAACTTTTTGTTGGACAAGGGTTTTAAGAGAGGAGGAAATGACCAGACTCTCTTTGTCAAACATTTTGACAAAAACATTATTATAGCCCAAGTCTACGTAGACGACATCATTTTTGGGTCTACTTCAACATCTAAAGTTAAATCCTTTTCTGCTAGTATGCATAAGGAATTTCACATGTCCCTTATGGGGGAGCTACAACTTTTCTTTGGATTTCAAGTGAAACAAAATTCTGATGGTCTATTTGTCTCTCAAACCAAGTATGCCTTAGATCTTGTTAAGAAATTTGGTTTAGAGAAAGCTAAAGTTGCCTGATGCGACGCAAATATTGCATTTTTTCACCCGTTAACCTACGCGTTATTAGCCCCCTCGGGTATCTTAATCCCTATATTTATGATCGTTAACCAGACAACCTCGGATTTCTATGTTAACATGTTTTGCAGGGGTTAATTGAGCTTTTGTAGGTATTTGGATGCTTAGTATGAAGCTCAGACGCTTTCCGGAATTGTTTCGTCGACTTTTGCATCTTCGGGGGCATTTTAGTAATTCCAGCATTCGGGTTTGAATCCAGAGCTCTTCACGGAAGTTTAAGCCCTTTGATTTCTCTTCGCATGGCCGTCGACGGTGCATGATTCCGAGTTGTATCGATGGAGTTATGGCATTTTTAGGATGGTTTTGACATGAAAAGTACACTCAAGGTCACATTCAAGGGCATTTTAGTCATTTCATATTTTGGTTTTTTGGCCCAATGTCTTCTTGGATGTTGTATTAATCTGAGTTATCTTCCCGTAGACTCCGACCGTGCCTCATTCCGAGCTATAACGAAGAAATGACGGCATTTTCCGTAAACCAGGACAAAGCTACAGATTCAGACCTGGTGCTTGCGAATCGATTCGGCCCAAAACCGAATCGATTCGGTTTGCACCAGAATGCCAGATATTTGCTTCCCCTGTTTCCAAATCGATTCGGTCCTTTACTGAATCGATTCAGCTACAGGAAAAGTCCGAAAATCTGTATTTTTAAGTTGGTTTTTGGTTGGGTATATAAGGGAAATCATTGTATGAAGTGGGGGAGGGGGGCAGCCCAAATACGATTTTAGCTTAGTTTTTAGTTAGGGTTTGGGGTTTTGATTGGTTTTTCTTCTTCCCCTCTTGGATTGACACACTAATTGGTTGTAAGATTAACTATTCATCTTCCCTCTCCATTAATCTAGTTGTATTTCATTCTTTCCTTGCTTTCTAGATAGTTTCCATGCTTTCATAGTTAGATTTATTGCTTTATTTCTTGCTTTTCTAGTTTAATTAGTGTAAATTAGTTTAATTCATGCATAGAACTTAGATAAATAGGGTCGGGATTGCTTTTCCACCATTTTCGGGTCCCGAGCTCCGAAAACTAGGTTTTGTGTAAAATCGCATTTAATTGAAACCTCGCGTATTAAAGTCGGATTATTATGCGTTTAACTTTCTTTGTCATGCAACGTTAGTGTTTGTAGCGATTATCCGAATTTAATCCACGTGTGACCATTTTCCGTTAAATGTTTTATCTCGCAACTTTGGGTTAAATTCCTTCTTGCGTGATGTTTATGCTTAATTGAAAATGCTCGATTAAATTGCTTTAGAGCCTTAATTCTAATTAGTAGTTGTTTCGACCCGTTTGGTGGAATGCGATCCCGATCCTCGCTTTACTTTATTTTAGCATAACTTCTTCTTTTCTTTATTCGCGATAACCACCCTTTCACCTTTTCTTTTATTTATTTTACACTTTTATTCCTGAAGTAATTAAACAATTAAAGTCTAAAATTTAATCACTCCCCGTGGATTTACGATACCTGACTTACCGCTGTGCTTGCTTGTCAAGTGTAGTAGTAGCTTAGGTTTTTATCTTTTGTATCGCGGCGGCGAAACACACGACGATTGTGCACTTACACACGCACACTTTTTCCGATGCACCATTGCCAAAACGCCTATGAGTACTACTGTTAAATTAAGCAAAGATGAAAATGGAAAGTCAGTTGATTCCACACTTTATCGTAGTATGATTGGTAGCCTACTCTATCGAACTGCCTCACGACCAGACATAATGTATGCTGTATGTCTGTGTGCTCGTTACGAGAATAACCCTAAAGAGAGCCACTTATTGAGTGTAAAACGTATAATAAAGTACATAAAGGGCACTCTTAATATTGGACTAAGGTACACTAATGATACCTGTAGCACTATCATTGGGTATACTGATGCTGATTGGGTCGGGTGTACTAATGATAGTAAAAGTACATCAGGTGCCTGTTATTATGTCGGCAATAATTTAGTCGGTTGGAGTAGCCATAAACAGAATTACACATCTTTATCTACGGCTGAGTCCGAATATATAGCAGCAGGAAGTTGTTGTGCTCAATTGTTATGGATAAAACAGATGTTAAGCGACTATGGGATTCAAGAAGATCAGTTACAATTGTATTTTGACAATCAAAGCGCCATTAACATATCTAAAAACCCAGTTCAACACTCGCGAACTAAGCATATTAAAATAAGGCATCATTTTATACGCGAACTTGTTGAAACTAAGGAGTTAGAAATTCATTACCTACCTACTGATCTGCAACTTGCAGACATGTTCACTAAACCTTTAGACTATAACAGATTTCTGTATTTGCGTAATTCTATAGGTATGGTATGTGCTGATTAAACTCTGAGGACCTTAATTTTTACCCTTTGTCCATTGAGACAAAATGGGGGAGAAATTTGAGTTTTATGAGTTCAATGTTTTGTTCACATTTCATCTAAACTGCTTGATCTTAGTGTGCATATTTGCAAGAATCTCTTCTACTGATTGTCTACCATTTCTAGTGTACAATTTTGTAAATAGTTGAGTTATGTAATTTTTGACTTTCTAGGAAATGGGTAGATAGCATCTTTTGTATAGGACTAGGTTTTTTTTTTTTGGTTCCCTACGAGTTTTAAGCTAACTCAAAGGAGATTTTGTCTCATATTTCCAAAGGGGGAGATTGAAGCACCTTATACCTTTGACTTTCTTAAGTCTATACTGTATAAGTGTTCATCTAATTTGGAAATAGTGACAAAATTGGTTGTCTAACCTAGAATCCAAAAAGCCTCAGAACTTATCTCTCTAATCTTCTTCAATGATCCATGAAGGTATAAATTGAATCACACTACACACATTAGAAGTGCATACATTTGTACATATTGCTCTAAATTGATTGTGTGATTAATTCCCCTTAAAATATGGTTTTAATTATTTTTTGGAAATTTTTAAACATTTTTTAAATAATGTTTTCATTAATAAAAATGTGCTTATAAAATTTGTGGGGTTAATTTGCTATTTTGGAAACTTCATTTTTCACTGAAATGTTTGTTTGGGTAGGATATAAATGCGCTAGAGACTTCAGGGGGGCTGCTTGTAAATATTTTAGACGTGCGTTTGAACACCAATCACATGCCAACACTTGTCACTTGCTTGTTGCATCAGTTTGTGTTTGTTATGTGAGAGGATTGCCTAGTGCATTGCTGAACGTTGGATCATTCCTAATCGATGGTCTGCATGTGTTTTTAGTCAATCCTGGTGCTATATCTATGAACCAACCACAGTCATCTTAACCACCGCTATTTCATAACCCTTGGATCAAGTCAAAGTTAGAAAGACTTGATCTCAGCCATTGATTCCCTTCGTCGTTCCAGAATCTTCCCTCACCCCTATATAAACCCCCCACTTCTCAGACTTTCAAGACTTTTGGGCATTCGTCATTTCTGAGAGAAAAAAAATAGAGAGAAAAGAAAAGAGAAAAGAGAGAGAAAGGAAAAACAGTTAGCCAAACCCTAACCCTAACCCTAACCCTAACCCTAAACACTTCATTTTCTGAATCAAACCTTCGTATATTCACAACCCCAAACACAACCTTGAGTGTTTGAGAGAGATTGGTTTGTTCATTTGAAGCTGTAACCTCTTTGTCTATGATCTTGTTTACAACTTAAACATTCGTGTGAAGATCTGTGTTTCTTTTTCATAGAAACTTTAGATCTACATTCTGCATGTTACATTTTCACTAGATCTGCATATTTCTTACTTGATTTAAGAAAATCTTTACTGATTTGGTTTTGAAAATGTTTTATGGTTTCTGTTCTTACGAAACTTAACCTTGACCTAGTTGGATTCACACTTGGAGATTTTCAATCTCAAAAATATTTTTAAAACCGAGATTTATTAAGATCTTGACCGATTTTGAAGTGAGATATTCGTGGAATCTGGGTTATATTAAAGGTTAAATAGGTTTTTAGTTCTGTAAGAAAGAAATAAACTAAAATCACAGAATATAGTCTTTGTATGTAATTTTTCTAGGACTGTCCGTAAATCTAAGTGTGTGTGAGTTCATGCATGTGAATAGGAATCACTTCACAAACACTTAACACACTACTACACTGAAAGTGTTGTGTATAAGATCAAAGATCATTGAGTCGACATAAGGAAGCTAAAGCAAAGGAAGTTATCAAACTGGAAACACATCATCAACAATCAGATCTATGAGAAGTTAGAAGGACACCAAGTGGGGTATATTCCTAAACTTAGAATAGGTTGATTTGTGTGGATGTATGTTGTATGGTTTGTAACTATTATTTGTTATTAGTGGATTTTTGTTTTTGTGACTTAGAAGTCACCGTGGATGTTTCCTCTGTTGGGAGAGGTTTTACCACGTTAAAAACTGTGTGTTGATTATCTTCATCTCCTCATCTCAGTCTATAGTGTGCTGATTTTTAAAAAACTATCTTGTTTTAAAAACTGATTACAAAGTCTTGATTACTCTCGTACATAAGTTTTTTATAAACACATCTTGTTGTTTATAATTTTTATTTTCAAAAGAAAAGGGTTTCTTCAACAAACATCTCGGAGTTGCTTATATAGTTTAATCGTGTATTAAACGGCATTAGCAACGTTTTTCAATTCCATTACCACAGTTCTCAGTTTACTACTGAGTAATTCAGGAGTGAGATTTTGGTCACTCATTTCCTCAATAGCAGATCTTTTGTTATCAAATCTCTGTGGTAATGATCTTAGAATTTTAGAGACAATTTTATGTCTATCATAAGTTATCCCATTAGCATGCAGTTTGGCCACAATATCAGTCAAATTCTTGTAAAATTCATCAAATGACCCTAAGTCAGACATGATTAAAGAGTTATACTACTGGATAAGCATCTGTGTTTTAACAGCCTTAACTCTAGTGTCACCTTCATGTGCAGCAACCAATGTATCCCAAGCTTCCTTAGAAGTGGCACAAGATGAGATCCTTTTGAACTCATGTTCATTTATAGACATAAAAATGGAATTCTTGACTTTGTTATTGTTTCGTGAAGCTTGCTTCTCTTCTTGAGTGAATTCACTTAATACTTTCTTAATCCTCTCATTACTTCCTTCAGTGGCTGGTTTTGTAGGATAAGTATATCCATTTTCAACAATATCCCAGACATCGTCTCCCAAGGTTCCTTGTATGAAAGAAACCATCCTTACTTTACAGTAAGCAAAGTTGTTTCCATCAAAGAGAGGAGGTCTGGTCAAGTTACCAAATCTTTCATTTTTCTCGTCCATTATTTGATTTTTAGAAAATAAATTTAGAAACACAGGATCTTTAAATAGAATTTCTGAAGCTCTGATACCAATTGAAAAAGATGTTACTTAATCCATTTAATATAAGATTAAAATATTAAAGTAATTCCCAGAAACTCTTTTCTTTAAATCAAAACAGATTAGCACAAGATGTGTCTAAAGAAAAATGTACGAGATATGATTCAAGATTTTGTAACAGGTTTGGAAAATCAAAACTAAGATAGTTTATGTCAACACACTATCAAGAATGAGATGAGGAGATGTAGAAAGATTAAGGACAAGGCATTTTCAACGTGGTTAAACCTCACCCAACTGAGAAAACATCCACGGTGACTTCTAAGTCACAAACCAAAAATCCACTAAAATAAAATATTCAAGTTACAAACTATTTAACACACATGCACACAAAATAGTCCTATACAAGTTTAGAATATGTACCCACTGGTTTGATTCTAACTTCTCTGCAGGCTTGATGTTGATGTGGCTTTCCCAGTTTTCTAACTTATCCACTATATTCCAGTGTTTACATCAGTTCTTGAAGATTCAAGATCTTACAACCAACACTTCTTGTGTTTTAGTGTGACAAGTGTTTGTGAAAGTGTTGTAACACATGCATGCACACGCACACTTATTTATACAAACAAGTCCTAGAAAATTATCAGATCTAAATGATGTTGAATTTTGTTTCTCTCTTCTTTAGAAACGAAAAAACTTTATTTGACCTTTCGAAAAATCTCGGAATCCAAGGTTACCATGCTCGAAAGACTGCTAAGGTCATATCTAATTTCATAGGGTTTTAAAAATGATTTTGAAACTCGAAACCACCAATTGAGATTCTCACTAGGTCAAAAGTCCTGTTTCATAAGAACTAGAAATAGAAAGTATATTTATTGATTCTAATGTTTCGAAAAACATTTACAGAACAGAAATCAACAAATGTGTTTTCTCAAGATGAGAAACTAAATAATGTAGATCTAAGTGTAATATAACATAAAATAGCCAAATGTATAATTTATATAAAAAAAATACAGATCTAATCGGAATGCTTCAGTTGGACATAAGATCTCAAACTCATAGGATCCAAACCACGATCTGCCTTCAAACCTCTACTAGTGTAACTCTCAAACACTCAGGTATGGTGTTTGGTGTAAATGATTTAAGAAAAATGAATTAGGGTTTGAAACAGGTTAGGGTTTCTCTCTCTCTCTCTCTCTCTCTCTCTCTCTCTCTCTCTCTTTCTCTCTCTCTCTATTTAGATGAACTACCAAAAGTTCCAAAATGCTGAGGGTAATCCTCCTTATATAGCAGGCTAAGAAGGATAGAAAATATTGGTGCAAATCTAAAGGTTGAGATTTGGTCTTGGCCTTTTGACTTTGATCCAACGGTTTAACAACAACGGTGATTTAAACAAGTGTTGATTAGTCTAGAGAGGTTCACAGAGATTGAGTTTGGACACATGAAGAACGTTGATAAAAGAGATCCAAGGGCTGATAAGGTGTACGAGTTATGAGTCTATTAACAAACACAAATCATACTGTTGTGCAAGAGACAAGTGTAAGGCCCAGATGAACACTCACACGCGTGTTTTAAAAATAATTACACACATACCCTTAAGTCTCAAGGGCATTCGGATCCTACCTAATTCAACTACAAGGTATAAAAAAGTAATAAAAGTAATTACAGAATGACCGTAAAAGTTTTATAAACCAAGTTTTATTTAAAAAATCATTTAAAAATTATTAAAAATTCCCAAAAAAATATTAAAACCAATTTAAATGGGATTTAACACACACAATCAATTAATGCAATATATGAACAATGTATGCAACCCTAGTGTGTGTGAATGAGCATTATACCTTCAATTGAATCAAGTGTGGCTTAAGAAGAAGATTCTGAGGCTCTTTGGTATCTAGGGAATGGGACTCTAATTTTGTCACAATTTGCAAACTAGATGATCACTTATACAATGTAGACTCAAGTAAGTCAAGAGTATAAGGTGCTTCAATACTCACATCTGAACTTACTTAAGAACTGCTTCACATGTTGCACCTATTTGGCACCCTTCTCTTTTCCCCTCTCTCTTCGGATAAGTTCGATGCATGTGGCCCTACTCTCCACATATAAAACACCTCCCTCTTTAACTTCCCTATCTCTTTCCCTACCGGCTATGCCAGGGTTTCCCTAGTCGCTGGACCTGGTGTCCTTGGACCGACTGGCTGTCCCATTGTTCCCTTGTCCAATTTCACCTGTCTAAACCCACTGCCCAAAATATAATCTCTTAGCAGCATCCCATACCTAGGAATCTCACTCTTGCTGATGACCAGTCTACTTCTGTAGTGCCCCACTAGCACTATTGTCTATGACCAGTCTGATCGAACGAACACCCTGGCTCTCTTTCTCTCCTTCATATGGAAGTGATGATCATGACAATGTAATAATACAAAATTTACTACATCAATGCATGTCTACAATGTCAGATTGCCCAATAAATGATGTCTGATCATCAAATTGAAGCCTTCTATAAATTTTAAAATTTTCTTCTTCTAAGTGTTCGCCTCCTCTGACATAAAGTTTGCTAGGCGTGTGAAATCTTCCTCATAATCTGCCACTTTATGATCTGCCTACTCAACATTCAGGATTTTCCTCTGTATCTCAGTCTAAATAGAGAAATGAAAATATTTATGGCAAATCTCACCCAAAACTTGTCTATGGGCATAATGTCCCTTTCCTCGGATGTAGTTATGGACTTCCACCACTATCAAGACGCACCCACTAGCTTAAAAGTGGAAAGTAACTTCTTATGAGTATTGCTACACTCAATTTTGCTAAGCTGATGCTAAATATCCTTCTTCTAGTGAATAGAAACTACTAAATTGGCACTACCATGAAAATCTGGTGGATGCCTCTTATGAAAGGCCTCCCTAACACTCTCCCATATAGATGGTTTCGAGTGGTCCTAGACGATCGGTTCCACTGGCTCCTGTGGTTGAGCCTGAGGAAACTACTTATTCATAGAGGTAATAGTGGCATTGACCATCTGAGCAACAATATTAGCCAACTCTGCGGCTGTTACGGTCCCCTGTGGCACTTGTGGCTCCTACTGAGTCTCTCTAGCATTGGGCCTTCCAACGGCCCTAATATGTCGTGCTCTCAAATTTTTATAAGATTTACTTTAATTATAAATAATAATAGGATAATGTAAATTACAGTATGAATCGACAGTCCTAAGCATAGGGTTGTACATCAAAGAGAAAGCAACACTAAAAACGTAGTAAATTCGCACAGATCATAAGGAAACTAGAACCTAATGCTCTAATACCATCCGTGACACCCCGCTTATTAAAATTACTAGTCTCCAGCCTTGTACTAAAATAAAATAAGAATCTCAAATGGCTCGTTCTTAGCATCACTGTGGAAACAAATTAATTACTGCCACCAATTATTTAATCAAGTTGTGTATCAATTTTAAACTTTAATTTAATTATTGTATACAAAAGCATTTACCATAACTCATTCTAGATAAATAATTAACTACACAATCACATCTGAATAAAAGAATATACTACAAATTCATTAATTGAATAAACCATTGGTTTACAGTCCAATACAATATCCATCAAAACTGAAATGAATAAAATTGAAATAAAAGCTGACATTGGGAGATATGTGATACGACGCAAATATTGCGTATTTCACCCGTTAACGTACGCGTTATTAGCCCCCTCGGGTACCTTAATTCCTATATTTATGCTCGATAATCATAAAACCTCCATTTTATATGTTAACATGCTATATGAGGTATATTTGGGCTTTTGTAGGGATTACAGGTGCTAAGTATGAAGTTGGATGCATTCCGGTGAAGTTTCTTACGAATCCGCACGCGTAAGGGCCTTTTAGTCAATTCACAATTTGGGAAATTGTCCCAATGTCTTCATGGAATTTGTATCCCTCTGAACAAGCTTCACTTGGCCGCAAACGGTGCGCGATTCCGAGTCCGAACGAAGAAGTTATGAGACTTTTAGCGAAAGAGGATTCCAAAGAGACCAAAACTAGGAAGCCAAATCGATTCGGCTCCAACCCAAATCGATTCGGACCCCTAGACAAATCAATTCGGAAATTTCCAAATAGATTCGGCTTGGACCAGTAGCCAAATATCGGGGGACCAAATCTATTCGGCTCCAGGCCAAATCGATTCGGCCCTGCTGATATTTGGCAATTTTCCTTTTTATTTACAATTTTGCCATGGGATATTTTGTATTTAACCCTTATCTCTTTATTTTGAATAGGGGATATTAGATACTTTCATTTTTGCTAGATTTAGGGCTTTTATAATTGGGAGCTAAACCCTATCCCTCTTGCTTTGTATGGTTGTACTCTTTGTTTTGTAAGTTGTACCTTAACCTTTTATTCCTTAATATAGTTATTTTAGTTGTTTTCCTTGCTTTCTTTCCTTTTTCCATGCCTAGATAAGTTTATTTATTGTTATTTATTGCTTTTATAGTGTAATATTAGTGTAAATTAGTTTATTTCCATGATTTGTCCGTAGATAAATAGGTTCTGGATTGTATTCCGCCATTTACGAGTTTAGAACCTCGAAAGTTAGGTTTTCGTGTGAAATTGCATTTAATTGAAACCGCGTGTATTAAAGTTGGATTGTTATGCGTTTAACTTTATTTGTCACGCAACTTTAGTTTTTATAGTGATAATACGAATTTAATCCGCGTGTGACCATTTTTGATTAAATGTTTAATCTCGCAACTTTGGCTTAAATTCCTTATTGCGTGATGTTTATGCTTAATTGAAAATGATCGATTAAATGTTTTCGAATCGAAATTCTAATTAGTAGTTGTTTAGCCCGTGAATGTGTGTATGCGATCCCGATCCTCGCTTTCCTTTAATTTAGCTTTAACTTATTCTTTTCTTTAGTCACCATAACCAACCATCACCTTTTCAATTATTTATTTTACCATTTTTATTCTTGAAGTTTTAAAACAATTAACATCTAAAATTCAATCACTCCCTGTGGATTTCTTACGATACCCGACTTACCGTTGTGCTTGCTTGTCAAGTGTAGTAGTAGCTTAGGTTTTCTTTGTATCGCGGCGGAGAAACACACGACGATTGTGTCCTCGCACGAACACACTTTTTCCGCCCGGTCAATATTCTTGGATAATAACTGACTAAGTCCTATTTATAATCTCAAAGATAGAAAATGACTAAACACTCCCTGCAATACTCCACAGTGGCTGCAGCTTCGATGACCTTGAAAAGATACTCATGCGTGACGTCCCTATGCCTGGACACCTAAAATATTTTAAAAATATTTTGATAGGGTGAGAGCCCAAGTACTTTTCAAAATATTTTGCAATTAATTAAATTTCATTATTAAATATGATTGCATTCTTCCATATTTAAACTGGTATCGCACTCCCATGAGATAATCCTCACCCCTCAACAACAGTGTGTACCTAACATATGCATTTTAACCCCTAGTTATACTACCCAGCCCGACTAGTCTCGATATACCCTTAAATCCATACGCTACTCCGTGTCATGCATATTTTATACAATTAGCTTTTACATCAGCATAACAATTACAATTCTCAATTATAATTAATCGATTCATTTTAAATAACTTTCACTAGTTATTAGTTCATTATCTACACTTTAATATCTCATGCCCATATATATTTTTTTTCATGTCTATATACATATTTTCGTATCACATCAAGTCTACATACATATATATCACTCAATATATATGTATAACTGCAATCCCTCAGAGTAATAACCCACTGGATGCGAATCAGTAGCATACTATCAAGCTCCATAGAATGCACACCTCTACCTGGGCAATTCGATCGAAATCTCACCACCGAACCCAAAATATAAACGTAAATCGGAGGCGGTCATAGTCATACATATGTGGGGCATCACCATATCACATTACTCCCACCAGACTCTAAACTCACATACTGTGGTCATGTGACATACCTATGGCCCAGGGAACTGATACTACAGCGGATAAGATTCGCCAGGAGAGATCGACCATGGTGCGTAACCTCCATCGATAGCATATCCGCTAGGATAGGTATCTTTCATACATATATATCACACACACACACACACACACACACACACACACACACACACACACACACACACATATATACACACACACATACATGTTTAATTAAATGTTATAATTTAACTCAAAAAAATCAACACTCATAAAGAATACAGATAAAAAATAAACATATGATACTATAAAAATATGTAACTAAAAAAAATATTATGAACATAAATTTTATTGTATATATCAGTTAAATGAGATAAGGCTTGCAATATAAAATAAAGTTTAAATTCAGAAAAAGTATAAAAACTCACAGGAGAAAAAAAATAATAGAAATAGTATGACACCAAAAGAATTGTATACTAGACAAAAATTATTTTTATAAAAAAAATAATTTATATAATAAATCAATATAGGAAAATATGATTTAAGATATAAAAAATAGATTTTAATAATAATAAAAAATTACAAGAGCATATAAATAAAAAATTGTTTATATTAAGATTGAGCCAACATAAGAAGAACGAGATTTTCAGAATCAGGTAAATTCACTACTAATACCTTATCAGGGATCCATGCTTTCAGATATATATGTCCCCTGCTTGTGCTTGAAAAAGCATAACAATAGAAGATTTCATCTAACCCTAAATTAGTGCCATCAAGTTAATTTATCCTATGGAATACATTGAAAATCTTCCAAACATTTGGAGAGCATTTACCAGTAACTATGTCGAAGTATTGAAAAAAGTGTAAAAACAGAAGATTTGGGCGAAACGTCAAACCCCCTTGAGATAACAGGAGGACGTGTATCGAGTTTCCACCCTCAACCTCATGAACGTTGCAGGGAACTAGGGCACACTCAATATCTACCCAACAAGGAATATCATAGTATTTTCTAAACTCAAACAAAGATTTGTTGTCTATCACTTCCATGGAAAAACTCAGAAAACCCTAGCTACAGTGGAGTGAAGAACAACGATGAAAAAAAATTAAGAAAAAGAAGGGAACTGAAGACTTATGAAGTAATAATAAGCCGAAAATGTTGAAAGACCTTGAATTTGGCAGACGAATAGCAAAAGACAGGTTAGGAAGCACGAAACGTAAAAAATTTGAAGTGAAGATAAAGTTCATCCAACATTTGAGTTTCAGCACTCCAATGATGGTTCACGCGATTTGAAGAAGATATATCGCTCCAATATCTAGAAAAATGACGAGCCTCTCCTCTCCTAATCATGTAAATTGTAATGTTCCATTAGGAGGCTTTTAAAATTTTTGCACCCAATTTGTCGCCCAAAAATTTTAGGGGAAATTATAGGTAACTATTTTCCATCAACCAATAAGAGTTGCCGACCATGCCTATTAAGGCTGATTAAGTGTTCGGTCCAAATTATGAGCCATATTTATGAAACTAACCCGAGATAAGAAAAAGTCTATCCCCGAGAATCTCGGGGACATATTCAAGGGATTCATGGCTTATCGTGGAGGTTACAACCGCGTTCTATGATCAATATATTGTAACCCCGATCCTGGGGCATAGGGGCATGGAACAAAGAAACCCTATTAAGAAATCCTTAATAAAAATAGTAGACCTCTCCGTGGATGTAGGCAATTGGACGAACCACGTATATTGTTGTGTTGTGATTGCATGCTTTTCTTAATCTTCTGGTGATTGCTTTCTTCTATAATTTGTGTTGTGTTTTTTGTCACCAAAGTTACATGTGTAGAAAATTACTGTGAGAGATAAATTAATTAAGAAAGTGATTTATTATTAATTGGGAGTCGGGTTTTGGCTCGGAAGTATAGGAATAACTCAAATAATTATTCTTATAACTCGTAGCATTAGCCTATACTTCCGAGCCTAAACCCGACTCCCATGATCATTGTAAAAACTAGGGAAGAGACCACATTTGAACTGGGTACCATTATCGACAATGATAATCCTAGGTATGCTGAAGCGGGTGATGATGTTCTTCCATATGAATCTTGTCATGTCTGTGTACCAGATATTCACCAGTGGTTCTGCCTCTATCCACTTCGTGAAGTAGTATGTGGTGACCAACAAATACTTTTGGTTTTCGGATGCAGTAGGTAGTGGCCCATTGGGCAAAGGGCCACAGACTGGCCAATGATTTGAGGTCACTAGCGAGCTGGTGAACCATAGGCGAGTGTTTTGACATTTTTCACATTTGCGAACATAGATCCCATCATCGTTCTTCATATATGGCCACTAATACCCTTCCTTCATTGCTCAAAAGGCCAATGATCTTCCTCCTGCATGAACTTCACAAATTCCTTCATGAAGTTCATGCAGAACCTGATCAACATCTTGTGGATGAATGCACTGGAGGTAGGGGATATTGAAGGATCTCTTGTACAATTTACCATGAGGAGATAAGTGAAAATGAGAAGCTTAGACTCTTAACTGATGTGTCGACCTCTTGTTACCTTGTAGTGTGTCGCTTCGTAGATAGTTTACGTTGGGGTCCATCCAACTTGGTGCTCTTTCAATGTGGAGAACCTGTTTGAATGCCTGCTCGAATTCAGTAGCTTGATCAATACTGGGCTTCCCGATGAAGTTTATTTGGATTTTTCTCTTAAAATTAGAGTCTATTGCAGAACTTAGTGTGCCTAAGGCATCGACGTGGCTATTCCGTCCCCTCGGGAACTATTGAATGTCAACTTTTTGAAGTTAGCCATGTGTCTATTTACAACGGCGAGGTAAGCCTCCATCCTTTCATCTTTTACGTTAAAATCCCCACTTATATGATTGGATACCAGTTGTGAATCGCCAAATACTTAAAGGTGCTTTGCCCCCAGCACTTGTGCTTTTCGTTGGCTAGCTATTAGCACCTCGTATTCTTCTTCATTATTGGAAGCTTCAAATCCTAGCCTAATGCCCTTCTCGAGACTTACTGATACAATGCCTAGCCCTGCCCCCGGGAGTTGGAGTCTTCATCAATATATAAGTTCCAAACGTTACATTCCTGTGTGCTTCCATTGATCGATTAGCTTCTGGCTAATAGACGAGTTGGTCCTCTATGAATTTAGTGATAAAATAACCTAGAATCTTCCCCTTGATGCTCATTCCTGGTTGAAAGTGAATATCAAACCTTTCGAACTTGATTGACCATTTTGACAATCAGTCAGAGAGGTAAGCTTTCCTCAGAGCAGCCTTGAGGGGATATGAAGTGACCATAAAGATGGAGTGAGCATCGAAGGTATGATATAACAACGTAAAGATATAGAGGATCACCTTCTTTGGGGATCATGAGCAAGGGTGGTCTGCTGAGATAGGTCTTGAGCTCTCCCAAGGATCTAGAGTAGTACTCGTTCCATGTTAGGCCATTATTTCTTTTTAATAGATTACAGAATGGTTTACATCTCTCTAAGGACTTTGAAATGAAGGGATTGAGCGTAGCGAGCATCCCGGTGAGCTTCTAGACACCCCTTATCATTTGAGGGGGCTGGACTTTGTTGATGTCATCAATCTAGTCGGGGTTCGCCTCTATTCCTCTCTCGCTAACCAGATATTCAAGGAATTTTCCTGACTGGACATTAAAAGAAAATTTTCTTGTATTGAGTTTCATTTGGTATTTCATAAGGATATCGAAGGTCCCTTCCATGTTGAAGAGATGATAATCCTTGAGCTTACTCTTGACTAGTATGTCGTCGATGTATACCTCCATAGTCTCTCCCATTTTCTTCTTAAACATTCTTGTAACTAACTGCTGATAATTCACTCTTAAATTCTTAAGGTTAAAAGGCATAACCTTGTAACAATACAAATCGATAGGGGTTATGAAGGAGGTCTTATTTTGATCTGGCTCGTAAAGAGGGATTTGGTGGTATGTAGAGTAAGCATCTAAAAATCTCATCCTCTCATGAGTTACTGTGACGTCGACTAATTGATCAATCTTTGGAAGAGGGAAGCTGTCCTTGGGACAACACCTGTTGAGACCAGTGAAGTCAATACATACTCTCCAGCTTTTATTGATCTTAGAAACTACCACTGGGTTGGATAACCATTTACAGAATCGGACTTCCCGTATGGAACTTCCATCCAATAACTTCCCAACCTTTTTCTCTACTACTTTTTCCTTTTTTGGATCTGTTCGGTGAGCTTTCTATGCGATCGACTTGAAGGTTAGTTCAACGTGAAACTAATGACAAGCGATGGTAGGATCTATACCAGGCATCTCGTAGGGTTCCCATGCAAATACATCCAAATTTCTCCAAAGGAGCGTGACTAACTATTTCTTCTCGTGATCAGTCAAGGAGGTGCTAATTAGAAATTTCTTCTCAGTCGAGCTGCTTTCAGCCGCGACCTCTTCCAGGTCTTTGACGACCCTTTTTGAAAGGTGGAGCCTATTTTCCTCCACCCCCGATCAGCCGTACCTTAGCTTCTATTTGAAGGGTAGCAACCCCTCCCGGGCTTCTTCCTGACTCTTTGATTCATCTGTCGTCCTCTCCTACTTTGGGTGAGTGGTCGCGATAAAGAACTTTCTGGCCATAGCTTGGTCGTCGTGGATCTTGACCACTTCCCAATCTGTAGCACACTTGAACTTTTGATGATATGTTGATGGTACGACCTGCATTGCATGGAGCCACCCTCTACCGAGGATGGCATGGTATGGAGACTCAATGTCAACTACAAGAAATTCAATCATTTTTAAAAATTTTCCTACTCTAACTGGAAGAACAATCTTTCCCAAAAAAATTATGATTTTTCCATCGAAGTCGAGCAATGGAACGGTGGATTCCTTGAGGTTGGCGACACTCATCTTCAACTTTTGAAACAACTGCATGTACATCACTTTGGAAGATCTACCTTGGTCAACGAGTAATCTTTCGACATCCCATTTGGCTATCCTAAGTGTGATAACCAGCGCATCATGATGCGGGGTTCTAATCCCAACCAAGTCCTCTTCTGTGAATACAATATTCTTGTTATAATCAACGTTCTACGATCGTCGATACTTCCTGGCTTAAGTTTTAGTGAGATTAATCTAAAATTCCTGTATGAATGCAGTGAGCTTCTTGACTTCCACCTGAGAAGCATTTCCTTATATTTTCTTGAGGTCTGATGCTTTGTGGCTTACTGTGAACTCGTGGTCGGTATTCTCCTCGAGGATGTTATTGAGCCTTTGCTATCCATTATCTGCTACCTTATTTGTCTTCTTTTTAATGAACTCATTAACATGCCTATCATGGGTCAACTCCTCGAGATGAGATTTGAGGGCTTTACAGTGCTCAATTTTGTGGTCACCCTCCTTGTGGAATGTGCACCTTAGTGCGTTATTCCGTTTGGGGGGTTTGCTCCAATTTTCCTTGGACACTTTATAAATGGACCGTCTTTGAACTTGGAGATAATCTTATATATTTCTTCCTTGAAGATCATATTCACAATCTGAAATTCCTTTGAGGGATCATTTTTGTTGCCATTTTTGGAGCTATTTTTTACCCCGTTCTTATTCCCTTTCTTCTCAAGGTCGTTCTTCTCCACTCCTTTGCTCGCCTTTGTGTGACCATTATCCCATGCGTTAAGATGGGTTACATTTTCGACTTTGGCATATTTCTCTGTACCGTCCATCAAGTCATCAATGGATGTAGCCTCCTTCTTAGTTAAGGGATGGTGCAGTAGGCAGGAGCTCGACAAATCGATTTTAAAGAATGCTACGGTGACCTGCTCCGAGCAATCATCGATTTTATTAAACAGTTACGAATACCTCTTGGAATATTCCCTGAGGTTCTCCTATGGCTTATTTTTTATAGTAAGCCATTGATCCATCCACTTCGGGTGGGAGCCGCTTGTTATGAAATGAGCTGTGAATAACTCAACTTAAGATTTAAAGTTTTTGATAAACCTATGTGGTAATCTCTCGAACCACTTCTGGGCCACATCGTGTAAGCTAGAAGGGAAGATACGACACATGAGTGCATCATTATGACTCCATAGGGTCATGGCTTGTAGATATTGTCGAATATGATCAATGGGATCAGTTTTCCCATTGTAGATCTTGAACCTGGGGATTGCGAACTTTTTTGGAGTCTCTTATTCTTCTATTTCCCTTAAAAGGGGGACTTTATTTGGGTTTCAATCTCTCTTCCGGCTAACTCTCACGTAGATCTGTCACTGCGATGAGCTGGGTGCTGATCCATCTCTCTTTGGACTAAGCTCCTTATGCCATCATTCTGTCGACCGAGACTTTTGTGGCGTTGAGCTTGTTGAGATTTCTCTGATTGATCATCGTTTGACCTATTTCTCTTGGTTCTTTCTGAGCCACACCTGGGGATCCTTCCTTGGCTGTGAGACTTTCTCTCCTGAGGGCTAGGAGTTTATTAGTAGCGTTGCCTCGTATTTCGATGGTGCTCTTTCTACATTCTTTCCAGTCGCCTTTTCAGGCTAGCATTTTAGTTTTCCTGCCGGTGCGTAGCCTCCTCTTATTCTTTGAGTCTAGCTTGATATTCATCGATCAATCTTGAAATTTGTTTAGACCTGGGTGGACCCTGACTTTCCTCACAGACTTGACTCTCTTGGCGGAGTCTCGGGTCTGAATGGTGGATCTCAGACCTTACCCTTGAAGGGATAGGCTACTGCTAAATGTCACCTGCTAGAGGGACATTGCTAGCTTTTCATTGATGAGTGTTGTCGTAGGAATAACATTCGTCTTCCCATAGATGGTGCCAATTATGGTTACAAAAAACACAACACAAATTATATAAGAAATCAATCACCAGAATATTAAAAAAAGCATGAAATCACAACACAACACAACAATATACGTTGTTCAGCCAATTGCCTACATCCACGGAGAGGTCTACTATTTTTATTAAGTATCTCTCAATAGGGTTTCTTTGTTCCACGCCCCTATGCCTTGGGCCAGGGGTTACAATATATTGATCACAGAGCATGGTTGTAACCTCCAAAATAAGCCATGAATCCCTTGAATATCTCTTCTAGATTCTCGAGGATAGACTTGGTGTTATCTTGGGTTAGTTTCGTAATTGTGGCTCATAATTTGGGCTGGACATTTAATTATCCTTTATGATCCTGGTCGGATACTCTTATGGGCTGATAAAAAATAGGTACCCACATTAACCATTCTAACCTGCCCGTATCCCCCTTTAATCGAATTTTCATCCCAAATTCTTTATTTAATTTTTTCTGGTTATTATTCTTCCCTAATTACTCTAATTTCACCCCGAATATGTCCCGACCATCCTGAGGCCTTTTATCAGATTTATAATAATTTTCCAAAAGTCCTAATTTACCTCAAACATCATAATTTGACCCGAATTTAAATCATTAACAAAATTCCTCAATTAATCAAACCTAACTGTAAGAGGGCTACTGAATAGGTTGGGCTTAAGAGTGAGCTGGTTCGCCCCTGTAGAATAACCCACTTTTGCTCATTGGGAATTTCAGGAAAGTTTCACCAATCCAATCCCCCAACCAATTCAATTTCATCAAGAACTCTCATTCTCCATAAGTCTAAATATGATACTAACCCTTTTTCCATATTTAATTCATATATACATGATAAACTACATGAGATTCATGATTATATTCCGTAATTGTGTAATTTTCACCACTACCACAATTATTCATAAATTCCAAACCTTTTTAAATAAGATTCAACCTTTCTACATGGGATCCTATTTTCAGATTTCAATTCAAATAATTCACTTATCAATATTATGAAATCATGTCCCAAAAACCCATTTTCATGCGAATCCCACCCAAAACAATTGTCCAACTATAATATGGATTAACATACAACCATAAATTAGTAAGCAAGTTAATCACTTATGAGAAGGTAATATCGCTTGAAAAACTTTGATACCAATTTGAGAATGTGGTGTGATATCGATTGTATGTGTATTCGCAAATTTCCAATTTTAAACTTATTTAACTAGATGTCCATTTTTAATCCAAATTAATTAAACCCTAACACATGCATATAGGTGTATAAATCATGCCATCAGAAATAAACATAAATTGCACAGATTTCTGGAAAAAAATCTCCCGCGAAGGCAAAACATTTATTTCAATTAATGTAACAACACTTACAGAAATCTGTAATGAATATTCCACAGAACACTCACATGGGGCACAAGCCAGAATCAGTAATGGATTAAGAGCATCAAACCCACAAGAACTTCATCTCTATCTTCAGTAAGTAACACCCTCAAGCACTCCCAAGTGATCGCAATCATCGTTAGCACCTCCCTCAAGAGGTACCAAATCAGCCGTAGAGAGTTCATCTCCACAAGCGAAACTTCACCAAAGGAATTCACTAAAGCTATTGGGATGATTTTTTGAATTAAAAACAAAGTTAAAAATATTTAAATGAGAAGACAAAAATTCTGATGTTGTAATTTTCATAGATTGAAAGTCTCAAGTCTTCTGAAGTAAAATGGACTCATTTAATAGGTATTTATAAAAAAAATTGAGTCGGCGGATTCGTTCGAATGATAATGGGAGGTAGCTCAAATGACTTCAAATGTCGTTCGATCCAAGGGATTGTGTGACCTATCAAATGAGGTAAGAATACCAAAATAGTAGCATGTCGTTTGATGAAATGGATCGAGCGACCTTCAAACGAGCTATCGTGCGAGATGCTTTATCGCTTGAGGCTGTCGTTTGAACAACTTTGTCCTGTCATTTGAATGACATAGACATGTCGTTTGAACGAAGTCAACGAAAAATAATTTTTTTTATTAAAACTCCACCTCAGGACTTAGAAAAATCATTTTGATGAAAAATGTCACCTCACATGTTTAAAAACGATTTAGAAAATTATCCCAACACATTAAACGAACCATTAAGGGACTTAAACACAACCTTACCAAAATCTATCTGGCGGAGGATTATTTGTTGAAGAATGTTGATATTCGGATCCGTCTTGATGCCTGAATGAGCTTGAATGTTCTTCAACGACTGTAGCGGTATACGACATACTCTAATGTAAAGGGACTATGTAAAATATGTCCTTACAAATATCCCACTATCTCTATGCTGGTACAAACTAAAAATATTCGAATTATCGAATCAAATTTCCTATACAAATCTAATACCCTTCCGTGAACCTAAAACTAAAAAGATACTAAAAATATAAGTCTTAAATTTTCATAAAAAATATTCAACATCTTCATATTGCCAACGTTTCTTTGTCATCATCATAGTGTGCAAAGTATTGATCTTTAACTTTTGTACCTATTGGCATGATACAAGAAACAAATACCTTCGTGATGTATCGAGTTTGAAATGAGATAAAAATAAATCAAAGAAAAGATTAAATCTCAAATCTCCCCCATCATTCAAACTCCGCCATTTGATCATAATTCGTTCTCCCCTTTTATATTTGTCTGAAATAGACAAGGATAAATAAAAATAAGTATGGAGTGTCACAACAAGAAAAGCAAGTCAACTACGATCATCAAAGGATAAACTTGAAAGCATTCACCAACTATTTTTTATTTTTTTTTCAATTTTTTCAACAAAATTAAATTTTACAAAAAAATCACACACCATGAATTCACACTAAAATAAGCAAATCGTGGAAACAGGATGAATGGGTGTGAACATATTCAATAGGTAAATAAACTCAAACATACATAAGAAATATGAACGATGAATATGTATACTCCTAACGAATGAACTTCACAATCATCCTTGGGTGTAAAAAATATTGAATTCAAATGACATCGACTTCATCAAATCAAAAAATCAAAGTCTAAAATGATTTCCACACCAATAACGTCTAAAACTATTGAATTCTTTTTCAAGACGTGCAAACCCATTGATTTATTTCTAACCAAACACCCTCATAAATAATAAATCTTTTTATTTTTCTTGAGGTGATCTAAATTCTAATGTCCCCATTTTGGCATATATTTATCGTTTTATTGCCTTAATTTTGTTTTGAGCTCTTTTCAACCTTCTTGAACCTTGGCTACTTTTTACAATGCCACACTTTTTTTAGGTCCGATTTAAATGGTGGCTTAATCGCAAATGATACTATGATTACCTTTTGTAGCCCTTCCCAATTTTAACACCCCCCACCCACACACACACACACACACACACACACACACACACACACACACACATATATATATATATATATATATATATATATTGAAACAAATTCCTCACGAGCAACGATTCATGCATGAACTACTTTTATTGTCAAGATTTATCGCATATGGTTCATTTTAAAGATATGATGGAGATGGAAACACTTTAACCAACATGTAATCGACAAGTACAATGATCAAACAAATCCGTGCAAGTGTGCATTACAGGAAATCATGAGTCAAACATGTAGAAAGTAATCTCAAATCTCATCTTAATGACTCCAAACATTATAAAGCACATGGATGAAATGATATATCCTCTCAAAACACTATCAAATAGTCACATGGATATGGAATGATGTTATGACTTGGTGTAAAACAAAATACAAAACTCCTTTTGTCTTTTTCCAAAATTTTTATAAAAAAAAATATGTTTAGCTTTTTCAAATTTTACAAAAACAAAAATCATTTTTGTGTTTAAAAAAAATCAAAAATGGAAAATATAAATACAAAAGTGGAGCACACTAGCAATAGGCATAAAATATCATCATGAAAATCATCTTATGCTAGCAAAGAAGTCTAAACCTCAACCGTTAGGTGCGGTGGAGTTTTCTAAAGGTGGTGACATCTTCTGAAAAATATCCATTAAATTATGTGAAGTTTTGACCAAAAACTTGCTCTCGAATATGTGCAGACTCTCTCATGTAATCATCCGGAGCATCATGTATGGGTGCGTGTGTGGGAACACATGGAAAAACTCTATGCGATACAATACCCAACGTAAAACAAAATTCCCTAAGGTGTACTCTCTTTTTACAATGGGTGCAAACATAATTGGGCCTTGGTGCACCATTCCTAAAACGTCTAGGATGTACTCTCCTATCGGGTAATAGAAGCCTAGGTGGTTTGGATTGAGAGCCATATAGATATATCACAAACTCGGTAACCGTCTCGGGTGCAACATGGGAACCGTCTCGGGTGCAACATGGGAAGTAGATGCACCATCATGACCTATTCCTAATCTCTCCACATTACCCAAAGCGGGACTGACGAGCATCTTTCATACCTTCTTAGATGTATCCTCCACAGTGACCTTTAGCTCCTAGGCTTGTTCGAGATCTCTCTCTAGTATGACCACACGGGATTCAAGTTCACTATTTTCCCTACCTACGTGAAAATCCCTTACTAAGTCATTTAATCAAAACTTAAAACAGTTAAGAAGGGTTTGAATGTTTTCTTAAGGAAACTCATTTAATAACACCAAGGAAAACTCAATTGAAGTTAGAAAATGTTTTTGAACAAGAAATTTCAGTCACTTAGAATCTTAAAGTTTTAAAAGAATTTTAAACACTTATAGCAGTGATAGAAAAAGTAAAACAATTATGAAAAATATTCACACAAGACAAAGATGTTAACATGGTAAAACCCCTATCAAACAGGGGAAACATCCACGACACCCTCTACGGAGTAAAATGAAAATTCCACTAGAATGAGTTTTAGAGTACGAGCAAGCAATGTATTATCCAACCAATTGAGACCTAAAACTAAGTCAAGAAATTATACCAACACTCCTAGTTTTTCTCTGACTTTTTTGGCTTCTGACTGTTATCTTTAAAATCCTCTAAGCTTTACACCTTTGCTCCTTCTTTACGCCGACTCTGATGGTAAAAATCTCTTTACCAGCACAACTTGACTGATGTTGTGTGAAAGTGTAGTGAAGTGATATGCCTAACACATGCATGCAACTCACTTACACTTATACATCCGATTTCCTACAAGTTACAAATTTGGTCTAAAATGGCATGCAAGAGTTATGAATCAACTTTTCTTTAAAATAGACTACTCTTTTTAAGGCAGATCAAAAAATAATCTTGCTATAATAAAAGATCCAAGATCCTATATATCTCTCTCTTATTTATTTACAAAACTCTTTCACAAAATGTGAAATACAATCTGGGAGACATAAACATCTTTAGATCTGAAAATTTTGAAGTCTTATTTTTTCAAGAAAACTTGAAAACATAAAAGGATATATGTTGGGAAAAATTTGATAAAAACATTTTAAAACTAAAAACCCAATATAGAGATGATTTTTAATGAAGAAATCAGTCCTAACCATAAATCGTGACGGTATCACCTAGTCAGATCCACAAATCTTAAAGGTATGAAAAGATATCAGACTTGGTGAAAGTTTTGGACAATAGTTGTAAATCGAAGAGGATTTAGAACCATGAACACAAAAAAATCTCAAACTTTCAAAAGTTTTGTGGAAAAATTTGGCCAGAGTTTGGATTACAATTTTCTTTTTCTCTCTTATTTTTCCTCTTTTTTCTTTCTCTCTCTCTATCTTATTTTCTCTCTCCATCTTATTTTCTCCCAACTCCCAGACTTGACAAAAATTAGAAACAAATGACCCTCAACCCTTATTTATAGTGGACGATGGAAGGATCCGAAACGGGGTTCAAAATCAAGGGTCAAGATTAAGTCGAGCAAACGGTTATAAATCTAACGGTTCAAGATGCACCACATTTTAACTCTCTGTGATTGGCTCAAACAAGTAAGACATGGATTGAGATAAAATGCGTGCAGACCATTGATGAATTCAAACCAATGTTCCAGATTAACTCTTAAGAATGTGAGACGAAAGAAACACAAATTTGATCATTGTTAGAGCAACACGTGTGTGACCCAGATTGATTATAAAACGCGTGTTTTTAAGTTTTATAAAATCTCATTTCCACCCCAAATGTCTCTGCTGCTTTCGAATTCTACACAAGGTAAATTTTAAGAACTTTAGGATATTATAAAATGGCCCACACAATTTTAAAACCTAATTTAAATATTTAAAAAATAAATTTTAATTGTTTAAAAAATTCCTAAAAATATTTAAAAATATTAAGAAATAATTTTAAGCCAATGTTAACACACACACATCTCATGCACACAAAATGTTAAATAAATGTAGTCCTAGGTGTTGTGAGTTATGTTGGTTACAAACTTTTGAATCCTTGATTGTTGTTGATGTAGATCATGAAGAGGCATAAGGATTAGGGTTCTAGAATAGGATGATATAATTTTGTCTATATTTCCAAACTAGATAAGCTCCTATATTTTAGACTCAAGTGAGTCATATATATAGTGTGTTTTAATCTCCTCCTTTGGAAATATGAGCCAAAATATCCTTTGAGTCATCTAGGACTCGTAAGGATACAAAAAATAGAAAACCTTAAACCTATACAAAAATTCTATCTACCCTATATCCTAGAAATGAAAAATACATAACTCAACTAATTACGGACCAATACCCTAAAAATATCCAGATGCACGTAATGGTTCTGATTCCTATAAATAAAATAGCTAAGATCAATCTTTTTAGAAGAAATATTCAATAAATGTACAAGATAGACTCAAATATTTCTCCCCTATTTTGTCTCAAATGGACATAGGGAAAAATCACAAAAATAGATATCTGATATAAGCATAACATCGTAAATTTAGATGATGATATTCGATTTTGCTATAACCATACCTATGGATTTCCTTAAGGATTCAAAACGAGTGTGATCCAAAGGTTTTGTGAATATGTATTCTAGTTGAAGATCAATAGGTAAATAATTAATTCCCAATTCCTTAGATTCGACTAACTCGTGTATAAAATGATGTCTAATTTTAATGTGTTTGGTACGTGAGTGTTGGACAGGACTTTTCGAAATGTTAATCGCACCCTGATTATCACAATGGGGATGTAATTTTTCTTCGTTAATCCAAGAGTCGCTTAACATCTATTTTATCCATAATAATTGAGCACAACAGCTGCTTGCGGCTATATATTCGGATTCAACTGTGGATAAGGAAGTGCAATTTTATTTTTTACTGTTCTAACCTACCAAGTTATTATCAATGTAATAACATGCTCCTGATGTGATTTTACTGTCATCGGAACACCCAACCCAATCAGCGTCGGTGTATCCTATTATCGTACTGGATCTATCATTTGTGTAATAAAGTCCTAAGTTGAGCGTTCCTTTTACATATTTTATAATTCTTTTTATGCACAATAAATGACTCTCTTTAGGGACATTTTTATATCGAGAACACACACACAAACATCATACATAATGTCAGGGCGTCAAGCAGTTAGGTATATAAGACTTTCTATCATGCTACAATACAGTGTAGGATCGATTGATTTCCCATGTTATCCTTTAGATAAATTTACTAAAGTACTCGTGGGAGTAATAACATCTTTTGAATTTTCTAAGCCGAATTTTACTATTTCTAGAGCGTATTTATATTGCGATATAAATAAACCTTCTGAGTTTTGTTTGACCTGAAGTCCTAAAAAGAATTGTAACTCCCCCATAAGAGATATTTGAAACTCCCATTGCGTATCTTTAGAGAAATTTTTAACCTCAGGCGGGGGGGTATATCCAAAATAATGTCATCTACATACACTTGAGATATTATAACATTTTTGTCAAAATATTTGACAAAAAGACTTTGATCATTCCCACCTCTCCTAAAACCTTTATTTAAGACAAAAGTAGACAATCGTTCATACCAAACGCAAGGGGCTTATTTTAATCCATATAGCGCCTTTTTCATATGCGAGACATAATTTAGATGGTGAGGGTCAATGAACCCTTTAGTCTGTTCTACATAAGTTTCTTCGGTTAAAATGCCATTAAGGAATGCAGACTTTACATCCATTCAATATAAGGTAAATTTTAAGAGACACGCAATACCAAGAAGAAGATAAATAGATTTGAGACGTGTTCCAGGGGCAAAAGTTTCTTTGAAGTCTATTCCTTCAATTTGAGAATAACTCTGGGCTACAAGTTTGGCTTTGTTTCTAACTACCATCCTTGTTTCACCAGTTTTATTTTTAATAATCCATCTAGTGCCAATAACCCATTTATTTTCTGATCTAGGAATAAGATACCATACGTCATGAGTTTTAAATTGAATTTGTTCCTTTTTTATAACACCTATACAATAGGAATTATTTAATGCTTCATTCACATTCTACGATTCTATAATAGAAACAAGGCATGCGAAAAGTGCAATATTACGTATTTGGGATGTTGTTTGAATGGGATCTTCTAGGTTACTGACCACATTGTCTAAGGAGTGATCCTTAGAAATCCAATTTGGCACTTTAGGATCTCATTTGGTAAGGACTCAGTTATTTCTAAAGAGTTAAGGTTAGGATGGTTTTCTTACTCATCAATAAAGCTTGGTCATATGCTCTTATTCTCTACATTGGTGTCACTCACTACTACATTGATGGATTCTATTAAGGTTTTGGTATGAAGATTATAGACACCATAGGATCTTCTATTTGGAGAATAACCTAAGAAAATTGCTTTATCACCTCTGGTTTCGAATTTGGACAATTGTTCTTTATACTTGCAAACATAACATATACTACCAGAGTATCTAAAATATTTTAGGTTAGGTTTTTTCCAATACCAAAGTTCATAAGGTGTCTGTTTAGTATCTTTCCTAAGGTAGACTATATTTGTTATATGAGCTGTACGAACATCTTCAACCCAAAAGTATTTAGGTAAATCCTTTGTGTGGATCATAACACGAGCCATTTCCTAAAGAGTAAGATTTTTACGCTCAGTTTTCCCATTATGTTGGGGCATCTTAGGGGGACTAAATTCATGTTTGTAACCATTATAGTCACAATATTCGATAATTCATAAATCTATAAACTCACCCCCTCTATCACTACGAATTCTATTTACTTGGGAGTCCTTTTCATTTTTTTAGTTCGTAATAATTTTTTTAAAACTTATGAAAAGTTTTTGATTTTTGTTTCAAAAAGGCAACCCAGGTAAATCGTCAACCATAACCAAGATGTAACTGTTACCACAAAGACTAACAGTACGAGAGGGACCCATTAGGTCCATATGGATGAGTTCTAGAGGTTTGGTGGATAAAACCTGCTTGACTTTCTTATGAGGAGATTTAACTATCTTTTGTTCTTGACAGGGTCCACATACTATATGGGAAATAGGTTTGATCTTGGGAAGACCTCTAAAAATTTCTTGTGAGCTTAACTTACCAAGACTATTGTAATTTATGTGACCTAACTTATTGTGCCAGATTTCATTATCTTCCATCCTGGCTATATTACATATCTCAGATCCGATGTCTACTATATAACAGTTATAAGGTATCCTGAGGCCTATAATAATACAATATCCATTCTAATTTAGAATTATACAAATGGTTTTTGAGAATGTGATAGTATGGTTTGAGTCACAAAATTATGATATACTCAGTAAATCAGCTTTAAGACCCTTTATTAATAGAACGTCCTCATGAGTAAGCAAACCTTTTTCTTGGAGTGTCCCTTTACCTATGGTCTGGGCAGAGACGCCATCTCCAAGCAAAAACTTTTCTCCTAAGAAGTCATTTTTGTTAGTAAGCTTAGTCTCGTCCCTAATTATATGTTTAGAACAACCCGAGTCCAAATACCATCCAAATGAAGTGTGTTCAGCTTTTAAAGTACTAATAACCATATTACACGTCATTTGGGGTATTAGATCATCTTTCCTAACCCAAATTGCTCTAGTTTTAAAATGTTTGCACATATTTGCTCGGATATGATAAAATTTGCGAGCATCAGGTTTTTCTTTAGAAGATTTTTGCACATTAAACTGATTTTTGGAAGATTGTGGAGAATTTGGTTTGATCATAAGTCTAGGTTCCTTTCTCTTGGACTTTCTTTTAGTGTTAGGTCGTTTCTTCGTATTTCGATAGTTAAAGTTCTTATCAGGATGTCTAGGAAGGACGTAGTAATTTCTGTTTTGCCTAAAATAGTTTAAGTTTCTAAACATGGGAGTGTATTAAAAGGATTGACCTAGATGCTTTTTAAAATAGGAACAAGTGAATGTCCATTGACATCATAATAGGAGCAGTAAAGGTGGATCAAAGGTTTCTTAATGTCTTGAAGACCTTTAAAGATGGGTTTGTCTAAGTGTGGGGTTTTAGTCCTATGTCTTGTATCGACAGGTTGGAACGAGGACTCTCCTTACCGTAGGGGGGCAGACATATTTAGTCTTAGATTAAACTTTAGATTTAGAGTCACTGCTTATCAAAATGTCTTTCCCTTTCTATTTTTTTTATAAAAATATGCTTTTATAGACTGAAAATCTGGACAAGTTTCCATTTGCCGTTTTCCTCCTGGCATAAACTTTATGGTTTGCAAATTTTTAGTTTGTGTGTCAGTGTTGAATCTAATACCCGTTTTGTCCTCAAAATTGGTTTGACCCGGATGCTACGATGTCTTTAAAACAATTAGTAGAAGTGTTTTCAAAATTTAAAAACTTTTTGAAGACTATTGAAACTTTTTTTTTATTTTTCTAATTCTAATAATATGGCCTTGTATTTTTTTTCTAGAATTTCATTAGATTCAGAAAGATCCTTAATTTTATCAGAAACAACCTTAGTTTGAGTTTCATGGGCTAGACATTGATTAGTGTAATCTTCAGCATTTTGTTCAACCACGAGACTAAGAGATTCTATCTTTTCAGTCAAGTCTTTAATGGTTCTTTCTAATCTAGTGCTCTTCCTAAGCATCTTTGTGTACAGTGTGTGGATGTCGAGAAGGTCATCATTATCGGATTCACTAAGTGTGGTGGGTGATTGTTCACCTATCGATTCATTTTTTGAACTCACACACCCATTCAGTTCGCCATTCATTCGATCCCTTTAACTCACACACACGGAAATAGAGCTACTATTATCAGTATAACCATTATTAGCATTCTTAGGGCACAAAGTAGATAAACTATTAACATGCACAGTAAAATCATTATTAGGGAGACTCTCATCAGTATTATTATCAGAATATACTATCTTTGAAAAAATGACAAACAGAGGTCAAATATGTTAGATGATTCAGGCTCGTCATCATCTGAATCGCTTGAATCATCCCATGTTTTACACAGATTGGCCTTATTATGTTTTTTCAGGTTGACCCTACAGTTAATGGCAATGTGACCTATTTTACCATACGTAAATCATTCAGACTTGCTATGGTCTTTCTTAGGTTTGATGTTGTTCTAGTGTTTCTCTGGTCTCCTCTCATGAGGTCTGTTATTGGATTGATTTGAATAAGGAGTCTTTCCATTTTTAGCAGCAACATTATTTCTAAACTTCAGTATTTTCTTGAAATGTTTAGACATTAAGGCTATTTGGTTATCCAAATCATCCAAATCACAAATTGGATTTCAAGATTAGGCATAACTTTAGATTGAAACATCACATTGGGACTAATGTTTTTATTATGACTTCCAAGAAGTTGTTTCTTATAATTCTTAATTTGCTACTGAGGAGTTCAGGGGTAAGATTTGGATCTTCCATTTTCTCAATTGCATATCTTTTACTGTCAAAATTCTGTGGAAGTGATCTTATGATTTTAGAGACAATTTCTCTTCTGTTATAGACAATGCCATTTTCTTGTAGTTTAGTTACGACATCAGTTAATTTGATATAAAAATCATCTAAGGTCTCAGTCTCAGTCATAACTAGGGTGTTATATTATTGAAAGAGCTTTTGAGTCTTGGCAGCCTTATCACGTGTATAGCCTTCATGGGTTGTGACCAACGTGTCCCAGGCTTCATTGGAAGTGGTACATATAGAGATTCTTTTGAACTCATGCTCATTAACAGACATGAGTATTGCATTCTTGCCTTTATTATTGCAGAGGGATGCTTGTTTCTCCTCTTTAGTACTTTCAATGAGAAGTTTTTTAATTCTTATTTCACTGCCTTCTGCTAAAGGTTTAATAGGATGAAAGTAGCCATTTTCTATGCATCCCAAACTTCATCTCCCAGTGTTCCTTGGATGAAGGCAATCATCCTTATTTTTCAGTAAGGAAAATTATTTCCATCGAAGAGGGGAGGTTGGGATAAGTTTCCTAGTCTCTCAAATTTCTCATCCATTAGGTGTTTTTAAAACAGTTTCAAAAAACATAGGATTCTAAACAATTATTTTGAAAAATAAGAACCCGCTCTGATACCAATTGAAAATCCCTTACTAAGTCGCTTAATCAAAAGTTAAAATAGGTAAGAAAGGTTCGAATATTTTCTTGAGGAAACTCTTTTAATAACACCAAGGAAAACTCAAGTTATGTTAGAAAATGTTTTTGAACAAGAAATTTCAGTTACTTGGAATATTAAAGGTTTAAAATAATTTTAAACACTTTTAGCAGTGATAGAAAAAGTAAAACAAGTATAAAAAATAATCACACGAGACAAGATTTTAACATGGTAAAACCCCTATCAAACAGGGGAAACATCCACGACTCCCTCTATGGAGTAAAATGAAAATTCCACTAGAATGAGTTTAGAGTACAAGAAACAAACATATTATCCAACCAAATGAGACCTAAAACTAAGTTAAGAAATTATACCAGCACTCCTAGTTTTTCTATGAGTTTTCTAGCTTCTGACTGTTGTCTTTAACGTCCTCCAAGCTTTACACCTTTGCTCCTTCTTTACGTCAACTCTGGTGGTAAAAATCTCTTTACCAACACAACTTTACTGATGTTATGTGAAAGTGTAGTTAATTGATGTGCCTAACACATGAATGAAACTCACTCACACTTATACAGACAATTTCCTACAAGTTAAAAATTTGGTCTAAAATGACATGCAAGAGTTATGAATCAACTTTTCGTTAAAACAGACTCCTCTTTTTAAGGAAGATAAGAAAATAATCTTGCTATAATAAAAGAGACAAGATCATATATGTCTCTCTCTTATTTATTTACAAAACTATTTCATAATATGTGAAATACAAATTGGGAGAGATAAACGTCTTTAGATCTGAAAATTTTGAAGTCTTGTTTTTCAAGAAAACTTGAAAACAAAAAGGAGATGTGTTGGAAAAATTTGATAAAAAGATTTTAAAACTAAAAACCCAACAGAGAGATGATTTCTAATGAAGAAGTCAGTCCTAACTGTAAATCATGACTGTATCACTTAATCAGATCCACAAATCTCAAAGGTATGAGAAGAGATCAAACTTGGTGAAAGTGTTGGACAAGAGATGTAAACCAGAGAGGATTTATAACCACAAACACAAAAAAAAATCTCAAACTCTAAAAAGATTTCTAGAAAAATTTTCCTAGAGTTTGGTTTGAAATTTTACTTTTCTCCCTTATTTTTCCTCTCTTTTTTCTCTCTCCCTCTCTTATTTTCTCTCTCTCTCTCTCTCTCTCTCTCTCTCTCTTTCTCTCTCTCTCTCTCTCTCTCTCTCTCTCTCTCTCTCTCTCTCTCTATATATATATATATATATATATATATATATATATATATATATATATATATATATTATTTTCTCCTAACTCCCAGACTTGCCAAAAATTAAAAACAAATGACCCTCAGTCCTTATTTATAGTGGACAATAGAAGGATCTAGAATGCGGTTCAAAATCAAGGGTCAAGATTAAGTCGAGCAAACAGTTCTTTGTGATTGTATCAAACAAGTAAGACATAGATTGAGATAAAATGCATGCAAACCATTCATGAATTCAAACCAACGTTCCAGATTGACTTTCAAGAATGTGAGATGAAAGAAACACAAATCTGATCGTTGATAGAGCAGCACATGTGTGACCCAGATTGATTGTAAAACACATGTTTTTGAGTTTTATAAAATCTCATTTTCCACCCCAAATGTCTCTTCCGCTTTCGGATTCTACGCAAGGTAAATTTTAGGAACTTTAGGATATTATTAAAGGTTTAATTGTTTAAAAATTCCTAAAAATATTAAAAAATAATTTCAAGAAAATGTGAACACACACACACACACCCCTATCATACACACACAATGTCAAATAAATGAAATCTTAGGTGTTGTGATTTGTGTTGGTTACTACCTTCTGAATCCTTGATTTTTGTTCATGTAGATCATGAAGAGAAATGAGGCTTAGGGTTCTAGAATAGGATGACATAATTTTGTTTATATTTCAAAACTAGATAAGCTCCTATATTTTAGACTCAAGTGAGTCATATATATAGTGTGCTTCACTACGACGATCAACTACTCACTCAAAGTAATTTTTACCTTCTTGAGTTGACTCGCCGATGCCTCGAAACCCCTTAAAATCTCTCTCTCTCTCTCTCTCTCCAAATCTAACATCCTGAGACCTAACTCCCTATTCAGCTTCTTCGTATTTAAGGTCTCAGCGTACAAAACTCTAAACGCTATTTGGATCTCACTTTCACCCTCACTAGAACACTCACTCTCATACTCGCTAAAAACCCTCAAATCATCATCGAGGCTGTCACATGAACAATTATCCACATTATCTTGGGACAAACTAGGTGTGCTCACGTGAAGAGCAAAAAATGCAACACACATCCCATTTGAAGATTCATCCCCGAAATCCTTCATCTCTTCCTAACTATCGCTAACAGTGAATGTCATGGCAACTTTCTTTACCTTCAACTGTATCCTAATAGGACACTCAAACACCCTATACCCCTTGACCTTGCACTAGAAACATCTCTCCTCTTCCACTTTCTCTTTTTATTTATCTCCGCTCTCTTTAGTCTCTGTAAATAAGTTATACGTCTTGTGATATTGATTTAAATAAGTTCGTAAATTCCAATTATAAACTTATTTAATTACAGTCAATTTTAAACCAAATAAAATCATCCCTTAAACAAGCAACTACGCACGTGTGTGTGTGTGTCAAACCAATAAACACCAACTCGCAGATTTCAGGAAAATTCCCCAAAGGGCAAAACCTTTTATTTCACTACGAATTAAATCAAAATTTACAATCACAATGAAATATGCAATAAGTTTACCTCAGCAAACCTACATAGACACACAGCCTAGAGTCAGCCAGGACCGACTCTCCAATTTATCTCATGATCGCCTTCGAGCACTCCCTATTTACATGCAGTCGTAGTCAGCCCAGTACTCGAGTAGAGATCCTCTCTACAAGAGAAACTAGACACAAGATATGTTATTGGGTTCCAAAATAATTCACAAAACTATTGGGATGATTTGTGAATTGAAAACAAGGAATTAAAACCCTAAAAGTGAGAAGAAAAAGAATTATGCCAAAGCAGTTTCGTCTCTGTTAAAAATCGCAGGTCTTCTAACTAAAAATGAAGTTGGGAAAACCTTTTTATAGAAAATCTAAGATGGCGCATCGCTCGAATAAAAGGCTATCTCGCTCAAATGAGGACACGTGTCGCTTGAACGAACTTCGCGCGACATAGGGATGTCGCTTGAACAAAGTCTTATGTCTCTTTTATCAGAAAATAAAAAATTATTTTTTTATTTTCCTTTCTCCACTAAATGTTCTACCTTGAAACTTCGAAAAATATTTTTTGACAAAAAACATAGAAAGTCCGCTCCAACACTTAAAAAAATATTCATAAAAAATATCCCAATATTCTAAGTGAAATGCTATGGGATTAAAACACAACCTTTACCAAATTTATCTCGCGGAGGATTGAATGTTGAAGAACTTGATATTCGGAACCGTCTTGATGCATATTTGATCTGGAACATTCTTCGACGTTTGTAGAGGTATATGACATACTCAATTGTTAACGGACATTTCTAAAATCACGTCCTTACAAATCTCCCCCTATGTCTATGTCGGTACAAAATAAAAAAATCCTAATTAATGAAAAAAATGCCTATACAAATCTAATACCCTCCCCTGAATCCAAAACTGAAAAGGTACTAAACATGCATGTCCAAAAAATTTCTTCAAAATGTTCAACTTCAAATCTTTAATCTTTTCTCATCAGGAACGATCTTCAATCTTTGTACCTACACACAGGAGACAAAGCATATACCTTTGACGGATCACGTTTGAAATTATATAAGAATAAATCAATCAATATAATCAAATGTCCCCATAATGCAAAAACTTCCCCATAATTCGTTCTCCCCATTTTTATTTGTTAGAAATAAACAAGGAAGCGAGTAAAAAAAATAAACATTGTGTTGTCACGACAAAAAAAATGCATAGAAAATATGGATTAAACTACGCTCATGGAAAGAATAACTCAAAAGATTCCACAAACTATTTTTGATTTTATCGTCTATATGATATAGCAAGAGAAAAATCACGTGCAAGTACCCGAGAATCAACTAGTCTAATATCTAGTGCCTCTAAAAGTGATTTTCTAACCCAAATAGGTGTGCAACGACGCATAGGGGTTTTGGGAACCAAGGGAATACTATACTTAAACTTCCTAGGACTTCTTCAAAGATCGAAACAAAAATGCCTAAGGTGACCTTTCCTATCACAATGTAAACATGTGTAAACGGGTGGAACTACACCTATGGGTTGACCTTTTCTAACGTCCTTGGGATTTATTGATCCTCTAAAACAAAAAATGGTCATGGCTTTAATACTCAAACACGAGAACACGACGATCCACTACCATTGCTATCAACACTACTCGAGTCTGTCAAATCATTTTTTATCTCCAAATTTTTTTACTAAAGCAAAGAATTAGACTCTTACAATTTTAGGGACTCCTTCTCTAAATTTTCAATTATTTCTAGAGGGTTATTATGTTTTTTCTTAAAATATGCACACTTATCCCTAAGAGTCTCCTCACGTGCCACAAACTCATCGAGTAAAATATTTTTATCCACTTTGGCACAAACACAAATCCTAGATGTTTTAAAGTCCTCCAATTCTTTTTCTAAAAATAGGACTCTATCATCATTCTCCTTTTTGGACAATTTTAAAGAATTAAAGTCATGGTCTAAAGAAATAAATTTCTCATGATAAAAATCTCTTTGATTTTGAACCGTTTGCAAAAGATTCATAGCGGATTTAAAATGACCATTTTCTTTTTCCAAAAAATCTATTATTTTCGCAAATGTCAAATTCAAACTATTAAATCATCAAAACTCTGATCCGTATCATCAAGGAGGGGCATCGGATTGCATAAGTGCTCCATCAAAAAAAATTATGATTTTTTTCAAAACAAATTTAAAAAAAAAAATCAATATCATAATTTTTTTTGGAAATAGGAATACTTGGTAAATTTGAGTAACCTTCTCTGATACCAATTTGTAAATAAGTGATGCGCCGTGTGATACTGATTTAAATAAATTCGTGAATTTCAATTATAAACTTATTTAATTAGAGTCAATTTTAAACCAAATAAAATCATCCCTTAAACAAGCAACTACGCGCGCGTGTATGTGTGTGTGTGTATGTCAAATGAATAAACACAAATAACTAACTCGTAGATTTCAAAAAAAATCTCCAAAGGGCAAAACCTATTATTTCACTATAAATTAAATCACAATTTACAATCACAATGAAATCTGCAATAATTTTACCTCACCAAACGTACATAGACACGCAGTCTAGAGCTAGCCAAAACCGCAGCTCCAATTCAGCCCAAGAACGCCCACGAGCACTCCTTATTTACACTCAGTCGTAGTCAGCCAAGTACTCCCCTCAAGAGCACCTAGATCAGCAGTAGATATCCTCACTACAAGAGAAACTTGACACAAGATGTGTTATTGGGTTCCAAAACAATTCACACATACTATTGGGTTGATTTGTGAATTGAAAACAAAGGATGAAAGCCCTAAAAGTGAGAAGACAAAGAATTTTGTCAAAGCAGTTTCGTCTCTTTTCAAAATCACATGTCTTCTAATAAAACCTTTTTATAGAAAATCTAAGGTAGCACATCGCTCGAAGGAAAAGGCTATCTCGCTCCAACGAGCTCCGCGCGACATAGGGATGTCCCTCGAACGAAGTCTTCTGTAGCTTGAATGAGAAACTAAAAAATATATTTTTTTCTTTTCCTTCCACTAGTAAATGTTCCACCTTGAAAATTCGAAAAATTCTTTTTGACGAAAAACATAAAAAGTTCGCTCCAACATTTAGATAAATAAGTGAAATGCTATGGATTAAAACACAACCTTTGCCAAATTTATCTCGCGAAGGCTTGAATGTTGAAGAACTTAATATTCAGAACCGTCTTGGTGCATATGTGATCTTGAACATTGTTTGACATTTGTAACGGTATATGACATACTCAATTGTTAACGGACATTTATAAAATCATGTCCTTACAGTCTCTTCTTTCTTTTTATTTTTCTAAAAAACTCCTTTATTGGATGAATTTTCTTTTGAAAATTTGAGAAACTTTTTGAATTTTTTAGCAAGAATGGCCACATCATCAAAATAAAATTCTCCCTCAGAATCGGAATCACAAACTCGCACTTTATTTTCCTTTTCTTTCTTGTACCCTTCCTCACTCTTCCTAGACGGGGCTCTACATGCTATCCATTTATCCTTAGACTTGACAGTGCTAGGAAACATGTCAATTTCATATGTCTGGAGGTCTCCTACTAGTTCTTCTAACTTAAGATTGCTCAAATTTCCTAAAGAAATCAACATAGTCACTTTCGGGATAAAACGTTTAGGCAACACTCTCAAAATAATTTTAGCCACTCGTGCATCAGGAATATGCTCATCAAGATTGAAACTAGTGTTGACAATATCAGACAAACCTGCATAAAACTCATCAAAACACTCAGAATCAAGTATAGTAATACTTTCAAATTGAATAGTTAAAATTTTCAATTTAGACTCTTTCACTGCAGTCGTTCCTTCATGGGTAAGTTATAAAAAATCTCATGCTTCTTTTGACGTTGTGTACGTCATGATACGTTGGAACTTGTTAGGGGTGACGGCTCCAGAAATTACGCTTAGCCCACGAGAATTAAAAGTGCTCCATTCGGACCAGTCAGTTACAGGTTCAAGATTAATGACATTATTAGCAATGATAGTGGGAGGAGTCCAACCTTTTTCACAAATAGACCAAACACGCTCATCGATGGACTTTAAATGAGATTTTCTACCAGATTTCCAATAGGCATAATTAATCCTGTAAAAACCTGGCAACCGATTATATGAGTTTTCATTCGAACATTGCGATTTTTAAAATTCAATTTTTTCCAAAAAATCGACATCACAAAAATTTCGCAAAAAAATGACCACTCAGTAATTTAGAGTAACCTCCTATGATACCAATTTCAAAAGGTAAGATTGTTTGAAAAGATCTTATACCAATTTGAGAATGTGGTGGGATATCGAATGTATGTGGATTCAAAAATTTCTAATTATAAACTAATTTAACTAGATGTAAATTTTTAATCCAAATTAATTAAACCCTAACACATGCATCTAGGTGTATAAATCATTCCATCACAAATAAACATAAATTACTGACACGGATTTTAGGGGAAAAAATCTCCAGCAAGGGTAAAACCTTTATTTCAATAAATGTAATAACACTTACAGAAATCTACAATGAATATTTTTTCAGAACACTCACATGGTTCGCAACCTAGGATCATTAATTAATTAACCACAACAAACCCACAATAACCTCAGCTCTATCTTCAGGAAGGAACACCCTCAAACACTCCCAAGTGATCACAATCGTTGTCAGCAGCTCCCTCAAGAGCTACCAAGTTAGCTGTAGAGATTTTGTCTCTATAAGAGAAATTTCACCAAACTTGTATCTTGGGTTCCAAAAAAATTCACTAAAGCTATTGGGATGATTTGTGAATTGAAAAACAAAGTTAGAAACCCCTAAATGAGAAGACAAAAATTCTGCTATTTTTAGTTTTCGTAGAAAGTCTCAGGTCTTCTGAAGAAAAATGGACTCAGTTAACAGGTATTTATAAAAAAAATTAAGTCAGCGGCTTCGTTCGAATGACATTGGGAGGTCGCACGAACGACTTCAAATGTCGTTCGTTCCAGGGGAGCGCGGGACCTATCAAAGGAGGTAAGAACACCAAAACAGTACCTTGTCGTTTGATGAAATGAATCAACCGACCTTCAAACGAGCTATCACTCATGATGCTCTGTCTCTTGAAGCTATCATTTGAACGATTTTTTCTTGTCGTTTGAGTAACGTCAATGAAAAATATTTTTTCCCCCTCGGGACATAAAATAATTATTTTGACAAAAAATGACGCCTCGGGTGTTTAAAACCATTTTAGAAAAATTATTTCAACACTTTAAATGAACCATTAAGGGACTTAAATAAAACCTTACCAAAATATATCTCACAGAGGCTTGTTTGTTGAAGAATGTTGATATTTGGATCCGTCTTAATGCATGAATGAGCTTGAACATTCTTCGATGATTGTAGTGGTATACAACATACTCTAATGTAAACGAACTATGTAAAATATGTCCTTACAACTAACCTTAATCAACTTGTAGAGTTTGAATTTGTGTGAAAAAATCTTTTAGTAATGATCCTTGCCCATAATTCTCCCACAATCTTCTGCCAATTGATCTTTTCTTGAGTCCCTTTGGTCTCCTCTTAGAAATTCTTTGAGTTTCTTGATTTTTTTCTCTCGAATCTCTTAGGCTTTTAGTATGACAAGGAAACCTCTATATATGATAAAGTGACTAATCACTTAACCCTAACCTTTCATTATACAAGCCTAATAATGAAATTAGGTTAATATGTACATTTAAAACGACCAGTATACCCCTATGCGGGTCCTATTTAGTCTATAAAGCCCCTGGTACCCATTCACTATCACTTAGTACTAAATTTTGTCTATTTCAACCTATTTTAGATCAGTCGTGCACTCGAAATCATCATCCGAGAAACCCATCATCAATTTACCATCTTATTGCCAACATGACACCACATGCGCTTCCCGAATAAGTTATCATCTACCCACCACTTTTATCCACTTACGATGTTATATAAATTAATAAGTTTTATTTATTTATCACACAAGTAAATGTAATAACACATAAATATTATTCCATTTCTCCCTAATTAATATTTATTCAATTCACTTTATTTTCGATTTAATTAAATTACTGTGACACGTGTAATTTAAATATTCTAAAAAATATGAGGTGTTACAAACATCTTCAGTGTTAGGAATGGAGTGATTAAAAATATCTAACGAGATTGCAAGTATGGAAAAAGAATGACATATAGGTGCACCAATTACATCATGTATACTATCACAGATGCTAAGGTCCATCTTCAAATGCACTAGTTCTACCTCAAGGTAATTAAACCTAATAAAAATGTGGACTAGTTTTTATACTACTTGAGAGTGCGTGTGCTTGAAAATGAGATAGATGAAAGGTACCCGATTATAAAAAAAATAAAAATAAACAAGGTTTTCTTTTGTACTTCAAGATTGGGAAACGAATACAAAGTCTAAGGTCTATTGGAAAATTTCCCGACGTAAAGCATACTCTGATTTCATGCAAGTTTCTCTCTCTCTCTCTCTCTCTCTCTCTCTCTCTCTCTCTATCTATCTATCTATATATCTATCTATCTATCTATCTATCTATCTATCTCTCTCTTTCTCTGTATATATATATATATATATATATATATATATTCAAATCATGAGAAACTTTATTATTTGACTTAATCATATTTTAATAAACACTAAAATTAAAATAATTAAATATGATTTATTATCTTGTTAGTAACAACAATATAATTTATATATTTATATTACATTTCAACTCATTATCCATTATGATGCAATATTAAAAATCAATCAAATCAATCATATAATAATTTTTATATCAAATCACACATAAAGGAGGATGATGTAATGAAAAATAACATGCGTGATTTTTAACATGGTAAAATCATAAACCTTAAAAAAATATCCACGATTCCCTCTATGGAGTAAACAAAAAATCTCACTAAGAAATAAGAATTAACTGTACAAGTTACATACAGAAATAAAGCACATGCTGATTGCCTACAAAAATCAAATATGATAATTCCGAATCGATGGAGAATGTAGAACTGAAAAACTAATTTGTTGTAGTGTAGTGAAAATGTTCTTATATGCACAACATGAAAGAACTCGCATAAACATAAAAAATTACAAAACAAAATATATTTACAAAATAAGATTGCAAATATTAACAAAATATGTTTTTTGAAAACACATACTAACATATTTTCGAATATTTATTCATAATAACGATTCAAATAGATTTCAATATGTATAACATTCAAGCATACATCTCAAAAAATTGATTTCAATAATTTTGTTTTAAAAACATATTTAACAAATTCTAGGAAAGAGAAAAAATAAAACATGCATATGTCTAAACAAAATATTATCCTAAACATGTTAGGGAAATAATCACAATAAACATAAGATGACAATATGCAATAACAAAGGAAGAATTTTGTAAGAACATGATTTTATAAATTCCCATTTAGAATCTAGGAATTTTCTATGTGTCATAGATCAAAACAAGTATGTCGTATACCGCTACCTTTGGCACGTCAACACAATCATCCATGACGGCCTCTATCCGAATTTGAAGCTTCACGCACCCATCATCTTCATACGTGCGTAGTGCAATAACATCGAGCAACGTGCGTCTTATCCGTTCCCACTAACTCCACTCGCTAAAATGGTATAATTTTTAATTTGAGTTTTTAATGTTTCCGTATTTATTTAAGAATTTTTCTAAAAATTTTTTAGCAAAATAAATTAGGTTTTCTAAGTTAAAACTAATTTCAAAAGTCATGTTGAACTTAGAATTTATCGCTTCAGTCGTTCAAATAACTAAGCCATGTCGTTCAAATGACATGCTGATGTCGTTCAAAAGACCTCATTAAGCGACATTATGTGTTGTGAGATAGGTCGCACAAAGCTCGCTTAAAGAAGTCATCAAACGAACACGTACTGTTTTGGTATTTTTACATTGTTTGATAGGTGGCGTGATGTGGGATCAAGCCACATCTGATGTCGTTCGAGTGATATCCTTTTGTCATTCAAGCAACCGTCCGACTTAATTTTTTTTTAGACAAATACATATTTTTGCATCAAGACTTTTCAACTCTTTACAACTCCATTTTCTGCATAACACCTGCGATTTTAAGACTTCATTTTTTGAGTCTTAAACCACTTCTGATTCACCAAATTCCAAATTCTATAGCCATATTACTCATTCTACTCACCGAGAGTAACCCTTGTGGAGAAGAAGGCTGTGTTTGCACTTCTGACCATTGAAGATCTTGCAGGATCTCTTATCGGCGACAATAAATTGAGACCTACGGATATTCGTGTGTCACAAAAAGTTGTATTTCTTTATATTTGTAAGTCGAGGCTTACACAATATAGTGATTTTTCCCCTTTGGGGATTTTTCCTCAAATCCGTTTTTGTGATTGTGTTCATTCTTGATTGCGTATATTCTATCAATCACAATTACAAGCATGAGCTAGGGTCTTAATTGATAACTGGGCATAAAATTGGAATTTAATTAAATAAGTTTGTTCATTGATTTATATCACACTCTCAAATTGGTATCAGATCCAATTACACAATTATATTGTGTAATTTTTTTACAAAATCTTTCTAGATATCAATTTTTTGTCAAAAAATTTATTTTTTAAAAAGTGCAAATTTAATGGAAAACTTGTATAATCGAGTGCCAATTTTTTATGGGACAAATTATGCATATTTGAAATCCCATATGAAATCCCACTGATGAATGTGTCTGGATTGTATGTGAAAGAGGATGGAATACTCCCTCTGTCACCGTAGAAAATGTGACAAATCTTAAACCGATATCAGATTGGACTAAGGAAGAATTTAAATGGATCACATATAACTCACGTGGGCTAAGTGAAATTTCTGAAGCCGTCACACCCGATGAGTTTGCAAGGACAAAAAATTTCAATTAAGTCCATATGTACTATTGGCTTAATTCCAGACAAAACCATTTGAGTCATAGGATAGAAGCTTGTTCCTATCAAGCCTATGACGTTTGAAGAAGTTGAAGACGTAGAGGCCAAGATTTAAAGTTTCATCCTTGTAGATTTTAGTTCCATGTTTCTACGTCAGCAAAAATTGGATTCCAAGTCTCCAAAGGTATGAATGCACTATTATATATGTAGGAACTTGGAAAATATTTTATGGGCGTAAATTTTATAAAGTTTTGTCTTAACGACTTTTAATTTTCTCAGAAAATCATTTTAGACTTGTTTTATAAAAGTTTTGGGCTTAAAGACTAAAGTTTGGATTTTCTAAAAAATCGGTTGAACGAAACTGGGTCTCGTTCAAACGAGATTCCCGGTCGTTCGAATGACATTTCTAACGAGTTTCACTTCCATTTTTTTGTTTTCTTATTAGAAGTTTGGTTCAAACGAAGTCGTTCAAAAGATATGGTTCGAACGAGATATGAAACGACATTAGCCTCTTCAACTCTGAATGTTCGTTAGAAGTTGTTTGAACGATTTTGTTCAAATGAGAAAGGTCGTTCGAACGAGATTGCGTCAGTTTTTGCTAGTTTTTGTTTTTCCCTCCAATTTTTCCCACTATTTCTCCCACTACTTTTTGACAATATTTATCCAATTCGGGATAAATGTTTTTATAGGATTTTCCATACATCTAAAGTTGTTCTTTAGAGAAAAATTCATCAAAAAGTCCTCTTTTATGTGTTGAGTTTAATGGATTAATTTCTTCCAAAAACACATATACACCTATAGTTTGTTTACTTCCAAGTTCATACATATATACATTTTGCTTGGAGAGTTTGTTTGGCACTGGGTTTTCTCTACACCAATAAGAAGAGAGGTTTGGGTTCATTCTCTACCCATAAAGGAGAAGAAGTTTGTACTGTGGCTTTCTCACATGGTTAAAGGCACCATGTGTGGTTGACGGTGGATTGTGCCTCCATTGGTGGACTCCAAGGCTGCAATGGACGTCGTGGTTATCAACTAGACGGAGGTATTTGTAAGAAGAAGTGTCGTAGATTTAAGGGAGTAAAGTTGAGTGTTGTAAGTCTTTTTGTTTTATAATTATAAAACCGTATCTAATGGATTTGTTAGGCTAGGGCCGTCCGAGGTTTTTCCCATTTGGATTTTCCTCGTACATCGTCATGTAGTGAGATTGTTTCTTGTATCTTATTTAACTCAATTAGAAATCATGCTTAGGTTAAAAAGATAAAATTTGATTTAATTTGCAATCTTACTTTAATTTGGTGCTAAAATATATTTGGGGAGAATTTAAGTTAATTTAATTCAAGCAGCACAATTTAGTTAGATATAATTTGTGTTAATTTAGTTTGGCATGTATTGAAAAATCAATTAATTATTGTTAGGCAAATTTTAGGACTTGGGTTTAATTAATTGGTTTTAAGTGAAAATTAATGTTTGAGTAGTTTTTATTTCACTTCTAGTATTAATTTTAATTTGGAAGAAATTAAAATTTGAAGGTTGTTTATGTTTTAAATTTGAATTGACATTTTAGTTGGGAATTTAATTTGACGATCACATTAATTTACAAGAATTTTAAATTTTGGGGCCTTGTGTTCCATCAGAGTTTCGACGCATCATGACGTGTACCATATAAAAAGAAGCATGGTATGTTCTTCAACTTACCCATGAAGGAACTAATGCGGTTAAAGAGTCTAAATTGAAAAATCTGACTACTCAATTTGAAATAATTACCATGCTTGAATCTGAGTGTTTTGATGAATTCTATGCTCGTCTAACTGATATTGTTAACACTAGTTTTGATCTTGGTGAACATATTCTTGATGCTAGAATAGTTAAAAAGATTTTAAGATCATTGCCTAAGCGTTTTATCCCTAAAGTCACTGTGCTAAATTTTTTAGGAAATTTCAGTAGTATGAAATTAGCAGAACTGGTAGGAGACCTCTAGGCTTATGAAATTGACATGTTTCCTAATACGATTAAATAAAAATATAAAGGGGTAACACTTAAAGCTCGGGATAGAAAAGATGAGGGGTCAACTGGAAAGAGGGGTGAGTCGTCTAAGAGAAAAGAGGAAGAGACGTCAAATTCGAAGTTTGATTTTGATTTAGATGATTTGGATTTATTTGCCAAAAATTTCAAGAAATTTCTCCAATTAAAGAAAAATAATGGCAATTTCAAAGGTAAAAGGAATTTTGAGAAAAATAAATCAGAAAAGAAAAATGATAAAGATAAAAAGGACACGCCTAAAAGAGACGAAGAGAGATATTATGAGTGTGACAGTACATGTCATAAGGCTTTTGAGTGTCCAACTAGGTTGAAACGTCAAGGCAGAGGCAAAGTTATTTTAAATGTCTCTCTTCGTGTCGACAGTGACGTCGAATCGATGGATTTTGGAGATGAGTCACTGCATGAATGTAACTTCATCGGGATTCATGGCTAGTCATGGAGCACTGACAGTGTACCTCACAACTATGAGGATGCTACTTCATAGGGACACCTCAATAATGAAAGTGATGTGAGTGAGGGGGAATCTACTGCAACTGAGAGCGAGAGTGATCTACGACGCGCCTACGTCGAGTTGTATATTGATTCATTTAAAACTAAAAATCGTAACAAAGTGTTAGCTCTTAGGATCATCGCCTTAGATAAATATTTGGGATAGATGAGAGTGAGAGAGTCATCCGTTAGCACAACCGAGAGAGAGAGAGAGAGAGAGAGATAGAGAGAGAGAAAGTTTGTGTTAAGAAAGAGAGAGTTTGTGTAGAGAGAAAAAGCTAGTTTAGAGAGAGAGAGAGAGAGAGAGAGAGAGAGAGAGAGATTATTTAGAGAGAGAGAGACTTGTTTTGAGAAAGAAAAGAGGGGATTTGACCAAGCAAGTGGATATTCTTACGAGTGAGCTACATTCTGCCCTGGAGGCTCGAAAGAAACTTGAAGCCCTTATTACCCAACTAACTCATCACTTTGAGAGAGATCGGAAGGTCAAAATAAAAATAGAGGACATATCTGGAAAGATGGGAAAGATGTTCCTCGTCCCTGATTTAGGTTTTGGTGAAAGGCGGGGAATAGGTTTTGATGGTACTTCCACATCTCATGTTATATCAGAACCAATTCCTGACTTTACTACGAATCCATACGTCTATCAACCAAACCTGTAAAGAAGAGTTCAACCAATAAAATCAGACTAAGGTCGGCCAAAGACTGTGTAGTTTGTACCTACTACAAAAGAAAAGGCCACCTAAGGGAGTTTTCCTATAGTTTGGTCGGACACAATGTACTTTTGCTTCTCCACGTACCGCTAGACATCTTACTAGTCTTAGAACAGGTTGAGTTTGTAGTCACCACATATCAGAGTTTAATGGAAGAGTTCTAATGGATTTCTTTGCCGTTAGTGAATACTTCCAAATTCTCGGCTAGAACCAATAATGACAAGGGTAAACATAAGGTTACCACTTCTTGGGTACCTAAGAACGACGTAAAAGCCCTTATTGTTCATGTTACACTTAAATAACATAATACCTCACAGTGGTATTTTGATAGTGGGTGCTCCAGGCACATGACGTGTGACGTTTCATTTTTTACCTACTTAGAGGATCGTAAGGAAGGTAAAGTCACTTTTGGATATGGTAGAAAGTCTATCATGGTAGGATGAGGTATAGTAGAGATACCTAGATTTCCTAAGATAGAGAATGTTTTGTATGTTAAAGGTTTGAAAGCGAACCTTCTCAGCATTAACCAGCTGTGGGATGCTGACTTTGCAGAAAAGTTTGACCAGAACGAGTGCAATGTTTATCATCAATCAAGTAAACTTCTATTGCAAGGAGTGAGGACTGAAGATAATTATTATGAGATTGTGTCCAAGTACTCATTTGTCTGCAACAGCAACATGATCACTCCTATGGATCTATGGCATCAACATCTAGGTCGCATGAATTTTAGAGATTTGTAGAGATTAACTAAAATGGACCTAGTACGTGGCTTACCATCACTTGGGAAGCCAACTTTCACAGTTTGTGGACCCTGTCAGTTGGGAAATAAAATACGTAACCGCCACTGGAAGTTGAATTCCATTACCACTTCACAAGTGCTTAAGTTTATTCACATGGATATGATGGGTCCTACTTGTACAAAGAGTTTGGGTGATAAGAGGTATATCCTCGTGATGGTAGATGATTTCTCTCATTACTTCATAGTAGGTTTTCTGAGAGAGAAATCCGACGTTGTAGGATTTTTTACGACTAAGAGTCGTGTCCTGCAAAATGAATACGATGTCACTATCAATAAAATGCATAGTGACAACGACACTAAATTGAAGGAATCAAAAGTGGATCTTTACTGTGATAGCCTCGGGATCAAACTGAATTTTTAGCCATGAAGACTCCTCAATAAAATGGGATTATTGAGAGGAAGAATCGAACGATTCAGAAGATGGATAGATTTATGCTTCTAGGTCCTAGAGTTTTGGCAGAGGCGGTGTCTACCGCGTGACATATGGTGAATAAGGGTTTGCCTTCGTCCACACACTCTTTAAATGCCTTATGAATTGTGGACTGGAATGAAGCCCAACTTTTTATATTTCCGTGTCTTTGGTAGAAAATGTTATATCCTACGGGATAGAGAGAAATTAGGAAAGTTTGACTCCCAGAGCGATGATGAAATATTATTAGGTTATTCATCGACGAGTAGAGCATACCGAGTTTTTAACCTGAGTAGCTCTAAGGTTATGGAGTTAATAAAATTTATAGTGCAAGATGATGAAGCGCCTACTTTTATTGATTCTAACCTTTTGTGTGAGGATGAAGCACTTTCAGCTGATGATCCCATTGTCCCTCACACACCAAGGGTGGACCCTACTCTTAACTTAGGGGACACACTTGCTTGGGTCCGTAAGAGTCATGACCATTTTGCTATTCTAGGAGATCCCACCTTAAGTGTCAATACTCATGCTCATCTAGAGAATGTGGTTAGATTTCTCTGCTTCACATCTAAAGTCGGGACAAAGAATGTCAAAGAAGCACTCAGAGATGAACACTGAATATCCTCTATGCAGGATGATTTGCTTCAATTTAGAAAGAACGATCTCTGAAAACTTGTCCCCCAACCTAGTGAGAAGAAATGGATTGGTACCAAGTGTATCTATAAGAATAAGATGGATGATAATGGTACCATTATCTACAATAAGGCTAGGTTGGTCGCTCAGGGCTATACACAGATAAAGGGTGTAGAATTTGATGAGACATATGCTCCTATTATAAGGCTTGAGTCCCTCCATTTATTACTTGCCATCGCATGTCATCTGCGCATTAGATGGATGTCAAGAATTCCTTTTTGAATGGCATTCTACATGTGGAAGTTTACGTGGAACAAGTGTAAATGAAAATTTCCAATCAAGTCAATTTGTAGTATTGGCTTAATTTCGAACAAAACTCATTGAGTCATAGGATAGATGTTGGTTATACCTCAATCTTATGGCGTTTGAAGAGTTGAAGACATAGCGACAAAGTTTTTCAGGTTTCATCATTGTCGAGTTTCAAGTGCCATGTTTCACGTCATCAATTTTATATCAATGGAAGGTCTCAACGGTATGAATGCAATTATATATATTTAGGACCTTGGATATTATAATTGGGTGTATTTTATAAAATATTTTTCAACGACTTCATTTATCTCAGAAAATCATGTTAGAAAGTTTCATAAATGTTTTTAGGCTTAATATATAAAAGTTTTTTTTCGTTCGAACCAACATGGATGTCGTTCGAATGAGAATTGAACGAGCTTCTGACGAAACTCTCTTTTTTTTCTCTGAATTTTCATTAGAACAAGTTGGTTCGAACGAGGTCTATCTAACGAGATTTTGGTCTATTTTCCTTCTGAAATCTCATTCGAACAGTGTCATTCGAACGATCTGGGCGGGAATTATTTTTTTTTCTGACAATTTTATTTTAACTTCCTACTCACCCATTTGGTCCAATAGTTTTTTTAACCATTTCGGGGAGGCTTTTTCCATAAGATCTTTTGGAGAGTTTATACATACGTAGAGACATCTTCACAAATGTCTATGCTTGTGTGTTGAGGTTACATGAATTAATATCTTCATAACGTAAGTTTACACCTAAAAATTGAGTTTAATCCAAGTGTCTACTTATATATCTTTGCTTGGAGATGTTTTGGCACCGGGTTACTTTTATCATCCCATAAAAGAGATGTTTCCACGGAGGAGTCCTTTTGTTTCAAGCGTTTCATGTTACAATAGTGGAAAGGCCATCGTTTGTACTTGACGATAGCAGTGCCCCATCTGTGGATTCCGAGACTGCGGTGGAGTTCATAGTTATTGACTAGGAGGAGGTTGATGCAAGAAAAAGAGTCAAGGCTTGGACGGAGTTAAGTCGTGTGTTGTAAGTCTTTTTTCTTGTATTTGTAAACATAACATACTTAGTGGACTTGTAGGCAGGGTTGTTCGAGGTTTTTCCCGTTATGGGTTTTTCTCATACATCGCGGCATAGTGTGTTTGTGATTTATTTTATCTTGCAAAATATCACTTAGATGCATGATAGATTAATATAGATAAAATTTGGTTTAAATTGCAACTTTAGTTTAATTTGGCGCTAATTAAGTTTGAATAAATTTTAATTTAATCTAATTCAAGTCAGTATTAATTTAATTAGATAATATTCATGCTTGGTTTGTGTAACTTGAATTGAATTAAATTTTGTTTATGCGAAAATTAATGTGTTGGTGTAGTTTAATTTCACTTGGTTTGATTTTAATTTGATGAAATTAAAATTTGAAGTATTTAATTGTTAAGTTTTAAAAAGCAATTTTAAATTTGGTATATAATTGAACCATCTAGTATTTTTGGAAGTTTAAATTTTTTTAGCTCCAACAAGTGGTATTAGAGCGTATTTATTCTTTCAACAACCAAAAAGGTTTAAAGACCCTAAGCATCCTGATCACGACTATTTTCTGAGAAAAGCCCTGTATGTTTTGATGCAAGCACCCCGTGCTTGGTAAGAGAGGCTTACTTCCTATCTCTTAGAATGTGGCTTCAAAAGGAGGGAGTTGATATGACGTTGTTTGTTAAGAGAGGAGATAATGCTATTTTGGTTGCAAAGGTATACGTGGACAACAAAGTATTTGGATCCACGTGCTCCTGACATGTTCATGACTTTGAGAAGGAGATGAAGAGTGAGTTCGAGATGAGCATGGTTGGTGAGCTTACATTCTTCCTTGGTCTCTAGGTTCGTCATCTAGAGGATAGGATGTTCATTTCCCAATCCAATAATGCTAGAGACCTTGTGAATAAATTTGGTTTAGACTCCGCTAGGCATGCACGTACCGCGATGAGTACCTCAACTAAGCTTATCAAGGACACTTTAGGCAAGGATGTAGAGCAAACCATCTATCAAAGTATTTATTCTTCTCTACTTGACTTCCAATCGTCCTGATATTGCCTTTAGTGTTGGATTATATACACGATATCGAGCATCCCAAAAAGAGTTGCACTTACTCTCTCTGAAATGTATTATCAAATACGTGAGTTGGACTCTCTCATACGAAATTTGGTATTCCTTTGATACCGATGACCGTTTATCTATCTATTTGGATACCAATTGGGCCGGGTATGAAGATGGATGTAGGAGCACTTTTGTGGGTGTTTCTTATTTAGTTCTTCTCATCTCTTGGTTGATTAAGAAACAAAACTCCACTTCTTTGTCCACTACAAAGGTTAAGTACATATCCGTCGAGAGTTTTTACACGCAACTTCTGTGGATGAATTAACTACTAGAGGATTATGGGATATCACAGGACACCATGACTGTGATAACACGAGAGTGATACACATATCTTGCAATCCAGTCCAGCATTCGTGCACAAAGCACATTAGGATATGCAAGCACTTTATCCGAGAGTTAGTAGAAGAGAAAGTCGTATCCTTGAGTTTTGTGTCTATCGACCACTAGTTACCCTATATTTTCACGAAGCCTTTAGATGCTCTTAGATTCGAGAGTCTTAAGAAGTCTTTAGGAATTTGCATAGTTGACTGAGGGATGGTTACCATGTCTAGAATAGGATGCCTTTTTCATGTTCATATCATATGATTCCTATTATTTGATTGTATCATTTATATCATCTTTGTTGTATTTTTTCATATTTATAGAAAAATCCAAAAAATATTTTTTTCTTTTTTTAAAAATTGAAAATCCAAAAAGATTTTGTTTTTGATAAATTTTTGAAAAAGGCAAAAAGATTTTCTTTTAATCTTTTTTGGAAAAACACAAAAAGAGTTAGTATTTTGTTTATAACTTTTATGAATGAACATTTAAGATTGCCATAGTCTCAACTTCATTTCCATATTCCACATGACTATTTGATAGTTATTTGAGATGCTACATCATTTCATCCGTGTGTTTTATAATGTATGGAGTCATTAAAATGTAATTAGTGATATCTTTCTATATGTTTGGCTCATTATCTACTTTAATGCATACATGCACGTTTTTATTTGAATTTTGTACCGGTCTATCACATGTTAGTTTGAGTGTTTCCATCTCAATTCTGCTTATAAAACGAACCAAATGCGATAACAACAACAACAACAACAACAATAATAATAATAATAATAATAATAATAATAATAATAATAATAATAATAATAATAATAATAATAATAATAATAATAATAATAATAATAATGATGCATGTCATATCTGTTGCTCGTGAGGAATTTGTTTCAATATATATATATATATATATATATATATATATATATATATATATATATATATATATATATATATATATATATATATATATATATATATTATGTGAAAAACGGGGAAGGGCTACGAAAAGTAATCATAATATCCTTTGCAATTAAGCCACTGTTTAATTCGGGTAAAAAAAGTGTGGCATTGAAAACAATAGCCAAGACCCAATGAATTCAAAAGAGCCAAAAAATTTTGGCATTAAAAAAGGTTACCAATGCCAAACAAATTAGGATAATATGGTCATTCACAAGAAAAGACATATCATTATATGATCATTATTACATTCAAGGTAGTTTGGTTGGATTTGTTTTTCAACAGTTTTGCACTTACTTGAAAATCTCAAAAAAGCATTAAATAGTTTTGGGCGTTATTGGTGTGGAAATCACTTTGAACTTTTATTTGTTGATTAGATTGAGTCAATTTCTTATAATTCTACCATTTTTACACCTAAGGAAGAAGTTGAGTTCATTCGTTAGCAATATCCGAAATTCATCGTGCACATATGTTATGCTTGTTTGCATTGATTTTTATATTGAATTTGTTCACATTCCTTCATTTACGCTATCACTTACTTGGTTTTTTTCATGTTCTTTCATGGTGTGATTCTTGGTTGAATAATTTTTGTAAAAAAAAAATTTTGAAAAATTGAAAAAGAGAAATTTATTACCTTGTGACATTCTCCATATGCAATTCTTAGTGTTCTTCATATTTTTCTATTTGGGTACATCATAAAAAGGGGGAGAACGAATTATGGGGGAGATGTTTTGTTTGATTTAATAATGATTTACTTGAGCTTAATTGATACTGATTTTTGCTTATCATTATATTTCAAACTTTTGAGCATCACATGTATTTTGTTCTTGTCTCTTGTGTGTAGGTACATAATTGAGGATCACTTTTGCACTCCCTGATGATGACAAAGAAACATTGAGGATTTGAAGCTTTGAAGATGTTGAAGAATTTTCAAGACATGTTATTTAGTATTTCCAGTTTTTGGGTTTATAGGGATAGTAAATTGTATGTCATTCTCTTTTAGTTTGGGTACCATAATTCGGATTTGTTTATGTATGTACCGGCATAGACATAGGGGGAAATTTGTAAGGATATGATTTTATAAATGTCCATTTAGAATTTAGGAGTTTTCTATGTGTCCTAGATCACAGCAATTATGTCATATACCGCTACATTCGTCACGTAAACACGATCATCCTTGATGGCCTCTATCCGAATATGAAGCTTCATGCACCCATCATCTTCATACTTGCGTGGTGCAATAACATCGAGCAACGTGCAACGTGCATCTTCAATCGTTCCCACTAATTCCACTCGCTAAAATGGTATACATGTTTAATTTTTAGTTTTTAATGTTTTCGTATATATTTGGGAATTTTTTTAAAATGTTTTTAGAAAAATAAGTTGGGTTTTCTAAGTTAAAATTAATTTATAAAGTCATGTTGCCATACTTAGAATTTTTTGCTTCAATCATTCAAACGACTAAGACGTGTCGTTCAAATGACGGGCTGATGTCGTTCAAACGACCTCATTAAGCGACATTACATGTCGCGAGATAGGTCACGAAGCTTGCTTGAAGCAGTCATCAAACGAACCAGTACTATTTTGGTATTTTTACATCATTTGATAGGTCACGCTATGTGGGATCAAGCGACACCTGATGTCGTTTGAGCGACATCCTTATGTCATTCAAGTGACCGCTCTGACTTAATTCTTTTTATATAAATACCTGTTTCTACAGCAAGGTTTTTCATGTCTTTACAACTCCATTTTCTGCAGAATAACTGGGATTTTAAGACTTCATTTTTTGAGTTTAAAGCTCTTTTGATTCATCAAATCATCCCAAATATATATGTGAATCATTCAAAACCCTTGTGGAGAAGAAGGTTTCCTCTCCATTGTAGACCATTGGAGCTTTTACGGGATCTCTTGCGACGACAACGAATTGACGCATGCGGGTATTCGTGTGTCACAACAAGTTGTATTTCTTTTTATTTATAAGTCGAGGTTTACATAATATAGTGAAATAAAAAGGTTTTACCCCCTTTGGGGATTTTTTCTCAAATTCGTGTTTATGATTGTGTGCATGCTTGAATACGTATATTCTATCAATCAAAATTATATGCATGATCTAGGGTTATAATTAATAACAGGGCATCAAATTGGAATTTAATTAAACAAGTTTGTTCATTGATTTCTAGTGCACTCTCAAATTTAACATATATCATATTGCATATCCTATAAAACATTATTTCTAAGAAAATATAAAACATTTAGTATGGAGACACAAAATAGTCACTCCAATATGTGTTATCACTAAAACAAATTAAAAAAAATATTTTTAGAGAATAATTCACAAAAGAGAAAAAACGGATCTATAAAGGATATTTAAAAAACATTCAAGATTGGAAGAGATTTATATTTAACAACATATACCATATTACATAAAAATCAGAATATTTAGATCAAAATAGAATGTTCATTAAAATCAGATCTAACGTAACTAAGATAGTCTAGTTTTTGAAAAGATTATTTGAACATTTAAAGCATAAAAACTTTCTCTACAACAACACAATATTTCAATCTCTTCTCGAGATGATGTGTAAAATCATTGAGAGGTTCATAAAATAAAAACTAAAATAATAAGAGTAAACATGAAACCAATATAATCTGTGAATCAAAACAATACTCTCTCTCTCTCTTTTTTCTCTCTCCCTCTCAGAATATCACTTTCTAATTCTCTACAATATTTTGTTTAAGAAAGTTAAAAGCTATTTATTTCTCCGTCTAGAAAAAATCGATGACCTAACAAGCTAACCCTAATAATTTCTATTAATAGGTTTATATAGGTGAGAAAAGAAGAGTCCATAAACTCTACTAAAATCAAAGGATCAAATTGATATTACCGGAACCTCTATGATCTAAAGGTTCATAATGCTGCTTAGAGATTAATCTACTAGTCATAAAAGGTAATCTGGTATTAATAAAACCAAGGCTTATTTAAAAAACTAAATAATCCTAATAGGTCAATAACCTATCGGTAAGTAATAATGATCCCCTAAGGCTCCTAACGATCTAAGCATTAAATGCAATAGGTCTAGCCTATTTAGATAATTAAGAAACATATGTTAGTAGCATGATAGTGTGAGACCTCGCTTATTACAATAATTGGTGCCAATTCCTTTAGCAAAATAGATTGATAGTCTCATATGGCTCATTCTTAGCATCATTGGAAAAACATGATTAACTACTAACCGCCTAATTAATTTGACAAGTAGTGTCAATTTTTATCTTCCATTAACGTACAACAATAGTAATCGATCTACCATAATGCCATGCACATTAATCATAATAAATGAGATCACAATATAATTTATGAAGCTAAGATAAATAAATAAAGTCCTCGAATAAACTATTAGGCGAAAATCCCGTATATCCAAATCAACTTACTAAAATAAACAGAAATTGATAAGTCTGAATAAAACGGGAAACACGCCCAACCAACAACTGAAACAAAGAACCTAATCTAGATAACAATAAATGAAGAAGCTACTATGAATCCTGCAACCCTCCACATCAGTTGTTGCCACGTGTCAATGGAAAGAGTAATCATTCTTGGCGTCCCTATGGCTAGACACCTAAATGTTTCTTAAAATATTAATATGAGTCAGATCCTAAAACATTTGAAAAATACTTAGCAAATGTATAAGTTTCAGTATTGAAAATGTAAAGTAATTTTCATATTTAAAGTGGTAGTGCACTCGCATGAGATAATCCTCGCCCCTTATCTAATGTGTGCACCTAATGTATGCTCTTAACCCTCCTAGTTATGCTACGCCGACTAACTAGCCTCATCACTAATTTCAATTAAACGTATTACCCTACCTCGAGTATTGTATATCACTAATTTGGTAATTAGCTTACTTCTATACCTAATTCATTATCTCATTATTATTAATTCTCATAACCTTACTTTTTTAATTAACAATATTCACAATTTATTTCTTATGATCGTATATAATTGTCTACCTCTTTATATATGATTAGACGTAAATATTTCTTATTTATCCCCTTAATTTTGATATTTTTATGATCATGTGCATTGTAATTAACTTGGATTTGTCTCAAATTTATGATACTAACCCTTTTTGGCGAGTGTATTGTGTTTTGTGTATCTCTCATGTGTTTTACAGGCATCTCATTCAAGTTAGTGCGAGAGAGAACTCGAAATAGTGAAAAAATCAAGAAACAGGGAGTTGAAGGGCATTTCTTAATTTTCAGCCTTATTCCAGAGGTGGGGTCAACTGAAACATTTAATATCTTGAAGTCATGAGAATATTGGATAAAACGAAACCTCAATTCGGGTTACGGTGAAGAAGTTATGCCCGTTTGAAGATGAAGAATCAAAGAGGCAAAGCTAAGGAAGGCTGAAAGTATAACCGGTTTGATCGGCTGGAAAACCTGAATCGGTTCGATTTAAGGGAACCAGTTCACCATTAGTAACTCTCCATATCCATGACAAAACATTTGTCATGCTTTAAAACCGTTATAAATTATCTGAAGCGGGATTTTTATTTTGGCCCTATTTTTTAGCCTAGAGTTGTATTAGGTTAGGGCTCTTGCAAAAATGACTTTGTATTGTTGTAGTTTGATATTAGACCAATTTTTAATTATTTTTTCATAGAAAATTAGAGGGAGATAGACTCAAGACTCATAATTTTCAATTTCTTCGTCAAAAGTATACTTTCATGGGTTAATTCTCAAGATTTTCATCAATAAAGTTTGTCTTTCTCTACCTTTTTCTTGAAGTTAGTATTCATTGCATGTTTTGTTTATTTTCTAGAATTCTAAGACGCTCATGCATGTTTAGATATTGTTTCATTATGGTTTTGATTACATGTAATGTAAAAATCAAGTTTGCTAGTAGTTACATCATGTCAGGCTAGATTTCTAAAGGAAATGAACCCAACCTAAGTAAAACATACGGATTTAAAAGTGAATAAAAAGTAATTCATCATTCAAAGGTTTGAACTTTATCAAGATAAAAGTTGTAGGTGTTTTAATTCCATTTGCCCTAGGTAACTGGAAAGTTTAAGGGTGTAATTGGATTTTTGATAATTTCTTATCCTCATCAAATACAATTTTTTATTTGATATTGTTCGAATTAAAGTCCTCATATGTAGAAATCTTAGAGAGTATTTGATGTCTCTTGGAATAGAAAATTAGATTTTTGAAGCTTTTATGTTTTATGCAATTATCGATGGTTCGGGGGAGTGTACCCTAACTCCAGTTTTTTCTCATATATTTAAAGTTTAATTTAGTTCTTCTTGCATAGGTAGTTTAGTTACTAATTTAATTCAAATTGCATTAGTTGATAGGTAAAGTTGCAATTCATCATTTTTTTTCTTCTTTCTTTGAGTCATTAATAGGGTTAATCGGTCTTCATATCCGTCGTCACGAGCATTTGTCCTATTCCCTGAGTTTCTCACCCAGTTTACCGAATTTATACTTGAGCGACCAGATTACACTTGAGTCGATAGAAGCATGCACTAGAAACACTTTTAAAGTTCCATCAATATACGTATAATCGAAATGATTCAAATGCATATAAATTCATATGTAGCTCACCATATGTATGTAACCTCTATCCCTCTGAGCTTTACTGCGCTGGATTCGAAATTACTAGCATGATATCAAGCTCCAGAGAGTCCACCACAACCTGGGAAACCGGGTCGAAATATCACCACCAAACCTAAAAACGTAACAAAAATTGAAGGCGGTTATGGACGTAAGTCCATAGTTATAACCATACCACATTATTCTTTGAGACTCCAACCCTACACACCGTGGGTATGAATAGACCTATGACCCAAGGGAAACAGTACTACCTTTGATGAGATTCGATAGAGTGACCTCCCACAATGCGCAACCTCCACCGATAGGATGGGTATGTTTCACATAAATATCATGCACACAAATATTAATACACATACATATATATATATACACACTATCCCTATATATATATATATATATTGTAAGGACAATTTTTCCATCTTTATGTATATGTTATGTCATACGCCGTTACAAGATTGATGGTTGAAAAGATCACATCGTCATCAACGAAATTCGAAATCCGAAGATCAAAAAAGAAGAAGGAATCTGGAAACAGTCAGCCGGACCGGTCCGCCCCAAAATAAAAAGAACCGATCCGACTGCGGACCGATCCGCCCAGGACCAGACCGGACCGCCTTGCAAAATGAGTCTAGAGAGCACCGAACCGATTGCGAACCGAATCGTCTTCAAATTAAAAGAACCGATCCGCCATCAGACCGATCCGCCTGAGGCCCGGACCGATCCGCCCTGGATAAACTCTGCGAGATCGTGTAGAAGATTTTTTAGGGTTGTGACTCCTTATTTAAACCACAATCAGTAGTTGGTTTCTATAAGACTTTCCCACGTTTTTCAGAGCATATCAACCCTAAAGTCTTCACCTATTGAGTCCTATGATTCTAGGTTTTTAGATTCATACATCTTCCATATCTATGTGAATCAAGTTTGGTAACCCAAGAGCACCATTGCTGTTGTTCAACCCTTGTGAAGTGGACCGTTTCTTCCTCTTCATTGCAGCCCTACTGGAAAGGGATAATTCCAGCCGCGACTACAGAATCCGATACCCGAGGGTAATTCTTAGTCAACTTGTATTTTCATTGTAATCCGATTGTAAGCCGTTTTCTTACAAATTATAGTGAAAATAAATGGTTTTGCCCCTGTGGGGGATTTTTCCTCAATTATGTGTGTTTGAATAACTCGTGCATGATTTCATATTGTTTCATTCACACCTAGTTGCATGTTTAGGGTTTGTTTGGGTTAAAAGGTGTTTATTATATTATTTCTTAATTGAACACAAGCGCCAACTCTTTCAAATTAGTATCAGAGCAGGTTACGCTATCTTGTTGCGTATTCCTAACTTCCGCAAAAAAATTTCTGAAGATATCAATTTTCAAAAAAAAAAAAATTGATTTTTTGAAAAGTGCGTGTTCAAATGGAGAAATCATACAATAAACTGCCTGTTTTTTACGGAACTAATTATGCGTATTGGAAAGCCCGTATGAGGTCGGCTTTAAAAGCCATTGATGAACGGGTATGGATTCTTGTTGAAAGAGGGTGGACACCTCCCTCCGTCACTGTTGATAACGTGACAAATTTGAAACCTGTCATGACTTGGACCGAAGATGAATTAAGATGGTCTTCCTTTAATTCTAAGGGATTGAGTGCTATTTCCGGTTCCATCACTCCCGATGAGTTCAAACGCATAATGACGTGCACCACGTCAAAAGAGGCATGGGATGTATTGCAACTTACCCATGAAGGAACAAATGCTGTTAAAGAGTCAAAATTGCAAAATTTAACAACTCAATTTGAAACCATCACCATGCATGAAAATGAATGTTTTGATGAATTTTATGCTAGGCTTTCTGACATTGTTAATACTAGCTATAATCTTGGTGAACATATTCCAAATGCTAGAGTTGTTAAAAAGATTCTTCGTTCCCTTCCTAAGCGTTTTATACCTAAAGTCACTGTGCTAAATTCCTTGGGTAATTTAAATACATTAAAATTGGAAGAACTGGTAGGAGATTTACAAACTTATGAAATAGACATGTTTCCTAAATCTGCCAAGCCAAAAGATAAGGGAATTGCCCTTAAAGCCCAAGAGAGAAAAAGTGAGGGGTCAGCAAGAAAGAAAGTCGAGTCATCTAGAAAGATAGAAAATTCTGATTCTGAATGTGAGTTTGACTTAGATGATTTGGCATTATTTGCTAAAAACTTCAAGAAAATTATGAAATTTAAAAAAAGTGGAAACTTCAAAGATAAAAAGAATTTTCAGAAAAATAAGTTTGAAAAGAAAGATTTCAAAGAACCCCCTAAAGACAGTGAGAGGTGTTTTGAGTGCGACGGTAAGGGACACAGAGCGTTTGAGTGTGCCACTCGTCTGAATAGGGAAAAGGGTAAAGCTGTCCTAAATGCTACCCTTAGTGACGACAGTGAGGTCGAGTCGGTGGACTCGGGAGATGAGTCACCGCATGAGCGTAACTTCACTGTGTTCATGTCTAGTCATGTGAATACTCCTAGTTCTCCTCACGACGATGAGGATGATGCTTCACAGGGACACCTCGACAATGAGAGCGAAGAAAGTGAGGGGGAGGAGGAAGGTAGTGAGGACGAGAGTAACCTTCAATGCGCCTACGCCGAGTTATATAATGAGTCTTTCAAAACTAAAAAACGTAACAAGGCGTTAGTTCTTAGGATCACCACGTTAGAAGAAGAGTTAGAAGAGACGAGAGAGAGAGAGTCCTCCACCTGCACCGCCATGAGAGAGAGAGAGAGTCTGCCTGGGTTAGTAAAGAGAATTTGCTTAGAGAGAGAGAGAGAGAGAGAGAGCAGTTTTGAGAAAGAGAAAGCGGACTTGACTAAACAAGTGGCTAGTCTTACTAGTGAGCTCCATTCCTCCATGGAGACTCGGAAGAAACTTGAAGCCCTTGTTTCTTAGCTTACTCATGACCTTGAGAAATCTAGGAAAGTCAAGGTACAAATCGAGGACAGAGCTGGGAAGATGGGAAAGACGCTCCTCGGTCCCGTTTTAGGTTTTGGTGATAGGCAAGGAATTGGTTTTGATGGTGCCTCCACGTCTCAAATTGCATCGGGACCAATTCCTGAGTTTACTACGACTCCTTATGGCCTTCATCAAAAACCAAGAAGGAGAGTTCGACCAATAAAAGCAAACAAAGGTCCTCCTAATACTGTGCCCTTTTTCTCCCATTGCAAAAAAAAAATGGACACCTTAGGGAGTTTTGCTATAGATTTGGTCGGACACGACGTACTTTTGCTCCTCCACATCATACTGATGAGTTTGCTAGTCTGAGAGAGCAAGTTGAGTTTCTAGCCACCACATCACAGAGTTTGATGGAGGAATTCCGACGAATGTCCTCACCGTCAATGAATGCTTCCCGCATTCCGGCTAAAACCAACAACAACAACGGTAAACAAAAGGTTACCTATTCTTGGGTTCCTAAGAAAGAGAAAAAGGCCCTTGTTGTTCATGTTGCTCTCAAAGCACATAATACCTCTCAGTGGTATTTTGACAGTGGAAGCTCCAGACACATGACAGGTGATGTCTCCCTTTTCACTCAGATTGAGGAGTATGATGATGGGAGAGTTACTTTTGGAGATGGGAGTAAATCTAGCATTGTAGGACGAGGTACTGTAGAGTTACCAGGACTTCTTAAGCTAGAAAATGTCTTGTACGTCAAAGGTTTAAAAGTAAACCTTCTCAGCATCAGCCAGCTGTGCAACGATGACTTTGCAGTAAAGTTTGACCGGGAAGCTTGTAAGGTCTATAATCAAGCCGGTAAACTATTAGTGCAAGGGGTGAGGACAGGGGATAACTGTTATGGGACTGAGCCCAAATCCTCACTTGTCTGCAACAGCGCCACGATCACTCCTATGGATCTGTGGCACCAACGTCTAGGCCACGTGAACGTGAGAGATTTGACTCGTCTTGTTAAGAAAGACCTCGTACGTGGCTTACCATCTCTCGAAAAGCCAACTTCCACGATTTGTGGACCCTGTCAGTTAGGAAAGAAAATTCGTAGTCTGCATAGGAAGTTGAATTCCATTACCACCTCCCGTGTTCTTGAGTTGATGCATATGGATCTTATGGGTCCTACTCATACGGAGAGTATAGGTGGTAAGAGATATTTTCTCGTGATGGTGGATGATTTCTCTAGATACTCCATTGTAGGTTTTCTAAGAGAGAAATCAGATGCTGTAGAGTTCCTAACGACCAAGTGCCGTGTCCTGCAAAATCAACACGGAGTCAATATTAACAGAATGCGTAGTGACAACAGCACTGAATTTACTGAAGAAAAAGGAGATCTTTACTGTGATAGCATTGGGATCAAACATGAGTTTTCTGCTGTGAGAACTCCTCGGCAAAATGGGATTGTTGAGAGAAAGAATAGAACGATCCAAGAAATGGCTAGATCAATGCTTCAAGGTCGTAAGGTCTCTAGGAGATATTGGGCAGAGGCAGTGTCTACTATATGCCACACGGTGAATAGGGTATATCTGCGTCCACACACACTCAAAACGCCTTATGAATTGTGGACTGGCAAGAAACCCAACCTGGCATATTTTCGTGTTTTTGGGAGTAAATGCTACATCCTACGGGATAGAGAGCAATTAAGAAAGTTCGACTCCCGGAGCGACGAGGGAATATTGCTAGGATATTCATCGAACAGTAGAGCATACCGGGTTTTTAACCTAAAGAGCTCTAAGGTTATGGAATCAATAAACGTCACTGTGCAAGATGACGAACCTCCGATGTCTATTGATTCTAACCTTCAGTGTGAGGATGAGGACTGTTCTGACAGTGATTTCCCTGTTCCTCTCCCACATCCTGTGGACCCTACTCCTGTGTTAGGAGACACACCTTCTTGGGTTCGCAAGAGTCATGATCCTTCTGCTATTGTTGGCGATCCCACTCTAGGGGTCAAGACTCATGCTCAACTAGAGAACGTGGTTAGTCATCATTGCTACACGTCCAAAGTCGAGCCCAAGAATCGCAAGGAAGCACTCAAGGATGAACACTGGATATCCGCTATGCAGGATGAGTTTCTTCAGTTTAAGAAGAACAATGTCTGTGAACTTGTCCCTCGACCTAGTGATACTAATGTGATAGGTACCCGGTGGATTTTCAAGAATAAAATAGATGAAAATGGTACGATTACTAGAAACAAAGCTAGGTTGGTCGCTCAAGGCTACACACAGATAGAGGGTGTAGAATTTGGGGAGACATTTGCTCCTGTTGCGAGTCTTGAGTCCGTCCGTTTACTACTCGCCATCGCATGTCATCTGCACTTCAAGTTATATCAGATGGATGTCAAGAGTTCCTTTCTGAATGGCATTCTACAGGAGGAAGTTTATGTGGAACAACCAAAAGGGTTTGAAGACCCTAAGCACCTGGATAACGTCTATTATCTGAGGAAAGCCTTGTATGGTTTGAAGCAAGCACCCCATGCTTGGTACGAGAGGCTTACTTCTTATCTCTTAGCCCGTGGCTTCAAGAGAGGGGGAGTTGATATGACGTTGTTCGTCAGGAGAGATGACGGTGCTATTTTGGTTGCCCAAGTCTATGTGGACGACATAGTCTTTGGATCCACATGCTCCCAGCATGCTCACCACTTTGAGGAGGAGATGAAAAGTGAGTTTGAGATGAGCATGGTAGGTGAGCTTACTTTCTTCCTTGGTCTCCAGGTTCGTCAGCTAGAGGATGGGATGTTCATCTCCCAATCCAAGTATGCTAGAGACCTTGTGAAGAAATTTGGTTTAGACTCCGCTAAGCATGCACGTACACCTATGAGTGCTTCTACCAAGCTTAGTAAGGACACTTTAGGCAAGGACGTTGAGCAAACCTTGTATCGGAGTATGATAGGCAGTCTTCTCTACTTAACTGCTAGTCGTCCCGACATAGCCTATAGTGTTGGAGTCTGTGCGCGATTTCAGGCATCTCCGAAAGAGTCTCACTTACTTGCTCTAAAACGTATTATCAAATACGTGAGTGGAACTCTCTCATACGGCATTTGGTATTCCTTTGATACCAATGACCATTTGTCCGCCTATTCGGATGCTGATTGGGCCGGAGATGCAGATGGTTGTAGGAGCACTTCTGGTGGATGTTTCTACTTTGGTTCTGCTCTTGTCTCTTAGTTGAGCAAGAAGAAAAACTCCATCTCTTTGTCCACTGCGGAGGCTGAGTACATCGCCGCCGGGAGTTGTTGCACGCAACTCATGTGGATGAAGCAAATGTTGGAGGATTATGGGATTTCACAGGACACCATGACCATTTCCTGTGATAACATGAGCGCGATACACATATCCCGCAATCCTGTCCAACATTCGCGCACAAAGCACATCAGGTTACGCGAGCACTTTATACGTCAGTTAGTTGAGGAGAAGGTCGTAACCCTGAGTTTTGTTCCCACGGACCGTCAGTTAGCCGATATTTTCACGAAACCTTTAGATGCCCTTAGATTTGAGAGTTTTAGGAAGTCTTTGGGTATTTGTACAGTTGACTGAGGGGTTGGTCCATGTCTAGCATAGGTTGCATTGCCATTTACATATCATCTGATGCCTATTGCTAGATTGTATTATTAGTTTGCTGTATTTTTGCTTTTTGCTTCTTATTTTAAAAAATACAAAAAGATTTTCTGTTTAAAAATTTTAAGAAAAGCACAAAAAGATTTTATTTTGATAAAATTTTTTTTTAAAAATCCAAAAATATTTTTTCTTTTGTTTTGCACCTTTTCTGGATGAGCATTTAAGATAGCCAAGTCACAACTTCATTTCATATATCCATGTGACTGTTTTGTAGAGATTTGAGACGCTACATCATTTCATCCATGTGCTTAACATTGATTGGAGTCCTTGAGATGTAATTAGTGATATCTTCCTACATGTTTGACTCCTATATCCTTTAATGCACACATGCACGGCTATATTTGATTATTGCACTTGTCTATCACATATTGGCTTGAGTGTTTCTATCTCAATTCTGTCTATACAATGTACAATATGCGATAAAACTTGACAAGATTGGATTGCATGTAAAAACCGTTTTGGTGAGACTGTGTGATAATTTTCATAACGGGGAGGGGCTGCGAAATTTGATTCTTTATGCTTTGCGCAAAAGCCACCATTAAAAAGGACCTAAAAAATGGAGGTATTGTAATATCCGAGGTCCTAAGAGGTTAAAAGAGCCTGAAAAAAATTTAAAGGCAATAAAAAGCAATTCATGCCAAATATGGGCCATTTAGGTTTCACCATCAATTCTCCAAAGTTTGAGAATTTAGTATACCTCTATTATAATATAAATCTGAGGGAGTTTGGTTGGAGAATAAAAACGGGTTTGTACTTCCTTGAAAGTCCTGAAAAAGCTGAAAAACATTTTGGACGTTATTGGTGTAGAAATCACTTTGAGCTTTGATTTGTAGATTTGATATAGTCAATATCTTATATTTCCACTCTTTTACACCAAAGGAAGCATTTGAGTTCATTCGTTAGGAATATCCAATATTCATCGTGCACATATGTCATGTTTGTATGAATTGATTTTCCTATCGAATTTTGATCACTCCAATTCATTTACGCTTTCACCGACTTGGTTGTTTTATGTTCATTAATGGTGTGATTTATACCTTGTGTCACCCCGGTTTTGCTTGTTTATTTCATTTCTCTCATTTTGTCTATTTGGGGACATCATAAAAAGGGGGAGAATGAATTATCTGATTATGGGGGGAGTTTTGAAATTTGAGGTTCATCATAAATCTGGTATATATGTATATATACATATGTTTATTATCTCATTTCAAACTCGATACGTCGCTTGGTATTTGCTTTATATCATGTGTGTAGGTACATCCTTGATAATCCCATGATACACACCCTGATGAGAAAATTGTGAAGATTCCTGAAGAATTGCAGAACAAACGATGCAGCCTTAGTCATATGTACCTCTTTCAGTTTTGGGTTCATGGAAGGGTAGATTTGTATAGGCATTGTTCATACTTGATAATTCGGATTTTTTATGTTTGTTCCGGCATAGACATAGGGAGAGATTTGTAAGGACAATTTGTCCATCTTTATGTATATGTTATGTCATACGCCGTTACAAGATTGATGGTTAAAAAGATCACATCGTCATCAACGAAATCCGAAATCCGAAGATCAAAAGAAGAAGGAATCTGGAAACAGTCAGCCGGCCCGGTCCGCCCCAAAATAAAAAGAACCGATCTGACTGCGGACCGATCCGTCTAGGACCGGACCGGACCGCCTTGCAAAATGAGTCCAGAGAGCACCGAACCGATTGCGAACCGAATCGGCTTCAAATTAAAAGAACCGATCCGCCATCGGACTGATCCGTCTGAGGCCCGGACCGATCCGCCCTGGATAAACTCTGCCAGATCGTGTAGCAGATTTTTTAGGGTTGTGACTCCTTATTTAAACCACGATCAGTAGTTGGTTTCTATAAGACTTTCCCACATTTTTCAGAGCATATCAACCCTAAAGTCTTCACCTATTGAGTCCTATGATTCTAGGTTTTTAGATTCACACATCTTCCATATCTATGTGAATCAAGTTTGGTAACCCAAGAACACCATTGCTGTTGTTCAACCCTTGTGAAGTGGACCGTTTCTTCCTCCTCATTGCAGCCCTACTGGAAAGGGATAATTCCAGCCGCGACTACAGAATCCGATACCTGAGGGTAATTCTTAGTCAACTTGTATTTTCATTGTAATCCGATTGTAAGCCGTTTTCTTACAAATTATAGTGAAAATAAATGGTTTTGCCCCTGTGGGGGATTTTTCCTCAATTATGTGTGTTTGAATAACTCGTGCATGATTTCATATTGTTTCATTCACACCTAGTTGCGTGTTTAGGGTTTGTTTAGGTTAAAAGGTGTTTATTATATTATTTCTTAATTGAACGCAAGCGCCAACTTTTTCATATATATATATATATATATATATATATATATATATATATATATATATATATATATATATATAATTCCCCCAATCGATCCCGACTAGTCTCAAAAGCTCCCTTAACCTACCTCTACCCTCGGGTACTTGATCTTGACTATTTTGACCCATTCCTGATCAACCGTGCACTCGGAATAACCATCTGAGTCACTAAACATAAATATTCTATCTCAATCCCCAAATAGCCTACCAGTATGTCCTAGTTGAGATACCGTCAATCACCGTCGTTATTACCCACCACGACATACTAACAATTTACTAAATTTAATTTCCTTAATTGTACTTAGTAAATTTTTCTTCTCCATAAACATTAATTTTATTCTCGCTGTTTAATATTCATTTAATATGAAATGTTTTTATGAGAACGTGTGTAATTAAAATGCTGAAAGTGATTATTCAAAAATATTGGGTGTTATATACTTCCCCCTTGCAAAGGAATTTTGTCCCCATTATTCGGATATACTTGCGATGAAAAGCTCTAGATACTTCTCTCGCATATCATCGTGCCTCTCCCACGTCGACTCATATACATTACCGTGTCCCCAATTCACTCTAACTTGGACTCACTATGATTAAGAATAATAATTGACTTCTCCTCGTGCGAGATATTTGGACTCAAGTCAATCTCCTCCAGTAAGATGTTCCCAAAAGTCCTCTCACTCCTCTGATATCTCTTCAGTGACGACACATGGAATAATCCTGAATACTTTACAGATGCCTCGATAATCCTAACCTATAAGTAACTAGTTCGACTCTCTTAATAATTTGGAAAGTCCATACATACCATAACTTTAGCTTCCCTTTTTTCCCGAACCTCGGGACCCCCTTCATGGGCGACACGCTCACAAGGACCTGGTTCCCAATCTCTAGCTCTATGTGTCTTCCTTCGGCATCAGTGTAACTCGTCTACCTATCCTAAGATATCCGTATACATCCCCGAATGATCTTGGTATCCTAAATAATCTTCGGTCCTAACAGCTTGTTGTCCCCCACCTCTAACCAACAAGTGGGTGAATGACAAGACTATCCATAAATTTCCTCAAACAGTGACATACTGATGGTGAACTAGTAGGAGTTATTTTAAGAGAACTCCACCAGTGGAAGCGACTACTCCCAACCTCCCACAAAATCGAGTAGACACATTATGAGCATGTCCTCTAATATTTGATTAACCCGATCAGTCTCTCAATCTGTCTATATATGATACATTGCACTCAATTATAAATCCATGTCCATCGCCTCCTGAAAGCTCTGCTAAAAAAGGGACACAAAAATCTTATCCCAATCGAACACGATAGTAATTGGTACCCCATGTAATCTCATGATCTCGATAATAAATAGGTGGGCGTACTGTTTCATCTCAAAATCTGTAAGAACCGAAAGGAAGTGTTCCACTTTGGTTAGGCAATCCACAATAACCTAGATAGAATTATGACCCCTCTGTGACGTCGGTAACCCCATGATGAAATCCATCGAGATAATCTCCCATTTACAGGCTGAAACTTCCAACGTATGCAATATCATGTCGATTTCTGGTGGTCTATCTTCGCTAAGTCGCATGTAGTATATTTTGAGTCAAACTATGCTATGTCTCATTTCATCCTCAACCATCAGTATTGTCTACGCATATCTTGGTATATCTTATCCCCATTGAGATGTACCGCATACCTTGACCTGTGAGACTCAGTTATCGATACGTGTCTCAACTCCTTATCCTTTGAAACAACAAGTTTCACACTGAAGCATAAGACACCCTTAGAACTGATCGAGTAGGACTCCACCCCATTTTCCAACAACCAGTACACTCTATCCTAATAGAATTGATCCTCGACTTGTGATTTCACCACCAGCATAATGATCTCGGGAGTGATAGCTAATATAATTATACATGCCTTGGAGACCTCGTTATCACGCTGAAGCTCCTCCAACCTCGTCTTCCAAACCTCCGTTACCTTCCCCATTGGTCGTCGATTCAACGCGTTTACCACCACATTAGCCTTTTCACGATGATACTGAATATCATATTGGTAATCCTTCAAGAAATCTAACCATCTCCACTGCCGCCTAATAAGATCCTTCTACATTAACAAATATTGTAGCGACTTATGATTGGTGAATAGACTAAATAGTTCACCCAAAAGATAGTGCATTCAAATCCTCAAGGCAAATATAATTGTTGTTAGCTCCAAGAAGTGTGTCTGGTAGTTCCTCAAACGGTGCTTAAGCTTGCATGGTGCATAAGCTATGGCCATATCCTCTTACTGCAATACACCCCCAAGTCACTATGAAAACGATGTACTCCACTCCTCCTCCAAACAGTGTAAATACGGGCACTGAAGTTAATTTTTCCTTTAGCTTGTAAAAATCTAACTGACAATAGTCATCCCAAACTAAGGGTATCCCCTTACGAGTCAGATTAGTCAACGTACTCACAATCTTCGAGAAATACTTAACGAAACGGCGATAATACCCCGCTAACCCCCAAAAGCTCCGAACCTCCATCGGTGTCATGGGTTGTCCCCACTCCCTTACCACTGATACCTAACTCGAATTCACAGAAATACCTTTGTCCAATACAATATGGCCCAAAAACTGTGCCTCCTAACTAAAATCTGCACTTCTCAAACATGACATAAAGATGAAGGTCTCGTAATGTCTATAAAATCATACATAAATGCTCTTAATGTTTGCCCTCCATCTGAGAATACACTAGAATATCATATACGAATATGATCACAAACTGGTTAAGAAAATCCTTGAACACCCTATTCATGAGATCCATGAACACTGCTGGCGCATTAGTCATCCCAAATGGCATCACCCTGAACTCATATGATCTATATCGCATTATAAATGCAATCTTAGGAACGTCTTCCTCCCTGATGCGCAACTTATGATACCCCAATCTTAAGTCAATCTTAGAGAAGGATGACACTCTTCTCAACTAGTCAAATAAGTTATCGATTCGAGGCAACGAATACTAGTTTTGAATCGTGACTTTGTTTGACTCCCTGTAATCTACACACAGACGAAGAGATCCATCTTTCTTTTTAATAAATAATATAGATGCACCCCGTGATGATATACTCCGCTTGATAAAACCCTACCCAAGAGCTCCTGACTCTGAACCCTCAACTCCCACATCTTTAACGGGTCCATGAGATATGGTGCTTATGCAATCAGCCTAGTCCCAGGCGCTAATCAATAACAAACTCTATCTCTCGATTGGGTGGAATTCGAGTATCTCATGGAACACATCTACAAACTCTCTCACTACCAAAATCGAATCCAAGGAAATAACCACTTAATGTGAGGTCTCATCCTCAATATAGTAAAGATGTGTGGTCAACCCTCCCTCGAGAAAAGACATTGCCTTGAGGAACATCTCCTCTTTAGGGATAGATAACACAATGGTCCTACTTAAGCAATCCACCATTGCTCGGTACCATGTCAACTAATCCATACCCAAAATGACATTTTGACCCACCATATACAAAATGAGAAAGTTGGTCACTAAACATAATCTCTCAACATCTATATCTACCCCCTAAAATTGAAGTGTATAAGGGCACCACCGCCAAATAGCGAGTCTACACACATAACGGTATTGTCTATTATCTCTAGTAGGCTAGATGCACATGCAAATGTGGTGGCTATAAATGAGTGGGAAGCTCCTGTATCAAATAACACCCTATCCATTTGCCCATGAATAGAAAATATACCCTTAAATACTTGTGGCACCTGTTGCGCCTATGGTATGACTGCATCCCGAACATTGTAAACACGTTTGTACTATAACTTCCCCTAAGGCTACGGGGCTAGTGGAGTTGGTGCTGTCAGTGGTAACTATGCATGCTATCTCAACTGGGCATCCTTCTGAGGCCCTCTGCTGGCTGCGGGCAGTTCCTCTTCCTCTGGCCAATCTCATTATAAATAAATAATCGATCGATGAAGTCTACCTATATCTATCCCTAGTGGCCCTATCGAGGTTGTACCATTCGTTGGCCCTAATGGCCTTAGCCCTGCTAGCCTCCCCCGTTATTCCTTTATCCATGGATGCCCTGGGGAGAATGATACTACTACTATTGTTGATGCTGAAAGCCTTGCTTTCCCTGTTTGTACGCACTACTTTTTAGTCGAAAACCTCCCGAACGAAACCTCTTTGTTGGATCCTCCTATCGATAATCTCGCTCATGTCTACCCCCATGCTGCTGCGGTTCTCCATAGACACCATTTATTCCTTCTATACCATCTTAACTAGTATCGCCCACTCTCTTGCTTCCATTCAGATGAAAGAGATGGTCCTGGTAATGACGTAGTGCGACATTGATGATCTTAGAGTAGGTGGTCGACATTGGGTTACCATGCAAGTGTTTTTTATCCTCTAAGCGAGTCTATCCATAAACTTCAACATCTTCTTCTCCTTCATGTTCACCTTGTGGGGAATAAAGTTGTCTAGACAAGAAAACTCCTCCTCGTATTCCACCACTGATATGTCTCCCTGAGTAACATCTAGGAATTTTCGTCGGATATCTGTTTGGATTGCTCACGAAAAATACTTACAGTCATCCTACACCTAGAACTCTATTCTAGTCATAACATCCCTCTCCTCTTCCATGGAAATCGTCTCCCACCACTGTAATGTTATACCTACCAGATTATAAGTAGTCTCTTTATTTCACTGTACACCACAGGTGAAGATGGCGTGTAATATCCTTCTTTCACTACGCGGCTACCACTATATCCGAGCTACCCCGAGACTCTAGAAGATGCCCTTTTTAAAAGGTCTCCCTCATTAGCTTGCAAGATGATGGGCCAGGGTTAGTCTGAATTACTGGTGCCACCTGTGGATGAGATTGGGCCTTAGGAAAGTGTTGTTCCATAGAATTCATCACCGCATTTACCACTTGTGCCACTATATCGGCCACCTCTGTGCCTGTAATGTTCCCCTGTGGCATTTCCTCCCCAGCACTCACTCTCGTCAGACGATTTATCTTTTACGGAATCTGAAACGAGATTGAAGTTTGTATATGACCAAATTCAATTACAAAGTACTAGCAGAAGAATGTAAGCACGAAAATGCGTAAGTATGAATGCAATAGTCCTAAAATAGGGCACCATATCAAAGGGCGCTATGCTGAAATCGTAGTAAGCCGCCCAAATCCTAAAAGACTTTAGAATATGATGCTCTGATACCATACTTGACACCCAACTTATTAAAATAATGGGTGTCCATCCCTCTACCAAAATAAAATGGCAGTCTCATATGGCTCATTTTTAGCATCACTGTCGAAATGTGATTAATTACTAAATACCTAATTAATTTAACAAGTAGTATCAATTTTTATCCTCCATTAACATACAACAATTTTAACCAATACACTATAATTCCACGCACAGTAATAATAAATGAGATGACATTATAATGTCCGAGGCTGAGATAAATAAATAAAGTCCTTGAATAAACCATCGGGTAAAAATTCGGTATATCCATACCAACTGACTAAAATAAAAAATATACAAAAGTCTGAATAAAAATGGGAAACATACCAAATCAATGACTGAAATAGAGAACCTAATATAGATAATAATAGATGAAATGGATACTCTAAATCCTGCAACCCTCGACATCAACTGTAGCTACGTGTCCCTAAAAAGAGTAATCATCCTTAGCATCCTTGTGTCGGGACAACTAAAAGTTTTTGAAAATATTGATATGGTTCAGAGTCCAAAACCCTTAAAAAATATTTAGCAAGTGTATAAGTTGCAGTATTGAAAATGTAAAGAAATTTTCATATTTATAGTTGTAGTTTACTCGCATGAGATAATCCTCATCCCTTATCTAATGTGTGCATTTAATGTACGCAGTTAACTCTCCTAGTTATGATACCCCTACTAACTAGCCTCATTATTAATTTCAATATAACGTATTACCCAATTTTAGGTACTGTATATCACTAATTTGGTAATTATCTTACTTCTCTGCTTAATTCATTAGTTCATGATTATTCAATCTCATAACTTTACTCTTATCATTAACAATATTCAGAATTTAGTTCTTATGACCCTATATAATTATCTACCTCTTTATGTGCGTTTAATTGAAACACATCAAATGCATATAAATGCATATATCTCTCTCTATATGTATGTAATCGTTGCCCCTCTGAGATTTACCTCGCTAGATGCGAAATCACTAGCATGCTATCAAGATCCAAGGAGTCCATCACAACCTAGGCAATCGGATCAGAATCTCACCGCCAAACTAAAAAATGTAATAAAAATCGAAGGTGGTCATGGACCTAAGTCTGTAGTCATAACCATACCACATTATTCTATGAGACTCCAACCCTATACAACGTGGGCATGCACAAACCTATGACCTAGGGGAAATAGAACTACCCCTGCTGATATTCGCCAGAGTGACCTCCCATGGCGCGCAAACTCTACCGATATCATATTCTCTAGGATGGTTATGTTTCGCACAAATATCACGCACATATATGGTAATAATCATATATATATATATCGAGTCCGGCTAATCCGTGACTAACACCCGAAGCATTAGCCTATAAGTCACGAGTTTGTCCCTGACTCTTAAACATTTAATTATTCACTAATTAAATTAAGTTTTGTTGCATAACCTTTCTGAAATACCCAAACTTTCCCAACCTACCCATAAATAATGGTAATACTCCCTGAATTTTTCTATCCTAGATTCGTAGTTTATACTTTGAGTGCTACCCCTCCTAAACACCCGTAACTATAATTTGAGTCTACTCTCCCCTACCCGAGGTCGGATAACTATTTATAAAATTCCCGAAAGTCCTACAACACCCTATGAACCTTTTACAATTTATAATTTCTCAAAATCCCCTCGAATTATATTCAAAGACCTGGTTGTCCCTAATACCAGGACCGAATTGATTAGCCTATGCAGGCCAAATCGATTCTCTTATAAAGGGAGAATCGATTCTATCTGGGGCAGGTGCCTAGTTCTTGAATTAAAGTGAAGGGTTTTCCAAACACCCAACATTCAATTCCAAAACTTTCACAACTTAAATAATATTTTTAGTCTTCCAAGGGTTCTTATACATAAAATATAATCTAAATCAATCCTAATATTCACAAATCTCATAATCATCATTCCAATATCATCAATTCAACTTTCACAATGATTTAATCCCCAATTTCCAGATTTTTTTCCTCTTTTAAATTCTTCTCTATTTGAATTATTTTCTAAATCTTTTTTCACACCAATTATATTATCATAAGTATGAAATCTCATAGAAATATTGATTAATTCCACAGAAATCAAGATTTATATCATCACATGAGTCATATGTAAATCTTTCCTCTTAAACCCGTTTCGCATGTTAAATTCTCATCCCAAAATCAGTTGTTTCTCTAACAATTTTAATACGAATCTAAACAATGCAAAATCAACAAGCAGGTTATAAACTTGCCTTGAATGACGGTTGAATATTAGTCTCATCCTTGTTTAATCTAGTTAACAATTGCCTTTTTCCACCCTTCCTTGTTTTCTTCCTCCTTCCCTACACTAAAATGGTCACATTGGCACCCTTTAAGCGGTTAGCCGTGTCACAGTCATTGACCGTGATAAAAAAAACACGTGTTTTTTGTCACGATCAATGACCGTGACAATACCGTAAAGTTGTCACGATCAATGACCGTGACATGTCCATGACAATTCTGTTAGTAAAAAATCCTCCCTCTTCTTTTTTTCCCACCGATTATATTTCCTCTATTTCTCTCTCTCTCTCTACAACTTTGGTATGTTTTCTCTCTCTATTTCTCCTCCATTTATGTATATGTGTATGTGTATGTATATGTGCGTGTGTGTAAATGTGCATGTGTGTGTGTGGTGTATATATACGTGGGGGGAAGGGGCAGGGCTGGGGGGAGGGGAGGGGGTGTATGTGCGTGTCAATGTGTGTGTATGTGTGTATATATGTGTGTATATATGCGTGTGTGTGTATATGTGCGTGTGTATATATATGTGTGTGTGTGTGTGTGTGTGTGCGTGTGGCAGGCAGCGACAACAGGGGGAAGAGGGTAGGGCAGGGGGAAAGGGGGGCCTGTTTGTATATATGTACATGTGTGTTTTTTTTAATTAAATTTTTATTGGTTTATTAGATATTGACCCTCATATTATAGTGCCCCTTGTAAAAGAATTGATTGATTTAATATTGATTGGTTGTTAATTTTTTTTGTAAATTAATAATTAGTGCCCCTTTCATATGCAAGTAGGATTGCCCCTCATTGTAAATTAGTAAATTAATAATTGTATACTTTAATTGTTGGTTTAATTGATGAAAAGAATTAATTGAGTAGATGAATTAGAAGGAGTACGGGATACACATTTGTTGTTGCCATTGCGGTTGGATTATAGTGGATGGATGTTGGGTTGATTAATTTTAAAAAAGGCATGACCACTGGATTATTGTCCATATGGGGGTGGGATTTTTCAACTTTTTTAAAAAATTACTTTGTATAAAGAACAATATATATATATATATATATATATATATATATATATATATATATATATATATATATATATATATATATAGTATGATAATTAAATGAAACATACTTGAAATTACATATAGTGCGCATAGATACTAGCCTTCTAGTTCTTATGCGTACGCATTCAATAGCCCTTGGACCCGTTCGAGAGTCATTATCCCTATGATGAGATCTCTCAAATTGTCCCATTTGGACAGTTTGGGACTGCATAATTTCTGTATAATAATATTCTTAGTGGCTTAAAGTTGTTACTTTTGGAGAAAGTTCTGCAGTCCTATCCTAATGTTCTCAGGGTACATACTAGATTGACAAGTGTGACTGTTATTTCAATTGATCAATTGAAATAACACTTACACTTGCCAATCTACGTCGTGTACTTGGAGAACTACGGGGATATGATGCTGAATTTTTCTCAAATCGTAACAAAGTGCATGAGTTGTTAAGTATATTACAGAAATATGCGGTCTTGAATGGGATAGGACCACTCACCCTTTAGAGGAGATGGAGGAAATAGGAATTTCTATTATAAATTGAATTTGAATTTGAAATTTAAAAATCGAATATAAATAAGACATAATTAAATGAAACATACTATAAATCTAAGTTTTGTTTATACTAATCCATGAATATACGCTTCTTACCTTTAATAGGTGATTAGTTGTGGTAGCTGTGTTGGGATATCCGAAATACAAAGAGTGGATGTGTGAGACAAATGGCCTTTTCAAATTGGTATCAGAGCTTGTTGCACTATCTTATTGTGTTTGTGATCCCGTATCTTTAGGCATGCCTTTTGGTGGTTTTGATGATTTTAGAATTCACCTGTTTGAATCATCTAATTGGAAATCACACATGAAAGATGCTCTTAAAAAATTGGTTAGTAAGGATGATTGTGAAAGTGTCTTTACTGCGAAGGGTTTGGTCACAGGACAGATGAGTGTCCCACTAAACTTAGGGAGAATTTTAATAAACCGATAAATCGTGTTTCTACCCTTAGTGATAGTGACCAGAAGAAAAAAACTTTTATGCTAGTAAGCGTGAGCTTCCCACCTTTGTGGCTAGTCATATAAGTGATAAAGACTTACCTTTGCATGATTCTTCCGCAGCCACAAAAGTTGATACACCTGAGAGTGAGGGTGAGGTGAGTGAGGATGAGAGCGAAGACGGGGGAGATTTGCAAACTGCTTTCAAAGAATTGTATGGAGAAACTGTAAAACCAAAGAAAGAAAACGTGAAATTAGGAGCTATGTTGAAAGAATATGCCATAGAAATAGATAATTCCAATGCTTTAATTAAGGATCTTAGGGCACAAGAAAAGAAAATTCTAGAGAAGCTAGAATATGTCGAGGGTGAGAGAGATAGTCTTCGGGGGTTGATGGAGACTATGAAAAAGGAAATTCTGGAGTTTGAAAATTCTACGCATTTACTTGAGTCAAGGATATGTGAGCTTGAGGAAAAACTGGGATATTTGAGTGAAGTTAAATTCGATTTGGACGCTAGGTCTGAAAAGTTAGACAAAATCTTTGGCACCCTCAAAATCAAAGATAATAGGCGTGGTATTGGCTTCGATAATCATGTCGCACCTGCTCCCAAAACCAAAACTGTGCAAACAAGAGAACCGCCTGGAACTTTAGGAGAGATTCACCAAGGAACGTGAGGTATAATTGGCCTATAGGACATGCTCCTCACCGTATCTACACTTGCACTCATTGCGGTAGGAGAGGTCATCTTAAATGGTTTTTCTACGATCTTAAGAATGCTCCTAGAAATTTTAAAGACATTCTGGTTCCCAATGCCCCTACTCGTCGATTCACACTAACTTGGGTTAGGAAGTCGGATTTAGAAGAGTTAGGTATTAGCCTTGGTGATTCTCGCATCATTGCTCATGGTTCTCCTCACGTTTCATCTTTCGATTGAGCTTGTTCGTTGGTTTGTCATACACTAGTATTTACATCTTGACGTTATATTTGGCTAGTGTTATGGCGTGTTTCTAGTTTTTGTTATTTATTTGAGTCTTTTCAAAAAATAGAAAAAGATTTTGCTTTTTATAAAAACTTTTGAAAATACAAAAAGATTTTTGGTTTTTGAGTCGTAAGGTTACATGGTTGATGTGGGATATTGGTGTGCTTGATCCCCCCATCTTTCATTATTCATGTGGCTAGGACTTTTGGTCATTATTATTGATGCCTAGAATGATCTTAACCATTGTACTATGAGGTTGTTTCGAAGATGATATGCAGTTTGATTCGACTTTGTGTATATGCCATCCTTGCACATATGCACGAGTTTATATGAATGTTTGACTTCTCTTGCATATTTGAGTTTGGTGAGACGTTCTTATCTCAATTTTGTCATCTATGCGTAAGTAAACTTAAGGAGGAGGTGTGCTTGTAAGAACCGTTTTTTTTAGAATCGATATTGAAAAATGATGAGTGTTCACGGGAAAGGGCTGCGAGAGTATAAAACTGACTCGTCATGAAAGCCACCGTTTAAAAGAGCCCAAAAGAAAATCAAGGCAATAAAAATTCATATGCCAATAATTGGGGCCAATAGGACTTTATCTAAGTTCATATTGATAGATTTTTCTAAATATCTTGAAAAATTCATATATATGAAGGAGTTTGGTTGGAAATTAATTTAAACGGGTTTGTACCATGAATCCTATGTTGAAACATCGTATCATGATGCTATTGTTTGTAGAATCGTCAACAATCCGGACTTGTATGCATGTTGATTAAGTTTAGTTCATTAAACTCACACTTATTTTGTCACAAATGGCTTTGATGAAGTTTGATGATTTCTTGCTATCAATTAGAACTTTTTGATCGATTCTATGTATTGAAATGATGACTCATTTGTTGTAGTTCACTCCCATATAATCCACATTCATGATTGACCACATTGGTACCATGTTAACATGTATTTTCCCGTTGGTCACTTTTTACACTGTTTTCTATTTTGCAGTCTGTTTCTGTGTTTCAGGTACTGTTTTGGGATAACTTTTTTATTGGGCAAATACTGACTATTTTTGGGGTGTTTCTGGAAATTTTAATTTCTCATTCGAACGACATCTTATGTCGCGCGAATTTGTCATTCAAGCGACATTCAAAGTCATTCAAGTAGCTTATCAAAATCATTTGAGCAACATCAAGCAAGATCAGGGTTTCACTCAACCCAGCTCGTTCACGTTTTCTCCCTTGTTGTTCTCTTATACCTCTCCCTCTGCAACACAAGTGGTCACACCAGTTTTCTTTAATATCCTCCATTGATGAGATTTTGAAGCTTCACATTTCTGGTTCTCATCTCTTTCTTGAGTGCGTACATATGTCCATTTCAGCCATTGATGCTCTTGAGCTCCTCGGTAACACTGGTTCAAAAAGAGATCGATGACACCCATTCTTTTTTGGTTGATTCTCAAGCGTTCTCAGTTAGTTCTTCGACGTGCGTTCCTTGCATTGTTTCTTCGGCATGTGACTCTTCCAAAGAGTTGTTCCTCGATGATTTTGTGTTCAACACAATCCTACAGCTCTTATTTTCTAGCGAGCAGTTCCTATTTTTCGGTGATTTCGAGGTAATTCTGTTCATTTTTTTTAAAATCATTTGAAAATATTAGTTGCTATTTTTATAATTATATGGTGATTGGTTGTGGTTGGTGTTCGCGATGGTTCGGTTGGATTATTATATGAAGATAGGTTCTTAGGTGTGTGTGTGTTCCTCGATGACTGTTTACTCTCACACATCACACATTACACTTTTTCATCATGCCACCTAGACGTTATGGTGCCACGACAGGTCAATTCGACGCGCCACCACCCTCTGATCGAGCTCAGGCCAATAGGCCCCGTTCTCTCCAGTGAGATGGGCCACCCATGTTGAGTATGATCATTACTGCATATTGGGTCTTCACATTCGGTCTGTTGTTTAGGAGAGGATGTTTCATTATTCTGAGTTTTAGGGGTTAGGCATTCAGCACTGGCTGTCTGATAGGGAATGGGATTATAAGTTTGAGACTCGTGGGCTTGTCTATCCGGACATTGTCCGAGAGTTTTTCTTTCGCGCTCTTCTCCACACTGAGGGGATCTTATCTGCTGTATGTGGCATTCCTTTTCTCATCACATCATATCTCATAGCTATTTTTTTGCACCTTCCTTGTGTCCCTAACACTATGTTTCCTCATTATACCGACGACGGACCTATATATGATGATATTCTGCGTCATTGCTTCTGGGAGATTCCCCAGGTAGGTACTACTATGTACCTGTAGACACCCCATTCTGTTACCCCTTAAACTATCCTTAGGTCCTTAGCACCTCCTTTCATCACTACAAAACCAGGTCATACCCCAAGTACTGACCTAGAAGCCATTGGGCACTCCCAGGCTCCTTTTGACCAAAAGTCAAACTCTTTATCTCGACCGAGGCTAAATGAATATTTGGAGGGCCCTAAATATCCTTTCTAATGGTCCATCCCATGCGCGATTCTGACTTACCATGCGGACGAACGACCCATTTTCCCTGAAACCTGATCTAGAATCCATCGGACGCTCCCAGGCTCCGTTTGACCTAAGTCAACTATTCAACTTGGCTGAGACTAAATTAATCTTCAAATGGCACTAAAACCCCTTTCCAACGGTCCGCTCCGTGCGTGATTCTGACTTACGGTACGGATGAACGATCCGTTTTACTCCGAGAGGTCACCAAATGCTTCCAGGCCCCAGTTTACCAAAGTCAACTCCCCAAACTAGATCAAAATCTTTGGAATGTCGAAGTACTTCTCCTAACCTTTCCAACGATCTGCCCCGTGTGTTATTCAGACTTACCATACGGAGGAACGATTCGTTTCCGTCCGATGATTCCCTATCTAATGAATCGACATATGCTTCTAAGCCACATTTGACCTAAAGTAAACTCCCAAACCTAGGAGTGGTCCAAGTACTTTCGAAGGTCTCTGAATTACCTTTCCAACAGTCCACCCCGTGCACAATTCGGATCAACGGTTTGCGCTCTGGGGTCGATTTTCTAAAAATATCTGAAAGACACTTCCAAACGGCAGGTCCCAAACCCTTCCTATCGATAGTGTGCCTAAACGCACCTTATGATTGGTAGGAACAGGGCTATGCCCATCGTCAATGCCCCGAGCCTATAAAAAGGAGGCCATGACCTCATTGCAAAGGGAGCCTAGATCAGAAACATATCACTCTCAGCAAATCCAGAAAACCTCTCTCAAAGTCAGCGCGATTTTGACATCCAAATCCCTTTCCAACCTTCACCTTTCATCTTCCTTTACATCAAAATTGGTGAATTAACCGTTATACATCATCATCCAAGTGCAAGGGCTCAAGATCTTCAAGAAGGTCCAATTTTTTCAATTATCTCCTTAAATTCTCATAAAATCGCATTAACTTGTTTTATTATTTAGCACTTTTACTCTCTCATCTCACATATCCTAATATACTTTTTATTTAGTATTATTGCACATCTCTTATTTTCATACAAATAAAAAATGAAAAAATAAGAAAAAGAGGGTTTGCTCATAGATTCCAAACGAGAATTCTCACACTTTTCTTACACTTCTCTCACAACTAAAACACTTTTTCCACACACACACACACACACAAATAAGAGAAGTCCCCGGTTGTATTTATGGGATAAACCCCACCCCTTATTTTATATGCGAACTACGTAGACTTTGATGCCTCTACAGGCTACGTAGGCGTCTTGGGGTAAAATCCGACATTCGACTCCTATTTTTACTTTTTCTTTCATATCCTATTCTCTCTAAATTAAATTCTCCTAGATTATATATATATATATATTTGTTCTTAGTGGCGTACTATTCCACATACGTTATTGTTCCATCATAACGATCAACATAAGGATAATCGCGTAAATCCTTGTAAGGAGATAAATTTCCAATTGAGTCCCTATATTGTTTTGACTTAATTCCGTAAACAAAACGTGTTTGTAATATGTCATAGGTTTTTTTTTTATCACGATCCCACTCGGTCTATGACGTATTGAAGAAATTGAAGACGTTGCGGCAAAGCTTCAAAGATTTAATCATGTCATAGTTTAAATTGGTGCAAGTTTATTCGTCTTCAAAGTTAATTTCATTCCGAGATCACTCAGGTATGAATGAATACAATTAATGGTGCTCGAAATTATTTTTATAAAAGATAAGGATGCATTTTTTACAAATTTTTTTTTATAGTGTTTTAAAAGGTTTAAACTACGTTTTATGATAATAATAATCTCATAAAAGAGTTTGCCATTTTTAGATCTCTAATTAGAAGAGACGTTTTGAAGAAAAAGTTAAAAAGTCAAACTTTCGTGTCCAATATCGTTCGAACGAGATGGGATGTCGCTCGAACGAGTTCCTCAAGTCGTTCGAACGACACGTTTTTTAAGGCGACATTTAAATCCTATTTAAACAGTGTGTGCATCATAATTTCGGAGGTGTGCTTTTTGAAAAACAGTTTTACGAACTAGAACCTTGTTTGCACATGTTTTCTAAGGTTTACAAAGTATAAACACATCCTTAGAATTTTGCAAAGATCCGAGTTATCATTCTTATATGCTTACGTGATCTTGTTGCACCAAAGTTATTTGTTCTACACATTGAACACAAAGGGTTTTGCTATGAAAAAAAGAGAAGTACTTCTTGTTTGACATCGTAGATGAATCAAAGCCGTATCGGTGGACACTGAGATATACGTGGATGCGTGTGTTGTGGATAGGTATCGTGGAAGACGGAATTTCTGCATGGGCACTATTGAAGAATAATTGAAGATCAGAAGGAGCGTCAAGACCTGTGGGGATCGAGTCTTAATGTAAGGCTAATCTGTCTTTGTAAAATCATTCTTCATAGTGATTGTCTGGCTTGGGCCGTCCGAGGTTGTTTTCCTGTTTTGGGTTTTTTCCTCGTACATCCGACGTTGTGAGTATTTTTTACTTTACTTTACTTGCTTTAATCACTAGATGCATGTTTAGGATTAATCAAGATAAAACTGGTTTAAAGTCAGATTTGGGTTTTCACAACTTGGTTTGGTGATGAATTAAAAGTTTGATAATTTTTTGATAAAAATTGGTTTGAAAGAAAACACACACATATTAGGCACTCTTCAAATTGGTATCAGAGCTAGAAAATATATGTTATTCTTTTGTGATCCCGTGTGTTTGTTTATCTCTCTCGTGTTTGTTTTTCTCTCTATGGATTCTCTAAGCGTTGACGATTTACATCGTTTGAATTTAAAGTTTGCAAAACGTATTGAAGTTTTGGAGAAAGAAAATTACGTTTTCAAAAATAGGATTGAATATTTGCAAAATTTTCAAATTCAAAGAGATATTTGTCGTGAGCACTTTAGTTCCTTATTTAAAAATTTTAATATTTTAAAATTGGGAAAAAGGAGAGTGATGATAGAGTCCTCGTTTTAGAAAAAGAGTTAGAGGATTTAAAAAATTCTAAAGTTTGTGCCATTGAGAAAAATAATTCGATTAATGATTTTGTGGCACGAGAAAAGGCTCTTAGGGATAAGTTTGCTCACATTGAGGGGGAGCGAGATAACCTTCTAGGGGTAATTGAAAATTTAAAGAAGGTGTCCCGAAATTTTGAGGAATCCAATCATTTGCTTGAGTCAAAATTTTTTGAAGTTAAAAAATGATTTAAATGACTCGAGTAGTGATGGTAACGGCTTATCTTGTTCTAGTGGTTTGATTGTAAAATTCAAAACCATAGTTTGTTTTAGAGCGTCAACCACATCCGAGGGTATTAGAAAAGGTCAACCTAAAGGTCTCGTTCCTCGTCGTGTTTTCACATGTTCGCATTGTGGTAGGAAAGGTCACCTTAGGAGTTTCTGTTTTGATCTTAGAAAAGACCCTAGGAAGATTAAACGTAGTGTCCCATTAGTTCCCAAAACCTGTTTTGTTAGGTATACACCTGTTTGGGTTAGGAAATCCGTTTTGGAGATGCTAAATGCTTCGTTGGTTGATTCTCACATGCATGCACATGATTCATCTCTTGCTATTTCTTATGGTTAGTATCTTGCATGTTTTGTCATACGCTAGCCCTTGCATCATGTTTATATTTTGCTAGTGTTATGCATTGTTTATCTCTTTATATTTTATTTTTCACTTGTTTGAATCTTATTTGATAAATACAAAAAGATTTTGTTTTTGAAAAACTTTTGAAAATCCAAAAAAGATTTTTCTTTTCTTTGGGTCAAAATATGTTTGAAAAGCCAAAAAAAAATTCGGTTTTTGTTTTTGAGTTTACATGTTTGATGTGGCATATTGGTGTGCTTGGACCCCCCCCCCCCCCCATCATTTCATTATCCATGTGGCTAGGACATTTGTTCATTATTATCGATGCTTAGAATGATCTTAACCATTACTTATATGGGGTTGTTTCGAAGTTGATATGCATTTTGATTCGACTTTGTATATATGCTAACATGCACACATGCACGAGTTTATATGGATGTTTAATTTCTCTTGCATATTTGAATTTGGTGAGGCATTCTTATCTCAATCTTGTCATCTATGCGTCAGTAAACTAAAGGATAAGTGTGCATGTAATAACCATTTACCATGAGGATTTGAATTGATCTAATTAAAAAAATGATGAGTGATTCACAGGAAAGGGCTGTGAGAGTTCAAAATTAACTCGCCGTGAAAGTCACCGTTTGAAAGAGCCCCAAAAGAAAATGCAATATGCTAAGAAAAGGGTCAAATTTGTTTAGTAAATTACAAAGAAAATATGATATTATTGAGGGAGTTTGGATGGATTAAAAATTTAAACGTGTTTGCACAACTAATCGTAATGTTGAAACATTGCAATTTGACGCTATTATTTGTAGAATCGTCAAAATTATGGATTTGTGTGCATGTAGTATGTTTAGTTCATTAATATCACTCTTTAATTATCATATGGCTATGATAAGGTTTGATGATTTATCGCTATCAATTAGAGCTTCTTGATCGTTTCGATGTGTTGGAATTGTGACTCATTTGTTTTAGATTCATGCCCATTCATTCCATGTCCATGTTTGAACACATCGGTACCATGTTTGCATGTAACTCGCATTTTAAGTTTTTATTAGTTTTGCGTTTTGTGTTAAAAGCCTACTGTTTTTGCACTGCTTTGCATCTGTCAGGCCCTTCCTGGATTTTTTTGTGGAATTTTTTTCACTGGGCAATATTTTATAATATTTCTGGGAAAGTGGGAAATTTTGGCAGGTCGTGCGAAGTCGTTCAAACCACAATTCATCTCGCGCGAACGACTTTTGTACTTCGTTCGAGCGACATACTCATCTCGTTTGAGCGATGTCCCTATCTCGTTCGAACGACAGGCTGAAAAAATGGCTTCTGATTGGTTTGTAGTCCTCTGGTTCAAATTGGTATATTTTTTGGTATTGCTGAAGGATTTTTTGGACTGTTTGGTTTCTATGCAGGTTCTTTTATTTCAAAATTGGTATTTTGCATATAGTCTGTTTATCAATCCTGATTAATTTGCTATATTCTTTGTGTGATTCCTTGGTTTACTAGCTACTGATATGTTATTACATGATCATATTTAGCTGGTTGTTTCATGATTATCTAGCATTTTCACTTCTCAAATTGGTATCCAATTGATTTAAATTGGTTTATATTTTCATGCTAGATATTTCTAATTGGTTTATCTTTGCACCGGGTTGTCTATTCGAGACAAAAAGGGGGAGAGATGTATGTGATGTAGGGGGAGATTTGAGCATGTTTTGATTTCATAATTTACAAATTGGTATCTGTGATTGATGTTGGTAGATCACATTGGTATCATTTTCGCACTCATCAAATTGGTATCATTTTGTTGCTCAAGTTATTTAACAAATGAGTGTTTTCAGAGAGTATTCATATTGGTATCTATTATTGTTTGGTATCATTTGGATATATGTATTGGTTTCATTTGTTCCTCTATACTTCACTCGGTATTTGTTTGTTTGTTTCATGTGTGTAGGTATGCTTCAGCGATTCGAGATTTCAAGTCTACATCACATTCAGACAGTTAATGCTTCCCGGTGCTACATATTATAGTCCATGTCCTGTAATTTTTTATTTTGGGTTTATGGGATGGGATTCAGGCGTCATATGGCTTGACGACCCGGTTAGGCATTTCACTAATTTAGTTTTGTCCCGGAATAGTCAAAGGGGGAGATTTTTAAGGAGATAAATTTTCAATTGAGTCCCTGTATTGTTTTGACTTAATTTCGTAAACAAAACGTGTTTGTAATATGTCAGAGTTTTTTTTTATCACGATCCCACTCGGTCTATGACGTATTGAATAAATTGAAGACGTTGCGGCAAAGCTTCAAAGATTTAATCATGTCATAGTTTAAATTGGTGCAATTATATTCGTCTTCAAAGTAAATTTCATTCCGAGATCACTCAGGTATGAATGTGTACAATTAATGGTGCTCGGAATTATTTTTATAAAAGATAAGGATGTATTTTTTACAAAGAGTTTTTTTTATAGTGTTTTAAAAGGTTTAAACTACGTTTTATGATGATAAGCTCGTAAAAGAGTTTGACATTTTTTGATCTCTAATTAGAAGAGACGTTTTAAACAAAATGTCAAAAAGTCAAACTTTGGCGTTGTAGTTCAAACGACATCCAATCTCGTTCGAGCGAGATGGGATGTTGCTTGAACGAGTTCCTCAAGTCGTTCGAATGACACGTTTTTCGAGGCGGCATTTAAATCCTATTTAAATAGTGCGTGCATCATAATTTCGGAGGTGTGCTTTCTGGAAAACAGTTTTACGAACCAGAACCATGTTTGCACATGTTTTCATAGGTTTACAAAGCATAAACACATCCTTAGAATTTTTCAAAGATCCGAGTTATCATTCTTATATGCTTACGTGATCTTGCTGCACCAAAGTTGTTTGTTCTACACATTGAACACAATGGGTCTTGCGGTGAAGAAAAGCGAAGGACTTCTTGTTCGACATCGTAAACGAATCAAAGCCATATCGGTGGACACCGAGACATATGTGAACGCGTGTGTTGTGGACAGGTATCGTGAAAGACGGAATTTCTATGTGGACACTATTGAAGAACGGTTGAAGATCAGAAGGAGCATCAAGACCCATGGGGATCGAGTCTTAGTGTAAGGCTAATCTGTCTTTGTAAAACCATTATTCATAGTGATTGTCTGGCTTGGTCCGTCCGAGGTTGTTTTCCCGTTTTGGGTTTTTTTTCTCGTACATCCGGCGTTATGAGTATTCTTTACTTTACTTTACTTTACTTGCTTTAATCACTAGATGCATGTTTAGGATTAATCAAGATAAAACTGGTTTAAAGTAAGAATTGGGTTTTCACAACTTGATTTGGTGCTTAATTAAAAGTTGGATAATTTTTTGGTAAAAATTGGTTTGAAAGAAAACACACACATATTGGGCACTCTTCAATCCTATTTTCTAATATTTTTATACCTTCCTACGGATGACTAGCAAGTCGATAATTCCTACCCCCACTATATAAACACATGCACACATATCACGAGGGAAAATAAAGGAAAATAGCAAAAAACCATGAGAGACCGTAAGGGCGGAATGGGTGCCTAACACCTTCCCATTTTGTAACTTAGCCTTCGGACCCTTTTCGAATCATTTTGGTTTCTTATGCATCAGTATGTTTTTGGATGCTGTCCTTCGGGATGGCTCCCTTTCTTTTGTCTGTTTTGAATAAAATAGACTGGTGACTCTATCTCTCTACATTTTTTCCCTCACCCAAATGACGCCGGCCGAAGCTCTCCCGAGAAGGATGTGCGAGACCTAGGATCCTCCATCACCCGCCCGCCCACCGCGAGGATTGGGGATGGCCACAGTGGCGACCCTGCTGGAAACATATGTGGGCTAGACTCTATTTACATGGATGTTATGTTTGTTTATATTTTCCACCTATTTGCATGTTCCCCTTTATTACTCATGTGTACCCCATGCTTATGTTACTATTCACACACTTGTAGAAAAATTCTCCATGTACACTTCATACCACGTGCACCTAGGATCACATATATCCGTATGTTTCACGCATCACCCATCCATAATTGGTATACCATTAGTACTTGTACTTTTCTCCCTGTTTGGCATAATCAAGAAAGATACTCTCATCATAAGATACTAATAAAAGAATCAAGCATGATTCACACGACATCACCAAAGAGCATTGTTATTGACCAAATTTTTCCCAGTAACTGGAGGGTCACTTCGTGATGGGCGCTGGTCCGGCAGGGCGCAGTTAGCCTAAGCTATATGACTCTCACCTTCCATTGGCCAAGTACCTTTGACGTATATCGAATGGTTCCCCCGCATTGTACCATTTGATCGAAGTCATGACGGGAGGTATATCGCTGGTAACTCGTTCACGTACGTCGAGTATATCGAATTCGCTCTCACACGTACCGTCCTGACGAGGTATATAGTGAGGAAATTCACGTACACTCAGGTATATCGAATGGCTTGTCTACACGTACCGATTGTCCATAAGAGCAAGATGTATATCGTGGAAGACACGCCAAATGGGGGAACCCTTTCCGATTCACCCAACCAAATTGCATACTCGCATATAGGTGTCAAGCCTAGGACACACATGTTAGATTGTCGGTTTCTACCCAAAACTCTGTCGAAATTCCAGATCGGCCAGCCGCCCAAATTTTTGTGCATTTTTAAAGTAGGACCCCATCCGTGAGCCTAGTCATAAGTCCAGCCATAGCTTTGCATATATTACAAACCCAATTTTTCCAGGCTCGGGTCCCGTCCGGCATTTTATTTTGCATTTAGGAGAATTTAATACAAGTGAGAACATAATAAGTATAATAATCATGCTGAGATCCATCTCTCCTTTCTTTATCAAAAAAATCTTTCTCCATTCTTTATTAAAAATCTAAAAACATTTTCCCCCTCTTTATCAAAAATCCAAAAACATTGCTCATCTCTTTATCAAAAATCCAAAAATATTTTGTCTTCTAATCTCAAAAGGAAAAGAACAAATGTCAAAATATTTTCATTCTTTCTCCCAAAACTAAATCCCATTTTTGCGCCTTCTCAGGTCGATCGCAAACCCTTGGCCTGGCTCCTTATTGGCTTCGGTCTTCAGTCAAATCACCCCGAAGTTCTGTTCGTTCCCCTGTTACTTCCTTTGAGTCCGGTATCCACCTTCTTTCCATGGAGAACATATATAAAGTCCCCGTTATGCAGTCGGATCTGACGGAAGTCCTAGCTCAGCTCGTGTCCAAGATTGATAACCTCCAAGCTGAGGTCCGAGAGATGCAACGAAACTAAGTTTCTGTTCCTCAAGAGATCGAAGGCCTATTTCCTCGTGTTATGGGTCCACTCGAACCTATTTGGGTTCCCGAAGAGTATCAGCACGCTCCACATGCCCCTCCTACTAATGGGTCATCATTTGCCCAACTTTCGATGCCGAATCTTGCCCAGCATGGGGCTAACTTGCCTATGATCATTGATCCGAAGGAAGAAGAGTTTAATAAAGTCAAAGAGGACCTCAAGATTCTCACCAAGAAGTTTTACCAAGTCATAATCTCAGGGAATTACATGGACTACACCCACATATCTCCTTATCCTAAAGCGAGGTTACCCGAGAAGTTTAAGATGCCAAATATCGAGAAATTTGGAGGGAGTGGACCCCTGATTGTTCATCTCCGTAGCTATCATTGTTTCGTGACTCTACTAAGGGCTTTTAAAAACGTGATGGGCCAATTATTTCAGCAAACTTTAAAGGATAGCACCCTCCGATGGTTTTTATCTCTTGAAGAGTCCAGAATTTGTAGTTGGGAGGATGTGGCTCGAGAATTCAAGTCACAATACAAATACAATGAAGAGCTTAAGGTCAACCATCGTGATTTAGAGCTGCTCAAATAGAACTCTGGGGAATTATCAGTAACTTCATAACCCGATGGAGGGAAAAAGAAGCTGCCATGACCAATCGGCCTTTTGAGGAAGAACAAGTCAGCATAGTAAAGAAGAACTTCTTACCCCATGTCCGAGCAACGATGGGAGGGCAATATTATCCCCATTTCCAATCTCTCAGAGAAGCAGGAGTAGAAATTGAGGAAGGTCTTGCTAAAACAGATGTCGAACCAAAGAAGGTGTCCGGACAGTTCACCCCCAAGAAATATGATAAGCCTGCCAATGCCACAGTCTCAACCATCAACAGCATCTCTCAAACAACCACATCATGGGCACCATAAATCCACCCTGTCTCGATCCGAAAGGAATACACCGATATCCGAGCTCCCCTGTCCAAAGTTTATCGGGCATTATTAAGCCGAAACCTTATCAAACCCTTGGATCCCCATCCATTGCCATATCCACTCCCAAGAAAATTCAAGGCAGATGCCCATTGCACCTTTCACCAAATAACTGGACATACCACTGACCAATGCTTTCACCTTCGAAACATAATCCAAGGTCTAATTCACAAGGGACCATCTCCCCACCATCCAATCCTAAGTCAAACACCCCCCACAACCCACTCCCAAATCATGCTAATGCCATCTTCTTAGAAGAGAACCCAGAATTTGATCCCTCAACTCAAATCACACCTATATACTCTCCTAAACCTCTCTAAATTTGCCCATATTTCCTCCTACACCCTACTAGCCTCGCTGATCAAGCACTGTCACTCCTTACCAGAGCATGCATCACCGTCCGTACTCGTTCCGAAAATGAAAGTATGGAATTATCAGAAGTCTTAAACCAACTCCTAGAGTTTAGGCTGAAATTGACTTCTAATATGATAATTGATTACCAAAGGTTCAGTACGCTGTTCTTGGAAGCACGAAAATGGTCCTGAGAGTCATATAGTCCGGTAGTACCGACCGATGAAGTCAACCTGTATAATGTTGTCCAAATTATGGCAGAATTATTCAAACAAACCAATAATATTTGTAGTATCACCAAGTTATTCGATGCTTTGAAGATACAAGGGCTCCCGATCCCTTCACCCTTACACATCCCCACCGATTGGTAAGACTTGTATGAAGAAGCCGTATAAGTTGTGGAATGTATCGACTTTAAATGGAAAGACATAATTGTTGCCACCGAATGGGGGGAAGAATTCGAAGATTCGAATGGAGAGAAAGCTTCAGAAAAAATGAGCTCGGTAGCCGACATATGTGGAATGATATCATTTGAGGAACTCCTCGAAGAAATAAACATGGTAGCAGAACAACTTGAGGTTGACGAGGAAACGGGATTCATGTTTTTCCCTTCTTCAGTAAATCACATGACCAGATCAGGGAGGCATTACAAGATCACAAACTCACTACCAGCCAATGACAAGGGGAAGGGCGTGGAAAACCTTCCTATACCAGAGATGACCCTCAAGGAGAGCAAGATCCTCAATCAGCTAAAGAAAACTCAATCTAACATCACTCTATGGGGGTTTTTCATGTCTTCGCAGCTACACATAAACGCTTTGATCAAGTTTCTCACTGGACCCACAGATCCTCCTTCTACCACACCAGAAGAAGCGGGAAATTTGGTCGGATCCTTGACCTCTACCTGAATGCTATTCTTTTCCAAAGAACAAATGCCCAAGATTGGGCCAAACCGCAATCATGCACTCAACATCTCCGTCGAAGCTATGGGGAAGGTTATACCACTCTATCTTATTGATAATGGATATTCCTTAAATGTCTGCCCATTGAGAACCTTCAAATGTCTAGGACTGAGATAAAGCGACCTCGCTCCAACCTCCGCTGATGTGTGTGCCTACGATAATACCCGTCGAGAGGTGATGGGATCCATAAAGCTTGTAATAGGGGATGGCCCTATAAACCCTGTCATCAAATTCTAAGTTATTGGCATCCCAACTTGTTTAAATTTATTGCTAGGATGACCTTGGCTTCATAGTATCAAGGTTGTGTCTTCCTCACTCCATCAGAAATTAAAATTCTTCACCGATGGATGAGTCATCACCATTTTGGGAAATAATGATAATACCGAGGGTGCAAGTACCAGCAGTCCAATTCTTGAGATACAGCACGGGTCAAATAATATGCTCCTATCAGGATTCTAAGTTGAACTACCTCTACTCCCGGCAGGGGATAAATTCAAAGAAAGGGTTTGTCTAAAATACGACCCTCGTGGCAACGTCAATGTGATTCAGCTGTTCAAAAGCATGCACTTCATGCCTGGACTGGGACTAGGACAAAGACAATAAGGTATACTTGAGCCGATTGAACTTAAGAAAGCTTTCCCTCCTTGTGGTTTGAGGTATCAACCATCAGAACAAGATCTCAGAATGATCCGCCAGTCTCAACCAAAGAGAGGAATAGACTGCATCCAGACTATCCCAGGTAACTCCTTGAATGGACGATTCATCAAAGAGGGCAAAGACTTCCCCTTTTGCGACTTTCCAGAACCATGGTATGACCATACGGACAAGAAAATGAAGCCTAGAATGGAGATCTTTTTCCAAGACAAATACCCATGGGCCGAGAGTTCCCAACACCATGTACAACCACTCATCAAAGATACCGAAGAGACGGAGGAAAGTGACTCCGAAGATTCCTTCAATTTACAGACACTGGGGCTAACACTCTGTATGGTTCACTCAGGCACTACATCACCGGATCCATCCCAACTGATTAAAGGTGCTGATACACCTCTCCTCAACTAGAAATCTGCGCCAGTTCTACCTGTTAAAATCTCCCTTAATCCTAATGTTTACCCCATTTCTTCTGCTATTGTCTATCCTTGCTCAAATGTAATCGAGTCCTCCTTTGATGAGGTTCTTAATGTTATTTTTCCTATCAATGAAATAAACGAAGATTTTGATTATCTTGTTGTGCCTTACATTAACTGTTTGGATTCTAATCAATCTTTTAATGATGAGGATTTTTCAAATGAATAATTCTTAACTGATCTAAACAAGGTTAATAATAAACAACATAACCGCGCTCAAGTTAATGAAGAAGAAACTGTTGTTATTAACCTTGGTTCCAGTTGCCAACTACGCGAGATTTGGATACGAGCTACCCTTAACGAGCATGAGCGTTCACAACTCAAAGAATTGCTAAAGGAATTCGTGGATGTCTTTGCATGGTCCTATAACTATATGACCGATATTGATCCTGAAATAGCTCAGCATGAGATTCCTACTCTCCCAGATTACAAGCCAGTTAAACAAAAGTTGAGAAAGATATGTATTGAATGGTCGCTCAAGGTCAAAGAATAGGTGGTCAAACAGTTGAACGTAGGCTTCATTCATGTGATCGAATATCCCACGTGGCTAGCCAACATAGTGCCCATGCCAAAATCAGGAGGAGGAAAAGTTCGGATGTGTGTAGACTACCGATACTTAAACAAAGCCTCTCCAAAGGATTATTATCCGTTACCCAATATCGGCATGATCGTAGATAACACAGCCAGTCATGCTCTCAAATCATTAGTTGACGAGTTTGCCAGATATAACCAAATCAAAATTCACCCAGACCACTAAGAAAAAACCAAATTCATCACCCCATGGGGAACCTTTTGCTACACTGTTATGCCATTTGGTCTCAAGAACACTGGGGCTACCTACGAGAGGGATGCCACAACCATCCTGCATGATCTGATTCACAAAGAGGTTGAGGTCTATGTGGATGATATGATTATCAAATCCAAGACTAGAGAGGGTTATGTTCCTGCTCTCTGAAAGTTCTTCGAACGACTTTGACAGTATCAGATGAGACTCAATCCGCAGAAATGCATCTTCGGCATTACAAAGGGAAAATTCTTAGGATTTATGGTCAGTGAGAAAGGGATAGAAGAAGATCCTGCCAAGATAAAAGCCACACTTGAGATAACACCTCCCCAAACAGAGAAAGAAGTCTGAGGTTTCCTTGGGAAATTATAATACATCAGCCGGTTCATCAACCAGCTAACCTCCATCTGCGAACCTATCTTCAAACTCCTTCGAAAGGATTCAACTAAGGTTTGGAACGAGACCTGCTAAGAAGTTTTGGCCAAATCAAACAATATCTGACCCAACCCCCGATACTCATGCCACTACAGCCTGATCTCCCCTTACTCCTATACCTAACCATAACCGACACTGCAGCGGGGGCTTTGCTAGCCCAATACCTTAAAGATTCCCACAAAGAAAGATCCATCTATTATGCTAGTCGTAAATTGGTCGGATATGAGGTTAACTACAGTTCTTTGGAAAAGGCATGTGCCGCGCTTGTCTGGGTCACTCAAAAGTTATGGCACTACTTGTTCACCTTCCGTATCAAACTTGTATCCCGAATGGACCCCATGAAATACCTACTTGAGAAACTCGCCTTGCCTGTCGAATGGACCGATTATTGATGCTCCTAGCCGAGTTCGATATCGTGTACGTTAGACAGAAAGTTATGAAAGGAAGAGCCATCTCTAACTACCTAGTTGATTACCCCATGGATGAGTCCGATGTCTAGATCTCTGAATTCCCAAATGAAAACATCCTCTGCACTACCTAGGATAACCTCTGATGGCAAATACTCTTTGACGACGCTGCCAATAAAAAGGGATATGGCATTGGGATATTCCTGATCGCCCCAGATGAATCCCACACTCCAATCACCATCAAATTGGATTTCCCTTGCACAAATAATATGGCTGAATACGAGGCAAGCACGGTAGGCCTCAAAGTTGCTCTTAAGAAAGGTATTCAATGCCTAGACGTCTACGAGGATTCTACCCTCATTATCGGTCCAGTGCTCAGAAAATGAAGAATTAAGGACGAGAAGCTCCAACCCTTCCATTCCTACTTAGAAGAACTAGCCTCCTAATTCTAAGACATCACGTTCCATTACCTACCTAGAGAAAAGTATAACCTAGACAATGTCATTGCTTCCTTGGCCTCCATAGTCGACATGCCCGAAGGAATAATAATGACCCCTTTCCTTGTTCAAAAGTAAGACAATCTAACCCACTACTACCACATTGAGCTCGTCACCACAAAAGATCCCAAGATAGCCAATTGTTGGTACTATGATATTTTGCACCTCCTCAATCATGGTAGGTATCTCGAGGGTTCCAACAAGAAAGATCGAGCAACCCTTCAAATACTGGCTGCCCAGTACATCATCTGTCACAAAGCACTGCTCAAAAGGAACTTTGATGGAACCTATCTACACTGCATTGTAGGGGCTGACATTGAAAAGATAATGCAGAAGATCCACAGTGGGGAATGCGAACCCCATATGAACGGTCACATGCTTGCCAAGAAGATCATTCGACAAGGTTACTACTGGACCACCATGACCCAGGATTGCACCGCCTATGTCCGGAGATGCCTCAAATGCCAACAGTTCTCCAACCTTCAGCATCCACCTCCGCGAGAATTATACAACATGACTTCTCCCTAGTCATTCTCCACCTGGGGCATTGTCATCTTAGGAAATGTTACACCCAAGGCTTCCAACGGGCATGAGTTCATCCTAGTTTCCATTGATTACTTCACTAAATGGGTCGAAGCTGAGTCATACACAGTGCTGAATGCCAAGAAAGTGGCTAAATTTATCAAGAAAAATATCATCTGTCGATATGGGGTCCCGTACGAGCTAGTATCAAGATAATGGCCTGCATTTTGAGGCAGAAGTTACAGAAGTGGTCAATGAGTATGAGATTCAAAGACACAAATCTTCTCCCTACTGACCTCAGACCAAAGATGCATTTGAAGCCGCTAACAAGAACCTCAAAGCCATCATCAGTAAGATGACTAAAAGCTGTTGAGATTGGGCCGACCGAATCCCGTACGCCCTCTGGGGCTACCGAACCTTAATTTGAACCTCTACTGGGGCTATCCCTTACTCTCTATTCTACGGCATGGAATTAGTCCTACCCGTGGAGATGGAAATACCCTCATTAGGCATCATGCTTGAGATCAAGGTCAGCGAAGAAGACTGGTGCCAAAGCCGTCTTGTCGAGCTGACCCTCCTAGACGAAAGGAGATTAAAAGCGTTGTACCACATACAAGGTTACCATCGTCGAATAGCACGATCATTCAATAGGAGAGTCAAGGACCGCGGTGTTCGAGAGGGGGAATTATCCCTCAAAGAGATCATAGGACCCATTTGGGACCCTAGAGGGAAAATAAGCCCAATTGGAGTGGCCCATACATTGTAAAAAAGATCTTGTTCGACGGTGCTGCCATGCTCACTGACTTAGATGGAGAAGAGATGGATCGTCCAGTCAACCTTAACCGTCTCAAGAAGTTCTACCCCTAGTCAGAAATCTCGACGCGCTACGACTCTTCTCATCTCCCTTCTATTCTAAAAAAATCTATTTATTTCCCTCTACCCAGAACTACGTGGATCTGATCCTCTGCAAAAACCATTTTCAAACAAAGTAAAACTTTTTAAAAACCCCAGAGGTACGTAGGCAGCTCATACACCTTACAAGAGCATGACCCTTTCTTTTTCAAAAAATACTATTCTTTTCTTATCTCCAAGAACGACAGTCCATTCTAACATATACTTGAACAAAAGGATTATGTATGCATTAGCGATCGGTATAGATAGCTCAAAAATACAAAACTCATCAAAAAGCACACCTGGATGATCAAAAACTTGTTTATTTCACTAATAAGAAATTTTGGTATAGATTACATAAGAAAAGGAACGAATAACTCCCTTCCCCCTACCATCCTAAAAAATCCAAAATAAAATCCCCACATTTATTCCCCATTATAAACCCTCCAAGAATCCTATCTGCAGCAACATTAGGATTTATCCCCAACATGGAAGAAAATTCCTCGTAGGTAGGACAAACTTCATCCAACCCAAAGCGAAATACATGGTCTTTGGGGTACCAAAATTGTACCGTCGCCATCAGCATGTTCCACTTAATGGGCCGATTGCGCCACAAAGAGACTCGATGCATGTTGAAAGAATCATAGTCGACATTATAAGAGCACATCACTTCCAAGGTTTCGAGGTAGTTAGCAAACTCAATGCTTCCAGGGAGATCCATCTTGCAAAACTAAGAAACAGTAAACAAGTGAAGGTGTGATGAAAACACTCCACCCTTGCCCGTTTTTATACTTGAAAACCCTCACAAAGGACATAATACCTGTAGAAATCGAAAGAAATCCTACCCCACAAAGTATAAGAGGCTGAAGAGGGAACTAATCAAAGCTTTGAATTTATGGTATTGGACTTGACTGTCGATAGGAAGGACAAGGGGCTTGCCGATCGGCAACCCCCTTATTTTTGGAAATTTTCCTTTTTCCTCTTTTGCCAAAATCAGAAGCTCAATAAAAAATAAATTGATATTCTTAATAGAATTTCAAAAATCCTCTTCCACCCCTGTATAATTTCTCATTTTTAAAACATTCCTTCAAAATCCTAAAATATCTCTTTTTACGGTTTCAGTAGCAAAGTAAAAAATGCATGTGCATTCATTCACTCACCATTAATAAAGATCCCATTGCATACATATTTCTTCTGTGTTACATAAAATTTTGCATGAAAGAAAAAAAATGGGACTCAACCCGAACCCACACTCTCTCTCTCACCTACCCTTCCCCCTCTCTCTAAGAGCTTTCGCCCCTGCGATGCGCTCTCTTTCCCCTATGGTGAGACGACGCACCACCACTACCCGAGCCAGATCCTCCCCGAATGAAGCAGACGACACCAAGCAAGAAAGAACTGGGACCTCATCCCGAATATGGGCAGTCGCCGAAGATATCCAGTCTCTGATGTCCCTCAGCCAAGTGGTCGACACCCGAACTTGTTGCAAGAAAAAGGTAAAATCAGTATCAAAGAGGGATCAAAATAGAAAAGGAACCAAAAAGAGGAAGAAGGTATACCGCAGGATGAAGAACCTCCTCTGTCAAACCCAACTCCTCCGGATCCATCGCGTGAGGACGGTGCCATATGGGAACCATCCCTCCATTAGCTCGCCGAATATTATGTGAAGGGTATGTAATTGAACAAAGGGAACCTCTAAAATCTCCACCGCTGCATACACTGATGGGATACCGCCGCTGTGGGAAGACCCACCGCTCGACTCGAACCCGCAAGAGGGAAAGTCAAGGCATCATATATGCTGGGCGCCATCAACCAGCTCATCACAAAGTCCATATAGTCATACGGCGCAACCATATCAGTATATAACAGGTAGGATTCGCCGATCATCGCCGCGATCCTCCCATCATTCGACAATAGTCGCTCCCACCTCATAGACGTAAAAGGCTACACAGGTGGAACCACCACTTCCTCCTTCGCAGTCTGACGAACCACCCTCTCCCCGAGATACCAAGAGTGGCTAAACTCATGGGCCAGCAAATGCCTCATCTCTGTATTTACCCCAGTCATCCCCGTATCCTAAATAGCTGTCCCCTAAGGGTAAAAAGTCATCTAAAAATCCCCAGCAGGCATAAGTCAATACAGAATCAGAAAGTGCAAAAAATCAAGGATGAAATGAAAGAGTCTTACCCTGCCACTAGTCAAGCCATTAAAGACTTGACGCATCGCCTCCAAAGAGAGAGATCCCTTTGACTGCCGATTGGCCTTGCACCATCGATACAATCGGCAGAAGTCCTCAACAGTTTCGTCCTTCAAGGCAATCAGTAGGTTATTTCACCAATCACCTCATAAAACCACATCTACCAAAGACAAGAATTCACAATCAAAAAGAGACGTATAAGGAAAATGCGAATGCATGAAAGGAAAGTGCACAAACTGAGAAATACCTCAAGAAGATATGTGGCTCAAGTAAAGGTTTGTCGGCAGCACCGGCTGAATGCATCCAAAGAAAAATAGAGGGTCTCCAAGGTCAGGCTCCCCCAATCATAGAGAGGGATGTTCGAAAACATCCTTAAATACGTCAAGAACCACAAATGGACTACGTCGTCGCTCGACGCCACCATGAAACCTCCCAGCACCAACAATATGAACAACCGGGACATCTGCCTCACCTACAGCCCGTCCTCCACATCAACCTCCATACTCAGCAAAACATCCTTCAACAAGTACAGTGGGATGGAATCCCTAAAGACTATCCTCCCTACATTACCGAGCACCGCCCGCACCGCCTCCGGCCTAAAAGTAGAGAATAATCCACCTCTATTTGCTCTCCATCACAATCTAGCCCCAGCAGCTGCTGCACGTCTGTGGGAGTCACGGTCATCTCCCCAAAATCAAAATGGAAGGTATGGGTAGTATCCCACTATCTCTCCCCAGAGCGCACAAGACCGCTGTCGAACGAGGCGTCTCATCCAGCGCAGACACCAACCTCCCAAAACCCGCTAAGGATACCACCCAACGCACCACAGGTGGAAGATGCTCCCAAACATCCTTAAGCCCCGTCGTCCCACAGGCACGCATGTTCTTTAGAGGGATGTTAGACTGTCAAAAGAATAAATTTTGTCAAAATTAGAGAAGAAAAGAAAAAAATCACCAAAAAGAGAAGAATGCCAAAAGTCAGGGTACTTACTTAACCGTCAGGGCTCACCACCCTCGAGGAATGATGATGCGATGGCTCTCGCATTAAGGTCCTCTCATTTATAACCGGTTCGAATGAATTAAAGGAGTTCTCACTCCCCAAAGCAAGAGGTGCCCTGGTCCTCCACTCTACGTTCGCCCAATCATCAACAGTCAACCATTCCCTATGCGCTGCAGTGCTCACAAAGGCAGCCGTTTCTTAAAGATCAGAATGCTAGAATGATTTGCATAGGAAAAGGGAAAAAAGAAATAAAGCAAGAAGATATGAAATATGAAAGGAAATAGCCCCCCAGAATCGGTCACCCTCCCTCCTTAGGTCCTCAGAATTGGCCTCGACCCTCTGAATTGGTCATCCTCCCTCAAAAGCATCATGCGGTGTCTATTCAATGGCTATCGTTTGTTCTAAACTCACCCATTGAGGGGCTCTGTAGACAACCCATTATGTTACTCCTTAAACTCTCCTTAGGTGCTTAGCACCTCCCTTCATCACTACAAACCTAGGTCATACCCCAACTACTGACCTAGAAGCTATCGGGCACTCCCAGGCTCCGTTTGACCAAAAGTCAAACTCTTTAGCTCGACCGAGACTAAATGAATATTCGAAGGGACCTAAATCCCATTTCCAATGGTCCATCCCGTGCGTGATTCCGACTTACCGTACGAACGAACGACCTAGTTTCCTCGAAACCTATTCTGTAGGCCACCAGATGCTCCCAGGCTCCGTTTGGCCTAAGTCAACTCTTCATCTCAACTGAGACTGAATGAACCTTCAAAGGGCACTGAAAACCCTTTCCAACTGTCTGCTCCGTGCGTGATTCTGACTTCCAGTATGGACGAACGATCTTTTTCACTTTGAGAGGTCACCAAATGCTTCCAGGGCCCGGTTGACCAAAGTTAACTCCCCGAACCAGATCAAACTCTTTGGAATATCAAAGTACATCTCCTAAAATTTCCAACGGTCTGCCCCGTGCACGATTCATACTTACCATGCGGATAAACGATCCATTTTCGTCCGACGATTCCCCGTCCAATGGACCGACGAATGCTTTCGATCCACATTTGACCCAAAATCAACTTCTAAACCCAAGACAGGTTCAAAGGACTTTCTAAGGTCTCTTAATTAACTTTCCAACTGCCCAACCTGTGCGCGATTCGAATCAACAATTTGCGCTCTGCGATCAATTTTCCGAAAAGGCCAGAATGACACTGCCAAACGGCAGGTCCCGGACCCTACCTATCGGCAGTGTGACTAAACACACTTGTCGATTGGTAGGAACAGGGCTATTCCAATCAATAATGCCCTGGTCCTATAAAAAGGAGGCCTTGACCTCATTGCCAAGGGAACCCAGATCAGAAACATATCACTCTCAACAAATCTAGAAAACCTCTCTCGAAGTCAGCACGATTTCCACATCCAAATCCCTTTCCAACCTTCACCTTTCATCATTATTTTCATCAAACTTGGTGAATTAACCATTCTCCATCATCATCCAAGTGCAAGGGCTTCTCTCCAACATTCAAGATCAAGCTCAAAGATCTTCAAGAAGGTCCAATTTTCTCAATTCTCTCCTTAAATTATCATAAATTCGCATTAACTTGTTATAGTACTTAACACTTTTATTCTCTCATCTCACATATCCTAATATAATTTTTTTTAGTATTATTGCACATCTCTTATTTTCATACAAATAAAAAACCAAAAAAACAAGAAAAATAGGGTTTGCTCATAAATTCCAAATGGGAATTCTCACACTTTTCTTACACTTTTCTCACAACTAAAACACTTTTTCTACACACTCACACACACGCAAATAAGAGAAGTCCCTGGTTGGATTTATGGGATAAACCCCACCCCTCGTTTTGCATGCGAACTACGTGGACTTTGATGCCTCTACAGGCTACATAGGCGTCTTGGGGTAAAATTCGAAATTCGAGTACTATTTTCACTTTTTCTTTCATCCCCAATTCTCTCTAAATTCAATTCTCCTAGATTACGTATATATACATATATTTGTTCTTAGTGGCGGATTATTCCACATGGGTTATCATTCCATCATAACGATCAACGTAAGAATAATCACGTAAATCCTATTTTCTAATATTTTTATACCTTCCTGCGAATGACTCGCTTTACCTCTTCCATGGTACAAGTCGATAATTCCTACCTCCACTATATGTACACATGCACACATATCACGGGGGAAAATAAAGGAAAATAGCAAAAACCCATGAGAGACCGTAAGGGCAGAATGGGAGCCTAACACCTTCCCATTTCGTAACTTAGCCTCCGGACCCTTTTCGAATCATTTTGGTTTCGTATGCATCAGTATGTCTTTATATGTTGTCCTTCGGGATGGCTTCCCTTCTTTTGTCTGTTTTGAGTATAATAGACTGGCGACTCTATCTCTCTACATTTTTCACCTCACCCAAATGACGTCGGCTGAAGCGCTCCCGAGAAGGGCACGTGGGACCTAGGATCCTCCATCACGCACCCGCCCACCGTGAGGATCGGGGATGGCCATAGTACCATCGCCAACTTTTTTTTGCCTTTTGTGTACTTAATAGGTTTGTCTCAACATCCATTTATCCTAGGATAAATCATACGCATATCGGATCTGACATTGTCTATTTCATGTATCACGTCTCTCAAAGGTGGGATATCGATCTACCGAAGGTCATGCTTGTTGTTATATCATCTGTTACCATCAATGGTACCATTCCAGTCTGCCCTGCTCTTTCGTATGGGATTCTTATCTCCATCATTTACACTATTGCTGGGGTTCCTATTTTAGAGGGTGATCAGTGTCTCCATTCACCTGCCATTATTAATCATAATACTTTCACTCGTTTCGAGAGTCATTTTCCATAGGTGGCGAGAGCCAGAGCTCCCCCCCCCTGAGGGAGCCTTCTCCGATGCTGATCCCTATCAGCCTGCTGATCACACCATTCCAAGAACCTCCATGTTTTCTCAGTCGCCACCCCCCACTCCTACTCTCACTCGTCCTATTGAGGAAGAGGTTTCTACTTTACAGGCACAGGTAACTGCTCTATCCAGGATGTATGACTCTATCATGGCCTGATTTGATGCTGAGGCCGAAGCCCGTGTTCATGCCGAACCCAGGATGATAGTATTTTTTTATGAGATGCGGCAGAGAGAGCAGCTGCGAGGCACAGGATCTTCTGGACTAGGCTATATTTCATCTACATAATCTGATGATACTGCTGCTGCTGATGATGATGATGATCCTGCTGATGCCTAGCTATATTTGTTTTATTGTATCTGAGTCATTGATATTCTTGATGTATTTATTTATTCTCAGATATGATGTACTTTTATGGACAGTTGTATCTCTCTTGGTTTTTTATGACATGGATGTATAGTTTCGTTTGTAGTTTTAGTGATTCTCTTATTATGCTTCCGTTACTGCTATTTTTACTATCCATTGTCATACTGCTATTGTTTCTCTAGCCATGTTGTTCATTTTCATATGTTCATGCTAGATTTGGTGTGTCTATCCCACCTTTTTTCTATTCCAGGCAAAAATGGGGAGAGATATGTGATGTAGGGGGAGTATTCATTATGATATTATATTTGTTTTATTCCTCCATACTTCACTTGGGTATTTGTTTGTGTCTCGTGTGTGTAGGTATTGTCTTCAGAGATTCAAATATTTATTGATACATCACATTCAGAGACAGATTCATATGATTTCCATTCAGAGACATAATCAAATTCAGATGCTTTCCATTTATTCAGTTTCACTATGTCCTGTATTTTTATATTTTTGAGTTTTGGGATAGGACATGTACTTGTTTACGGCATATAGCATTTTGTTTAGTGTTGTCCCGAAATAGCCTAGGGGTAGATTTGTAAGAACATAATTCTTGTCATGCACTTTTGTTTTAATTGGCTTAATTCCGGACAAAATAAATTAAGTCTAGGCTAGTTTTAATTATGGAATTTAATTGAGCCTACAATTCAAGTCCAAGAATGTGCAATTTAAATCTTTGAAGAATATTTCAAGTCAAGAGGCGTTGCATATGTTTAAGATCACTCTGTTATGAATACTTATAAGCAATTGAGTAATTTTGTATATTGATTAAATGCTGGGTGATTTAAACAATTGGGAACTAAATGTTTTTATGTTTTAAAAATATTTCTGAGCTTCAAATAGTTTGAAGAAAATTCGAGCATTTATTTAAAAGAAAAATATTATTTTAATCAGTGTCGCTCGAACGAGAACTGCGGGTCGTTCAAACGACATCCCTATGTCGTGTGAACGAGATCCACATCTCGCTCGAACAACATGCCGCCTCGATTTTTGTGTTTTTGTTTTCTTGGACTCTGTGCTGCTCAGTTATAAATAAAAAAAACGTATCTACGAAAGTTTACAAGGCATAACAGTTTCGAAAAGTCATTCCAATACAGTTTTTGTTGTCATCCTGTGTTTATTCAATATCGTTTTACTCCATTCCAAAGTTAGTGATCTTGAACGCGTTTACCGGAAGATAATTCATTCACTACACCGTTTTGCACTTTGTGGGGAGAACTCTACAATTGGAGAGCTATGTGCTATTGTAGAGGGAGTCCTTATGAACTAACTTGTGGAGAAGCCGTATTCTTCTCTACTGCTGACCACCTGGAGCTCTTACAGGAGATTCCAGCCGAGACATCGAAACCAACACCTACGGGTATTTCGTATGTCACCCTATTTCATTGTAATCCGTGTAAGTTGTGTCTTACAAATTATAGTGAAATAAAAAGGTTTTGCCCTTCGGGGAGTTTTCCTAAAATTGTTTCTTTTACCCAATGCTTTATTCATGGAATGGATTTAATCACTTAGATGCATGTTTAGGGTTTAAGAAGTTAAAATTGGGTTTAACTGAAAATTGGAACAAAGTTGGTTTTACCTAAAGTACACACTAAAGGGCCTTTTTAAATTGGTATCAGAGCTTGTTGCACTATCTTATTGTGTTTGTGATCCCGTGTCTTTAGGTATACCTTTTGGTGGTTTTGATGATTTTAGAATTCACTTGTTTGAATCATCTAATTGGAAATCACACATGAAAGATGCTCTTAAAAAATTGGTTAGTAAGGATGATTGTGAAAAGTATCTTTGCTGCGAAGGGTTTGGTCACAGGATAGATGAGTGTCCCACTAAACTTAGGGAGAATTTTAATAAACCGATAAATCGTGTTTCTACCCTTAGTGATAGTGACCAGAAGAAAAAAACTTTTATGCTAGTAAGCGTGAACTTCCCACCTTTGTGGCTAGTCATGTAAGTGATAAAGACTTACCTTTGCATGATTCTTCCGCAGCCACAAAAGTTGATACACTTGAGAGTGAGGGTGAGGTGAGTGAGGATGAGAGCGAAGACGGGGGAGATTTGCAAACTTCTTTCAAAGAATTGTATGGAGAAACTTTAAAACCAAAGAAAGCAAACGTGAAATTAGGAGCTATGTTGAAAGAATATGCCACAGAAATAGATAATTCCAATGCTTTAATTGAGGATCTTAGGGAACAAGAAAAGAAAATTCGAGAGAAGCTAGAATATGTCGAGGGTGAGAGAGATAGTCTTCGGGGGTTGATGGAGACTATGAAAAAGGAAATTCTGGAGTTTGAAAATTCTACGCATTTACTTGAGTCAAGGATAGGTGAGCTTGAGAAAAAACTGAGATATTCGAGTAAAGTTAAGTTCGATTTGGATGCTAGGTCTGAAAAGTTAGACAAAATCTTAGGCACCGTCGAAATCAAAGATAATAGGCGTGGTATTGGCTTTGATAATCATGTCGCACCTGCTCCCAAAGCCAAAACCGTGCAAACAAGAGAAACGCCTAGGAACTGTAGGAGAGAGACACCTAGGAACGTGAGGTATAATCGGCCTATAGGACACGCTCTTCACCGTATTTACACTTGCACTCATTGCGGTAGGAGAGTTCATCTTAGACGATTTTTCTATGATCTTAAGAATGCTCCTTGAAATTTTAAAGCCATTTTGGTTCCCAATTCCCCTACTCGTCGGTTCACACCTACTTGGGTTAGGAAGTCAGATTTAGAAGCATTAGGTATTAGGCTGGGTGATTCTCGCATCATTGCTCGTTGTTATCCTCATGTTTCATCTTTCGATTGAGCCTGTTCGTTGGTTTGTCATACACTAGTATTTACATCTTGCGTTATATTTAGCTAGTGTTATGGCATGTTTCTAGTTTTTGTTATTTATTTGAGTCTTTTCAAAAAATACAAAAAGATTTTACTTTTTATAAAAACTTTTGAAAATACAAAAAGATTTTTGGGTTTTGAGTCGTAAGGTTACATGGTTGATATAGGATATTGGTGTGCTTGATTCCCCCTTCTTTCATTATTCATGTGGCTAGGACTTTTTGTCATTATTATTGATGCCTAGAATGATCTTAACCATTGCACTATGTGGTTGTTTCGAAGTTGATAAGAAAGGCATGCTCTAGGAGGTCAATTTTCTTTGACCTGCCTTATTAGAAGAATAACCCGGTGCGCCATGTATTGGATGTGATGCATGCAGAGAAGAAATTCGTTGAACATATTGTGGGAACTTGCCTTGGAGGAGTCATTCAAAGGATGGAGAAAATGCACGAAAGTACCTTATATCATTAAAACTTAAGCCACAACTATGGTTGAAAGAAGATAGTAGGGGAAGGACAATAATTCCCCCTGGTGCATTTACTTTGACAAGTGGGGAAGGAAGGTGCTTTTAGACACAATACATAATTTGAAGGGCCTATCTAATTTTTCGTCCAACTTGCAAAGGATTGTGAATTATGCTACTCATGATTCGCATAAAAGTAAGTCCCACAATTGGCATGTGATCTTGCAATTGGTTCCTCTATTGTTTAAGCACTGCTTCTCCAAGAATAAGGATTTGCGGAGGGCTATTATGCAAATTTGTATTACCTTCTCACTCTTGTGTGAGAAGGTAGTCAATCGAGAACACATAGTGGCTGCAAAATTGGCGGTGACCGAAGAGATTTGTATGTTGGAGAAGTACTTTCCCCCAGCATTCTTTGACATAAGTGTTCACTTGTTGGTACACCTATTTGACGATGCACTTCTTTATGATCCAGTTAGATATTAGTGGATGTATCCGTTTGAAAGATTTATGAAAGTTTTTAAAGATTACGACAAGAATACGCGATAGATTGTAGGATCAATTGCACAGGAATACATCATCGTGGAGTCATCAATAGATACTCGGGAATATATGCCTGACTCGACCAGCATTGATGACACTGATGATTTCGTTGATGATGGTTGTCATGTGATGGGAAAACAAGTGAAATAAACGAGTTTGCAACATGAACAAGTAGCTCGTTATCTATTTGGCACACATGAAGATGTCGAAGAATGGAGAAAGTAAGTTTAAATTATTTTGATGTTTAACATTATTTTAGAATATTTTAGATTATTTTAGACATAATTAATTTTGTAATATGTAGAAAATATAAAGTCTGTGAGAACAATAAAAGACGAAAAATAATGGTACAATCAGACAACGAATTTAGGTTGTGGTTGTCACAAGAGGTAATTATAATGAAAATGGTTGTTATATAACGTTACATTACACTCAAACTTTACAACCCATCTAATTAATTTATCTATATTCTCTGCTCTTAAATACGGGTGATGCGACATCAAGGCTTACTCGTCTAGCCACTAGACCCTTGTTCGTGGCACAAGAGTATAAAAAGTATCGATTGAATGGTTACGTATTCGGCACAAAAGTTTACGAGGAAAGTACAAATGTATAGAACTCGGACGTTTCATATAAGGCTCTTACTTTCTTTCGAGCGAGCACAAAAGATAAAAACCTCGTTGAAGCTGAAATGACTTACTAGGGTGTAATTCAAAATATTTATGAATTGGATTATATAAGCTTCAAAGAGGTTGTATTTTACTGTGACTGGATAAGAGTTGAGGATAAAAATGCTTGTAAAGTTGATCCTGTCATCAATTTAATCATGGTTGACTTGTCCAAGTTGAAGAGCAACGACCATGTGAGCGATGAGCCGTTTGTTTGTTGATTTCAAAAGGTTAACCAAGTGTTTTACTCGGAGTATATCAATAAAGAACCGTGGTCAATTGTGCTACACGCGCCAAAGCGTCTAAATAGTAGTGTGGATGACTTGGCTGCTCCTACCGAATATCAATCCATTTTTTATGATAACCCGAATTTGAAAAAAAAAATTCAATTTGTAATAAATATTCCAATTTATACTTTATCAATCCATTTTTAATGCTTTTAATTGATTTGCACTTTATCATTTTCACTCTTGTGTAGTGTGCGTGTGTGTGGGCAGTAAGGGTGGGGGTGGGGATGTTTCAAATTTTTAGTAATTGTGAATATTATGAGCTAGATGCTGTTGTTTTGGAATTTAGAATTGAGGTGTTAAACAGTAACAATTCATTTGGATTTGTAGTAATTGTACATATTTGCATGTCTTCTTCTAATTCATTTTGACAACATTTTTTTACAGAAAATGTCTCCTTCAGGTATTAAGACAAGGATGCTGATGCTGATTATGATGATGTTGTCCAGGCTCGGTGGTAGCGGAGGCGACGAGGGATCCTCGCCCCCTAGGATCCCCAAATATGGCAAATTTAGGATGGCCATCGAGAACAAAACGGGGCTATTAGCGAGATCCCTTGAGATGGTAAAGACAATCATCGGCCTAGGGTACACTAGTTGGAGGGAGCTGTTAAATGAGTTTAAGTTAGCTATTTGGGTAGAACTATAGGTAATGTATTTATATTTATATTTATATTTATATGAATATTTCAATTTCAAGTTCGATTTCGATTTCGATTTCAATTTCATTTTATATTTATATTTATATCTATATTTATATTTATATTTATATTTATATTTATATTAATTCGCAACTAATATTGTATTTGTTGGACAAGAACAATTCAGCCTGGATCCAAAGCTACGCGATTCCGTCTTAGAGCAGTTGAGGGAGCAACACAAGATGTGAAAGAAAAATATGCGGACCCGGTACTTTGGGAAGACCCGAGAGTCCGTTATCTGAATGCGTGAATCCATACCACCGAAGGAGCCGATCTCATTGGCACAATGGCAAAAGTTCATTGACAATGAGATCGGGGAGAGACAATTGGCATCTCGCCAATCGGGGAGGAAAAATCGGGTAAAAAAGATGGACGTGCACTACTCCGGCCAAACGTCTTACGCCAAGGTGGAGCATACGATGATGGTAAGATTTGATTTTTCTATAACTACAGAAATATATTGTTTTGCATTATTTTACATTGCAGGGCCGATACTAATTTTGCTTTATTTTAGTTCAGGGGATAGGGAATGGACCTGGGAGTAGGCCACATAGGCTCGATACTTATGTGTCAATTAAGACGAAGAAGGGGAAGGATAAGGAGGTGTCCCCTAGCATCACGACCACGATTATAAGTAATCCGACAGTTTACTTTTTGTTAATTACGCTATAATTTTTTTATTTACTTATTTTACTAATCATGTGCTTTTTGTCGCTTCAGGCAAAGCTTAAAGAAGTGCATGGGTCGCAATCAGATGCCGGCAAGGCATTTATGTCCACAAACACACTCAGCCAAAAGCTTGGTGTTGGTCGCAAGGGGGGGACAAAGGGGTGAGCTTGCAGGTGGCCAAATCTAGGATTATCAGATTGGAGACGAGCGACACCGGGTTGGCTCGAACGGTGGACTCGCATGACGCAAAGCTATCCCGTTTGGAGGCGACGGTCCAAGATATGATCTCATTCATGAAATGTTCATTGGGCGGAAACCGTAAGGGGAAAGGGAAGGAGAAGGTGGTGGAGGAGGAGGTGCAAGATGACGAGGATGTGGACCTCGCTGATTTATCTCCGACACGTGTGGACTTTGATGATCCACTCCCCTATTTAGCTCCCTTCGACCGACCAATATCGACACTTGGTTGGCCGAGCGTGTTTTTACTGGACATATTTGATGGCCAGCGGATAGGGCGGGGGTTGAGGGACCCGAATACCATCCAGGGTATGCTAGTTCATGGGCGTTCGCTTCCAGACATCGAGTCCAAGGTGCTCGTCACGCATGTGATACCCGGGAAGGATAACTCCCCCTTGAGGTTGCACGAATAATGCATCACGATGTATATTGTTGGGTGTGTCAATTCGTATATCATGTGGCCTACTCACCTACTCAGACCTAACCTTACCCCAGACATGTAGTGACATTATTAGAATTGAATTGTTTTAAGTTATTACATTTGAATTGTATTTGAATTATATCATGATGCATATTGTTTTGGATGTATATTTGCATTATCTCTATTTTATTTGGATATATGATGTTTGAACAGGTACAACGTTGCTACAACAGCTACAAATATACTACTGGGCAGTGGCAGTGGCCATACTACCCAGCAGATTTTTTTCAATTCTGCCCAGAATTGTCACGATCAATAACCGTGACAATTTTTTTATTAAAAGTCACGGGCCGTGACAAGTTTTGTCACGGTTTATGACCGCGACAAGTTTTGTCACGGTCATAAACCGTGACATGTCCGTGACAAATCTAATGAACTTGTCACGGTCAATGACCGTGACACGTCCATGAGAATAATAATTGTCACCCCCAGAATTGTCACGGTCATTGACCTTGGCAAGTTCAACTTGTTAAGGTCAATGACCGTGATAATTCGATAGATTTGGTGTAGTGCTTCTTTTCTCACCAAAAGACTCCCATAAGTTTATAATGTGTAAAGTGATTGCCTCCTAACCCTAAACTTCCATTTATATTCCTCAACCCTGAATTTAGGTTAACCCCTTAATGAAAAATGACTTAAATGCCCTCGAATGGGTCCCGACTAGTCTAAAAAGCTCCCGATAACCAATCTCTACCGTCGGGTACTTGATCTTGACTATTTTGACCCATTCTAGATCAACCGTGCACTCGTAATAACCATCTGAGTCACTAAACACACACACACACACACACACACACACATACACACACACACACACACACACACACACACATACACACACACACACACACACACACACACACACACACACACACACACACATATATATATATATATATATATATATATATATATATATATATATATATATATATATATATCCTATCTCAATCCACAAGTAGCCTACCTGTATGTTTCGGTTGAGATATTGTCAATCTTCGTCGTTATTACCCACTACGACTTACTAACAATTTATCGAATTTAATTTACTTAATCTCACTTAGTAAATTTTACTTGTTATGAGCACACGTGTAATTAAAATGCTGAAATTAAATATTCAAAAATACGGGGTGTTACACACAGCTAGCATGGGAATATAATCCAATGGTTACTATTAGTAACTTCTAAATTGTAAAATGGTATTATCCTTAAACCACCAGTATAAAGGAATTAACCCCGTGACTAGGATGGGTTGTTACTAGAAGCCTTAAGATCTAATGGTTAAGGAGGTATTGTCAAATCGTATGTTTGTAATCACCTCAAGTGATCCAAAAGGTAATTAATATGTGGCCAAGAAAATCTAAAGGACAAATGGTATCTCGTTAATAAGTACAAGGCCTAATTCGTTCAAATATATTATAAAAAAGGTCTACAATCCTCAATAGGCTAAAACCATTCACATATGAAGATATAAGGTCTAAAACAATTAAGGGATATAATCGGTTAAATAACCATCCAGTTCATAATTTTTTTTACTTAGATCATCTAAACAACATAACCAATTGATTTTAAAAAATAAACCTATAGATTATATTGAAATAAATTCTAATTAAACAAAAAAATATTCTTTAAATATCATTTAAAATTCAAATAAATTTCCAAAAATTATTTTAAAAGTGTGAAATTAATTTTAAACAAAAAGTAATATAATTTTTCTTTTAGAAAAATATATTAGACATAATCAGTAATGACAGAGGTGATGGTCCCCGAAATATCCCAAATTACAAATTTTCAACAATTTTTTTATTTCTTTCAAAATTAAAGTGAAATTAAATTAAACTGAACAAATAATTAAATTGGCACTTAAAGAAAATTAATTCAATTCAAGTTCTAAATATGCTAAACAAATCAAGCATGAATATTTTCAAATTAAATTAGTTGACTTGAATTAAACTAAACATTACACAAATTAAACTCGCACCAAATTAAACAAATGTTGTGATTAAACCAGATTTTATCCTTTTGAACCTAAGCATGCATCTACGTGATTTTTGCAAGGTAAAATAATCATAATCCCAACATCGCGATGTACGAGAAAAACTCACAATGGGAAAAACCTCGGATTACCCAGCCACAAGTCCACTAAGTATGGTTTTATAAGGACACGACAGAAAGTCTTACTTCCTCAACTTGACTCTGTCTCAAGCCTTGACGCTTCTTCGTTCCTCCACCTCCACCTACTTAACAACTCAGGAATCCACCAATGTCTCGGAGTCCACCGATAAGGCAAATCACCCATCAACACAAGAAGTCTGCCTCCGTATGTATACCACGAAACACCAAAACAGAATCCTCCGAAGGAAACTTTCTCTTTTGGGGTAGAGAATAAAAATTCGGTGCCAAAATGATCTCAAAGCATGTGTATAATGAAACTTGGATCAGATAAACTTTTGGGTGTAAAACCTTTATTTTTTCTTGAATGATTTAGCATTAAAATTTAACAAAACACAAGGGACTTTTGGATAAATGTTTTTGCTCTCAAGTGTAGGAAAAATCCTTTCAAAAGTACTGTAAAAAGTTGTGTTCCATCACATATTAAAGATGGTGAAAAGTTAGTGGGGAAGTGGGAGGTTAAATTTAAAAATTGACAAAAAAAGCCCAAGTAGTTCGAACGACTTTTGAATGTCATTCGAATGACTTGGTTCGAACGAGTTACTAATGAGAAAATAGGGACAAATCGCCAAATCTCATTTGATATCTCGTTTGAACGAGTCATTCGAACAACTCTAAAGAAAAATGAATAAAAGACAAATTGTCGTTAGAAGCTCGTTTGATATCTCGTTCACACGTCCTCGTTTGAACAAGAAAAATGTCATTCGAATGACATCATAAAATTTTCATTTTTCTGTAAAAATAAAAAATATTTTAAACATAATTTTAATAAAAATGAATCACCCAAAATAAATTCTAAGTCCTTATTTCTATTAATGCATTCATACCTTTAGAGAGCTTGAAAATAATGAAATGTTGATGATGTAAAAGCTTGGCACATAAACCGACAATGATGTAATCTTCAAACTCTTGGCCGCTACGCCTTCAACTCAAACGCCATAGGCTTGAAAAGATATGACAAACTACTATCCTATGACTCAATTAGTTTTGTTTAGAATTAATCCAACACTACAAATAGACTCAATTGCAAATTTACCATTACAAATCTCCCCCTTTGGATATTACGAGACAAAACCCAAAATACAAATAATGTGGGACATCAAGCTCTTCTAAAAAGACACAAACCCCCTCCCAAAATATAAAATACAAACACTTGACAAGACACATGGGATGAAATGCTTTGCCGCTTTAAAAGGTTGCCACTAAAGATGAAAACCTGCACACATAAAAAGCCATAAAATGCATAGGGAATATAACAAGATAAAAAACATTATTAAATACTCCCCATTTGTCTAACATGACCTACTTAAGACAGTGACGTCTCCCCTTAAGTTAGATATCCCTAATTAAAAGTTTAGATACTATTTCTCCCACTTTTTGTTCAGGAATAGACAAAGATTAAAATGTATTAAATAACCTTTTTCTCCCCAATAAAATCAAATACTCTCCCTCAAAGAAACAAGGGATAGGAATAATGGAAAATAAGTATATTATGCAATGGTGAATAAAGTAACAAGAATAATAAAGCACATGGCATGAGAAGCAACTAATCCAACATAAAGATTAATAAATACCAATAATAATGCGATAGAAAACGATACCAAATAGAATAATCTAATATAAGCAAGAGATATCATTCGTAACAAGGAGAATATTTATTTCAACATGAATCATACGTGGACTAGATTACGAGGCAAAGATTCAAAAACAAAAGGAATATCGTATATATACATACACAAAGGGTACCAATAATGCACACGGACATACACATAGGTATAAACACCACACACAACACAAAATACATTAATCTTTACACATTCACATGGCAAAAATGTGTTTGAATAACATGTGCTAAACGGTAGTGAAGGGGTATGAACTAGCAACAAAAGAATTAAGACCCAATCACTTAAACATGTTCATGGAGTTGTTATTTGATTGCAAAACTTTATCAAACTTAAATATAGCCTCATGTGACAAGATAAAGTGAACTCAAGGAACAAATAGGCACAATGTATACAAGCTTAGAATTTTGATGATTCTACAGACCAATTGAGTCATGATAAAAATAGCATAACTAGGATATATTGTCATTGTGCAAACCAATTGATATATCCATCCAAACAAGCTCAAATATAATATTTCTTTTATTTTCTTTTGAATGATCATATTAAATTCAACTACTTCAGCCTTGGCTAATTTTAACAATGCCACATTTTTTTAGGCCATATTTAATTGTTGGCTATTCATGCAAAGTAATTTTGTCTTTCGCACCCGACTCCATTAATAAAAAATTACACTGCATAAATATTTTTCTATATTTCGTTTTTAAACCCGGGAAACTGTTCTTACGTGCACAAATCCTCCATAGTCATAGCAACATGTAGATGACTAAATTGATAGGAGAACATCTTACTTAGCTTAAATATATATATGTGAAGTTGAAGATCAAATGAGCTCGTGCATGTGTGAATCGAGACATTAAGCAAGTCAAAGTCAAACTACTCAATGCAAGCATGATAAAGAACATTTTAAGGATAGAAAATCTTAACCAAAAGTTCTAGCCACATGGAAGCGTGGATGATATTGGATTCAAACACAAGTATATGCCACATAAATGTGTAAAACTAAAATACACAAAAATATAAATTCTTTTTTATTTTTTCAAATTTTTTATACAAACACAAAGACAACCCAAAAGACAAATAAAAATATTTTTGTATTTTTTGAACTAAGACACAATAAACAAAAATTAAATACAAAAGATTAGACTTTTCAATGGATCGTGTGTAGTCGTGTTCGTGTCATTTTTTATAGTGTTCGGATCTTATTGGGTTCGTGTCTAAATGGGTGACTTTTTTATCGTGTGAAAAGATCATATACAAACCCGACCCGTCATGTTATCGTGTCGTGTCGTGTTCACTCGTTGATATCTATTAAGATAATGAATTATTTTGAATTGTATACAAGTTGACATATTATCTCATTTTTTAACCCAAATAGACCTATTAATTCATTAACATTACTAAATCTCTCATTTAGTAAAATTTACTATGATTAAATTCACATTATGCTACATAAATTATTTATAAGTTCCAAAAGTATATTTTATTTACTTAAATTAAAGGGTCATAACGGGTTTTATCGGGTATTAACGGGTGAAGGGGGTCAACCCTACCCCGACCCGTTAACTATCGTGTCTTATCGGGTTGGCACTAATATGACCCAAACCCATTAAGGGTCCACCCACTAACTTATAACTTCGTGTCGGTTTGTGTCGTGCCTCATTTTGCCAGGTTTACAAGAGATACATAGTCATAATTCTAGCAACACATATATGATGAAGCAAAGACTAGAAAATGATCAAATAAATATACAACTAGCAAGAATATATCATGAGGCACAAAAGCTAATGTATGAAGACAAAACTAGCTCAATCAACCTTTAGATTTAACCAGTGAGGAATCATGTTAAAGTAAAAGAGAATTATCAAAAATATGAAATACCAAAAAAGATAATTTTCCATATTATCAAAACAAATCCTTATAAATAAGAATCAGGCGACAAATTAGCATAACCCACTCTCTGTAATACCCCTTACTTTTGAGTAATTATTTTTATATAAGTTTCCATGTGGGTTAGTCATTTAAAATAAATAAAAATTGAATTAAATATTAAATTGTATTATTTAAGAGTTAATATTTATGAGTATTGCATGTTTACGGTTACATGAATGTAAATAGTATGATATTATGATATGTTGCGTCCTTGCGCATTAAAGCGACGGTTATGGCTTAAATCCCAATCGAATTATTTAAGAAAGGTAATATGACGTTGGGATAGAAAATTATAAACGATATCTTGAATATTAGTTTAGAGGGCACGGTTAGTCCCGGAACGGTTGAGATAGTCAAAATAAGTGTCCGGTGTATTTTTGGGTTCCAGGGCACTTTTGGCTAGTTACGACTCAAGTATGATGTTACGAGTCATTTTAAGTATGTAATTGCATTTAATGTTAGACTTAAATGTATTTGGGATATTTTGGGTATTTAGTCTTGCAAGAGCAATTAAAGCTCATTTGTGTTTAACCTAGAAAGAGAAAGAGAGAGGAAAAGAGCTTGAGAGGAAGAATAGAAATAGAGAGGAATTGGAGATTTGAACTTGGAATCGTATCAATGAGGAGAAATCCGAGACTTCAATCTTGAGTCAAGTTTTCTAACTTGCGTGAATATATGATTATGTGTGAATAAATTATATAAATTGTTAGTGTTCTTGAGTTAAAACCATTTGGGGATTTTGGGGATTTTGATATTTAAACCCTTATATATATGATGTAAACATGATTGAGGGATTGATAATGGTGGGTTATCATCTAGGAATTATTTGTAGATGATTTTGGGTTTAGATGGAATAAGAATGGTTTGGGTATTTAAGGTTCATATAAACCTGTAGCCAAAGTTGGGTTGTCAGACCGAGGCAAATCAATTCGCCCCTGGCGAATCGACTCAGTAAAATGGTAGGCTACAGGTCTAATTTAGAAAATCTATTTAGTCAGGTCGAATCGATTCGTCTAGTTAGCAGAAAGTTTGGTTATCTCGATCTAATCGATTCGGCTGGGGCGATTCGGTTCGCTTCCAAGGGCGAATCCATTCGAAAATAGTGTTGTTTTATAAAACTTTTCTAACTTTGTTTTAACTCCTTTTCTCTTAGGTATAAAGATTTGGAACCTTATTATAGGATGTATTATAGATAAATATGACCTTATATGAGGAGAGTAATACCCTAGGATGATAAGGGGCATTCAGGCCTATTTTGGGTTTAGAAATGATAGTATAATACCTTAATTGGTTAAGAAAAAAGATAGTCGAACTAGTGTATAGGAGGACTTTGTTGATTTGATTTTCGAGGGATAGTATGGATGTGTTTATACATTGTAGCCTTAATTTATTATACATCTACGCTTTAGAGTATAAGAATTGTCGTTTTAATTCATTATACATACATTTTGTGACTTTGGCATATATGCACATACCTCTCTAAATGCTATTATAAGGGAAGTTACGCGAAAGAGGTGAATCCCCTGGCTACTGAATGCAGGGAGAGTATAGTCCTTAGGCCATAACACCAGTTGTTACATTGTGTTATTGTTTATTCGAAGTGAAGTAATTCCGAGTATGGTTATGCCTCACTATCGAAGGTATATGGTTATTTCCCATGCACTGTTAGCAATTAGGGAATGCATCCAGTGGGGTGATTCCCGGAAGGATGGTCTTAGAAATGTTATTATATGAATATAATTATTCTCTTTCAAATTGTATTTTAACGCAAATGATTAAATCGAATTATGAATCAATTTTGATTATATGTGATCATTAATGACTAACTAACTTAGGAGGATAAATGTTAAATTGGTAAACCAAGCCTATTAGATAAAGTTAGGTTATTCCTATTAAGTAGTCGGGTAGCTTAACTTAAAAATGAATTGTATGCATTACGATGTGTACTTTAGAAGAGAGGTGAGTAGGATTCTTCAAGAGAAGGGAGAATTTTACCTCGTTATGAAATCTGGCATTCACAATTTTTATGCATTTTATTCACTAGTAAATCATATCTAACTGGGCCCTCACCCGTTTATATTTTGTCTCTTAGTGTGGTTATTGTTTATGTTCAAGTGTCCCTCCGCAAGGGCACCCGTTCTGACCTTCCCTTCCAGTGTTAAGGAGGTACAGCATATTGCGGATGTTGTAGGATTTTTGTATTAGACGCATTAAATTATTTTTGGATATTATGGTTATGATTCGTCAGTGTTATTCGGGAATGTTACCCTAGTTTATATCTCATAGCTACTGTTATATTTGGTGCAACCTTTTTATATCAGTCTATTAACCGGCAGCTTATTCGGTTATGTTTCTTAAATGCTATCAAACTGTTACTTGTATATTAACTCCTTTTGTTATGAAAGTAGTTAATTGAAATAGTTAATTTTAAATTGGTAAATATTTTGACATCCGTTTTTAAAATGTTGGGTGGTCGTATCATATTATATTTTATGCAACAGTGATGATAAAAATGGATCATTTAATATTCCTATTTTATTGGAGTAACGGGCTGCCCACCTTTTATTTTAATAAGCGGGGTGTCACAGATGGTATCAGAGCATCAAGTTATAGAGTCTTTAGGATCTGTTCGTACTTGTCACGTTCTACCATAATGTTCTTTGATATAGAGCTCTATTATTAGGACTGTTTTGTTTATGCATGTTTGTGATCTTTCGCAAGGATAAATTGTTTTAACTATATATTGACTCAGTTGCTTTTTATCTCAGATGCCGCCTAGAAGAGGTCGCTCGGCAAGGGTAAATCGATTTGTAGATGATGTAGAGCCCCCACCACCGCAAGGAACTATGAATGCGACGGAGGTGGCTAATATTGTTTCCTAGTCAGTCAATGTTGTAATGACTGCTATGTCACAACAACTTCCACAAGCCCAATAACTGGCAGCACCAGTGGCTCAAGCCCATACAGGAACCTCCGCATGGGAAAGAGTTAGAGATTCCTTCCAGAAAGTTCACCCTCCATAATTTCAGGGTGGCACTAATGTGATCTTGGAAAATCAATGGAGGAAGGATATTCAATGCCATCTTCGAATGGTGGAATGTAGTGATGAGAGGAAACATATTCTCAATATTTTTAAATTGGTGGGAGAAGCTCTCCAATGGTAGGAGTCGATGATAACTCCGGAACAAAGGGATACTATGACTATCTCGGAGTTTTGGATTCTATTTGAACGAAAGTATTTTCCTCCAGCATTCCAGAAGGAGATGAGGAGGATGCTTCAGGATATTACTTAAGGGGAGTGAACAGTGGTAGAGTTTGAAGAGGAATTTACTCGTTTGGAAAATTTTGTGTCGGACGAGGTAAGTAAGAAAGATAAGGGAATCTCTAAATTTTTGGGGGGTTGAATTGGAGGATAAGGAAGCACCTATTGGGGAACCTTGCCCTACAACCTTTTGGCAACGTGATGAATGCAACTTTATTTCATTACCAGGATCACCGCCTTCATTTGATGGTGAGTAAGAAAATAGGGGATTCTGGACAATCTAGTAAATCAGGAGGAAATAGTGCCGGTGGAGCACTATCACCACCACAACAATCGGGGAGTAAACAGAAAGAGTGGGACCTTCATCAGGGGGATCCGGCTAAAAAATAATGCTTTGGGGGTTTCAGTTTTGGCAGGGTGGTTTTAGGAAAAATCAGGGAGCTCAGCAGCAGCAATAGTAAATAGCCCCACAGGGACAAGAGGCCGAGGGAATAATGGAGGTCGAGGCCAGTAAGGCCATGGTACGAGGTAGTTTTGGAATAATAATCCGGGTCGGGGATACATCTAAAGAATTATGTGGGTCATTGTTTTCAATGTGGTGAGACGGGTCGCATAAAGAGAGTCTGTCCACAGTTGAACAGGGGGTAATTTCCTGGAGGCCCTCAGAATCGGCAGGCACCTTTACAACCTCCAGCACCTATTCCTGCAGTCCCACTACAGTAGGGACAACTTCAATTTGAGCGTATGTATAATGCCCAAAATGTTTTGTTGCCTCAAGCACCGCCAGCTATCAAGGGTAAGTTTCCCATCCATAGGTTTGTGGGTTGAGTGTTATTTGACACAGGCATAACATATTCATTTATATCTACGTACTTTTCTCATTCGGTGAGATTGTTAAAGTCTGCCGATAGTACTCTTATAAGTGTAGATTCTCCTATGGGCAATGGCTCACTTATATTCTTTATTTGTAAAGGGGAGGGAATAGACCTTGGTAGATTGTGATTTGCAGTTGACTTTTTTATCTCGAATATGGTCGGTTATGATGTTATTTTGGGCATGGATTAGTTAGTGAAGTACCGGGCCATGGTGAATTCTTATGGGAGCAGTGTAGTCTGTGCCATTTCAGGGCAGGAAATGCTTTTAGTTGCAATGCCTCTTCCGGAAGGAGGTTCGAGCACTCACTTATACTGTGTTGAGGAGGAGACTTTGCAAGGTACAATTATTTCCTTATACTTTATTCCTGTTGTTAGAGAATTTTAGGATATCTTTTAGGAAATTCCTAGCTTACCTCCAAGTCGCGAGATTGAGTTCGTAATTGACTTAGCATTGTGGACTAGGCTGATTGCGCGAACTGCAAACTGCATGGATTCTTTAGAAATGCGGGAGTTACGAGATCAAATCCAGCAGCTTTTGGGGCAAGGGTTCATTTGGCATAGTACATCGCCATGGGGTGCCCCCATATTATTCGTAAAGAAGAGAGATGGTTCCCTCCGATTATGTATGGACTATCGCGAATTAAATAAGGTAACCATCCGAAATAAATACCCGTTACCTCGAATTGATGATTTGTTTGATCATTTAAGAGAAGCATTGTACTTGTCTAAAATATATCTGAGTTCAGGGTATCATCAGCTGTGAATTTGGGAGCAAAACGTGTCAAAAACCCCATTCTTGACCAAATATGAGTCCTATGAGTTTCTGGTTATGCCCTTTGGGCAAAACCAATACTCGTGCAATATTTATGGACCTTGTGAATTGAGTATTTAGAGACTTTTTAGACCAGCTTGTGGTAGTGTTCATTGATGACATTCTAGTCTATCTCGAACTGAAGTTGATTATGTTGAACACTTGAGATTGGTCATGTAGATACTACGGGATCATCAACTATATGCAAAGTTTGAGAAGTGAAGTTTCTAGTTACAGGAAGTGTAATTTTTGGGGCATATCGTGACGGCTAAGGGTATCTCTATAGAACCAAATAAGGTGGTAGCGGTAAGGGAATGGGTTCAGCCTGACGCCGATTGAGATCCATAGCTTTCTGGGTTTGGCGAGATATTATTGTCGTTTCATTAGGAGTTTTTTGAAGATTGTTGGCCCTTTAACGAACTTGACCCGAAAGGGAGTGAGATTTTTTTGGAACGACTCCAATCGGCTAGATTTTGAGGAGCCAAAGACAAATTGACTTATGCCCCTGTACTCGAGTTTCCAAGATCGGGAGTAGATTATTTAGTCCTTACTGACGCATTTCTATAGGGATTAGGAGGTGTGTTACAATAGGAGCATAAGACCATTGCATACACGTCTCTTAAGCTTAAGCCCCATGAGAAGAATTATCCCGTACATGATTTAGAGCTCGCCGCAATAGTGTTTTCCTTAAAGATATGGAGGCATTACCTTTTGGGTGAGAAATTTAGCCTCTTTACGGACCACAAGTCATTACAATATTTGTTCACACAGAAAGACCTAAATATGCGACAACATCGATGGTTAGAGTTTTTGAAGGACTACCAATTTGATATTCATTACCACCCAGGCAAGGAAAATGTGGTAGATGACATGCTGAGTTAAAGACCCGTGGGGCAATTAGCGAAAGCGTGGAAAGCTAAATGGAAGGAACATAACCAGGATGACATTGCAGCTAGGGTGTGCATGTCGGTGTTAACCATTATGCCTGATATAATTATACGAGTAGTAAAAGCACAAGGAGAGGATAAAGGCTGACAAGACCGGGTGCGACAGCTATTGACTGAGAGAGCAAAGTCCTACTCTATTAGTTCTAAGGGTGGGTTACGTTTCCATGGAAGACTTATAGTCCCAGACGACGGAGACTTGAGACGAGCTGTCATGACAGAATCCCATGGTTTGAGATTTATAATACATCCTAGTGGTGAAAAAATGTACAAAGATATGCGCCATCAATATTGGTGGGAAGGAATGAAAAGGGACATTTTTGAGTTTGTCTCCCAATGCACCACTTGTCAGTTGGTGAAGGTGTACCATCAGCGACCGACTGGAATGTTGTAATTGTTGGAAATATCGGTGTGGAAATGGGAGAGTATCTCAATGGATTTTATCATAGGATTGCCGACGATGCAAAGTGGGCATGATTATATTTGGGTCATTGTTGACTGCCTGACCAAATCGGCACACTTCTTATTGGTGCGGACGGATTATAATAAGGAACATTATGCTCAGCTTTTTATAGCAAAGATTGTGAGACTTCAAGGGGTGCCGATCAATATAGTATCCGGCCGAGATAGTATTTTTGTATCCCACTTTTCGCGAAGCTTCCAAGAGGTGATGGGAATCGAATTATAGTTGAGTACATCATACCATCTGCAAACCGACGAGCAAACAGAGAGAGTCAACCAAATGTTGGAGGATATGCTTCAAATGTGCATACTTGATTTTAAAGGAGGATGATATCAATACCTTCCATTGGTTGAATTTGCATACAATAATTTGTATCAATTCATGATAGGTATAACACCGTATGAGGCATTATATGGACGACCGTGTTAATCGCCTGCTTGTTGGTTAGAAGTAGGATACAATAAGCTCCTTGGACCTGAAATGATCCAAGATACATCTTCAAAGATTGAGCTTATTAAAAAACGCATATGAATTTCATGGGATCTCCATAAAATCTAAGCCGATACAAATCGGAGGCATGTGGATTTGGAAGTGGGGGATCAAGTTTTATTGCGGGTGTCTCCAATGAAAGGTGTTATGCAATTCGGGAACAAAGGCAAACTTGCACCAAGATATGTAGGCCCTTTTCCAATTACTAAAAGGATTGGACTCGTGGATATCGACATGCTTTTCCGGAACACCTACAATGAATTCATGATGTATTCCATGTTTCATCTTTAAAGAAGTATAAAAGATGCGAGGGAGTTCATTTCCATATTCCATTCGACGATATTGAGTTGCAGCCCGAAATTTCATATGAGTAACAACCGATTGTTGTCTTAGACCACGGTGAGTATAAGACTAATCTCGAAAGTGGTGCCCTTGGTTCGAGTCCAATGGGGACACCACAATATCGAGTAATCAACTTGGGAACCAGAGGACGATATTCTAGAAAAGTACCCACACCTCTTTTTACCAGGTACGTCTAAATTTTAAGGACAAAATTTCCTTGTAAGGGGGGAGTATATAATACCCCTTACTTTTGAGTAATTATTTTTATATAAGCTTCCATGTGGGTTAGTCATTTAAAATAAATGAAAATAGCCTCATGTGACAAGATAAAGTGAACTCAAGGAACAAATAGGCACAATGTATACAAGCTTAGAATTTTGATGATTCTACAGACCAATTGAGTCATGATAAAAATAGCATAACTAGGATATATTGTCATTGTGCAAACCAATTGATATATCCATCCAAACAAGCTCAAATATAATATTTCTTTTATTTTCTTTTGAATGATCATATTAAATTCAACTACTTCAGCCTTGGCTAATTTTAACAATGCCACATTTTTTAGGCCATATTTAATTGTTGGCTATTCATGCAAAGTAATTTTGTCTTTCGCAGCCCGACTCCATTAATAAAAAATTACACCGCATAAATATTTTTCAATATTTTGTTTTTAAACCCGGGCAACTGTTCTTACGTGCACAAATCCTCCATAGTCATAGCAACATGTAGATGATTAAATTGATAGGAGAACATCTTACGTAGCTTAAATATATATGTGAAGTTGAAGATCAAATGAGCTCGTGCATGTGTGAATCGAGACATTAAGAAAGTCAAAGTCAAACTACTCAATGCAAGCATGATAAAGAACATTTTAAGGATAGAAAATCTTAACCAAAAGTTCTAGCCACGTGGAAGCGTGGATGATATTGGATTCAAACACAAGTATATGCCACATAAATGTGTAAAACTAAAATACACAAAAATATAAATTCTTTTTTATTTTTTCAAATTTTTTATACAAACACAAAGACAACCCAAAAGACAAATAAAAATCTTTTTGTATTTTTTCAACTAAGACACAATAAACAAAAATTAAATACAAAAGATTAGACTTTTCAATGGATCGTGTGTAGTCGTGTTCGTGTCATTTTTTATCGTGTTCGGGTCTTATTGGGTTCGTGTCTAAATGGGTGACTTTTTTATCGTGTGAAAAGATCATATACAAACCCGACCCGTCATGTTATCGTGTCGTGTCGTGTTCACTCGTTGATATCTATTAAGATAATGAATTATTTTGAATTGTATACAAGTTGACATATTATCTCATTTTTTAACCCAAATAGACCTATTAATTCATTAACATTACTAAATCTCTCATTTAGTAAAATTTACTATTATTAAATTCACATTATGCTACATAAATTATTTATAAGTTCCAAAAGTATATTTTATTTACTTAAATTAAAGGGTCATAACGGGTTTTATCGGGTATTAACGGGTGAAGGAGGTCAACCCTACCCCGACCCGTTAACTATCGTGTCTTATCGGGTTGGCACTAATATGACCCAAACCCATTAAGGGTCCACCCACTAACTTATAACTTCGTGTCAGTTTGTGTCGTGCCTCATTTTGCCAGGTTTACAAAAGATACATAGTCATAATTCTAGCAACACATATATGATGAAGCAAAGACTAGAAAATGATTAAATTAATATACAACTAGCAAGAATATATCATGAGGCACAAAAGCTAATGTATGAAGACAAAACTAGCTCAATCAACCTTTAGATTTAACCAGTGAGGAATCATGTTAAAGTAAAAGAGAATTATAAAAAATATGAAATACCAAAAAAGATAATTTTCCACATTATCAAAACAAATCCTTATAAATAAGAATCACGCGACAAATTAGCATAACCCACTCTGTGTAATACCCCTTACTTTTGAGTAATTATTTTTATATAAGTTGCCATGTGGGTTAGTCATTTAAAATAAATAAAAATTGAATTAAATATTAAATTGTATGATTTAAGAGTTAATATTTATGAGTATTGCATATTTACGATTACATGAATGTAAATAGTATAATATTATGATATGTTGCGTCATTGCGCATTAAAGCGACGGTTATGGCTTATATCCCATTCGAATTATTTAAGAAAGGTAATATGATGTTGGGATAGGAAATTATAAACGATATCTCAAATATTAGTTTAGAGGGCACGGTTAGTCCGGGAACGGTTGAGATAGTCAAAATAAGTGTCGGGTGTGTTTTTGGGTTCTGGGGCACTTTTGGCTAGGTACGGCTCAAGTATGATGTTACGAGTCATTTTAAGTATATAGTAGCATTTAATGTTAGACTTAAATTTATTTGGAATATTTTGGGTATTTAGTCTTGCAAGAGCAATTAAAGCTCATTTTTGTTTAACCTAGAAAGAGAAAGAGAGAGGAGAAGAGCTTGAGAGGAAGAAGAGAAAATGAGAGGAATTGGTGATTTGAGCTTCGAATCATATCAACGAGGAGAAATCCGAGACTTCAATCTTAAGGCAATTTTTCTAACTTACGTGAATGTATGATTATGTGTGAATAAATTGTTAATGTTCTTGAGTTTAAACTATTTGGGGATTTTGGTGATTTTGATATTTAAACCCTTATGTATATGATGTAAACATGATTAAGGGATTCATAATGGTGGGTTATCATGTAGGAATTATTTGTAGATGATGTTGGGTTTAGATGGAAGAAGAAAGGTTTTGGGATTTAAGATTCATATAAACTTGTAGCCAAAGATGGGTTGTCCGACCCAGGCGAATCGATTCGATAAAATGGTAGGCTACAGGTCTGAGTTAGTGAAGCGATTAGGGCATGCCGAATCGATTCGTAAATTTAGCAGAAAGTTTGGTTATCTTGATCGAATCGATTTGGCTGGGGCCAATCAATTTGCTTCCAAGGGCGAATCGATTCGGAAGTAGTGTTGTTTTATAAAACCTTTCTAACTTTGTTTTAACTCCTTTTCTCCTGGGTACAAAGATTTGGAACCTTATTACAGAATGTATTATAGATAAATGTGACCTTATATGAGGAGACTAACACCCTAGGATGATAAGGGGGAATTCGAGCCTATTTTGGGTATTATAAATTATAGTATAATACCTCAATTGGTTAAGAAAAATGATAGTAGGACTAGTGTATAGGAGGACTTTATTGATTTGATTTTCGAGGGCTAGTTTGGAAGTGTTTATACATTGTAGCCTTAATTTATTATACGTATACGCTTTCAGGTATAAGAATTGTCGTTTTAATTCATTATACATACATTTTGTGACTTTGGCATATATGCATACCTCTCTAAATGCTATCATAAGGGAAGTTACGCGAAAGAGGTGAATCCCCTGGCTAATGAATGCAGGGAGAGTATAATCCTCAGGCCATAACGCCAGTTGTTACATTGTGTAATTATTTATTCGAAGTTAAGTAATTCCGAGTATGGTTACACCTCACTGTCGAAGATATATGGCCGTTTCCCATGCGTTGTGATTTAGGGTACCCAGGTGGTCATGAAATTAGGCCGTAGAAGATAATAGCAATTAGGGAACGCATCCAGTGGGGTAATTCCCGAAAGGATGGTCTTAGAAATGTTATTGTATGAATATAACTCTTTTATTTCAAAAGTTGTTTTAACGCAAATGATTAAATGGAATTATGAATCAATTCTGATTATATGTGATCATTAATGACTAACTGACTTGTGAGGATAAATGTTAAATTGGTAAATCATGAATATTAGATAGAGTTAGGTTATTCCTATTATGTAGTTGGGTAGCTTAACGTAAAAATGAATTGTATGTGTTAGGATGTGCACTTTAGAAGAGAGGTGAGTATGATTCTTCAAGAGAAAAACGAATTTAACCTGCTTATGAATCTGGCATTCATAAATTTTATGAATTTATTCACTAGTAAATCATATCAAACCGGGACCTAACCCATTTATATTTTGTCTCTTGGTGTGGTTATTATTTATGTTTAGGAGTCTCATCGCAAGGGCGCCCGTTCTGACCTTCCCTTCTAGTGTTAAGGAGCTACGACATATTGCGGATCTTGTAGGATTTTTGTATTAGACGCATTAAAATTATTTTTGGATATTCTAGTTATCATTCGTAAGTGGTATTTGGTCCTGTTGCCCAAGTTTATATCTCATTGATATTGTTATATTTGGTGCGACCTTATTGTATCAGTATGTTAACCGACAGCTTATTCGGTTATGTTTTGTAAATGCTATTAAATTGTTACTTGTATATTAACCTCTTTTGTTACAGAAGTAGTTGATTGAAATAGTTCATTTTATATTGGTAAATATTTTGACATCCGTTTTTAAAATGGTGGGTGGTCGTATCATATTATCTTTTATGCGACAGTGATGCTAAAAATGGACCATTTAAGATTCTTGTTTTATTGGAGTAGCGGGCTGACCACATCATATTTTAATAAGTGGGGCGTCACACTCTGATACCTCTTGATTGAGGTGATGGTCCCCGAAATATCTCAATTTTTTAATTACTTTCAAAATTAAAGTGAATGAAATTAAACTAAACAAATAATTAAATTTGCACTTAAAAAAATTAATTCAATTCAAGTTCTAAATATGCTAAACAAACCAAGCATGAATATTTTCAAATTATATTAGTTGACTTGAATTAAACTAAAATTACACTAAATATTACCCAAATCAAATTGTCACAAAATTAAACAAATGTTATGACTATACCATATTTTATCTTTTTAAACCTAAGCATGCATCTACGTGATTTTTGTAAGATGAAATAAACACAATCACAATGCCGCGATGTACGAAGAAAATCCACAACGGGAAAAACCTCAGACGACCCAACCACATGTCCACTAAGTATGGCTTTACAAGGATACGACATAAAGACTTACTTCATCAACATGACTCCCCCTCAAGCCTTGGCGCATATTCGTTTGTCCACCTCCACCTAGTCGACAACTCAGGAATCCAAATTCGTCTCGGAGTCCACTGATGGGGCAAATCAACCATCAACACGTGAAGTATGACTTCGTATGTACACCATGAAACGCCAAAAAGGAATCCTCCATAGTACACTTTCTCCTTTGGGGTTGAAAAAAACTAGTTCCAAAATAATCTCAAAGCATATATATAATGAAACTCGGATGAGATAATATTTTGGCAGTAAAAACTTGTGTTTTTTTTGAATGATTTATCATTAAAGTTTAACAAAACATAAGGGACTTTTTGATAAATGTTTTGCTCTCAAGTGGAAGAAAAATCCCTTCAAAAGTATTGTAAAAAATTGTGTTCCCGCATATATTAAAGTTGGTGAAAAGTTAATGGGTAAGTGGGAGGTTAAATCAAAAAACTTACATAAATCGCCCAAGTCGTTCAAAAGACTTTTGAATGTCGTTCGAATGACTTGGTTTGAATGAGTTAATAACGAGAAAGCAGTGATAAATCGCCAAATCCCGTTTGACATCTTCTTAGAACGAGTCGTTCGAACGACTTCGTTCGAACAAGATTTCTAATGAAAAAACAGAATAAAAGGCAAAATGTCATTAGAAGCTCATTTGATATCTCGTTCGAACAACCTCCTTTGAACGATAAAAATTTCATTCGAACGACATATTTGAAAAAAATTCATTTTTCTTTGAAAAATAAAAAAATCATTTTAAACATAATTTTAATAAAAATGAATCACCCAAAATAAATTCCAAGTCCCTATATATATTAATGCATTCATACCTTTAGATACCTTGGAAATAATAAAGTGTTGATGACGTAAAAGCTTGACACATAAACCGGCAATGATGTAATCTTAAAACTCTTGGCCGCTACGTTTTCAACTCAAATGTCATAGGGTTGAAGGGATATGACAAACTACTATCCTATGACTTGATTAGTTTTGTCTGCAATTAAGCTAACACTACAAATAGACTCAACTGGAAATTTTCCCATACAAATAATATCAAAATGGAATTAATGAGTGACTATTATGTCAAAGAGTATAATAAACTATACGTGCATCCACTTAGTGATATACCTTTTTACCTTTACTCGGATATGTTCATCGAGTGAGTTTGGATTCGAGTAGACTTGGGTCGATAGTTGAGATATGAATACTTGATGTAAAAAATAGACTAAACTCAAACTAAAGATTCATTTTGGCAAAATATCCAATTAGTTGAAACACTTAAATAATGTAGACACAAGTAAGTCAACTATTTATGGTGTTTCAATATGACAAGTTTTTTTTATCAATTAGATGACACCAAATTTTATCTTCAATATTTAGGTGATTCAATTACAATGTGGAAAGGTAAAATATATAGCACAATACCAAGGAGTACAAGGAAAAAAGGCACAACAAAAAAAACTCAGGCCGATCAAATTACAAATGTACTATGGTAGATTTCTACAACTACAATAAGTAGACTTACAATCCTCACAGTGTTATAACCAACTAGAAATTATTTCCCGCTATATCCTTTGTAAAGATCTCAAACAACTAAGAACGCTACAAAATCGCAATCAGTTTTGATCCGCAACCAATGCCATCAATTCGTTTGGCCAAACAAAGTCTTCACTTAAACTTTTAAGCAAACTTTCTTCATTTTGGGTTTGAAGAAAAAACTATGTGTATCAAGATAGAACAATTTCTATGTGTATAATGACCTGTGGTAAATTTATTTGAAAAAATAATAGCTTAACTCACAAAATATATCTTCGAGATATATAAAATATAAAAATAACACAAGACCAAATGAAAAAGAGATTTATTCAAGGCTTTGAATATATTTTAAAGAAAAAAACTTGACTTCAAAATATTTTTGGATTCCATAAGTATTTGGACTTAAAACATCTCAAGAATATATAGAATATAAAAACAAAACTTAAAACTTTGATGAATACAAGATTCAATTTTTTTTTAATTAAACAGTTTTTCTCTCCTTGAAAGATGATTATTGTGGTAAGAAAGATTTGGCAAAAAAATATTTTCTACACAAAGAAATCACACTTACACTCTCTCACTAAAATGAATTCTAACCCACTTACTTATAATACCCAAGATTGTAAGAGAATCTAGGAGGGTATGAGTGGGTACGTAGACTTACCGAAAGTGACATTGTGTAAAAGTAGAAAATATATGGTCAAATAATTATTTTTCACGACTACCAAGAAATATGTGCATAATCTATCTTGAAAAGTAAATTTGGGCACTATGAGATATATGTCACCACAGGGTCATTATGGAGAACCTGAAACGATCTAGGCCGAGCAATAGTCCAGACTTTTGGTAAGGGCACATATCACCGGAGTTTTGCTGCAATGAAATTTTGTGTCACTGTGGTGATATTGTCACGAGGATACAAGGCAAGAAAAAGAAAAAAAATAAGCCTCGCTGCGACAAAAGTCACCTGTGATAGACCTCAGCAGCTTATATGAAATGGTGTTTGTAAGATTTTTAAATGTAGTTTTATAGCATTTCACAAATAATTCCAAAGATCCTTACACATAAACTCAAACAAAAATATTTTCTTTCAAAGAGAACATGTGTGAGTAAAATGTGTATGAGTCTACATATCCGTTTACCTCCCTAATAATGGTATGAAATGGATACGCATTGAGTATGTTTGTTGAATGATTTGTATGATGCTTTGTGACACACCGCTTAATTAAATACCAGGTGATCAGACATTTATCAAATTAAAACAGAATATCCAGATTGGTTCATTCTTAGCATCACTGTCACTTTTTTTAATATTTACTAACCACCCTGTATTTGAAAAGATGGTGTAAAAATTTTATCTTTTTATTAACATGCAAGATTTAAAACAATTAAAAAGATTAAATATCACATTCACCATCCTAAATGAATCAACACCACAAGTAACGAAATACTAAATTAAATAATATCTTATGGGAGTAAACGCCCCAGTCTGAAAAGCAATAAAATAATCAATGTCTAAAATTCTAAATCCACAACTGAAATAAAAGGAGTAAATTTTCTCGAAAACAACTACGAATAGAAAATGGGCAACATACCCGACTGAGATAAAGTAAGGAGTGCATCAGATCTACAAGAAAATGGAGGCATCTATCAAACTAGGACCTACAATCATCCATAACAATTGTGGCAACTACGAATGGAGAGAAACTCCTAATCTGGGCTTGCCTGTGGCTGGGCACCTAAAATGGTTTTGTTCAAAAAAAAGATTTGGGAAAAATGGGTTAGAGCTCGAGTAAAAACATTTAAAAATTCAGCAAGTATTTAAAATGCATAATTAGCATATAATATATATGCATGTTAGGTTCACGTCTCTCACTTGAGGTTCTCACCCCTCATGCCTAACGTATACTCCTAACCCATCCTAGTTATGCTACCCCACCTAACTAGTTCGAATTAAGTACTTTACTTCATCTACTAACTTTTGTTACTCACTTGTGTCACCTATACACCAACAGTTTATGTCCTATGTGTATTGGAAATTTATAAATTTCTCATATAATATTAAATTCTCGCAAACTTATATACATTTGGATATCATTATCTTTCTCATCTACTAAGAAAAAACAGTAGAATTAAATCACAAGTAAATATATAAATGTCACTCTGATTATATATACTACTATAGCACCCATAGGCTGAGACTTGCAGCATATGCATACTCAGCTATCATGTCCTGGTACATCACGAACTGTATAAAGGACAGTTGGTTTTGTATCTCTGTCAAACCATAAATACAAATCACATATATTATAAGCGAACATAGTCGCTAGCCAAATGGGTCATGCACATACCTATACTCTCATTCAACCGTTGAAACTATCATACTATTATATAGCACGTATATAAGGTCCTACGTTCTGGGTACATGTCTAAAATTCCCCCAATGGGCTCATCAGGATAAGACCGTATACGACGCGAAACCTCCCCCTAATAGCAAGCAACATAGGTATGTCATACACATAATAAATCATACAATAGGTTTCACACAACTAACCTATTTATGTCATTAGCATACGTAGTATATTTATATTTCTCCAAATATCCTACGTATTAATTAATTTCGATTATACTTCTTACTGTACTTCCCCGAGTATCCCTCGTTACTCGAAATACACTATCAAACTATTTCGAAAGGTGAATTATCCCTCTACCATTGTCATGTCTTAGATTCGCTCGTAACCTTCGCATTTATTTAGGTATCTTCAATATTATTAGACGTTATATAATTTTTGCAGTTAACTCGCATTCTACATAACCCAATTAAATTCTCAAAATTTTGTCAAAAATACATTTCCAAACTAGTCCGGTGGATAGTATCTAACCAATCCATCGAAATGTGATCGACAACCTTCCAAACTGGTCTGGTGGGTAGCGGTGAACTGGTAAGGTAAACCTGATATCATCTTCTTCTTTAGCAGTTATGAAAATCTCACCCATTTACACTATAAAAATCTTTAATAAACCCCCAAAATACCAGCAAATCATACTAAACATTATACCAACATATATGAACAATTTATAACCTGAGAGAATCATTAAATCATCAAAGATTACTTATAAAATTGAATTAATTCAAGAACATCCCATAAAAAACCTAGTTTAACTTTTGGTTCAAGAACTCCGTTTAAATCCAGATTTCTTCACATTATGACATCAAAGTTTTGTGAATTTCATTCTACATACATCAAGAAAGTTAACCTAGCATAATTCCTACCCCAAACATGTTTTAAGCTCATCCAATTAACATTAAGTCTTCACGTAAACATGGATTGATTCATCTAACTCTAACATGGATTTAATACATGCTCAAAATTAGCAAGATAAATACTTTCCTTGTTATAGAGGTCTGATTCTCTGAAGAAATTTGGTATGGGTGTGATCCTCTTCTTCTGATCTACGCTATGGTCCTGTTGGTGATGCAAGAGTAATGTTTTCTGGCTTTGGGACTCTCTCTCAGGGTTCTCCTTCTCTCCCTCGATAACCTCTCCAAGTTTAATTCACGTAACCCTAACTTCTCCCATTCCCAATCTGATTTAGACATCTTTAATTTGTGGGTCTCCCGACCTCAAAAACATAAATGACTAAAATACCCCTCCGGGATACCGGTTTGGCCTAAAACTGCCTCGAGTTCCAAACGAAGCCCTTCAGGTACACTTTTCTGACTATCTCGACCCTTTCAGACACTTTGGCGCACTCGAAATGACAGTATGAAATACCAAAAATAAATTTACATTTTATTTCTCAAATTATTCCCCGACACAACTGACACGCGCATCCCGGCTAAAGTACTGTAACTGTCGTATTTTTCACTCGCCAAAATTTTAATATATTCATAATCATATATTACTTTATTCACTAAGTAATATTCAATATTATTCACTTCGATAAATATTATCCCTTGTCGTGCTAATCAATATTTATCATCCTGGATTAATCATTCAAATTTAATTTAATTAATCCCAATTTAATTCACAATTAATCCAAATATAAAAGCCATTAAAAGTATGGGGTATTACATACTCCCCCTTGTAATGGAATTTTGTCCTGAAATTCAAAAAAAGAAAATACTTGGTAAGAATAACTTTGGATATCTCTCGCGCATCTCATCCTCGCACTCCAAAGTAGACTCATCAGCATTATGATGTCCCCACCGAACACGTAGAAGCTGCACTACATTCGACCTCAAATTCCTCTCACTATAGTTTAAGATAGAGACTAGTCTCTCCTCATACGAAATATCAAGCTATAAATCTACCTCCTTTAGTGCAATGTGAGTGTACGCCAGTTCATCACGTAGGTATCGTCGTATTGAATTAATATGGAACACATCATGAATATGGTGCAAGTGCTCCGACAATCCGAGTTTATATGCCACTGGCCCAATTCGCTCGTTGATAGGAAATGGACCAACATACCTTGGCACCAACTTCCCCTTCTTCCCAAATCTCAGTATCCCATTCATGGGAGACACAAGAAGTAGCACTTGATCCCCCACATAAAACTCCAGGAAGGACCTTTTAACATCGACATAACTCTTTTGTCTATCCTGAGCTATCTGTATAAGACTTTGAATCATTTATGTCCTGTTTGAAGTATCCTGAATCAAATCTAGCCCGGGTAGTTTATTGTCTCCCACCTCCAACCAACAAGCTGGCGAACGACACGGCCTACCGTATAGTGCCTCAATGGGGCCATATCTATAGTAAACTGGTAGGAGTTATTATAGGTGAAATCCACCAGTGGGAGATACTTCTCCTAACCTCTCCCGAAGTCGAGGATACACATCCATAACATATATTCAAACATATGATTAGTACTCTCCATCTGTCCATCTCAACTTAGTACTTATAGCCTTATGAAAACTCTCCCAAAATCGAGATAAATAAATCTTGTCCTGATCGGACATAATGTCTAATGGTAACCCATGCAATCTCATTATCTTAGTAATAAAAATCCGGGCATACTTTCCCATTGTATAATCAGTCCAAACTGGTGGCAAGTGAGCTACCTTAGTCAAACGATCCACTATCACCCATATGGAATCGAGATCTCTCTCTGAAGTAGGTAAACTGATAATAAAGTCCATAGAAATGCTCTCCCATATCCATATAGGAATCTCCAATGGTTGTAGGACTTCTGTCAGTCTATATTGGTCAACCTTTACTAGCTGACAGGTGTTACACCTCAAGACAAACTTAGCGGTATCTCTCTTCATCCCACCTCATAAGTACTATTATCTTATATCTTAGTACATCTTATCCCCTCCAGAATATACCATAAATCGGGACCTGTGCGCCTCTGCCATCACAGTGTATCGTAAATCCTACCCCCAGGAACTATCAACTTCCCATTGAATCGTAAACCTACCTCTGAAGTAATGGAGTACGACTCGGCCCCCAGCTAAAAGCAGCATAATCCTCTCCTGACAAAACGGATCTATCGCCTGTGCCTGTACTACCATCATGATAATCTAGGGTATAACGGTCATAACTGACATGAATGATCTGGCAATTGCATCCTGATGACCCAGCTCCTTCCATTTTACCTTCCACACCTCATCCACCTCTCTCACTGCTCTACGGATCAAAGCATCGGCCACCATATTGGACTTCCCCGAATGATACTAAATCTCGAACTGATAGTCTTTCACAAATTCAAGCCACCCGTGCTGACGCATATTCATCTCTCTCTGAGTGAACAAATATTGTAATGACTTGTGATATGTGAATAGGAAAATTTTATCTCCTAACAGGTAATGTCTCCAAATCCGAAGGGAAAACATGACTGCTGCTAGCTCCAAGTCGTGGGTGGGGTAATTCCTCTCGTGAGGCTTAAACTTGAGGGAAGCAAAATATATAGCCTTATTATCCTACTAAAGTACTCACCTAAGTCCCTGTAGGAATGCATTAGTGTATACTAGGTACTCCACTCCTGGCCTGGGCAGAGTGAGAACTAGTGTTGAAGTCAACTTGTCCTTCAACTCATTTAAAGTTGACTGATAAGCATCATCCTAAATGAACAACACTCCTTTGCAAGTCAAGTTAGTCGTGGGACCCACAATCTTCGAAAATGCTCAAATAAATCACCTGTAATATCCCACCAAGCCCAAGAAACTACGTACCTCCATCAGTGTCGTGGGTTATCCCCATTCCCTCACCGCGAATACCTTACTCGGTTCCATTGATATCACCTTCTCCTAAATAATGTGCCCTAAAAACTTCACCTCACGTAACCAGAATCCATATTTTTTGAACTTTTCATATAGCTGATGCGCACACAGTGTTTGTAATACCCGACATAAATGCTCGGCATGCTCCTCCTCAGTAAACTAAATCAGGATGTCATCAATGAAGATGATAACAAACTAATCTAATAAATCTCTGAACACCCTGTTCATTAACTCTATATATACGGTCGGTGCATTGGTTAGCCCGAAGGGCATAACCCTAAACTCGTAGGACCCAGCAGTCTTAGACAAATCCTACTTCCTGATATACAACTGATGATACGTGGATCTTAAGTCTATCTTCAAGAATTAGGTAGATCCTCTCAACTAATCAAATAGGTTATCAATTTGGGTATTCCGTATCATAACTTTATTCAATTCCCGATAGTCAACACATGGTCACAACAATCCATCTCTCTTCTTTACAAATAATATAGGGGAACCCCATGGCAACGTAGACATATGAATTATGTCCCAAAAGCTTCTCGATCTGATCCCGTAGCTCCCTTCTCTCCATAAGAGCCATACAGTGAGGCGCACGAGCTATCGACCGAGTGCTCGACGATAAGTCGATCACCAACTCAATCTCTCTATTGGGTGGTAATCCCGGTATCTCCTGGAATACGTCGGTAAAAGCACTAACAATCAGAATCACATCAAGTGAGATCATCACATCCTGAGAGGTATCCACCTCTATGTATTATAGGTGGGTGGATGAGCCTCCCTCAAGACGAGGCATTTCTACCAAAAACATCTCCTGGTTCGGTATAGAGAACACAATACTCCTACTATAATAGCCAATCATACCCCTATAAGTAGCTAGCCAATCCATGCCTATAATGGCATCATACTCTGTCATATCTAACACGAGCATGTAGGTGGGCAAAATCAGTCTCCCAATGTCTATACTCACCCACCGAAAGATAAAGAATATAAGTGTCCCATTGGCCAACGACAAATCTACACAGGTAAATGTGATATCGGTCGTATCTAATAATCCTGCGACCCATGAAAACTTAGTGGATATGAATGAGTGCGAAACCCCCGTGTTAAATAAAATACGCCCAGAAATATCATGGATGACAAAGGTACCCTTAACAACGGGTGGAGCCTGTGGTGCTTCAGCCTGGTGGAGGTGATAAACGCGCCAACACTGTAACTTCCCCTACTGAGGTGGGGCTGTTGAAGCTTTTGGTACTGCTAGTAAGGCTGGTATGGGTGCTGGTGCTGGGAGGGCGATGTAATACCCCGTATTTTTGTGATATTTATTTATGGGATTAATTGAATTAAATGTGTATTAATTGGGAATTAATCCGGATAAAATACTAGTGAGATGTGAGTTGGTATTTAATTTTAATGCGTATATATGGCAATATATGAATAATGAAATTGTTGAATTTGTCGTGAGATTGAAATACGGCAATTTGAGAAATTTTATTGGGACGCGCGTGACAGTCGCGTCAGGAATGTAATTATTTAATAAGTGAATTTTAATTCTATCAACCATACGGTCATTTTGAGTGCGCCAACGCGTCCGAAAGGGTCGAAATAGTCAGAAAACACTAGCCGGGTGTTTAGTTTGGATCCCGGGGCATTTTTAGGCCATACCGGCAACTTAAAATGGGCATTTTGGTAATTTTGAAATTTTGGGAATTATGATTAACGAATTTTGGGAGTTTAAAATAGGGAATTTAATCACCCACTAACCCATTACCAGCATTTATCTGATTTGTGGGCAACGGGAGTTTTAGGAGAGGTTAGGAGAGGTTTCCAAAAAGAGAGAACCATAACCACCACCTTCAACCTTCAAACTTGGGAGAGATTGTAGAAGAAAAGAGAGTAAAATCCAAGATTCAACACCAAATTCAGAGGAATATCAGAGGCAAGTGGTTTAATTATGTTATTTGCAAAGAATGTTTCTTCCATGCGTAGGAAATTTATATAATTGTTTTGTTCTTGGAGAATGATAAAGACCTATTGAATTGGAATTAGAAAATTACATTTTGATGAGGAGATTGCATGTAGAATTGTGTTAGGGTGATTATTCTGATAGAAATACATCTTTTATATCACCAAAAATGGATTTTATTATGTCTATGGATGAATTTAATTTTCTAGGGTTCATGTTCATGGGATTTGGGGAAAATTGGGGAGATTTGATGATTAGATGATGTTTAGGAAGATTTGGCCCTATATAAATGTTTAGTTATGACCTATGAATGTTTAATGTGGATTAGAAACCTTAAAATACTGTTGGGATGATTTTTATATGGGATTAGAGGTGAAGAAAATTGGGAAAAACGAAAAAAGGGAAATATGGGCTCGAAACTGTCACCTCGTTAGAAGGCCTACCCAGGTCGTAACGAGTTGACTGTTTGACTTCTAATGAGTGGGATGTTCATTCGATGACTTTTGTTCAAACGAGATCTCGTTAGAATGCCCACTTCGTTCGAACGAACTCTCGTTCGAACAGCCTCGTTCGAACGAGACTTCTAACGAGTTGACAGTTTGGCCTTTTTGGCCTGATTTGACTTCTAGTGTTCCGTAACCTTGTTTAATTGTAGAGATGACAATTCCTTGATGACTAATCGATATAGTTGGGACATTTGGGATATATTGAGGAGTAAAACATAGAAGTGTGGTTTGAACCAAATGATATTTATGGGTTAGAACGTGAGTAACTATTTACGACGTGAGGATAATGGATGACGTGTATATATAAACCGGGGACAAGTGTGAGGGTATAAGAACGAGAAGTATACCACTAATAAATAATGGTAATTACTAGGATGTGTGCATGCTTAGTATATGTATATGATTTTATGTGTATGACATACCTACCATACTTGCTATCACGGGAGGTTTACGTTCGCTTAGGGCCATCTAATCTTTGTGTTGCTCGGATTTAGATTCGTACCTCGAGAACATAGGTCAGAGAAGGACTTATTGAGATGTTAATAAGTTTGCTGATCATGGGAGCGTAGGTATGTGCGTGACCCATGTGATGTGACTGTGTTCGCCTCCATTATTTTGTGATTTTCTTTTATCTGAGAACGATTCCTGAGAGATTCGGAATGCGTAATCCTTATCTACGTGATGTACCTGGATGGATAGCAGAGTATGTGTGCACCGCAGCTTAGTCTCGGGTGCTTGTATTGTATATTCATGATGTGAATAATATACGCTTAAATAATGAGAACTTCCATGTTGGTATTGTGAGTATAACTATGGTAACGCTTTGAGAAACTAAAAAGGGATAACCTGTAGTGAATTGTATTACTAATAATTGAGAATCCGAGTTTAAGTAAAACCTCTATTTAATTGGTAACGTTCAAATGTATAATGGGAATCGAATAGAAAGGGGTAGAACTTATGACGGGTTAGTTAGATATGAATGTCACTTAGATGGGTACGGTACGTTAGGAGTGCACAATTAGTCGAGAGGTGAGAATTTCATGTGAGTGCATGTCCTAACATGTATTTTGCATTCATTGTTTTAATGTTATTAAAGCACTTGCTGTTTTTAAAATAATCTCCACTTTCGGGCTCTGACCCGTTTGCTTTCAAATCTATTTTTGTAAAAAGCTTTTAGGTGCCCAGCCACAAGGATACCATGCATAGGATTTCCATTCAGGTGATGAGTTGTAGCTATTGTGGAAGTTACAGGGTCTTGCTAGTAGACACTTCATTTGTCTTGACTCTATATTCAGTTTTCACAAGTTGTAGGGCATGTCGCCCATTTCTATTAGAGACATTTCATATTTCAGATTTTCAGACTTTTGGCATGTAATTAATTCAGGATGCAGTTTTATTTAATTCAGTTGTGGGATTATTGTGAGGAGTTTTCCTCCGAACTTATTATTATTTGTTGGTTATTTTATTGGGACTTTATGGTATATGGTGATGTTATTCTTTTACATTTCACTTATCGCATGTTAATCAGATTTAATTTAAAATTTGACAACTTACTTTTTAAATACTAGGTGGTTAGTAATCAGTATAATGTTTTCGATAGTGATGCTATTAACTGAACCAACTTGGCATTTTGTATTGATTTAATAAAGGAGTAGATACCCGGTATTTAATTAGTCGGGGTGTCACAGGCGATGGGAAATATTGGCCTCTGAGACTCTTGGAGGCCTCCCTGCTGCTGGTGTACAGGGCAATCATGTTTCATGTTCCCAATCCTGTCACATATAAAACACCTCCCAGTAAAGTTTCCTCCCCGTTGACCCTGCTATCCACGTTGTTAGCCCTACTAGCCCGACTGACTCTATTGGCCCTGACAACCCTGTCGAAAACCTCTTTGTCCCTTCTTAGAATCACTGAATTTGAATTGCTTAGCAGAGCCCCCGGGTGGGAACTCTGTTCACCCTGCCTAGGCTGACTCTGAGATGATGGTGCCCCGTTGGGAGTTCCACACTCGGTCTTGCCCTGATGGATAGAATCTCCTCCTTGCTTTCTCCCCTTAAGATGGAAGTAGTGGTCTTGGCACTGCAACAAGACAGCATTTAACACATGGATGTATGTCCTCAAAGAAATATTACCCAATAGATGTCGTCAAATCCTCTAAGTCATGCCATCCATAAAAATCTGAATATTCTTTTCCTCAGTAGGCACTTCCCTTGGCATGAGATTTGTCAACCTCGTGAATTCTTCATCGTACTCATCAACCGTTTTCCATTCCTGGGTGAGATCCAATAATATCCACCCCATCTCATTCTGGACGGACGGTGGGAAGTATTTATGATCAAACCGCACCTAGAACTCCTGTATCGCCATGCTATCTCTCTCATCCTCAGTGGTAGTGGACTTCCACCACAGCAATGCTGCCTTAACTAGCTTAAAAGTATCTAGGATTGGACTTTGAACATCAGTACACTCAAACATCCTGTGATGCCATTGGATATCTTTTTTCTATTGTCTCACCACTACTACGTATGAACTACCTGAGAACTGTGGAGGATGTGCCTTCTGGAAAGCATCCTAACTCGCTCCCACGCAACATCTGAGACGGTGCTAGTGCCACCACATGTGCCTTGGGTGGGGCCTGATGTGCTACTACAGCTAATGTTGCATTCACCACTTGGGCAACTATAGCGGCTACCTCGACAGCATTCATGGTTTCCAGTGCTAGGGCCGCTGAGGCTCCAGTTGTGCCGTTGGGATGGCTCGGGTGGCACATCAAGGATGCATCTCAAAGGAGGAAGAATTTTCTATCAGTTCGCAATTCAATATGACTTAAAATAGTTGAAGATGTAAATGCGTAAATAAGAATACAACGTTCCTAAAAATAGGGATTTATGTCAAAGAACGTTAAGCTAAAAACATAATAAGCCTCACAGGTCCTAAAGACTCTAAAAACTGATGCTCTGATACCATCTGTGAGACCCCGCTTAATTAAATACCGGGTGATTAGGCATTTATCAAATTAAAATAGAACATCCAGATTGGTTCATTCTTAGCATCATTGTCTAAATTTTTTTTAATATTTACTAAGTACCTAGTATTTGAAAAGATGGTGTCAAAATTTTATCTTTTTATTAACATGAAAGATTTTAAACAATTAAACAATTAAATATCACATTCACCATACTAAATGAATCAACACCACAAGTAATGAAATACTGAATCAAATAACATCTGACAGGAGTAAACGCCCCAGTCTAAAAGAGTAATATAGTAATCCATCATTAAAAGTTTACATCCATAACGAAAATAAAAGGAGGAAAATGTCTTGGAAACAACTACTAATAGAAAATGGGCAACATGCCCGAGTGAGATAAAGTAAGGAGTGTATTAGATCTGCAATAAAATAGAGGCGTCTTTCAAACTAGGACCTTTAATCGTCCATAGCAACTGCAGCACCGACAAATGGAAAGGAACTCCTAAGATGGGCTTCCCTGTGGCTGAGCACCTAAAATGGTTTTGTACAAAAAAAAGATTTGGGAAAAATGAGTCAAAGCTCGAGTAAAAACATTTATAAATTCAGCAAGTATTTAAAATGCATAATTAGCATATATTATATGCATGTTAGGTTCACGACTCTCACTTGAGGTCCTCACCCCTTAGAGCAACCCTTACGGGTACTGCAAATTTACACACTACTAGTGTAAATTTTGGCATGTAATTAATTCAGGATGCAGTTTTATTTAATTCAGTTGTGGGATTGTTGTGAGGAGTTTTCCTCTGGACTTATTATTATTTATTGGGACTTTATGGTATATGGTGATGTTGTTCTTTTACATTTCACTTATCGAATGTTAATCAGATTTAATTTAAAATTTGACAACTTACTTTTTAAATACTAGGTGGTTAGTAATCAGTATAATGTTTTCGACAGTGATGCTATTAACTGAACCAACTTGGCATTTTGTATTGATTTAATAAAGGAGTAGCTACCCGATATTTAATTAGTCGGGGTGTCACAGGTGGTATCAGAGCATCAGGTTCTAGTGTCCTTTAGGATCTGTACGGCTTATTATGTTTACGCTGACCTTTCTTTGATGTAGAGCCCTATATTTTAGGACTGTTGTATTCTTTAGTATATGCTACGTTCTTCAGATATTTTGAGTTTATAACTGCGAACTTATAGACTTTATTCTTGTTTCAGATGCCTCCACGACGTGCACAACGGGTTCCCAGGTATGCAACGCCAGAACCACAGCCCGCACCAGTTCAGGGCACGACGAATGCCACCGAGGTTGCAGCCATTGTGGCCCAGGTGGTAAATGCCACACTAGCCGTGGTTCAGCAGGCACCACCTCAGGCGCCAGTAGCCACGCCAGTTCAGGCACATGCATTCCCGTCTGCTTGGTAATGCGTACGTGATGCTTTTCAAAAAGCACACCCACCGGAGTTCGCAGGTAGCTCCGATGTTATGGTTTCGAGTCAATGGAGAAAATACATTCAACGGCACTTGAGGATGTATGAGTGCATCGATGTACAGAAGAAGATACTAGCTACCTTTAAGCTAGTGCCCAAGGGCCGAATCGATTCGCCCCAAAAAGCGAACCGGTTCGGACAACTAAACCAACCTTCTGCAATTGACCGAATCGATTCGGTCTTAACCCCGAATCGATTCGGGTTATGCAGACCTGCCAATTTCCCCTTAGCGAATCGATTCGCCCAAAGGGCCGAATCGATTCGGACTTGCAAATTTGCCAAAAATGGCTACGAAGGGTTATGAACCCTAATTTCTCCAAACCCCAAATCTCTTCCATCTTACACACAACCAACAATATTTTTCTACCCAAAGTGTATCCTACACGATTTAAAACCATTTTAGTCCACCATTTCATCATCAAAACTAAGATTAGGGCTTAATTCCCATAATTTCCACATTTAAACCATAAATGTAAATACACCGCTATCATACAATTTATGCACCTTAAATCACATATTAGCAAGTAGAAAACTTGCCTTGATGTAGGGAATATCAGATTTCTTTGAGTAGGAGCATCAATCCACCTTCAATCTTCATTTTCTCTTCTTTCTCCATTCTTTCTCTTCCTCTCTCTCTATATGTTCAAGACATAATATGGGAAAATAAGGGATTTAGAAGACTAAAATCGTGGCTTAGGTTAAAACTCCCAACTTAAATGGTTAATACCACATTAAAATGACTCCCAAATACGCGTATAAGCTAAAACCAGGTAAAAGTGCCCGAAACACAAAAATACAATATGGCACTTATTTTGACTGTCTCGCACCTTCCGAGACTAACTACACCCTCTAAACTGGCATCCGGAAATTTTATAAATTATTTCGAGTTCCAAAATCATTTAAACTAAAAGGCCATTTAAAATACATGACACTACAGACATGCAACCTGATGTTATTTACTTTCACATGCAGTAAATATGCATCAATCTAGTAAATATTAACTTTCAATTCATTAAATTAATATTTACTCCAGTCCCCACATTTTATATAATTACCTTATGCGGTAAAAATCAGTATAAAATGAGCCTCTCAGAATCGAGGGTTGTTACAAACAGTTTCTGGATTGAAGTTGTAAATAATTTATGTTGGATTTTGTTAAACTTTTGTCCGACTCGAGTTCGACTCGGGATAAATGTTGGACATGTGAAAATCAATTGTTTCAAGTAATTTTATATATTATTTAGGCTTGATTGTGTATAAAATTTGTCGTAAACTCTAACCCCAACACGTACGAGTAATCGTACATTTTTTCTCAATATATTTAAACTCCTGTTATTTTCTTTTTAAAAAATAATTAAATGAGGTACGATACCAAGTGACTCGAGGTTATAATCCAAAACTATATTACGAGTCATAATTATTAAAATTGTGATCATGCAGGTGTACTAATTTTGAAAGTGGCACGACCACTGGTTTATTGTCCGAAATAAGGATGGGAGTTTTTAATTTTTTTTTGTCACGAATATTAATTTTATACTATCTAAAATTAATGTTTGTACTCGAATAAAATATATAGAGAACATCAACACTATATCGGATTATCTTGAATCAATTTTGACAATTAATATTTTGGAATCATATATCAGCACCGTGCCAGAAAAAAAGATATTTACATTCACATAAAAAATTGTGAATTGTTGTTAACCATATATTCGACCAAATAAATAATGTTATTGTTATTCAAAATTATTTGGACAGAATTGAATCCTCTGATTCCATCTAAAGAATATGCTTTATTCATATTTATCGAACGATGTACAATATCATTAACTCAAACTATTTCTCCCAAATACCGATATACCACTCTCATTTAAACCCTCGAGCAAAATAACTACGAAACATGGAACACAACAAAGGAAAGATCCATGAATAACAATGAAAAGAACGTAAACACCGGTAGGTGATTCTATTTCACTATTATACCTTGAACTTATGTCTTTGACAGTACTGCTTTCTATATCACTGTGTGATAGCCTTAAACTCATATTCTCATTGATGAACTCTTTTATAGTTCAATTATACCGTGATTACTGATTCAATCTTTTATCTGATTAAACTTAAGCTAGCTCAACCCTGATAACTTATTTGATTTCAGTAAATTATCCGGATTGCAGTACACAATTGTATCCTATTGAACAATGATTTAAAATGTTTTACATATTACAGTATACCTTTCATGTCATTAAACTTTGGTTTCAGTTATCTGATTTGCAGCATATCCTGCCATTTTATAACTATTATCAGTGAAACCTATAGTAGCATACCTTATGATCTAGGGATTAGACTTGGTAAACCCCCAATAAATCTCATTAGCTTGAAGGACTAAGATGTTGAGTGCCTTGTTGTTATATTTTCTCTACGTATGAGTGCCACTCTAGCTAAGTGTGCCACGTTTTTTGGTTATTATCCAATTATTTGGGATTGCCTATTCAAGCATATTTTATGCCTTGAGCAATATTATAACGGTATGACTACACATTTGCAGCCCCTATGGACGATAATTTATGGGTTATCGTATTGTAGTCTGAATCTTATTTGTTGCCCAGATTATACTCAAGAGGGGGGGTGAATTGAGTTTTTACAAACTTTAAGTCAAATTAAAATTTCAGAAGAATATTTAATTTATAATACTTTGACAATTTTCGGATTAATAAAACTACAAAGAATAAATTCAACAATATCAAATAAATGTAACCAACTAATTTAAACAACTAGAAATGCAGATTTTAACACACTGGGAATATTAAATTAATTTTCGTGTTTAATATTAAGTAATATTCTGAAATTAATTATTTAATTAAAAAATATTATTTTAACCTTAAAATTAATTTAGTCAAATTTCTGAATTAATTTATTTACAATATAGTGTGCTGAAAATATTAACTCAGGCAAGTAAGTGCAAGTAAATAAAAGTGCGGAAAATAAATGACAGAGAAATTTAATGTGGTTCGGCCAAATCCCGTCCTACGTCCACGCGCCTAGAGCCCCTGTCTCCTTTGAGCTTCACTAAACCTGATCCACTTGCGGGTAGGATCAAACCACCGTGTACAAATATTTGCAAGCTAACTCCGAGCTTCAAACCCCGTGGCCCACTTGCGGGTAGGAACCAATTACCGGTACAAACCGAAGCTTCAACAAAGCTTCACAACAAATTTGAATTTTTGTAGTACAAGGTACAATAATGAAACTCCTTAAAATACAATTTGTAATCTGAGTTTCTCCTCTTTAATGAGACTTCAATAAATGATGTTGAAGTAGGCACAAGTCTTCTTCTTCAATGATTGAGCAGATAACAAGATTAATTGCTCTCTTGAATGTGTAGCTGAGTAGTAAGATAAATGCTCTTAATAATATTTCAAGTATTGATTATATTCTCATTCAAGTGTATGTGCTTCAATGCAGCTCTTCAAGGCTTTAAATGTGTCTTCAAAAAATTAGCTGTTAGACACATGCATTTTGAGCATTAAATGCTCCTGATTTTGCTGAGATGATGATAGCTGAAAATCATTTGCAAATCTGATATGCAAATCTTCACCTTTATCTTCTCCATAAAAATATAGTTGTTGGAGCATGGAAATAGACATCTGAAAATATATGGAGTCTAAAAGATATATCACTCGGTATCCTCATTTGTGTTTATTTGAATCTGCAACATGTTTGTTTACAGAACAAAAGAAATGTCCAATGTATAAAAGAGATAGCCAAAGAGACTGGACAAAATGAACAGAGAAGGACGCATGGCTCGAGGTCTGCAAACGCTGAAAAGAAGCTAAATCCATTGCTTGTATTAGTGTGTAAACAGAAGAAACCAACTGACATAACTTATGGTGGCACATGGGAAATAGTATTAAAGAAGCTAACAGCTAATTTCCCAACAGTTTTTAAAATTTAGAACCTGACTTGTGACCATGCCGACCCAATAAAACCTGACAGTACAGGTATGAAAAATAAAGAAAGGGCATCAAATCTGATGGAGGCTTTCGGCCAAAGTGGATCACCTCGTTAACAGATATTTAGATATCTTTAGAAGCTAAGGTCATGTCATACGCATATAATCATACGAACTAACATATATAATATATTTTGCAAGAAGGAGTACGTACTTAATATATCATGCATACACGCATGCATATCCATAATATATATATAATATATATTATCATACGATCAGGACAAAAAAAAAAAAAAAAAAGGCTGACAAACCTTTGAAATAGGCGCATGGGGTCTTAAACCTATTACCATCTATTATGAATTATTATGGTCAAAGACTTATATCTCCAATATCAAGGACCATTTATGATAATTGTGGAGCCCAAAAAAAATAGTACTATTCGGCTAAATGAGAAAGCAGGTACATGAACTGACAAAAGGTTGGACTTAAGAGCACACAATCAAAGCCAGTTACCTAAGGCAGCAGTTAAGGTACAAGACTCTAGATCTGCTATGGGCAATCTACATGCCAGCAATCAACAAACAGATATAACTCACTCATAATAGATATGTAATAAATATATGTATATCATGGTATATTAACAAGATTATATTATAAATATTATACAATAATAAATATCTATAGAATAACTCAATAAAAATATGTTTGGAATCATCAAAATCAATATATTAGATTTAAACTAAAATGTACATTAATTAAACTAATATAATTAATTAGGGATAAGATACATTTTCGTTCAACAATCTCCACCTTTTTGATGATGACAAAAAAATAATTCACATATATTCATAGAATGTATGAATTAAGCCCAAATGAGTGAATCAAACATACTTCTCCCCCTTTGACATTATCAAAAAGAATTTCAGAGATATTCAGTGTCATGAGTAAAATGCGAAGCTCCCCCTATCAAAAAATAATATAAGCATGGGATAAAATCAAAAATTGTGAGGGACATATGTGAATACCATGAATTTTCATTAAGCACATATTCAACATAATCTTGCATAACCTATATTAAATATATAGATAGGAATAACATTTAATAATGCGCAAGTCATCAAATTGAGAAACAACATATTCATATAAGATTACAGCTTAAGGTTGTTAACAAGATGACACACATCTTTAGTGTTTCCCTCAATCGTGATTTTCTCAACAACAACTTTGATAGGATTTTCAGCACTGTTTTGCAAGGATGAGCATGCAACATTTTCATTAGTAGGAGTAGGAGCATGTGAGTGCATATTTGGAGGCAAAGCAAATGGCCATGAAGGAGGTTTCACCCAAGGGGCATGTGGCAGAGATGAGCGAATCGCATGCATTGCGGCATCAAATGAATAATATTTTTTATATTGAGACCCGCTGACTCCCTTAATTTGGGATTCACAATCTCCCCAAGTAGTATAAATTTCGGGGAATTTTCCAACCCACACAACATAAAAATTCTTTGACATCTTAAAAGATAGATAAGAGATAAAATGTGAAGTGCACCAATGGGCTAGAATGTTGTGGTATTTAAAGCCATAAAATTTTGTATTGTAGTTAATAAATTTCCATTTTCGAGATACGGGCCAAAAAAAATTCTTGGGATTATCAATATTAAAAAATATATAATCATATTCAATAAACATTTATCTCCAAATAAATTTCAATAACCATTTATCTCCCCCAAAGGGATACCAAATAAGGCAAATATGCATATAACAAATATGGTGCATCTATTTCATGAGATAAAATATTATTAAAAATTGACTTCATAAAATCATTTTAGAAAAGTCTCACAAATGATACCAATTGTTGATCATGAGGTTTCTCAATTCAAACATACATAACACAAATGTTACAAAAAAATATTCATCGTGAATGTTTCAAATATTCGAACAATGACATTAATCATGTAGTATGCAATAAAACTAACTCATAGAGATTAATATGACCATATCATCAAAAATCAACAAGTGAATGTTACAATATTAACATGTAGCTCATATGACTAATAAATTTTAAAAGGACATTTTCATTTCAGATTAATATTCAATAAAAGCATGAATTGATCCAATCTTATTATCCAAAAAAAATATATAAAAAATGTTTGTATTTTCTTATAAAATAATCATCAAAATCAAATGCATGATATAACAAAGAATCATCAAAAACAATAAATATACAAATTTACACGTGAATACTAAATACTCAATCAACACGCTCATGTGTTATAACAAATATTCTATGCGTGGAAATATATCAATTATGAAATAAATCATTAATAAACATATGATATTAATTTCAACAAAGGTGCTCCTTACCATCTTACCAATACCAAAGATATATCCAAGCAACTTCTTAAAAGTGTGGCATTTTCAATATTAGGCAATGATACTTGAAATTTGTAATATGACCAAATCATATGCCTTGAAAATCCACATTCCTTCTCAAAATTCAACCTACACAACTTTAAAAAATTTCTCTTTTGGTACCCAAAATGTGTTAGGTCCATAGGGGTTAGTATACATCTTAGTTCCTTTTGGAATCCATGCAAATTTTCTTTTTCTAAATTTATACGGACACAAATCTGAAAAATGTGTGTGTCTACCACAATAAGTGCATAAATAGTTAGAATGACTAGATGAGTCATCAAATTTCAATAAGTTGGAATAAGTCTTTTTATCATTTCCTTCATCATATCCTATACCATTATTATTAAATCGAATCCTTTGTGTCTCAACAATTTTATGAAAATATTCATTTCCTTTTGTAAAAGTATCTAATGATTTCTTTAAATACTCAATCTCCCTTTTTAACTCAATATTTTCAATTTCAAGAGGAGTAGTGCCAATAACAGATTTTTCCTTTTTCAAAGATTTAATTTCATTTTTCAAGGATTCATTTTCTAATTTCAACTTGTAGAAGGGTGTTATAAACAGAAAAAAAAGCAAAATAAAATAAATATGCTTTTTTTTATTAAATAACATCCGAGAGGTACCCGCGAGGCCACCCAGAAGTCCAAAAGCCACCGCAAGTTTCAGCACCGCGGCAAGTCCCTACGCCACCGCAAGGGTCAGCGCTACCTCGGGCGTCAACGCCACTTCGAGTGTCGGCGCCACCTCAAGCGTCAGCGCCATTTCGAGCTTCAGCGCCACTTCGAGCGTCGCCGCCGGGACAAGGGTCGGCGCCACTTCGAGCGTCGGCACCACAACAAGGGTCGGCGCCGCAACAAGGGTCGACGCCGCCTCACCTGTCAGCGCGGATTCAAGCCTCAGCGCTACCTCAGGCGTCAGCGCCATTTCGAGCGTCAACGCCACTTTGAGCGTCGACGTCGGGACAAGGGTCGGCGCCACTTCGAGCGTCGGCGCCACTTCGAGCGTCGGCGCCACAACAAGGGTCGGCGTCGCCTCACCTGTCAGCACGGATTCAAGCCTCGGCGCTACCTCAGGCGTCAGCGCCACTTCGAGCGTCGGCGCCGCAACAAGGGTCGGCGCCGCCTCACCTGTCAGCGCCGGTTCAAGCATCAGCGCTACCTCGAGCGTCAGCGCCGTTTCGAGCGTCGACGCCGGGACAAGGGTCGACGCCACTTCGAGCGTCGGCGCCACTTCGAGCGTCGGCGCCACAACAAGGGTCGGCGCCGCCTCACCTGTCAGCGCGGATTCAAGCCTCGGCGCTACCTCAGGCGTCAGCGCCACTTCGAGCGTCGGCGCCGCCTCACCTGTCAGCGCCGGTTCAAGCATCAGCGCTACCTCAAGCGTCAGCGCCATTTCGAGCGTCGGCGCCGGGACAAGGGTCGGCGCCACTTCGAGCGTCGGCGCCACAACAAGGGTCGGCACCGCCTCACCTGTCAGCACGGATTCAAGCCTCAGCGCTACCTCAGGCGTCAGCGCCACTTCGATCGTCGGCGCCGCAACAAGGGTCGGCGCCGCCTCACCTGTCAGCGCCGGTTCAAGCATCAGCGCTACCTCAAGCATCAGCGCCATTTCGAGCGTCGGCACCATTTCGAGCATCGGCGCCGGGATAAGGGTCGGCGCCGCCTCACGCTTCAGCGCCACTTCGAGCGTCGGCGCCACTTCGAGCGTCGGCGCCAGGACAAGGGTCGGCGCCGCCTCACATATCAGCATCGATTCAAGCATTAGCGCTACCTCGGGCGTCAGCACCACTTCAAGCGTCAATGCCACTTCGAGCATCGGCGCCGCAACAAGGGTCGGCGCCGCCTCACAGCATCAGCGCCACTCCGAGCAACGGCGCCAGGACAAGGGTCGGCGCCGCTTCAAGCATCAGCGCCACCACAATCGTACTACAGAAACGTTATTCGAGAAGCGCTGCTACAGGAGTTTCCATCATGAAACAGCAGGCTCTAAATAAACAACAGCACTAACACTTTGCTTTCTTGCACAGGTTGCCCAGTCGAGCAAGCAGGGCTCGAACAGGCGCGTCGGGACCTCCTGGGAGTTTTGGCTTGGCGGCTGAGGGACAAGGTATGTTGAGCAAGCTCAACCACTTAGCACTATAGGATTGAGAGAATACTAGTAGGAAGACCCAGAAGCCACTCGAGGCTACGCACACTGCACACTTAGTCATAAATGAAGTAAGTGGCCAAAGAGTTGGCTACTCACAAGAAATAAACTCTTTACAAGAAAAATGACTTTTCCAGAAGAGGGGGTCCTCGAGGTCTCTCTCAAGAAAAATAACACTTTTAGAGGGAGTGAGGCCTTAAGGTCCCCTCTCTCAAAGATTTGCAAAATTGCACCACAAGTTACCGTTTCAAAAGATAACTACCAAATCTGCTATTTTGTCTCCATTAGGGGACATATGTGCTTTTTGAGTTTTGGTCGGCGCCAGGTGGCGCCTGCAGAGGGGACAGGCAGCTGCCTGCAGGTAGGGACAAATGGTACACTTCAGACATTGTTCCCCACCAACTCTCTCAATTTTGGCGCCCAAAATCGCCAGCTCACCCCTTACGCCCATGTATAAATAGACCCCTGGGCAAGGTCAAAAGAAAATATACAAGAAAAATTGCACTGTTACTCTGCTAAAATATCACCAGACCTACCTAGTATTCTCTCCCTGCTCATTCTCATAGTGCTGAGTGCTTTGTTCCTTCACTCCCCACTGACAGCCATCACTCTCAGGTGTTTCCCTTGAGAAAATTACTATTTTTGCTGTGAAAGTTCATCTTCTTGCAGGGAGCGAGTTGAAGCTTGATTTCCATTGTTACCAGAAGGAGAAGTTTTCTTCAGAAGTTGCACAGGAGACCTTGAAGACTTGCAGACAGTGTCCATTGGAGTGGGTCACGCCTCACCCTTTCCAGTTATTCATAGACCCCAGTCTCACTACCCTCCTACATTTGGCGACTCTGCTGGGGAGGTATTCTCATTTCCATGGACAAAGAAGGTTTCAATGTCTCCAAGCAGTTGGTTTTTGAGGACATTCCATCCGGTAATGGAGCTCACAGTGACCAGACTACTCAGGAAGACGTGGTGGTGATCGGAGCCAAGGCGCCAGCGCCTCAGGGAGGCCAGACCAGTTTGCCAGCAGTGGCTCCAATGGCAGGTATGAACCTTATGGCAATGTTTTTTGACTTTTTAAAGCAAAACAACGTGGATCTATCAAACTTGGGTCAAGGTTGTGTGACACCTGCTGCTGCCCCTTCTGGAGGGGTAGCCACTCCTATTACGATTCCGGCAGAGACGATTCCGTCTCGGAAGGCGGCGCCGGAGCATGTCCTGGCGCCAACAGGTTCTCCAGTTCCTAAAACCACATGTTTGGAGGAATCACCCTCCAAGGCTGTTACTATGGAAGAAGTGAGGAAGCTCCTCTCCTCCTCTCAAAGAGAGGGTTCCTACCTATACGAGGAATTACAAGACCCCTATCCACAGGAAGTAAGTGAGAAGCCATACCCTGAGGGGTATATTCCACCAAAATTTATCAAGTTTGGCGGTAGGGGGGAGAACCCTCGAGAACACGTGAAGAGGTTCGTCGAGTACCTGGGAGTACACGCTGGAGACAAGAGCCTGAGATTGAGAGAGTTCTCTAAAACTCTCACTGGGAAGGCCTATACATGGTATTCCCACTTGGCGCCTAACAGTGTCCCTAGTTGGGAAGAGATGCACAGGCAGTTTCTCCAGAAGTTTTTTGTAGCGGAGGATGAATTTACACTGAGGCACCTGGCGCAAGAGGTCCAGAAGCCAGGAGAGGAATTGATGCACTACATCAAGCGATTTCGCGAGAGGGCCTTAGATGTTCACGAGGACGTGGCGGAGGCCAGGTTGCTACAAATATGTGTGGAAGGACTCTCGGAAGAGTACAAGCTGCATTTGATCAACGAAACTAGAGATGGGACTTTCAGAGAATTCACCAGGGCTGCCAGCAATATCGCTATGATAATCAAACCGAGAACCCCGGGTTGGAGGACACAAGTTCCACCGACTCCCGGGAGGTTTCAAGTTACGAGGAGGCAGGCGGTTAACTATGTGGACGGGAGTAACAAAGGGAAGAAGGGAGGTCCCGGGGCCAGGACTGACAGTCCCGGCAACAAGAGAAAGTTCGGGGAGGATGTCCCGCCGCCACTACCGTGCAGCGTAGCGGAGGCCATGGATTGTTATCGCACCCTGGTGCGAGAAGGCGTAACAGGACCCCCAACCTAAAAGTAGAGACCCCCACTGCAGCTGACAAGGCCAACCCGAAGTACTGCGAATTGCACCAACGAGTGCAGCACTCTACCAAAGATTGTTACTACTTGAGAAGGATCATTGGTGAGCAGATGGCCAGAGGTACCTTGCAGATACCCCCCGTGGACGTTAACGAGAACCCCCTCCCTACGCATCATTTTGGAACTGCCAACATGGTAGTTGCCTATGACGAAGAAGCTGCGAGAAGTCTTGCGAAACGGGAGGACGGCGAGCAGTTATGCGAGGAGTTAGAAAATCTGTCACTAAGCAGACTTCAGCTGGAAAGAAAGCAAGAGGAGTGGTTCTTCACTCCGGTGTATGAAAGCGGGAGCGGGGAAGCTGAGGAAGTCGGTCTCTCAGAAGGCGAGGTAGACGTCATCCTCGCTCTAGACGAGGGAGGGACCTCTGAAGCGGAGTATGTTTGCAGTGCCCAGACGTACGAGGTAGACTTAGATTCTGAATGTGAGGCCATAGCAAGGAGCCCCAAGTTCAAGTGGTTTTTCGACCAGATAGGGGTGAAGTACGACACGAGGGTGTCCATCACGAGGAAAGTCTTGGAGGCAGTGCAGCAGCATGGAGACCCTTCGCTAAATTGGCAGGGGCCAATGGGAAGGATGATTAAGAAGTATACCTCTGAAGTGGTGTTTTCAGAAGCGGATAGGGCAGTGCCTTACTTCCACAATCGCCCGTTATACGTCACAGCCATAATTAATGGAGTCTCGTTTCCTAGGGCGTTGATGGATGGAGGAGCATCCATTAACATTATGCCCATCAGTACGTTATATGAAACGGGAATTGACCAGGAGAAGGTGGTCCCGGTGCCGCTAGTAATCTCCGGATTCGACAACGCCGGAATGCAGTCAATCGGATATGTGAATGTGGGAATTAAGTTGGGAAATTTCACCTCCCACATCAAATTTCATGTTATTAACGCTGACACCAGCTACCAATTACTCATTGGAAGGGTGTGGATGCACACTCATGGCGTAGTGCCTTCCACCTACCATCAGTGCGCGAAGGCAAATATTAGAGGTGCAGAGATAGTGATCAAGGCCACGCAGAGACCCTTCGCAGTTGAGGAGGCCCACCTGGTAGATGCCGCCTTTTACACCGAGTTGGACGAGGAAAGAAAGGTCTCTACGAGAAAGCTAGCAGGAAGCGAGATAGCTGAGGGAAGGGTCCCGCAGAAAAAATCCGTTCATGATCGTCTAGGGGAAAGAATAATTCCCCACATAGAAAAAGGCAAGAGGAAGGTAGAGGAGGTAGCTAGGCCTCCTCGAACTTGCAAGAAAGTGGTTTTGCCCAATGGAAAAGTCATTTACCGTTTATAACGGTCTGCGCGGGCGATGTTCTGGGACGAGAGCATCGACCCGGCGCCCGAGTGTTTTATTGTTGATGAATCCCATATTGTTGAGCATGTGGAAGAACCAGAAGAGGCGCCGGAGTGCATGCAAGACGGACCCAGAGAGCAGCTGCAGGAGTTAGAGGAAATCAAGTTGGGGTCGGAAGAGGGCGAGAGTAGACCCATCCTAATTTCCAAGTGCCTGGAACCGAAGCAGAGGGAAGAGCTCATTGAGCTACTTAAGGAGTTCACTGATGTATTTGCTTGGAAGTACACGGAGATGCCGGGAATAGACGCAGAAGTGAGCTCTCATAGATTGAACATCCTTCCCAACGCCCTTCCGGTAAGGCAAGCCACACGCACATATAAAGCAGACCTTGATTTAAAAATAAAGGCTGAGGTGGAGAAATTGTTAGCGGCAGGGTTCATCAACCCTATTCAGCACCCCATATGGCTGTCCAGCATAGTGCCAGTGGCAAAGAAAGATAAGACCCAAATCAGAATCTGTGTAGACTTTCACGACTTGAATAGGGCGTGTCCTAAGGATGAATTCCCACTACCCAGCATAGATAGCTTAGTGGATTCCACCGCGGGACATGAGATGTATAGCTTCATGGACGGGTATGTTGGATATAACCAGATTAAGATGGACCCCGCCGACGCAGAGAAGACTGCCTTTCGCACGCCGTTAGGGAACTTTCACTATACAGTCATGCCCTTCGGATTGAAGAACGCTGGGGCCACATACCAGCGGACCATGATGGCAATCTTTCACGACTTATTTCATGACATACTAGAATTCTATGTGGATGATTTGGTGGTGAAGTCTAGGAAAGAAAGCAAGCACATTCAAGATCTCAGGAGAGTATTCGAGAGGTGTCGTCGGTATAAGATGAGAATGAACCCCTCAAAGTGTGCCTTTGGGGTTACTGCAGGGAAATTCTTAGGTTTTGTGGTAAATAGACAAGGGGTGCAAGTGGATGCAGAGAAGATGAAAGCCATTGTGATGATGCCACCGCCCAAGAGTCAGAGACAACTTAAGAGCTTCCTGGGAAAGGTATCTTACCTGCGGAGGTTTATACCTGCGTTGGCAGAAGTAACTCATCCGTTCGCGCCTCTACTAAAAGACAAAGCCAAGTGGGTTTGGGGAGAGAGGCAAGAGAGTGCGTTCAGAAAGATTAAAGAAATCCTAGCCTCTCCGTCCACGATGATTCCCCCCGAAGCCGGAGCGCCACTGCTGCTCTACCTCACTTCTACAGAGAGGTCGATAGGGGCCCTCTTGGCGCAAGAGAAGGAAGGAATGGAAAGGCCGGTTTACTACCTATCAAGAGTAATATCCGGGACAAAATCGAGATACACCAGCGTTGAGAGGCACTGCCTGGCGCTGGTATTTGTAGCCCAGAAGTTGAGACACTACCTTTTAGACTTCACCATTCACATAATCACTAAGTGCGATCCCATCAAGTACCTCCTCACGCGGACTATACTCGTGGGACGAGCAGCAAGGTGGTTTTTGATTTTGTCAGAGTATGATCTAAAGTGCGTAGTACCTAAAGCCATCAAGAGCCAGGCGGTAGCAGATCTGCTGGCCCACTTCCCGAGTGGGGTTTTCGAACCACCTAGTGAAGAGCTACCCGGAGAAAGTTTCCAAGCATGCATGGCGGAGGAGGTGAAGAAGTGGTTTATGGAATTTGATGGTTCTAGTGCACAAGGAACAGGTGGGGCTGGCGTCATACTGTCAGATGGGAAGGAGAAGATTACCCTCTCTTTCAAGTTAGATTTTAAATGCTCAAATAATGAAGCTGAGTACGAAGCCCTCATTCTAGGGATGTTGGAAGCGCTCAGAAGAGGGATCAGGGTACTGTGTATACGAGGAGACTCTAATCTGGTAGTAAGGCAGGTCAATGGAGAGTTTTCCCTTAAACATGCCAACTTAGCGCCGTACAGACACATCATCCAACGACTGCTGAGACAATTCTTGGAAGTAACTGTGGAGAGGCAAGCGCGAACGATGAACAGGCACCCTGACGCGCTCGCCACCATAGCACAAAAGTTGGACATGGAGGAGTCAGAAGCAACCATCACCGTTAGGCGGAGAACAGTGCCTACTACCGTAAAGTCCCTATTCCCAAGTGACGAGCCGGAAGACTGGAGGCGTCTGGTGGAGAGGCAACTGGAAACCAGAGAAGGGGCAATGAAAATTTTGGAGTTAGCCAACTATCATGTGCTGTAGGGAACTCTCTATTTCAAGAGTCCCGGAGGGTTTCTGGCACGGTGCGTAGGGGAGCAGGAAGCCAAAGAGAGGTTAATAGAAATGCACCAGAGGCACTGTGGAGATACAGATATCCCCCTTTACAGAAGACTGCAGCGAAGCGGGTATTTTTGGCCCTCCATGAGCGTAGAAGCGGCCCGCTTGCAGCAAAGTTGTCTAAAGTGCCAAGCTAATTTTGATCAGCCGACGGAAGCTAACTTCGTGGAAGCCTTCGAAGATTGGAGACAGCCGTACCTAGCGTATCTGAAGAATGGGGAGCTGCCCGCCGAGAGAGCGGATGAAATCTACCTTAGAAAAAGGGTAGCACGTTTCTACTTGGTCAAAGGAGAGCTGTATAGGAAAGGGTATAATGAGAAGGCGTTAAGGTGCGTAGCCAAAGAGGAAGTGGAAAGGGTGCTGAAAGAAGCTCATGAGCCCTCCCACATGGGAGGCGCCAAGCTGTATGATCAGCTGATGACGTTGGGATACTATTGGCCGACCATGGAGGCTGACTCCATTGGATACGTGAAAAAGTGTAGAGCATGCCAGGTGCACGGAAACATGGTGCACGCTCCCTCCGTCAGCCTACAAAGCTTGGCAACCCCCTATCCCTTCCACACATGGGCGTTCGACCTGGTGGGTAAGATCGCCCCAGCATCTCATGGCAAGACCTTTATCATTGTGGCTACAGAATTGTATACCAAATGGGCGGAGGCCATCCCTTTAAGGAGGGTCACTGCCCAAGTGGTAACCCAGTTTATAAAAGAGTATATCATATGTAGGTTTGGTATACCCAAAGTGATCCTAACGGATAATGGGAAGCAATTTGTATGCAAAGAGATGGCCCTCCTCACGGACAAGTATAAGATTGTGCATAGTAGCTCAACCATATCCTACCCCAAGGGCAATGGCCAGGCGGAAGCTACTAATAAGACCCTGATAAATATTCTGAAAAAGATGCTAGAAGACATGCCGGGGGCATGGGATGAGAAGCTGCCTATGGTGTTATGGGCCTATCGTACTTCGAAGAGAAAGCCAACAGGTTTCACTCCCTTCTCTCTAGTGTATGGGACCGAAGCTGTCCTACCAGTGGAACTGGCGGTACCTTCCGCCAGAATTTCTCTTAGCAATGGGCTCATTCCAGATCCTAGGCATGTGCAGCTGGAGGCACTAGATGAGCACAGGGACAAGGCGAGAGAGAATTTCAAAGTCTACACTCAGCAACTGTCCAGAGCCTATGAAAATTTGGTTAAGCCTAGGGAATTCCAGGTGGGAGATCTAGTCCTACGAGCATCAACCCACCATCTCCGTAGCATGTCGGCGTCCAAATTCAAACCTAACTGGGAAGGCCCTTTTGTTGTCAGAGGAGTGGGGAAGTCGGGCTACTGCCAGATATCAGAACCTGAGAGTGATTGCCTCCAGTCCATCAACTGCAAGTGGCTGAAGAGGTACTATGCTTAGTAGCAACTAACAAGTTTTGTTTGTATTTTGCATGTCGGCAACGGATGTCAAGGATTGCTCCTACACCAGAAAAGTTTTTTTTGTTTTTTTTTGTTTTTTTTTTGAAGCAATACTACACTGTAAACGATAGACAAAAGTAAAAGAAATGAAATAGCAACGTTTTTGATCATTTTGACGTTTATTTCGCTTACTTATTTATACATACATATATGCTCCCTATTAAGTTAGAAGAGAGTAAAAAAAAAAAAAAGAGAGGTCGGGAACTTTGCTCACTACACTTGGGAGGTAAGTCCATCCTAAGAGAAAGTATACTGAGCAAAGTCCCCCAGACATAAATTAATATAGTTTTATGATAAAATCAGGCTTCCAGAAAGGGGAGGGGGTCACCCTCCTCCCCAACCCAGCCTCTATGACTATAAGCAGTAATATGTAGGAATACCCCCACAGACAGAGGGGCAACCCAAGAAAGTCACATGCCAACACCTCACAGTTACAAGAGGTGCGTTCAAAAAAAGTGTCTCATACATGAATGATAAGCGATGTACATATAGAATTCTGAGCACTACAAAGCAAGAAGTAGCCTATCGGCTAGAAACCACAAAAAATAAATCATCGCTCGCGATGGCGCCAGCATATGACGGACCAGCCTCCCGCAGAAACTCTTCCTCCAACCGGACGGATTTAGCATCATCCTCCTCATCGCCAGACTCAAGTCTGGCAAGCTTCACCTGCAGTAGGGCGATCTGATTCCGGATCCTCGTAGCCTCAGCGCGTCGTTGCTCAACCCTGGACTGTCGGGATGTGTGAAACCTCACTATCTTCCGGAAAGGAACACTCAGGAAGGGGCGAACCCCTGCGTCAAGCCAATCCAAACGAAAATGATAGAACTGCTGTAAGTCGCGGAGAGCATCCAAGAATAGCAAGATAGAAGAGCTAGTCAGCTTAGCAGGGGAGGTAGCCAAGAACTCATGAACATGGCTGGCAAGAGCCCTCAGGTTGAAGGCCGTAAGACTGTCAACCTGGAGTATACTCTGAGAAGTGAACGTCTCGGGGTGGTGCTCCAAGATGAGATCCAAGAGCTGACGCTCGTGTACCCTGAAGCGGCCTGGTAGCTCCTCACGTCATAGCCTACTAGAAATAGTCGCAGCGTCCTCTGTTTCATCATCGCCCTCAGAGTGGCGAGACCCCGCCTCAGAGGGAAGAAAAGAAGACTCCCCACCAGAATCAGCATCACCGACTAAAGGAGTGAACTCAGAACTGTGATCTCCCTCCGCACTTGCCCCACTACCAGTCTCCGCAGTCATCGGAGTATCCTCATACACCTGGAAACAATGAGACAAGGGTGTTATAGGAATGCTTGCACAGTATACGCAAGAAGAAAAGAAAAGGGGAATAGTAAAAAGAGGGGGTACGCCAGTCTAGTACCTCTCTCACAGCTGCCCCACTACCAGTCTCCACAGTCATCGGAGTATCCTCATACACCTGGAAACAATGAGACAAGGGTGTTATAGGAATGCTTGCACAGTATACGCAAGAAGAAAAGAAAAGGGGAATAATAAAAAGAGGGGGTACGCCAGTCTAGTACCTCTCTCACAGCTGCCCCGCCGCCAGACTCCACAGTCACCGGAGTATCCTCATACACCTGGAAACAATGAGACAAGGGTGTTATAGGAATGCTTGCACAGTATACGCAAGAAAAAAAGAAAAGGGGAATAGTAAAAAGAGGGGGTACGCCAGTCTAGTACCTCTCTCACAGCTGCCCCGCCGCCAGACTCCACAGTCACCGGAGTATCCTCATACACCTGGAAACAATGAGACAAGGGTGTTATAGGAATGCTTGCACAGTATACGCAAGAAGAAAAGAAAAGGGGAATAGTAAAAAGAGGGGGTACGCCAGTCTAGTACCTCTCTCACAGCTGCCCCACTACCAGTCTCCACAGTCATCGGAGTATCCTCATACACCTGGAAACAATGAGACAAGGGTGTTATAGGAATGTTTGCACAGTATACGCAAGAAGAAAAGAAAAGGGGAATAATAAAAAAGAGGGGGTACGCCAGTCTAGTACCTCTCTCACAGCTGCCCCGCCGCCAGACTCCACAGTCACCGGAGTATCCTCATACACCTGGAAACAATGAGACAAGGGTGTTATAGGAATGCTTGCACAGTATACGCAAGAAGAAAAGAAAAGGGGAATAGTAAAAAGAGGGGGTACGCCAGTCTAGTACCTCTCTCACAGCTGCCCCGCCGCCAGACTCCACAGTCACCGGAGTATCCTCACACACCTGGAAACAATGAGACAAGGGTGTTATAGGAATGCTTGCACAGTATACGCAAGAAGAAAAGAAAAGGGGAATAGTAAAAGAGGGGGTACGCCAGTCTAGTACCTCTCTCACAGCTGCCCCGCCGCCAGACTCCACAGTCACCGGAGTATCCTCACACACCTGGAAACAATGAGACAAGGGTGTTATAGGAATGCTTGCACAGTATACGCAAGAAGAAAAGAAAAGGGGAATAGTAAAAGAGGGGGTACGCCAGTCTAGTACCTCTCTCACAGCTGCCCCGCCGCCAGACTCCACAGTCACCGGAGTATCCTCACACACCTGGAAACAATGAAACAAGGGTATTGTAGGAATGCTTGCACAGTATACGCAAGAAGAAAAGAAAGGGGGAATAGTAAAAAGATGGGGTATGCCAGTCTTATACACGGTACCTGAACAATGCCCTTCGCAACGGACATAGAAGGAGGAGCAGGGGCCCCCGTAGGGGCAACAACACTGATTGATGCTCCAGAAGAGGTTGCCTCGGTAACCAATACTTCCGAAGAAGCTACCTCAACCTCAGGCACCGTAGAGATAGCTACCTGAGGAGGCGCAACAATAGGACAAACCAGCTCGTGTATAGGGGCTGCTGAAATGGCAGTAGCAGGAGCCGCACTCGAAACAGCTCCCAGAGATAACTGCGACAAAGTAAAAGAGGGCTACGATATATGCAAGCTGGACAGATAAGAAAATAGAACTAAGAAAATAAAAGAATACCTGAACCCCATCCAAGGGGGAAGCACGAAAAAGGACAGTCGGCGCAGTAGGGGCTGTACTGATAGCCTGTAAGGAATGAAAATATGTTGTTTATTGCATGTTCGAGGAAAAGGAGATCCCATTCCTTTGACAGAAAAGACTGACCTGAAGTGTGGGCTCACTGGTTGAGGCCACGGTAAATATGGGGCCCCGAGAAATCGCCTGAACCAAAGGTCTGCCGTCCATAGATACGCGGACCCTAGGGATGGAAATCCTCCCCGAAGAGGATAAACTCGGGGCGATAACGCCAGCTAAGGGAGGAGCCCCTTCCTGAGAAGAAAGTCCAAGAGCCATTAAGACTCCTGCGGAGAGGAAATGAATATTCAAAAAAAAAATAAGTACTACCTCATATGAAGAGGCCTCCAGGGGCTCAGCTGCAGAAGCACCCACCGCCGAGACAAGAGAGGACAATGTGGCAACGCCCGAAGACACAGCTCTCTACGCATGATAAATGGGTAAATAAAAAGACGGAATACAAAAGGAAATGACGCTATGAAAGTTTTGAAAATAACGAGGCATACCTGAGGAGAAGGGGAAGCCACAGGAGTGGTTCGAGTGACGGTAAAATGCACGGACGAAAGCTGCGAGGAAGCGACAGTATACGCAACCAAAAGGCAGTTAGGAGATGAATAAATTACAACAGATGTTAAATGAACTGAGGAAACAGCAAACCTCTCTAAATAGTCCCCGGGAGGAAATGAGCATGGAGTTCCTCTCCCGCTGAAAGGGCGTCGATCGTAGTGGGGGAAGAGGAGAACCACCTGCCTCGATGGAAGTGGCCTGCACAAACATAACCGAATGCTTTAAATGAAAATGTATCCATATATATGGTGAAGGGAAGAAAGAAAAATCATATGCAAAAAAATATAGACAAGTGAAGGGAGAACGCTTACAGTAACAGGGCGCGTAGTCTGGCTATAAGGGAGATGGGTGGGGCTGACCCCCCCAGGAGAACGGGAGGCCTCATCATCGCTAGAAGACTCTCTGGAGACTGATAACAAAGTATAAGTGTCAGTAGTGCTTTCGCTATGGAAACCCAGGCCGCCCATATCACCCGAAGAAGAACTATGGTCGTCATAGGAAGGGGTGCTTCCATAATCAACTAGTTCCTCTTCCAATGAAGGGGAGGGAGATGAAAGAACTCCGCAAGAACTGGTTCCACTAAGTAAAGGAGGCTGTAATATAGTACCTTCTGCAATAGGAATGGACGCGACCCGTGTCTCCTGGGAAGTAAGGCTCGGCGAGGAGTAACCTTGGTCCACCGTAGAGGAAGCAGCTATGCCAGCGCCACTTCCTTTCTTTTTCTTCGCAGCCCGGGTCCTCACAGGAGAAGAAGGAGGAGAAGCAGTAGTAGCAGGAACAAAATTGGAAACATCGGTGTCAGGATGCTTCCTTTTGCTGGCAGTAGAGATGCCCGCCTTCCCTTTGCTTTTCGGTTGGCTTTTAGACTTCACAAGGGGAAGATCAGTCGACGGAGGCGGAAGTGACTCGTCAATGAGAGGTTTGACTAAAATAGGGATGGCCTGCTCCAAGGGTGGCGTAGAAGTGGTACTGAGAAACCAAGGCTCTTTCTGCGTTCGCCTGACCAAAAACTGAGCTCTGGTATATTTAATGGGGTTAGTCTCATGAGGAGGGCCAACTACACATTCTTGAATAAGACGAACCTGCTGCTGCCAAAGAAGGAACCAGGATGAAGTGAATGAAGGCTGATAATCACTGGTAGGCACATAGAGACCACCCAAACCACTGACCCTGCGGAATAACCCCTGAAGAGTAAAGCTCGCGCAAGCCTCGGAGAATGCCTCAGAATGACTGCTGTAGGTAGGAAGAGGAGGAGTGTGGACACCCTGATCATAACCAAACTGTCGTCTTGCCCTCTCGGAATGGTAAAATTCAGCACGGGGGCCTAACTCGGTCCAAGAAGGAAGGTGACATGGTAAGAGCATCGTCATCACATTAATATGGGGACACGTGGAAACTGACCCCACTGCGGAAGGACAATAGAAGGTTCCACCATCACCAGGGAAAGAAAGCCAGCTGAAAGTACCCCCTGGGCGCTTGGTATAAGGCTGAAACTGAAATTCCTCGATATCATCAATCAACATTCCCAAAGACTGCTTGGGAGTTTTCTTATGCCACCGAAGAAGCCTCGCAGCGTCGCTATGACAAGCGTGAGCCCCTGAAGTAAAGTGGGGGAAATGCTCAAACAAAAAGGCCATCAAGAAAGGGCCGTTGACATGATTAGCAACATCATACCGACCGCAGGACCTCTCTACATCAATGTGTGCTCGGTCTATCCAGGTGTAAAGAGAACCCAAGGTCAGGGCAGCTATGGGTACTGGTCTACCGCGAGACAATCGCACAGCCAACCTAAAAAGAAGTTCGCGGGGACAGTCTTCAGGCTTACCTGGAAGAAGGAACCGAGTCAGGAACGTAACAAGGAAAGCGGATAAATGTGCAGGAGAGTGAAGCTTAGGACCATCCTGGGATCTGGGCGCTGCACGAGAAGTCTCCCCCTTTGGCAACTGCTCAAAGTCTCTGAACCAATATCTTTGCCATTTGGCAAAGGAATGCTTGGAATGACCCGTTACATTTATGGCCACATATCTCGAGCACTCCCCGAGAGATGACCGTAACTCCCCCACCAACTCCTGCTCTAGGGAGTCCTCACAGTCATCAGTAAAGACCTGTTGCCCAAAGAAAGGAAGGGCGTACAACTCACATATATCTTCGAGAGTAACAGTAAATTCTCCCCAGCCCGTAACAAAGGTGTGAGACTCCATACTCCACCGGGACAATAAGAGATTGAGCGAAGAACCGTGTTTAAAGAGGGTGCAGGACTTCAGACTGCTGACGGCGGTGAAGAGCCCCACCTCCCTGAGAATAGCCACGTAATCAGGAACGCTCAGAACGTAGTCAACCCAACTGGCCCACTCCTCTGTAGGTCCTCCGGGGGTTTTAACCTCAACGTTGGAATAGGGAAAGTCGCCTCGGTCAACTCGGATTCGGAGAATTGAATCCGGAGAAATAGTAGGAAGATCAGCAGACTCAGTTAACCCCACATGAGACCGATCGAGAACAGCACCCGAAAATTTTTCCCCAAAGTCGGAAAGTGAAGTCATGAAACTGTCAGCAGGACCAAAAAAGGGAGCACGGCGATAAATACCGAAGTCCCGCCCTTGACGAATGTGCATATAATCCTTCCATGCCTGAGAGGAAGTAGGCGTAGCTGATGAACCACCCAGAGCCAATGGCTCAAGAAAAGAACTCACCCCAGTGGGGACTCCGAGCGAAGGACCCCCGGGGTCCTTTGTCGCGAAAAAAGAAGTAGAGGAAACCCCATCATAATCATAGGAAAAGCCCCTGGTCAGTGGCATGCTCTCCGTAACACTAATAGTCGTCGAGACACCCTGGGTCACGGAACCCCTGAGGTGACGAAATGTCGAGACACCCCCTTCCACGAACGAGAGACCCGTAGATGCGAGGCCAAGTCGCGAGACCTCCGACCGTTGACGAGAAGTCACCGTGCTGCCATAAGTGGAAACCCCCATTTCAGAAAGGGTGAAAGGCATCGAAATACCTGAGGTCGATATGCTTGCGTCAGCACTAATACCTCCCGAGACACCCCCTTGCAGGGGTGAGAGACCCATGTGCACCAGACCAGGCGTCGAAACCCCCCTCTCAATGCAACTAATTTGCTCGTCGGAGCCCAAGTCAACAGGCGAGAGACCCGCGAACGAGAGGACTGTCCGCCCCGGGCCCTCGTCGTCAGCGCTGTGGGAGATACCCTTATCCAAATTTAAGGGATAAATTTCGTTCGAGACCCCCCTCCCAACGCAACTAATTTGCTCGTTGGAGCCCAAGTCAACAGGCGCGAGACCCGCGGACGAGAGGACCGTTCGCCCCGGGCCCTCGTCATCAGCGCTGCGCGAGATACCCTTATTCAAATTTAAGGGATAAATTTCGTGAACCGAGACATCTCCCCCAACGCGATCGATTTGCTTAGCGGAGCCCAAGTCAACGGGCGAGAGACCCGCAGACGAGAGAACCGTCCGCCCCGGGCTCTCGCCGCTAACGCTGCTCGAGATACCCACACCTAAATCAAATTGAAAAAATCCGCGAACCGAGGTTGAAGCATCTCCCCCAACGCGACTGACTTGCTCATCGGAACCTAGGACAATGGGCGAGAGGCCTCCGGACGAGAGGTCCGTTCGCGATACCCACTTGTCGACAGCAATGACAAATGGGGCGGTCGAGGTACCCATCTCCAATTGAAACCCGCTGCTTGAGATACCCGAGATCTGACTACGGTCCACGGAAAGAAGTTGTGAGGAACCCATGAGGGTTCTCGAACCTCCGTCCGCCGGAAAGAGGGCGGGTAGCACGGAGGCGCCCGCGGTGGTAACAGAGACGGCCGGAAACGCTGAAACGGGCAAGGAAGAAGGTATAGAACTTAGAACCATGGGGGTTTTGGAGCTGCTCACATTGGGAGATACATTCTTTGGTTGGGAATCCATGGATGAGAGGGTATGATATTTGGGAAGGTTAGAGAAAAAAGGAGATGGGTGGCTATGGGGTTTTAAAAGAATCCCTCTCTCACTTTCTCTCACTACAAACCCAAAGATGCCTATGTTTTGGTTGAAGAAGATGAAAGACCCCAAGATAAGGGGCTTATGTTTTTTTTTCACCAAAATGAAAAAACGTGCAGGAAGGCCAAAAGTTGATGATTTTTTTTCCAAATGATGGGGTGACAGTTCCCACACTGACGCGTGGGTTCTCAAAAAATTAAATACCTCGGATAGAGGGACACAGAATTTAATGATCCTAGGATCCCTCAGAAAAAAAAAAAAAAAAAATATATATATATATATATATATATACATATATATATATAATTGTTGATACCAGATTTATAGCGTACAAAGTTTTTTTAGTCTACCCAACCAAAAAACCTTTGCACGAGGGGCTAATGTAGAAGGGTGTTATAAACAGAAAAAAAAGCAAAATAAAATAAATATGCTTTTTTTTATTAAATAACATCCGAGAGGTACCCGCGAGGCCACCCAGAAGTCCAACAGCCACCGCAAGTTTCAGCACCGCGGCAAGTCCCTACGCCACCGCAAGGGTCAGCGCTACCTCGGGCGTCAACGCCACTTCGAGTGTCGGCGCCACCTCAAGCGTCAGCGCCATTTCGAGCGTCAGCGCCACTTCGAGCGTCGCCGCCGGGACAAGGGTCGGCGCCACTTCGAGCGTCGGCACCACAACAAGGGTCGGCGCCGCAACAAGGGTCGGCGCCGCCTCACCTGTCAGCGCGGATTCAAGCCTCAGCGCTACCTCAGGCATCAGCGCCATTTCGAGCGTCAACGCCACTTTGAGCGTCGACGTCGGGACAAGGGTCGGCGCCACTTCGAGCGTCGGCGCCACAACAAGGGTCGGCGCCGCCTCACCTGTCAGCACGGATTCAAGCCTCGGCGCTACCTCAGGCGTCAGCGCCACTTCGAGCGTCGGCGCCGCAACAAGGGTCGGCGCCGCCTCACCTGTCAGCGCCGGTTCAAGCATCAGCGCTACCTCGAGCGTCAGCGCCGTTTCGAGCGTCGACGCCGGGACAAGGGTCGGCGCCACTTCGAGCGTCGGCGCCACAACAAGGGTCGGCGCCGCCTCACCTGTCAGCGCGGATTCAAGCCTCGGCGCTACCTCAGGCGTCAGCGCCACTTCGAGCGTCGGCGCCGCCTCACCTGTCAGCGCCGGTTCAAGCATCAGCGCTACCTCAAGCGTCAGCGCCATTTCGAGCGTCGGCGCCGGGACAAGGGTCGGCGCCACTTCGAGCGTCGGCGCCACTTCGAGCGTCGGCGCCACAACAAGGGTCGGCGCCGCCTCACCTGTCAGCACGGATTCAAGCCTCAGCGCTACCTCAGGCGTCAGCGCCACTTCGAGCGTCGGCGCCGCAACAAGGGTCGGCGCCGCCTCACCTGTCAGCGTCGGTTCAAGCATCAGCGCTACCTCAAGCGTCAGCGCCATTTCGAGCGTCGGCACCATTTCGAGCATCGGCGCCGGGATAAGGGTCGGCGCCGCCTCACGCGTCAGCGCCACTTCGAGCGTCGGCGCCAGGACAAGGGTCGGCGCCGCCTCACATATCAGCATCGATTCAAGCATTAGCGCTACCTCGGGCGTCAGCACCACTTCAAGCGTCAACGCCACTTCGAGCGTCGGCGCCGCAACAAGGGTCGGCGCCGCCTCACAGCATCAGCGCCACTCCGAGCAACGGCGCCAGGACAAGGGTCGGCGCCGCTTCAAGCATCAGCGCCACCACAATCGTACTACAGAAACGTTATTCGAGAAGCGCTGCTACAGGAGTTTCCATCATGAAACAGCAGGCTCTAAATAAACAACAGCACTAACACTTTGCTTTCTTGCACAGGTTGCCCAGTCGAGCAAGCAGGGCTCGAACAGGCGCGTCGGGACCTCCTGGGAGTTTTGGCTTGGCGGCTGAGGGACAAGGTATGTTGAGCAAGCTCAACCACTTAGCACTATAGGATTGAGAGAATACTAGTAGGAAGACCCAGAAGCCACTCGAGGCTACGCACACTGCACACTTAGTCATAAATGAAGTAAGTGGCCAAAGAGTTGGCTACTCACAAGAAATAAACTCTTTACAAGAAAAATGACTTTTCCAGAAGAGGGGGTCCTCGAGGTCTCTCTCAAGAAAAATAACACTTTTAGAGGGAGTGAGGCCTTAAGGTCCCCTCTCTCAAAGATTTGCAAAATTGCACCACAAGTTACCGTTTCAAAAGATAACTACCAAATCTGCTATTTTGTCTCCATTAGGGGACATATGTGCTTTTTGAGTTTTGGTCGGTGCCAGGTGGCGCCTGCAGAGGGGACAGGCAGCTGCCTGCAGGTAGGGACAAATGGTACACTTCAGACATTGTTCCCCACCAACTCTCTCAATTTTGGCGCCCAAAATCGCCAGCTCACCCCTTACGCCCATGTATAAATAGACCCCTGGGCAAGGTCAAAAGAAAATATACAAGAAAAATTGCACTGTTACTCTGCTAAAATATCACCAGACCTACCTAGTATTCTCTCCCTGCTCATTCTCATAGTGCTGAGTGCTTTGTTCCTTCACTCCCCACTGACAGCCATCACTCTCAGGTGTTTCCCTTGAGAAAATTACTATTTTTGCTGTGAAAGTTCATCTTCTTGCAGGGAGCGAGTTGAAGCTTGAGTTCCATTGTTACCAGAAGGAGAAGTTTTCTTCAGAAGTTGCACAGGAGACCTTGAAGACTTGCAGACAGTGTCCATTGGAGTGGGTCACGCCTCACCCTTTCCAGTTATTCATAGACCCCAGTCTCACTACCCTCCTACACAACTCATCAAAATCATTTGACATAGAATCATATTTAGTTGAAACTAATGAATGAGACTTCTTAAGTTTAATATATCTATTTTTTAAGTTCTTCAAAACTTTCACATAATTCATCAAAAACATTTTGTAAAACTTCATAATCATCAACTTCATCATTATCACTATCACTAGAGTTAGGGTTAGAGTGTACCTCATTTTCCATAGCAATGAAACATAGATGAGCAACTTCATTTTCATTCGAATCTTCATCGAAAAAGCTTGTGTCGGAGTCACTCCATGTTGTGGCTTTCAATGCCTTCTTCCCTTTCTTATATTTTGGACAATTAGGCTTAATATGTCCAACTTCATCATAATGATAGCATCTTGGTTCAGATTTGGATTGATGGTCATCATTGAACTCTTTTGAAAAATGTTTCTTTCTCCTTTCCTTGTCTTTCTTTTTAGAATTGAGATATTTTTTGAAATCTTTAGCCAATAGGGAAATATCGTCATCATCATCATCATCATCATCATCATCATCATCATCATCATCATCATCACTTTCTATATTTTTTCTTGAAGATTTGAAAGCAATAATTTTGTTTGCTTTAGGTTTTTCTTCTTCAACAAATTCCTTGAGTTCCATCTCATGAGTGATTAAGGAACCCAATAACTCATCAAGAGAGATAGGTCTTTCTCTAATTGCTTCCTTGATAGCTAACTTTTTGGCCATCCAATTCGACGGTAATGACCTGAGAATTTTGCTCACCATCTCATTGTTAGTATATGTTTTTCCAAGATATTTAAGGTCATTAATAATATTAGTGAACCTAGTGAACATATCAGAAATAGATTCATCAGATATGATCTTAAATAACTCATAACTATGAATAAGCATACTAATTTTATCTTCTTTAACTTGACTAGTTCCTTCATATGTGACTTCTAGTCTGTCCCAAATTTCTTTAGCAGATTCACAACAACAAATTCTATTATACTCATTTACATCAAGTGCACAATGCAAAATATTCATAGCTTTAGCATTTATTTGAATTTTTCTAATATCAACTTCATTCCATTCGTTTTCTTCTTTAGGGACAGAAGCATTATTTTCCATTTTAATAGGAATAAAGGGACCATTCATAACAACTCTCCAAACTTAATAATCATGTGATTAAATAAAGTATTTAATTCTATTTTTCCAATAACTATAATCTTTTCCAGAAAATAGAGGAGGTTTAAAAATGGATTGGCCTTCGCCAAGGGATGTGTAACATATGCCATTGATCTTTAACTCTAAGATTGTTAAATCTAAAAATAAGAAGAGCACTAGCTTTGATACCAATTGTTGCCCAGATTATACTCAAGAGGGGGGGGGTGAATTGAGTTTTTACAAACTTTAAGTCAAATTAAAATTTCAGAAGAATATTTAATTTATAATACTTTGACAATTTTCGGATTAATAAAACTATAAAGAATAAATTCAACAATATCAAATAAATGTAACCAACTAATTTAAACAACTAGAAATGCAGATTTTAACACACTGGGAATATTAAATTAATTTTCGTGTTTAATATTAAGTAATATTATGAAATTAATTATTTAATTAAAAAAGATTATTTTAACCTTAAAATTAATTTAGTCAAATTTCTGAATTAATTTATTTGCAATATAGTGTGCTGAAAATATTAACTCAAGCAAGCAAGTGCAAGTAAATAAAAGTGCGTAAAATAAATGACACGGAAATTTAACGTGGTTCGGCCAAATCCCGGCCTACGTCCACGCGCCTAGAGCCCCTGTCTCCTTTGCGCTTCACTAAACCTGATCCACTTGCGGGTAGGATCAAACCACCGCGTACAACTGCTTGCAAGCTAACTCCGAGCTTCAAACCCCGTGGCCCACTTGCGGGTAGGAACCAATTACCGGTACAAATCGAAGCTTCAATAAAGCTTCACAACAAATCTGAATTTTTGTAGTACACGGTAAAATAATGAAACTCCTTAAAATACAATTTGTAATCTGAGTTTCTCCTCTTTAATGAGACTTCAATAAATGATGTTGAAGTAGGCACAAGTCTTCTTCTTCAATGATTGAGCAGATAACAAGATTAATTGCTCTCTTGAATGTGTAGTTGAGTAGTAAGATAAATGCTCTTAATAATATTTCAAGTCTTGATTATATTCTCATTCAAGTTTATGTGCTTCAATGCAGCTCTTCAAGGCTTTAAATGTGTCTTCAAAAAATTAGCTGTTAGACACATGCATTTTGAGCATTAAATGCTCCTGATTTTGCTGAGATGATGATAGCTGAAAATCATTTGCAAATCTGATATGCAAATCTTCATCTTTATCTTCTCCATAAAAATATAGCTGTTGTAGCATGGAAATAGACATCTGAAAATATATGGAGTCTAAAAGATATATCACTCGGTATCCTCATTTGTGTTTATTTGAATCTGCAACATGTTAGTTTACAGAACAAAAGAAATGTCCAATGTATAAAAGAGATAACCAAAGAGACTAGACAAAATGAACAGAGAAGGACGCATGGCTCGAGGTCTGCAAACGTAGAAAAGAAGCTAAATCCATTGCTTGTATTAGTGTGTAAACAGAAGAAACCAACTGACATAACTTATGGTGGCACATGGGAAATAGTATTAAAGAAGCTAACAGCTAATTTCCCAACAGTTTTTAAAATTTTGAACCTGACTTGTGACCATGCCGACTCAATAAAACCTGACAGTACAGGTATGAAAAATAAAGAAAGGGTGTCAAATCTGATGGAGACTTTCGGCCAAAGTGGATCACCTCGTTAATAGATATTTAGATATCTTTGGAAGCTAAGGTCATGTCATACGCATATAATCATACGAACTAACATATATTTTGCAAGAAGGAGTACGTACTTAATATATCATGCATACACGCATGCATATCCATAATATATATATAATATATATTATCATACGATCAGGACAAACAAAAAAAAAGAAGGCTGACAAGCCTTTGAAATAGGCGCATGGGGTCTTAAACCTATTACCATCTATTATCAATTATTATGGTCAAAGACTTATATCTCCAATATCAAGGACCATTTATGACAATTGTGGAGCCCAAAAAAAATAGTACTATTCGGCTAAATGAGAAAGCAGGTACATGAACTGACAAAAGGTTGGACTTAAGAACACACAATCAAAGCCAGTTACCTAAGGCAGCAGTTAAGGTACAAGACTCTAGATCTGCTATGGGCAATCTGCACGCCAGCAATCAACAAACAGATATAACTCACTCAAAATAGATATGTAATAAATATATGTATATCATGGTATATTAACAAGATTATATTATAAATATTATACAATAATAAATATCTATAGAATAACTTAATAAAAATATGTTTGGAATCATCAAAATCAATATATTAGATTTAAAATAAAATGTACATTAATTAAACTAATATAATTAATTAGGGATAAGATACATTTTCGTTCAACATTATTTATAACTCTATAAACACCACATCCGATTATAATCACCATATAGTTCTTTCATATATCGCAGACTTCAGTATACCCCTATTTAGTTCTGTTGATATTTCATATTGCTGCAGATTGCCATACACTATTTTATATTTTGAGCATTTCAAATCCAGATATGCTTGTTCCTGCAAAAAACTAGACGAGGCTAATTAATTGATAACAGATAAATAGAAATAAGAGAATAGAGATTTTTAAAGTGGTTCGTCTTAAGGAAAGAGCCTTAGTCCACTGTTGTATATTGCCTTGGGATTATTCAATTGCCTCTCTTTTCGTGTGTCCCTGTATGTAGGGTTTACAATGTGTTTATATTCCTCAGGGGTGTACAAGATATTGAATATCAAAAGATGGAATGTCTTTACACTACAGAAAAATGGCCAAATTGTCACCTTTCAGCCAGCCACCCTTATCACGATCATTGACCGTGACAACAAACACGCATTTTGTGTCACGGTCAATGACCGTGACAAGAACATGACAAAGTATTGTCACGGTCATGGACCGTGACACGGCCGTGACAAATGTTCTTGTCACGGACTTGTCACGATCCATAACCATGACAATACTTAAAATAATTGTCACGGACAAGGACCTTGACACGATCGTGACAATGTCTTCAGCAAAAAAAGCCCTAGGCTTTATTTTTTCCCACCGTTTTTGGTTTTTCCCTCTCTCTCTCTAAGCGATTTTGAGGTCTCTCTCTCTCTCTAAGGTATGTTTTTTCCTCTCTTTCTCTTTCATTTCTATATGTGTGTGTATATATGTGTGCATATGTATGTGTATATATGTGTGTATGTGTGTGTATATATGTGTGTGGTGGTGTGTGGTGGGAGAGGGGGGCAGGGAGCGGTGGGGGTGAGGTGGGTTGTGTGTGTACGCGTGTGTGTGTGTGCAGGTGTGGTGGGGGTGGGGTGAGGGGGGCAGGGGGTGTGGTGGGGGAGTGGTGGGGTGGGGGTGTGTGTGCAGGTGTGTGTAGGGGTGATAATTTTTGACACGATACGATAACCCGACACGAACTCGACACGAAGTTACCGGGTTAGGGTTGACGATTTCTTGACACGAACCCGAATATGACACGACCCGCCAACACGAATAATAAATAGGTTGGGTTAGTGTCAAACATGTATAACTAAAAAATGACACGAATAGACTTGTTTATCTCGTATTTTATGGAGAATATATTAGATAATTTATATATCTTGATAGACATTTTATAAAACTCATGGAGAATTGGATGATAAATTATTTATGTGTTGCAAGAAGTTGAAATTAATTAAATTTAAGTTCTTGTAGGCCTATAAGTGGTATGATTGGTTAAGAGAGAAGAAAAAAATTATTTTACATTTTACTTAATGTATGGATTTAATTGTAATTTTAATTGTATAGTTTTAGATGAAAGTAAATTAATAATTAGTGTCCATTTCATATGAAAGTAGGATTGCCCCTCATTGTAAATTAGTAAATTAATAATTGTATACTTTACTTGTTAATTTAATTGATGAAATGAATTAATTGAGTAGATGAATTAGAAGGAGTACGGGATACACATTTGTTGTTGACATTGTTGTTGGATTATTTTGTTTAGTAAATGTTGGGTTGGTTAGTTTTAAAAGTGGCATGACCACTGGATTATTGTCCATATGGGGGTGGGATTTTTCAACTTTTTTTGAAATTTTCTTTGTATATCTAACAATATATATATATAGTATGATAATTAAATGAAACATACTTGAAATTAAATATAGTGCGCATAGATACTAGCCATCTAGTTCTTATGCGTACTCATTCAATAGCCCTTAGACTCGTTCGAGAGTCATTACCCCTGTAATGAGATCTCTCGAATTGTCCCGTTGGGACAGTTTAAGACTGTATAATTTCTGTATAATATTCTTAGTGGCTTAAAGTTGTTACTTTTGGAGGAAGTTCTACAGTCGTATCTTAATGTTCTCTGGGTACATACTAGATTGACAAGTGTGACTGTTATTTCAATTGATCAATTGAAATAACAGTCACACTTGCAATCTACGTCGTGTACTTATAGAACTACGGGGATATGCTGTCGATTTTTTTTCATATCGTAACAATGTGCATGAGCTGTTAAGTATATTACAGAAAAATACGGTCTTGAATGGGATAGGACCACTCACCCTTTAGAGGAGATGGAGGAAATAGAAATTTCTATTATAAATTGAATTTGAATATAAATAAGACATAATTAAATGAAACATACTATAAATCTAAGTTTTGTTTACATTTAATAGGTGATTAGTTGTGGTAGCTGTGATGGGATATCCGAAATACAAAGAGTGGATGGGTGAGATAAATAGAATGGGGGATGTGTTTCGCAGAGGTGATAACGAATTTGTGAAATATGCAAAGAGATGTCATAATGATGAAGAGTTTTCGTGTCCCTGTGCTAGGTGTAAGAATGGTAAGGTGTTTGAGTGGAAAACAATTGAACTAAATTTGTTAAGATCGGGTATACAAGATAGTTATCGATTTTGGAGTTTCCACGGTGAATCGAAAGTTCCTTTTGTCCCCGACCGACCTTCACAACAACCTTCAACAAGTATAATAGATGTAAAAGGGGACGACGTAGAACATAATATGTTAGAGGATTTAGTTGATGATGCGTACGAAGTTTATAAAGTAGAGGAGAATGAGGTTACTGATGATGTAGAAGATTCAAGTGCTCGTGAAGATAACACGATAAAACTTGACGATGACTACCAAAGTTTAAAATTTAAGGCGACCCAACCGTTATACTCTGGATGTGAGAAAGATCAAACAACTTTACATGCCATGGTTGGTTTGTACAGTTTGAAGACGCAGTACGGTTTGTCTGGCAATAGCGTGACGGGAATTCTGAAATGGGTGAAGGGCTTATTACCCAAGGTGAATACACTTCCAAAAATCTATCCTTTTATAAAGAAAAGTTTGAAAGATTTGGGAATGAAGTATAAATCGATTCATGATAGTGTGTATGACTGCATACAATACCGAAAGGAGTATGAAAATCTCGATCGTTGTCCGGTATGCGATGAACCTAGATATGTCCAATCTACTAGTAAGGAAGGCACAAGCTCAAAAGTGCCTCAAAAAGTATTGAAATATTTACCCGTTGGGCCTAGATTAAAGCGATTTTTCACAGTACCATGGATTGCAGAGGTAAGGACTTGGCATGCTAGGGCAGAAGTGGGGGTAATATCATGCGTCATCCTATTGATTCTACTGCCTGGAGGAGGATGAATTTTGAGTATCTCGATTTTGCTCGAGAATAACGCAACATTTGTTTGGCTATATCAACAGATGGTTTCAATCCATTTGGAAATCTAAGCACCAATCAGAGTGTATGGCCAGTGATCCTAGCCCCACTCAACCTCCATCCTTCACAGTGTATGAGACCTGAATTTTCTATGATGGCTTTGTTGATACCTGGGCCAAAGGCACCAAGTGATGACATCGACGTCTACCTGGATCCTTTGGTAGAAGAATTAAATGAGTTGTGGTAAGAGGATGTTCAATCATTTGACACTTTTAGAAATCAACACCGCATCAATAATTACCTCTACCATAACCAACAACTAAAAACCACCATCGTAAATCACCCCTATTAACATATTACAATTCCACTGCCACCAACACATGGCAACTAATTTTTTTTGTTTTGAAATTGAGAGACATAAATAAACAAGTAAGATTAGAATATAGGTTGAGACAAGAAGGAAAGAGAGATATTAAAGGGTGTTTAGAAAGAGATAGAGTGGTTAAGATATTGATAGTTTGGGGGAGTTTTTCAAATTGAGTTTTTTATAGGAATTATGTTAGGGTATAAAAATCTGAATATTTTTCCATTAGGGTTGATCATTTCCAAATGCTAAGATATATCGATCGTTAAAATTAAAATGCCATTTTCGATATGTGATAAAAATATGAGACAATTTAAAACTTTTTCCAACAATAATATCAGATGATACAAATAACAATGATAAAGATCCACCCACCATAATATAATCCATCACTATAATAAAACTCCATAATGAAATTATCTCCAATAAAGAAAAGGCATCAACATTAATCTCCAATAAAACTCTAAACAAATGGGAAATCTAATGTCCCACCAAATGCAAATAATTGTCTCATAAATAAAACGATGGAATGAAAAACTAAACCTAAGTATAAAAGTAACCCCAACTGCACTATTGCTACTCCAAATCCATGCAGCTTACATCAACCTAACCTGAAATATTAGTCCATAATATTGGGTCAATACCAGGGGTGGACCCACCCAGTCCAAGGGTAGGCGACCGCACCTTCTGAATTTAAGGATTTTTTCAATAGATATAAATGTAAGTTTCTGAATTATAAGGCATGTAAAAATGGGCATTTCAAAATAGAGGGGCAATGAACATATTACTTTTAATTTTAAATCAATCCACGCACACACCCATTCCATTCCAGAACAAACAAAACCATAACTAGAAAATATTATTTTGACCTCTCTCTCTCTCTCGTCTTGACGACATCCCTTCCGTTGCTCCTCCTCCCCTAGGCATCTCTTGTCACCTTTACTTCACAAATTTCTTATGCCACAGTAAGTGAAAGTTCCATTTTTTATTTTTTTTTTAGTTTTTCTTATGTCAAAAAATTTGTTTAGTAGATCAACCTTATAAATTATGGATTTATAATATATTGATTATTAAGGGCTGAAATATCAAATGTGTTTAATATTTTATAATTATTAAAATATTGGTGTTGTATATTTGTTTTATACTTTTATTGTTTGATTTGATGAATTATTATTTATGAACATTATGGGTGAAATAGTTATTGTTTTATAATTTTTTAGAACTATAATATATTGAGTAACTTGTTAAATTAGTTTAACCGTTAGAAATTTGTGTGCTTGGTTTTAATAGTTTTTTTTCAAAAGTTATTAATTAATTAAATGAAATATTACTACTAAAATATAACTTTAATGGCTAATTGTTTATAATATAACTTCAATCAGTTAATATATTTTTAGAGCTAAGATTTTGTATAAAACTCAAAATAACCCCAAAATATTTGTCCTAGGTATTATCCCCCCGAATCCCCAACACCACTCCATACTTTCGTACCCCCTGACAAAAATCCTGAATCTTCCACTGGTCAGAGAACACTGCAAAAATACCAGTTACATGATCCAAAATAGGGTTACATGAACCCAGTCATAAGTTCTAGATGAAATAAATATCGCAACAGAGTATTTTAAATAACAATAAGTGATTAAATACATAATATATAAATAAACTTTCCACCTTCCCATTTTCGTATATCCTCACATTAAATATATTTTTATATTAACAAATTCTTTGATACACCACAATAACCAATCACTCTCCTACACGACCCTGTACAGACCATGGTGTGCCACTTGTATCATCATATCGTAATATCCAATATTTTTATGGTATTTATTTATTATTAATTGTGGAAATAAATTAATAAATGGGAAAAATTATTACATGTGTAAAATAGTAATAATAAATGCATAATGTATGTGATAGTTATATTTTTTTATGTTATGACGTTTTTTATGTTTTGAGGTATTATCGTTTGGACGCGACTCTAGAGTAGTAAGGAGGCCAGAAAATGTATTTTTAGTGCTTTGGATTGGGCTCCATTGGTATATATACCTTTGAGATAAGTATTGGGTGAGTTTGTGTAATATTTTTCAGATCATTTAGAGGCCTAAAATTTGGATTTTTATGGACCTACGAGATTAAGAGTATTTAAATGATGCTAATCCTTTTTAATTAATTACTTTACACCTAATACATAAATCATGGGAGCTTAAGTGTTTGGGAGAGATTAAGTATATATATGGAGAGGAACTAAGAGATCACAATAAAGGAAACCATTCATCTTCATAATCAATCAAAAACTTTATTATTTTATCATCGTATAAGTTGTAACTGGTTTATGTTTTGATTTCTATTTAATTGATTTGGTATTAGAAGTATGTTTAGGATAAAATATGCTATTTTATCATGTTGTATTTCGGCTTATTGCGGATTAGTGTTGTAAATTATTAGTGGGTATTAAATATAATTTTAGTTGGAGTTTATGATGAAAACCCAAGCTAATCTGTGTTGATACCTGATTTTGATGTGAAACTCATGCGTACGAATGATTTTTGTATGTTGTTAATATGTTGGATATGAACAAAACTTAATAAATGGTGAAACTTTGAATCCATATTTAGAAGTATAAAATTTTGCCTTTTAATGATATTGATTTTGTTTGTGATGTAAGGATTTTAATTAGGATTCTGTAAGAGTGATCATAATTTAATTTGGACTCATATTGAGGATTTTATGAAAGTTTTGTGTATTACAGAAGGAAGTTTGGAGGTCAAGGATGAGTGGCTTGCTAAAGCGGGTGGGGATACTATAGTACACACTGAGCAACTATAGCAGTGGACCTAGGCCATTATAGCAGTAGGTCCAGGCCGCTATAAATGTTTGGTTGTAGGGAGGAGGGTTTGAGATGTTTATTTTTTATTTTAATATTTTTGTTCCTTCTATTACTATTGGTTATATAGAAGATTTTAAGTTTCTGAAAATAGCTTGGGAGACTCAAGGACTTAGTGAAAACCTTAGAAAATTGGAGGAAAACTATAGGGTCATACTGAATTCGTAATATAGATTGATAAACCTATGTCAATTACAAAAATCCAATTTTGGCGATTTGGATGGTAATTGGGTACACGAGTGTGAAGAGATATCCTTTATGTGTGTGTGTGTGTGTGTGTGTGTGTGTGTATATATTAATTTCACGTGGATGTGAACATACTGTATTTGGCTCGTGGAAAATATATCAGTTGGGTGTGGTTTTAAATGGATTTGGGACTAGTATCGCACGCCTAACTAACATAGTAGGTTATGTGGAAGTCAATATATTTTATTATTTATTCAATTGATCACCTTTTCAGAATGTGTAGACGTGGATGACTTGATCCATCAGACGCTTTGGTATGTGACTGACCAGTGGTTTGGTTGCTTGATGATCCCCAAACTTTATGTGTGTATGTTTTAAATCTGTTAGGTATGGAACTCCGACGAATTTATCGATAAATTCCTGAGAAGGTCCCCAAAGGTTAATGCCTTTGCGTAGTTATATAAGACTTGTAAATTATATTTTATTGCCCATTGATGGATGTTTTATTTAAAAGACACTAAGTCACATTATTGTGTTATATTATGAGACCATGTATATCTTATTATTCGGGTGACATGAGTGGGGATTTGATATGGGTATATTTTTTATATGTGTAGTTAGTTTCATCCTGGTGTAGTTGTAAGTGTATGCAATAGTCTACTTATTAGTTTAGTAGTCTAGACAGATTAATTTAGTTCTGTTATGGGTTGGGACACTCATTTAGTTTATTCGCTTATGTTGAGGGGTAAGGCGTCTGTTGCATGCGAGTGTTGACAGGATTGGCATGATTACATAAATGAGTCACGTGATCATTACTGCATCGATATAATAAGATATTTTTCGCAACTTTCTGGGCTCTGACCCAAAATATTATAAAATCCTTTCCAATTGTTCATAGGCAGGAGCACGTGGGATGAGCACTCAGAGACACTTCCTCATTTTATTCTTTTCCATTTCCTAGAATAAGTTGTTATTTTATTCAATCATTCAGTTTCAGACTCTTTTTATTTAGAGATTATATTAACCATGTTGGTGCCGATTTATTTTTTCAATTATTATTATTTAAGGGATTTGAGACGATGTTATTTATTTAAGATGGATGTGAGATAATTAGGTTATTTAGTATTTATTATTTTATCTCATCGCTTATTGTGGATGGTTTAAATTCATTTATAGTCTTTTATTATTATTATTATTATTATTATTATTATTATTATTATTATTATTATTATTATTATTATTGTTGTTGTTGTTGTTGTTGTTGTTGTTGTTGTTATTGTTGTTGTTGTTGTTGTCATGATGATAAGAATGATGTAAATTATTTTCACGTGCTTCGGCGTTGAGGTGCAGCCACTCGATACGTGAGAAATAGAGGGTGTTACACATATCAATACTATCCACTACATCATTATAGCCTGAGAATCCTTAATGTCACCCTGCACATACTGTGATGGATCTATATAACTAATCTTGTCACTATAATTGGCCAGTCTAGCTCTTGTACGTACTATCGTAACCAACCAACACTAAATCCACCCTCAACATACCATGGCGCACACACAAATCCGTTACTATAGCCAAACAACCTAGGTCCCTCACATATTATGGTAGTCAACTCATGTAGACCCTTCATGTACTGTAATGCCCACATAAATACCTTCAAGAAAGATAAACAATGTAGGTTCCACACATACAATTATAACCGAACACTGATTCACTCTACAGATTCAATGGCGCCACATAATTATCCATCTCTAATATCAATCGTATCTACAGTAATAGTCTCAAATTAACGAATCTTATTATATTAATCAATAATTTCTCTTTCCCACATCACCCAGGGCCTAACAAACAAATCATCCCTAGTCCCATACTTAAAAATCACTAAAACTATTTACGCTGAAAGTTATGTTGATGTGGGCAATTCATGATTTTTCCAGCTTATGGGACATTATTCGGTTGTGTAGTACATGGTTATTTGGGGTGTCCTATTTGTGGAGAGGAGACTGAATCTCTTCGTCTATCCTCTAGCTTAAAAAATGTATACCATCGCCACATGAGGTTTTTACCCCCAGCTCATAGTTTCAGATCTGAGAAAGGTTCCAATTTTTTATTGGGAGGGGTTGAACATAGGCTACCGCCGAGACAACTTTCGGGTTCAGAAATTGAAAGTAAATCTTCTGAATGTGGCCCTAATATGCCAGGTAAGAATCCCAAATTTAAGAACGTCAAGCATAAGAATACCCCAACTGGGAATGAACCTGAGACAATAAAGGCATGGTCTCGGAGGTCAATTTTATTTGACTTCCCTTATTGGAAGAATAACCCGGTGCGCCATGTATTGGATGTGATGCATGCAGAGAAGAACTTCGCTGAACATATTGTGGGCACTTTCCTTGGGGGGAGTCATTCGAAGGATGGAGAAAATGCACGAAAAGACCTTAAATCGTTAAAACTTAAGCCATAACTATGGTTGAAATAAGATAGTAGGGGAAGGACAATAATTCCCCCTGGTGCATTTACTTTGACGAGTGAGGAAAGGAAGGTTCTTCTAGACACAATATATAATTTGAAGGGCCCATCTACTTTTTTGTCCAACTTCCAAAAGAATTGTGAATTATGCTACCCATGATTTACATAAGTGTAAGTCTCACGATTGGCATGTGATCATTCAATTGGTTACTCTATTGTTTAAGCACTGTTTTTCCAAGCACAAGGATTTGCGTAGGGCTATTATGAAAATTAGTATTACCTTCTCCCTCTTGTGTGAGAAGGTAGTCAATCGAGAACACATAGTGGCCGCAAAATTGGCGGTGACCGAAGCAATTTTTGTATTGGAGAAGTACTTTCCCCTAGCATTCTTTGACATAAGTGTTCACTTGTTGGTACACCTATGTAACGAGGCACTTCTTTGTGGTCCAGTTAGATATCGGTGGATGTGTCCGTTTGAAAGATTGATGAAAGTTTTTAAAGATTACGTCAAGAATACGCTATACATTGCAGGATCAATTGCAGAGGAATACATCACCGTGGATTCATCAATATATACTCGAGAATATATGCCTGACTCGACCATCGTTGATGACACTGATGAGTTCGTCGATGATGGTGGTCATGTGATGGGAAAACGAGTGAAATTAACGAGTTTACAACATGAACAAGTAGCTTGTTATCTATTTGACACACATGAAGATGTCGAAGAATGAAAAAAGTAAGTTTTGATTATTATAATGTTTAACATTATTTTAGATTATTTTATACATGATTAATTTTGTAATATGCAGAAAATATGAAGCCTGTGAAAATAATAAACGACGAAAAACAATGGTACAATTAGACAGCGAATTTAGGTTGTGGTTGACACAAGAGGTAATTATAATGAAAATAGTCGTTATATAAGGTTAAATTACACTCAAATTTTACCACTAATATAATTAATTTGTCTATATTCTCAGCTCCTAAAGACGGGTGATGCGACATCAAGGCTTGCTCGTCTAGTCACTAGACCCTTGTTCGTGGCACAAGAGCACAAAAAGTATCGATTGAACAGTTACATTTTCGGCGCTAAAGTGTATGAGGAAAGTACAAATGTACAGAACTCGAGAATTTCATACAAGGCTCTTACTTTCTTTCGAGCGAGCGCAAAAGATAAAAACCTCGTTGAAACTGAAATGACTTACTATGGTGTAATACAAAATATATTTGAATTGGATTATATAAGCTTCAAAGAGGTTGTATTTTACTGTGACTGGGTAAGAGTTGGGGATAAAAATTATTGTAAAGTTGATCTTGTCACCAATTTGATCATGGTTGACTTGTCCAAGTTGAAGAGCAACGACCACGTGAGCGATGAGCCGTTTGTTTGTGCATTTTAAAAGAATAAACAAGTGTTTTACTGGGAGTATATCAACAACGAGCCGTGGTCAATTGTCCAACACGAGATAAAGCGTCTAAATAGTAGTGTGGATGACTTGGCTGCTCCTACCGAATATCAATCCATTTTTTATGATAACCCGAATTTGAAACAATTTTTCAATTTGTAATAAATATTCCAATTTGTAACAAAGCATCCATTTTTAATGCTTTTAATTGATTTGCACTTTATCATTTTCACTCTTGTGTAGTGTGCGTGTGTGGAGCGGAGATTAATACATAAATATTGCAACTACATCTAAGTTTTGTTTATACTAATCCATGAATATAGGATTCTTACCTTTAATAGGTGATTAGTACATAGTTATTTGGGGTTTCTTATTTGTGGAGAGGAGACTGAATCTCTTCGTCTATCCGAACACTAAGAAATGCCATAATCCTATGGAGTGATGTTCTGCAAATTCCTCCCAACCGTTGTGTAGCCAAACATCACCAATTTAAGTTGTCAATTCCACTTTCCATACCCCACCACTTGGAACCTCTAGCAAAACATGGGAGACCATTGGAAGGTGGAATTGACAACTTCAACTGGTGATTTTTGGCTACACAATAGTTGGAAGGAATTTGCAGAGCATAACTCCATAGGATTATGGCATTTCTTAGTGTTCAGATATGGAAGGGATTATATTTGACACGATTGGCCGGGGTACATTAGTTGGAAGGAGGTGCCATATGAGCTCAAGTTAGTTGTTTGGGTGGAACTACAGGTAATGTATTTATATTTATATGAATATTTTAATTTCAATTTCGATTTTGATTTATATTTATATTTATATTTATCTATATTTGCAGGGCAGATACTAATTTTACTTTATTTTATTTCAGGGGACAGGGAGTGGCCCTGGGGGTATTCCACATAGACTCGATACTTATGTGGCTCTTCGGACGAGAAGGGAAGGATAAGGAGGTGTCCCCGAGCGTCGTGGTACAAAATCTCTTTTCCAGCTAAATAGTTTATAGATTTGAGATAATTGATGGTGATGTTGTTTATTTTTAAATAGTTTCTATTTTCAATGTATATTTGCATTATCTCTAGTTTATTTGGATATATGATGTTTGAACAGGTACAACGTTGCTATAACAAGTACAAATATACTGCTAGGCAGTGGCAGTGGCCATACTGCCCAGTAAATTTTTTTAAAATTCTGCCCAGAATTATCACGGTCAATGATCGTGACAATGTTTTTTAAAAGGGTCAAGGCTTTGTCACGGTTATTAACCGTGACTAAACTTATCACGGTGAGGGATCGTGACACAACCGTGACAATTCTAATGACCTTATCACGATCAATGACCGTGACACGTCCATGACAAAAAACTTTGTCTCGCCCCGAATTATCACGGTCATTGACCTTGACAAGTTGAACTTGTCAAGGTCAATGATCGTGACAATTAGGCAGATTTGGTGTAGTGTTATATCGTAGACATTTACATCAGTATAATCATTAATATATACAATTGTTGGTGTTTGCCTGCCACGTTAGTCGGCATCCCTAGTGTTGGTCGGTAATCCTGGAGTTGGTCGATGTTCCTGGAGTTGGTCGGTATTCCATTCTTAATGACTTGGATTAATATCCCACTGTATAACACGTGTTAATATCTTAATGGTCCATGTAGATGAATAATTTTTGGTATCAACATAAGCCCCCAATATTTCATGCTAGATGTTTTTACAAGAGTATGGAGGATTTGGCTCTTAAAGTTGCCCGAGCAACAATTTTAGACATCGTCGATTGCCGACTTCCCCTACTTGTAAAATTTTATGGTTTAATTATGGGAATATAATGCGCGTGGCATTTTTGAAATTATCCCAACTTTAACGAATCGTTTTTGGGCAAATCCGTATTTTCTGCCTTTTAGCCACCACCAGTTTAATCGACACTGCTTTTTAATCATCACTTTTCCAATTTTCAAGGCAACCTATAAAGAGCAGGAAAAGCCACAAACTTTGCTATCTCAAATCTTCTAAGTGTTTCTGGTCTACAGTGTCTTCAGGATTTCTTTTTCTTTCTCGAACGATTATTTTATGTTCTTCAGTTTTTGCTGAATCCTTAATTCCTGTAAGAATTCTTTCTTTTTCCTTTTATTCTTCATCATGGTTTACTCTGTTTATTCTCTTGACGAATTCAAAAATGAATTTAAAATTCCCTCTTGGTTGTTTTGGAACATGCTATTTTATATCCTTATTTTTTCTCACTAGCTAAGGGCCACTGGTTTCCATTTATTTTTATAGCTGGGTGTGGGTTTTCCTTTCCTCCCAACCCACTGTGCCTTGATTTTTGTCAATACTTTGACATTGTCCCTGCTACGATAGCCCCCGATACTTGGAGGGTTGTAGATGGAGTATATAGGTTGAACCAAATTCATGGAACCTATCTGGAGATTCCAGAAATAATATTTTTTTATAAGTGGGTGACTAGTGACAACACTTTTTATTTAAAGACTAGGGTTGTAAATAAAGTGTTAGTAGTTAATCTTACAGACTCCAATCGGGATTATTTTGAGCATGGAGTTGTTGTAAAAAACTGGCAATACGCCCCTTTGAATGGAAATGCTGAGTACTAGGGGCCTAGGCACCCTCCTTTTGGCAATGGGATAGGTTATTTCTCATTTAACTATTTTTCCTTGTACATATATGTTTAAATGTTACATTAATTATTGCTCTGTAAATTTGCAGTTGATCAGAAGAGAAGGTTCCCAAAGGAAAGTGATGTGAACCTTAGGGAGTTGAAGTTTATTGGGGGAATTCATCAAATTATGGGCGAGGAGCACGTCAGGTCTGCATCTTATTGGCTGCAGTATAAGAACACAATCACTTCCTTTGTTACTCATCCTACTCCTTCCCCTGTGATTGACCTTGAGCAAGAACCCCCTTCCACTTCCTTAGCCACTGCATTTGGTAGTGGTGACCTTACTTCCCTTTTTCTCTCTTCCTTAAATTCAAATTTCCCCTTATCGTATCCACAAGGAAGAGTAAAATTCCCAACATTTTGGGAGACATATATGTCAATCCCTCTTCCAAATAAGTTGATGCAGGGGTGAAAAATAAAAATGAGACTGGGAAGAAGCCCCCAACCAAGTAAACTGAAGATAGCTCCCTCAAAAGAATAAATAAAGAGCTTCCTTTTAAGTTAGTAGAAGGTTCTTTTACTCATCCCGACTAACGTGAGTTGGTCGACATATCTTCTTCTGCCTCTCCAGTGGTCCTTGGCCCTGGATTGGATAGACAATTAATAAAGTCTGGGACTTTGTTGGACCATAGGAGTGTTGATGCTACATTGCCTTGATCCAACAGTTCTGACAAGGCTGCTCAAACTTTTCTTTGGTATATTCTTTTTGCCTTCTTTAATTGTCTATCTCTTGATTCGTTCTTCATAATACTGAGTTTCCATGTTTTTCTTGTGCAGATCCTCGTTAACTTCAATAATATGTTTGAAAAAGATGAGGCTTTGAGAGCTTCTTCCTCTGATGAAGTTGAACAGGCTTTTAATGAGTTGAAAAAGTCATTAATTGATTCCCAACAAGTATTGGGTAATGAACAAAACAAGTGGGAAGAGAAGATGAAAGTCGTTGAAGAAGATGCTAAGATTGCTCGGGGTCTGGCTGACAAACTACGAAAAGACTTAAATGTTAAAAAAGTCAATTCTACACAGCTGCAGATGGACTTTGATTCTGAGAGAGTTAAGTCTGCTCAGATACAGAATGACTTAGGTTCTGAGAACGTGAAGAGGGCTAAAGCCAGAAAGGCTGGCTTCAACGAAGACTGGGACAAAGCTTTTGGAGCAGCTTCTTCGAAAATTGAGTTTGCGAATAAAAAGTTCTTCAAAGATGGCTGGTCTGCTGCTCTGGTGGAGGTCAGCACTCCGAAGGATTTCGAGTTATTCTCACAATATGATCCTGGAACTCCTCCAAACTTAGATGAGGAAGTTGATGATGGGGGTTCCAGTGAATCTTTGATAACGGTGGAGTCTGCTGATCAACTCCAGGACATTGATTATACTGCTCCCTCCAAAGTTAATCCTCCTCCTCCTTCAGCTCCCGCTTCTTCTTCAGCTATTCCTGAGGCAGATAAGAAGAAGGTGTAAAACTAATCAACTTTTGTTTTCCTTTTTTTTCAATAGTTTTACTTTTTTTCTTTTTTGAAGATGTATTTATACTCCCCTTTTTATTAATGAAAATAGAGATATTTTTTGTTCCTCTTCTTGTGTTTTTCAATACTTTGGACCTTGTTGATTGATGAATTTTTTCTTCTTAATAGTTTATGGATAAATTAGAATACTTCTCATCTATTGATTTCGAGCTACTCCAGAGGTGTAATGAGCTTTTTAAAGTTGTCCACTTATCTCTGACTGATGTTGACCTACTACCATTGCTCGGGGAAGGGGTATCCGAGCAAGATCAAGAGACATATGTTCATCCAAAGTGTCTTCTTGATCGTGCAGTGTCTAACAATGTTGCCTACTATAAAATGATTGAAAAACTGCAGGAGGATCATAAGGAAGCTAAGGCACTTTTTTAAGAGGATTATGAGAAAAAACTCCAAGCCCATAGTGAAAGTTTGGGGCTTTGATAAAAAGTTGCATCAATTTGATTCTCATTTTCGAAGATAAGAATTCCTGCTGAAACGTGAAGTCAATGAAGCAAGGGACATTGCCAAGCTTCTAAAGGAAGAAAATAATAACTTGAGAGATGGACTTAATGCCCTGAAGTCATCCACTGCTTTTGTTGCTACTACAGATAAGGGTCATTCCTTCTTGGAGATAGAAAATGCAAGGTTGAGTGAGGAGTTGGAGGCTCTGAAGAAAATAAAACTTACATTTTCATCTTCCCGAGCTAGAGTCAAACTTGGGAGAGGTACTAGCCGAGGTACTACAGAGGAAGTCAGGACTCAACAGGCCTTTGCTAATCAAGATTTACAATTAAAAGCTAAAGATCAAGCCATTGCTGAGATGTCCCAGAAGCTACAGACCTTGTTTGAATAACTATCCCCTCAATTTCTCAATTACAAGCTAAGGATGGAGTGTTAAAGAAACTGCATTCCCAGGTTGACAGATTAACCTTTTAATTCCATAAATAACTAAGGGAAGTCTGAATGGACGGGTATAATAAATCTCTATGGCATCTTGATGATAAGCTTCAATAAGCTAAGAATGAGAGCTATCAATGGGGTTGGATAAATGCTTTGACGGTGATGAAAGTGGATCAAAACAGCTCATTGTGGGACTGGTATGATCCAGGCTTGCCTGAGATTGATAATCCTCCTTCTAAATTAGATGTCAAATGGATTCATGTTTATCGTATTCCTCAATGCTTCATTTCAAAATACTTGGAAGATTATGAGCTTCATGATGAATTAGAGATCGTCTGACCTCCTCACCTACTTGATCATCCTAGTAGCAGCAATACCAGAATGCTTTGGGATTTTAACTTCATCAACTCTCCTTATACTTTAGATTATCCTCCTGCTGGAATGGACCCTGTTTCTAAAGCTGAAGGGAAATGTCCTGCAGAATGAAACTTTGTACTCTGTTTTGTTAACACAGTCATGTAATTAATTTGATTTAATGAAATGGAAATTTGATCAACTTATCTTGTGTTGAATGTTAATCCTTTCTTTATCATTAGTTATATTGATACACTTTGATTAAGTTAAGTATCAATTACTAATGAACACGGATGTTATATTAGCATACTTAGATTAAAATTTAAATTTAGAGCTAATTAGATGAATACATAGGTTCTACTTGCATACTTAGATTAAATTCTAAATTTAGATCTAGTTACCCATGTGTATCCAAAGGTTTTACTAATGCACCCAAGTACTGGATTTTTGCATCAAATACCAATGGTGTGACTAGGCGTTTGTGGAATATGTGCTTACGTTCCTCTTAAGGAACCTTTTCAATGTTATTCCTGTACTTTACCCATTAGGATAAAGATATTGTTCTATCCATATGTTTGCGGACCAAGTTTCTTAAGGATTTAGCATCCTGTTGACTTGGACTTCGTATATCAATGATCAAGTTTATGGTTGCTCCAAGAAACTTATTTCTTTTTTTTTAGAAACTTTCAGGGTAATGTTTACTAATCTGAGCAACATTTTTCTAAACCGAGCAATAAATTTGCTGACCGAACAACAATTTAATAACTTTTTATCAAGCTAGTGTAGTTCATAGCACGAGTACTCCCAAAAAAATGAACAACAAAAATGGAAAGAAACTGAATATTTTACTAATATTGAAAGTTGAAAACTGATTACAACATCATAAATAATACTTTCGAATATGCTCTGCATGCCATAGGTTTTTAAATTCTTCACCTTCCAAGGTTCCAATTCGATAGGTTCCAGGTCGGATCACTACTGAAACACGGTGGGGCAATGCCAATTGACTTCAAGCTTGTTACTTTTCTGCAACACTTTTCTCAACACATAATCTCCTTCCTTTAAGTTGGTTAGTTTTATCCTTTTATTGTAAAAACGTGTTGTTCTTTGCTGATAAGCCGCATTGCACAGGGCAATATCTTCCATTACTTCTTCCAGCAAATCTAGACCCAACCTTCTCATTAGGTCACTTACAAGAGAGTTAAAATTTAAAACTCTATGGGATAGCAGGCCTAGCTCAGCAGGAATGATAACTTTAGTCCCAAATGCTAACATATATGGGGATTCTCCAGTTGCTGTTCACGGTTTTGTTCGGTATGCCCACAAGACAGAGTGTAGCTCATTTATCCAAATTACCTTGGCATTATCAAGCCTTTTTTTCAACCCATTAAGCAAGGTTAGGTTCATAACTTCAGTTTGTCCATTACTTTGAGGATGTCCCGGAGCAGAATACAATTTTTTAACATTGGATTAAGCACAGTAATTTGCGAACTCATCATTATCAAAATGTGTTCCATAGTCAGTAATGAAAGCGTAGGGCATCCCATACCTAAAAATAATCTTTGCATAAGGCATATCTATCAAAGGCTCTCCCTCCACCCATTTTATAAAATAATCCATGATGACCACAAAGTATTTGAATCTTCCTCGTGTGGTTGGCAGTGTCCCGACCAGGTCTATACCCCACATGGAAAATGACCATAGTGAAGTTATTGGGGGTGAGAGAAGCCTGTGAAGTTTTGCGAATTATAGAAAATCGCTGACATTTATCACATTTCTTGGCAAACGTTGCACAGTCTACTTGCATTATTGGCCAGTGATACCCTTGAGTACTGATTCCTTGCAGAAGTGTTCTCCTTACTATGTGAGCTTCACATAATCCTTCATACACCTCCTGAATTATATCTTGGACCCTTGATGGATGCACACAGTGCTGCAAATTGATTGTTAGTCCTCTCATGTACAGAACACCTTTATCTAATACATACCAAGATGCTTTGTATATTAACTTCTTTACTTCCACCATATATGCTGGTAGTGTTCCTTCTTCAATATATGCTTTTATGGGATCCATCCAAGATGTCCCCATATCTATGGCAATGAAATTGATCATCAAATCTTCACTTATGCTCCTATTGGTTAAAATCTGAATAGGGAAAGTTCGTTGGAGTTCAATTCTGATAGTAGAGGCTAGCCGAGCTAGGGCATCTGCTCGGGCATTTTTTAACCTAAGAATTTTATTTATCTGAACAGCTGGAAAATATTCAATGACTTTCATTGCCTTGGATAAATACCTGGTTATCAATTCTCTTTTGGCTCCATATAAACCCAGTGTTTGGTTTACTACCAGCTGAGAGTTATTGTGTACAACAACTTGCTCAGCACTCAATGAGGGGGCTAAACTTAGGCCTACAATAAGAGCTTCATAGTCTGCTTCATTGTTTGAAGCCTGAAATTGAAAACGTAGTGCATAATCAATATCAATACCATCATGAGTATTAAGTATTATACCTGCTCCACTGCCGGTTGAACAAGATGATCCATCAACATATAAGTTTCATATGGGAACATTATTGTCGAACGCTTGATTTGTCAAACTCCCATAGTGGAATATTTTTCTTTTTACTTCTTCATACTTCTTGTTCATCTCATGCGTTCGGGAAGAGGAGTCTGGTAGGTCCGCACTCGCTTCTTCTAAAGAAAGTTTTTTGGGAGATTTCTTGGTAACATTACTTTCTCTAGATTCTTGTTCTGTCTGATCACTTTGTTGCTCGAGGACCTCTGAGCAGTTGAACTCCACTATGAAATCTGCCACTACTTGGCCTTTAAAAGAAGACCTTGGCTCATATATGATATCATATTCCCCTAATTCCACAGCCCAGTAAATCTACCAGATTTCTCTGGTTTATACAAAGCCTGTCATAAAGGCATATCAGTGTAAATTATGATTGTATGGACTTAGAAATAGGGTTTAATGCATCTACATGCTTCAATCAATGCCAATGCCAATTTCTCCAATCGAGGTACCTAGTTTCTGCTCCTGAGAAAGCCTTACTGGTATAGTAGGCGGGTTTTTGAACCCCATTCTCTTCTCGAATCTATGCAGAACTTACTGTTGATTCAGAAACAGCTAAGTACATGTATAGTTTTTCACCTGTGATTGGTCGGGAGAGTAATGGATGTGAACCACATACTTTTTTAACTCCAAAAAAGCTTTTTTACAGTCTCCGTTCCATTCAAATCTTTTTTTAGCACCTTGAAGAACGATAAGCATCTATCTGTAGCTTGGGACATGAATTCGTTCAAGGCTGCTACTCATCCACCCAGTCTTTGCAAGTCCTTCTTGCAAGTTGGAGATTGCATTTCAATTAATGCCTTGATTTTGTCTGGATTTTCTTCAATTCCCCTTTGATTAACTATATATCCGAGGAGCATTCCCTATTACACTCCAAAAATAAATTTGGTCAGATTCAGCTTCATCTGGTGCTTCTCAAGTTAATCAAAAGTCTGGCTGAGGTCGACAATGTGATCAAATGCCTTTTTGCTCTTTGTTAGCATATCATCTACATAGATTTCCATATTCCTGCCTATTTGTTCCTCGAACACCTTATTGACTAGCCTTTTATATGTGGCACCTGTGTATTTCAAATCAAAAGGCATAACATTATAACAGTATGTTCCTCGGGTAATGATGAAAGAAGTGTTTTCTCTATCCTCGGGTTTTATTTTTATCTAGTTATAACCAGAATAAACATGCATAAAGCTGAGTAAATCATGCCCTGATGTTGCATTCACAAGCTAATCCATTCGAGGCAAAGTAAAATGATCATTTGGGCATGCTTTTTTTAAATCCTTGAAGTCTACACACATTCTCCACTTGTTATTTTTCTTTTTTACCATAACTACATTGGCCAACCAGTCTAGGTATTTCACTTCATTAATAAAATATGCTTTTCGAAGCTTTTTGACTTCTCCCTTTATAGCTTGGTTCTTCTCGGGTCATCAGAAGAGTAAGATTGAATTTTTATTGCTACTAAGGTTCCAAGAGAAGGAATACCCAATAGAGTACCCAAATTAATAATCGGGATCAATGAAATATCTACAGAGTGATGATCGGTTTACTTAGGACCATCAAGGCCAGTAACCCGTCTATTGGATCAGTGGATCCAAAGGGACATTTGGAGTAGCCAATAGGGTCAAATCTACCAGGTTCGTGAGAAGGACGACCCCAACGTGGCTGGCGGGGCCAGAAAAAAAGGAATGATACTGTGGGGTGTATTGTGTGTAGGAGAGTAAAAATACTTGGGAGAATCTTGTCCGTAGCAAGTTAGGGGACAGGAGTGGGATGTCTAGCAAGGGAATTTGTTAGAAAAATGTTAGGTTTTGGTTTGGTGGAGGTTGTTATGTCTAATAATCATTGAGCCGACAGTATTATAGGCAACTGAAACTACGGGTTTATTTCCAAAATAATTTAGGCCTGTTTTGTGTGACGTGAGTGAATTAAAGGAATATATTAGTACTAAATTCACGTGAGAACTGGATTTAGAGGAGGTGTCGTTAATATTGTTAGTATGTGTATTTTACCATGGAGTGGAGGGGTACTCTTCGATTCCACCTGAAAGGAATGGTAGGTATATTGAGACAATGTAGTTCTTAAGGACTAGCTCCTTTGAGAGGTGATAATTGAGGTATGGTTTTATCTGGGGTACGGGCGGGTTCATAATAGAGAGCGATCACATCAAGGCTATCGCGTTTGTTGTTGTAGTACCGGAGGTATATTCTCTTGAGATGTATCACCTGGAAGAGGGTTGAGCAATATCATAGCGGCAATATTTTGTAAAGTAGGATTCGTAGAGTGCATTTGTCTAGTTATGTTGGATCCCGGTGTGTAAGACTTTTACTGATGTAATTTAAGGAATGTAGGGTAGTCGTGGAGCGGAGAGATGCAGTTAGTTATTAATACTTAGCGCTGAGGTCTTAGTGATAGTACGAACGCAGTAGTATATGACTCCTTTAGAGACGCGGGAGTCTATGATAGACTTGTGAGTATAGGGGCACTTTTAATATGCATTGGGGGAAAATTTCTTTTGGGCTTTGCGAGGAAGGGTTATACGAACAAGCCTGGATAAAATGTCAAAAGTGTGGAGACGACACTGGGTTTTAGGTCATTGGATTTATTGATAATTAGCGAGCGTGTGGAGAAAATACATTGGGTGGAAAGCCACTAAGTGATAGGGCTAGTGGAGCCGAAAAGTGTTGCGAAAGAAACACTATGAAGATTTGGCACCATAAGTTTCTAGGTTCTACATATTGTTATGTGTTTTGTGTGATTTATTTTAGCTGTTCTTTCCATCACAAGGACCCTTAAGTATGGGACTAAGGGAGTGTTTTGAAGATCTCACATCGATAAAAAAAGGTGGGGTAATATCGGGGAGAATCGAATAGTAATGAGTAAGTCTTTGGAAATATTTGGAGGATATAGCCACACCGATAATGCGGGGGCCGAAATTGAGATAAATATGGTTACGTAAGTGATGATCGGAGGTTTATGAAATTATGCACAAGATATAGGGTACATGGACACCTTGGGAGGATCCAGATCCTCTAATGTGCAGATACTTAGTAAATTCGGGGAGAAGACACAAAAGATATGATGTTGGGTATATTCCGGAGGAATGGGAATAAGTAGTCCCTCGAATTATGGAATAATTAAGCATGGGTGTGTTTGGAAGTGACAGTGAGTGGGTCACAACCTATGGTGTGCTATCACAAGCATTCATGAGTGAGACAGATATTAATGGATGTGTTGGAAGTAATAGACATAATATATATATATATATATATATATATATATATATATATATATATATATATATATATATATATATATATATATATATATATATATATATATATATCTAAGTACCGTGGGATAGCGGGGATTCCTTGGTGTTAACCACATGAGGGTGGGAGTTACATGAAGAGGATGGTTACATTATACGATAGATTTCTACTTTCTAGGATTAATGAAGTAGTGTGGATGTTTCTCCAAGTTTCAACTGTGTAACTATAGTTGGGGCTATAATGAATGGCCATAGTAAAGCTGGGTATTAGCGGTACCAGGGTATGAATTGTCGTTGCTAGGAATCAACAGAGATAGGGTATATCGTATATATACAGTAATGTATGATAAAATTTGTTACATGCTAATGTACTAATATTATTAAAATTGAAATCCCGGAGAGTAGGGACACCTCTGATGTGATTTTGAGTAGTTGGACTTATTATCGAGCGGGAAGATATAGCTCAGGTTTTACTTTCGCACAAGGAAACTAGTGATGGTAAGGGCACGGTAGTAGGTGTTGCATTTTTACATAAGAGTGGATATGTATAACTTTATGCCGAAAGAAGGGTATGGGGAATGTTATAACTGTGGGATTAAAGTTATATTATGGTTTAAGTGTTGGTAAAAGTCGGGTTTCATTTAGTGCGGTTAAATACCGGCACAGGATGTATGGGCGCCCTTGTTAATTAATCCAATTGTTACCAATAATTCGCGATTAGAAGTGGGGGAGGATGGGAGCAGTACCATCCTTTGGTGGAGTTCGCGTACAACAACTCGTACGTATTTACTATAGGCGTGGCCCCATTTAAGGTGTTTGATAAAAATGAACTTTTGCGTGTATCTTTTTCTTCTGTCGTTTCTTGAAAAGTCCTTCTAATAAAAAATCTTATAATACCAACAAAATAATAACAATCTCAAGTGTAGCGGTTAGTAAGGGTATCAATCCACTTCCAAGGGGGTAAGCTAGAGATAAATTCAATTGTAATTCACTTTTTATTTTCTTTTTGTGCTTTTTCACTTTTCTAATTTTTTTAGCTTTTTCAATATTAAAACAATAGGGTGAGGTAATGATTTAAACTAAACTAAACTAAATGTGATATGATATGATAACAACTAACTAGAAAGTTACTAAAATGGAAAATAAAGTCTAACATTAAAATAAGAGATAAAGTGAGGTAAATAACTGTGAGAACAATCAAGGAGTGGGATTACACCACAAATTTTAGCTATTCTAACTAATTAATTTAATTAATTGAATTCTCCCAAATTAATATCAAAATTACAAATCAACTCTCGTTGCAACTGTAATCTTAATAGTAACCTTTTAGAAAATTAAGTTTAACACCCCACAACTCTAGAAAAATAGATCTACACTCCTTTCAATTAATCACCCGGTAGGATCGATCAATTAGAATTTATGTAAATCTTATAAAATAAATTTAGAGTTGAAATTCAAGTAATAATACCCCACTTAAGAAACCTCTATCTCTAGTTCGAATCTAAAATGGGTATTATAACTAGAATTTCGATTTTCTCTCGAAAATCATTAACCCTCCCTCGAGGCGTAAATCTAAGGGTGAGGGATCAAAATTAACATTCAAAGAGAAATTTCAAGTAATCAAACTAATTAAACTAAAATAACATCAAATAAGGGTTTCCCCCCACCCCTTGAAAGGGGATTTAGCCTAACATGGTATGAAATTTGACAAATTCATAATCAAAGGCATAAAATAAATGAGAAGAGAAAAGAACAATCAAACCCAATCTCTTGATGCTTAATTGAACTTCAATCCATGAGTTTAAATAAACATCCCTCAATTTGAATGATCCAAATAAAATTACATCAAATATTTCACTCAAATTAATTCTCACAACAATTTATTTTTCCCTCACTATCCAAAAATAATAAAATAAAAACTCCTATCTAAAAGCCTCTAATCTGAAACTAAAAATTACAAAATAAAAATAAAAAGGATAGTGAATGAATTCATAATGGGAAATTAAATAATAAAAGAGATTTGCTAAAAATGAAAATCCTAACATTATAAAATTATACATTAGAACTCACCCAAAGAAATAAATTCTAGATCATTAATTTATATTGAGATAATTGCTAAAAATGCAAAATCTCAACATAAAGGAATGGATTTGAATTTACCTCCCATAAGGGATAAATTCAATTACATCAATCTATTTTGAAATAATTGCTAAAAATGCAAGAATTCATTATAGAGGGGTGGGGTTGTGATACGACGCAAATATTGCGTATTTCACCCGTTAACCTACACCTTATTATCCCCCTTGGGTATCTTAATCCCTATACTTATGCTTGTTAACCAGACAACCTTTAATTTCTATGTTAACATGTTTTGCAGGGGTTAATTGAGCTTTTGTAGGTATTTGGATGCTTAGTATGAAGTTCGGACGCTTTCCGGAAATGTTTCGTCGACTTTTGCAGCTTTGGGGGCATTTTAGTAATTCCAGCATTCGGGTTTGAATCCCGAGCTCTTCATGGAAGTTGAAGTCCTTTGATTTCTCTTTGCGTGGACGTCGACGGTGCATGATTCCGAGTTGTATCGATGGAGTTATGGCATTTTTAGGATGGTTTTTACTGTAAAAGTACACTCAAGGTCACATTCAAGGGCATTTTAGTCATTTCATATTTTTGTTTTTTAGCCTAATGTCTTATTGGATATTGTATTCCTCTGAGTTATCTTCGCGTAGCCTCTGACCGTGCCTAATTCCGAGCTATAACGAAGAAATAGCGGCATTTTCCGTAAAACAGGACAAAGCTGCAGAATTGCAGACCTGTAGAGGCGAATCGATTCGCCCCAAAACCGAATCGATTCGGAATGCTGCAGAATTACAGCTGCGAACTTCCCCTGTTTTTGAATCGATTCGGACCATTTCCGAATCGATTCGGCCCACCAGATTTTTGGTTTTCTTCCCTTTTATTACAAGTTTGCCATAGGATATTTTGTATATAACACTTTCTCTTCATTTTGAAGAGAAATATCTTCATTTTTAGCTTAGTTTTAGGGTTTGGGTTTAGAGAGGCTTTCTTCATTTCTCTTTGGAATGATAACCATTTGGGGTTTGTAAGTTGAACTTTTCATTTCCTTTACCATTAATATAGTTGTTCTAGTTTATTTCCATTGTTATTGTTTAATTTCATGCTTAGATAATTAGTTTTAGTTATTTATTCCTTGATTAATTAGTTTATTGCTTTGTTAATTAGTTTCATTTATGTCTTGCCCTTAGATAAATAGGGTCGGGATTTCGTTACGCCATTTACGGGTTTGGACCTCGAAAGTTAGGGTTTCGTGTAAAATTGTATTTAATTGAAACCGCGTGTATTAAAGTTGGATTGTTATGCGTTTAACTTTATTTGTCACGCAACTTTAGTGTTTATAGCGATAATCCGAATTTAATCCGCGTGTGACCATTTTTGATTAAATGTTTAATCTCGCAACTCTGGCTTAAATTCCTTATTGCGTGATGTTTATGCTTAATTAAAAATGCTCGATTAAATTGCTTTTGAGCCTTAATTCTAATTAGTAGTTGTTTAGCCCGTCAATGTGTGTATGCGATCCCGATCCTCACTTTACTTTTATTTAGCGTTAACTTCTCTTTTGTTTTTCCACCATAATCACCCGTCACCTTTTCTTATTTCTTTTACACCATTTTTATTCTTGAAGTTTTAAAGCAATTAACATCTAAAATTCAATCACTCCCTGTGGATTTCTTACGATACCCGACTTACCGCTGTGCTTGCTTGTCAAGTGTAGTAATAGCTTAGGTTTTTTGTATCGCGGCGGCGAAACACACAATGATTGTGTCCTCACACGAACACACTTTTTTCGCCCGGTCACAAAATGGCGCCGTTGCCGGGGAGTTTGTTTTAGATAGTAATTGTTTTATTATTTCGTAGTATTTTTCCTTTTGTATTTGTATTCTTTGTTTTAACCTTTTTTGCAGGATAGCATATTTGAGTGCTAAGAAACGTTGATTCGCGGTTGCTCACTTTCTTGCTCGGATTCTCCATCTACAAACAACGAGGTAATCATGTCCTATTATTATAGTTATTACGGTTATTCTAATGATTCATACTTTGGGGATAGTTTTCAAGTTTTTCATTTTCAAGATTTTCTTGAAAATGAAAGACTTGAAAACATTTATCGGAATGAAAATCGTTATTGGGAGCTTGAGTTGGATTCATTATTCGAATCCAATGACGATTCTTATTTCATTACTTTCGAAGACGAGTTTCAACTAAATGAGGAGTCCGAGGCTCTTGAGCCGAGGAAGCCTACTTTGGAAGAAACTTTGCTTCTTTACTTCAAAGGTTTGGAAAGCCTAAATGATGCTGGAATGAGACTTGGTGCACTTTGGGATGAGATGAATTCTTATGCACAAAACAACGAGGCGGTGGAAACTTGTGTTTCACCTAAATTTTTTGAAGAATTTCTCATCGAGTGTGCATCTTTCTCCCCCGAAATTCAATCTCCTCCCGACGATGAGTCGATTGAGATTGAATTTGTTTCATCACCATATTCATTTTTCGTGATCGAACCATTAGAATTACCGGTTGATTCCTATGAGTCGGTAGAAACTTCTAAAACTTCTACACTTTTTGCCGATGAGGACTCCTTGCTGGACTTGTTTTCGATGGATGTTATCCCCACGTGTGCACCATCTCCCATTCCATTTGAAATATCTCTGGGAGATGAGTCGATTTTTCTTGGACCTCAAGTGTACCTTTCCCCCTTATTATCCAAATCCCCCATCGTCCGCCCAAAATTTCAAATTGGCGATGGTTCACTTTTTTCACCACCCACATGCCTTCCGTTGTTCAAACGGAATTCATATCTTCCGGGAGGCATGTTCACTTTGGAGGGTCCACCGTTGATCTTTCAAAGTCAAATACCTTTTTGGGTGGACCCACAACTATTTAGACTTCTAGTGTATAGTTAGTGTGAAGCGTAAATAGTAGGTTGTAAATAGTTAGCTTTTTAATTTTCTTTCTTTCCTATTTTTCTTTCCTTTTAATTTAGTCTAGTGTAATTAGTTAACTTTTTGTTATTTGTTTTTGCTATGATCGGTACTAACTTGTTTTGTAGATTTCATTGGACTCATGCTTATGGAGATCGCTCCAATTTTGGGTAATATCGTTCTTTCCTCTCTTTGTGTTGTGTTCTTAATGCGCATTGAGGACAATGCAACATTTAAGTTAGGGGGTGTAGGATATTCTATCCATTTCATGTGTAGTCCATGGATTTGCTCACATTTAGTTACTGAGTATGCCTTTTTGTGAAAAATTTGAAAATTTTCAAAAATATTTTCTTTCTTTTTTCTCCTTTGTTGGGCATTTTGCCTTGTTTCCGATGATAAATTTCAATAATTGCCCGATCCAATAGACAACTCAATGATGCATGTTCTCGATTTTAGAAGTTATTAGACTTTAGTCCTCAAATCATTGATATTGTGAATAACTTCATGAATTAAACTTTATCCCATGAACATATGCACTTTCCTTGTTATATTGGTTTGGTTTAAGATTTTTATAACTCGGTAATCTTTTGTTGCATTGTATATACTTACACCGAGTAATCTTTGTACCTTTCGTCGTTTGTGAGTGTTATACACTATTCTTTTCTCATTGAAAACGTTGAATTCGTCGGTAATCTCTCTATTCTTACATTTGACCGTTCATTAATTGAGTTCATACTTGAAATGCGTTACTTGATCATGATTTTCATATATTGTTTTGACTTGATAATTGCGTAAACTTTGTGAAATGATCATAGGCCCTCTTTGAGATATCACCCATATTAGCCTTGACCTCACCCTTATATGTTTACCCTCGTTAACCCCTTTGAGCCTAAATATAGCCTTTCGTTTCATAACCCCCTTACCATAACTAACTCTAAATTGGAGTTTTAGCCCATACATACACTTTCCATACCTTTGTTTGGAATGTTACTTGGGATTGAATGACGTTGTTATGATTGCGGTTGCAATTTAGGCATATGAGAGTTTGATAAACAAAGAAAAGAAAGTAGTGAGAAAAAGTGAAGAAAAAGAGAAAGCAAAAAGAAAAAGAAAACATGAGAAAAAGAAGAAAAGAAAAGAAAAAGAAAAGAGAAAGTTGTATATGTTGTGTATAGTTCAATAAGCTTTGATTACTCTCCAGTTGTTATATCTAATGCTTGTTTGGAAGTTACTTTCCATTTTTGATATTGCCCGCATCCCTCCCATTATTCCAAGTTTTCATCTCCGAACACTTTGAATCCGTACATATACCTTTCATTTCGTACCTTAACCCCAAACCTACATTACAACCCTATAAAGTCCTATGTGATCTTAGGGTGCATTTAATTTAAAAGTCATAATAGTTTTGATAATCTGTGAAAATGCATTTTGCCTCTTTTGATGAGTGGTATATTTCATTGAGATTACAATTTTTCAGTTTATATATAGCGTTCTTCATTTGTGACATGTGTGCGGCCTAGTTTCCATTTACATTTACTCTTTATGCCCGCATGTCCCGTATGTTACCTCCCTGTTTTGAGTGAATTCGCTTGATGAGCGTAATGCCCGTGAGGATTGAATATATGCATGACTTTATGTTTATCCGGTTTATTTAAGTTTTTACCAAATCATATTGTGCATTTGCTCTCCCCCTCCCACTTTTAAAGTTTCAATTCTATGAGGTGCATTCAACTTGTTAATAACAACGGACTTTAGCTTGAATTCGTTCAATATGCTAATAACATGTTTGAAATCTTTTTCGTTGTTGTTGAGTTTGTCGCATGTTGGGTTGGGCATATTTTGAGGAAACCATATGATGTTTGTGGGTATCATCCCTGAAAACCCTCACGAGACAACACTCGTCCACTAGGGTAACCTAGGGGTTTAATGGCTTATTGCATATGCTAAATGCAATCGTGCGCCCGCGAAAGTGGCCTTATCTTTTTATTATTTTTTCATCCCATTTTTTACTTGTATCCTTCTTTTGGTTTACTTGTAGTTCTTGTTGTTTCCTATTTCATTGCTAGGGACTAGCAATGTGTAAGTTAGGGGGTGTGATACGACGCAAATATTGCATATTTCACCCGTTAACCTACGCCTTATTATCCCCCTTGGGTATCTTAATCCCTATACTTATGCTCGTTAACCAGACAACCTTTAATTTCTATGTTAACATGTTTTGCAGGGGTTAATTGAGCTTTTGTAGGTATTTAGATGCTTAGTATGAAGTTCGGACGCTTTCCGGAAATGTTTCGTCGACTTTTGCAGCTTCGGGGGCATTTTAGTAATTTTAGCATTCGGGTTTGAATCCCGAGCTCTTCATGGAGGTTGAAGTCCTTTGATTTCTCTTCGCGTGGCCACCGACGGTGCATGATTCCGAGTTGTATCGATGGAGTTATGGCATTTTTAGGATGGTTTTTACTGTAAAAGTACACTCAAGGTCACATTCAAGGGCATTTTAGTCATTTCATATTTTGGTGTTTTAGCCTAATGTCTTCTTGGATGTTGTATTCCTCTGAGTTATCTTCGCGTAGCCTCCGACCGTGCCTAATTCCGAGCTATAACGAAGAAATGGCGGCATTTTCCGTAAAACAGGACAAAGCTGCAGAATTGCAGACCTGTAGAGGCGAATCGATTCGCCCCAAAACCGAATCGATTCGGAATGCTGCAGAATTACAGCTGCGAACTTCCCCTGTTTTCGAATCGATTCGGACCATTTCCGAATCGATTCGGCCCTCCAGATTTTTGGTTTTCTTCCCTTTTATTATAAGTTTGCCATAGGATATTTTGTATATAACACTTTCTCTTCATTTTGAAGAGAAATATCTTCATTTTTAGCTTAGTTTTAGGGTTTGGGTTTGGAGAGGTTTTCTTCATTTCTCTTTGGGATGATAACTATTTGGGGTTTGTAAGTTGAACTTTTCATTTCCTTTACCATTAATATAGTTGTTCTAGTTTATTTCCATTGTTATTATTTAATTTCATGCTTAGATAATTAGTTTTAGTTATTTATTCCTTGATTAATTAGTTTATTGCTTTGTTAATTAGTTTCATTTATGTCTTGCCCTTAGATAAATAGGGTCGGGATTTCGTTACGCCATTTACGGGTTTGGACCTCGAAAGTTAGGGTTTCGCGTAAAATTGTATTTAATTGAAACCGCGTGTATTAAAGTTGGATTGTTATGCGTTTAACTTTATTTGTCACGCAACTTTAGTGTTTATAGCGATAATCCGAATTTAATCCGCGTGTGACCATTTTTGATTAAATGTTTAATCTCGCAACTTTGTCTTAAAGTCCTTATTACGTGATGTTTATGCTTAATTAAAAATGCTTGATTAAATTGCTTTTGAGCCTTAATTCTAATTAGTAGTTGTTTAGCCCGTGAATGTGTGTATGCGATCCCGATCCTCGCTTTACTTTTATTTAGCGTTAACTTCTCTTTTGTTTTTCCACCATAATCACCCGTCACCTTTTCTTATTTCTTTTACACCATTTTTATTCTTGAAGTTTTAAAGCAATTAACATCTAAAATTCAATCACTCCCTGTGGATTTCTTACGATACCCGACTTACCGTTGTGCTTGCTTGTCAAGTGTAGTAATAGCTTAGGTTTTTTGTATCGCGGCGGTGAAACACACAACGATTGTGTCCTCACACGAACACACTTTTTCCGCCCGGTCAGGTTGAATTTATCCTAGAGATAATTTTAACTACACACCTCTATATTGAGGTATTTGCTAAAAATGCAAATACTCTACCGAGAGGGGTGGAGAGAATTTTATCACACCAAGCTTAAAACTAAATTTGAGATCTTTTTCAAATGGGGTCTTCCTCTTCATTTATAGTAGGCACATGGATCATGGGGGTATTTTTGGGTAGACAAAGGTGCAAGAGGGTGTGTAAGGTACTGGGTGAGGGTAAATTAGGAAAAATGGAAAGGGAGCATGTGGATGGTGAGGTTATGAGAGAGTGGGGATAAGTTGGGGGGCATTTTTGGAATTGGGGTTAAAAGAGGATTTAACACATGTGCACAAGTGGGGACTTTGGCTTTGGTTTTTTTTGTGCAGGTGGTAAGTCGTGGCTTGGGGAGAAATGGGTATTTAGATTTTTAAATGGGTTTGGGGGTTTCATGGGTTAAAATGGGTATGGAGGTATGGATCGGGTTCAGTAGGTCACGATCGGAGGGTTGGAGTAGGGGTGATGTTGGGTAGTTTCCGGTGGTAGTGGACTGTCGGCGGGTTTCGGTTTCGCCAGAGAGAGGAGCGGGTGAGGTCGCGACTGAAAGTCGCCGGAGAGGGGCTGCGATCGGGGGTTTGCGGTGGCAGCGAGTTGCTGGCAGCCAACGGTTTAAGGGGGAAGGTGGTTTCGGGTTTATGGTTTTGATGATAGAGGTTGGGTTTGGGATGGAAAGGTTGTAGATTTGTTGGTTAAGTTAGGAGAGAGAGATGTGGTAGGTTGTTTTAATGGAGGAGAGATGTTAAGGAGGGAGAGAGAGGAGAGAGAAAAAGGTTGTTGGGGGAAGATGAAGTGGTGGGTGATTAGGTAAGGTGAGGTGTAGGGGAATATGATGAGGGTGAGGGAGTTTGGTAAGTTTTAGGTGTAGTGAGGTGTATAGATTTTAGGGGGTTAGTGGGTTAATGTGTGTGTTTTATTTAGACACCTAAAAATTACACTAAAAAAACTAAAAATCTACAAATTAAATTCCTATTCTAAAAATAAAATAAAGACTCGATTAAAAAAATGAAACTAAAAAGGAAATAAAAATAAAATCTAATAAAACTAAAACGAAAATTCTAATTAAATGTAAAATCAAATAAAACTAAAAAATTAAATGAAATCCTAAAATATCTAATCCTAATAAAACTAAAAATTAAAAACTAATAAATCAAAATGAAATAAAATTATACTAATAAAATATAAAAATAGTAAATAAAACCTAAAAATCCTAAATAAATTAAAAATAAATCCTAAAAATAAAATAATGCAACTAAAAATCTAAAAAATGATAAAAAGACACAAAAAATACACACAGGGTTTAGGCTAGGCTTAGGCTCGGGTAAGGTGAGGGAATTGGGAATTTAACTCCGTTTTAACTGCAAATTGCTTGAAAATATAGCTTTTGGCACCGCAACCGCAATTAACCCTGCATAATTAACATTTAAGCACATAAGATCCATATTGTCGAGAATTAGCAACTAAAGTACATCTATTCGGGGTATAAAATGTATAGTTTTAGGTGCTTATCACACCACCCCCAAACAGAGCGTTGCTAGTCATCGAGCAATAAGATAGAGAGAAAGAGAAAGATAAGAAACCAAAAGTGTACCACTTTCACGGGCACTTGCGATTGCACTTGGCATGTGCAACAAGCCTTTAAACCTATAGGTTGCCCTACAGAACGAGTTGTGTCTCGTGAGGGTTTGCAGGGAATATACCCACAAAATTCTTATTTGCAAAAATTTATTCAAAGTGGTCAATCTCTTATTAGACATATAATAATCGTACAATCCATCATAAGATAAATGATTTAAGAAATACAAGCTAGAATGTGTAAAAATATTAAGCTAAGTAAGTACTCAAAGCACATCCTTCCTAGAACTCAACGTGTGTGTGTGTGTGAATCCGTCAAAACGGGTCGAGCATCATAAGAGTAATTCCTAGATTGCCTTGTCGGAATCAACGCTTCAACTTCAAATCTCACGGATATATCTCTCTCAAACGAACTCTCGAGATTTGGGTTAGTGTATCGCTCTTGTGTGTGAGGAGGTGACTAAATGTAAGCAAGTTCAAACATCTCACACACATATATGAAAGAACGAACAATAAGAAAGAAAATTGATCTCATGAAAGAAATGTTAATCACTATAGTGAGAACGTCGAGTTATTCACCACAATGACTTTCATTTGCCCGAACACCTAGGGTAACATGTGGATGATAATGGGTGAGGGAAAAATGAAATGAGAAGGACGGGATATGAGGTAGGATGGTGATAAGTGGATGAATGGTATGATGGGTGTGTAATGCGATGGGAAATGGATGGATATGCGATAGAAGAGTGTATACACTTTAGGCACAAATGTCTTTATTACATAAAAATTAACTACAAACTCTCTTTCTTTTCTTTTCTCTCTTTTTTTTTTATTTTTCTTTTCTTTTTGCTATTTTTGCTCTTTTTTTTTCTTTTTCTTTTTTTCTTCTTTTTCTTTTGTTTTTTCTCTCTCTTTTCAAACCAACACTGAAGACATTTAACATATTGAATAACACTCTTTTATTTGAAAATGAAATATGATATGGAGATGATAGGTGATGGTGTGGGGAATATATGATTTTGGGAATATGGAAAAGCATGGGAATGTAATGGGAATATGATATGGGGAAAAGTGGTAGGTGTATGGATGAAAATCCTAGTGATTGGGACAAATTTCCAGACACGCGTTTCTTACAACTCGAAAAAAATATCATTCTCAGTGATCGAGCCAAAATTTGAAGAATAATGAGATCATACAACAATTAAAATGCGGACCCAAAAGAAGTTGAATCAACTTGTGACTCGGAGATTGCGTAAAACTCTCAAAAAGGGTGAAAGGCACAAATCTCACAAGTTAAAGTCTCTACTAGTGATCCTTAAGGTTCTCTTGGGAATTATAGTACTCTTCAACTCTAAATCGTAGTGACATGATAAGTGCTCAAATTTTGTTGAGTCTAGAAATTCATGGAGCAAAATGCTTTGGGACGTATTACATAAGCTATTTAGAAAAAATATTCACTAGCTTGATTCCTAGACTTAAAAAGATGGATGATAGAAAATTCACATCAATGAATGAGATGAAAGAAACTACGCGAAATTTTAAAAATCAGGTTTACAAGTCAAAAAATTTCAAAAGAGGTATAATTTTGATAAAATTCCCCACCCCCAAACAAAAAGGAACATCGTCGTCGATGTTAAGTAAAATGAGTTTTAAAACTGAGAGCATAAGGTAGGAAAGATAGTACCAGAATATACCGCTAATGAAGTGCAAATATGTAGCCAAGATGAAACCTGAATAAATGAGTGAGATAGAAAAATATGTACAAGTCTATAAACATGGCAAAACATAGGGTGATTTGAAACACCACCCCCAAACAGGATGAGACTAGTACAAGAAACGCGGGCTGCCTCCCGGTAGCGCTAAGTTTAATGTCTTCAGCCAGACCGATGAAATCTCACCCTAAAGATAAGATCTATGAAAACACGGGGCGACAAAAAAATTAGGGGATGAGAATCACCCCCAAACAAGATTGAAGCGTCAGTCTTGTTGGATAGAGGCTAAAACGGGTCAATGTACTAGTATGGCAAAGTGCATCACACGATGCAAAGCATTGGTGGACCATGGGCGGGTGGGTATTATGGTAATGGTAAGGGTGGAAAGGGTGAAGAGGTATCGACCATGGGCCATATTGAGCTTAAATGTGAGGGCAACTAGGGCCCTATAAGCGTGGTGCTCAAGTTGGTGAGGGAGGAAAGATGTTTTTGCTATAGTGATGGGTGGGGATCATATAAATCACATGACCATTCTATAAATGGGCGATGATATTGGTCGCGCCGTGACACGCTAGGGAGCTGTCAATAAGAGAAATCAACGCTACAAGGAAGCGGTGTGCATAGAGAAACAAGCTCGGTGTCACGAAAGTGGAGAGTAGCACCATAAATACTCTCATGGAAGGTGGAGGATGGTTTCAGGTGAGGATCTAAAAATGTAGATGGAAACTTAAAATGTGTAAAATCAAGATTCAAACCAGGCGGTGGGGTAGAAGGGACAATGGGTGGGTCGGGTGGGATAAATGGTGGAGGAAGATGATCCAACTCAAGCGTGGGAGACACACACTCATTGCTATCATGACTATATGGAGAATACACATATGAAGTGTGTGGGATGGGGCCAAGTTCATCATACACGAAAGGATTGCTTTCGTGATGGACAAATGGTTGATACTCATGGGGTGCGTAGTGAGGGAATTGATCGTGAACGGGTGCACAAGGTTGCCATGACGACTGTGGAAACGTGTGAAGATCCACAACATCGGGTTGGGATTTTTATTGCGTGGAAGGGTGATCAGGCCTCCACAAATAGCTCGGTTACTCACACAACTCGAGATTGGGTATATTATGACAATGGGACGAGGTGGGTTCCGGAACAGTGTCATATGGATACACATATTCCATGGTGGGTTCGTATGGATATGACAAGTACGGACACTCATGGGGCATGTGATCGACATAATAATAATGGGTGCACAACAAAGGATAAGACACGACGACACTTGACACCGAGGGTGATGGAAAGTGAGGTGCATGCATGGATGGGTCAAGAGTACCAACGGTACTCGTGAGAGAGGTGAAACCATTAAAAATCTCATAAAGAGACGGCTCGGGATCACTCTCACACGTGTCGCGTGACAATGAAAATGACCAAAGTAATCCCGTAAAGGACGTTCTTCGGCCATGTGGAGAGAAATATTTTTTTGGAATTTTTTTATTTTTTTGTAAAAGGAAATAAAATAATTTTGGATTTTCTAAAAAGGAAAGAAAGAAAATATTTTTGGATTTTTTTTATAAAAATAAAGAAAGAAAATATTTTTGGACTTTTGTGAAAAATAAAGGAAGAAAATATTTTTGGATTTTTTGGAAGAAAAGGTGGGGAAAAATATGTGGACTCAGAAATTTGAGACGAACTAACGAAAACCGACTATCGAAAAATGAATTGGACACACACACAAGTCAAGAAAATTTCCTAACTAGCACATAGCCAATTTTTACCTTTAAATTTAGTGAAAAGGATAGTCAAATTTTAATTAAGTCCGCGGGCGATAAAAAAAATCACGGAAATCTGAGTGATCGCCTGTGCAAAAATGTTCTCCTATTGGGCTACCTAGTTGATTGATTTTAAATTTAGTGATGGCTAGGGTAGCACACAATTGGTAAGAGAGCGAGTCGGGTGATGAAATCCTTTCTCGTGAGTGACCGGGTGTAGGTCTTAGTCAATTAATTCATCACACCATTCGAAAATAAATGCGAGAATAAAATCAAATAAGAGCACACAAAAGAATTGACTCGTTAACAGGAGAGGGGCGAGGGTGTATGAAATGTACCTCCCACAGTTTTTACGCCGTGGGGTGCCGAAAAGTTTGAGTTGACCGGGGGGAGATTACACCTATCTCAGTCGGCCCCGGGAGTCCTACCGACCCAAGGTAGAGAGGCTTCTAAATCCTCGCCTTTGGACGCCCTCTCTCTACCTAATCCGGTTTCCCTATCACGCTTGTCTTCAATTATTACAAATTTAAATGGAAAATAAATGGTGTCTCTAAGCACCGCAATACAAGCAACGATAAAATAATCCTAAATACAAGACTTCTAAAATAAAGAAAAATTGTACTAAAAATGAAAAAAAAATGCAATACAAGTGAATCACAAAATTGAATCCGCTCTGAGTGCTTCACGCTCCCAAGAATAGAAACGGCGCCATTTGATAACGTTGCTTTTCATCTCCCCGGCAACGGCGCCATTTGATAGAAATGAACTTTTGTGTCTATCTTTTTCTTTTGTCGTTGCTTGAAAAGTCCTTCTAATCAAAAATCTTATAATACCTACAAAATAATAACAATCTCAAGTGTAGCGGTAAGTAAGGGTATCAATCCACTTCCAAGGGGGTAAGCTAGAGATAAATTCAATTGTAATTCACTTTTTATTTTATTTTTTTGTACTTTTTCACTTTTCTAATTTTTTTAGCTTTTTCAATATTAAAACAATAGGGTGAGGTGATGATTTAAACAAAACTAAACTAAATGTGATATGATAACAACTAACTAGAAAGTTACTAAAATGAAAAATAAAGTCTAACACTAAAATAAGAGATAAAGTGAGGTAAATAATTATGAGAACAACCAAGGAGTGAGATTACACCACAAATTTTAGCTATTCTAACTAATTAATTTAATCAATTGAATTCTCCCAAATTAATATAAAAATTACAAATCAACTCTCGTTGCAACTGTAATCCTAATAGTAACCTTTTAAAAAATTAAGTTTAACACCCCACAACTCTAGAAAAATAGATCTACACTCCTTTTAATTAATCACCCGCTAGGATCGATCAATTAGAATCTATGTAAATCTTATAAAATAAATTTAGAGTTGAAATTCAAGTAATAATACCTCACTTAAGAAACCCCTATCACTAGCTCGAATCTAAAATGGGTATTATAACTAGAATTTCGATTTTCTCTCGAAAACATTTACCTTCTCTCGAGGCATAAATCTAAGGGTGAGGGATCAAAATTAACATTCAAAGAGAAATTTCAAGTAATCAAACTAATTAAACTAAAATAACATCAAATAAGGGTTCCCCACCCACCCCTTGGAAGGGGATTTAGCCTAACATGGTATGAAATTTGACAAATTAATAATCAAAGGCATAAAATAAATGAGAAGAGAAAAGAACAATCAAACCCAATCTCTTGATGCTTAATTGAACTTCAATCCATTACTTGAAATCAACATCCCTCAATTTATATGATCCAAAAAAAATTACATCAAATATTTCACTCAAATTAATTCTCACAACAATTTGTTTTTCCCTCACTATCCAAAAATAATAAAATAAAATTCCTATCTAAAAGCCTTTAATCTAAAACTAAAATTTACAAAATAAAAATAAAAAGGATCGTGGATGAATTCATAATGGGCAATTAAATAATGAAAGAGATTTGCTAAAAATGCAAATCCTAACATTATAAAATTATACATTAGAACTCACCCAAAGAAATAAATTCTAGATCATTAATTTATATTGAGATAATTGCTAAAAATGCAAAATCTCAACATAAGGGAATGGATTAGAATTTACCTCCCATAAGGGATAAATTCAACTACATCAATCTATTTTGAAATAATTGCTAAAAATGCAAGAATTCATTATAGAGGGGTGGGGTTGAATTTATCCTAGAAATAATTTTCACTATACACCTTTATATTGAGGTATTTGCTAAAAATGCAAATACTCAACCTAGAGGGGTGGAGAGAATTTTATCACACCAAGATTAAAACTAAATTTGAGATCTTTTTCAATTGGGGTCTTCCTCTTCATTTATAGTAGGCACATGGAGCATGGGGGTATTTTTGGGTAGACAAAGGTGCAAGAGGGTGTGTAAGATATTGGGTGAGGGTTAATTAGGAAAAATGAAAATGGAGCATATGGATGGTGAGGTTATGAGAGAGTGGGGATAAATTGGGGGGAATTTTTGGAATTGGGGTTAAAAGAGGATTTAGCACATGTGCACAAGTGGGGAATTTGGCTTTGGTTTGTTTTATGCATGTGGTAAGTCGTGGCTTGGGGAGAAATGGGTATTTGGATTTTCAAATGGGTTTGGGGGTTTCATGGGTTAAAATGGGTATGGAGGTATGGATCGGGTTCGGTAGGTCACGATCAGAGGGTTGGAGTAGGGGTGATGTTGGGTAGTTTTCGGTGGTAGTGGACTGTCGGCGGGTTTCGGTTTCACCGGAGAGAGGAGCGGGTGAGGTCGCGACTGAAAGTCGCCGGAGAGGGGCTATGATCGGGGGTTTGCGGCGGCAGCGAGATGCTGACAGCCAACGGTTTAAGGGGGAAGGTGGTTCCGAGTTTATGGTTTTGATGATAGATGTTGGGTTTGGGATGGAAAGGTTGTAGATTTGTTGGTTAAGTTAGGAGAGAGAGATGTGGTAGGTTGTTTTAATGGAGGAGATAGGTTAAGGAGGGAGAGAGAGGAGAGAGAAAAAGATTGTTGGGGGAAGATAAAGTTGTGGGTGATTAGGTAAGGTGAGGTGTAGGGGAATATGATGAGGGTGAGGGGGTTTGGTAAGTTTTAGGTGTAGTGAGGTGTATAGATTTTAGGGGGTGAGTGGGTTAATGTGTGTGTTTTATTTAGACACCTAAAAATTACACTAAAAAAACTAAAAATCATAAAACTAAAAATCTAAAAATTAAATTCCTATTCTAAAAATAAAATAAAGACTCAATTAAAAAAATGAAACTAAAAAGGAAATAAAAATAAAATCTAATAAAACTAAAACGAAAATTCTAATTAAATGTAAAATTAAATAAAACTAAAAAATTAAATGAAATCCTAAAAAATCTAATCCTAATAAAACTAAAAATTAAAAACTAATAAAAATCAAAATAAAATAAAATTATACTAATAAAATATAAAAATAGTAAATAAAACCTAAAAATCCTAAATAAATTAAAAATAAATCCTAAAAATAAAATAACGCAAACTAAAAATAAAAAAATGATAAAAATACACAAACAAAACATACACAGGGTTTAGGGTAGGTTTAGGTTAGGCTTAGGCTCGAGTAGGGTCAGGGAATTGGGATTTAGCTCCATTTTAACTGCAAATTGCTTGGAAATATAACTTTGGACACCGCAACTGCAATTAAGCCTGCATAATTAACATTTAAGCACATAAGACCCATATTGTCGAGAATTAACAACTAAAGTACATCTATTCAGGGTATAAAATGTACAGTTTTGGGTGCTTATCAGTGTTGTGCGGTAGGCCTTGTCGCTCACTATCTTGTTGGTTGGAGGTGGGGGACAACAAACTTTTAGGGCCAGAGATGAATCGGGATATGTTCGCTAAGATTGAGTTAATTCGGGGGCGTATCCGTGTAGCCCAAGATAAATAAAAGAGCTACGTTGATGCAAATCGGAACCATGTAAAGTTAGAGATCGGGGATCAGGTGTTAGTGTGGGTATCTCCTATGAAAGGGGTGATGAGATTTGGCAAAAAAAAGGGAAGTTAACGCCATGGTATGTGGGCCCTTTCCCCATCATTGAGAGAGTTAGACTGATAGCATACTATTTGGGTTTGTCCGATCATCTTCAGCGTATCCACGATGTATTTCTTGTTGCATCGTTAAAGAAATATAGGAGTAGTCAAAGGGCATTTTGGCATGTCCCGCTTGAGGAAATAGATTTGTAGCCCGATATTTCTTATGAGGAGATTCCAGTTGCGATTTTATATCGCAGTAAGTGCAAGTTACGATCAAAAGTAGTACCGCTTGTCCGGGTTCAGTGGGGTCAACATAGTACAGACGAGTCCACTCGGGAGGGTAAGGAGGATATGTAGGAATAGTATCCAATGCTCTTTACTGCAGGTACGTCCGATTTTCGGGAATGAAATTTCCTTGTAAGGGGGGAAGTATGTAACACCTTGTAATTTATGGGTTATTATTTTAATTAATTAATTCAGTAATTAGTAATTCACTTGTATCGTAAATTAATGAGAATTAATTAATGAGAATATTTAAAAGTGAATATATTTAAATAAGTTAATGGGTGAGAGTTAATTTTAGAAATTTATTCTGGATGACGATTTTAAGCACGCAATTGAGTCCGGTAGGGTCGAAATAGCCCGAAATGAGTAGTTATATGCGTATATTGGGTGTCGGGGCCTAATTAGTCATATGTGAGCTCCATATAGAGAGTATGGACCCTTTTTATAGGCCCCTTAAACCCGAAAACGTGAATAGGATTTTTAACCCCAAATATGTAAGGGTTAGGCAACTAAAATCACATTAGAAGACCAAAAGGGGGAAAAGCTTAAGGGGAGAGATAAAGAAAAGAGGAACTTGGGAATCTTGGAGAGATGGATTCAATTGCAATTCAACACCTTCATTCAAAGCCTTGGATCTTCATTTTGAGGCAAGTGGTTTAAATTGTGATTATTAAATTGCATCTATCTTTTCATATTAAAAGAGGTGGAATTCAATTAAATTTTAGGGTTTGTTCTTGAGCAATTTGGGTTTTGATAGCTGATGAAATTGATGATTGAATTGATGAAATTGTTAGGGCTAGATTTGTTGTAACAAAAGAATGAATTAGCATGAATCTGGGGATGATTTAATGCAGAAATTTGTTCAGAACAAAGGTTGAAACTTGTTAATGGCAGACTGGGTTTTTAGCAGAAGAGAGAGAGAGGAGAAATACCAGGGTCTTTTGAACGACCTGGTATTTCATTCTAATGAGATCCATTGTCGTTCGAACGACAGGTGGTTCGAACCATCTCTGATGTTTTCCAGATTTCTGCAATTCCCCTTATTCAGACCTATTGTGTTGGAGATTTACAGTTCCTGTCCTAACTGAATTATGAAATTGAGTGTTGAATTAGGGTTAATTTGGGAATACCTAACCTTAATTAGACTTGATTGCATTAAATTGGAGATGTAAGTTTATGATTTAGCATATTGTAACCTTGTTGCTTAAGTGATTAGACTCGATTGCATGAAATTGAAAGGCGACTTGAAACTATTGATTTTCAGGTCGAGGTTGAAAGGGTTACACCAAAATAATGGTAATTAATTAGTGTATAATTAATTAAAATGAAGTCGGACCATAGACTTAAATGCAACTTATGTGGATTGCTGCGGGATATTTGTGTAGACGCTTGTTTCATTCTATCTTTAGATAGGGACTTTCTCTGTTGTACTATTGGGATGGTACTTTTATATTCAGTCTTGGCATGTATTGGTATTCCTTTGTACTTTCACTTTGTGGATTGTTTATAGTCGATATTGCTCAACAAACTCTTATACTTATTTTGTGGCATGTTCAGTTTCCTTCTTGTATTAGTTAATTTGGATTCCTAGAATGTTGGTTGGGTTTGATTTAATTCATAAGATAAAATTTAACATCATCTTAATTTAAGACTAGGTGATTAGTAATTAAAAAAAATTTCGACAGTGATGCTAAGAATGAACCAGATGAGATTCCTGCTTATTTAGGTATAGGAGTGATCACCCGATATTTTATTAAGCGGGGTATCACAGATGGTATCAGAGCATCAGGTTCTAGTGTCTTTAGGATCAGTGCGGCTTTTCACGTTTCAGCGTAACGTTCTTTGATATAAAACCTTATTATTGGATTGTTGTATCATATTATCATAGGTATACATCTGTATTTCATTTATATGATTTGGTATTTGTATCATGTTATTAGGTTTTATAACATTAGGTAACTCCTCTATCTCTCTCTCTCTCTCTCTATATATATATATGAAAAATTAGGGTTCATATTTGCAATCTTAGGTGGAGTTTATTTTGGATTATTCTATATTTGTATGGTTTCTTTTATGATTATATGCAAGATCATTTTCATAGACATTTTTCATTAAACATTCGTTTATAATTCCAAGTAAACGGTTTTTATTTTTGAATGTTTCTTGATCTTTGTTATTTCTAATCACATTTTTACATTTCTCCTTCATTTTTGTGCAAATGCATCCCTTCGGGTGCATGTTTATTTGGTTTGGATAATCGTAAATCCATCCATCATTTACAAGGTATAAGCTGCATTTTGGGAATTTGGAACTATGGATTCTTTTATATAACATATCTTAAAATTCAGATATGATATGATCTATTGGGTTTATTTAATTTGAGCTAATAGTGTTGTTACTTATGATGTTTTCATATATTATTTTTTACGTAGGCTGATGTGAACTTTTTTGTAATTCTATCAAATGATGGTTTAAAGATGTTGGCCAGATGTTCGACAAAAGGCTCCAGTGAGCATTATTCTTCTTTATTGGGTATTTATTGTCAATGAAATTTATCATATGAATACTCTTTGTCCATGAAATTTGTTTTATGTTCCAGCTTGTAAGCTTGGTGTAGTTTGAACTAAGTTATTTCTTGTGTTTGAAATTTATTTTTATTTTTTGTCCTTTTTTTTCTGTTTGTGGTTTCAATAATTTTTTTTATTTAAAGTTAAGATATAATTTTTTTATGTGTCTCACCTTATGAGCATTGTGAACTACCTCTTTTTCTTGGGTTTGAAATTTGATTTTATGTCATGCATATTTTGTCCTCTTAAACCCCAGGTATGATTTTTTTTGTTGGAAGATGTCTATTATTTTTATTTTCCTTTTCTTAGTTATACCTAAATTTTTAGTTTCAATCCCTACACACGATTTTTTGATTCATTGTCTAATTTACTATTGCAATTGTTATTTTGTGTTCTTGCAGTTCATAGTTGTAAACATTAACTCTTGAGAACACTAGGTGTGTTTTTGCATTCTTAGTTGGTTTGGTATATCACCAATTTTCCTTAAAGTTGGGCAAATGTGAATATAAATGGTTTAAGTTGTCACTTTCAAGTCTTCAAGTGCCATTTTCATGCAATTCTATGTATACGTTTTTATGCAGTTCTATTATTAGTATTACGTAAGAGGGCAAGTTAGACTGCTTGAATTCTACACTACACTAATAATGGTTTCCAGTTGCTATGTTCTTCCATGTTTAATTTTAATTCATTTTAATGATTCTAAAATACACTGATTGTTCATATTTATAACTTTCAGGTAATGGTCCAAGACCAAGCAAACTTAACGTTATCTTTAACTTACCATAATCTACTTTTCCTATTTTCAGTTTTCATATTCTATAAGGTTGTTAGGTTCAGTTATGTTTTCATTTTATTTTTCTTTATTTTTGTGAAAAGAACATATCTGAATATTTTCATTTTTTCATGTTAACTTACCACCTAATCTGTTTTGTTATTTTCTTCTTTCTCAATTTCATTAATGGGGTATTGTGGCTTACGTTGGGTGAATTTGAAACATTCGTGCTATTGAATTTTTTTGTTGTTGTTCATGTTATTTTCCATTTTGTATGAATAGAATTAATATATTTTATGCTCATGCAGTATTTGTACCAGCTTAACAATGAGAGCATTGATAGATAGAATTACAGGGAACATTGACTTATCATCCTAAAACCCATGTGCATTTTTTTACCATTTGATTGTGAAGATTATCAGTGATTTTTGTTGTTGCAATTGAGCCCAGGTGTCGTTGATGTATGCATAAATATTTGTAGATTGAACCCAATATTTGGAGTAAAATATTTTTTACATATATTCTATTTTGTGTAGATTGGTTTTGATTATAAATTTGGTTTGTGTTATGTAATGTTAGGTGTAACAAGTTTGTGTTCTGTATACGAATTTTTTCTTCCGCTTTAATCAGGCATGAAGATTTTTTATTTTGTTAAGGTTTTAGTTGTTCTATAGTGTTGGACTTGAAGATCTGACCAAATGTGAATTGATTTGTTCGGCTTCAATTTCTCGGACTCTTACTTTACCCACAAAGACAAAGCACATGAGCATCTTTACTAATCCTGGGGGATATATTTGGTATGCCATGTTACTTTTATAGTTAGTTCTTTATTTGAGTATTTTAATTTTTTTTATATTTTTAACAAATACTGTAGTACGCCCGCACATTGCGCGGGCTACATGATATATATATATATATGAAGACATTTTCTCATTTCATGCCCATGCATGAAATGTCATGCTAAAAGCAATTTATTTTTTTGATTAAATTATTTTTTTTTATTTTTTTTTTAATTATGGGCTGGGTTTTAATTTTTTAATTTTTTAATTTTTTTATCACGGGGCAAATTTATCGTCGTGCCATCGGCACGGGCATCCGCTAGTATATATATGTGAATAAAACTATGCTGACACACTTTTCTACCCTTTTGTCATACACAGTGCACTAAAATCTTGTATTTTGTTATTGTGGGTCCCGTCAGGACATAAGGAACAAGCTTTCATTGCCTTGTTTTATCCAGGCTCATGTACACACTAAGTTTGCACATGTGCTGGCGCACACCAATTTTTTAAAAATATTTTAAAAATATTTTTGAGTTGATTTTTTTTATGTGATATTTAAACATTTCAACGGACCCATATAAAAAAAATCAGTTCAAAAAAACTTTTTTTGCTATTTTTAAAAAATCGGTCAAACTTTCGCACCTTTTAAAGTGCTTAAAAACATCGAAAGTTTGACCAATTTTTTAAAAATAGCAAAAAAAAAAATTTAGACCTGATTTTTTTTATATTGGATCCTTGAAATGTTTAAATATCACTGTTGATACTAAAATTAATATGCTGATGTGGGCGAATAATACGAAGACATTTGTCAAATCTACGTGGCACAATAACAACGAGGAAGTTCATTCCCCCGACCAACTCATGTTCTCTCCGAGCAACGAGGATACACCGAGGAGCTTCAGCACTCCGAGGTACTCTAAGCACTCCGAGGTACTCTAGCGCTCCGAGGAACTAAGGCGGTCCGAACTGCATCTCGGCCGTAGCATAAACTGCCAGATAATCAACAGTTCAATTATTCATTGAATATTTATCATCTTGACGCACACGCTACATTAAATGTATTACCATTTCATATGTATATCATTTAATGTATCAACCTTTTCATATACAGCCTAAGGGCTATAAATACCTTGTATCACCCTCATTCAAGGGGACGGGAATTTCTTGAGAGAACTTGTAATCAAGAATTCCACAACATTCAGCAATACCATAACAGTGGACGTAGGTCATTCTTATAACGCTGAACCACTTTAAAATCTTTGTCTCATTTTATTTATCTGTGATTGAATAATTAGAGCGATCTAGTTTTTTACATCAACAATCACATAAAAAAATTAGCTCAAAAATATTTTTTTACTATTTTAAAAAAATGATGTACAAACTTAGTGTGCAAACTTAATGTGTACAGGAGCATATATATATATATATATATATTATGTGATGGCCTTTAGTAAGAACAATTATTGTTTTTCTTATAGTATTTTGGAGTAATTTTTGGAATGTCCTTAGCACCCCTCTTATAAAATTAGAAAATACTTTTATAAAACAAATATTGATTGTCCTAAAATCACAACCACTAATATTGTAAATGTTAATTCTACAAAATCTATAAATTTCAATTTGTTGGGATTGCTATTGTGGACGAAAAGATGAAAATATGTAAAACGAACCTTTGTGAACAAGAAAAGAGAACGTACATTGAAGTAAGGCAATTCATAATCAATGAAGATATGCTTCCTTCTACTAGACATTATGAAATTGGAGGGAGGACAAAAACAACACAAAAGTAATTAGGAAGATAACCAAACCATGACACTTCCTTTTTCCCAAACTTATCAGTCTAAGCAGAATCAGATTCTTAAACGAAGGAAAAGAATTTCCAAATGAAAATCCAAAGGTTGAAATATAAACCAAACTTTTGCCTTTTCATCTGCAAAATTCCATCAATACCTTTTTCCATCTACCCTTTTTTTTTGTCACCCAACAATTATTGTTCTTTAAAAGCATATTAGCATCTGGATTGTAACTCAAGTTCTCAAGGTCATGTCAGGTCCGGTAAGTACTTTAAAAGCATATTAGCATCTGGATTGTAACTCAATTTTGATGATGACAAACCATTAGGGCGGGTTTGGATGTCCTAAAAATATGAAATCAATTGATATATTTACTTTGGTGATAGAAGTGGCCAAACCACGTGTGCAGTCATATTTTCTGTTTTATATCATAGAATTCCACTAACAAAAAACTTGTCTGAGATAGGAAAATGACAACATTAGGGAAGTTCACATGAGATAAGATCTTAATTTCCAATGTAAGAATTATTGAATTCCAATGAGGTTTCTAATTCTGGTAGGAAAATTGCAGACTTATTGCATGGTGATGAGGGTCAACGTGGACTGCAATTCTTGTTGCAAGAAAATGAGGAGAATCCTCTTAAATATGAAAGGTATTGCTTTTGTCACCAACCCCCCCACCCCTCTCCTTCTCCTCTCTTATAAAAAAAAAATCAAACGATATTGAATTCAAACTTGTTTACGTATTGAAAATATAATTTTTTTCCTCCATATCGGTTAATTTAAAAAAAAAACATTTTGGATGTTTGTTTCAAACGAGACTGGAAACAAGGAGAAGACAAAGGTGAAAGGTATCTCCTAATTTCAATATGAAAATGAAAAACTAAAATTAGAGAAATATCTTTTCCTTTTTTTGTGTATGAAATGAACATGTAAACGTTTCCCCACTTAACGTTCTTGTTTATTTGTGTTTGCAACCGATTGATTGTAGGAATAGAGACACACTTGATAGAGAAGCAACACCTGAGGGTAAGCGTCTATGGCAAATTCCATCCAGCAGATGTGGCGATAAAGATTAGGAAGAAGATGAACCGTAGAGTTGAAATTCTCGAAATTCAAGAGTTTGAACAACAGCCCCAAGTCACAGACCAAGTTTTACAACAACATATCTAGCGTGCTTGTTTAAAAAAATGTCTAGCTTACACATTTTAGAGTTTATATTCTTTTAACTTTCAGAAGCAGGAACTACTTTAGGGGGTTAATGTTTGCTTCAGAAACATTGTAGGATGTAATGTAAATATAAATACCAGAACTGTGTTTATTTATTCTGCAGTTTTAAACGACCTTTCGACATCACTGAAACACCAAATGATTTATGTTTTTGCTTAGCTTCTCTTTTGGCTTAACCAAGAGTGATGTTTCTTACAGCATATGGGCAAAATGGTACAATTCTTCCATGATACTATGAATTTTATAAAATCAACAGACAAGCCTGTCTAAGAAAATTAATTGGCTTATTTAGGGTTTGGCCCCCATTTATTCTTTGATATTGACTTTAGCCCCCAACATTTACTTATTAGAATCGGACCTCCAAAATGATTTTCAACGACGGAAAAAGGGCTGATTTATGTAAACCCCTTTATTCTTTATACACCTTCGCTATCATTTTTGTTAACTTTCAACACAGAAGTATGTTAAATTACTTGATATCCCTAGTTTAACACCCTGATAACACAATAGCAACAATACTCAACTACCAAACAATAGGACTCAGCGTAAAACCCGAATCATTTGATTGTTAAACAACAGCAAAGAAGAAAAGGAGGAGGAGGAAACTAGACTCTACCCAAGTCGGGTTTGAAAAAGAAAGATACAAACTTCATTGAATCCAAGTTTTTCTAATCGATCATAAAGTGCCAAAAATGTTATTTATGTTGGAATATTAAATAAAATTTATCAATATATTAGATTATTGAGATTACAAAGGAATTGTAGAAACTGTGTACCTAAATTTATAGCGGTGATTGAGACTCGGGGGTTAGAGGTCTTCCACAGACTAATCCCTCTCTCTCTATGAGTTATCTCTCATTAATGGGGACGAGGAGGAGAGTGTTTGAGTGCATTAGTCTTGAGAACATCTAATTAGAACACCATAAATTATAATTAAGTGACTCCTAAGTAACCAGTAGGTAACTTTTGGCCATACTTACTGTTGATGTCTTTTGAGCTTACATTTCATTTGCCCAATTTAAATTGAAGCTCAAACATAATTACCATTTTTATATGTGAGCCCACATTAAATTATTTGGAATATATAAAATATTCCAACAATCTCCCACTTGGACTACATAATAATTTCGAATGTAATTATATACAATAACCTTATGTGCACACCAAATTATTTTCTATTCTTAAGACATCTCCCGAATCAATCTCGTCCATCTCCTATACCAGTATGAGACCAAATCGACCTTCGTTACATTTATGTGGTAACTCAATCGATCAATGATCACCATACCAAATATATTCAACGGCATAGATCAAGTATGGATGTGTGGCTAGAAATTACATGCAATGTGATCTTAGACATACCTATTTCCAATTGGTCCTAATTTTATTCCGTAATGAGATCAAATCTTAGTCTTTTAAACCTTATGTTATACCACGATTAAAAGACAATATATTCAGAGTGAACAACAAAATGAAAATACCATCAACTTTATTCTGTAGAAAACTAAAAAATACATAAAGTATTTGAGTAGTGTCAAATGAAGGAACATTAAACCAAATACAAACTCCCACTAAAATCGAATATCTTCAAACTGAAAAACACCCATATAAGCAGTGTGCTCATGAAAGACCTTGGGTGGTAAGCCTTTAGTAAGCAGATCCGCGAGCATAGAGTTTGTTCTTAAATGTTTAGTAAACACAATCTTACTCTAAACTCTTTCCTTAACAACAAAAAACTTAATGTATATGTGCTTAGACTTCAACAAGCTCATGTTGTTATTCGAATATAGAACTGCTGAATTATTGTCACAATATATCTATAGTGTCTTTCAATGCTGTCCAAAATTTGCAGCCCACTCATAAAATTTCGCAGCTATATCACATGATTTGTTGCCTCATAACAGGCTATGAACTCTGCTGCTATAGTGGAAGGTGCAATGAGTGACTACTTAGCACTCCTCCAGGAAATAACACCCTCAGACAATATGTATACATAGCCAGAAGTGGATCTATTAGTGTCTTGGCAACCCATAAGATCGGCATCAGAATACCCAATGATCTCTAAATTATCTGACTTCCGATGAGTATGTAATCTTTTGTTCTCTATAAATACCTCATAAGCCATTTGGCCTCTTTCTAGTGATACATTCCAGGGTTACTCAAATATTGGCCTAACATACCCATTATGTACACTAAATCCAAACGGGTACATACTTAAGCATAAAAAAGACTCCCTATAGCTGAAGCATAAGGAACCTTTTTCATTTATTTACTTTCAGTCTCATTCTTGGGGTATTGACATAGTTAGTTGTAACACCCCGCCTAATTAAATACCAGGTGGCCAGTTCCATACCAAATTAAAACAGAATATACAGTTGGCTCATTCTTAGCATCACTGTCAAAAACATTTACAACTCACCCAATACCCAATTAAGCTGGTGTTAAAAACTTTCCAGATTTCAATTTCAACAAAACCATTTTTAGTTTAAGAATAACACTACACATTTTATACTACAACACTGATAACACAATAAATAACTCAAAAGAATTTAAATGCAATTGGAATAAACATTCCCAAATAATATAAATCATTTACAATAACTCCAACAATGTTAAATGTATTAAAAAGTCCCGAATACAATAGTATTTGACCTCAATAGAAAAGATAACTGAATCCTTTGGGCGACATGCCCTAACTAAGAATACTGTGAATCAAATGAAGATAGGCGTCTAAGAAAAACTCCATAAATCCATCGCCTGTCATAATCCGCTAAAGTTGGCGTCCCTGTTGCTGGACACCTGATATAGAGATACAATAAAAGAGAAAATATGCAAGGAAACGGGTCAGAGCCCGAATGTGTAGATGATTTTTAAAACAGCAAGTATTTAACAAGTGCAATAAAGCATTTATTATGTACATGTTAGATCCAACTCTCACTTGTTATTCTCACCTCTCAACTTGAGTGCGCACTTAACGTTTCCTATTAACCTCCTAGTTAATGGTTCCTCAATACTAATTTCCATCATATGATTCCATTCCCATATCATAACCCCGTATGTCCCATACCATACGTCACATTATTATTCATTTACATTTCTCCTTTATATGATTAGTTTCTCATTAACATGAATCATTACTCATTAATATGAATATTTTCTCATTAACATGAGTTAAGCTTTTTAATTCTATAAGAATAAACATTCATTAACTTAATTCCATTATCTTTCTCTATTCACCGTTATCTACAATTATCATCGTAGATAGATTTAACCACAATATATCCATTCAATCATTTAATCCATTATATATATATTCATATATAATACATCACCCGAGTCACAGCTGCGGTGCAATGCATTACTCTACTATCATGTCCCATCATCGCAGGTCGCCGAATAGGGGACTACAGGTTCGGTAAGATTCCACGAACCACAAACAACAACACAATCATTGGAGGCGAACATAGTTCTCATACCCATGGGTCACGCACATACCTACGTACCCATAGTCAGCGGACTTATCAACTCCCCGATAAGTCTTTCATAGACCTATGTTCTCGAGCGACAAATCAAAGATCCCATGGATTCATCAGGATATGACTGCCCTCACGCGCAAACCTCCCACCGATAGCAAGTAAGCTAGGTATGTCATACACATAAATCATCAATCAATCAAATAGGTATTATCATACCTATAACATAATATCAATAAGGTAATATCATTACCCTAAGATATTTCCCATACGTAGCATTATATCCCTTTTAAATCCCACATATTAACATATCATGTCTTTACTTCATAATTTAATTATCCTCGCATCCTATAACATCTCTCCACTCCCGACGTCGTTAAGGTTCATGCGCGGAGCGTCTCGCAAAGCGAAATCCAAACAAGGAACCCCTCTAATACACTACTACTTAACTTTGTCGATCGAGGAGGTCCGACAACTTTAACTATGCGATCGGGATAACCTCATATCTTCTTTCAACCACATGTGTTCTAAACTCCTATCTCTATCCAGGATCATACCACTACGCTCTTGTACCACACTCAGTCCTTGCGTAATCAGTAATGAGTTTAAACTCAGTCCTTGATGTTCAAATTGTAACCCTATGGCTACCCTCTCTCAATAAACAAGATTCAAATAGGATTTTCCTCAACATATATTCAGTAAGAAGTCACTAATATCCTACTGGTCCATAACATCAATTCTCCCAAATTACTACGATTTTAATTCTCCTTTTAATTAAGGTTAAAATCGATAGTTTCAAATCTCTTATAAACACATCTTCTTTCACTTTGGATTAAACCCTCTTGTAAACTTAAGGATACCCAGGTGTTATATTAAATCACCCCTACTGGTCCTACCTTTAATCATCATACATCTCCATTTAGAATTTAACAAATGAATCTAGCAACCGAAATTCCATTCAATATAATTTTCATCATTTTAATCACTTGAATCCAAATCAAATTAATTCAAATCTTATCAAGGGTTTACTGATATTTTCTAAGTCCCATAATATCCAAATAATAATCACCAAAGATCCACAAAAGTTTTGGGATAATAATCAACATTTAAAAGAAACAACTTTACATATTCTGGGGAGGTCGATCGATCGAAGACAGGGGTCGATCGATCGATCCCTCAGGTCCAAGCCTGGTTTTCTGCATTTTCTGCAACTACGGGTTTCACCATTTTTACTCATTTAAACCTTCATATTAACCTCCAAAATGAGTTATAATTATTTCTACATGATATATCAACATATATGAACGATTTCCAATACTCTAAACATCCTAGAATCATCAAGGGATTGGATTAAAAGCATGTTTCTCTCCTTATTTCCAGAAAATCATCAACATATATTAACTTCAAGAACACTACAATGGTTTTTCAGATTTTTCTTTAACATATTCATGATCATTTCGTGGATTATTATCATCCTACAATATAAGTTTACTTCCCATATTATTTCAGTTTCTATAAATCCATATAACAACTCCATTATGTCTTCCAAACAAGAAAAATCATCTCTTTTCATAATTTTCTAACATGGACAATATACGAACTTAAGTTGCAATTATCAAACACTTGCCTTTACTGAAGGTCTGATCCTTTGGTGTAGTATATCTCAGTTGGTTGTCCCTTTTCCAGTCAAACTCCGGTGGTGGTTGGTGGTGGTGAACCTTAGTTCTTGTTCTTCTCCTTCCCAAGTAGGCTTTTCCCTTTCCAAGCACCCTTACACTCTCTCTAGGAAGATGGCTTCTCTAATTTGTGAAGAGGAGATGAATAACCCCCATACACTTAATCTACCAAAACTTATAATAGTACCAAATCCTAAATCACTATTCATCCCCCTTAGAAAAATGACCAAAATGCCGTTTCGTGTTGTCTATTTATTTCCAAATGACCCGAGACTCAAAATTAACATCCAAATAGACTTTTCTGACTATTTCGAACCTTGCGGACGCAACGGAGCAGTCGAAATAAATATAAGGTCGATAGAAAATAAATTTCCTTTTTAATTTAATAAACTAGTCCCGACACGTCCCATACCGCGTCTGACTAAAAATATAAATTACCGAATTTATATCATAAAGTCATATCAATGACATCACATTCATATATTACCTAAATATCTTTAAGTAATATTCAAAATCATCCATTTTAATATCCACCGTCCGGATAAAACCCAAATGAATTAATTAATAATAAAATCTAATTAATCCATTAATTTAAAATATAACCCATTTTAAAAGTTATTTAAAATTACGGGGTATTACATACTTCCCCCCTTATAACAGAATTTCATCCTGAAATTCAGGAATATAAGTCATAGCTGTAAGGTCAACTCCGAGTATAAATCTCACATCGCGAGAAATCCAAGACGTACCGCCCATACAGTACATTAACAAAAATTCCCATCGATGTTATACACCAAGCCTCACCATATAGTTTCAACTACTTACCTTTTTCACAATTATGAAAAATACTACAATCCAATCATCCAGGGCGCCCATACACCCTCTCGTACCGCTTTCCATATTAAAAGTTTAGCAAAGGTTATAAACTCGTTTCCCAAAGACCTAACTTATTTCGACTCTCAACGGTTATTAGTTTCATGCGTGGGGTGTCTCGCAAGCGAAATCCAAACAAGGAACCACCCCGATACACTACTTCCTAAAGTAGTCGGTCATCGAAACTCCTAAGGTCCTTAGTCAATAATATAAAAAATTTGTTTTTTTTTAAAATATCAGGTTTATCAATTTAAAACAAAAATTTGGTTTTTCGATTTCAAATAGAGTCTATGCATCTACTCTCTTATAGAAGACAAGATGCAGACATATGCTCTCATATACCACAAGTCAATGCATGCCGATAGTCACATCACGCTCGGACATGCCCAAGGTAAGTAATTCCATAAAAATCAAACCCACGTGATAACAAGTAATATATAGGTGTCCCACACCCCTCAGTGAGTCTACGTAAATAACGATGCCATAGGCTAAGTTTAACAACCCTTTTTGCCCTCACAATATCAATCACTACAAAAATCAATAAGCCTCATACTTACTTAGATAGGAAACATACCCTCATTTGCGGGTGATGGTTGTTGAATCCCAATATTATAACTTTGCTCCGATGAGTCAAGAAAAATTTTACCCCAAATTTTCAGTTCTAGTTAATCACACTCCACTATATACCCAAGTCTTTCAATATATTGCCTTCATTAGGGAACATACACAATTCACGCATTTCAAGAACTTCTACTGATGACTCTCCTCAATTTTTCCATAATAGGGGTGACCTCGACTACGGTCATCATACTCGAACATACTTCATAACCTCCTAAGTACGATCTCCGCTATCCGTCCAATGGCCCTCATCTGCCATACGTACGTAAGGAAAGATTCCCCAATAAATGTTATCGAATTTTATAGTTCCACCCATCAGTGAACATTAGGACTCTCCTCTCCTCAGTAGGTACTTCAGCTGGTACCAAATTAGTTAAACTCGGAAACTCTTCCTCATATTCTGCCACAGTTTTCTCTCCCTGTTTCAAATCAAGTAGCTTCCGCCTCATCTCTGTTTGGATGGCGGAAGAAAAATACTTCCCATCAAACCGTATCCAAAAGTCTTGGATAGTCATTACGTCCCTCTCCTCCATAGTGGTCGTAGCTTCCCACCATTGCAAAGTTGCCCCTACTAGCTTGAATGTGGCTAGTATTTGACGTTGAAACTCAGTACATTCAATCATTCTCAAGTGCCGTTAGATATCTTTCTTCCATTGGCTGGCAGTCACAATATCTGATCCTCCCTGAAACTCAGGTGGGTGCGCTTTCTGAAAGGCATCCCTCGCTCGTAACCATGCAGTAGAAAACACTTGCCCTTGCGCGGGTGGCACAACCGGTGCCGGTGCTGGAGCCTGCTGAACAGCAGCTAAAGCCGCATTGACTGCCTGAGCGACTATTGCAGCAACTTCGGCCGCAGCCATCATACCTTTGTAGGTGTAGATAGAAAAGCAGTAATCCTACTCATAGGGCTCTACGTCAAAGAACGCTAAGTTGAAAACACAGTAAGCCGTACAGATCCTAAAGGACACTAGAACCTGATGCTCTGATACCACCTGTAACACCCCGCCTAATTAAATACCGAGTGGTCAGTCCCATACCAAATTAAAACAGAATATACAGTTGGCTCATTCTTAGCATCACTGTCGAAAACATTTACAACTTACCCAATACCCAATTAAGCTAGTGTTAAAAACTTTCCAAATTTCAATTTCAACAAAACCATTTTTAGTTTAAGAATAACACTACACATTTTATACTACAACACTTATAACACAATAAATAACTCAAAAGAATTTAAATGCAATTGGAATAGACATTCCCAAATAATATAAATCCTTTACAATAATTCCAACAATGTTAAATGTATTAAAAAGTCCCGAATACAATAGTATTTGACTTCAATAGAAAAGATAACTGAATCCTTTGGGCGACATGCCCTAACTAAGAATACTGTGAATCAAATGAAGATAGGCGTCTAAGAAAAACTCCATAAATCCATCGCCTGTCATAATCCGCTAAAGTTGGCATCCCTGTTGCTGGACACCTGATATAGAGATACAATAGAAGAGAAAATATGCAAGGAAACGGGTCAGAGCCCGAATGTGTAGATGATTTTTAAAATAGCAAGTATTTAACAAGTGCAATAAAGCATTTATTATGTACATGTTAGATCCAACTCTCACTTGTTATTCTCACCTCTCAACTAGAGTGCACACTTAACGTTTCCTATTAACCTCCTAGTTAATGGTTCCTCAATACTAATTTCCATCATATGATTCCATTCCCATATCATAACCCCGTATGTCCCATACCATACGTCACATTATTATTCATTTACATTTCTCCTTTATATGATTAGTTTCTCATTAACATGAATCATGACTCATTAATATTAATCTTTTCTCATTAACATGAGTTAAACTTTTCAATTCTATAAGCATAAACATTTATTAACTTAATTCCATTATCTTTCTCTATTCACCGTTATCTACAATTATCATCGTAGATAGATTTAACCACAATATATCCATTCAATCATTTAATCCATTATATATATATATTCATATATAATACAGCACCTCGAGTCACAGCTGCGGTGCAATGCATTACTCTACTATCATGTCCCATCATCGCAGGTCGCCGAATAGGGGACTACAGGTTCGGTAAGATTCCACGAACCACAAACAACAACACAATAATTGGAGGCGAACATAGTTCTCATACCCATGGGTCACGCACATACCTACGTACCCATAGTCAGCGGACTTATCAACTCCCCGATAAGTCTTTCATAGACCTATGTTCTCGAGCGACAAATCAAAGATCCCATGGATTCATCAGGATATGACTGCCCTCACGCGCAAACCTCCCACCGATAGCAAGTAAGCTAGGTATGTCATACACATAAATCATCAATCAATCAAATAGGTATTATCATACCTATAACATAATATCAATAAGGTAATATCACTACCCTAAGATATTTCCCATACGTAGCATTATATCCCTTTTAAATCCCACATATTAACATATCATATCTTCACTTCATAATTTAATTATCCTCGCATCCTATAACATCTCTCCACTCCCGACGTCGTTAAGGTTCATGCGCGGAGCGTCTCGCAAAGAGAAATCCAAACAAGGAACCCCTCCAATACACTACTACTTAACTTTGTCGATCGAGGAGGTCCGACAACTTTAACTATGCGATCGGGATAACCTCATATCTTCTTTCAACCACATGTGTTCTAAACTCCCATCTCTATCCAGGAGTCATACCACTACGCTCTTGTACCACACTCAGTCCTTGCGTAATCAGTAATGAGTTTAAACTCAATCCTTGATGTTCAAATTGTAACCCTAAGGCTACCCTCTCTCAATACACAAGATTCAAATAGGATTTTCCTCAACATATATTCAGTAAGAAGTCACTAATATCCTACTGGTCCATAACATCAATTCTCCCAAATTACTACGAGTTTAATTCTCCTTTTAATTAAGGTTAAAATCGATAGTTTCAAATCTCTTAGAAACACATCTTCTTTCACTTTGGATTAAACCCTCTTGTAAACTTAAGGATACCCAGGTGTTATATTAAATCACCCCTACTGGTCCTACCTTTAATCATCATACATCTCCATTTAGAATTTAACAAATGAATCTAGCAACCGAAATTCCATTCAATATAATTTTCATCATTTTAATCACTTGAATCCAAATCAAATTAATTCAAATCTTATCAAGGGTTTACTGATATTTTCTAAGTCCCATAATATCCAAATAATAATCACCAAAGATCCACAAAAGTTTTGGGATAAGAATCAACATTTAAAAGAAACAACTTTACATATTCTGGGGAGGTCGATCGATCGAAGGCAGGGGTCGATCGATCGATCCCTCAGGTCCAAGCCTGGTTTTCTGCATTTTCTGCAACTACGGGTTTCACCATTTTTACTCATTTAAACCTTCATATTAACCTCCAAAATGAGTTATAATTATTTCTACATGATATATCAACATATATGAACGATTTCCAATACTCTAAACATCCTAGAATCATCAAGGGATTGGATTAAAAGCATGTTTCTCTCCTTATTTCCAGAAAATCATCAACATATTAACTTCAAGAACACTACAATGGTTTTTCAGATTTTTCTTCAACATATTCATGATCATTTCGTGGATTATTATCATCCTACAATATAAGTTTACTTCCCATATTATTTCAGTTTCTATAAATCCATATAACAACTCTATTATGTCTTCCAAACAAGAAAAATCATCTCTTTTCATAATTTTCTAACATGGACAATATACGAACTTAAGTTGCAATTATCAAACACTTGCCTTTACTGAAGGTCTGATCCTTTGGTGTAGTATATCTCAGTTGGTTGTCCCTTCTCCGGTCAAACTCCAGTGGTGGTTGGTGGTGGTGAACCTTGGTTCTTGTTCTTCTCCTTCCCAAGTAGGCTTTTCCCTTCCCAAGCACCCTTACACTCTCTCTAGGAAGATGGCTTCTCTAATTTGTGAAGAGGAGATGAATAACCCCCATACACTTAATCTACCAATACTTATAATAGTACCAAATCCGAAATCACTATTCACCCCTAGAAAAATGACCAAAATGCCCTTTCGGGTTGTCTATTCATTTCCAAATGATCCGAGACTCAAAATTAACATCCAAATAGACTTTTCTGACTATTTCGAACATTCCGGACGCAACGGCGCAGTCGAAATGACTATAAGGTCGATAGAAAATAAATTTCTTTTTTAATTTAATAAACTAGTCCCGACACGTCCCATACCGCGTCTGACTAAAAATATAAATTATCGAATTTATATCATACAGTCATATCAATGACATCACATTCATATATTACCTAAATATCTTTAAGTAATATTCAGAATCATCCATTTTAATATCCACCGTCCGGATAAAACCCAAATGAATTAATTAATAATAAAATCCAATTAATCCATTAATTTAAAATATAACCCATTTTAAAAGTCATTTAAAATTACAGGGTATTACATTAGTCTCTCATAGCAACAGGCATATCTCCTTGTGCACAATCGTTCATGCCAAATCTTGTGAGTGCCTTCTCGGTATAGCTCTTTTATGATAACCCAAGGACACCCCGAGAATGATCTTGATGTATCTTAATTCTCAATACAAAAGAGGCGTCCCCAAGATCTTTCATTTCAAAATTCTTAGTTAGATATCTTTTAGGTTCATACAATAAGCCTATATCGCTGCTAGCCAATAGTATGTCATTGACATAGAGCACATGGAAGATAATTTTACTCCCAATGAACTCATGATATACACAGTCATCTACTTCATTAACCTCAAAATCATATGAGATATTGACTTGATAAAACTTGTGATACCATTTACGGGAAGCTTGTTTGAGACCATATATGGATTTCTTGAGTTTACAAACCATAAACTTTAGATCAACTGGGATCATCTGGGTCAAAATTTTCATGTTGCACCATATACATGGTTTTCTCAATGTAACCATTGAGAAAAGCCATCTTAACATCCATCTGATGATGCATCTCTAAATCAAAATGATCTACAACTGCTCATGAGGTTGTTGAGTTTGCTCTTCTGGAATAACTCTAAGATTTTGAGTAGGGAAGTCCTCATTATTGTCTTCTTGAACGCTATCAGCAGGCTGAACGATGTTTGGAAAAGGAATTTATTCCTCTTCAAATACAACATTCTTTTTCTTAACCATATATTCCCCCTCAAACTCAACATCCTCAAGAAATCTCGCATTTCCCGTCTCGAAAAAGGACTTAGTTGAGGGATCATAAAACTTGAAACCCTTTGCCTGTTCAACGTACCCATCAAAATAGCAGTTAATGGTTCTTGAGTCCAGTTTCTTTTCAATTAGACTTTAGGGCCTTGCCTCAACTAGACACCCCTAAATGTATAAATGTCTGGTTTTCAACCTATCCATAGTTCATAAGGGGTTTTAGCTACTGATGTACAAAGTACTCTATTTAGAATATATACTTTAACCTTAAGTGCCTTTCCCTAGAGTAATTCTAGCAAAGAAGAATGATGAATCATACTTCTTACCACGTCCTTAAACATTGTGTTGCGTCTCTAGGAATTTGGCAAAAGGTTCTCGACATTGTTCACCTGATCTATCATATCTGCCATAGTATGCACCACCACAGTCAGATTTGATAGCTTTAATCTTCTTGCCTAGTTGATTTTCAACTTCGGCTTTGAAAGCCTTAACACGTCCAGATCTTGAGACTTCTCATAAATTAAATATAGGTACCCGTAACGAGAATAGTTGTCTATAAAAATGATAAAATATTGTTGACCATTCCATGAAGTCGTAGAGAATGGACCACAAATGCCAGAATGTATCAATTATAAGACATCGTAACTCTTTTTGGCACTTAATTTCCTTAAGTTTATTTGTTTCCCCTTTATACATTCAATAAAAACATCAATTTTTTGTGAAATTAAGGGGTTCAAGTATTCCGTCTGACACAAGCCTTTCAATTCTCCTTTGGGGATATGGCCCAAATGCTTGTTCCACAAAGTAACGGAATTCTCATCAGTTAATCTTAATTTTTGCAAGGTTTCATTAAATGAACATTGGTATTTAATAAATATAATTTATCAATTAAAGAACCAGTCGCAACCGAAGTAGAATTTAGAAAGAGAATAACTTTATTATTTCCAAGTGAACAAGAATAACTGTATTTGTCCAACACAAAAATGAAAACCATGTTCCGTCTGAAAAACGGTACTACATAAGTCTCTATTAATTCAATAAAATGATTAGTCTCAAAAGATAATTTGAAAGTCCTAATTTCTTCAACTCCAACTGTTGTGCCATCGACCATATAGATGAATCTTTCACCATCATTTGGCGGTTTGACTCCACAGGCAACCGTGCATAGACATACTTACATGAGTAGTAGCACCCGAATCTACCGACATACTTACATGAGTAGTAGAAACCGAATCTACCCACCACGTATGTCTATGTACAAAAGCCAAATTAACTTCAAAACAAAACAAAATGAGAAGTGTACATTTCTATACACGCCACGCGGCATAATTGAAACAATCCTTCTTCACATGCCCAATTTTATGGAAAAGAAACAAGCAAATTTTGAATCCTGAACTTGTTTCTTTTGTTAAACTTTAGGTTTGGGTTGTGATGTTACAACTTCAGTACCCTTATCATTACTCATTTTCCTCTTTATGTTCCTTGAGGTAGATGCAATATGAGCAATTTCAATTGTCTTTTCTCTCTTCAACCTTTTCTCTTCTTGCAAACAATGTGAAATGAGATCATTAAGAGTACATTTATCCTTTTGAGTATTATAACTCACTATAAACTGTCCATAGTGTGCAGGAAGAGATATCAATAACAAATGCACAAGAAAGTTACCATACAGCTCTAACTTTAGTACTTTAAGTTTTAAAGTGATGTTAGACATATCCATAATGTACTCCTATATGTTTCCTTTACCTTTATACTTCATTTTGATAAGGTTAGCTAAAAGCATACTTGTCTCATCCTTTTTCGTTCTTTTCAAAACGTAATTCAATATCTTGAAGGAAACTTTTGGCAGTTACCTTATCGAACATACCGCCCCTGAAATCTTCTAGAACACTGCGCTTTAGCATCATTAGACTTAAGCGATTAAAACGATCTCACTTCTCAAAGTTCGCTTTACCTCAGAGGAACTTTTATTCTTAAGAGGAGCGGGTTGTTCCTTCCCCATCGCACAGTCTAAATTTATGCAACTGAAAACTATCATCATGTCCTCTTTCCAATTCTTAAAGTTTGTGCGGTTAAGCACACGAATTGAGGTCATGTTAGCAGTAATATTAACAGAATAAGCAGTAACTTAATCCAAAAGAACAAATAGATTACAAAATCTCCAAATTAAAATTTATGTAATGGCATATTATAATAAAATAAACTGATAAATGCAGGACATAAATTTTATATATAACTATAATGGTGGAATGGTCGGCCCATCAATGAGAGACCTAGCACAACATTAACATTTAGTCTTTCGATATAAATATTAACTTGTAAATGGTACTCTCAGTCCATAAAAAAATATTGATAATAAACCCGATCAACTAACCGTCATTTGGGATGATTAACTGTACAGTATAGAATTCGATCAAACAACTAACCTTCATTTGGGCAGATTAATTGTCCACATGAAAACTATAGAATTATCACATATTTAATTTTGCATGTATATTTATTATTCAGCCAAATAATAATCTTCCTTTGGGCCGATTATTACCCGTGGCAATAATAAATATATTAATATCATTTTTTATATCTAAAAAATAATCTATGAAAAAGAGGCTACTTTGGTAACGTATTACTTTAATTAATTTATTTCAGGTATAATACATTTTGTTTTTTTTAAATACCCTGAATGAGAATCAAACTTTATTAAAAATCTTAAACCAAATGATTTTTAAATTAAATATGCAAGTATTTGTTTCACCTGATTTTACACTTGCCTTAGTTCCCCCCAAAAAACTGCATTTGGAAATAATTCTCACAAAAAAAAAAAAAAAAAACTGATTTGAAAAGAATTCCCACAAACACTGAATTAGAATTAATTCAAAAAAAAACTCAATTGGAAATAATTGTCATAAAATAAACTGATTTGAGAAAAAAAGATCTCATATTAATGTTGAACAAACAATGAATTAATCTATTCAAATCCATTATGAATTTAACCCTTTTTAGGAAATCGAAAAATCACTATGGATAAACAGTGCTTAATCAATTTGAGACTATGATTATGAAAATTATTACAAATCATACATAAATTCTACATAGAATCCTAAAAGTCATATGGGTTCTAACTATATCATATGTATGATAAATCAAACAAAATCACTTTTAAATTACAATCACAGTACCAATCCCAATAATCCAATATGAAGGGCCTCTGATACCACTTGTTGGAATATTAAATAAAATTTATCAACATATTAGATTATTGAGATTACTTAATAAAGGAATTGTAGAAAGTGTGTACCTAAATCCATAGCGGTGATTGAGACTCGGGGGTTAGAGGCCTTTCACAAACTAATCCCTCTCTCTCTATGAGTTCTCTCTCATTGATGGGGATGAGGAGGAGAGTGTTTGATTGCATTAGTCTTAGGGACTAGAACCCTTCATTATATAGACATCTAATTAGAACCTCATAAATTCTAATTAGGTGACTCTTGAGTAACTAATACGCAACTCTTGAGTAACACGATTCTTGAGTAACCAGTAGGTGATTTTGGGTAACCACACATTTTGAATTTCATACTTACTGATGATGTCTTTTGAGCTTACCTAATTAGATCACTTCATTTGTCCAATTTAAATTAAAGCTCAAATATAATTACCATTTCTATATGTGAGCCCACATTAAATTATTTGGGATATATAAAATATTGCAACAATTTATGCATCATAAACTATGTGTGATAAGAAGATTAAAATTGCAAATATATTTTTATGATCAATTAGAATACTTAGGGTGTTATTTTTTTTTGTGTGTGGAGAAGGTTGGGAATGCATATGGACAAAGATAGATGGGAGATAAATAAATGAATGAAGGTGTGTGTGAAATGGATGGAAGGTTTCGGATAGAGATGGTGTCTCAAGTGAAGTGTAGGTTATGTTTTAAATGGTTTTCAATCTTTTTATTCTATGCACACATGAGATGGGGTGTTATAATGAAATTCGATCCCATATATGTGTCCTTTCAAAAGAGGGGTGGGGGTTGGGGTAAAGAATATTAGTATTTATGTAAAACCATCTCGGAAAAAGTGTCGCAAAAAAATACTTGGTATAAAAATTTATGACATTTTTTTCGTCGGAGGGCCAAACTCCAAAAATGAAAATTGTGGCGGTCAAACACAATTAGAAAGAATTAATGGAGAGAACAACCAAAATTCCAAATAATTAATGTTAACGATGTGTTTGGCTCATACAAAAGCGCTCAAAACACACAATGTGTTTAAAATATGACGTAAAATATATATGAAAGAAAAATCAAGAACTAAGAAAAGATGTAAAAGATAAAAGAGTCATAAACACTAGTACATCGAAACTTACATAGCTCAACATATAAATTTTCTTACATCCACGACCACTATATTTGAAAGAGAATATCATGTACAATAGAGAATTTCTCAAAGATCAATAACATCCTCGTCTCCTTATCTTAATCCCACATAACCATTATACACCCACACCCTCTTCTTACCCACATAAACCAATGTTAAGACCAATTTCATGTTCAGACTCACCACCGCCAACCTTGGTAGCCTTAATAGTCTGCCCCATACCGATATTGGAGAAGTATCGGACACCGATATTTGTTCGATACACCCCTATACATATTGGATATGCCCCAAAAGTATCCAATTTTTTTAAATATCTTTATTAAACCAATACGACGGCGATACATGGGAGAGACGGATTACAGTTACGACGAGGTTTTTTTGTAATGTTTGAAAGTCAAATATTTAGTTTTTGAAAGTTTGTTTAAGATAAAAGCCAATATAAAACTTTTAAAATATTATTTTACCAAAGACAGTCTAAAAGATTGAAAGAAAGAAATAGTTTTTTTTCTTCAGTCAATTTTTTATTTATTTGGAAGTACGTTCACTAAAATGTATCTTTTTATTTTCTTATCTCATGCTATAAATCGATTGAATTATTTCATTCTTTGAATGTATGGTGAATCTTAATTTGTTTTCTTTATTGTTTAATGCATGTTTAGTGACTTAAATGTATTTTAGTTATTTTATTCATGAATTTATAAATTAGTATAAAAATATATTATATTATTTTTTTTCTTATCGTATACCAATAATACCATATCCTAATTTTTTTTTTAGATTTTTCATATCCTTCTTTTCGTATAGTGTTACTACAATATTCATATATGTATTCACGCGTTTTAGCCCTCATTTTGCCTTAATGAAATGATTGTGAAAAAAACAATCACCTTTCATCACATGCCAACATTTAGAAGGGGCTCACATATCTCTTCACGTGTGCTTAAAACTCACGGTTCAACCTCATTTTATAAGGATTACATTCTTCTTAAAATATAATTTATAACTTAGTTCATATTGTAACATACTTTTACTGTTCCACCGCACTTAATGCATTACCTCACCAATATGTCCATCAATGAGTAAGATACAAGAGTACTTTGTGTTCTGGTGGTACCCATAATAATAAGATATAAAATCTTAAAGAAGTGGGTATAAAATATGTGTATCAAAGTGAATACACATATCTTTATCCAAGATACAAATTGTATCTTGATCCTTGCATGTGCAGTATTCGAAATTTAAATTCTACTTGGATACCAACTTAATTTACCAAAAATGAATCATATCATTCGTAGGGCACAAACATCTTGGATGCCACTTGAGTGTATATGAACCATTCAACCGAGGTTATGGGAGAAGAACTTCATGACCAAGTCAAATTCTAATTTGGAGTCACTGTTATACAAATCTCCTTCGACTCAAATTCCTTTGTTTGGCTATACTCATCCACTCTGAAAAGGGATCCCACTTCAATCCCTTATCTCGCTTGACTTTTTCTCATTGTCATATGCCATTGAATTATACACCCAGCCATCAAGCGTAAATGGGAAACGCCTTATTCTTATGTGAACATATTTCCCAATAAACAGCCGAGTTCAAACCAAACAATCACACGTTCCTCGAATTGGGACCATATAACATCATGTGAAAAATAAAGTCCCCTTGGAACGTTTAAGCCTTAGAATCCATTCCTTTTATATAGTATGAAACTATCCCAAAAATTCAAAATATATTGGTACCATTGAGTCACCACTTCTCTCAATGTCAAACAATGAACTACCACAATGTTAGCACGTGTATCTCGTTATTTTTTCCCTCGATGTATTATTACTGAGTGTGACAAGGTGAAGACTCTACTCGAAAGAAATATAACCCACGGATGACCATCATATCAAAATAACTTCATTTGATGTACTCATAATACTCAATAACTAATGTCGAGGTTTGTGTGTAAATAGTCTATGAAAATGCGACAGGGTGGTCCGATTATATGTATAATTCGTAGACTAGGTCCCATACGCACCAAATCCAATTCGTCCAAATTTTTGTGACACCCTGTCTAATAAAATACCGGGTGATCAGTCCTATACCAAATTAAAACAGGAATCTCAGTTGGATCACCCTTAGCATCACTGTCGAAAACTTTTTAAAACTTACTAACCACCTAGTATTCCAAAAGTTGGTGCCAATTTTAACTTTTTGATTAAACAAAACAGCACATGCGGAATTAAATATAAACCATTCACACAACGGAATGAAAATAAACTGAACCATTAATTACACAACTTGCCGAATAAACCATCAGCCACCAAAGGGAAATAATCCAAAATAAATATCCAACACGTGAATAAAACAAATCTGAAACTGAACTGAAAGTCTGGGCGAAATGTCCTAAATAAAACTGAAACTGATACAAAATTCCTACTCTAGGAATGAATGAAAGATGCGTCTAATCCAAACTCCTGCTAGCATCCACATATGCCGCAGCTCCGTGTTCGTGGAATAGAATATCAATCATGGCGTCCCTATGGCTGGACACCTAAAAGGTTTTGAAAATAGTTTTATAGCAAGGGTTAGAACCCAAAACATTTTGAAAATATTTAGCAAGTGAATTAACTGCAGTAATTAAAATGCATGAATGCGCTTCATATTTAAGTTAGTGTCGCACTCCCTTGTGGACATTCTCACCCCTCCACTATTGTGCACACCTACCGGTTACCTTAACCCCACCTAGTTGTACTACCCCGTCCAACTAGTCCTGGTATAACCTTCCCTTGTCATACTACTCTAACCCGAGTATAATGATTCTTGAATTATAAGTTATCTCACAATTAACTTAATTAATTCCTCTTAAATAGTATCATATAACTGTGTCACAAGTTATATAAAGTAAATACATCACACACTGTATTATTACCCGTATATAATAATTACTACCATTATATACGTACCTTTACCACAACATCCACACATATAACATACGTATATACATCCATTCGAGTATACCCTCGCCGGATGATTCCCTTTAAAATATTATCTCACTAGGTGTGCTAACAAAGCCTAGTTTTCCCAAGTTGGAATCGCTCACCAACTTGGCCCAAAATATAAACGTAGTGGAGGCGGTCATATTCCTTTCCTGAAAGTGAGATAAATCCCTCACCCATATATACCGGACGCTATGACCTGGGAATATACTCGTCCTACTCCTCAAGCTAGGGGATTCACTCACATCGCATAGCCTCCCTTGATAGCATTAGAGTATATTAATTGAATAAATATCTAGTCACCGATATTTAATATCACACACAATATATACACGTATATATATACTACCACTACACCGTATATATATAATATAAACCCTGACTCTACCGTGTACTCAAAATCTCGTACACTTCCTGTAATTTAATATCACACACAATATATACACATATATATACTATCGCTACACCGTATATATATAATGTAAACCCCGACTTTACCGTGTACTCAAAATCCCGTACACTGCCTGAAATTTCCTGAGTCTGTGGCCCGACTCAACGTAATTAATCTTTCTCACTTAATAATTTATCATCATCCCGAGTCTATGTTCCGACTCTATTTATTTAAATCACATCTCAATTTATATAATACTTTCCCCGAGTCTATGGTCCGATCCTAATTAAATTAATTAACACACATTTTAATTTAATACCCTCCCGAGTCTATCGTCCGACTCTAATTAAATTAACCAACACACATATAAATTTAATACCTCCCCGAGTCTATCGTCCGACTCTAATTAAATTAATTAACACATATATTAATTTAATACCGATCCGAGTCTGTGGTCCAACTCCTATATAATTAATTTACACATTAATTAATTTATACCAAACTGAGTCTGTGGTCCGACTCCCAGTTAATTAATTTACGCTTTAATTAACCAATACAAATCCGAGTCTGTGGTATGACTCTAATATAATTAATTATCACTCTTATTAATTTAATCCTACCCTACCCTACAATCCGACTCTAATTAAATTAATTATCACACTTATTAATTTAATCCTACCCGAGTCTACAATCCGACTCTAATTAAATTGATTATCACACTTATTAATTTAATAACTACCCGAGTCTACAATTCGACTCTAATTAAATTAATTATAACGCTTATTAATTTAATAACTTGGTGTCACCCAACCATTATCCCCGGACTCGCTCACTTGGCCCATACCTTAACATTTTCCGAGTCTTTGTTCCGACTCCAATTTAATTACTTTCTCTCAATAATTAATTTAACACTTGATGTCACTTAACCAACATACCCGGACTCGCTCACTTGGCCCATTTTACATCTCATAATATCATACTCACATATTCTCCTACAATGTGTCACACATTTACTTCCATAAATTTTCCAATTATATTTGCCTATAATTATCAACATACCCGGACTCAATTCACATGGCCCGAAATTTAATATTTTCCGAGTCTATATCCCGACTCTAAATTAAATAGTTTATCTCCAAACTTAATTTAATATCTTCGGGTCGCTTGAACAATATACCCCGATTCACTCACTTGATCTGTATTTCCCTATTTTGAAATAAAACCTCTAGATTTCATCCATTAAGTGTCCCACATAAATTTATCCTAGTCCAAATTACTTTCTTCATAATTGCTAGGAATATTTGTTTAATAATTATTTATCACTTATTAATGTATGAAACTTAACTTTTACTAAATTTCCCTTTATATAACAAACTGGCCGAACTGCCCAGATTTCGCCATCATCGATCGATCGAGACCCTTGGGTCGATGGATCGATCGTTCCAGTAATCGTCCTCTTCAGCCACTGTCAGCCATGGACGAAACTTAAAGCCTAAATTCTCAACCTAAGCCTTTAACCAAATACAAATAACACATCCTCCATATCAGGAAAGGGTCCAAACATCCCACAGACCTAAATTCATCATCAATATCCATAAATTCCAAGGTTTTCCCGATTTGGGTATTATCCGGGTTTCAAATCCCCAATACGAATTTCATTCACTTTATCAGCAATTTAGCATTGATTCTCACTGGTTTTTAACATACGATTCATTCCTCTACATTCTAGAATCATCAACACAATAAATCTCACCCTTAATCCTATTAAGGTATATTAAATTCCAAAAACCCAATTTAAATTTTGGTCACACACACAAAACGAAATTTTGATTCACACATCAATATGATATGAATTGATTATCAGCAATTTAGAAATCACAAGAGCTAACCACTTGCCTAGAATTATTCGTAGTGTCTGATCCGTTGGTGTAGTCCCTTAATTTGGCTCCAACATCCCCAATTTGGCTCTTGATTTGCTTTCCCCCAATTTTCCTCTCAAGCCCTAGGCTTAGAGTTGAGTTGACTGTCGTTCCCTAATCTCTCAATTAGGTTAAAAATATCCAATCCTGTTTTTGGCCATGTGAGTCTAATTAAAAAGGCCTAACTCACCCCGTTTGGATCCGGCTATGCCCAAAAATACCCCGAGACCCAATTACTACCGTCGGGTACTCTTTTCTGACTATCTCGACCCATTCGGACTCAACCACGCACTCAGAATTGCTATCTGAAATACTTTTTGAAATTTCCAAATTTCGACCTCAAAATTTGACACACGAGATTTTGAACCATTAAACTTAAAATCGCCAATTATAATTAATTCGGCTTACTCAATTAAATTCTCCAACTCATGAATTTAAGTTTCTCCAATTTAAATATTTTTATAACTCCCAAAAATAATTCAATATTTAATCCTCAAAATTACGGGGTGTTACAATTTTATCTTGATTAACTTAGGTGAACTTGCAAGATAATTTGAATCTAAATGAAAACAAACCACAACCAACCAAATAGATTACATAAGATGAAGAAAAATTCCTTTCGGGCAAAACTTATAATCAGCATTATTTTCAACAAGGCAGACATACACAGACTTACAAAGACTTAGAGATCCACTTATTTACACAGCAATACCTTCAAGTTATCCACAACAAACAATGCAGATCCAACACCGTTCCACAGCAAGCTTCCTCTTGCTCGGTATCCACTGATCAGCCTCTAGAATCGATATACCTTTGTTCTTTAGCCATAGAGAATAAACTCCATAAGGTCAACAGTAGAATATCACTCTACATGGGTATGAACATATAATAGTGTTCTTGTAGGGTTTGACAAAACTCAACAAATCATCCAAGGGGTTTGATTTATAAAATAAAAGTTCTTTTCACAAATTAGGGTTTGGAGACCTTTTGGATGCATAGAATGGAAAATCTCACCAAAATTTTTGATAAAACTTATCCCAATACCCCATTTTATAGAAAACACAATTTTGGAGGTGGAACAAAATTCGAGAAGAGTCGTACGAACGAAAACTAGACTTTGTTCGAACAAAAATAGCATCTCGTTCGAACAAAGGTAAAATTCGTTTGAACGAACATATAAGGTTTTGTAAACAGACCAAAACCTGTTTGATGTTCGTTGGAATTCCGTTTGAACGAACTCCCATTCTCATTCGAAAGAATGCCTAATGTCATTCGAACGATAACAAAAAAAAATCTTTTGAAAAAAGATTTTAAGAACATGCTTCAAACAAATTATAAAAACATCCTCGAATAAAGTTTTTATGTATAAATGAAAACTATCGACCTTCCCGATCAATATAGCGATGATTTCAATACATTCAATCTTCGATTGTTGCTCGATCACTAACTTGTCTTCACTTTGAGTCCTTTAAAAGTACATGATGATGAAGTTGTAATGAGATACAATAAATTAAAATATATATTGAGCAATTATAAAACGTGCTCTTACAAATCTCCTCCTATGGCTATTTTGGTACAAATAAAATCCCTAAGCCAAGTAGAACTAATGCCCTCCTAAACCCGAAAAGGAAAAGACATTTGTTGAATTATCTTCAACTAGGAGTCTTCATCATGTAGTCCATGAAATAAACAAGACAGAAAAGACCTACACACATTAAGAAAAAGAAATACCGTCGAGATCATGGAGTATCAATAAGAGAGAAAACCTGAAATATGTTCTCACCATGTCGTCCGTAACAGACAAAAGGGCTAGAACCTAATCCTGAAACGTTAGCATCACATGAAACCAGATTTGAAATATCATCACAAAGATATAAAATTAAGTTTATGCAATGAGAATTTAATGAAGCAACCAATTATTTTTGAAAACTTTTCAAATTTTTTGGTATATAAGAAGTACATGTATATAAAAGGTACATATAAGTACAAATACAATTAGTCACAGCATAGAGTAGCACAAAAATATCTAAATCATCAAAATGGAATGAAATTGTGTGAACTTAAATCATGAAAAAATCAACATAGGCATACGAAGCAAAGATTCACGAAGTCAAAGAAATACTCATAAAAAAAGAACTCAATTTCAACCTTATGTATAATAATGTTGAACGAAGTGAAATTGACTCGACTTATGAAAAATGCCATGAATTTTAATGCTTCTCAAATAAATAACTCCAAACTATTTAATGTGTTTGAAGGAAAAACATTCTGCAAACTCATTGATCTTCAACTTATAACACCCTCCAAATCTCACATTTTAATCATACACTTTCAAAACTTTTGAAGGAATCATAATTCTTATGATAGTTAAGCATTAATGATATAAAAACTTCGCCTTAACACTTCTATTTTTATGTGCCAAAATAATCCCTTAGGCTCTTGCTAATGTTGGCCTTTAATGCAAAAAAATTTATTCTTTATTAGACCCTTTCTATTTCTTTTAAACAAAAATAAATGTTTGAGGAAAAGAAATTAGGACGAGGGTTATAACAAGCACAATTTTGTCCTTGTACATTTTATTCGTCATTAAAAACTATTGAGATGAGAACACCGTATTCGACATATGACAAATAAGTACAGTGTTCAAAAAGTTCGTGTATGTGTGAAATAAAATCGATAAATAGTCTCTCATGAAAGAAGTAATCATCAAATATCAACGAAATGACAAACATGTTAAAGGAACGAAGACAAGTCTCAAAACATCATGAATGAGTCACATAAATGGATGGAATGTAATTATGATTCGAATATCTTAAATGTGCATCCAGATATGGTGTAAACTAAATACAAAAATTCATTTGATTTTTTCAAAAATTTATCAAAAATAAAATCTTTTTGAAAATTTCTAAAAGATAGTAAACATATAAATATGTTAAACATATAAATACAAAGATAGTAATGTGATAATCACCCAATACTAGATATGTAACCCAAACTCAATCAATGGCATAAATACACAAAGACTTCCTAAGATCCTCAAATCTAGGTGCATCTAAAGGTTTAGTGAAAATATCGGGTAATTGAGGTTAGGTACTTCCAAAACTCAAGGAAACAGTCTTTTCCTCAATAAGATCATGAATGAAGTGCTCACGAATTCTAATATATTTCGTATGAGAATATTGGACCGAATTACGAGAAATATGAATTGCACTCATATTATCATAAGAAATAGTCATTGTGCCTTAGGTAATCCCATAATATTCTAACGTTTACTTCATCCACAAGAGTTGTGTGGAACAACTCTCGACAGCGATGTACTCGGCCTCCGTCGTGGATAAATAAATGGAGTTTTGCTTCTCACTTAACCAAGAGATAAGAGCACTCCCAAAGAAAAGGCATTCATCTGAGGTGCTTTTATAACCATCAACATCCATGTCCTAATCGGTGGTATCTGAATAATCCGATAAACAATCATCGGTATCAAAGGAATGCCACATACCATAAGAAAGAGTGTCACTTGCGTATTTGATGGTACATTTAAGAGAAAGAAAGTCTACCGAGCTACGGAAGGACATTGATGCTGAGAGAGTTAAGTCTGCTCAGCTACAGAAGGACTTGGGTGCTGAGAAGGTGAAGAGAGCTAAGTCTAGAGGGATTGGCTTCAACGAAGGTTGGAATAAGGCCTTTGGATCAGCTTCTTCACAAATCAAGTTTGTGAATAAAAATTACTTCAAGGATGGCTGGTTTGCTGCTCTGGTGGAGGTCGGCACTCCGAAGGATTTTGAGTTATTCTCGCAATACGATCCCGGAACTCCTCCAAACCTGGATGAGGATGTTGATGATGGGGGTTCCAGTGAATCTTTGATAATGGTGGAGTTTGCCGATCAACACCAATACGTTGATTCTACTGTGCCCTCTAAAGTTAATCCTCCTCCTCCTCCAGCTCTTACTTCTTCTTCAGCTAATCCTGAGGCAGATAAGAAGAAGGTGTAAAACCAAGTAGCTTTTATTTTTCTTTTTTTTCAATAGTTGGACTTTTTTCTTTTTTTTGAAGATGTATATGTACTTCTCTTTTTTATTAATGAAAAGATAAATATTATTGTTCTTCTGCTTTGTTTTTCAATACTCTACACTTTGTTGATTGATGACTTTCTTCTTTTTAATAGTTTATCGATAAATTTGGAATACTTTTCATCTACTGACTCTGAGCTACTTCAGAGGTGTAATGAGCTTTTCAAAGCTGGTCACTAGGGCTGTAAATCGGGCTGGGTGAGCCGGGCTTGGCGCTGCTCAGGCTCGGCCCGAACTCACATACCCATGCTCAAGCCCGAGCTCGGCCCGAATTATTTTTTCTCACCTAGGCCCGAACTCGGCTCATAAATATTACGGGCTTCGGGCCCAATTTCGGGCAGGCCCGATTTCATTTTTTTTATTAAAAAAGTTTAATTAATTTTTTTTCCTTGTATTTCCATCATGGACAAAATTATACATTAAAATCTAATTGATATTTCATGAAATAAATATATAATTATGAAATGTATTAAATTAAAACAAGGGAAATAAGAGTGAAAAGCTACAAATCCCTATTAAATTTCAGACATTTAGCATAATTTGATCACTTACAAAGGCCTATTGTGACTTGATCAATTATTAAATCAAATACCCATAATGAGATTAACAATAAAATCACAAAATTGAAAATCACATGTAACCTAATGTATTATGACAAATGATTTTTTTTAGAAAAAATAATAAATGAAATAAAAAGACGAAACCTAATTGAACAATATTAACATAAATATGTTATATTATATAAATTATTTATTTATTTATTTATTAATATGAAGTTCGGGCTTCGGGCCCAATTCGGGCTTGGCGAAGTTCGGCTCAAGCTCGGCCCAAAATTCATTCGGGCTTGGAATTTTGGCTCAGGCTCGGCTCGGCTCAAACTCAAATAAAGCTCGGCCCGAAAATAGCGGGCCGAACGAGCGGGCTTCGGGCCTCGGGCGCTTAATTTACAGGCCTACTGGTCACTTATCTCTGATTGAGGACAACCTACTGAAGTTGTCTACTATGAAATGATTGAAGAACTGCAAGAACATCACAACGAAGTTAAGGCGGATTTACGTAAGGATTGTGAGAAAAATTCTAAGCCCTTAGTGAAGGTTGGGGCTTTGAGAAAAATTTGGATAAATTTGCTTCTCATTTCCAAAGACAAGAGTTCCTGCTGAAATGTTATGTGGATGAAGCCAGGGATATTGCCAAGCTTCTAAAGGAAGAGAATGACAACTTGAGAGATGAAGTTGATGCCCTAAAGTCATTCACTGTCGTTTCTACTACAAATGAGGGTTATTCCTTTTTGGAGGCTGAAAACGCAAGGTTGAGTGAGGAGTTAGAGTCTCTAAAGAAAATAAAACATGTTTATTCATCTTCTTGAGCTAGAGTCAAGCCTGGCCGAGGTACTACAGAGGAAGTTAGGACCCAACAGGCCCTTACCAATTAAGTTGCGTAATTAAAAGCTAAAGATCAAGCTATTATTGATATGTCCCATAATCTACAGGACTTGTGTGAACAACTATCCCCTAAATCTTATCCGTTACAAGCTAAGGGTGGAGTGTTGAAGAAACTGCATTCCCAGGTTGACAGATTAACCTTTTAATTCCATAAAAAACAAGGGAAGTTTGGATGGATGGGTATAATGAAGCTCTGGGGCATCTTGATGATAAGCTTCAGTAAGCTAAGAATGAGAGCTATAAATGGGTTTGGATAAATGCTTTGACAGTGATGAAAGTGGATCAAAATAGCTCATTGTGGGACTGGTATGATCCAGGCTTGCTTGAACTTGAAAATTCTCCTTTTAAATTATATGTCAATTGGATTCCAGTCCATCGTATTCCTCAATGCTTGATTTCGAAATACTTGGAAGATTATGAGCTTCATGATGAATTAGAGATCATCCGACCTCCCCACTCGCTTGATTGTCCCAGTAGCAGTAATACCAAAATGTTTCAAGATTTTAATTTCATCAACTCTCCGTATACTTTAGATGATCCTCCTGCTGGAATGAATCATATTTCAAAAGCTAAAGGGAAACGTCCTGCGAAATGAAGCTTTGTACTTTGTTGTGTTAATACAGTCATGTAATTACTTTAATTGAATTAAATGGAAATTTGATTAACTTATCTTGTGTTGAATGTTAATCCTTTCTTTAACATTAATTCTAGTGATACACTTTGATGAAGTTAAATATTAATGATCAATGAGTGCAGATGTTATACTAGCATACTTAGATTAAAATCTAAATTTAGAGGTAATTAGATGAATACATAGGTTCTACCAATATACTTAAATTGAAATCTAAATTCAGAGCTAGTTACCCATGTGTCTCCAAAGGTTTTACTAATGCACCCAAGTATTGGATTTTTGCATTAAATACCACTGATGCGACTAGGCGTTTGTGGAATATGTGCTTACATTCCTCTTGAGGAACCTTTGCAACGTTCTTCCTGTACTTTGCCCAATAGGATAAACATATTATTTTATCCTTATGTTTGTGGACCAAGTTTCTTGAGGATTTAACATCCATTTGACTTGGACTTCGTGTATCAAAGATTATGTTTTGTGGCTACTCCGAGCAGCTTATTGCTTCTGTCGAGCAACATCCAGGGAAATATTTACTGAACCAAGCAATAATTTTCTGAATCGAACAACAATTTATAACTTTTTATCAAGTATCTAGAGTAGTGCATAGCACTAGTACTCCCAAAAAAAATGAACCACAAAAATGGAAAGAAAATGAAGATTTTATTAATATTGCAAGTTGAAAACTGATTACAACATTATTGATAATACTTTCTAAGATGCTCTGCATATCATCGGTTTTTGAATTCTTCACCTTCTAAGGTTTCAATTTGATAGGTTCCAGGTCGTATGACTGCTGAAATAGGGTAGGGCCCGTGCCAATTGGCCTCAAGCTTATTATTTTTCTAGAGCACTTTCTTCAACACATAATCTCATTCCTTCAAGTTGGTCGGTTTCGTCCTTTTATTGTAAAAATGGGTTATTCTTTGCTGATAAGAAGAATTGCGCAGGGCAGCATCTTCTCTTACTTCTTCCAGCATGTCTAGATCCAACCTTCTCATTAGGTCACTTACTAGAGAGTTAAAATTTAAAACTCTATGGGTTGGTAAGCCTAGATCGACAGGAATGACAGCTTCAGTCCCAAAGGCTAACATATATGGGGATTCTCCACTTGTTGTTCGCGGTGTTGTTCAGTATGCCCACAAGACAGAGTGTAGCTCGTTCATCCAATTTCCCTTGGCAGCATCAAGCCTTCTCTTCAACCCGTTAAGTAAGGTTCCATTCATAACTTTAGTTTGTCCATTTCTTTGAGGATGTCCTAGAGAATAATGAAATTTTTTAACATTGGAATGAGCACAATAATTTGCGAATTCATCATTGTCAAACCATGATCTATGGTCTATAATGAAAGCATAGGGCAGCCCATACCAACAGATGACGTTTTCCCATATGAATTGATATACCTTTTCATAAGGAATATCTATCAGAGGCTCTGGCTCCACCTATTTTGTAAAATAGTCCATGGCAACCACGAAGTATTTAAATCTTCCTAGGATGGTTGGAAGTGGCCCAACCAAATCAATGCCCCATATGGCAAATGGCTATGGTTAAGTCATTGGAGTGAGAGCAGCTTGTGGAGTTTTGCGAATTGTGGAAAATCGCTGACATTTATCACACTTCTTGGCAAAAGTAGCACAGTCTGCTCGCATTGTTGGCCAATAATATAATTGAGTGTTGATTCTTAACAGAAGTGTTCTCCCCTACTATATGAGCGTCACATGATCCTTCATGAACTTCCTGAATTAGATCATGGACTTCTGATGGATGCATACAGCGCTGTAAATTGACTATTAGTCCTCTCCTATACAAAACACCTTCATCTAATACATACCAAGTTGCTTTGTATTTTAACTTCTTTGCTTCCACCATATTTGTTGGTAGAGTTTCTTCTTTAATGTATGCTCTGATGGGGTCCATTCAGGATGGCCCTGTATCCATAGCAATGAAATTGATGATCAAATCTTCATCTATGCACCTATTGGCCAAAATCTCAATAGGGATAGTTTGTCGAAGTTTAATTCTGGTAGTAAAGGCTAGCTGAGCAAGGGTATTAGCTTAGGCATTTTCCAACCTTAGGATTCTATCCATCTGAACGACTGGTAATTTTATAATGACTTTCATCGTCTTGGATAAATACCTGGTTGTCAATTCTCTTTTGGCTCCATATAAACCCACTGTTTGGTTTACTACCAGCCGAGAGTCACTGTGTTCCATAACTTTCTCAGCGCTCAATGAGTGGGTTGAACTTAGGCCCACAATAAGAGCTTCATACTCCGCTTCATTGTTTAAAGCCTAGAATTAAAAACATAGTGCATACTCAATATCAATACCAATAGGAGTGTTAAGTATTATACCTGCTCCACTGTCGGTTGAACAAGATGCCCATTAATATATAAGTTCCATATGGGGACGTTGCTATCGAATTCTTGATCTGTCAAACTCCTGTAGTGGAATATTTTTCTCTTTGCTTCTTCATACTTCCTGGTCATATCTAGTGTTCAGGAAGAGGAGTTTGGTAGGTCTGCAACTGCTTCTTCTGAAGAAAATTCTTTAATATCTTTCTTGGTAACATTATTTTCTCCTGATTTTTGTTATGTCTCATTATTTTGTTGCTCAGGGTCCTCAAAGTAAGTGAATTTCACAATGAAATTTGTTACTACTTAACCCTTCAGAGAAGACCTTGGCTCATATATGATATGATACTCTCCTAATTCCACAGCCCAGTACATTAATCTACCAGATTTCTTTGGCTTATGCAAAGCTTGCCTTAGAGGAATATCAGTGTAAACTATTATTATATGGTCTTGGAAATAGGGTTTCATGCATCTAGATGCTTCAATCAATGCCAATGTTAATTTCTCCAAGCAAGGGTATCTGATTTTTTCTCCTTGAAAAGCCTTACTGGTATAATAAATAGGTTTTTGAACTCCATTCTCTTCTCGAATCAGTGCGAAACTCACATCTGACTCAGACATAACTAAATACATGTACAAATTTTCACCTATGATTGGTCGGTAAAGCAATAGAGGTGACACCAAATACTTTTTCAACTCCTCAAAAGCCTTTTCACATTTTTCATTCCATTCAAAGCTTTTTCTGAGCACCTTTAAGAATGGCAGGCATTTATCTGTAGCTCGGGACACAAATCTGTTCAAAGTTGCTACTTGTCCAGTCAGTCTTTGCACGTCCTTCTTATAAGTTAGAGATTTCATTTCAATTAGTTCCTTGATCTTATCTAAGTTTTCTTTGATTCCCCTTTAGTTTACTATATACATGAGGAGCATTCCCTCTTGCACTCCAAAAATGCATTTGGTCGGATTTAACATCATCTGGTGGTTCTCAAGTTTATCAAAATTCTGGTTGAGATCGGCAATGTGACCGGATGCCTTTTTTCTCTTCTTAATCATATCATCTACGTAGACTTTTATATTCTTGTTTATATTTTACTCTAATACCTTATTCACCAGGCTTTGATATATATCACCTGCATTTTTCAAACCAAAGGTCATAACAATATAACAGTATGTTCCTCGTGGAGTGATAAAAGAAGTGCTTTCCCTGTTGCCAGGCTTCATTTTTATCTGGTTATAACTAGAACAGGCATCCATAAAGCTAAGTAACTCATGTCCTAATGTCGCATCCACGAGTTAATCTATTCGAGGTAAAGGAAAATGATCCCTTAGACATGCTTTATTTAAATATGTGAAGTCTACACACATTCTCCACTTGTTGTTTTTCTTTTTTACCATAACTACATTAGCCAACCAATCTGGGTATTTCACTTCATTAATAAAAGCTTCTTTCTGAAGCTTTTCGACTTCTTCCTGTATGGCTTGGCTCTCCTCGAGGCTAAACACTCTTCGCCTCTGTTTGACTGGTTTAACTTCTTCGTTCATGTTGATCTCATGACAAAATAAATTGGGATCTATCCTAGGTATGTCTTCATAACTTCAGGAAAACACATGCTTTATTTATTTACGGAAGCTCCTCAGTTCCTGTTTAAGAATAGGATCTAATGTTGTCCCTATTTGAGTGATGTAATTCGATTTATCATCATCTAACACAATGCTTTAAGTTTCTTCGATAATCTGTCCCTTTACCAACTCTATTTCCTCTCTTAGATTTAAGGTTTCTACCTCAGATTCTTCATCAAGCTCAGGAGTATCTACTTGGTTGGTAGTGTTTTTCTTCTTTATTTCTTCCAACTCTTCTTACTCGACAGAAGAGTAGTTAAATTTCCGAGCTACTTTCTAATCACCCTTCACAATTCCCATATCGAAATTAAAAGGGAATTTTAGACACTGATGAACAGTGGATGGTACTACTTCAAACTTCTTTAGCCCTACTCTTCCCAGATTATATTGTAAGTTGAATGGACATTTTTATACATTACAAAGAAACGGATCTTCTCTGTGCAGCTAGCTAGCCAGGTGCCTATCATCACCTCTATTTGGATTGTTCCCAAAGGGAAGACTTTCTCACCTGCAAAGCCTATTAGTGTTCGATGATAGGGTTCTATTTGGCTGAGTTTAAAATCCAAATTGCGGAAAAAAGGATAGAGCATGATATCCGTCGAGCTGTCATTATCTAGTAATACTCTAGAGACAATGATTTATTCCTCTCTGACTTTGATTACTAATGGGTCTTCATGAGGATATAGTACTCTTGAAAGGTCATTTTTAGAGAAACTAATTACTAGTTTGTTTGTTTTAACCTTTCTTGGTCGATCTTCCTCTACAAGGTTGATCATCTGTATATACGAGCATGTTTGTGCCTCATAGAGGTAAGATTTCCACTATGATGTATGATCTCCTCCTCCTACGTCTCCACCTGTAATCATTTGGCAATCAAAATAACTAAACTTGATACAGAATACCTCACGTTCTAATTACCGAGTTTTTTAGGGAGATCGACGTCATCATCCTGATCATCTTCATAAGTACTTTTCTTCTCCTCTCTGGGCTTGCAAGGATATTTTGATCTACGCCAACCTCCTTCGTTGTTTAGTCGATCAACTTACTGACTGAACTTTCCTCTTCGAATGAGAGTTTCCATCTTATTTCGAAAAGCTATACAACCTTTCGTCGTGTGACTGTGATCCCTATGAAATTCGTAATACTTAGTTTTGTCTCTCTTGTTCGAGAAACTTCCCAACTTATCAGGCCAGCGCACATCTTTATTATGCTTGATTTCTCTAAAAATATGGTGAATTCCCATGATTAATGGAGTATAATCATTATACTTCTTGAGTCGCTCTAAAACTCCTTTCTGTTTTGATTCCCTATGTTCTCTAGGGTCTTTGTTATCTTTCTTATCATTTTTTTCGTCAATTCTCTTGCCCGAGCTCCACTTGGCTGAATTTTTTCCTCGACATTCATAATCTTTGTTGCTTTAGCCATCAATTCTGCCATTGTCTTCAGAGGATCCTTAGCAAAAGTGTAATACAATTTTCGGGGATCAATCCACTCATGAGGGCAGATATTCCAGTCTTCTCCTCATAATCTACTACTTCTAATTTCTCGTTATTAAAATGAATGATGTAATCTCTGGTCCTTTCTCTTTCTTTCTGTCTCACACTAAGTAAGTGTGCCACCCTTTTCACAAGCTTTGCTCCAAAGCAAACGTTATTAATGAAAAGCTAGAAATTTGTCCCTGAGGAAGACCACTGTACCAGATTTGGGCAGATCCAGTAATGGTTCTAGAAATTCTCTACACCTTATTTCGTCAGGGATGGCATAAATATCAGCATCTTCTTGGTATTGTTCTATATAGAGGACTGGATTAGTTTTTTCATCATATTTGGTTGTTAGTACCGGAGCCTTGAACTTTGCAGGAGTAGAGAAGTACACAATTGCTTTCACAAATGGAGATCCTTTTACAAAGCTTCTTTGTAGTGGATTTCTTGTCTTTGCTATTTCTCCCAATCTGTCTTCCAAACTCTGTATGGATAATTTCCATGGATCACTACCAGCACCAAATTTATGCGTTGCAACTTTATTATTTACTGAAACATAAATGTTACCTGCAGCCGTTTCTCGATCCGAGTAACAGTTCTTTGAGCATTTGATCTAGATTAAGTCGTGATTTCCCTTTGATCAGGTGTTCGTCTGGCATTACCAGATCTTGCCCTGGTAACATTTATGTTCGCCCTGGGTCCCAAACGATCAAATGGAGAAGCACTACTTAATCTATCTAAGGCACTTGGCCTCTCTGGAGAGTAAGACTGTGTGTGGAAAGATCCAGATGTCCTAAGTAATGAAGTTGACCTTGGATGATAGGTGACATCTCTTGTTGATATCGAGTGGCTATATCAACCACCTCTTGGTGGGGGTGGGGGTGGGGGCATGTATCCTTGAGTAGACAGAGAAGGTGCTCTGGCTTGAAGGGTTTATGAAAGTTGTCTGATAGTATCTTGCATGGCCTCTTGCAAGACTGGCCAGAATCTCTGTTAGATCATTTGCAGATGGAGGAGCAGAAGGTGCAGGCAGAATACCTTCGTTCCTAAGACTTGATTCAGGAATTTTAGCCATTTAGATGTTTGATTGAGTGAGATCAATTAGAAATATCGTTCCCACAACGGTGTCAATCTGTTGATGCAAAAAAATAGACGAAACTAATTAATTGATAATAGATAAATAGAAATAAGAGACAACAGATTTTTAAAGTGGTTCGGCTTAAGGAAAGAGCCTATATCCACTGTTGTATATTGTCTTGGGATTATTCAATCGCCTCTCTTTTCGTGTGTCCCTGTATGTAGGGTTTACAATGTATTTATAGTCCTCGGGGGGTGTACAATAGCTGGATTATTAAAGGATGGAATGTATTTATATCTTAAACATTTACATCTATACAATCATTAACTGTTGTCGTTTGCCTATCATAGTTGGTCGGTATTCTTGATGTTGGTCGGCATCCTTGATGTTGGTCGGTATTACTAAAGTTGGTTAGTATTCCAGCCTTAATGACTAGGATTAATCTCCCATTATATAACATGTGTCAGTATCTGAATGGTCCATTTGGATGGACAACTTTTGGTATAAAAAATAATGTTGTTTTTATTATTAGGAAAATGTAATTTTTATTGAAATTGAAATCGCGTTCAAAATCCGAGAGTTTTATATTTTATAAAAATAGGGGAATTTCGAATTTTTATAGAAGTCTGAACTAGTCCAGATTTTTCGACGACTCGGGGTCAAAGTAAAACTCTTTTGCTTTTAGAGTTTGTTTAGGAGTCAAACACTTTTTAGTTATAAATATGCTCGAGTTTAGGGTTTCCAAAACACATTTTAGCCTCCTCTAAAATCATTAGTCTCCCACAAATTCCATCTTCTCTTTTCCTCAAAACCTAAACCCATTTAACAACTTTCTACTCAAGATTTGAATAATTACACCAAAATTTCTCAAGATCATCCAAGAACATGTTTTTGTTGTTTTTTCATGAGGGGCACAACCTTCTAATCAAATTTTTCAAACGACTCCTTTACAAGCATGAATACTTGTATTGTTCGCCTTTAGTATTATGTGTTTTAAATGTTGCCTAAACACTAATGATCATTATTTTTGTAAAATCAATTTGAGAGACGAATTAGGGAAAGTGAAACTAAATTTGGGTTTGTTTTTACTCAAATATTTAATACGAATTAAGACTCAAAACCCTTGTATGTTTACGTTAGAGGTTGGGTTCTCGTTATAATATATGGACGCCCGCATGTTAAAATAAATCGTTTGAATTTTATAAATGGAATTGGACTCGCAAAATCATCTTATTTGCGTGTTGCTTGTAGAATAGAAATATATTGTTCTATGCCCCCAAAATATGCACGTGAATGGAAATTATATAAGTTGTTGAAAATTAAATTTGTTTAATTAATATCATAATCAAACGTACATAATTTTGATAGATAGAAATCTTGTGGTGAAATTAATGGATCATTGTGATAGGATAAAATATATGCCTTATGTTCTCGTTAATTACGTTAATATACAATACCACGGGAACGACGGGATCGTTGGGATAATTATTGCCCTCACCTTCGTTTAGGTTACTTTCTAGGTGTGGGACTAGTAGGTAAGCCTTGGTTATTCTTAATGCTTTCTAGATATGGGACTAGATAGTTTGGCTTTACGGATGGATAATTTCGGGGTGGGGCTGAAATTTTACGTCATTTTTTTTGGATCGTTAGCCTAGGCGCGAGTCTATGTAGTAACTCTTGGTAGGTAATCTTTCTAAATGATAGGCTAGGATACACTTGTATTTTGGAGACTTGTAGGTATGGGATTAGGGTGGTTTGAGGATTTATGCTCGATTAAAGGGTGGGGCTAATTGAAAATAATAAGAAATTGGGAAAAATGATAATTAATGCCTAAGACAATAAATGGGTATTAAAATGAATTTGTGTCTCGAGCATGTACAAAACTAACACCAATTGGGTTTACTGACTATAACGACGTGGGTGTATGTTAGTATCACGAGTATGTGAGGGTCTAATGATAATTGGGTCGACTGACTATAATGACGTGTTATGCATGAAACCTTATAAGTATGTGCGGAGCTAACAAAATTGGACTGACGGGCTATAGTGAGGGGGATGGGTGTGATGTGTAGAACCTTAAGTGCGCCAAGAGTATGTGCAGGACTGATAATTAGGTCAACTGGTTATAGTGGTGTCGCACATAAATGAATAATTTAGATACTTAAATTAAGTAAGAATAAGAGTTATTGTTTAAATTGAAGTTGTAATGGAATAATTGGACTTAAACATTGGGGTGGCTTAGTTATCTGGGTAGCTAGTGGTAGTTTATTTTTACTCGCATGTTAAAATATATCTCGCTTAATTTAAAATACTCTACTGCGATATTTATCATGTATAATATTACTTTATGGGTTTACGGATACTAATTGGGAGGAATAGTTAGTGTTCATGCAGTGGGCTCTGACCCATTGCGTTAACTAACATTTCAAGTATAGTGATGGAGTAGTTACGTAGCATGGGTTGGAGATTTTAGGAGTGCAGGTGGAGATTTATTTTATCTGCTTCAGTAGTTTATATTTACTTTCCACTCCAAAATTTTATTATGAGACTTTCATTTATGGATTTGGTGGGTTAATCGATTCCAGAGTTATTTACGATTTCAGTCAGATATTTATGGTTAGACTAATTCAATTTAATTTAATAATTTGGAGTTGGATTTATTTTAGAGATAGCATGGTGATGGATTTTAATTTGCATGAATGTTCATATTTGTTGGTTGGATATATGTGAATATTATCTTGTTCAAAAAACTTAAATGTCTCATATTTCTATCACATGTTGAAAATGATAACTTATTTAGTAACGCTCGACGTAGTTAGCGGCAACAGCTGACCAACTCACTGGCTAGAATGCACGGGGTGTTATAGTTGGTATTATAGCATGGTCTTAGATCTCGTAGGTTGTAAGTCCATTTAACTTCCGCATTATCGATCTTTGATTCCCTTATTCATTTGTACTCTCTAAGATATTAGGTCTAGCATATGTGTTAGTTGTGTTTCTTGGAGATAGGGAGTTTTGTGTTAAGTACATTATCGACATTGAGGTTAGAAGTAGTAATATTAATGTGAGGATCCTTAGATTTGATTTGGGAGATATTATTTATTTGGCAGATTATTAGTATAAATTTTGGGTACGTCTAGTATCGATGACGTGATGTGATTTGATTTGAGGATTTAAGTGTTGCGATTACTTTTGGAGATAGAATCGAGTGGTGATTCGTGTGAGAGCGTGGTACACAGTTATTTTCATTCATATATATATATATATGTGTGTGTGTGTGTGTGTGTGTGTGTGTGTGTGTGTGTGTGTGTGTGTGTAATTAAGATATATATTGTATTTTTATCTGTGGGATAAGTGCGGCTAGGATTGGGTAAATGGGCCCCCAATCTGGCATTCTACGGGTAGGCATATGTAAGTCTTATGTTATTGCTCGATTTTTATGTTTACGCTTCGCCCAATTTTGAGGACAAAATTCCTATCCTAGTGGGAAAGTAACACCCCATAGTTTTAGACCGTTTATTTTAAACCGTCGTAATAAAAAGTAGGAAAAATATTTTTTAAATTAGATTCTTTTTGGCATTTAAAATGTTATTTTTAGTATTGAGAAAATGGAACTTTTATCGGAATTGAAATCGAGTCCAAAATCGGAGAGTTTTACATTTTATTAAAATAGGAGAATTTTGGATTTGTATAGAAATTCAAACCGGTTCGAATTATTTGGTGAACCAGTTCGCTTTGTCCGTGGGTCAATATAAAACTATTTTGTTTTTAGAGTTTGTTTAAGAGTCAAACACTTTTCAATTATAAATAAGCTCGGGTTTAGGGTTTCCAAAACACACTTTAGCCTCCTCCAAAATTAATAGCCTCCCACAAATTTCAAATTCTTTTTACCTCAAAACCTAACCCATTTAACAACTTTCAACTCAAGATTTGAATAACTAAACTAAGATTTCTCAAGATCGTCCACAAACGTGTCTTTAATGGTTTAATGAAGAGGAATGCAACCATCCAATCAAAAATTTCAAATTACACTTTTACAGACATGAATACTTCAATTGTTCCCCTTTAGTATTATGCGTTTTAAATGTTGCCTAATCACTCTACTCAACAAAGCCTTTTCCCAATTATTTGGTATCGGTTACATGAATCTCATTTTTTCATTTCATTCTTTTTAGTGCAATATCTCCAGTTAAACCACGTGATATCATGTCTTTTTTTTCAATACCCCACCATGTCAATTTAAGCCTACCTCTACCCCTTATGTTACTGTCAATACTAACTAAATCACTCTTCATTATGAGAGAATCCATTGGTTTATGCTTGACTTATCCAAACAATTTAAGTCAATTTTCTCTTAATTTATCATCTATAGGATCTACTTTTATCGTTTTACGAATTTGTTCATTTCTAATTTTATCCTTTCAAGTTTTATCATAAATTCATCTCAGCATTCGCAACTCCGCCACACTCATTTTTTGCACATTTTGTTTCTTAGTTGCCCAACACTCTATCCCATATAACATAGCGGATCTAATGGCAATCTTATAAAAATTTTCTTTTAACTTTAAAGGTATACGCCTATCACACAATACGCCGTTAGCACTTCTCCACGTGACACATCCTTCTCTAATCCTATGAGTATCATCACTAATATCTCCATATTTTTGGATAATAGATCCTAAATAACGTAAATGATCATTTCTAGGTATCTCTTGACCCTCCAATTTAACCACATCTCCATTTGTCCTATTACTACTAAAATTTCACTCCACATATTTTGTTTTTGTCATGCTTATTTTAAATCCTCTTATTTCCAGAGTTTCTCTCACGATTCCAACCTAGCATTAATCCCCGTCTTAGTCTCATCCACTAAAACAATATCATCGACAAATAGTATACACCATGGCACCTCATCTTTTATTTGTCCAATCAACTCGTCCATAACAAGAGCAAAGACATAAGGACTGAATGTTAAACCTTAGTGTAGACCTACTTTAATTAAAAATTCACTACTTTCTTCGACTGGTGTTCTTACTATAGTCATAGTCCCACCATATATATCCTTTATCACATCAATATATCTATGAGTCATTCCTTTTTATGTAGAACGAACTACATTATATCTTTGGGTATCCTATCATAAGCCTTCTCCAAATCTATAAAAATCATATGAAGAGCCTTCTTTTTCTCCCTATACCTCTCCTTTAAGCTCCTCAATAAATAGATTGCTTCCATTGTTGACCTCCCAAGCATAAACCCAAATTGATTCTCAGATACTAATGTTTTCAGTCTCAATCTATATTCAATCACTCCCTCTCAAAGTTTCATTGTATGACTCATTAATTTAATACCACGTAATTTAAACAACTTTGTATGTCCCCTTTAATTTGATAAATAGGTACTAAAACACTCTTTCTCAATTCATTAGGCATCCTATTAGTCATTATAATTCTATTAAATAATTTTGTAAACCAAGATACTCTTTCGTTCTCTAAGCACATCCAAACCTCAATAGAGATACCATATGGTCCTAAAGCCCTACATGTTTTCATCTTTTTAGAGCAATCCTAACCTCTGTTGTCCTACTTCTGAAAAAAAAAATCTCGAGTCTCTCTAGGTTCCTTTATATATAATATACTTCCATTATCTCCATTTCATAACCTTTTTTACCTAAACACTGATGATCATTATTTTCCTAAAATCAATTTGAGAGACTAATTAGGGAAAGTGAAATTAAATTTGGGTTTGTTTTTATTTAAGTTTTTAATACAAAATAAGACTCAAAACCTTTGTATGTTTAGGTTAGAGGTTGGGCTCTCGTTATAATATATGGATGCTCGCATGTTAAAATAAATCGTTTGAATTTTATAAATGAAATTGGACTCGTAAAATAATCTTATTTATGTGTTGCTTATAGAATAGAAATCTATTGTTGTATGCCCCCAAAATATGCATGTGAATGGAAATTATACAAGTTGTTGAAAAATGAATTTGTTTAATTAATATCATAATTAAACATACGTAATTTTGATAGAGAGAAATCTTGTGATGAAATTAATGAACCACTGTGATAGGATAAAATGTATGCCTTATGTGATCATTAATTGCATTAATATACAATATCGCAGGAACGACGGGATCACTGGGATAGTTATTGCTCTCACCTTATTTTACAATACTTGCTAGATATGGAACTACTAGGTAGGCCATGGTTATTGTTAATGCTTTCTAGGTATGGTACTAGATAGTTTGGGTTTACGGATGGATAATTTCGGGGTGGGGCTGAAATTTTACGTCATTTCCGTTGTATCGTTAGCCTAGGTGCGAGGCTATGTAGTAACTCTTGGTAGGTAATCTTCTTAAATTATAGGCTAGGATACACTTGTATTTTGGAAACCTCTAGGAATAGGATTAGGGTGGTTTAAGGATTTATGCTCGATTAAAGGGTGGGGGTAATTGAAAATAATGAGAAATCGGGGAAAATGATGATTAATGCCTAAGACAATAAATGGTATTAAAATGAATTTGCGTCGCGAGTATGTGCAAAACTAATGATAATTGGGTTGACTGAATATAGCGATGTGGGTGTATGTTAGTGTCACAAGTATGTACGGGGATAATGATTATTAGGCCGATTGAATATAATGACATGTTGTGCGTGGAACCTTACGAGCATGTGTAGAGCTAACAAAATTGAACTGACTGACTATAGTGAGGGGAATAGGTATGATGTGTAACCTTAAGTGCGCCAAGAGTATGTGTAGGACTGATAATTAGGTCAACTGGTTATAGTGGTATCGCAAGAAAATGAATAATTTAGATAATTAAATTAAGTAAGAAAAGAGTTATTGTTTAAAGTAAAGTTGTAATTGAATAATTGGACTTGAACATTGGGGTGATCTAGTTATGTGGGTAACTAGTGGTAGTTTATTTTTATTCGCTTGTTAATATATATATCGTTTAATTTAAAATACTCTAGTGTGATATTTATCATGTATAATATTACTGCCTGGGTTTACGGATGGAGTAGCTGCATAGCATGGATATTGAGATTTAGGAGTGCCGTTGGAGACTTATTTTATCTTCTTTATTAGTTTAGATTTACTTTTCATTCCATCAATCTATTGTGAGACTTTCATTTATGGATATGGTGGGCCAATCGGTTCCATAGTTGTTTATGGTTGTAGTCATATATTTATGGTTAGACTAATTCATTTGAATTTTATAATTTTGAGTTGAATTTATTTTGAGATAGCATGGTGATGGATTTTAACTTGCACGAATGTTTATATTTGTTGGTTGGATAAATCTAAATATTATCTTGTGAAAAAATCTTAAATGTCTCATAATTCTACCACATGCTGAGAGTGATAACTTATTTAGTGACACCCGATGTAGTTTGGCGATGGCGACTGGCCGCCTCACTTTCCAGAATGCACGAGGTTGTACAATTCATGGGCTCTACTGTTGAGGTGTATCAAAAGTAGCTAACAACAGTCTCTAGTTTAAACCAAATCTTGACCCCTAGTGTGGGATCACAAAGTTTATCCGAAAGGTTATGACTCTTTCGAACCCAAGAGGGTGGATCCTCTATATCATGGGCGGGATCCTCCGGTGTGGTGTGAGGAACAATGAGATCGTCGCCGGTGGTGCATTGTTCTCACACTCAAAGTTAGGATCAATAATTGTGGTCAACGCATCATCTCTAATTATGACGTTTATCGATTTCATAACCTTAGATCTTCTAATGTCAAACACCCTATAGGATCTACTAGACGATGAATACCCTAAAAATATTCCCTCTTTGCTTTTAGAGTCGAACTTTCCTAAGTGCTCTATATCTCTAAGTATATATCAAGGACTCCTAAAAACTCAAAAAAATGATAGGTTGGGTTTCTTACCTGTCCATAAGTCATATGGATTGTGAAGTGTGTATGGACAAAGATATACCGTATTCATCATGTGGCATGAGATATCAATCGATTTCGCCTAAAAATGTCTAGGCACGTTTCTCCCAAGAAGCATGGATCTAGGCATCTTTTGAATTATTCAGTTCTTCCTCTCAAATATCCCATTTTGTTAATGAGTAAGAACGATTGAAAACTCATGTTTAATTCCAACTTAATACCTACACTACTAATACGACATATAATTCCCTTACCTCATACCCCCAAAAAACTATTACAATTCAAATAAAGTAAAGAAACTTTTTTTAAAAAAAATTATACATTTGACCCATTATCTTTATGTTTAAAATTAAATTACATATTGTCCTTAGTCATTACTTTTTTACCTAGACCCTAAGCCTTATAACATTTATCTGATTTCATAAACTCTTAGTTTAGAGCCTTGAATAAGTAGATCATACTAAACCAAGCTCAAAATTGAAAAGTGGGTCAATCTACTTCACTATTATTTTGTGATTGTAGGTTATTCTACTTCATTATTACTTCGAGTATGTGCCTTAATATATTGAAATTGTTTATATCACTATGTGATAGTACCTGAACTCATTATCTCATTTAGTTCACAAATCCCATTAAATATTGATTCAGTTTTTATCTGAGAAAACCTTAACCCTTAGTTTTCATGCAACCGACGATTTCAGTAAGCGGACTTATGATTTCATTAAAACCTAGTAGCATACATTATAATTTTGGGAATAGACTGTCGTTATACCCACGAACGTGCTATTTGACTTATAGGACTCAGGGTTTGACTGCGTAGTTGTGCTTACCATATGGATGCCTCTCTTCGGAGTTGGCATTGACAATGTTACTTTATTTCCAAAACTTTTGGATTTATTATATCTCCAAAGGTTTCGGATTGACTATTCTCTAAATGTTTTGGCTGAATGTTATTATAAGTGTTTGACTACACATATAAAGCCTCTATAACTGATAATTGTGGGTTCTCATGTTATAGAAAAGTATCAATCCTTATCTTTATGACTCGATAGCACTTATCTAGTTATAATCACCATACTTTCCTTATAATATAAATTCATTCAATTATACCATTGTTTAGTACCGCTGATATTTCATATTATTCTATATTGCTTTCACTGCAATTTATTATAAACATTGACTCATCTCATTATGCTATCAACCACTGAAATGTTAACTTATTATAGAATTAGAATTATCTACTTGGAAAAGTTTTGCTTATTCTTTCCCCTTCCAAATAGAAACTGAGCTCGAAGAAGGAGAAATACGCCATGCCCCATGCATTTTTATTCTATTATTCCCAGGATCACATATTCGCTTACGTACGTTTGGGCGGTTAATACAAAGACGACAACATAGAATGGAATATATTCACTACCATTGACCAGCTTATGTAACCTTAACAAGTGCCCCTTTTACTTATGTTATATGAGACCCTAAGAGTTATGTAATAAGGTGAAGTTGCACCGTGTTTGAATAAAGTTTCATTTTTTCTTGAAACTTTATTTGCAATTACAGTTATTATTATATTATTATGGTGTGACACAGTATGCTCATCTCGTTCCAAGGTTCTTTAATGGCATCACCAAATTATCATAAACTCATCTTAAGGCCCCTACAACAGCCAAGACTTATTCCTACATACATATAAGTCACTAATTAATGATTATAACAAATTTTCCCCCGATTTAACTTGATTCAACTATAATTAAGGGTCCAAATTCAATTTTTGAAATTCTAAGTCTAAGTTCATCTTCTTCATTAAATTGGGCCAAATAAAGATACTTTTAACATCAATACTTTCATTAAGCTTATGATTACGCATTAATCAATCATTTACATTATAAAATGAATCAGATTTACAACATATAATGACTCAAAACATGTTAATCAAGGGTTTTCAATAATATAAGCCATGTAGTTTTTAGTTAAATAAGATTTTTAATAGGAACATAGGTTTAATTAATTAATCAATTTCTATCTATGACAAACATGTTTAGAAATAAGATCTTACAAATCAAAGTCACAATTAAACATTAATACCATGCTCCTAACAAATTGATTCATACGCAATGATGAAAGCCATAGATCTATTATATTACATGATAAGCAAGATAGTATTTCTTGTCATAAAAGAAGATTTATCTTTGATTAATTCCTCTTGAGTGTTCTTCCTTTTCTCCCAAAATTTTCCTCTTGTTTGCTAGGTTTTAATTATGATGCATTATGATATTTAATAAGGGTCATTAACCTATTTAAAACCCTAAACTCATTGGTCTATTATGGGCCCATTTTTGGACCCTGAAATATGTCTGAACACTAACCCAATACTCTTAAAACTTGACCTAAAGGTTTACTACCCCTAGGTCCCAATTTGCAACATTAAAAATATTATCTCGGGCCTCTATACACCCCCAAAGTCTCATTCAACCAAACTAACTCATAATATCAATTTATTATAACCGAATTGATTTAATTTACGATTCCTCGACAAATTATTTAAAATTCTCATTTTATATTCCGCTTAAAAATCCAAGTGAACCAACTCTAATAAATTACCCATTAATTCACTAAATTAAATATTAATAAAGAATTAAAGAATTATTTATTTAATTTCCAAAAATATGGGGCATTACATTCTTCCTTTCTAATAATAAAATTTCATCCTCAGAATTCGCCTAAGCCACATCTTGTATCACACACAAGGACAAAGAAACAATAATCTATTGGAGCCAAATCTCAACACTCGGTAGAAACTCATAGGTCGAACAAATGATCCAAATAAGAAAATCCCCATATATACACATAAACAACCCTTTGAGCACTGGGCTCAATAGCCTACGGAATCCCTCAAGAAAAAATGCTTAAACAAAGGCTTGCATTCTTAACACTCGCCAATGTTATGGAAAATTAACCATGTTGTAGCAATACAAACATGTCATGACAATAAAAACATGACAATACGAGTTAGTATCTCACCCACGCAGTGAAAAATCAACCATGTTTTTCTGCTCAACAGCTCATTCGTGTTGTAGCACGCCAAACTGCACTATCTAACCAAAAAGCTCACCCATGCTTCAGAGGACTAGTACACTAAAATACCCATCAAATAACCCATGAGGTCTTGCTCAATATCTCACTCACGATATGGCAGACCAATTTGTGTTATCCAACTTAACATCTCAGTCACGTTGCGATGGAATAACATACCAAAAATAACCAATAAATAACCCATGTTGTGGTAAATCTCCCATGTAAAACATCCCAGTAGATATACATATCACATTAAGTTTATATATATATATATATATATATATATATATATATATATATATATATATATATAGAGAGAGAGAGAGAGAGAGAGAGAGAGAGAGAGTATTGCTCCTATGCGATCTTCCCGCACAGGATATGTCCAGACCAAACTTCTTTCTCCTTTTTTTAGCAACAGTCACCTTCTTTCTCATGCTTCCTTCCATGTTTATACCAACAAAATAGGAGATTACTATATTCCCTATGATATAGGAGAAGAATATGCATCTAGCGGTGACCCACTTCACTTAAATCATGGGTATTTTACCAATCATCAACCTCACCCAATCAGTCCCGTATTTGCTCTTGTGCGTAAAGTTTGCACAAGAGAAATTTCGTATATATATACCATTCCCTCATACACATAAAAATAAAGGAAAATAAAAACATACACATATCACTACACTAAAATAATCGAATTGCCACTGTCCTTGATCGTGACAATTATAAGCGCCCCAACTCACTTTTTCATGGTCCTTTTGAGTCAGGAGTTTTTGTTAAACAAAGGGGTTACCAATATATTCCCATGGTCCTCGATCGTGGCAAACCATGTCTTGTCATGGTCCTTAATCGTGACAAACCATGTCTTGTCACATTTTATTAAGGATTGTGATAAGTCCTAAAAAATATGTTAGGAACTTGTCACGGTTAAGGACAGCGACAAAACTGTAACCTCAAAAAAATATTGGACAGTAGTTACTACGAGCAGAAAACCTACTTCAAAATCGCAAAAAAATTACTTTTATTCTAACAAAACAACAACAACCACAATATGAAATTAAACTAGTGGAACCAAATATGCAATTAAACTAATCAAACCAAATTACATCAAATACAAGTTTAATTACAATATCGTAAGTATCAAATACAAAGCCTCAATAATGCTCTAGGAGAAAAGTTGACCAAATGACAAATGACCCCACTATAATGCCGATATGTCAAACACCGTCTTTCTCATTCAACCATATGCCTTATCCTCTTTCCTCAATAATACTTAATCACTCTGACTCGGGACTCAAAAGGCTTTTGTGGAAGGCCATACACCATGGTTCCAGTAGTGGTGCTCAAATCATTCTTTCCCTTAGAAATCTGTGATCCTCCACATATGTCAAGCATATAGATTCTCTCCCCAAATGTCTTAAATGTCTACGGGATAACGGGATTGGGGTAGATTATATATAATATGGGGATGATGAGACGGACCCTATCAGTGAGGGGGATGGAGTGGAGGTTCCCTCACAAAACGTTTCCTTACCCTTTTCTTTATCCTTCACCTTCACCTTCCTCTTCCATTTATCCTTATTATGTCATGCAAGATTCTATTTGACCAATTTGAACTTATGATTCGTGGTTTGTTAGAGATTATCCAAATTCGAGTCTGTCTTCGATATGTACATGTCAACCTTAGAATATGAAGAGCTTTGACTGCAAGAAAGGGCCATCAACTTTGACTTTCTTATCCGCGAGTTGATACCCCGAGTAAATCCTTTTCTATATTGATCCATCTATTAGCTCAGTTCATTTGTACTCAGAGATGCCTTATCAATAGCACTCTGGCTACTCTTCACCCCCTTAACCGAACTTAAACCGTATAAAACATGCCATTAGCCTTGAAAATAAATATTAATAAATTACTGAAATTAACAATATAATTTATATTCTAACTTACAAAAGTCTAATCGACTTACAGATTAGCAGTCGCCCCCTTCTTCAGTCAAACCTTTACATAAGAATCGATCATATGTGGCTCTTTTCCCGAGACACCCTAGACTCTTGCATATATTAATCATTAAATTTTTATTTGACCATTAAATAAAATGTGAGCAATTTAAATAAATCTACTTACCATGTTATGGTCCATCTCCACGTAAGATGTCCACTCGAAGTAGTGCACATCCACTTTCTTTGAATGGTTAGTCCTTGTCAGCTCTCGAGTGGCCAATTGGATATCAGATGCCTCAAAATCTACAAACCCCAGCCAATTGGCCAATGTCACTTGCTCCATATCTGGGAATTAGTCCATTAATCGAAGCACATACTCTCGATCCTTCCCGAAATAGAGGGTGCGCAGATTCTTCTCCCACGTCTTCCACTGTTCTCGTATAATAACCAAGAAATTGTCCCATTGTACGGGGGGCATGTCATGTGTTTCTACCCAATAAACATATAATACGATAAAGTTAGCGAATTAACATTCAACAAACATGTAATAAAATCCGATATCAAAGTCATATATTTAATATAAATGTTGAGATTTTAATACCTCTAATGCCCCCCAAATTGCCATATTTAACTCCTCAGTCATGTTCCTCCAATTATCGTACCTTGGAACACTTATTAATTTCATTAATTCTAATAACCTAATCATTATATTCGTCTTATTTTCAATGACGCTTCTAATCTTATTGAAATTAATGGGTTTTATATTTTACAAACCCTCGTCCCCTTTCCTGCTTTTTCCCATGGTATGATGGCCAACTACACTAGATGTAGACATATTCTATAAAAAATAGCATTCAACAACAAGAATTTCAATAAAACAAAACTAGTCCAACTCTTTGAGATTATTTTTACAAATTAGTTTTGTGTCGCGTGATGTTATCGTGCCTCTTTTTGGACAGTTTAATATTAAATTACGTTTTCACCTCTAAAGTCTTACAAGCTTAGGCCTTGAATTTTTGAAATTTCTACACAATTGTGAATCTCATAACTACACAGGCAGTTTTGTTGTTATATTACGTTTTCACACTCTAACACCCTATTTTCAAGCTTAGGCCTTGGATTTTTGAAATTCCTGCCTAATTCTCACCTTGTGAGTCATGCGACTAGATCGATTGTTTATACAAGTTACTTTAGTGCCATGTGACAATATCATGCCTCTTTTTGAGTAATTTTGTTATTAAATTATGTTTTCACCCCCTAACGTCCTATTTTTAAGCTTAGGCCTTAGATTTTTGGAATTTCCACGCAATTATCACCTCGTGACTCACAAGACTGCACCAGTTATTTCTATAAGTTATTTTAGTCTCGTATGATCTGATTGTGCCTCTTTTTAGGTAGTTTTGTTGTTAACTTACGTTTTCACCCCCTAACACCAAATTTTCAAGCTTAAGCCTTGGGTTTTTGAAATTTTAATATGACAACTCACATTATATTTAACAAATTATAAATTAGAGTTTGAAATCCACATTATATTTAACAAACTGAATACTACAAATTAAAATTTGGAATCCTCACCCTCCGCCTAACTAAAATTACCAAACTAGATATAAATTACTTTTACAACCCAAATAAAGCTAGTCATATAAAGAATCAATAAATTACTTCAAGTTCGGGTTATTATTAACGATGGACAAAAAATAGACTGGAACGGAACGGAACGGGCACATTTTTTTGATATTTTTGAAATTCGTTCCTTAATTGTGAGACCCGAATTAAATCGGTTCGGTCTCGGGTAGTATTTTTTAATTCGGTATGTACCGGACCGACCAACTTAATTAAAAATGAATTTATACATATATATAAGCTTAAAAACTTATTGGTCCATAGTGGTGTGCATTGTATTATCTGGTGGTATGCAGATACACCAAATCCTAGTCAGCAACCTAAATATCCTAACTACTAAATGAATGAGATTCATTTTCAATATTTTCTCACTCTCTTCTTCGTCTTTTTTGCTTCTGTGGGCCACCCTCACCCATTTTCCCCTATTTTCCTCCACCTAATCTGCCTCTTCTCCTCCCCATATCTGATTACTTAAACCTCAACAACCTCACCCATCATCTTTGCTCTCCTCTGAAGCATTCGTCTTAACAACAACAACCCATCTCAGATTTCAACATGATCAACCTCAAACTTGAATGATGGAACCAAATGTTGCAACTCTACCTCAATCGATCTTAAATCAAGTGAGTATTTCATCTTTTTAGTATGTTTTTATAGTTTTTTTTAATTTATTTAGGTTTTTAAATTTCTTTTTGGACTGGGTGAACTACATATGTGAAATGGTGATATATTTATATTTTCTTTTTTTACAATAAAATGCGATCAGTTAGTTTTATGAATATATTGTCATTTACACTATGAGTTTCTATTTTCTAAATGTTTTGTTTTATGAAAAATGCCACTCAATGTGAATGGTTAGTTATGAACTTATGTATGTTTGGTTGATGTTATACAAAAAAATGGTTACTTGATGTTGGTTAGTTATGGGATGAATGTTGGTTGATATTGTACAAAAAATAGGGTTACTTAAATATTGAATGTTAGTTAATTACAGACTATTTTACTGTATAAAAAATGGACTAGGTATTTACCAATATAGTAACTATTTTGCTGCAACTAACTGTTTTGCAAGTAATGTTTAATACAGCCCCAAAAAACACTTACACGTTTTAAAACAACCCTAAAAATATCTTAAAACAGGACCATTTGTTTAAAAAAATTGTAAAAACAGCCCCTCAAAAAAACTGTTTCAAACAGCCCCTTAAAAAATCTGTATAGAAAATTTTACATTCTAAAAAAATCATCCAGAAAATAAAATTTGGACCGATTTTTTAATGAAACCGGTACGAATTAGCCTAGTCCGATTAAATCGGTCAAAATACGGTCTCAGTAAAATTAGGACTGAATAATTCGATCCGATCCAAAAAATGGTCAAAATCTGGACCGAACCAGACCGTGCCCACCCCTAATTGTCATACAAAATGAATTTATAATCGGTAAGAGCAATCAGGTCGTCCACACTACTGGTATGACGCTTTGGCATGTGTAATATGAGTGGCCATGGTTCGTTGATCATATATTCTAAGTAAAACACTTGCTTAAACTTTTCAATTGCATAAGCAAATGACAAATTATCCATATTCTCCTTGCTCTTCATCTTGGACAAGTACTTTACAAGAATTTGTGTACTCAACTCTTACCCAATCACTATAAAACACAATCTCTTTGAAATATATATAGTTTAATTTAAAAAAATGTATTTAATTACACCATAGTAAGTCATTTCTGTTTCAACGAAGATTTTGTCTTTGGCACTCGCCCTAAAATACATAAAATCCTTATATCAAAAGCCATCATTTTGTAACGAAGTATTTTTCTCGTACGAACCCGACGAGAATACACAATCATTCAACCAATACTTCTTAAACTTATGTGCCATGAAATTGGATCCATTGGTCAGAAGAGCAGGTCTTGACGTAGCATCACCCATATTCAATAGCTGAAATTATGGATTACATAAGTTAATTAGATATTTTTAAAGCTTACATGAATTTATCATTTAATAAGGGATGTTAGACATTATAATTACCTCCTGTGACACCCAAAGTCTAAATTCACTACATAAATGTGAAATTGTCCTTCATCTTTTATTCTGCAAGGACGCATTATATTTTTTATATTAACTCGCAAAATTTATCAAGAAGGTGATCAATTATATTTAATAAAAACACAAAGTAAAATCAAAACAAAAACTTACTCTCTCTATTCGTCAACATCTTCATGGGTTTCAAATATATAACAAGCCATTTGATCATATTATAAACTTGTCAGTTTAACTCGTTTACCCATGACTTGACCACCCTCATCGGCCAATTAATATCCATCATATACAATTTTAGGGTCAGGCATATAATACCTTACAAACACGAATGCCTCTATAGCAATGTATTCCTCCTTGATGGATCCTTAAATGTACCTCGTATTCTTAACATACTTTTTGAAAATATTCATCATCTTATTAATTAAACTAATTAAACTCAACAACCTATATATTAAATAAATTAAAGTAAATTAAATGATAATCAACTTATATTAGGTAGGAAGTATACATTTCAAACGACTATATCCATCGATATCTTATTGAGCCTCAAAGAAGCTCACCATCGCATAAGTGCACCAGCAAATGAATACTAATGTCAAAGAATGTCAGGGAAAGTACTTCTCCAATACACAAGTTTCTTTAGCTACAGTTATTTTTGTAGCCACGATGTTCTTTCAATTGGATATTTTTGCGCACAATAATGTGAGGCAAAGGGTAATCTACATAATGTCCTTTCTCAAATACTTATGCTTAGAGAAAAAATGCTTAAAACAACAAAGTGACCAGCTGCATGATCATATGCCAATCGTGAGACTTTCACTTTTTGTAGATCATATGTGGCATAGGTCACAATCCTCTACAAATTTGATGAAAAATTAAAGGGAACTTTTGAATTATGCAGTGTGTCTAAAAGAACCTTTCTTTATTTTCTCGTCAAAGTATATGCCTCAGGGAGAATTACATTCCTCCCGCTACTATCTTCTTTCAACCATAATTGTGGCTTAATTTCCAACACTTTAAGATCATGTCATGCCTTTTCTCTATCATTTAAATGACTTACACATAGCCATGTTCTCACAAGAGATTTGATAATATTCTTCTCATTATGCATGATATCTAAAACATGGCACACGGGGTTACCCTTCCAATATGCCAAGTCAAATAATATTTCCTAGACCACGCTTTTCTTTTCTTGATTTCATTCTTAGGAGGGGTGTTATTATTATTGAAATTATTGAATTTAGGATTCTTACCCATCACATTAGCTTCATAGTTATAAGCCCCCCTTTCAATTTTTAAGCCTGAAAGCTTTCTTGAAGTTAGCCTATGTTCGACCCCACCTCATAAAAAAGTAGCACTTTATCCAATCAAAATCTGTGATCGGTAGGTAATAATTTTCTATGAGAATTATATACAATCTTGCCATTATTGTTTAGATGTTAAGATTTAGTTTTCTCTCCATAAATAGAACACCCAAAGTAACTGTGATAATTACAGTCTGATAAAGTCCCATAAGCTGTGAAATCATGAATTGTCGAGATTAACATTGCTTTTAA